>CM061540.1:13920833-16402500 GCA_030864215.1 Capsicum pubescens
CTGTTTATATGGTAAATGGTGTTGCTAGGTCTTCAGATCAGGTTGAAGTCAATCAATGAAGTATATTGATTTGGATTGGACCGTGTCCAAATTATGCAGTGTGTTACAAAATTGATTCCCATCTTAATGAATCAAGTGTAGGTTTTCTTTTAATAATAATGTTCACTTTTGGTCAGGTTTTTGGACGTTCCATGGTTGAACCGACTAGCTCCACTTCAGAAATTTCATATAAAAAGAAGTTTTCAATCTCATTTAACTCGGGGTGTCAGAAATCCTCTAACAAGAAACTTCATCACTTGTACCGTCGATATGTTCTCCCTCAATATCCTATTAATCTTGAGGGAAGAAAATTGCTAGTAGTTGAAGAAGTTACTATTCAAATTCAAGTGGCGTTTTTAAAAATCAATTTTTGTTTCCAAATTTATTTCAAAAACCCTATTCCCTCCTCTCTTTTTTTTTTTTTTTTTTTTGTAAAGGCTACATACAACTTTTTTATTATAGGGCCAGAAGTCAAGTTCTAATACCTAAAAATGTTAGCTATATCAGAATCATTAGGCACATACATGTTAGAAGTGTTTCAAATTATCAAAATACTCCCTCAAATAACATATACCATCAAAGAATATAAACAATATATACTTCAATCATGTTACTTTCTCCGTTCATTTTTACATGTCTAATTTTTTATTGACACAGATATTAAGAAGAAGTTAATGATAGGAATAATTTTATCATATTATCTTTTGAATATAATAAATTTAATATTTTGTGAAATGCATTAGATGATGAATCGTAGTTAATGCTAAGAGAAAATGAATAGAAATAGATAAATTATACATTCATTTTATAAACCTGACAAATATTATTGAATATTTTAAAATTAAAAAATAGACAAATAAAAATAAAAGTGAGGAGGAAGTGATAAACTATATGATTGAAGTGTTTTAAGTAAATTTCCTTTTGCTTCTTTTTAGTAAATTTTTTTTAATGCAAGAGACAACAGCCTGTGTGCTGGTGTAATAAGTTTGTCACGGGTTCGATTTAATTAGGCTTGAAATACGAAGTATGTAAACTTTATAAAAATATTTTTTAATTAGCAGATGGACCTAATAAGTCAATTATTGCTTTTGACCCGTATCTTGTATTTAGTGTATTTAATTTGCTACTACTATCAATTATTTACTTCGTTTATTTTTATTTATTATTTTAAAATTTAAATTTAGTTTTTTTTTTTAAAATGTATAGTGAGAGTTTTAATTTATCGGATTATCCTTTCTTTTTTTGTCACTTTTAAGGCATTCAGAAGAAGTAATTTTTTTAAAATTTATTCCCTAAATTATCTATTGAAATCTAATATAAAATATTAATTAATATAAATATCATAATAAAATATCAGTCCTTAATATTCAAAAAAACATGCAAAGTCAAAATAGACCAATAAAAGTAAACCGAGAGAGAGTGGGAATATATATATTTCCCACTTTGGACAGGGTGTCATTTGTGGAAAAATTGCACTAATGCAGACAATTTTCTTAATTACTAACGCCCAAATCAAATGTAAACAATAAATATACTCTTTCGTGCATGCTCACTTGTCCATTGTTGACTTATCATATTTTAAAAAATAATAAATAATATAAATAATTTTATTATATTATTTTTAGATATAATAAATTTAATATTTTAAAAATACATTAAATAATATTTAATATAATGTAATTAATCTTTTTTATAAGAGAACAAATAATATTATTTTTTATAAATAATCTCATATTGAAAACTTCACTTTCAACTCCGGTATTTCTCTCTTCTAATATAAACTCGTTTTAACTTGTAATTTGAGTTTCTAATCAAGAACAAATAATTTAAAATTTATTTTCAAAAAAAATGATAAAATGCCCCTCTATAATCTAATCTTTAACTAGGATCAGTTAAATGAGTATATTTTGATTTTATATATAACATGCCGTGACATAAATAAATCTCTATTTGTCAAGGTGGAATACAATATTTGATTGTATTCGTTTTTTCGTCTTGAAATATCTGATAAAATTGTTGTCACGTAATTAGTAAGTCATAGATTCAAGCCGTGAAAACAGTCTATAACAAAAATTCAAAACCAGTCTCCTTTTAATAGACTCTTATGGCCAATCCTTTTTTTCTGCAAAAAATTTAATACACCAAATTACTAAGTAAGTAAAGTCTATTATTATGAACTACTTATATTTTTTTTCTTTTAAACACAATTCAAATCATCGTTATATCAAATAATTAAAAAATAACAATTCTCAATAATTTTATTGGCTTGTAAATCTATAAGATCAAAATATCACTATAAAATAATCTGTAATATCAATATATCTCTATAAAAATAATAGGTCTAAAATCAACGTGATACATAATGAGACTAAAATTTATTTTCAACTGGTGAATATCAATGAATTTTATTTTTTCAATTATGTCATATCTTCAGCCAAATATTCATTTATTCCAACAAATTCATAAAGTTTATCTCATTCCTTTTTCCTTCCTCTAATCCGTAATACATGGCGTTTCTAGCTTTTATATTTAGTCCACAAAAATAATGTTTTACATCATCAAAAAGGTGTTAATTTCTTTTAATAAAATCATACTTATTTAGATAAATAGTTTTTTATATAACAAAGAAATTATATTAGAATTTAGGTGAGTACTATTTAATTAAAGAATAATTTAACCAAACATCTTTTTTAATAGGAATAAGTGATTTTTTCAAGGGACGTACCCAAACTAAAAGTATTACTCAACTTGTTTCAATTTGTTTGTCTTTGTTACTATTTGGATAGTCAAATATATTTTATCTGGCCACAAGTTTTTTAATATTTTTTAAATATTTTAAATTGTCAACTATTATGATATATATTTCTATATATGTAGTTTCTAGAGAAAATTGAAGGAAAAGTGTCTTTTAAGTCTTGAAAAAAGGATTGGTGACATTGACCAACAGATAAGGTCAAACATTATTAGGAAACTTGATCAAGTTAATTGTGGACTTGATTAATATTTTCAAAACTTTCTAATCTTTTAAAAAATACAGATCAACCCAACCCACACCCTCTTCAATTCAAATCAACCACTCTCTCCTCTCTCTCGACAGTTTCTCTCAACTCTCTCCCAACCAACAGTTCTGCAAAATTTCTCCCTTCAACCCCCGACGACTTCTACCTCCAAAGACAAATAGTTGGGCTTCGAGTTCCCCTCTTCAATTCAATCAACCTATCTATCATCCCTCTCTCGACAGCTTCTCTCAACTCTCTCCCAACCAACTGTTCTGCAAATTTCTCATTTCAATCCTCGGCAACTTCAACATCCGACTACAAATAGTTGAGTTTCGAGTTCCTTTTCGACTTCAATCGACGTGACAACCTTGTTCTCCGGCCACAACAGCTTCGAATTCTTCATCGGTCATTTTCTTCTTTCACAGGTAAAAATTTATGGCCTTTTTAGTTTTGAAGAAAACGAGGAACTTGAGCCAACTTCTTTTATAGTATTGGTTAACAATTTCAATATTTGTTGCACTAATTTGAAATGCGGTCTGAATAAAATTCTAATTTCTGGTATTTTTTCTCTTCTCTTTTTGAAGTGAATTATGATATTTTGATGTTTGTTGCATTTTCTTGAAGTTTGATTTTTATTGTTTGTGTTTATAAAAATAAAAGAAAAATTTGGTTTGATTTGTTCTGTTCTTGTTCTTGGTAAAAATGGTGAAATTGTTGTTTTTGTTTAACAAAATCGTGCTACTGTTTCCTCCGACAGATTACCCATCTGGTGCAACATATTAACCATCTGATGCAACAAATTTATCATATGATACAACAGATCAACCATCTGATGCACCAGAGAAACCATCATATTACAATTCTGATGCAACAGATTAATAATCCGATGCAACAAATTAAATATCTGATGCAACAGTTTTACCATATATTGCAACAGATTAAGCATCGGATAAAAAATTTGATGCAACTAATTAACCATCTGGTGCAATGGAAGAACCATCAGATTAATGATCTGATGCAACAGATGAACCTCCTGTTGGATAAAATTCTACCAACTCTTCCTACAGAAAAAGTCCAAGACTTGATTTTTTCAACTGATCATTCAGCTGCCGCGATAGACGACCCTATGTTGGAAGAAATCTAAACAATATTGACCGTTGATAACTGTTCCAACAGATCACTCATGTGTTGCAACAGATGTATGACTTGTTGCACAAACCATTCATCTTTCTCAACAGATGAGTGATATATTTTGTATTGTCGCAACAGATTACTCAGTCGTTGCTACGGATTATTTAACTATTCCAACAGATCACTCATATGTTGCAATAGATGATGTCACAACAGTTGTTTGATCTGTTGAACAGACCATTTCTCTGCCTTAAAAGATGAGTGATATGTTTTGTATTATTGCAACAGATTACTCATCCACTGCAACAGTTTGGTTATATGCTGCAATAGATATACTACCTGGTGCAACAGATCGGTGATCTGTTGCAACTGTTATTTTATTATTTTTCTTGTTTGATTTACTATTATCCCTTTTTAACGATGCATTAATCAATAATAATATATTATTTTATGTTTCTGTTAATTTTAGATAATATGGTTCCCAAAAGAACAGAAACCGAATCAAGTCCAAGTAAAGGAACAAGTGAAGCAGCTAGGCTACATCCACCACTCTATGATCTTGCTTTACAAGCGTTATCTCAATCGGGAGCAGAATATGATGAACACGGGGAGGAGAAATATTTCAAAAGAGATGATGCAGATGCTAATAGACCTTCCACCGAAGAGCTGGTCAAAGCCTTCAGCATTGATCGCTATCCTGTAAGAATGCAGTGCGATGGTGCTGCAGATTTAACGGGTGATTTCATGGTTAAGTCGGCCATGAGAAAAATTTTCGACGCCTTCAGAAAAATACTTCGAGAACAAAAATTGGATGCTTATTTCAGGGACAGCTGCTTTGGAAAATATCTTGATTTACCGGAGCACAACAATGCTCATTTCCAAATAAAAATGGTATATGAACTTCTCAAGCGTAGGTTTATGTATGAAAATAAAGATAAGATGGATGAGGTGTGGATAAATTACTATGGCATGCTTGTTTGTTGTGGTTGGAAGGAGTTTGCCATAGTTACTAGACTAAAATGTTATCCTCCTTCTCAATTTATACTTATTCTAACAAAAAAAAAAGCACCTCGCACACCCAAAAAAGGCAAAGGCAAGTCGTGTGATCATGATAACCTGGTGTCCATTGTTGGTCCAAGCTTCAAAAATAAAAATTTGATAGAAGCGTTGAAAGGTAAAGGACTTTCAAAGAAGCACAAGCAGTCATTGTGCTTGGTTTGGTTTGTACATAATATTCTTTGGGCGAGAGACGTTAACAACAACATAAACCTCGATTTAATAAAGCTCTTCGAGGATCTTGAGGCGTTTAACAGCTATCCATGGGGGTAAGAAAGCTTCAAAATGACTGTCAAATATTTGTTGACTCCGTTAGCGCCAAAGACAGTCAACTTATATGGCTTTCCATGCGCTTTCATGGTAAATGTTTATTTCTTCTATTATGATATCATTTATTTTTTTCGCTCAATAATGGTTTTGATTTATTGACGTTATTTTATAGGCTTTGGCATTTGAAGTCATTCCTTATTTGAGACAACAAGTGAACTACCAGGAAGGAGTTTCCTGTCCAAGAATCTTGAGATGGTTGTCGGCCAAAACTGATAAAAATATAAAATTTCTTGATCTCTTCAATCCCCCGAAGAATGCAGTAAGTATAATTATAATTAATTTTTTCTTTTAATTAATATTTTTTTTAATGATCTAATCATCATTCTAATATATGTAATGATTTATTTTATAATGTGCATCCGTCGCTAGTTCCGACCAATCGAGAGTTGAAGATGCCATTTTTTCTTATTTTACGGTCTGTGCAAACTTTATCGGAGCCTAAGGTCATCGACAGAATAAAAATGGAATTGTTTGGAGCAACAACCATTACAAGAAAAATAATTTTGGAGGGTGGGCTTGTTGTTATTGATGAAGCTATTGGTGGTGGTAGTGATGTTGTTGTTGGTACTAATGATGCTCCTCTTACAGGAAGCAAACCATTATGAGTATGATCATACTGGTTATACATATTTTTCCTCTCCCAGCAAATTTTCTGCATGCAAATGTCAAGACTGCAGGGCGAAACATGATGTAGTGATTAATGCTATTAATGCATTAACTGCTTCTGTAAAGGAATTAACATCTAAGAAGGATCTCATTCCATCAAAGAAGATTTTATTTCCATCCGCTTCATTACAGATTAGCGCTAAGAGGAGAAGGAGAGTGATTTCCAGGGCATTATCAGGCATCCAAAAAAGCAAAATTACAACTTCTCTGTCTGTGAGTTGCACTGAGCAACGTACAATGTCCAAAGAAGAGCATCACGAGTTGAAGAAGGTGAATATATTATATGTCTTCCAACTGGCAAAATAAACAAACACATATTTGTTTCAACAGATGACACATCTGCTGAAAATTATCAAACAAATATATACATTTGTTGCAACAGTTGACTAACCTGTACACCATATACTTTATCTGATGCAATATATGTCTCGTCTGTTTTAGCAAATCAAACAACTCTTCGTACTGCTTTTATTTGTACCAACAGATGACTTATTTGCTGCAACAGACGATTCATATGTTGCAACAGATGGTTCATCCGTTGGAAATTATCACACAGGGTGTTCCTCGTGTAGAAATTTGTCCCAATAGTTGATTCATTGTTGCAACAGAAATATAATATGTTTGGGACAATTTAAAATGGGAGGAAGACCTGTTTGATTTGCTAGAAGAGATGAGTTATCCTTTTTCATTTTTTTGTATCTCTGTGATTAGTATTGACCAATTCTGGCTTTCCAAGTGGATGTAGAAGAAGCTACTGCTGAACAACATTGACAATATGCTACTCTTTTTATGGAAATACGGAGAACAGAAAGCGCAGAAACCGTACGCAAGCGACAATAAAGATCCACGACGAGCAAAGCCGAATTCCATAGCACCGGATGAAGAACAACTTGTCCATACTGAGTAGATCTTTATAACTTGAGCCTGTCAAAGCAATCCTTGGCAGTATACTTAAATTGTTGTTGATGTATTTGTTGAGATCTGTACCCATAATATTTTTTTTACATTTCATTTATTCATTGACTTATTTCAGATAATTTATGAAGGCTTCGATTTATTTTATTTTGTCTATGAATTTTATTTATTCCTTAGATTTGAACTTATTAATTGAAAAGGAATACTAGATTCAAATATTGCAACAGATGATGTATCTGTTGCAACAGACGACACATCTATTGAAAAAATCGAACGGATTTAGACATATGTTGCAACAGGTAGGTAATCTGTTGAAATTTATCAAACAAGTCTTTTCACTGTTGCAACAAATGGAATTTAGATAAAAACATCAAGATAATGCAACAGATGACACATCTATTGAAAAAAATAGATTTAGACATATGTTGCAACAAATGAACTTTATCTGTTGCAACAGACGACACATCTATTGGAATAATCAAACAAATTTATACATATATTGCAACAGGTAGGTTATCTGTTGGAATTTATCAAATAGGTCTTCCCACTTTTGCAACAGATGGACTTTAGATAAAAACATCGAGATAATGCAACAGATAACCAACCTATTGCAACAGATAAACTATATGTCAGAACAGGTAGGATAACTGTTACAACGGACGGAGAATCTGTTGCATTATAAAAATTCGACTTTCGTTGGACATAAAAAATTATCACTACATGTAAAAAGGTTAAAGTGAATTGAATTGAAATAAAAAAGGCGCAACCCATCGACGGTGTTCATTTCAAACACCTAAAATAAAATAGGCATCAAGTAGACATGTTCATTTTAAACACGTAAAATAAAATAGGCATCAAATGTGTCAGTGTCAGTCTGACACATTTCGCTGACTTGCCGTCACTTGGCCCCCAACGATCATTTTCCCCCCATTGTCTTATATATTCATATTCCTCCTAAAATTTAACCCTAAATTCCCAAATCTTCTTCTTCATTGTCATCTTCTTTTATCTATCCAAATTCTTCAAATTATTACATTCATTTTTTTCAACTGACCTTGACAATGTCGAATGCATCTTTCACTAATTTTTGTGATAAAGATTTTTGATATTGTAAATGCGGTCATGAAGCTCTGTTAAAGACTTCCTGGACTCAACAAAATCCGGATCGTAGGTTTTTTACTTGTAAGATTTCAAAGGTAATATTTTTTTATTTAATTAATTGATTAATTATTGACTTGTAATTAATTTGTAATTGTGTTCTTTTTTTTATAGAAATTGGGTGGATGCGATTACTTTGATTGGTATGAAGAATGATACTCTTCACAAGCAAATCATGTAATCTGGGATTTGTTGAACAAAGTCAAAGCTTCTGAAGAGAAACAAAATTGAGCAAGAAGATACTACATTGTTGCCGTTATTGCTATTGGTTTGGTGTTGTTGGACACATGGATATTGAAGCCTAATTGCTGAAATTTTCATGGTGGTGTGTGTATTTACTACTGGTTTGTTGTCGACGAGCACATGGATATTCAAGCGTAACTGTTAGAAAATATCAAAAAGATTTAGGCATATGTTGTAAAATTTAGGTCATCTGTTGGAAATTATCAAACAGTTCTTCCCACTGTTGCAACATATTAGACTTAGATTATTAGATTATTCATAGAAATAACATCGGCGTAATGCAACAGATGACCAACCTATTGCAACAGATAAACTATCTGCCAGAACGGATTAAAGATATTTTACAACAGATTGATAATCTAATCTATTGCATTATAAAAAACTCAACTTTCATGAGAAAAAAATTATTGTCACTACATGTAATAAAGTGAAGGGTGACTTGAAATTAAAAATTTTTATTTCACAGACTCTTCTATATACTCAGGCTTCAAGCATCCAGTTAGTACCCCATAAGCCCAGACCTCTTCCAGGTTTGCCACAACGTTGTTGCACAAAAAAGTCGTTGGCTCAGCCATTTCTGTGTCGGTCAGCAAACATTCGATGTGTGCAAGAGCGTATGAGCCGCTCGCTTTAGCGGCATCATCTTTTGGAAGGATCATTCCCCTGTTTCGACCTTCAAAATCTCATGATTTCTTTATCAACTCTTTCTTTGGAAAATGATTCATCAGTTTACTCTCCCTCAACAAGATGGGCAACAGCACCATCAGTGGCTCTACGAGGAGAAAAAAATTAAAATCGTCGATAAGAGGTTTGTTGGAGTCATAAACATTGATCTTTCCCTCTTCGAGTAGTATCTCAACAGTCCGATAATGCATGTCGTTCACGCTAATGACTGCAAGAATCCTTTTTGCCTCGGTCCAGCTCTTGCCGTGTGGATTTGACCTGTCCCCTCTAACACATCTTAATATTTCTTCTTCATCCAAGACCAACGTAGGAACTAGGAAATCAAGTCCCACGCCAAGGGCTGACGCCTCTCCATTGAGTTGATCGTACCTATCCTTGAGCTTCTTGCAGAAGTCGAGGTCCATTATTCTATCGGCAGCGTCATAAGCTTCCCGGTATGTTAATTGCCTTTTCCTCATGAGGCAGAGAATTATGTCAACATGTTGTGAGATAAAAAGTCAATTTTCAAATAGGTTAGTAATTGTAAATATGCAACAGATGGTCCATCTGTTGCATAGGATTCTCTGAATCAATAATCCAACGCAACTTATGCAACAGAACCACAACCAGTTGCACCAGTATACCCCGCTGTTGCAACAGATGTGAAATCTGTTGCGTAGCTTCTTCTTTATGGGATAGATTAGAATGGCTAGGTTAGGAAAAGTAAACTTGTCTTGTCCTCGTATGGCATATGCATATCGGCCATAGTCTGGAAGTCTTGGGGAGGAAAGGGAGGTCTGGGGTAATCTGGTGCGCCTGGCTTGGCATTCTTGGCGTGTCGCAGATCCCTCTTCTCTTCGGTGCCAAGTTCCGCATATATGTCCACCTTGTTGACTGGCCCCTGAACTTTAATAACTTTTAGAGAGGGAGGAATTGCAATTTCTTTTGATTTCTGAGCGAAGAGTACGTCTCTAATTGCTCTTTTCTTTCTCCTAACCAACGTTGTAGGAGTGTGTGGCTCTCTCACCTTCTTGGATGGTATAACACACCTATTGGATTTGAATTCCTCGATAGCTTTAGAGATAGCCTCTAATTTTTCAAAGAGTTTATCCTGTATGTCCTTGCACTCATCGCATTCGTAACGAGAACACGAGGGTGAAGAGGGGTGAGAGGGACCTGTGTTAGGGCGAAAAGGGGTGTTTTCAAACATATTTATTCTTTCTTGAGCATCAACATGCTCATCATCACGAGTGGTAGCAGCATCAGCATGCCTGCCACCAACACTAACAACTTCAACATAAGAAGCACCCGGATCTGCCTTAGTAAAAGGTTGGTCATGAAGAGCCTCAACATTAGGCTGACCTTGCCTAACTACTCTTCTTATGGCTGTTGCTCCAGCCAATTCCTTGTTTATTAACTCCATCGTTGGGTCTGCAATAGTATCAACATGACCTAGAGTAATATAAGAAGTCATCACCGCTCCTCCTCAGTAGGCACAATCCATGGATGCACAACCTATAAAAAAAAATACAGATGCATTTAAATCATATAATATAAAAAATTTCACAGTTGGGCTACATTTAAAAAAAAAGACCCATCTGTTGCATAGTTTGCAGTATATGGTTAAAATTCGTTTGAGTCTGGTTCAGAGAAACAGAGCAACACATGGATAATCTGATGCAAAATATCAATCATCTGTTACGACAGCTGCACAAGACGGGTAATCTGTTATGCAACAGATGATCTGTACGTCACAACAGATGAACGATATATTATCAGATTAAATATTTGTTGCATAATTTGCAGTAGATGGTTAATCTTTTAGGAGTCGGGTTTAGAGAACCAAAGCAACAGATGAGTAATCTGATACAAGATATACCCCGTCGCAATAGATGTCCCATCTGGTGCATCATATATAACATCTGTTGCACCAGATATAACATTTGTTCAATAACTTTCTTATCTTTGAGTAGAATTATTTTACTTGAAGAAGACGTACTGCATCATCCGGAGGGTTAAAGAGATCAGCCTCCTTAATATTGGTGTTGCTCTTTGCAGCCAACCACCTAAACATCCTTGGATGAGAAACCTCATCTGGGTAATCGATTAACTGCTTTCGGAGGGGAGGATTGGCTTCAAATGCCCAAGCCTAAAAAATGTAAACAGGAAGCAAGAAAAAAAAATCATAATAACTATATTCAATATAAATTAATGGATGAGTAAAATTAGTGATTAATTTTACCGTGAAAGCCCAAGGAAAGCCGTATAATGTGGTCGTCCCTGAGGATAGCTTTGTCAGTAAATATTGGACAGTCAAGTAGAAGCTGTCATATCCCCAAGGATAATTGTTGAATTTATCAAAATCCTCAGCACGCGCCAACAAATCATCTTCTATGACCTTGTTGACGTCTCTTGCCAATATAATCGAATGGGCAAACCAAACTAAACTAAGCACAATTGCTCCCTGTACTGCTCTGGTATGGTTTTATCCTCGAGATCTATCAACAAATCCGATGCTTTGTAGCCACGTCGAGCAATGTCAAACAATCCATCTATTTTTTCCTTGCATTTTCTTGCATCTTTTGCGGGGTGGTGATCCTTCTGGACGATGGCATCTCAGGCCCGTCACTATGGCAAACTCTTGCAAGCCAAAACAAACAGGCATGCCATAGTAGTTGATCCAAATTTCATCTATCTTATTTTTGCCCTATCCTTTGAATCTTTATCATCCCCCGCGTACTTGATCCTGTGCTTGAGAATACCATATACCATCATCATAGGGAAACGAATACGGGCAGAGGGGTACTCAGGCATCTCAAGAAAACGTCCAAAGCAGCTCTTCTTAAAAAGTCCGCCTATGTTTTCGTTCTTCATAATTTTCATAAAATGTTCAAAAATTTCACTCATCTGACATTTAAGTACAATTTGACCAGTTAGTTATTTTCCTCCTGTGTCATTTATCGGCATCGCAACTTGAAACCTGTCAATACTAAAAGTTTTGACAGGATCATGCTGGGATGTCGATATTAACTCACGCCCCATCGGTGATCCATTATCATCATGTTGATGATCATCCTCTTTCTCTTACCAACTCTCTAATTTCTCCTCTTTCTCACTTTCATTTTCTTCATCACCATCTATGGACCCTTGTCCACCTCCCTCAATGTTGTTTTCACATCTCTTCTCAACTTCACTTTTTCCTGACTGAGATTGTTCAGGAAGCTCCTCCGAATCCCTCTGTACTATAGCCTTTTTTTTAGTGGCCAGACCTTGATCCACTTTCACTTTCTTTTTTTTGGGGAGACATGTTTTACCTACAGACAAAGAAAAACAAAAATTACATTACAGTTGATGTATGCATAGATTTTAAAAAATACATTACAAACACCACGAATACCGACACACCAACAGCCACCACCACAAACACCACCAACCAATGCCAACAAATAAATAAACACCACAAATACCGATACCACCACAAAAACCACCAACCAATGCCACCACCGGTGCCACCACGACGACTACAAACACCACCACCACCACCAACACCATCCAACTATACCACGACAGTCAACGGAACACTACGACGGAAACTAGGGATTTCTCGAGTTCTTCTTATGATTTTACCATCAAAACTCAAAATTATAAACCCATTCTCGAAGATAATACAACTAAAAGTTTTATTTTTCATCATTAACTTAAAAGCCCTTATTTTTTAGAAAAAAACAAATATAGAGCTCTTTTCGAACTCTATTGCCTATGAAGACAAAGAAAACGACTGATACAAGCAAGAATGAAGTCGAAAATAACACCTATGTGGTCGGAAATCAGGAGAAAAGTGATCTGTTTTGGAGGGTTGAGCAAATTTATTTAGTTATTGTCTTTACTGTATTATTAAGTGAGAATGAGAGAGAAAGAGCCAGACCTCGAGATTTGAAATGATGAAAAATTTGTATGGGTTGATGTGTATTTTGAAAAAGAATGACAAGTAGTTTTGAAAATGTTAATTTGGTCTGAAATGATCTTAATTACTTTTAAAATCATAAAATATATGCGTAATTTTTAACCCTCTCATCATGCAATTTCCGAAAGGGTAATTCAATTGAAATTGTATAAAAACAATTGATGTTGTAGTTGACCGAGTACTCTAGGAGGTGACCCTGAGAAAACTCACCCCTGGTCCTAAATTAATCAATTTAGGTACTATTAGTCTAACATATGAACTCAATTGAAATTGTAAAAAATAAATGTTCAATATGTTGCGTCAGATTTCTCATCTGTTGTAAATTATCAATCAGATTAGGTAACAACAGATTACGAATCTGATGCAAATTATCGAACAGATTAAGTCATCTGTTGCTACAGATTACCTATCTGTTGTAAATTATCAAATGAATTATCATATGTCACAACAGATTACCCATATGTTGTAAATTAACAAATAGGTGTTGCCATCTGTTGTGGCTAACCCTATGAGAACTCACCCCTAGTCCTAGATTAATCGATAGTTTACCCTATGAGAACTCACCCCCAGTCCTAGATTATTCAATTAAGGTATTAGTACCCTAGTCCTAGATTAATCAATTAAGGTATTAGTCTAACATATGAGGTAGTAAGAATCGGTTCAGCTCAGAGTGATCGATTAATGACCCTGTCGGGAGAAACTCAGTACCATCTCATTATGCAATTGACAGAAGACTCAATTGAAGTTGTAGTTGACCCTATGATAACTCACCCCTAGTCCCAGACTATTCAATTAAGGTATTAGTACCCTAGTCCTATATTAATCAATTAAGGTATTAGTCTATCATATGAGGTTGTAATAATCGATTCGGCTCAGAGTGATCGATCGACGACTCTGTCGGGAGGAACACAGTACTGTCTTATTATGCAATTGCCAAAAGACTCAATTGAAGTTATAGTTGACCCTATAAGAACTCACCCCTAGTCCCAGACTATTCAATTAAGATATTAGTACCCTAGTCCTAGATTAATCAATTAAGGTATTAATCTAACATATGAGGTAGTAAGAATCGGTTCGGCTTAGAGTGATCGATCGACGACTCTGTCGGCAGGAATGCAGTACCGTCTCATTATGTAATTGCCAAAAGACTCAATTAAAGTTGTAGTTGACCCTATGAGAACTCACCCCTAGTCCCAAACTATTCAATTAAGGTATTAGTACTCTAGTCCTATATTAATCAATTAAGGTATTAGTCTAACATATGAGGTAGTAAGAATTGGTTCGGCTCAGAGTGATCGATCACCGACTCTGATCGGGAGGAACGCAGTACCGTCTCATCATGCAATTGCCAAAATACTAAATTGGTTGACCCTATGAGAACTCACATTCAATTAAGGTATTAGTCTAACATATGAACTCAATTGAATTATATATAAATAAATGTTCAACCTGTTGCAACAGATGTCTTTTCTGTTGGATTAAATCAAACAGATTATGTAATTTGTTGCAACATATTATTTATCTGTTGTAAACTATCAAACAGATTAAGTCATTTGTTGTGATAGATCACGAATCTGTTGTAAACTATCAAACAGATTAAGTCATCTGTTGCGATAGATTACCCATCTGTTGTAAATTATCAAATAGGCGTTGTCATCTACTATAGTTGACATTATGAGAACTCGCCCGTAGTCCTAAATTAATCAATTAAGGTATTAGTTGAACATATGAGGTAGTAAGAATCGGTTCATCTCAGAGTGATCGATCGACGACTCTTGTTGGGAGGAACGCAGTCCCGTCTCATCATGCATTTGTCAAAAGACTCAATTGAAGTTGTAGTTGACCCTATGAGAACTCACCCATTATTCAATTAAGGTATTAGTTGAACATACGAGGTATTAAGAATCGGTTAGTCTCAGAGTGAGCGATCGATAACTCTTGGCGGGAGGAATGCAGTACCGTCTCATCATGCAATTGCCAAAAAACTCAATTATAGTTGTAGTTGACCCTCTGTGCTCATTCATCCATCCCTAATTCCACCTAGATCAATGTAGGTACTATTATTAATCTTAACATTAAGTTAATGAGAACACATTTCAACTCAAAGTGATCGATCGACGACTCGGGTCGAGATGAACGCAATACTAACACCATACAAATGCAACGACTCAATTGGATTTGTAGTTAACTCTGTGAGATCATTCATTCATCCCTCATTCCACCTAGATCGATGTAGGTACTATTATTAATCTTAACATTAAGTTAATGAGGAGCTCATTCTTTCATCCCTAGTTCATCCTAAATCAATTGCAATAAAATCTGTTGCAATAAACAACTGAGTTGTTGGAGAATTTCAAACAGATAACAATATCTGTTGCAACAGATGACATTTCTTATTTAATTATCAAATAGACATTTGTATCTGTTATGACGGATGACTGAGGTGTTGGAAATTTTCAAACAGATATTGATATCTGTTGTAACATATGACGTTTCTGATTTAGTAATCAAATGACATTTTCATTTATTGTCATAGATGGCTGAGCTGTTGGGATTTCTCAAACAGATATCTAAATCTGCAACAGACAACATATCTATTTGAAAATATTTTTGTTTTCTTTTAATTTTAAAGCAAGCTACTGTCCGAGTAGATAAAGTAGTAGTACTACTAAAGGCGGTAAAAAATGTTTCTTGGATAACTCAAAAATCTTATTGAGTAGTCTTGTCCTGTCTTTTCAATGTCACCTGTTTTCTTCCTCGTGCCCCTCAAATTATTAGTAACCCCTAATACTTCTTCCATTTCATATTGACTTGGCACTCCCATCAAGAATATATTAATTAGGGGTTTATTTTACTACCAAATTAGTCTTATTAATTATTCTTTGAAAATATAAATTTGAATAAATGCACTTTGTTTAGTCATTTAATATTAAGGGTAGTACATCTAGAAATTAGAATTATCTCATCTCTCCCCTCCTCTCCTTCAGCCCTAAATCTCTCATATTTTTTCTTTCTATCCTCTTTAGGGTTATCACAACTTTTTTTTCTCTCCTCTTTCTCAAAAAATTTCGTCCGGATCTAAATCGATCGATATCCATATCTTAGATTCCTCGACTGAAATTGTTGTTTTGACCCCCTTTTGACATTAAGGTATGATATGATTCACTATTGTTGTTTCATTCTCGTCTTCTTCTTGCAACTTTATTTACATCTTTTTGTTTATTTAATTACCATTTTCTCATATCATATTTATTTAAAAAAATTGAAGGAACTTTTAATTGTTGAATAAACATACCGAGAATTTTTATTATAAGATGCGAAAAAAGTCATATGTTGGGAGAAGTTTAAAAGTCTTGTTGGCAGTATCATTTTTTTATGTATTTTGTTTGTTTCTTTGTTGTTGATGTTGTTGGTGGGGTTGGCATTGTTGGAACTTGTGGTGTGGTGTGGTGTGGTTTAGACGGTGGGTGCTTCTTAGCTTAACAATAGTGGAGTCCGAACAATCAACACAAGGAGTAAGGGAGAAAAAAATAAAAAAGTTTAAAGTGAATAAGTAGAGAAGAGTTGGTTACCAAAATTAAAAAAATATGTGCTGAGTGGGAATTGAACTCAAGACCAAAAGAAATAAATAGCCTTAAGCACCCATAAACAACAACTAGGCTAACCAAACAACCCTTACTATAGGTGCTCACTGATTAGATTATATACGTTTTTTGTTTATTTCCACATACATATATAAAGTTTGATACGAGTTCAGTCTGTGCTCGCGCACCCGGAGGACTCCATGTGGGTCCGTCCCTTATTGTTGATGGTGTTGGAACATAGGATGTATGCTTCTTTGTTGTTGATGATATTGTTGGAATAAATGTTGTTGTTTTCTTTGTTGTTGATATTTTTTATTTGTTGTTTGTAGTTTATGTTGTTGTTGATGTTGCATCAGACAGAGAAACTGATGGAACAAATCAAACCACCAGCAAGGCTGCTATGTATTCCAATAGACTCCATATCTGTTGCATCAGACTTCATATCTGACGCAACAGACTCCACATCTGACGCAAACTATCCGGGATTTATGTGTTGTATGTGTTAGTGTTACTTAAATAAAACTGGTGACTTTATTAATATGTAAATTTTTAAAAAATGGATCTAAATACAACATTTTATCTTTTTGTTGTATTTTCGAAAGAGACAGATTGGTAATTTGTTGTAAAATATATTTCACCTGTCATATAAGTTACAACATCTGGATAATCTGTTGCAATAGATGGATATATCAGTTTGCTTTTCCATCAGCTGTGGTGTCTGTTGGAACTTGCTAGTCATCTATATATTCAATTTCATTGAGAGCAATAGATTTTTCTAAACATTTCTTGGCCAAACTCAATTTTTTCTCTTGGATTGTTTCTTTTTTTTTTTCTTTCATCCTTCAAGCTGGCCTCCAAATTCAATTTTTGCCCTCAATTCAATAGCAAAAATTTAGTTTGGTTGAAGGATGCAAAGAAAAAAAGAGAAGCAATCCAAGAGCAAAAATTGAATTTGGCCAAGAAGTGTTTAGAAAAATCGATTGCTCTCGATGAAATTGAATAAACAGATGACTAGCAAGTTGCAACAGACGCCACAGCTGATGGAAAAACAAACTGATATATCCATCTATTGCAACAGATTGTCCATATGTTGTAAGTTATCTGACAGGTGGAATATATTTTGCAACAGATTACCAATCTTTCTCTTTCGAAAATACAACAAAAAGATAAAATATTGTATTTAGATCCATTTTTTTTTCTAATTTACTTATTAATAAAGTCACCAGTATTATTTAAGTAACACTAACACACACAACACATAAATCCCGGATAGTTTCAGCAATATTACATTAAATTCCGGATAGTTTGCTAATTACATCTTATCCCAGAATTTTGAATTGTGATACATATATGGACTAGTGATACATATGTATATGTATCACTAGTATATACATATGTATACAGTAGTGATACATATAACATATGTATCACTAGTAAATATGAATCTAGGATTTTATGTAATTTTTTAAAATATTAAGGGATATTGTGTACTATGGTGTCTTAAATATGAGATTTGTGCAATTTTTACTTTTAAGGGATATGAACAGTCGTGGCTTTTTGTTTGACTAAGCCCAATCCCTTCCAATTCTCAATCATTTTATAAATAGGTCACTCTGGCCTCCTCACTCACTCTCGTTCATTCTACTATACTTGCAATACTAATATGTCAGATCTAGATTCGTACAAGAAGGTTCATATCGAGTCCTTGCAAAAACTTCAAAGGCAGTTTGATGAACTCCAGAGGGATTTGACCGACTTCCGAGCAAGGCTAAAGAGGGCCCTGCTGCTGCCGGATGAAAATTGTCAGGTTGACAATAATAGTAATAATAATAATAATAATAATAATAATAATAAGTTTTTTTTTTCTTTTAGCGTATGTATTTCCCTTTTTTATATCCGATCTACCTATAAGGGATGCAAAAAAATCCATGTATATGTTTGGTTTGGTTTGGTTTGGTTTGGTCAATTTTGAATTTTTAATTCTTATTCAATGTTTAATTATCATTCTATTTATTCCATATTCAAAACATGTCGGCGGTTGGAGTTAGGGATACGGCCATGATGAGAAATTCTCCTAAAAATGGTTCGTTAATAAATAATAAGGAACTAAGCGATATTATAATCGTAAAAGAAAGATTATTTAATTTTAAAAAAGTCACAACATTGGATTAATTAATTAAGATATATATATGATGATATGATTTTTAAGGAAAAAGTTAATGAATAGTCGTGACTGTGACTTTTGTCTAAACACATTCAACAAACAAATAAAAATAAAAAATGCTTTTGATGCATCAAATTCCTCATCTGCTGTGACTTATGAATCAGTTAGAAGAAATAAAAAAAGCTCCTTAAACATATGATCGATTTATAGCAACAAATGGTATATCTATTGAAACAGATGGGTTATCTGATGCAACAGATATACAATCTGTTGCCATAACTCAATTAATAAAAATGGTTATTAAAGAAACAGAAAGATTAAGTCACCACCATCTTAATTTAATTAAGCCATTTCTTTTCACATAACAGGGTAAGGAAATAAATGATAAACACAATTTAAACCATAAAAAACTCACCAGAAATATTCTGGTTTTTAAATCTTCTTTATTAATTTATATAATTAAAAATTCAGAAAATTTGGATGTCATGAAGATAATTTATTTTTTAAAAAAGATATATATATTATATGTTGCAACAGATATATTATCTGATGCAACAGATTGACTATTTATTGCAACTGATGATATATATGTCGTAATAGATGATTTATCTGATGCAACAGATATATAATCTTTTGTGCAACTCAGTGTAAGAAATAAACGGTTGCTGGAAAGAACTATTATTTTAATAATTATAAAGCTAAGCTTCAAGCTGACAAGTCATGACTTATCACAATATTGCTTAATTTAATTAAGTCATAACTTTTTATAGTAATCAAGAATGTCATTAATAAATGGAGGTGAACGTTGTGCCTTTAAATCTGCTTTATTATTTTATATAATTAAAAATTCAAAAAATTTGGATGTCATGAAGATAATTTTTTTTTTTTTTTTAAAATATATGTATTATATGTTGCAACATTAATATTATCTGATGCAACATGTTATCTATTCGATGCAACGTATGATATAACTGTTGTAACAGATGATTTATCTAATGCAACAAATATATTATCTGTCCAACTCAGTGTAAAAAAAAATGATTCCTGGAAAGAACTAATTATTAATAATAATAAAGCTGAAAAGTCATGACTTATTACAATATTGATTAATTTAATTAAGTCATAACTTTTTACAGTAATCAAGAATGTCATTAATAAATGGAGGTGAACAGTTGTGCCTTTAAATCTGCTTTATTAATTTATATAATTAAAAAGTCAGAAAATTTGGATGTCATGAAGATAATATATTTTTTTAAAAAAATATATATATTATATGTTGCAACAGATATATTATCTTATGCAACAGGTTATCTATTTGTTGCAAATCATGATATATTTGTTGTAACAGATGATTTCTCTGATACAACAAATATATTATCTGTTGTCTAACTCAGTGTAAAAAAAACGATTCTTGGAAAGAACTAACTATTAATAATAATAATAAAGCTGAAAAGTCATGACTTATCATAATATTGATTAATTTAATTAAGTCATAACTTTTTACCGTAATCAAGAATGTCATTAATAAATGAAGGTGAACAGTTGTGCCTTTAAATCTGCTTTTTTAATTTATATAATTAAAAAGTCAAAAAAATTGGATGTCATGAAGATAATATATTTTTTTAAAAATATATATATATTATATATTGCAACAGATATATTATCTTATGCAACAAGTTATCTATTTATTGCAAATCATGATATATCTGTTGTAACAAATGATTTATCTGATGCAACAGATATATTATATGTTGTCCAACTCAGTGTAAAAAAAAAAACGGTTCCTGAAAACAACTAATTATTAATAATAATAAAGCTGAAAAGTCATGAGTTATCATAATATTGATTAATTTAATTAAGTCATAACTTTTTACAGTAATCAAGAATGTCATTAATAAATGGAGGTGAACAGTTGTGCCTTTAAATCTGCTTTATTAATTTATATAATTAAAAAATCAGAAAATATGGATGTCATAAAGATAATATATTATTTTAAAATATATATATATATATATATATATATATATATATTATATGTTGCAACAGATATACTATCTTATACAACAGGTTATCTATTTGTTGCAAATCATGACATATCTGTTGTAACAGATGATTTATCTGATGCAACAGATATATTATTTGTTGTTCAACTCGGTATAAAAAAAATGGTTCCTGGAAAGAACTAATTATTAATAATAATAAAGCTGAAAAGTCATGACTTATCATAATATTGATTAATTTAATTAAGTCATAACTTTTTATAGTAATCAAGAATGTCATTAATAAATGGAGGTGAACAGTTGCAATTTTTTGCCTAACTCATTCAAGTTCAATCCTCTATAAATAGGTCCCTCCTTACTCAATCTTTCGTTCTACTACACACTATTTATTCTTCGCTCTTGTTACACCTTCAACTACTTTCTCTTCAAGGACTTGATAGCTTTTTCCTGTCTCTGATAAAAAAAAATTCTTGATTTTTGTGTAAATATACGTTGTATTACATTACATTACATTCGAATTCTTTCTTTTCTTTACTTTTGTGTTTACGTGTGTGTTTTGTCAACTTATGCGATTTTTAGATATGGCTGATCCTGTGTGGGATGTCGCTATTTTACGAGACGCCATGAGGGAACTGCAAAAGGACGTTCATGACCTGCATTGGGAGTTGACCGCCGTCGGAGTAAGGATGCTGCGGGAGATCCGCAGACTCCGGAGGGCGCTGCTGCTGCCCTTTGAAGATTGGCCGGCTGACCATACAAATAATAATGATGTTAATAATGATGATAATAATAATTAAGCTTTTTTTCTGTTATCTATGTATATTTTTGTTTGTTTTATAAAAAATCATGTTTGATGCACGACTTTTTATTTCTTATTTAATTTTCGTGCTGTCTATTTCTATTTCTTAACGAATGACATGTCTACAATTAAGGAATAATTTGACTCTAGTATCAATAGCAAGAACATATGAGTTATCTGTTAGTTTAGTTTTTGTGTGTGACAGGAGTTGTATCTGAATTTTGTTGTTCGAAACATATTAGTAATCTGATGAAACAAATTATTTATCTGTTGAAACAGATTACTAATCTGGTGCAACAGAATACCCATTTATTCGATTCATATTACGGGCACCTAAAATCCTTAAACATGAATCCATCCAACATGAGTCAACTGTTACAACAGAACATTTATCTGTTGCCGGCAGATAATGGATTTGTTTAAACAGATTGCTCTTGTATTGCATTCATGTTCGCGTGCAAGCTATTGTTGAAAAAACAACACACTAGCAGTTACCCAGATTCAACTAAAAAGCATAATCTGACTTACCAAAGTCTCCTCTCAAGTAAATTTCAAAGTTGAAAGTGATTTACGAAACAAAATTTGACATAAGAATTTGGTCAAAGAGCAGCAGTTGGGGTAACAACAACAACAACAATGGTCAACAAGAAGAATATGAAGACCATAATGAAGTATAAGACGATGATAATGAATCAGAAGATGATGAATAAAGCAACAACAATAATGAACAACAAATATCGCGAAGAGAGAGAAAATAACAACGGATGAGGAGAGATAAAAAGACGTTTTTTTCCCTTCATTTCCCGTTATATATTAACTAACATTTGGATCAATGTGTAAATTTAAAAACTTGTGGGTTATTTTTAAACTTTCCCAACTTTCTTAATCCATAATAAAGTAATTGTCACTTCCACCTAATAATTAAGACTTGTATCACCTACACCTCATTTTGAAACTCTTTTGTCACCTGTGACCCAAACTCCCTAGTTTCTAGATATGTAAGTTTTATTTCAAAAAATTGAAATTTCTATGTTTGAATTTATTGTGTATTTGTTAATTTAATTATGTTCTCCGAATCAAGCCAAACAAATAGAAGAGAAAGAAAAATACATGATGAACTGAAACAAGGTAGAAGCTAAAGACCCATATACTAATTCACACGAACTCATTATCTTTCATTTAAATAACATATTTATTTTTAAAATATTCATTAAATATATATTTAAAACTTAATTATTAACACTTCAAATCCTCATTTTAAAATTCAAAATACATAAACTTAAAATCCTAATTTCCTCCCAAACATAATGAGTTGCAGTTTTACCCAACGTAATGTTAAAAACACGTCATGTGTTGAAAAATTCAAATGTACTCGTATGCTAATCTAGGCATTGTAAATCATCCTTAAATGGAAGCTAAATAATTGAATAAAAATGGGGACCACCTCTTTGTTAGTTGATCTGATTATTAAAGCTCATTTAAGAATGGTGCTTTGGTCGCTGTACCTTATTCCATTGTAACACGCAAAACTTACCACTAATAAATCAATCTACTTATCATTACTATCTACTTATCATATGGAATCCAATCATGATAATCTATACAGCTTATCACCATTTCAAACTATTCTAAATGATAAAAACTTGACTACTTATCACCACTTTCGCAACTGCGACGTGGCGATCTGGTGCATTTGTTCAAAAGTCGACGCGTTTGTTGGATCAAAATTTCTATTCCTTCCATTATTACTTGTCTACTATTTTAAAAATATATTTTAATTCTATTAATAGAAGATAATTTTATTTTCATGTGTTTATTCTTAACAGTAATTACTTTGTAGATGCTTGATCATATTTCATTATAAAAATTTAAATAATAATTTTTATTTTCAAAATGAAAAATACCATTTGAAAATCATATTTGTATTTGATCACGGAATAACTTATAGTTATCTTTTAATTTTTATGAGTAATTTAAAGTAAAAAGGATGAAAACATCTTTTTTTTAGGAATTTTTAAAAAAATTAAATAAAATAAAAACAAAAAATTTTCAGTTTTTTGTGTTTCTGGAATTCAACTCAGAAAAACAAATAAAATTCTTTTATAGCTAAATATTCTCTTATTTTGTAAATGTTTTTTTCGAGATGATAGTGTTAATTAATAGGCTATATCAATCATTTTTTTTTTTTTTAATAGTAGTGATAACGTAACAAGTAAAAGTGAACAAGAAAGTAGGTCATGATCGTGTACTTCACGCATATGCAGGTGCGTAAGCAACATCCTCGTCACGCTTTCTGCATTTTGAGTATTTTTTTGTGATATAAATTAAAGCAGTGGGAGAGTGAGAAGTAGAAAGAGAAAGCAGAGGGTAAAGAAAAAGCAAAGGAAAACGACGGAAGCCCACCGCTAAAAGCCCAAAAAAAACCTCACCTTTCTTCTTCGTTTTCTTCATTGTTTATGTTTTCTGCAAATTCCGATCTATACGTTTTTGTTGCTAAATTCAGGTATAATTCTTATACTTTTTTATGTGTTTTTTGATTGTGTTTGTGCATGTTTTTGTTTTGATTCGAATCGATCGGTTTTGAAAACCCTAAATTAAGGTCGGTGATTGGAGGATTGTTGTGGATCTGCGGAGGTTAAGTTTGATCAGTCAAAGTAGATGACTTCGTTAAGCAGAGAGCTGGTGTTTCTTATACTCCAGTTCTTAGATGAAGAGAAGTTCAAGGAAACAGTACACAAGTAAACGCTTTTTTGCTCTTTTTAGTTTATGTATATTTTTGTGATAATTTTCGTATATTTTTTTTTTGTGATAATTTTTCGTATTTTTATCATCGATATGAAGGTTGGAGAAGGAGTCGGGTTTTTTCTTCAACATGAGGTATTTTGAGGAGTCGGTGACTAATGGAGAGTGGGACGAGGTGGAGAAGTATTTATCTGGGTTTACGAAGGTAGATGATAACCGGTATTCGATGAAAATATTTTTTGAGATCCGAAAACAGAAGTATCTGGAAGCACTTGACAGGTACATCCGGCGCTTACATTTCCTTGCTTCGTTTTGATTACTTTGGAACCCCATTTGCATTTTGGTTGTGAATTTGGTTTGGGTGGTTCTGTTTATTTTCGTTTTGTTGCAGGCATGATCAAGCTAAGGCTGTGGAGATTTTAGTGAAAGATCTGAAAGTATTTTCTACGTTTAATGAAGAGCTGTTCAAGGAAATAACGCTCCTCTTGACATTGCAGAATTTTAGGTATAGAATTTTTATATTGGTTAATTTAGAGGGTAGTTGGTTGTTAGATTGAAGATTCTAGCATTCATGACTTGGTAATTGTTTTCTTTGGTTAAGATAGTTAGAAGTATTTTGAGCACAATTGTATATTCAGCATGAATGCAGAACCGCAGATTTCCGTGTAGTCGTATAATGTTGTTTGTTTCGTATATAAATGGCTGTAGGAAAACAAGTTTGTTATTAAGTGGACAATTCTCTACACCTCAGTAGTTTTTTCGCTCCCTGCAGAGAACTCGAGAAGTAGGCACCCGATATGAATGTGGATCTAGAAATCTATATGCAGAGGAGTAGAGCATGGGTTTTGAGATTCAGCTATAAATGTATAGTACGGCATAGATAAGTCATATTCAATAATTAGAAAAGTCATTGGACTAAAACTAGCATAACTATATTCTTCTTAAATACCTAGTTAGATATCTCATGTAATAGCAAAGTGTCGTAATACTTACGTGAATGTACACGTGCACGCATGATTACCTATAACATGGAAACCAAACGGCACACAAACCTATACTTCTTGGTGGTCGTCAAATTCAAAGCACCGAAGATCTGTTGATCGAGTCGAGTATTTATCCCACAACCACACCATAATCATGTTGGATCAACACGGTGCTGCAAGGGACTTTGAAGGATCATTGCAACATAGATTTAGAAGATCTTGATGATCTGACTTTGAATTTGAAGGATCCTTGCAACATAGGTGTAGAAGATCTTGATGATCTGGCTTTGGTTTCCTTTATCCGGCCCCACTTTTATTTGTGTTAATGCCAAAGGGTTGTCCCCTTGCCCTTTTGAATTTGGAAAGAGATCTTTAAGAATTTTGTTATAATCTGATCGCTACTATTCAACTACCGGCGAAGATTACACAAGTATTTTATTTCTTGTTTCGCGTGGTAGGTCAAACTTTGACCCTGATTATGTCCTACTCGAGATGAAAGGTTGCTACATTCATTTCTATTAAGTGATTTTTCTGTGTTGTTTGGATGGGTTGTCAAATTTACTTGTCACTTTTGGTATATATGCTGGCTTTCTTGGGGGCGTGCACTTTTGCTTGACAAAGTTGTATAAATAAAAGAAATGATGCTTAGCTAGGAAGAGAAAAAATTCCTTCTTTCTCTTAATTGTGTAAGATTTCCATATTTATATTCTAGTATCTCTCTGCATTTAGTTTTGCTAACTGTGATGCAGGAAATTATCTATAGGTGAGCAGTTGGTTACATTCCTTTCCTTCCAGTCTATCCTGTTCATTTCGTGATAAAAAGTTTATGGTTTGAAAATCTGTAATGCTAGGGAGAATGAACAGCTTTCTAAGTATGGGGATACCAAGTCTGCTAGGGCGATAATGCTTGTTGAGCTAAAAAAATTGATCGAGGCCAATCCTCTTTTCCGCGAGAAGCTTCAGTTTCCTGGCTTAAAGAACTCAAGGCTGCGTACATTGATAAATCAAAGGTGACCACAGAACACATTTATTAATATCCTTTTTCAATTTACACCTTTATACGTATATCATTATTATTCCTTTCTATCATCTCGCAGTTTAAATTGGCAGCACCAGCTATGCAAGAATCCGAAGCCCAATCCTGATATAAAAACTCTCTTTGTTGACCATGCTTGTGGGCAACCAAATGGTGCTCGGGCTCCTTCGCCAGTTGCTAATCCTATAATTGGTGCTATGCCTAAAGTAGGTGGTTTTCCACCTATAGGCGCCCATGGAGTATGTGGTCCTTGAAACAACTACCTCCTTTCTTTCTCTCTTAGTTTCTCCTTCTTTTTTTTTCGGAATGAATGTAAGCTCCCTGATAATATTATTTACTTTTGTTGTTGAAACTAGTCTTGTTTCTGTGTCTGAAAAGCCATTCCAGCCAGCACCAGCACCTATTGCTTCACTTGGAGGATGGATGGCCAATCCACCCGCTATGCCACACCAAGCTATTTCAGGAGGACCTCTGGGCTTAAGCCCTCCTGCTAATGCTGGTAATTCTGCTTTCTTACTAACGAATGTCATTTGAGTGTGACCTGTTTCCTATTGTTATATCAGTGTTAACATCTAAGTACCACCCCCCCACCCCACCCCACCCCCACCCACCCCCCCCCCCAAAAAAAAAAAAACTGTTTTTTCCTCTGGCTAATTTGTTGGCTTGTTTCATGTGTGCAATATGATAGCATCCATGCTAAAGCATCCTAGGACTCCTCCTACTAATAATGTTGCATTGGACTACCAAACTGCTGATTCTGAGCAAGTGCTGAAGAGGCCAAGACCCTTTGGGATGTCAGAGGAGGTACATAATATGCCATTTACACTTGTTCTCTCTCTTTTCTTTTGTGTGCGGGTGGGGTATTGTCATTCTGTTACTTGGGTTAGTTTAGAAGTTCTGCATTCTTGAGGTACTTTTTGGGGTTGAGGGAGTTTTTAATTCCTGCTAGTTTTTACATTTCCTTTTTGTTTCAGCTTATTTTAAAATGCGAAACTGTGCTTTGTCGTGGGATATCTGGTATTCATTTCTTGATTTAAATGGACTTCTGCAGGTCAATAATCTCCCTGTCAATATCTTCCCCGTCACATATCCTGGACAGAGCCATGCTCACAGTTTGCATTCTTCTGATGACTTACCCAAGACTGTTGTGGTGAACTTGAATCAAGGGTCTGCTGTTAAGAGCATGGATTTCCATCCCGTGCAACAAACTCTTCTTCTTGGTTAGCTTTATGTGTTACTGAATCTTTTAGATACACACTGCTTTTCACTCTTAGCATGTGATGTTATCTTTCTGAAGATTGTGCTTGTCACCTTTTCAGTTGGAACAAACATTGGCGACATTGCTATATGGGAGATTGGTGGCAGGGAAAGACTTGCATTTAAAAATTTCAAAGTTTGGGAGATAAGTAACTGTTCGATGACTCTGCAGGTTAGTATATCTCTGCAAAGCGTATTTAACCTTTTGTGGGCCTCCTTCCATTTTTTTTGTAGATTTTAATGTCCTCTTTCTAACGTTTAGGCTTCTCTAGCGAATGAATATACTGCAACAGTCAACCGTGTGATGTGGAGTCCTGATGGGAACCTTCTTGGTATGTAGTAATCATCCCTCTTGTCATTTGAAGTGAGGATTTTTCCTGGGGTGAAGGCGTTTTGATAAGGGTGCTGCTATTGAGAGAGTACTTGTAGTTTGTAGAAAAAAAGGGCAGCCCGGTGCACTAAAGCTACCGCTATGCGCGGTGCCCGGTGCACTTGTAGTCTGTAGAATATTTGATAAAGCTCATTTTTACATATTAAAAATTCTCTATTATTTCTTTTGGTTTTCAGATGCTAAGAGGAAATTATAGATGATTGACTTTTGGTTGCTTTAAGCGTGGTGTTTTGTTTTCCAAATCACTTGGTCGGGGTCTTTTTTCGGTTTGACTCGGTTTATGGGGTTGGTGCAGCTTGTTGGGTTCCTTTGTATATTACACCCTTAGTGAGAAGTATTGGTTTCCACTCCTTAAGGTTTTGTGCCAGTGAATTGAGCCACTTTTTTCTCTTTTATGATGTGATATAACAAAGGAAATTTGTAAGGTCAGTAGTTCCTGTTATTCATCATGTTATTTTCTTGATTATCAATGTTGATCCAGGTGTTGCGTATTCTAAGCACATAGTTCATCTATACTCCTACCACGGTGGTGATGATTTGAGGAACCACCTTGAGGTGGGTTTAACTTCAGATTTCAGTTACATTAAGCTATATTTATCTGCTATTTTTGTCACTATCTTAGAAAAAACTATGACCTGATCTTCTTTATTTTTTCTAGATTGATGCCCATGTTGGAAATGTTAGTGATCTTGCTTTCTCTCATCCAAATAAACAATTATGCATTATAACTTGTGGAGAGGACAAGACTATCAGGGTATGCATTGTTGTGAGTTTTCAGCCTTCTAAAGATGAATTTAAATTATCAAAGGGCCTCATTTCGGAGCCTTTTATGTTCACTCAGGTGTGGGATGCTGCCACTGGCTCTAAGCAGTATACTTTTGAGGGCCATGAAGCACCTGTCTATTCTGTGTGTCCTCACTCTAAGGAAAACATTCAGGTACCATCTAATTTGTGCATCTTTAGAATCCGAACGATGTGTATATGTATATGGAGTGTTGGTTGCCTTTTTGTTATTTTTTTTTGAGTTGACTTAAGTCTTAAGAGTATGTAAAAGTGATACGTGGACTACCAATGCAAGTTTATCCTCCTGCCCCAAAATTGTGGACCATCATTACAGGAGACAATACTATGTTGACAAACTTTTCCTAATTTTTCTAAGATATGCTTTTGTCCATGCTATTTACCCTTTTGGATACTCTATATTTTCAGACTTGCATTAGTAAATGCTGAATTTTGATGTGTTTTTTATTCTCGTCTTGTCTTTCTGCCTACTGTTTATGCATCTTTGTAGTTATCTCTTGACAACATTTATTGGACAGAAAACTTTCTGTAGCTTCAAATATCTGATATATTATGTTTATAAACATTGCTAGACAAATAGACAATTGAATTTTGCATATTTTTCTTTTGATTTCTGTTTTGAGAGAGTTCCTCTGTTGATTTTTCTTTACCCTTGTCGTCAAATCTTTTTTCTAATCAACATCTTATTTTCTGCATAGTTCATTTTTGCAACTGCTGTTGATGGGAAGATCAAGGCTTGGCTGTATGACAACATGGGATCCAGAGTTGATTATGATGCTCCAGGCCACTCATGTACTACAATGGCTTATAGTGCTGATGGAGCAAGGTAGAAGTTAGTTAGCCACCTTTGTTCTCAAAATGGTTAAAGATTAAAGTGGCTAATGTTTTATTTGTCAAAAAACTGTAGGCTCTTTTCTTGTGGCACCAGTAAAGATGGTGAATCATACCTTGTGGAGTGGAATGAAAGTGAAGGTGCTGTTAAACGTACTTATATTGGTCTTGGGAAAAGATCTGTTGGGGTGGTGCAATTTGATACTACTAAAAACAGATTCTTGGCTGCTGGCGATGAGTTCATAATCAAATTTTGGGATATGGATACTACAAACTTCTTGACGACGGCAGATGCGGACGGCGGATTACCAGTATGTAGTTAAAAGCTTATTACTGCTTTGAAGGTTATTGTTGTAAAATGTCTATTACTTCTAAAAAGATACAAATTTACCTTTATAGGCATCTCCATGTATCCGGTTTAGCAAAGAAGGGACACTTTTGGCTGTATCAACCAGTGAAAATGGGGTTAAAATATTGGCAAATTCTGATGGTGTTCGGCTGATCCGTGCTATTGAAAGTCGTGCTCTTGATCCCTCCAGAGTTCCTCCTGGTGTTGTAAAGGTATATTTGTTTGGAGGCTTTGTTACTAATCGAAGACCATTATTTCATTTCATTTTTTTAAACTCTTGGCAGGCACCCATGATCAGCACATATGGTGCTTCTAGTTCAACTGCTGGAACTAGTATTAGTAATGCGGATAGAACTGCACCAGTGTCATCCATTGTTCAACTGGTGGGTTTTATGCTTAGCTCATGTAGTTGGATGATTCGGTTTTCAAAGTTGCATGGTTCCACTGAATAACATTCCTTAACACCTCTTTAATTAATCTTTACATGTGCAAGATATTGTATGTTGTTAATTTGAACTCTTGACAGAATATTTTGTTAACCATTTTTAAAACAATCTTTTAGAATGGAGATAACCACAGCCTGCAAGATACCAAGCCCAGGATTTCTGAGGAGATGGAGAAGTCCAAAATTTGGAAATTGACTGAAATTAGTGAACCTGCTCAAGTTCGTTCCTTGAGGCTTCCAGATAGTCTACTGTCTGTGAGGGTAAGCATGCGGTACCTTTCTGCTTATTTGTTTAATTTCTTCTGGTTGGGGGGACGAGGTGTTTATGAGTTCTCTGTTAGCTGTTAGCGGTTCCAGAACAAGTTTTTGTAAGTCTATTCATTTAAGTGTTTGTCTAGTCTATTCACGTTCTGGAAAGGAAAAAATAGGTAATTTCACTGAGGTTTTGTATATTAGGTTTCATAATCACTCTCAAGTTTATATTTCAGTTATCTTACGTGACTTGACTTATTGTCAATCAATTTTTATATTTGCTATTCAGATAATTAGATTAAGGTATACAAATTCTGGAGGTGCAATTTTGGCTTTGGCATACAATGCTGTACACAAACTCTGGAAATGGCAAAGGAGTGAGAGGAACGTGACAGGAAAGGTACTGGGACTTATTTGCTTGAGGTTCTTTTTCTCTTGCCATATGCCATAGTGAATTATCTTTCTGTTTCCTCTTTGACCTTAATGTTAATGTTTCTTTTCTGATGACCTTTCTCAATATCTCTCTCCAGGCATCTACTGCTGTCCCGCCTCAATTATGGCAACCTTCCAGTGGAATTCTGATGACAAATGATATAAGCGAGACAAATCCCGAAGAAGCTGTTCCATGCTTTGCACTTTCCAAGAATGACTCGTATGTTATGTCAGCATCTGGTGGAAAGATTTCTTTGTTTAACATGATGACTTTTAAGGTATTTATAAATCAATGTTTCTGGTTTGGTTGGACAGCTTGTGTATTGGTGTGATTAGTAGTGTTTAATATGAGTCTTAACATACAACTTAATGCCTTGCAGACAATGACAACTTTTATGGCCCCTCCACCTGCAGCGACTTTTCTTGCCTTCCATCCTCTGGATAATAACATTGTTGCCATCGGAATGGACGACTCTTCAGTACACCTCTACAATGTTCGCGTCGATGAGGTGCTGAAATCAATTAAGACTAGAATATCATACAGATTTGTGATGCGTTCATAACATCATTTAATTACTTTTTGATTTCTTATGTGACAATTTAGTTATATGCTTGATTAAAATCTACAGGTGAAAAGCAAACTTAAAGGTCATCAGAAGAGAATAACTGGCTTGGCCTTCTCTAGCGTTTTGAATGTTCTGGTATCATCCGGAGCTGATGCTCAGGTAAATTCCATGGTATATCTGCATGACCCAGATTCACTGTTGGGACTTGCTCAATGCTTGTTTGATAGTGTGGCATGATGTCTCTCTTTGTCTTGGATTCTTACCTTTTACATTCTTCAGCTTTGTGTTTGGAGCATGGATGGATGGGAGAAGAAAACCAGCAAGTTTTTGCAGATCCCCTCTGGTAGAGCAATAAATCCTCTTGCTCAGACACGGGTTCAGTTCCATCAAGATCAGACACAATTGTTGGTGGTTCATGAAACACAGATAGCTATATATGAAGCATCAAAGCTTGAATGCATGAAGCAGGTTTGTAGGACATACATCTGGTTTACTTATTACTTTGCTTTTGGTGTGTTATGATAATTTTATGTCCTATGTTTATTTGGCAAAGATTATATTATTGCATGGGCGGAGATAGTACCATGGGCTTTCAGATAAAATAGGCCTCAAATCACACACTTGGGAATTGGTGTTAAAACTAGTCAAAGATATTGGTTTTAGTCTTTGTATGTATGTCTGATCTGATCAGCTCAAGGAAAGAGGACTGTTGAACTCACAGAAATGTTGGTTCCTTGCAGTGGATTTCACCAAATGTTGCAGTTACTGATGCGACATACTCGTGTGATAGCCAGTCAATATTTGCAAGTTTTGATGATGGAAGTGTGAGTATCTTTACTGCTGCAGCACTCAAACTGAGGTGTCGGGTGAATCCTGCCGCCTATTTGCCTTCTAACCCAAGGTATGTATGTGTCAGGAACAATAGACTAAAACTAGGTTTAGTTTCATATTCACTCATGTTTGTCTTCTAGTTGCCTGATGATGATCTCGACAGCTCCAGAGTGTATCCAGTTGTCATTGCTGCTCATCCATCCGAATCAAATCAATGCGCGGTAGGACTTACCGATGGCGGAGTTTATGTGCTTGAGCCTCAAGAGTCAGAAGGTAAATGGGGTACACCTCCTCCAAATGAAAATGGTGTTGCCCCTGGCATGAGCTCAGCTGCCACTGGTCTTGATCAAGCATCAAGGTAGTGGTCCGCAGTGGGCTCTCTGTTTCCCATCAAATGCTCCTGTGCTATATTTTTTGGGGGGAGCTGTAGATTTTCAGATCTAGGATACACCTCTGACGCCAGTGATGAGAAGTTTGGCGGTTTCTCCAGTTGGAAGCTGAGACAGTTTGCAAAATCAGGATTCAGTTAAAGAAGGATTCAAAGAAAGTCTAAAATGTTGATAATTATAGGTAGAGTAAGGTTTCAGTTCAACCTCTCAGAAATTTTGCCTGTAAGTTGTTTCTGTTCAAGCACTAAACTTTGGCACTGTAATTATCAAGAGCTCAAGCAAGTCAGTTTCTCTCTCTCTCTGTCACACACACACACACACACACACACACACACACTCTTACTCCCCATACCTCACTTTTGGGATTAGACGGCACATGTTGCTGCTCCGTCACAATAGTCCGCTATGTTTGATCTTGCTAAGCTGTTATTGGTTTCGCTATTTTCTTATGAGCTGGTAAACGTTCAAATATCTCCAAATGAATTACTCTCTGCCTTACGCATTTGGATAAATGTATAGACGGGCACATATTTGACACTAAATTATTTATTTTACATCAAAATTTGGTACAAAGCAAATGCCTGAAGCGTAAAATCACAGACTGTAGGGTGGAGGACGGAAAGTTCACAAGAAAACCCCTAAACATTTTACCTGCGTGTTACACTAATGTTACACGTTCTTTTAGAACTTACCGTCCCAACGATATGAAAGGAAATGGCAGGGAAATTTGTCACACTTATATGATTGATTCCTCAAATTTGTTGAGTTGGGAAAAGTTGTTGTTCACTTAAGGAGGGTGCATAAAAAGAGCAAAACAGCGCATGAGAGAATCAGGACAAATAACGAAATATAGTTACATACAGCTATCAGAATAATAGCCTGTTTGGAAATAAGCACTTATTTTGAGAAAAAAATATTTTTTTTTTTTAAAAAAAAGGGTGTTTGGGTAAACTTGCAAAAGTGCTTTTAAAAATAAGCAGAAACTGTTTTTCTGCTTATGTGGGTAGAAGCAAAAAAATTCTGCTTCTCAAAAAAAGCAAAAGCAGAAGGAGAATATTTTTTTATGACAAAAATATCTCTATCACACACACAAACATATATATATATATATATATATATACCTTATTAATTAATTAACATATCTTACAAGTTTGATTAACGTTTGATTTTTAAAATTTTACATTTCATATTTATGTCATAATTCTTTATAATTTATATATTGTTATTTTATTTTCACTCATTTTTTTAAAATAAATTTGAAAATATCATTGATGATGATGACTAAAGAATATATAAATTATTTTATTATTATTAATGATAACAATTGACAGATGAATCACGTTACAAGATTGTATTTTGACATCACATATAGATTTTTTCTCAAATATTTAGTTTTAAATAAATAAATTCATAAAAAGTGACATATTTGTTAAAATATAGTGTATATATATATGAATATGATGACTGTTTATTCGTAATAAATTTTGACACTGTAATACTATATTAAAAAAAGATAACAAATAATAGATAGAAATTTTATTTTAAATATTTGTCATCAGGTAGTATACATATATGAATTTGGTTACTTAAGTAATATATCACCATTTTTTTTTAATGTATTTATATATGTAAATATTGATTGAAAATTTTAGAGTACGCACTTTTTAATTAAATAAAAAAAATTTAATTAAAAATATTAACATAGATATTTTAAATAATTTTTCTCTATAAATTGATTTTAGTAATTAAGGTTATTGATAGATGTCCTTTTTGGTCATTTGTCTCAAAAAAACACTTCTTGAAAAAAATTATCTAAACATAATTTGATTATCAAAAGCACTTTTCGAATGAATTTATCAAACACAATTTTTTTTTTTTGAAAAAAGTATTTTTTTGAAAAGCCATTTTATAAAAGTGCTTCTCAAATAAGTAGTTTTGTAACAACAATCCCAAACTAATTAATAGCCTGTTTGGGATTGCTTATTTCTCCGAATAAGCACTTATTTTGAGAAAAAAATATTTTTTTAAAAAAGAAGGGTGTTTGGTAAACTTGCAAAAGTGCTTTTAAAAATAAGCAGAAGCAGTTTTTCTGCTTCTGGGAAGAAGCAGAAAATTTCTGCTTCTCAAAATAAGCAGAAGCAAAAGCAGAAACTTATTTTTTTATAACAAAAATATTCCTATCACACACACACATATACATATACCTTATTAATTAATTAACATATCTTACAAATTTGATTAACGTTTAATTTTTAAGAATTTATATTTAATATTTACGTCATAATTCTTTATGATTTATATATTATTATTTTATTTTCACTTATTTTCTTTAAATAAATTTGAAAATATCATTGATGATGATGACTAAAGATTATATAAATTATTTTACTATTATTAATGATAACAATTGATGGATGAATCACGTTACAAGATTGTATTTTGACATCACATATAAATTTTTTCTCGAATATTTAATTTTAAATAAATAATTAATAAAAAGTGACATATTGGTTAAAATATAGTGTGTGTGTGTATATATATGTGTGTGTGTGTATGTGTGTGTGTGTGTGAATATGATGACTGCCTATTCGTAGTAAATTTTGACACCGTGAAAATATATTAAAAAAGATAATATTATAATAGATATTTAAAATAATTTTTCTCTATAAATTGATTTTAGTAATAAAAGTCTATTGATAGATGTCTTTTTTGGCCATTTGTCTCAAAAAAACACTTCTTGAAAAAAGATTATCCAAACACAATTTGATTATCAAGAGCACTTTTCAAATGAATTTACCAAACACAAACTATTTTTTTTTAAATCACTTTTCTGAAAAGTCATTTTATAAAAGTGTTTTTCAAATAAGTAGTTTTGTAACAGCAATCCCAAACAGACTCTAAGGCAAAACCAAAGTACTAAGGTGGTTTGTATATTTTATTTTAAGTTATATATGTACCATCTATTGTTTTATCTTGAGCTGAGGATTTATTAGAAACATCTTTCTATCTCACCTCTAAAATAATGGTATAAACTACGTATATTTACCCCCTTTAGAACCCACTTGGTGGAAAATTACTATGGGTATGCTGTTGTATATATGTACCATCTTGTTTTAATAATAATATGAGCCTCACTAACATGAATTATTGTGGGATAGTTGATATTCCTTCGTAACTTGGACTAAACTTTTTCCTTAATTTTATTTGCAGTTTAGTTGAGGTTGTATTAAAAAATTTAGTGCTACTAAAATGAATGATACATAGTAACCAAGGATGTGGCCTAGTGGTTTAATAAATTGGGATAAACACTATGAGGTTTCAGGTTCCTTCTCATTTGTTATAGCTTTAGTGGACAAAGTTAACTAGTATCTGTTGCTAGTGGGAGGTGACAGGTATCTCGTGAATTGTTGGAGTCCCACAACGATGGATTAAAGGGTCTTTAGTCTCCTTATATGGTCTTGGGCAATCCTCCCCTCATGAGCTAGCTTTTGAGGTTGAGTTAGGTCCAACGTTCATTTCTTTATTTGGAGTCCCACATCGATGGGTTAAAGGGTCCTTGGTCTCCTTGTATGGTCTTGGACAATCCTTCCCTCATGAGCTAGGTCTCCTTATATGGTCTTGGACAATCCTCCCCTCATGAGCTAGCTTTTGAGGTTGAGTTAGGCTCAAGGTCCATTTCTTTATCATGGTATCAGAGTCAGACCCACCCAGTTCATTGTTTCCGATGTTGGGCCCTCCGTCTTATATTTTCCACGCTTCAGATGTTCATCGATGGGTTAAAGGGTCCTTGGTCTCTTTATATGGTCTTGGACAATCTTCCCCTGAGCTAGCTTTTGAGGTTGAGTTAGGTCCAAAGTCCATTTTTTTATCATGAATTTAATCGAGGTGCGCATAAGCTGATCCGTACATCATAATTATATAAAAAAAAAATATCATAGTAGGAAAATTTTCACTTGCCTTTTACTAAGGACAGCAATACAATCATTCATTCATCAAGTAAAGATCTTAAGTTAGTTATGAATCAATAATCTGTTAATTTTATTAACTCCAACATATTATAGTCAAGCTAACAAATTAAAAAAATAAAATCTCTAATTTAAAGCAATTTTTATATAATCAAGGACCAAAAAGTTAAATCTAAAATAAGTTTATTGCATTATCATTTATCTTAAATGTAAATCAAAGAACTGATATCTAAACTTAACTGCTAATAAAAAAATATGAAATTATTTAAAAGTCATCAAATCAATAATCCAATATCGATAATCAATAACGTTTCTTCAATTCGTTTTACCAGTTAACTCAAAACTCACACTTATTTGAGTCCACAAATTTTTAACGACTAATTTGCGAGATTAAATGGAAGCAATATACAGTATCAATTCTGTGAGATGCAAATAAAATTTATGGTAACGTGTGTGTCCCCTCCCCATCACTTTCTATTGAAACAGAGCAACACTTTTGTGTGATTGATTCATTCCATCAGCAAAATTTACACTGCAACCTCCCTCCTATTACCAACACTCATCACTTAATTTTACTTCCCTCATCTTTATCAAATCTACTTTATTAATCATTATGTTCTACTCATGTATAGGATTTAACACAGTATTTAAATAATATTCAATAAATAAATAATGATTTTATTATATAATTTTTTTTTACTTTCTTTATCTACTATTTCTTTATCATTCTATATTTATTTTATCCTTGCTATCAAATATTTATTTTTTAAGGCATCAAATTTATTATATTCAACTGATAATATAGTAAAAGTTACCAGCATTATTTGTTATTTCTTAATTTATGTGACAAGTCAATAGTGAATAAATATTGAGACAAAAATGGTCCGACAATATTTGTATTAAATTTATTATATTCGTGTTGATGAATGGGAGAAAATAATATAGTATAAAATTTAATATTTTCGAAAATAGGTATAGTTAATAAAAAGTACTTATAAATTAAAAATCAAGTGATAATTTATTTTTTTAATCTTTCTTATAAAATTAAAGTTTATTTGGCGTTAGTCCACAATTAGGTGTCCCCATTATCCTGCATTTCCAACACCTGTGGGCTGTGACGATAACCAAAACACTCAACCCCCCTTCCTTCCCCCTCTCATAAACACGACAATGACCTTCGTAAACTCCGCCACTTTGATTCCCATATAAATACCAACACCAAATCCCTAATTCACCATGCTTTTCTCCGGCACCGATGAACGGTGACACGTTCCCTCCTCGTAACGGCTCTTCCATCGCTCTCATCAAAAGGCATAACAACACTAACGGAAAACAGAAAACCAAACGGAACGGGAACGGGAACGGAACAGAAATGAAGAAGAAATCATCATCGTTGGACGGTAACGGTTGGTGGTTAGGCAATGCGTATTTCATGAAGTGGACTGCTGAGGATGTATTCGGTGTAGTGAAGTACCATCCTATACCGTGTGTATTTGCTGCTTCATTGTTGCTTTTCATGGGAGTTGAATATACACTTCGTATGATTCCAGCTTCTTCTCCGCCGTTCGATCTGGGATTCATTGTTACTGTTCCTCTTAATCGTTTGCTTGCTGCTAGACCTGCTCTCAATACTCTTTTTGCTGGATTAAACACGGTAAGCTACTCACATCACAGATCTAATTATTTGCACGGACTCTTCACTTTCAATGCCGCACTTGTGTTCGATCGATCCCCCAAAAATACATTACACATCTTCAAAGAGTTCGAGCGACACAAACCAATCGGTGCATATGTGTTGGTGTTATCGATCTAGTTGTGTACTGGATCTACATTTTTATCGTCATATTTTTTTTCTGATTTTTTTGTTAATTTAATTTTTTAATGAATCTACTTTGGGTTTAATTTAGGCATTCGTGGCGATGCAAACGGCGTACATTTTGTGGACATTTTTAATAGAAGGACGGCCTCGGGCGACAATATCGGCGCTGTTTATGTTCACGTTTAGAGGGATTCTTGGGTATGCTACCCAATTGCCATTGCCAGAGGTAGGTTTTATTTTCCCCTTTTTAGCGCACCACTGTATACAACTAGATGCCTTTTGCTTTACCACTTTAAAAAGAGAGTGTGATTAATTATAGCAAATCACCTTTACCAATAGTAGCTGCATTTACCAGACATTGCATGTAATATCTCTTATCTTCTTTTAAAAAAAAAATACTCGATGACCTACTTTTCTTTTTAGTTTAGTCCGTTTTTAAGGAATGATTTAAAAAAAAAAAAAAAATTCAATACTTTAATAGGCAAAGTAGGTCTTTAATATTTTAAGACGACTTATTTTGTAACAATATATATGTAACTTAAACTCTTAAAAAAGGCGTTGTGTTCGACTTTATTCGCGTAGATCACAAGTTAACCATGCAATAAATTTACCCACGCCATTTGTTTGAATTTAGAATTCATCTCACATAATTATAATTAAATAAGAGTTGATTAAATAAGAGTTTAAGTTTGATACACCGTCGGTCTATTTTCTTTTTACACCATCATAATTCATGCAGGTCATTCAGTTTTATATTTTTACCTGACTAACTACGGCAGATAATAGTAACCTGATAGTGTAAAAAAAATACACTACGGTGCATTAAACTTAAATTCATTAAATAACATGTATTTTACTTCATTAAATCACTTAAGAATGATAAATTACATTAATTAGTCTTAACCACGAGTGGATAAGATTTTACCCAAATATAGATGATTAACGGTAAAATCTTACCCACATCATGTCAATGTAATTTATCATGTTTACTTGACACTCCTTATAAAAAAATATATTTCTTACGTAATAGTTTATTTTAATAGATCAATTTTATTAATTATATTTTGAATATCTAAATTTATCTATTAGTCTCTTAAAAGTATCTATTTAATAATAACAATAATATGAAAAGAAAATAATAATTTATCTCGTACTATTACTTAAAGTAAAACGAAAATTCGTCTTTAAGAAATATTTTATTTAACAAAAGTGGCAATGCTGAGAAAATGCTGCCTACTACTCTATACAGTAGGAGTTTTTCTTTTTTTCCCCCATTAAATCGGGGTGGGGGGTGGGCGGTGACCATATGCCCAACTGCACATAATGTCACGTATCCAACTGTCATTTATGTACCCTTAATAAATAGAGTAGTAGCTGCCTAACAAATTAGTTTGGACTTGTCCTAGCGAATCTAATGAATAATGTTACTGTAATTCTCTGAGCATGCTAGTACTTCTACATTAACGTACGTAAACATTAAGTTAGCACCACCCGCTTTGATTCTGACAAAGATGGCAGTGTCACTGTCTACCATTAAACCTCCATGTGCTGCGCTTATCTTAACATGGCGATTCAATTATAGACTACGAGTAGTATGGTAATTTATAAATGCACTGAACAATTGGTTTCGCAATTGTAGGATTTCTTGGGGTCAGGGGCCGATTTCCCAGTAGGGAATGTGTCGTTTTTCTTGTTTTACTCAGGTCATGTTGCTGCGTCTGTGATTGCTTCTCTGGATATGAAACGCATGCAGAGGTGGGAATTGGCTAGAGTATTTGACGCCTTGAATGTATTGCAAGTTGTGAGGTTGCTGAGCACTAGGGGACATTACACTATTGATTTAGCTGTGGGTATTGGCGCTGGCATTTTGTTTGATTCTATGGCCGGAAACTATGTGGAGACTAGGACAAAATTATGTGCTGCTGCTAATGCTAATGGTAGGGGGATGGAATACGAAAATGGGGTCAAATATCAAAGTGTACCCTCAGATTAAGACGTATCAACCACTCAAATCTGGGGTGGATTCTATTTCTATCTTGAATTGTAAAGATAACTTTGGCTTTGTCTAATTGTAGTGTCTCAGTGCACTTATGTTTTCAATTAGTAGTTTTTTTGTGACTGCAATTACAGCTTCCCACCCACCCAACGCCCACCAGAAAACGTTAACTCTCCATGCTTTTCTTAATTTTAATGTTAGCAGCTCTTTGTAGATGATGGTACGTGATGGAACAACTTTCTTTACAAATGGACACTTGTTTCAAGCATAAAATAAAAAAGGCAACATTAAATTCAATATATTCTTTCCATAATTAAAATTCTTAGCTAGAAAATATATTTGAAATTAACAATTAAAAATAATGGTAAATTGGTAATGATGATATTAATCTTTTATATACATATATTTTTCCTTTTTACTATGTTACTTCTAGTCAAGAGTGAAACAACCTACATATACTTATCTTCTCCCGACTCTACTTTGTGGCGATATACACATATATTTGTACTTTGTGGATATATGGAATATGTTGTTGTTTAATATGTAACCATTAGTCCCTGTTATATATGAACGAACAAAATTTCTACATAATCATTATTAATTTTCAAAATTTTGGTCTTAAATGTTATTGGTCTTGTACTTTTAAAAAATAACTCCCCAAACATAGTATTGTATGTGTGAACTTCTATTATTAAAAATTAAGTTGTAGTTGCTTTAGAAAATCTGTTATTTTGATAAATGTTAGAAGTATATATCATACTTTAATTGAATAAAATTATAAACAAAGATACTTACATGATCACGAGCCATCGCTAATTCATAAATATATATAAATAGATTTAATTATTTATAATGATGGTGAATACTCTGCAATTACATAATTAATTAAATCAAAAGTTTATCATAATTGTCTATTGGATATTCGATATTTGTTTTTAGTGAATTCAAGGGTGTTTCTGTTTTAGAATGGTACCGGAAAAAAAAAACTAAAATTCTTTTAACATTATCATGTTACGGAAATTTGAACACATTTTCAAAAAGAAAAATGAATTTAGGGAAAAACTATATTGAATTTAGCATTGTCTTTTTATTTTACGGAAAAAGATTATATACACCTTCGAATTATTGAAAATGGTACGTCTGTTATATTTTTGGATTATGTATACCCTTATTGTCTAACCGTGGATACATATATACTCCTGAACTATTGAAAATGGTATGTATATACCCTTCAGTTAGACGGTGCGCTCCACATATCCTTGTTGTAAGGGAATTAACCCATTTTTCCTTAGCAATTTCTCCCCCGAACCACTAGCCAAATGTTATGTGACTGACAGAGGCGGATCCAAGATTTTAAGTTTGTTGGTTTCGAATAAAATAAGTAATATATAAAAAAGAAAGTCATTCCAAGGGGATTCGAGTATATAGCATATGAGGCACTTCTTCAAGTCCCTTCTGAAGAGCTAAGCCAACTAACAACTTTGTCAATGGTTCCTTACTTAGGTTTTTTTATATATTCAATAGATTTTTAATATATGTATAAGATATACGAAAATGTTTGGGGGTTCCCGGAAACCCCCTCCCCCAATGTTAGACCCGCCCTTGATGGCTGGAGTAGTCGGAAGCGAGTTCTGGTCACGCCTATTTCTTGGCGAGCCAGAATCAATGTGGTCACAAAACATTTCTTTAGGATGAGGACACTTGGACGAAACTCACTTCCGACTCCAGCCATAGAATATTTTGTCGGCAAGGTAGGAAATACATTGCCTAGGAAAAATGGATTAATTTCTTTCGGATGAGAACATGTGACGCGTGTCGTCGAATTGAAGGATATATACGTACCATGTTCAATAGATCGGGGGAATATATATGACCTTTTTTCATTTATTTTATGCTTAAAATAAGTAAGTGTCAACTTGTCATGAAATAACATAGCAGCCTCATATAAGTAATATTGGTTATGTGACTCACATAATAAAATCTCTCACGAAAGAGGACCACACTCGTAATTCTCGTGGAGCCAATTGATCTCGCTATTCCGAGTAATTGGGACGATATTCACGTTTAAAGTTTGTGAACTCTCCTTCACTTTTTCTTTAGGCCCACCACTAAATTTAAATTATTACATTGGGCGACGGATTTTTTTTCATTGCTCGGGATTTGAACTTTGAACCCGAGACTTTTTGTTAAGGATACGAAATCTTAACCATTTAACCACAACCCAATTTACTTACTTCCAATTCTCTTTGTAAACATCCAATTTGTTATTATGAATTTGAAGTCTTTTTTCCACTCTCATAAAAAGTTGTTGATGGTTGGATAGAGGCTTTCAAGCCCATGCTATCCACCTTGGAATTTGGATCATACATGAAGTAATAATACTAATAATTAAGGTGGAATATTGTGGGACGGTGGTCGCACACAATATGAAGACCACATTATTAACATGGGTTGATCAGGTCTTCTCTGTCCACCAACAGATCATCACCAACTCTTCAATTAACGATCATTTAATGGAAGGTATAGATATAGAGTGTACATTCAAAATTAGTCTTGCTTTCACCGTATATTTGGATCAACATCAATTCTTTCTAACTCTATCTTTGCTACTATTATAACTTCCAAATTTATCTTTTATACAGAGCCATATATAGATGAATGTTGAATCTAATAGTACTTAAAAACTTGTCGTATGAGAATTGAAAATAAAGAGTTGCTTTACGAACAAAAAGATTTGTGCAATATGACGTAATGGGAAAGCAAAGGAAGTGTCTTCTAATAGCTTTTTCTTTCCGTCTTATTAAATGACCGACTTGTACGTCAACATAAGAAAATTTCCAACCACTTTTATTTATTTTCCTAAGCAAGAATTTCCAACCTACTATTGTTGTCACGGCACGAGTATTAGGCTAAAGTTTACACTCGAGAACTATATTAGTTTTATGTAAAGTTTTACAACTATCAGATTACTTAAAATGCATTAATTAATCGGCCTGGATGAATAACTTTGAAAAGAATAAAGATGACATATGAAGAAAGTAAATATATATTCCTTCCATGTCAATTTATGTGATACTTCGAGTCAAGTATTTCTTTGACCGGAATTTATTTTAATATCCTTTAAATATTTTAAATTGTTATTGTGATTTGTTTTCAAATATATACATTTTATTTTACGAGTAATTTGATGCCTAGCAGGACCATCAAACAGGAGCTTTAGTAGTTGTATGTATGCCTAGTCTTGCTGCTGCTTGTTTAACTGGAAATTTGAGGAAATGTGAATTTTCCATGACAAAGGGTTAAGATGCATGTAGAATACCGAAGTTTAGTCCTCTGAATATGGTGGACAGGACTTTATTTTCCTAAATAATAGGAAGTGAATGATATAAAAATTGTGTATTGAATGTAATATCACGTTAGGCAGAGCAAATTTTCTGCAGCACTATTTTTTCCTCCCTTTCTTTTCAAGCATTGGAAAAACCGCAAGGCAAATTTCAGTACATTGCTTACAAATTAAAACTAAAGAGAAAAGGAACCCACTCATGGGTCATGTCTATGAAATGATATTAACACAAGAATTATAGACTCACTGATTGCCATACCACTATTTCAACCAATTCAGTTGTTAATCTAGCAAGTAAATTGCGAACCATTTCTTTAATTCAACTACCACGGATTGATAAAGAACCACTACATCAAAAATGATCTCGCTGAATATGTTTTTGTAGAGGCATTTACTAGTGACAATTATATTTTAGCTATCTTTGTAAATGTCCCAAGTCTATAGCGACGTTGGATCCAATAACAATTAACTAATGCCGATAAAAAAAAATTTAATACTTTTTATTAAAATGCATATTTATTGCCGCGCCGCTAAAGGTTATTTTTTGTATAGTGCTTGCTAGAGCATATTTCTTGTAAATTACTACTTTAAGACTTTGAATGGCAGCAAATATCCTACATGTTTCTGTACTCCTAGAGATTTCTAAAAAGGGATCTTTCAAAAGTAGTCATATTTTGCTGAAAAACTCACCCTTCATAGCCATATTTTATATAATTACTATTTATAACCGTTGTATTCAATTTACACCCGTTGTATTCAATTTTATTAATAATCTGTATTCATATAAAATATAAATACAGTACCATTTAGTTGTTGTATTCGATTCACAGTCGCTGTATTCACTTTTACTCAGTGTTTTGTATTCATAAAAACATAAATACACTACATATTTAGTCTTGCCAAAACACTACCATTTTTTTTCTTTTTCGTGTTTTCCTCGTTTTTTCTTCTTCTTTTTTCTAATTTTTCCTATTTTTATTTTTTTCGTTTTTTATATATTTTTTTCCCTCTTCTATCTCTTTTTTTTTCTTTTCTTTTTTATACCAATTTTCTTTATCATTTTTTTTGTTCTATTTTATATTTTTTGTATTTTTAAAAAATATAACTACTCGAGCACAACTCATTGATGATAACGTAAATACCATAATTGTTTATCTATTTGTAGTCATGCCGTCATTTATATTTTTGTATTCATTGATACAACTGTATTTGTATTTGTATTTTAAAGTTCGCGCTTGTATTTGTATTTTGTAGTTTGCGTTATATTTGTATTTTATAGTTCGCACTTGTATTTGTATTTGTTAGTTCGCACCATCATTTATATTTTATATAATTCGCACTTGTATTTTAAAGAACTGTTTTGTATTTGTATTTTATAATTGATTGTATATTATATTGGATTATATTTGTATTATGATTTTATTGTATTTTTATATTAGGATTATATTTGTATTTGTATTCTATTTTCGTCGATGTCTTTTTATTTTTAAAGAATTTTTTGTATGTGTAAGTTGATTGCATATTGTATTTAGCCGTGATTATGTACAATTTATCATTTGTATTTGTATACAAACAAGTAAATGCATTAATTGTATTTTCTTGATTCTAAAATATATAAATATGCAATATATCATTTGATACAAATGTACTGTTTTTTATTTGTATGTCAAAATTATTATTCGTATTTGTAAATAAATAAATACCACTTGATACAAATACAATTACAAACCAATGATTTTAAAAATACAAATACATATTGTATTTTTATAAAAAATTGAATAATATTTATTTGTATCAATAAATACAACTTGTATAAATAAATACAAACAAGTATTCATAAAAAGAAAATCAATCGTTCCTTTTCAATAATTAAAAAATACAAATGATAGTTCACACTTGTATTTGTATGTTATAATTCGCATTTATATTTATATTTTATAGTTTACACTTGTATTTGTGTTTGCTAGTTCGCACAAATGAAAAGAACGAAAAAAAAAAAAAGAGAAAAAATACAAAAGAAAGAGAGTAACAGAAAATATAAAAAAAAAAACAGAGAAGGAAAAAGATATAAAGGAAAAGAAGAAAAAGAAAAAAAAAGACAACGAAAAAGAAAAAAATTGGAAAAAGATAGAAGAAAGAGAAAATAAAAAACGGAAAAGAAAAAGAGTAATAGAAAATAGACAAAAAAACAAAAAAAAAAGGAGAAAAAATAAAAAGAAAAAAAATACAAAACGAAAAAAAGAAAACGAAAAAAAAAAAATTTAAACATATTTCACACTTGTATTTGTGTTTACTAGTTCGCATAAATGAAAAGGAGGAAAAAAAAAAAAGGAGAAAAACTACAAAAAAAGAAAAGAAGAAGAAGAAGAAGAATAGAAAATAGAGAAAAAACCCAAAAAAAATGGAAAAAAGACAACGAAAAAGAAAAAAATGAAAAAATAAAGAACAAAGAGAAAAAGAAAAAGAAAAAAAAATGAAAAAAAAAAGAGTAATAGAAAATAGCCAAAAAAATAAAAAAATAAAAAAGGAGAAAAAAGAAAAAGAAAAAAAATACTGCAGGAAAAAAAGAAAATGAAAAAGAAAAAATTAAAACATATTTCACATTTGTATTTGTGTTTGCTAATTCGCACAAATAAAAAAAAAGGAGAAAAAAAATAAAAAAAGAAGGAGAGTAGTAGAAAATAGAAAAGAAAACAAAAAAAAAGGAAAAAAATAGAAAGGAAAGGAAGAAAAAAAAAGGGCAAAATGAAAAAAAGTCAATGAAAAAGAAAAAATTGAAAAAAGAAAAAAGAAGAGAAAACAAAAAAAGGAAAAGAAAAAAAAAAGAGTGATAGAAAATAGATAAAAAAGCAAAAATAAAAAGGAAAAAAGAAAAACAAAAAAACAAAAAAAAAAGAAAGATAAAACGAAAAAAAAATAAAATAATAGAAAATAATGAAAAGGAAAAAATACATGAGAGAGACTATGAATTGTAATTATGAAAAATTAATATGCAAAAAAAAGTTATAAATTAGAATTAATTAAAATTAAACTAAATAAGATAATTAGGAATCAATATTAACTAAGTTATGCAATTATCCCTTTCTAAAATGCTCATGTTAAACCAAGCAACTCATCTTGAAGTATTAAACAACGTGGGTAATTCCTGGATCTCAGTGTAAATTGAAGTAACTATAAACAGTAACATGTAAACTGCTGATCCGATTTACTACTATATGGGAAGTACATTGATTTCATACACAGAACAACAAAGTTACTTAAAGTAGTTAAAACTATTCAAGCTGACAGCTATCTTCACAATTAATCATCAAAAAACAAAGGGAAAGTGAATTGTTGGGTATGACACACCCCTTAAAAAAAAGGCAAAATGACCTTTTGAACCCATGTACTATGTCGGTTTAGTAAGTTGGACACTTCTACTTATATGTTTGTCATTTGAACCCATATATTATATCGGTTTAGTAAGTTGGACACTTCTACTTATATGTTTGTCATCTGAACCCTTGAACCATTCAAAAGGAAACATTTTGCACCCTTTGACCGTTAACCTTGCATATGTGGCAAGGTCATGCTGACTAGGACAAGAAGAGTGTACCCACTCGCCTGGGGGTGCGAGTGGGGTCATTTTTTGGCCAATTTAACATTGAAATAATAAAAAAAATTAAAAATATTTTTAATTTTTTTACAATAATTTAAAAATATTTTAATTTTTTTTAAAAAAATTAATAATATTTTTATAATTTAAAAAAAAAATTAAAAAGAATCCTTTTTTTCCTCCATCTTTTTGAATTTAAAAATATTTTTAAAATTTTGAAAAAATATATATTTTTAAAATTTAAAAAAAAATAAAAATATTTTTATAATTTTTTATTTTTTTAAAATGATCCTTTTTTTCCCTCCATCTTTTTTAATTTAAAAATATTTTAAAAATAATTTTAAAAAGTTTTTAAAAATCAAAAAATTATTTTAAAAATATTTTTAAAAAATATATTTTTTCCCTCTCCCCCCACCCCAGCCCATCCCCACCCCCACACCTCACCCAACCCGTCCCCACCCCCACACCCCCAACCCCTTCTTTTTTTCCTCCATTATTTTTAATTTAAAAATATTTTTAAAAATTAAAAAAAAAAATTAAAAATATAAAAATAATAAATTTTTAAAAAAATTCCCATCCCACCCCCTCTCCAGCCCCTCCCCACCCCACCCAGCCTCCCCCACCCCAACCCGTCCCCCACCAACCCAGCCCCACCCACCCTTCTTCCCCAGCCCACCCAGCCCCACGTAACCCCTCCCCTTTCCCCAGCCCCCCACCCTACCCAGCTCATCCCCATCCCACCCAGCCCCACCCCACCCACAGCCCCCATTCCCCTCCCAGCCCCATCCCCACCCCCACCTCAGCCCCTTCCAGCCCCCACACCCCACCCAAACACACTTCCAGCCCCCTCTCTCTCACACACACGTTCACTTTTTTTAAAAAAAATTTAATTTTCCCTCTCAATTCAATTCCTTTCATTTTTTAATTAAAATTTAAATTTGAAATCTTTTTATTTTTTTGGAGATTAAAATTTAATTTTAAATTGAAAGTGAGTGATAGTGAATATTGAAAAAAATTAGTGAATTTCGCTTAAAAAAAATAAACTTTGTGAATTTGTTAAAAATATTCAAATTTAAAAATCAAAAATTTATTATGTTTGTATGTATGAATTTATAGTTAGAAATTTAAATTAGTTGGAGAAGAATTTTAATTATTTGGAATGGATTTGATGTTTAATTTGTGAGCAAAAATAAAAACATGATTATTCATTTTTTTTTACAATTTATAAATTTTTCTTATTTAATTAAATTAATTTTAATATTTAATTTGTTATGTAGCATTTTAAAAATGACTTGGAATTTAATGTAATATATATATATATATTTTTTAAATGATGTGACAGATGATGTGGCTGACGTGGCAGCTGATGTGGAGGAGAGTGTGTTACACTCACCCAAAAAAGGGTTTAAAATATTATTTTTTAGTGGGTTCAGGGGTCTAAATGAGAAACATGTAAGTAGAAGTGTCCAACTTACAAAACCGACATAGTACAGGGGTCCAAAAGGTCATTTTGCCTTAAAAAAAAGGATAAATTATACAAATCTCATACTTAAGAGATTATATTACCTAATATTCCTTACAATTTTTAAATTTACATACAATCCAATTTTTCAACTTTACTCTTGATACATATCAAGAAAACCCTACATCCTATTTTTACTCCACCATTAACTCGTTCGAGATTTCCTTCCCTATAATATCTCCATAATTATCAACAATTTTTTCTCTTCCATTAATGCTTAAATCATTTTCCTTCTTGATTTTATTCCTCCATTAATGCATGCAACTTTTTTTTTCCTCTCCTAAAATCTCTCCTATTTTTTTTTATTTAAAATCTATTGATAAATATATAAATTTATTTTGTTATTCATACATGTTTATTTTTGTAATGGTGATTCATATGAATGCTAAATATGATATCATTATATGAGTATTATGGTGATTCATACGATAGATACATTTTGTATGATTTTAACGGGCGATGCATATTGTATTATGGTGGTTCATATGGTAGATAGAATTATTGAGTGATTTATATGATATTAATGAGTGATATATATGGTATCATGGTGATTCATATGGTAGATACAATTATTTATTTCAATTATTGGGTGATTCATATATATGGTATTATGGTGATTCATATGGTAAAAATAATTATTTATTCAATTATTGTGTGATTCATATGACATTAATGAGTGATATATATGGTATTATGGTGATTTATATGGTGGATACAATTATTTATTTCAATTGTTGGGTGATTAATATGTTATTAATGAAAGATAATGGTGTAATCAGTGTAGGAAACAAAAATAATAATATTTTTTTAAAAAAGGACTAAAAGTAGAATTGAAACATAATTAAAATTAAATCTAAAAAAAAAAAACTAAAATTAAAGAGAAAAAGGACCAAAAAATCCAAATCTTTCATAATTAAAGACGAAAAAGCGAAACATAATTAAAACACCTAAATTAAATCTAAAAAAAATAAAAAAAAATAGATATTTTTTCCTTAAATAAAAGAGAATCTATTATTTCCTTAAATAAATATCTTATTAGTTTCAAATGTATCACTTTTTTTATATGTATCGTCATATAACATATATATCATCATTTCAAAAAATCAGAATAAAATGTAATTAATAAAATAGTCAAAATTTTATGTAATACCGCTTAAAATCCCTTTACTAATACCCTTTTGATTATTTTGAAACTATTCTCATACTAGAAAAGATAAAGTAGTTAAGAACCTCGTTAAATGAAAGACAAATATTAAAAAAAAGTCTCAACAATTCTATTGTACTTTGAAAAATTTACTTATTTTGAACTATAAAAAAAAAATTAAACCCTGTAATATAGTGATAGTCAGATCTAGAGATTTGGTCACGAATTGTGAACCCTGTAACTTTATCATGTCCTGTATATATGTTAACTTTATCAAATCTTGGGGGCTGCCATTGCTGAAGAGATAAGAGTGGATAGGCACTGTTTCGGTATAGATAACGCACCCTGAAAGGTATAAAAACGGAACCACACAAACCCAAAGCCAACTTCTGCGTTCTGAGAAAGCTAGAAAAATCCCTGACACACCTTCCCACTTCAACAAAAAAGAAAAACAAGGAACGGCCCCAAAATCCTAGTAATCAAATGTAGCCACGTAGGCATCAATCCCCGGCCCCAAAAAATCTACTGCTAAATCAGCAGCGGCCTATCACTTCCCGCTGGCCTTATCAGTTAGTGTATGTATCTATCACCTTCTTTGCCAACTTGTTTTTCCGCTTACTTGACTTGTACAATCTCCACTCTCCACCATAAACTCAAACTTTCTATATATAAACCAAGCAACCCCAAACAAAACAGTTGCCAAACCCAACGATGGCCCTCTTATCGCCACCCCCATCCAAGCCTAAACCTTACCCATTTTCTCCCCTTCCCCAAGCAGTTCATAGGCCAGCAACAGGAAGCACCTTACCTGCTCAACAAAAACTTAGTTTAAATTCCTTTTGTTATACTTATACATTACGAATTGGCGCGGTTAATAAGCGCAATTGTTATGGACTGGAAGGAAAAGTAAGATGCACCAGAAGACTAATCCCAGTTGTGAGTGCAGCTGCAATGCCGGTATCAGAAAATGGAAGAGAATCATCAAACTTTAAGAGAATTCTGCTATCTGATGTTGTGGTGACGCGGCCGAGGAATGTGTTATGGGGTAGGAAATGGAATTCACTGGATATGGGCTCAGCTGCAGTGGTGGTGTCTATGCATTCGCTCTGTCTATTTGCACCTTTTACTTTCAATTGGGCTGCTGTTGGAATTGCATTTGGCTTATATGTAGTCACTGGACTTCTCGGTATTACGCTTTCTTTTCATAGAAATCTCTCTCATAGAAGTTTCAAACTTCCCAAATGGCTTGAGTACTTTTTTGCCTATTGTGGTGTTCAAGCAGTTCAGGTAATTCAATAAATTTGTTTGGAGTACTGTTTCGTTTTTTAGTTGTCTAATGTATTGCTTCTGTTGTTTAAATTTACACTGTGTTGTGTAATGTGATTGTAGGGGAACCCAATTGATTGGGTGAGTACTCATAGGTACCACCATCAGTTTTGTGATTCAGAGAAAGACCCTCACAGTCCTATTGAAGGATTTTGGGTCAGTCACATGAGTTGGATGTTCGATACCAACACCATTACGGAGAGGGTAACTCCTTCATCCTCTCTATTGAAGAATTAACCTGAATAGCTGCCATATAATTAGTGTATGACTATGTATAATTAGTGTATAATCTATGCATACCGGCTAGGAAAAGTAAACAGTGAATCCAGCCGGCTATTTGTGTAAATATCCTTCAAGCTTCATCTATTTGCATACTTGTAAAAGGGAGAAAATACTTAAAAGTACTAATTTTATTTTTTTTGTGTCTTGTTTATGTGTAGACTGGGAAGCCCAACAATGTGGGAGATTTAGAGAAGCAACGGTTTTATCAATTTGTTCGTGATACTTATATAATTCATCCTGTAGCACTTGCAGCTTTGTTATATGCAATGGGAGGATTTCCTTACATTGTTTGGGGAATGGTAAGTGGAGCTTTTCTTCCTTTGCACAACTTCATTCAATGAGAAACCTTTCATTTCGCCCTTTTAAAGAAATCCGGAAAACTATACAAATAGGGAGAACGAAAAAATGATTGCTAAATACATTTTTTCCACTTACATTACGATGAAGATTCAAATATGAGGAAAGAAAATTTAAATTGGTTTGGCTTTGAGCTTGCCGTTTTCTTTTAATTCTATTTAGGAGTTTTGAATAGAGCTTGTTTTTGTTTTGGTATTTAAAAGCAGTGTTAAGCAAGTTTTATTATCTGTTCAAATCTCCCAATATGTTTGTATATGTCTGCCCTGCTAACTTAGAGTTGTGACCAATTATTGTGTACTATATCTTCTTCATGTGTCAAATCTCCCAATGGCAAGTTGTTTGCCAATTTTGTGGATGAAAACTATCATTGCATCTATCATTAGACTACTGTATTTTCTTTATGTGTAAAATCTCCCAATGCTTTTGGATTTTAACCCCCGGCCTAACTCAAGTTGTGAGCCATTTTTGTGGAAGAAAGTTGCTGTTTTCTCTCTTGGTAGGGTCTTTTGTTATGTACATTTACAAACGACTGGACAAATTCAAGTGGTAATTTGTTGGCGTGCCATACAACATGTCTTTTGGGTCTCACTGTGACACTGTCAAGTAATAGTAGCAGTAATTAAATGATTTCGACGGTAGTGCTTTCCTTGGAGGATCAGAAGAACTGTTTACCGTCAAAATTTCAAGTACCTTTCAAGATTTGATCTGAATAACTTTCCAAAAGCACCCTTATAAAATTCTGAGTTCTAGAGATGAGCTTGGCCTGACTGAATTTGAAGCAGTTGTATTATGCATTTGGTGCAAATGAGATTCTGAAAATTCATTTGCTAAATTTGCTGCTTGTGCAGGGGGTGAGAATTGTGTGGGTGTACCACATAACTTGGCTAGTAAATTCAGCATGCCATGTATGGGGAAAGCAGGCGTGGAATACTGGTGACTTATCAAGGAACAACTGGTAGGCATTGTTTTCACATTATTTCTGTTGTTCCCTCAGTTCCATTTTATGTGATGCTGTTTAAAAAAAAAGAAGAATATTTGACAAACTAGCTAAATTTATAGTACATGAATGAGAGGTGCTAAGGGTTCAACTTATCTTAAAAGTACTACTACTATTAACTTTTATATCAAGTGGTCCTAATAAGTCATGTCATGAACTTAAATGGAAACATTAATAATATTAAATATTCAACTACACGAAGTGTTCAACATTTTCTCTTTTATGGATTGATCGTATGCAATTGCAGGTGGGTGGCGTTGCTTGCATTTGGAGAGGGTTGGCACAACAACCACCATGCTTTTGAGTATTCAGCTAGACATGGCTTAGAATGGTGGCAACTTGACATGACTTGGTATGTAGTAAGGTTTCTTCAAGCAATTGGATTGGCCACTGATGTCAAGTTGCCAACTGACACTCATAAACAGAGGCTGGCATTAGCTGACAGTTAGGGAAAAACACAATATATATGTATCACGAGAAATTTAGATTCTTGAGTGACTAATTAATGTAACTACATTGAGCACACACGGGTGTAACTACTTGGAATGATAGCTACATTTGCTCAATTTGCTAGCACTTTGTGTATATGTAAATTTTCCATAAACTTATTGCAACGCTGAAACCATCCTGCATTCAAATTGTCAGCTTTTGCTACAAGGAAAAAGAATGAAAATGGATGAACCATAAAGGGACGCGAAACAAAGGAAATGTGTGAGTGCATTTTGTTCTTTTGTTGACAGTTTTCGGTAGTATAAAGGAGATTGTTAATAACAATATCAGTATGTTACAGAATAACTCCCAAGTTTTAAATAATGAGAAAAATATATTTTCTTAAAATAGAGTGTGAGGAAGTTTAGTCTTTAGTTTAATGATTGTCAGGAATATATAATAGAATCGTTGGGAATCATGCATTACTTCACAGATTAAATTACAATTAGTCTAGTCTTTAACAGGACCATCCAAACACACCTAGTTTTTCTTTTCACAACATCAAACAAACACCTGAATGAAGAATTTATATCTGATCAACTTCTTGATTTTCTTGTACAACTAGCTTCCTATTAATGTATAGACCCCCTTATATGTCAGACAGCTCTTGGAGCATAGGTTGCTTAATCTCAATATTGGTCCTTGCAGTGGAATAACGTTTTGGGCCAATACTAGAAATGATTTAATTTGGCCCATAAAAAAGAGGAGCAACTTCGAAGACGGGCCTGTCTAAATCTTTTTTGTAGAGCAGATCCTTGTTAAGTAGGCCCAAGTGTACAGATTTTCTGATTTTTGGACCGCCATTTAAGGGTCATTTGCACTTTTGTCCAAACTTTGTGTTAGTATTTAATTTTGCTTGGCAAATCACATGCGTATACTATTTAAGAATCTATATTACAAAATCTATCAATAATTTTTACCATTCTCAATGCAGCAGTAGAAATTTAACAAAACATATGAAATTAAGAAAAAAAATATAAAATACACATGACAAATAGTTTATCATTTATAACTTTTGATCTTCTTTCATTATTTTCTCTTGATTTGTTACTAAATTCATAATTCTCCCTCTCTTCATCCTCTCTTCATTTTATTTTAATTTCTCCTATATATAGCACCATAATTTTCTTTCATTATTGAATAACAAATTTTATACATCGATCAATCTGAATTTTTTGTTTTAATAAATCTTGAAATTCAACATGAACTTATCCCTTTTTTAATATTAAATGTGATAGTGTTCATTCAATCTCATACACTAAAATAACTAAAACCCATAAAAATTTGAGAACCCCATTTTTCATAATTACTATGCACACTCTATATTCTATATAAATATGAAACATAAGAAACTGTTAAGCTCAAAATCGAGCTGAATTTGAACTGGAATGAAAATCTTAAGCTAATTTTCAAAGAATGAACGAAGAGAGAGAAAGAAAAATCTTTTCTTATTTCCTTGGAATCATCTAGAACCGGGTCCACTATTATTTATACTTGATAATAGTGAACCGGGTCATGGAGAAGGTTACAAACGAATAGGCCCAATCGGATGCATTAATGGATTGGCCCAGTTTATTCACTAAAACCAATTGGATACTAAGAAGAGTATACATTGTGATACAAAATATACATACGAAATATACATGTGTTCTACGTAACTCCAACACCCCCCTCAAGCTGGAGAGTGTGATGAGCACTCCAAGCTTGCTGAGTATGCTATGATGAGCAGGACCTGGGAGAGGTTTAGTGAAAACATCAGCCAACTGGTCTGCAGATGAAATAAACTGAAGAGAGACAAGGCTGGAATGAACACAATCACGAACAAAATGGCAATCTATCTCGATATGCTTGGTACGCTCATGAAAAACTACGTTCCGAGCTATGTGAAGAGCTGTCTGACTGTCACAAAACACAGGAACAAGATTAGAAACATCAACATTAAAATCATGAAAGAGACATACCAGTCATGACAATTCAACCACAGCTTTGCGGAGTACACGATATTCAGCCTCAGCAGATGAAAGAGAGATGGTAGGCTACTTCTTGCTCTTCCAAGATTTAGGAGAGCCACCCAAAGAAATGAAAAAACTAGTGACTGAGCGACGTGAATCAGCACACGCAGCCCAATCAGAGTCAGAGTAAGCCAACAAAGAGTAGTCCAAAGAATTGTTGAACAACAAACCCAGGGCAGGAGCATTAAGCAAATATCACAAGACATGAATGCCAGCCATAAGGTGAGGAACTTGAGGAGCCTGTAAGAACTAACTCAAATGTTGAACAGCATAAGAAATGTCAGGCCTCGTGTGCTGAAGAAAATTCAGCTTGCCAACAAGGCGACGAAAAGTGAAGGGGTCAGTGAGTGGGCCCCACATATCATTAGTAAGCTTCGGAGAAGCATCAAGGGGAGCAGAGACAGGGGGAAACTGATCACAATAAAATTCAACCAACAGATCAGAGGCAAATTTTTGCTGAGTGATAAGGTAGCCTTGAGGATGAGTAGATATTTCCAAACCCAGAAAGTAATGGACTAAACTAAGTTCCTTGATCTTGAATTGAGTGTCCAGAAATAATTTCAACTCATCCAGCTCAGATATATCATCCCCATCAAGTAGGATATCATCAACATAAACAACTAAGACAGTAAGAGATCCATCAACCCTTTTGGTGAATAAAGAATAGTCATTCTTACTTGAGGAATAGACGCGAAAGGATAATGCATCAGAGAGCTTGAAAACCACTGTCTGGAGTCCTGCTTAAGACCATAGAGAGACTTTCTTAACTTGCACACCAATGGTGCAAAAGTAGGCACAGAAGAAGAAAGTGTCAGGCCAAGAGGAGGCTTCAAGTAAACCTCTACATGGAGATCACCATGAAGGAAAGCATTATTCACATCAAGTTGATAGACAATTCATTTTCTCTTAACAACAATGGATAGAAGAACTTTAATAGTGGTGAATTTGACCACAGGAGAGAAGGTTCAGTGTAATCAATACCCACCTGTTGGGTATCACCTCTAATAACCAACCTTGCTTTGTATATTTCCACAGAACTATCAGACTTGTGTTTAATTTTGTAGACCCGTTTACTGGAAATAGGTTTCTTGTGAGCAGGCAAGGGAACTATATCCCAAGTGTGATTTGCTTCAAGAGCATTGAATTCTTGAAGCATGGCATCCTGCCAGGCAGGATGACAAATAGCCTGATGATAGGACTAAGGTTCAAGTGCAGGAGCCTCAACAGAGGAAACCTTGGATACTGAAGTGCAGACATAATCAGGCAAAGTAAGATGGGATGGAATGTGGTCAGGAGGACCTTCTGACAGGAGGAGGATGGTTTTGGTTAGAGAAAGAAGAAGATGTGGCAGGAATAGAGATAGTGTAAGAAGGTGGAGGTATATCTAAAATAGGGACACTAGGTTCAAAATGGGGAGTAGGAACAGAAGAGGAGGAGTAAGGAAAGAGGTGTTCATGGAAAATGACATCCCTGGAGAAGAAGATAGAGTGAGTGGTAAGATTGAGCAGTTTGTACCCTTTCTTCCCACAAGGGTACCCAATAAAAACACAAGCTAAAGATCTGGGTTGAAATTTATCTTTCCCAATAGTGGAGGAATGAGCATAACATAAACAACCAAATGATTTGAGATGACCATAAGAGGGAGGGGTTTCATGAAATTTTTCATAAGGTGAAAGGTTGTTTAAGACTGAGGAAGGTAATCTATTAATGAGGTAGGTAACAGTCAAAACACAATCACCCCAGTATTTGATAGGGAGATGGGATTGAAAAAGTAAAGCTCTGGATGTTTCAAGTAAGTGTTTGTGTTTCCTTTCCACTGTAGACACGTGATTTTTTATCCTCCCTAAATTTTAATTTGCCTATCGATATTAAATATTCATATTTAATCATATATTTTGATCTTTATTTTTATTTTTATTTTATTATAATTTTAAAAATAATATAAAAATTAAATATATGTTTTCTTTTATAAATTTTAATAAATAAATTAATAGTTTTAATATTATTTTATTATATTTTATTTATTTATTTATTTATAAATTGTTATTATCTTTTTGTTAAGTATAAAATTAATTGATTATCATTTTATATTTATTATATTATTTATTTTTGATTTATTATTAATATTATCTTTTATAAAAATAAATAGAATAAAATAAATTATTTTTGAATTTTAAATATCTCCTTCCCCCTTATCTGACAATTGATTATTACCCCCAAAAGATAACTGTTCCCCCCAATCCCTGTATAAAAGGACTCTCACCCCCCAGAGGAGATTCTACGTACTTTGACATCAGACATTCACTCGGACAAAGAAAAACACCAATTGGGAAACAAAAGAGAGAAAAGAAAGATTCGAAGTCAGAATTTTGTGTAAAGATTTCGGTAACAATTTCGGGTTTCTGTTCAAATTAATACAGAAACCTTTGATCCTATATTATTTATTGTATGAATTTATTAGAAATAAAAAATATAAATAAAATTGTTAAATAATTTCATGTGTTATTCAATGTGTTTATTATATAAATCTGTTCGTTAATATGTATTATACATTAAATCATTGAATGTTTATATGAATATTAAAGTCCTGTATGTTAAAAAAAATAAAAAGAACACGGTTACAATTCTATACACTGTTACATGCACTCATATTCATCCATCAATTTACATGTACACATATTTACATTCATGTATACAGTAGACAAAAACATGTACGGATGTACCAACAAATAGCGAAAACAGTAAAAAACAAATTAGAAAGAATTCGAGAGAGAAAAATAAGAGTAAAATCGTTAAAAAAAGTGGAAATTTCTAAATTTTCCGGCAAGAAACTGTAACACCCCGTATTCAAGTACATGTATTGGCGTATTCAAGTACGTGTATTGGTCTTATTTATATGAAATTAATTTTTTTATTTTATTTATACCGAAATTTGCCCGTCGATGGTTCCATACGAAGGTTATTGAATAAGCTTTCCAACGATATAAAGATTTCCAAAAACGGATAAGTTTCAGATATAATCGAGCACGTTCGAAACTATAAAATGGTGGCCGGGATATGGTGAATAGTAAATGTGCAGGAAAATTTCCTGCACACAAACTACTGAGACCTGCCAGTTTTTTTGGGTCAACTTTGAACGATCATAACTCCCTTAATATAATGAACTGGGAGAGATACGACCTATCAAAAGAAAGATTATTGAGTCTTCTTTCCAATGCAATTGGTTTCATCCAAATCCAACGTCTGAGTAAGGAGTTATACTTGTTTTACTTCAGCCTCTTAAAACAGATTTTTAGGGTCAACTTCAAACGATCATAACTCCTTGTACATGACGAACTGGGTGGACTACTTTATATTAAATGAAAGCCCTTTGAATTATCTTTCCAACGATACCAATTTCACCCAAATCCGATATCGGAGCAAAAAGTTATGGTCGATCTACTTTAGCTTGTCAAAACAGTCCACCAGAGGACAGATTTGACATTATTTAAATTTTAAAGGCACTTTGGTCATTCCCTATGATATTATGGACTGGAATATGTGTATATATACATGTATATGAATTCAAAAACTCATCTTCATCATCAATCATAGGAAAAAACAAACCCTAGCCAAATTTGACCTTCAAATTATCTTGTGATTCAACCGTAGAAAATCCAAATTGATTCCGTAGTTGTGTTCACCGTCTCGAGGGCTTCGAGAAGCACCCCTTATTTGTGTCAACAGGACTTCGAAATCAAAAGGGCCATTTTATGGTAAGGATGTAAATTATGTTGTGTTATTTATATGGAGATGTATATATATGCATGTAAGCATAAGAAGTGTGTTATTTGATTGTTGTTGAAAGATGATTGGGAATGATGTTGGATTATTCTTGTGCATGGTTGGATTATGTTGAATTGTGAAGGGATTTGGTTTGATGATGTGGTATTGAAATGATGATTATATAGATATATATATATACACATAAACCTATTGTTCAAGTTGGTTTTTGGAATGCTAAGCAAATATTGGTTGTATGGAATTATGGAAGAGAATTGTGGTGTTGGGTTGCTAATACTAGATGCCAAACATTTCATTGTAGATAAGTGATTTGTAAAGGCGGGAAATTGTGTTGAATTGGTATCTGAATCTACGACGAGGTATGTAAAGCATACTCTAACGATGTTCTTTGGCATGAAAACACCAATGTTCCATCAAGTAAGATTCCGAGGTTGTCCAAAACCATGTATTGTTCTACATTACCAACGAAGTTGTTTCCATTCTATAAAGTGTCAAAATGTTTCATTGATATACAAAAAGGCTCCTATTTCATTGTTGTGATATTGATGATTCTGAAACACACTGTTGATGTACCAATGAGTCTTTATTACGTCGTTATTGTATAGAAGGTCTATTACTTGGTTCTTATTGATGTATCGTTTTTTCAAAGTATCAAAAATGTGGTGGCGACCGAAATAACAATCTCAAAGATTAATTGAACTAAGTGATGGAAGTTCTCTCTTATCGGGTGGTATCTCAGGGGCATAAGCCTAGCATGGGTCGATCCATATTTACGTGTTTATGGGTGGTATCCCAGGGGCATAAGCCTAGCATGGGTCGATCCCAGTTGATATGTACTGGAGGCAGCCTAATGGTCACAGTACAATATAGTAATGATTACAAAAATGTTAAGAACGAAGGTAAAGTGATTGAATAAATTCAATGTACAGGTTGTCACAAGTTCTAGTAAGTGTGGTCCACTCCTATTACGATTTATTCACTTGTTTCTTATTTCTATTGAGCTCCTATATCATATGTGATTATCTACAGCTTTACATACTCAGTACATATTTCGTACTGACGTTCCCCACGGGGACCTGCATTTCATGCTGCAGGCACAGGTACCTCAGCTCATACACCGCACAAGTAGGAGCCAGGTCATACAGCTATTGTTGGTGAGCTCCAGTTTGCTTCGGAGCTTTCCGAGTCGGTTCCTTGTATTTTGTTATTGTACAGGAGTCATGTGTGGGCGGGGGTTTGTCCCGACCCTAGTTATGTCATGTATATCCTAGAGGCTTTGTAGACATAAGAAAGGGTAAAGTCATGGAAGTTTATATAGTGATGTTATATCTGTATATGTGGTGGCCCCGACGGCCAAGTATTATATATATATATATATATATATATATATATATTTGTACGTGTTGTGCTGATACAGGTAATTAGATCCTTCTAAATGCAACGAAGTGCTGTCTAAATTTTTGGTGACATGTAAGGGAAAGTACAGGTATTTGAACGGGTTCTCCCGGGCCTTCTCGGCTTCGGGTGCCAGTCCGGCCCGATGGAATTTTGGGGCGTGACAAAACTCACCGGAATCTCGCCGTAAAACACTCAATCAGATCTGCCATCCCTTCTCCTCTTTTTTCCGTCCTTGACGCACCATGAGAGGGCCATATTTGGCCAGACCCGTCGCCGGCGAGGCTTCAATGCCGCCTTTCCCTTCCCCTTTCCCAGATCTACCGCCTTCTCTCGTCGCCATCAACCACCAAATCGGCGCCGCCCCCTTCCCTTTTTCCTTCCTGCGACAATACCCCCCTTTCCCGTCGTTAGCGCCTTCTCCGGCCAATCCCTTCATGGATCCGGCAACATCAACTCCGGACCTGGCCGGAATCGCCATAGCGGCGACCAACCATCCATGGCTGTAATGGCTCCGCGCCGTCGACCCCTCTGTATTTGATCTCGTCGAAAACGATGATAAATTGCCAAAATCATCATTATACGTTGGTATTGTTATTATTGAAAGAAAATGGTTAGTTCTATTATGCGTGTATGTTTACAGATGTGTAGTTTATTTTACAAATTAGTGGACAAGACTAGTATAACATAAATCACTTTATTTTATTCTATATTTTTACTATTATATTATTTTATTAGTTTTTTATTAATAAGGTTTTATTATTTCTATTATTTAAACTAATTAATTATTTTAAATGAATTATTATTTTAGTTCACTTTTAAGTTTAAGTAGAATTTTAAAAGGATAAATTGCTATGATTTTTTACAAATAAGATAAATCAATATTTTAGCGTTAGCTAAATTTTTGGCATGTTTAAAATATTCATCTCAATCAAGAATGTGGCGTACGTATCTTTCTGAGACATTTTAAAATTCAAGGATGCAATAATGTACCTTGATGAATATTTTTCTAAATATAATATATATATATATATATATATTAATTAAAGAAAATATATATATATATATTTTCTTTAATTAATCAATTTTCATCAATTTATTTAATACAAGAGTTTTAAAATAAATTTAGTATAATAAAAATGAGCGAATTTTAGACCTTAACATAACTTGTCAAAATAATTAAAGTTAAGTATAAGTTAATAAAAGCGACCGTGCTTGAACCACGGGACTCGAGGGGTGCCTCACACCTTCCCCTCGGTCAACAGAATTTCTTACCTGGTCTTCTATTTTCGCAGACCAACAAAGAGTCATTTCTTTTTTATTAGGGATTCAATAAGGTGACTTGGAACACCATAACTCAATTCCAAGTGGTGACTCTGAAAATGATAAAAAAACTAATTCCTATTCAATACCGTCACTTTAATTGGAAAAACCCTTCGACTCGAAACCTCGAGCGAAAAAGGGGTGTGACATCCACAACACCATTTTGCTGTAGTATGTAAGGAATGGTTGACTGAAGAAGAATTACATTTTATGCAAAGAAAGAAGTAGCTTCTGCACTACTACCTAATTCATAGGCATTGTCAGACCTAAAAGACTGAATAGATGTATGAAAATGCACTTTTACCATGGAAACAAAGGCTTTAAGTATAGATAATGCATTGCTTTTACAAGAGAGGAGATGTGTCCAGGTAACTCCTGTTAAAACATCAACTAGTGTAGGGAAATATCTAAAACCATTGTAAGTTCTAGTGTGGTAAGGACCCTATATGTCTATATGCACTAGTTGAAAAGGAACTGTGATATGAATATCACTGTGAGGAAAAGAAAATCTGTGTTGTCTTACTTTAGGGCAAATATCTCATAAAAATTTTTGTTGAGAAGGTAGCTTAGAATGCTAGAAGGGAAGAAATCTCATTATGTGATGAGGCATATGACCCAACCTTTGGTGCCAAAAAAGATCCATTTTATTATTATTGCAAGTGAAATTACAGGACATAACAAGATTGCTATTATTATAAGACTGAACATTATTTTGAATATTAGAACAAATAAAAGAAGAGGGAATAGAAACTGATGATAAAGTGCTCCCAGTGCAGTAGTAATACAATTCATCTGAAGCTTTACCAATTTCCAGTGGCCTCTTCAGAAAAGGACCCTGCAAGTGACAAGCAGAAATGGAAAAAACTGCTAAGCATTTTAATTGATTAAAGAGTTGAAAAATAGAAAGTAGATTGAAATGGAATGAAGGAACTAGCAGGACATTTGATAAAGTGATATCATCTCTCAGATATAGAGAACTAGTGGATATCACCTTAACCTTATATCCATTGGGTAGAGTGATTAAGAAGGGAACAGAAAGTGGTTGTAAATTGTGTAGTAGATGCTTGTGAGAAGTCATATGGTTTGAAGCACCTGACTCTAAAATCTAAGGATTTATTCCTAAGTCTGAGGATCTATGGACACTATAACCATTAGAAGTAAACACAAAGCTATTTGACAAACCTACAAAATTTGCAGAACTGGATGATTCATCAGTAGCAGACTGTTGTTCATGACTAAGTGAGGACACTTGAGCTTATTGAAACAATGTCATGAGATGGTTGTATTGCTCTTTAGTAAAACCATAAGGTGATTCTTGTGAAGATGATGCAGTGAAAGTAGATGTAACACTTGATGGATGAGAACCAGTAGTATACACCATTTGCACACAAAAAGCAGTTGGTTTCTTGTTCTTTGAAAACTCGAAATCAGCTGGGAATCCATGAAGTCTATAACATAACTCAATAGTGTGCCCAGGTTTCTTGCAATATTTGCATGTTGTAGGTATATTTTGAGTCTTGTTTGAATTGAATAAGATCTTTTGACTGAAAGTTCTAGGTGTGTGAGTTGAAGCATGAAAGGAGACTGGGTCACTGAAGAAATTAGGAATTCCAGGTTGGTTTTCCTTTTGACTCTCATCCTGTTGAAGAAGCCCATATACTTTACTAATTGATGGAAAAGGTGTCATCATTAGTGTATTGCTCCTAACAGTATTTTATGTCTCATTTAGTCCACTGAGGAATTGAAACAACTGTTGATCTTGGATGAATTTCCTCAATGCTCCATAAGTACATTCAGGTCCAACATATGAAGCACTGAGCTCATCCCAAAGACCTATCATTTTGGTGAAATAACTAGATATACTAGAAGAACCTTGAACTGTAGCATTGATCTCTTTCTGGATGTGTATATACCTAGACCCATTTTATTGCCCAAATCTATCATTTATGTCTTTTCATACATCTCTAGCACTGGATAGACACATCACACTGATGGATATCTCTCTAGTCCGAGAATTGATTATCCATGCTTTGACCATGTGGTCGCACCTTTCCCAGAAAGAAAAATATGGATTGTTGGGCTCGAGTCTAGGGAACTTACCATTCACTATGCCTAACTTATTCTTCGCGGATAAGGAAGTAATCATGTTATTTCTCCAAATAGCATAACCGTTTCCATTGAAAATGACAGGAACTAGTTGAGAACTAGGATTTTCAGATAGATGTATATAATACGGGTGTGTGGGATTCAGAGTGGATTCCTCAAACCCAGTATTTGTGGTTGAAGTCCTGGTTGAAGTCCCATTAGTAGGGTTTGCCATGTCAAATACACAGACTACTGCAAAGTACATAAAACACACCACGATATGCAAGTACATAGTGAAATCCTTGCAATGTGTCTACGATAGATGAATAATTAGATAATACCAGAGTATACGAACACAATATGGCGAGTTTCACTTTATATCTAAAAGATTTAGGGCATACAGAGAAAATACCAAGTCTGAGAAACGATTAGTCGTATGGAGAGAAGTTACCGGTCTTCCTATTAACCCTGAAGAAGAACAGGTCTTCTGCAACACAGATCGGCCCTGAACGAACTCCTACCACCACAACAACATGAGAAATTCCATTTGAGGGTAGTATCGGTCGAAAGTGCACCTCGAGATCTACAAGCAACCTGGCTTTGATACCATGTTAAGCTCGAAATCGAGCTGAATTTGATGAACTGGAATGAAAACCCTAAGCTAATTTTCAGAGAATGAACGAAGAGAAAGAAAGAAAAATCTTTTCTTATTTCCTTGGAATCATCTAGAACCGGGTCCACTATTATTTATACTTGATAATAGTGGACCGGGTCATGGAGAAGGTTACAAACGAATAGGCCCAATCGGATGCATTAATGGATTGGCCCAGTTTATTCACTAAAACCAATTGGACACTAAGAACAGTATACATTGTTCTACAAAATATACATACGAAATATACATTTGTTCTACGTAACTCCAACAGAAACCACCTTATACATTAAATTCTACACAATTTCGACACCATAGATTTATTGATACACTAATTTCTATATAGTCTAAAGACCAGAAAATTGTTAATACACTAATTTTTATACAATTTAGACACTATTATTGATATACTGATTTATATGCGGTTTAGACACTTTAAAGATATTGATACATCAATTTTTATACAATTCGTTCAATCTTAATTCAACATGAAGGTAGATGGGATAAAATTTTGACCTAAAGAATAAACACATAGTATATGGAATGATTATATAAACTGATATCATCTAAATCGAATATCATCACAAGTCATAAGTACCAATTTATATACCTATTTCATACACAATTAATACAAATATGACATATAAGAAACCATCTTAAAACTTTATAAATTAATTTTATTTATTGTATAATTTAAAATATATCTCATAAATTGAAGATCATAATCCATAAATATCAATGTATACACCAACTCCATGAACTAAAATAAGGGTTAGTAAGAAAATATTCGACAAAAATAATATACAAACTTGATAATTGTTTCTTCTTTGAAGAAGAATCACAGTTAATTAACTTTTTTGCAAGAATAATTCTGAAAATAGAGAATTATAAGAGAGAATGAATTGGATCCTTCTATGGAAGAGGGAGGATGGCGGAAGGAGAGACAGTAGGGAGAGAATTTGAAAAAAAATATATATATATCGTTGAAAAAGATAAGGTTAATGTAAGACAAATACTTAAAAAAATCAGTTCATTTGCTTAATATTACTACTTGAAAATAAGGCATTTCAGTTTAATTTTTAATTTTTACTTGAAACTAAATTTTGTAAAAAAGGAAAAAAAAAGGTTTTGTAAATAAAAAATAATATAACAGTGTTTTGTAATATTAACTCTTAAATAGTATATGCATGTAATTTTTCCTTAATTTTAATCCCTCTTTATGAGTTTTATGCATGTAATTTTCGGTTAATTTTAATCCCTCTTTATGAGTTTATGGCGAGACATAAACTTATATTTTCGTAACATAATATCCAACTCACATAAATTTATATTTTCGTATCATAATATCCTAGTAAGTTATGTCTAAGATGAAGGGGCAGATCTAGGGGTCTGTGTGGACGTTTTCGGAAATTTAGTAACTTTCATGTGTATTTAATATTTATATAGAGAAATCTATTAAATATATAAGAATTATAAGTTGGGAACTCATAAATAAAGTGTATTGTTGATCTAGTAGAATAGAATGATTTTAAATGTTTTATTGATCTCTTAATTGTGGTTTCAATCCCTTAATTATTCTTTAATTTTATTTTTATCTAACATGTAGAATCCACAAATTTTAATTCCTAAATTCGCCTGAGCTGAAAAATGTTATGATGGATGAGACTTAACCAACAAAAGTTGTGTGAGTCTCCGTCCTTTCTTTGACAAGTGAAAATATGGGTCCCATATGAACTTTATTCCTACACTGTCTTTCTTTATTCATTCTTGTTGGTCATTTTCTCTCTCACCCTATTCGTCCAATAATATTTGTCCACTATTAATTTGATACATAAGTTAAGAAATAGTAATAAAAATTTAGGATGATTTTACTATATCATTCTTTGAATATAATAAATTTAGTTCTTTAGTAATGAAATTGAGTAATGAATAGTAGTGTCTAATAGCCAAAACAAAATAGACAAAAAATAATTCCTTCATTTTTTAAATTAGACAAACATCGTTGGATATTTATTTTTATTAATATGGATAAGTATTATTGTTCAAAGGGAGTAATAAATGTCACAAAAATGCTAAAGCTTTTTCTATCTATGAAAAATGAAAAATGCTAATTACTCTAAAAATATTTCGTATGTGTTTTTATTTAAATGTGTAACCTAATCACATATAGGGTTTTGCAGATTTATAAAGATTGAAAAAAAAATAACTTTTTTTTTAAAATCTTTTTTCATTTTATTTAAAAATCAGTATTTAACTTCTAATCCAACTTGGAGGGGTATCCAAATTTGAAAAATAGATTACGACATTTTTTTTCAGTTCATTTTTACTTTTTCTGTTTTATTTAAGTAAATTCATTTATTAATATTATTTTAAATATTTTTTATAAAGAGTACATCAAACACAACTCCAAACTCACATATATATATATATATATATATATATATATATATATATATATATATATATATAAAATGCCTACTAAGGACCCATTTGGCCATAAATTATATTCACCTTATTCTGAAATATGTATTTACTTTATTCTGAAATTCTTGTTTGGCCATAAAAACACCAAACACAACTTGAGAATGTATTTGAGATTTTGGAAATCTGTTTATTTGTTTTCTTTTTTTTTCCCCTTTTAAATTTTCTTTCAAAAAAAATTTAAATTTTTTTATTTTCATAAAATAACCCTATTTAAATTATATTTCAAGTTCAAGTCATATTTATATTTTTTATAAAATATGTTTGAATTCTAAATTATTAGCTCCAATTATTATGGTCAAACACAACTCCAATTTTAAATCCAAAAATTTCAAATAAAGTAAATATGTTTTTAATTTTCATGGCCAAATGCCAACTAAATATTCATAAATTGAATTCTAGAATTTTACTGCTCAATTTAGAAAAAAAATATAAAATTAAATAATTTCGTACCATCGTAATTTTTTTCTCTTGCTATTTTGAGTTGGGTAGAAGAGAAATAATAAAAGTGAATAAAAAAGTGAAAGAGGGAGAAAATGTGGTCAAATAAAGGTTCTGATAAGACCCATATTCCACTTGTCAAATAAAGAATGGAGACTCTCACAACTTTTGTTGGTTGAGTCTCGCCCATTATAAAATTTTCCCACCTAGATGACTTCAGAATTTATTCCCACTAGGCACTAAGTATAAGTTCGACTGCACCAGAGTAAAACGTGCAATTTTATTCCATTTAAGCCATTCTCTTCACGATTCTTTGAGAATTAATCATTCATCACTCTGATTCAATTTATAAAAAGAAAACTATTAATTAATTTCCCGCATTCTCACAAAGGAAATTATGATACTTAGGAGTGCCTTGTATGACTGTAAAATATAGGTAGACAAATAATTCCACTTTCTATTGAATTTTGTATTATATTCCACTCATAGGAGGTAATCAAGCAATAAAAAGGCAAAATAATTGTGTTCTCGAGCAATGTATCAGTGCCACTAATTTTTTGTGGTACAAACGTGATACGAAGAGGACGCAATTGTTTCCTAATTAATTTTAACTTTTTGGAAGCACACGAATTATTTGATTAGTAGTTAATTGAAGTTTTAATGTGAAGTATACATTTCGAATTTCTAGGCCAAAAGACGTCATAAGTTGGGTATTATTATAAAACCTTCATCGGTCTAAATTTTTGTGTCACTCTTTACTTTGAGATAATCTAAAATATCATATTTTCATAGCTATAAATAATTAATTCAACATTAAATATTTATTTTTTAAAATTAATGAAATGATTTATCATCACACAAGTATCTTAAATTTATTTTAGATCATAAATTTTAAATTTTTTTTTTTTTTTTTAAAACTTTGTATTAAATCAAAATAATGTCACGTGTATCCACACGGATACAGTATTGTAACACTGTAATAGTACTAGCAAATTGATTTTAAAAATAATAAAAAATTGTAATTTGAACGGAGAAACACCCACAGTAAATAAGCACGGGAGCATAAAGCATGATTATGAAGTCTATGCCATGTTATATTAAAAAATTGGACAAGCATTTTCATTTTGGACATGGGCGTCTTCAAAAGTGTTGTATTTTTTTTCTAACTTATCAATAGTACTGTGAGGGTTCATCTCCCAAGCTATGGAAGTTTGATACTATTTTTAATTCCAAGCATGCAGCATATTTAGACTTTCCGTGACGAGAAAAACAAAAGAATGTTTGGGATTAAAATATGATGAGGAATAAAAAATGTTTTGCTGGGTTATCTCAGCTTTTATTTGGTCTTAATTAAAAAGACTTGTACCTTGAATTTCCCTTGTACTAGTATAATATAGTACTACTGAACTACTAATAACTAACAAGGCATAAAATGAAGCACATAAAAAGAATAATACTAGGAAGAGACATAAGATATAAAATGGCAGAACTTGGAGTAACAACTAGCTTGGATATTAAGTTTTGAGTTTCTATCACATTTCACTTAGTCGTCATTTGGTTTGGTTGAAAATAAGTTATTTCAGAATTATTATTCTATTGTCAATATAAGTTTTTTTTTAAAAAAACTATACTATAACATAGTTTGATCATTCCAATTTCATTATTTTGATAAATTTTGATTCAACATAATTTTCCAGCGCCAGGAAGCAGAAGGTAGATTAGCACGTCTACACTTGAGCTGTTACATAATTGAATAATCAGAACATGGAGAGTGTAGCATGTTTAGCGGGGGGTGGTAGCTGAGCAGTGACCAGAAAATGGTTAATTTGCCCAAACTCCAATATAATGGTTGGGGTGGCAGGCATGGTATAAACAAACAATTCTTTCTTTTTTGCACTCTCAAAAATGAGGGTAAGAGAAAAGCTAATACGGACGAAATTGGGAGTCAGATGAAAAAGTGAAAAACCACAGTCATATGCAGTGTGGTTTGTGTTTTGGCAGTATGTAGAGTGAGCAAAAAGGCAGGTCTGTTCTTGCTAATTACTCCACTATATTTTATACTCCACTGTAGTACTACTTTTATTTCAAGATAATTCAACTTCATAAACTTTTAGGAAAATAATCCACTATATATAACATAAATATCTAAGACTTGATATAGTGATATATACCTCTCGGTAACAACCTGATTTTCTCAAAAAATAATTTTTCATATTATATTTTATTTTTACAAAATAACACTCTACCTCTAATATTAATGTCATTTATTATGATAGTACACCCTTTATAAAATTATTCCTTTATAACAATCATGATATAATATTTTGTAAGAAATATATTATATACAAAATAAAATATTAAAATATTTATGGTAATCATCTCTAACATCATGTACACATTAAATTTTAAGTACGAATATTTAATTTTAAAAAATATATATATTTAAATGATACACATCAGTTATTTCATAACTTCACGAGGAAAAACTCGACATTTGACTTTTTATATCATACTCTTTTTAATTCTGCATAGTAATCATGAAATTTTCAACAAACGATTTCCCTCTAGAGATGTTTGATTATATTGTAGGTTATATTTTTTAAGTTATATCAATTATATCAAAATGTTTTTTTTTTTTTTAATATTGTGATCTTGTGAAAAAGCAATTGAGAGGAGGAAGTGGTAGCTTGTTAAATACTCCCTCTGTTTCGGAATAAGTGAATTGTTGGGGTATTTATTGGTGTTTCAAAATAAGTGAACATTGAATTTCTTTTCAAATTTACCCTTATGATTTGACAATTAATTAACTTTTAAAAATGTATTATAAGGTCAATTTTTTCTTTTTTGGGGTAAAAATAAAAAAATTATGTTAAATTTATATCTTTAATATTTTTTTCTTAATCTATTTGTCAAAATTTAATAATTCATTTATTATAAAACAGATGAATTACTTAAAAAAGAGAAGGGAGATTAGAGCCAGTGAGTTGTCGGGTGAAAGGGAGAGAGAGGAAGGTTCAGAAGGCCGCACATTACAGCAAAAGCGGACAGCACGCGGAGGAGACTGGACTCTGTACTGGCTATCAGCAAGTTGCAGGTCACCCCACCATATAGGCCCTCAACTAAGTCCATTAACCAACACCACCAAGAAAATGCCTGCGCCGGCCACCCTTAATCCTGCAGTCACTGAGTCACCCTATATACTACAGTTACTATATAGACCATCCTGAGTAGCCTATCCGGTTTACTTTATTGCCCACATTCACCTCGATTACCCAGACCACCACTTGGAATGGTCTTTCACTTTTCATTCAACAAAGGTCATGTACAAAGGGATAATCTTCATAACTAAAAGAGAAAAAAAAAAAAAAAGAAGTTGGGCTTTTTTGGGAGGGGGGATGACTTGAAAAAATGTCACGTAGTTGAGAAAAAAGAGTGATCATACACACATCAGTGTAAACAAGTTGAAAAATTAGAATATTACAAAATCCAATTGGAATTATAGTCTCTGTTGTAGATTACTGTATACGGCTGCAAGAAGTTGTAGTGATTCGCATCAGCACTCTGATCAAACAACACACTTAATTAAACCGAACAAGCGCTTAATTAATTGAAAACTTTAAATTTTTGAAGCATACTTTTGTAGGAAGGACATATTATTTTATGAACCACGCGATACAACTAGTTACTTGAATATATTAAGTATTGATGTCAAGGTTTATTTTTTGACGTTTAATTTCGTGCAAAATCATATATTTCTAATAGAATATAGCAGAGAGAATATAAAATGTTATATATCTAAGAAAATATTTCTGCTAAAAGCTTCATAATGCAAGTTGACACTCGCGTGGAAAGATTTTGCTAACTTACCATGATTTGCTTACACTGCCAAGCAATAAGCTAGCAAGTAAAGAGTGCAAGTGAAGAAAACACCGAGTGTAATATTGTTGATCATCTTCATATATGATGGGCAGCTTGAAAAAAATTACTCTCTCCATTTTAGTTACTCCATAGTTTTTTCTATTAAAACATAGTGACTAATTTTCATGTGAACAAATAATTTTTGAACTTCATAATTTTACCTTATAAATAAATGATGGCGTGGTCTAATGGTTTAATGAAGTGGGTTGAGCACCGGGAGATCTCAGGTTTAATTTTCAATTGCGACAAACACTAGATGATATTTTCTCATCTGTTATAACATTAATGGACAGAGTTACCTGGTAACTGTGGCTGAAGGAAGATGATTGATATCCGATCCAGTAAAATTAATCAAGGTGTGTATAAACTGAATCGAACATAACAAATATTAAAAATAGATTCGTAGTTTCATATTAGTGTCTATACTTTTTTTTTTTTTAATAATTAGGGGAAAATAGATAGGATTGCTACTCCCTCTGTCCATCAACAGATGTACATAATTTATTTGGCACACAAATTAAGAAATATTAAATGTTACGAATAATTTTATTATATTATCTTTTGAATATAATAAATTTAATGCATTTGAAAATATATTGCATAGTTAATCACATTTCATGCTAAGGATAAAATAAATATATTTTTAATTAATTTTTTAAATTAAATAAATATTATTAAACATTTATATTTAGCATAATGAATAAGCAAATATAAACGTAGGGAGTACTTTTTAATCCTCCAACTCACCTTTGAAAGACAAAAATTTATTTAAGGGGAAAAGACATAAACGATACTTCAAATTAAACTATTTCTATGAAAATGACCATGGAATTTAAATTCCATTTTCTATCTATTTCAATTTACTGGCTTGTTATATACTATTTCTACACACTTCCTATATAATTTCTATATAAATCTTATATATATAAATATTCTATACGAAAATTATACAATTTTGATACACAATTTATATAATAATTGTACTTTTTTTTACATATTTTATACAACAATTATATAATTTTCATACACTTTCTATATATTTTATACATATACATATTTGATAGAACTATACAATTTCTATACATATATCTTATATAGATACATATTCTATTTAACAATTATATCATTTTTATATAATTTAATTATTATTTCTGAACAATAAAAAAATGTAGAATATTTGATCAGTTAAAAAATTTATAGCAAAAAAAAAATTAAAATATTTTTAGAAGTGCCGAATTTTCCAAGTTGAATACTGTATTAGTATTGTATATATACTGTATCAGTATTGTATATGGAATACGTAGGCCAAAATGACCTAAATGACGAAATGACTATAAAGCGGAAATAGTATATCCGACCGGCAACTTTTTGAAAAGTTTTCAAACTTGGGTTATTTATTTTAAAAAGTGTTATAGAGTGTTCTTTTCCCTTTATTTAATTATCGAGCAAGTCATCAACTTTATGACTTATTTTAGACCATAAATAATTATATACTTTCTTTATTTTATAATAAATGAATTGTTGAGATACTTTTAATATTTACATTAAATTTAATTATTCAATTTTCAAAAATAATGTGGAGTATTTCTTTCAGAAAAACTTATTTGCTCCTATTTACTTTATTGTTCTATATTACTATTATTTTGAAAGTCAGTACTGAAAGTAGTTATCAGGATTAATATTTTTAATTTTTAAGAGTAATTTGATAATAATTAAAAAGAATAAAAACAAATAATAATATATATTTTATATCTTAATTTCTTCTCCTAATAAGTAGTATACATTAGCTCAACAAATCACTTATTAGTAAATACATAATATTCTAAATTTCGTGTTCAGCGTAAATTTCATATGATTAATTAGAACCAAACTTCAAACAAAATCAGTAAGATTATTTATTGCAAATTGGAAATGACAAAAAAAGGTAAAGGATGTAAAAGTCAGAGTGTATAGGATTGGTGGGGTCATGTCACCGCCAGATGGTCACACTTTATAAGTAAGCCCCTCACTCCCTACTCTTACCTCTCACCTGACTCACTGCAACCATACCATTTACTGTTACTCCCATTTTTGCTAACCACCCCTCAAATAACAAACTACACACACTCCTATATCGAAAGCAACTCCCCTTAACCCCCCACATTTAGTAACTACTAATAAAGACAGACCAGACCAGAACAGACCAGACCAGAACATTATTAGTAGTTCACTCTCAGATTCATAAGTTGGTCTTTTTCTCATTTACAAAAAGCAGCCAAAACGGGTCTACCTTTGTGGATGCTTGGCCTCGGCGTTGAACGCTTGCGAGCCGATATGAATCGCTTGCTCGCGTTACTCTTCCATCAGGTATCTAAGTCTTTGCTTTTAAGTATCATTTTTATAGTTTTGTGTTTTACCACTTACTAAATGTGATTTCTTTTCTTCTTTTTTCGTACGTAACAAAAATAAATATAGGGAGTATTGGACGAGCAATTTTTGCAGCTGCAACAGCTACAAGATGAGTCCTCACCCAATTTCGTCTCTGAAGTTGTTAACATCTACTTCCAAGAGTCCGAAAAGCTCTTACGAAATCTCAGATCTTTGTTGTAAGTTTTTTGTTGGGTTTCTTTATTTTTTTTAAAGTTTTGTCGGCGCATTGTTTTTACTGATGGGTAGAAGAAGTAAATTCATAAAAAGCGATTTTACTAGTGGGCATGTTATATCAAAGCGTGGAAGAAAAAGTTATGATCTTTTTGTTGGGTTATATGTACCTCTGAGTTTGTGTTCTTTACTTTTTTTTTTTTTTTTTTCTTATTCCACTTTTACCAACTCAGATTATCTTTATTTTCATTTTTGAAAAAAAAAAAAGAATGGACAGAGAGTTTTCGGACTACAAGAAAATGGGAGTGCATTTGAATCAGTTCATAGGAAGCAGCTCAAGCATTGGTGCAAAAAGAGTCAGAAATGTCTGTGTCGCCTTTCGTGTTGCTTCAGAGCAGAATAACCGACTTGGGTACGTTACTTTTTGATTAATTTATCGTTTATCAGGGCCAGTAAAGAGTTTATTTCTTGCAGATGTTTGAGAGCTTTAGAGTTGCTTGAGCATGAATACTGCTATCTCAAGAACAAACTTCATGAACTTTTCCAGGTAATATATTAAGTCTCCCTTAGATCATGAACATTTTTTTCAAAGCTTGCATTTTGTAAATCATATTGAAATTTTATACCCAAAGTATTACTCACAAAAATTTTAAAATTTCTATGTGAAGTATTATATTTTTGTCCCAAAGACCATTTCAAATTTTAAATTTCACTCTTGAAAACCAAAACTATTTGTTTTTCAAATTTAATGAATGACAAAACGAGGCCTTAATTTGAACACAGTACACATTTTTCATCCTAGCTGCCTCTTTATAGGAGTATTATTTTATAGATGTAAGTACGCCGTGCATTAAATAGTTGGATAGTATTCCCTGTGTTCTTGTAAAAAGTTATTGCAATGAATCCTTAGCATTAAATAGTTCTGATCATAGTTTCGTGCTACAGATAGAGCAGCAAAGGCTGCTAGCAGCTGCAGTCAGGTACCCAGTGCAGCAGCACTAAGACAAAACAGCAAACAAAGTGGAGGCAAATGAGATATAAGCCAAAATTAGACCTTTTGTTTTTGTTCTACTATCATTTAGCTAGGCTGGTCGGGCCCTTCCGCGGATCTCGTGGATAGCAGGCACTTTAGTGCACTAAGCTGTTTTTTTTTTTTTTTTTTCTTCTAACTTGTGAGATACGGAGGGGGAAATGGACTAAAGCTAGGACTAATGTGTTGTGGTAGTTTTTGAATGAAGTGTGTGTAAATTGTGATTCTGGAATTTAAGTTTGGAGATTCTGCTTTAATGACATCCCTTTATGGAAATGTCACTTTATTTACTAACAGCAAAAGGCGTCCAATCAAAATCTTGCTTATTAAAAACATCAGTCAAATCAAATGAATGTCTTTTCTGCTTGTAAAGAATATTTTATCAGCCAGTATTAAAGACCACATCGTCAAGTCTAACCAGCAAAGGATCATTTGAAGATTCTGCATTAAATATAGGAGTTCCTGCAAGTTAGGCTATAACTGCAAAATACAACTCACAATTAATGCATTTTGCACCAAAATAACTTTGAGAGAGAAATATGAAAGACTAATGAAAATATGCTATATTTATCTTTCTTTTAAGAGTTTATTCAAAAGATAGTGTTGATTCATTTGATAGGAGTATATGATTGGGCTGAGTGATCCAAGAAAATTCTACCTCCGCTTCGTTTTAGTTTACCCTCTTTCTAAAAATATTTATTTTAATTTAGTTGTTCCTTTGACAAAATCAAAAGAATTTTATTATATTCTTTCAATATTATCCTCAACATTAAATGACTAAACAAAGTATATTTACTCAAATTCATATTTTCAATGCACAATTAATAGGGTTATTTTAGTAAAATAAATCTCTATTAAATAATTTCTTAAGGGGTGTGCAAAGTCAATAAAGGTCGACTAAAACGAAACGGAGGGAGTAACTTTATTCGTGAAGACTTACTTAATCTTGGTTTTAACGAAGATTATTATTGATGTCACGATGCTTCATTCTGTGTAAAAACAAATGATTAATTCAAACAAGATTGTTCATCGAGCAGATTTTTCAATAAAGCACAAACATTATTTCCTTATAATGTCAGCAACGACTTGCATCTGTTTTAGATGATTATACTGTTGATAAAATTCATAAATTACCACTTTTTACCATCAACAATTGAAAAAAATAACATAATCATGGACTATAAAATTTCACATGTAATGTAAAACTCCAAGCCAAACTATTAGGGAAAAAGACATGGGATGGTCATTTAAAAAAAAAACAAGGCTCATAATTAAAAAGGTGGACATGCTGTACTCAGTCGGCTAAAGTAATTTTCTTTTTTAGCCATTTGGCCCAATTGACACATGCAGTCTCTATGCTCAATTGATATACTTTTATACCATATAAATACACTTTTATACTATATTGATACACTTTTTAAAAAAGATAAAGAATTTTATGCAAGCACATGCAGTCCCTATACCCAATTGATACTCTTTTATAACACATTAATACACTTTTATACTACATTGATTCACTTGCAGTGTCCATATACTCAATTGATACTCTGTTATATTAGATTGATACATTTTTAGAATGCACGTAGAAACTATATAGAATCTTATAAAATATGTATCTAAATAATAATTGTAGTTAAAAATTGTATATAGTGTGCATAAAAATATTATAATTATTATATAGAATATGTATATATACAGAATTTGTATTGTTATTATATATAAATATATATCTTTAACAATTGTATTATATTAAAAGTATATGATATTGTATTTTATTGTATAAAGAGAAAATGGCCAAAAGCCCCCCCCCCCCTCCCCCCACAACCTACATGGGTCCTATAGCCCCCTGAATTATTTTAAAATATAATTATTACACCCCTAAAAAGCCACAACCACATCTTCACTGAAGGGTGAAACCCACGCATTTGACCAGCCAATTTATTTGTTAATTTTAATTTTTAGTTATTATTTCCCCTTATCTTCCACCATTTTCAATTTTACAAATCCAAATTAAAATTTCATCATTCTCACCAAACAAAATATCAATATTCTTGAATCATCATCTAATCTATATCACTGAATGAAATTAGACAAACAAAGATAATTAAACTCCCAACAATCTCTCACATATAATTAAATTTTATTTTTTATTTCTTAATTCCGCCCTAAATTTGATAAAAGGGGGTGAGGGAGGGGTGGCGGTGGCGATGTAGGTAATGGAGGTGGGAGTTGTGGTGGCAGCTAATGGGGGTGACGGTGGTGATAGCGGCTAATAGGTTTTTTTTCCTGGTTTTGTCGCAATTGCGGCTAAATCGCCCATTTTGGGATTCTGGTTTTGGTCAATGAAAATGTTTAATTCTGCGTTGCTAAATGGAAATTCATCTTTGTTAACATTTCCACCACTTGGAAATATTTGAATAACACCCGAATTCACAAGGTAAATTAATTCTTGAACACTACACCATTGTTCATCCGAAATTGACTTAGAGATCGCTATTTTACTACTCAATTTCTCAGTGTTGTAGGTCGATTTAGCTACAGATTCTTTTTGGGTTAGGTGCACAACATCAAAGCGCTCCTCTTGAGTACCATCCGGTCGCCGAAAAAGTTTCACCGGCGACTGCAAAGAGATTCCGTGAAAAACAGTAGAGAAATTTTTAGAGAGAATTGAGATAAAATTCATAATTTGAAATAAAAGATTGGCCTGGATTGAAGTGCGGTGAAAAATAACATGATATGGAATACAATGTTGTCTTAAAAATTCTTAATTTTTTTTATATTAGATTCTTAATTCTTGAAATTTTGAAAAAATTGAACAATGAAAAAAGAGAAAAAATTGAAGATTTATATGGGGAGAAAATGAAGGAATGTGAAGTAGTGGTCAAATAGTGAGAATGGTGGAAATGTTGATGACGTTGACGGCATTGGTGAATGGTGGTGGAGAGATTTTTGCCATGATAGTAATATGTGATGAAGAGAGAGTTCTTGGATGCCATTGTTTGAAAGAAGAAGAATTAAAAATGAATAAAGAAAATAAAGAAATATTAAAAATAAATTTTTAATAAATAATTTTCGTTCTCACTCTCTTTAAAGAGAGTGAAACACGCTCTCTTGCCACGTTCAGGGGGTAACAGTTCCACTTTAAAATAGTTCAGGGAGTCATAGGACCCCCACAAAGTATAGGTGTATAGTTGGGATTTCGGGTAAAGGTTGGAGGGTCTTTTGACCATTTTCTCTTGTATAAATAAGTAAACCTAAACAAAACAAGTAGTATGTTATTTTAATAATGTTGATGAATGCAAAATAATCTGGAAAAAAGATTATTCAATTGTTTAAAAAGAATAAAAAAGAGTAGAATCTTTAATAATAAAAGAAGAAAAGCCATACCAAACTTATTACAATTCTTTTTGAGTGTTGGTTGATAGATCCATGCACTAGTGAAGTACGTGTACCCGTCTAAGTATATAGTCGTGATAGTGGAGATCTTGGGGTAAGCAGTCACCATGATCGAGTGCTTTTTTCCAAATTTTTAAATTTAGGTGATAGTTTTGTAAAATTATTTTAGTTTTAAATGTTATTTTTGTTTTTTCCCCAAACTATCATTACTCATAAAGATATTCAAAAAGAGTCTTGGATTTTTAAGCCTGGGCTTGGTGAATGTATGAAACGAAAGTTGGGCCTGTAATGGTCTGATATGTGCTCAAGGGAGCACCAGCTAGGCCCAGCCCAACATCCTGTAAAAATTGGGGAAATTACATGTCATAGATCCAAATATGAGTGTGTTTAGATATTTGACCCCAATAAGAAATGTCTTTAAAGAATAATCTTTCTTACTTTTTAAGTATAGTACAAATATCATTTTATCCCTCTACACCTCAAATATATTTTTAAACTTTTCATACTCATTTGTTTCTCAATTTTTATTTTTTATTATTTTTATTTTTATTTTTTTTTCTTTAATTTTATCTCATAAATCAAAATAAAATGTGGTAGTGTTAACTCTTGCCCATGAAACATAATTTGTTGTTTGAAAGTCATTAAGTCTTGCCTCTACAATGTGGTAGTGTCAACTCTTTTCCATGAAACATAATTTGTTGTTTGAAAGTCATAAGTCTTGCCTTTATAGTGTGATAGTATCAACTCTTGTCCATGAGATGTAACTTGAATGGATGAAATTGATGAAAAGAAATAATAAAAATTGTAAAAAAAGAAGAAAATAAAAAAATATTTAAAAAATAAAAATCAAAGAAAGTGTAGAAGTTGAGAGAAAAGGGAAAAAAATAAAGGTTGATAAAAAAAAAGATTGCATAAAAATAAAGGTCGAGAAAAATTTAAAGAGAGAAAATAAAAAATCAAATAAAAATAAAAAAAGTTTTTTTATAAAAGTAGACGTTTAGATGTGTAAAGAAAAAAAGTTAGGGTTGAGAAAAAATAGAAAGAACAAAAAAAAAAAGAGGAAAGGAAAAATAAAAAATTAAAGTAAAAAAAAAAATGAGAGGAAAAAATGAAAAAAGTAAGGGTTGAAAAAAATTAAAAATTAAAAGAGAAAATAAAAAATAAAAATCAAAGTAAAATTAAAAAGAGAAAAAAATGAAAGTTGAAAGATATAAATATCTATCGGAAACAGTCTCTCTACCTCGTTAGAGGTAGTGGAATGGACTGCGTATACTCTACCCTCTCTAGATCCCACTATGTGGGAATATACTGGGTTTGTTGTTGTTGTTGTTGTTGTTGAAAGATATAAATATGGAGTTGTTATCCATTATGAGGATCATTTATGTTATTTAATCCATTGGTCAAGGACAATTTCGTTCAAAAAAATATTAGTTAATAAGAAGACTATTTTAAGGAAACTTTTTATGTATAAACCCACATAAATCTCTTCTACAGTGAAAGTATTTACATATAATCTTATTATGCTTTCTCTCTCCCTAATTTGTAAAATATACTTATACATTAAGTAGGTCTTATACATTACTACAATGTATGATAAAACAGATTTGTCTATAATTATAGAAAGAGAAATCAATACTATCTTTCTTTATCTTAATTAACACCATTAATTACCTATCATTATGTGGTGTATGATTAAATATAGTAACTGAAATTTAAATTCAAAAAAAATCTGTTAATTGTTATCATTTACAATATTTTATGTTGTTTATTCATTTTAACAAATAAAAAAGTCTTATTATTTCCTTCTTATACTATTTTTAGTAGTAATAAATTACATAAACAATAATAAAATATAATTTCAATTAAAACCTTTTTAAAAATTACTAAAAATTACACTAATACACAACTTATGTTTTCAATATTACAAAAAATACAACTCCCTAAACATATTATAAAAATCCCAACATATAGACAGAATACTATGTATATGTCGGCTATGTTATGTATATTAATAGGGAGAGAGAGTAAAGTAATTAAAAAAGTGGGAGAGAATGTAATTACTTCCAAAAGGGTTGGTATTTATGTTATTTATACTAAAAATTATGTAACAACAACATAATTATGTAAAACCCATCGGTAGCCCCCTATACTTGGCACGATCTTTCACTTGGGCACCTCAACAGGACGTTGTTCACTTTTGACACCTCAAGTAGCCATAAACTGTGTCACTTTGACACTTTTTGTTGATTCAGTAAAGAGAGTGTATTACACTCGCTTTTGGGCGTGTTTCAAGGATATTTTCGTAATTTTTTAGGGGCATTTTTGTAATTTTATTATCTCTATTTTTTTTTAACATTATACATAAAGATTTTTAAAATTTCATCTTCTCAACACAATTTTTCTTTACCTTAACCTCCATTAATGAAGGTTGATTTTTTCAATTATCAATGAAACACACTACCACACTAACAACAATCAAATTACATCCAAAACAACAAATCAAAATTCTCCTCTTCCACCCACGACATCATTAATACCCAAAAGAAAAAAAAAATGCTCATTCCATCAACCCACACATAGAACACAGCAAAATACTCCTTTCTTCTTCATTTTGTTTTTTACCTATTGAACAGACACATACGACTTCAATAAGAAATACTCAAATCAATATTTCTCCAAAACTCCTAAAAAATGCAAAGAATCACTAAAAATTCAATGATTTACTTATTTGAGAAATTTTATCAAACACAAAGTGGGCAAAGAAAAGTAAAATTATTTAGGAGGACAAATGCATTTTTTTTTTTTTTGCTTTTTCACAAGGATAATGGATTCTTTACTAGTAGGAAAGAATCAATGTAGATCTGAAATTCAGCTTTCTCCGTATTTTTCATCATATATCTGAAATTCGTGAAGCTATTAATGTAGATCTATTATTTTTAGAGAATGAGGAGGTATGTTTATCATTATTGAAAAGTTCAATCTCCATTAATGGAGATTTAAGCTAAAAGAAAGTTGGGTGGAGAAGACAATGTAGGGGGACTTTTTTGTAATTATTTAGGGAATAAAACATGTGTCATTAATTTATTGGATATAATTGCCATGTATTTTGGCCTTTAAAAAAACAAACTAATTGTGTGTATATATAATGATGTGGCAATGTAAAATTAGATGACACAAATTAATTGGTTGGGTAATCCACGTTCACAGCGAGTGAGACCCACGCACCAGAGCTGATGTCGAAAGGTGCCAAAATGACATGTTTTATAGCTACTTGAGGTGCCAAAAGCAAACAACGTCCACTTGAGGTGTCAAAGTGAAAGATGGTGTCAAGTTTAGGGGAGTTGGCCTAAAATAATATAAAATATAGTGGAAGTATTTATTTTTCATTCTCTTTCCTCTCCTTTAGTAGGAGTAATATTAATACGTATGGATTATTTGTGTTCACACTGATATGATCCATTAAGCTAGCTCCTAGAAAATTGATTTCCAAAGTATGATTTAACAAAAGAAATTATCTTTCATTCACAGAATCATATAAATTTATTATAAATAATTTAAATCCATGAAAAAAAAATAAACATCAATTAACAAAATAGTTAAATGAGAATAATATATATTCAAATACAGTTGATATATTTAGTTTTATTATTCAATATGTGATGTATTTATTGAATCAATGCAAATAGCGGATAAGTTGAAATTTAAAAAATAACATTATACAATAGTTGCACATGTATGTGGGCACATTATACATTTAAAAAATAATCTGCAGTAATGTATAATGTCATACTATACATTTAAGTATTAACATTAAACATGTATACTTTTGTATCTTTATCAGACGGTATAATGTAACTTTATACAATATTGATACTTTCTAATTGTATAATACCAAATAATACATAAAATGACTCTTAAACGTAATAAGAACTTCTTAATGTATAACATAATGAAATATATAGCATAAGAATTATATTATACATTAGTCTTTCAAAAATAACTAATGTATAATGCCTGATATATTATAACTTATACATTAAAATATAATCTTCCAAAATGTATAATATCACACTATACATATAAAATATTTACCTTATACATTAATTATTTACAAGATTATAATAATTTTAAGAAAAAATTAGTGTTATTGTAACATTACATTGGCTACACGATAATAAGAAAAAAAGGATGATTCGATTTCCTTTATTACGTGAATTGAAAGTGTACATCTTCAATTCCAATTATAAAAGTGACGCAACTAGGAGGGGATGAGACAGTATTATTATTACATTAACTTGATTGTAGGCGTAAATAAAGGAGCACTTATATGGAGCAAAAACGAGTGCACTAAAATAGGAGCAAAATATGATATTTTGATATGTATGAGGGGGATGAGAGAGAAAGAGTGAATTTAAGAGATTTAAGTAATTACTTTGGAATTTTTGTAATTTCATTTCCAATATGAGATTTTACGTAATAAGATAAAGTTACCTTGTGTATATATATATGTAATTTTTAGCTTTTTTATTTGGGGTTAGAATTTGAAAGTCACCCCAATTTGTGTCTATTCTTGAAAATTACCCGTGAAAATCCAGTGTGCATAAAACACTTTGCAGCATCCATACTTCTTAGTAACTGGGCCTTAAGGTAAAGTTAGAGGTTAATTTGGTGTAAAAAAACTTTTCTACGTAAGTTAGAGGTTTTTTGCCCACAAAATAAAGATGAGTGATTGCAATATTTGGTAACCGAAAGAAGAAAAGTTTCTTTTGGCCAAATGTTGAAATTGATGTGATACCACTTCTTCCTTTTTTCTTCGCTCTTCTTTGTCGCAAATTATTATTATCCACGAATTTTTTTTATAAATATGTCAAATTATAAAGTGGCAAAAAAGCATGTGCCTACTTTTCTTTTATTACTTTCCACGCACATTTTGCGTATGAGCTTTCATTATGTCTTGAAAAAAGGTTGCACTCTATTTTGCAAGGGATATATGAACTTTCCAATATGATAATAGATATTAACAATTGATATATTTTTGGGAATCAAGACCATATACAAATAATTAAGGATCCTGATAGAATGTAATATATGAAATGCTTATTAATTAAGTGATCATATGATAAATCAACTCAGAATCACAGGTACTTAATAAACGTGTATTTGTTAAAATGTCAACCTCTCCCACCACACGAATTATATACTTGACCTGTAATATTTTCAAAAGGAAATGAGAAAACACCCCAAATTCCAACATAGAGGGTCAATTTGGCAACGCGCATGTTTGGTTCTCCACACATTTGAAATTGGCTTCCCAACTACAACCATATATTATTGTCTTAAGATTTTTCCAATCTTATTAGTCGGTTGACCTAAACAAAAATTGTACCACAACTGCTGAACTGCAAATAAGAAAAAGTCTGTCCAATTTTAAATGGAGCAATCTTGAAATTGTTACAGCTGAAATTTGAATATTGAGAATAAACAGCCACCATGTATTTCTTGTCCCTATCTAGAAATTGTTACAGTTGAAGTTTGAATATTGAGAATTAAAAGCCACCATGTATTTCAAGTCTAGTTATCAACACTAATAATGTCACTATTGGCAAAATTTTGTCAAACTGTAGCCTATCGTAGGATATAATAGCGGCATTTAATTTTTGATTGAATGGTTAATGTAAAAATCTGGTGCAATTTGTTTTGCAAAAACAGCTCAAACCAAAAAAAATATTCTAACAATTCGAAAAAACGACTTCGTAAACTCACTCTAAAGTCTAAACAAAAGCCACCGCCCACCGTAGTTATTTGATACTCCCTTCCCCTGTTTATTAGTTCATATTTGATGGGACGCACCTATTAAGAAGTAATAAATTAAATATTAATTTTATTATATTATCTCTTAATTATTATAAGATTTTTATATATTGAAAAAAGAATAATACTTATTGATAATGATAAAATAGTAAATTATTTCTTGATTTTTAAAATGAGCGAGTACAAGCAGAGGTCTATTTTTATAATAATGGGTAAGTAGAGTGGATTAAGTATTTCTTTTTTACCCGAATCAATACTACTCCTGTTATTTCGTATTAGTTGATTTTCTTTCTCAAAATATTTGTTTCAATTTAGTTGTCCAAATTCTAAAATCAAAAGTATGTTGTATAAATGTTTCCCAGTTTACCCTTGATAAAAATACTAAATACATCCGTAATTTTCAAAATTATTGTATGATCCATACGTGATCTCAATTCTCAAAACCAAAATTAAATAATCATTACTAGTTTTAATTATAAATACTCAATATATGTTCTAAACGTAGTGCATCGGATGAAGTAATATGTATCAAATTTCACTATTTAATCATTGTATTAATTATTGAACTTTACAAAATATACAAGGATAAACATATACAATGCATTTCTATTTATTGATTTCTTAATAAGCGTGTTGGTTCGTAAGAGCCAACTAATTTAAAACGGAGGGAGTATATAAGTTGGCATACGTCCCAAATTCAACCAAGATATTAATGATGGTAAACTTAAAAAGGGAGTAGGGACATATATTATCGTCCTTCTGAACTTGTTTGGTTTTTTCAGTAGAACACTTAATTTTGCGGGTTTTATAATTTTCTTTATAGGTATAAAACAAAATTAAAATTACTCTTTTGTGGTGATCTAAAAATCTGCTTCTCATATTTATTCGAAGTGGTTTAAATTATGTCTCCGTCAGTCGCCAGTTTAGCATATCTCATAATTACCTTTATCAATTAATTTATTGCTTCTCATAAAATGAATTCTATAGAAAAAGTTTTTAAACCAATAAGTTTCTTAACCAAAAGGTCAAAAGAAGGCCAAAAAAAAGGGGGGCAGTTGGCTGTCTTTTAGTTGCAAAAAGCAACTGCATTAGTATTATTTTTGTAAAAATGTATTCAAAAACTAGTGACACATTGCATTGCATGTAATGCGTCGTTCTCTTGGTTGCCATTATAATTAATTAAAAACTTATGTCTTTTTGTTCATGTTGGAAACCAGAGTCATTTTCATCTCTTCTCTTTACTTAAATATACATAATTTTAAAAGTGCATGATCAATCCCTACATAGATATATACTATACTATCTTATACAAGATATTTCTATTTACATTTTTGACTGCATTGGTCATATGACACACGTCTATTTTCTTATAGATGGGTTTAGTAAACTACATTATCCACCAACTCTTTTTTTATATTATTATCTTATATATATCTTCTTATCATAGATATTCCGGCGGTGGTAAAATATTTACTTTATATAGTATGTTTATTATAGATAATGAGACACGAGTAAATAGATTTTGGGCAAGTGTGCATGGACACTCTTCAGCAAACCGCATTATATTTCCTTAAGTAGGTACAATTAGTTTCCATAAATTTCTTTGATTTAGGCTCCTCTTCTGACTTTTATAACGACTTGCCAGATAAATAAATAGAAAATTTTTAATTCAATTCGTAATGTATTTTAATCGATTAAGACTCTTTTCTCCAAATTTATAACGACATATCATAGAATTTAATGCAAAAAGTCTGAATTAAAATCAGTCTATGTATATTATTCTTGGCTTTTCAAGTGGGAACTTTCACTATTATGACTACTTATAAATTGAATAGAACTTTAAATCTCTAATATATAAAATATAAAATAAATTAATAAAATGTTATAAAATCAAATCTCCGGTTTTTCAACTTATTATTATTCTCCGCAATGGTACGAGCGACATGAAGTTGGTAAGGAAAAAGTAACCCGGACCCAAACAATTGAATTTTCTTCTTGTCTTTTCGGGGACGTTTGGTTGGAAAATTATTATTTCGGGATAACTTATTCCACCATGTATATGGAATAAGTTATTCCATCACTAAGGAGAAAATGGTGGAATAAGTTATCCCGGATTGGATTAATTCCTCCAATCAAACAAGGGATCAAGTGATCTTTTATTTTATCCCGAGATAACTTATCCCTTAAATTTTTTATACTTCAAACCAAAAGACCCTAAAATATATGTTATCATATTCAATGGGAACTCCTTTAATATTCGAATAAATATTGAACTAGTAATAGTTTTTAGATGGGACCTCTAAAGACCGAGGATCGTCGTAAATACCTTTTGATTATATAGAGATTTAATATAATACGATTGGCTGTTGGTGATCTCCAAAATATTTGGTTCCCATATAAGTGCTAATAAATATTAAGATAAATTTGCTATTTTAATGCAACTTGCATACTTAGCAAACTTTAATTGAGTAAATTAAAATATTGATACACATGTACACTAAAAGCTGGAGGCCTGGAATTTAGAGGCTTCATTATTAAATTACTCTACTTGCTCTATGCGTTATTTTAATTAGACCATCTTCAATTGCACTTCAAATTACCCTCTAAACTCTTTATTTGGAGGGTAATTCACATCCAACCACCCTTTATTTTACTCTCGAAACTCCATATTTTGAGTTTTGAATAATATTTCTCCAAATTTAGAGATGCACAATTCATTCTTTCCTTTTACTTTTTAATTATTATATTCTTATTTATATTATATAGTATATTTAATTTAACATATTATAAATTATATAAGACTAGTAATAAGTTTCTAATATTTGTAATTATTTTTTTAAGGTAATATCTTTATTATATTAATATTTTCTTTATTTTTAAAATTCGAATAATTTTTAGCTAGATATAAAAAAAATTAAGAATAAAAATATTTATTTTGAACTTATCGAGTAATACTTGTACTAGTAAGAATAATGCAAAATATGATATATTAGTAATACTTGTGTTAGTTATGCTTGTATTTTTCTTATGCAGTGTTTGATTCGATGTATTAAAAAAACATGACCTACATAATTTCTATTTTTTTTTTTTTTACATAATATCCTCAATATATATATTGGAAAGGATGCAGAATTTTTTTTAAGGGATAATAGGGTCTTTAAGCATGTTTATGCATGCATTAAATCTATTGTATTACTAATGTCATGTATTTTGAAATATTATTAATAGACACCTTAATATACAATAGAGTGTATAACTAATGTAAGTATTAATTATACATTAGTAAAAAGATATATAAAATAAAGTATTACTAATATACATTAAATTAATGCATACATTAACATTTCAATACATTCTACCAAACGACTCCGAAAACCTTACAATAATTTGATACTCCTGTATATCATAAATAGATCTACTTTACTAATAAATGCACACCACATGTGTCTAGCAATCTTCCACCTCTTCTTGGACCTTCCTTTTGGCCCTTTCACTTCATAAATAAATATCTCATTTCATTTCAGTACTTTGATTGCTAAGAAAAACAAAAAACAAAGTTTTTCTTTTTTTCAAAGTCAGAAGAAAAAATGAAGAGTAAAGTTGTTGTTGAAGATGCATTTGTTTACAGTGAAGAGAAGAATCTTACTGTTCGTAAAACTTCGCTGTTCTTCACTGGAGATGGATTCACTGCCTACGACTGCAAAGGCCACCTTGTTTTTCGAGTTGACACTTACGGTCCCGATTCTCGTGACTTAGGTGAACTCGTTCTTATGGATGCTACTGGCCGATGCCTTCTCACTGTTCGCCGTAAGGTACTGTTTTTCTTCTTCACTCAATTTGCCAAAAAAAGTGTGAGGTGCAATAGTCGTATTGATTCGAAACTTTTTGATGAAAATATTCGAACAGAGGCCGAGTTTGCATAACAGGTGGGAAGGCTATTTGGGTGAAAGAGAGGAAGGGAAAAAGCCGATATTCAGCGTACGTAGATCGTCGATAATTGGTAGATCTAATGTGACGGTGGAAGTATACAGTAATCCAACTGAGGAGTATCAGATTGAAGGATCATTTGCTCAGAGAAATTGCACATTTTTCAATGCTGATAAGATATCGGTGGCTGAAATTCGAAGGAAAGTGGATGCCTGTGCCAATGTGGTGCTTGGAAAGGACGTTTTTTCACTGTCTATAAAGCCTGGATTTGATAGTGCGTTCGCCATGGGATTAGTACTTGTGCTTGATCAAATCCAAGTTGATGAGTTGCCTGGTAATCGGGTCGATGCCGATCCTATCCCTGATGATCCTAGTCTTTCTTCTTAATTATCACTGTTTTATAAATTTCTACTTTCTTCCTTCCTTCTCTTTTATGTAAAATAAGAAATTCTACTAACTGATGCAGATGTGATGAGTAATTTTTATGTTATCAATACTCGTATTCTTTTTATATAGGAGTATAATGTATCCCCAAATAAAATGATAAATATATTTTTGATAACGTCAACCAACAACGTAAATACTGCGCAGTTATGATGCTTTTCTTGTGGAAGATCTTATATCAAAATTAATTATTCATAGATCACTACTAAGGGCCTTGTGATTTATAATTAGGATATTCCACTACTGTAATTTCGAAACTGAAAACATGGTTATAGCATAAATAAGTCCTAAATTGTGATAATAATAACAATACGGATCTTAGATAATATTTCCAATCACGCATGGATTTAAATGGGGACAAACCCATCCTAATCTCGTGAAGCAAACTACCCTCCCCATTGAATATTGTATGGTTCAAAAATTGGCAAAAAACAAATAAATGAATGCTTTTAGAACCCACCCCCCCCCATCAAATGCAAAGAAACTTTACTCTCAGTAGATGCTTTTATGGTGGACCGTTAAATGAGACTGCTACAACCATAAATACCATCAAGTTTCTGCTTAATTATCTTCTATCCCTGTTTTTTAGATAAATTTTTTCCTCTCTCAGATTTTAATTATTCATAGACATAACTGAACGTCAATATACAGATATCATGACTAACTTCCTTAACAATGATTAAAAATTAATCAAATCTAATAATTATCTAAAGCGATATTTAAGGAAATAAATCAAGTCCAATAATTATTCAATATTATACCTTATTAATGTGTGATTAATGACTCCTTAATTATGTAAATTTTTCAAAAAATATACTCCTAAAAGAAAATTTACCCACATAAATCACCTAAAAATTTTAGAACCAAAAAAAAAAAAGATCCTTATAAAATGAAGGGACATAGAAAGTTTTAAAAAGAAAAAAAAACTAAGAAAATTTTACTACGTAAGCTACGGCAAATTTACAACCTAATCTACATATAAAGGAAATTTTACTACCTACGTATAGAAAAATTTGAAATAAAAAAAAATGAATTCCTATAAGATTTGAAAAACTTGACAACAGTGAACTCCAACCCTTATACTTATAGGTTTGCGAAATACACATCTCAGGCATCACATATAGATAACAATATGAAACAAAACTTGAAAATATAAAAGATAACACATCATCTACATGTCTAACGTTCTTTCATATACAAAAAACTGTCTTATATATGAGCTGAAATACACACAACTCGTCTTGTCTAACAGAGTCATATACATAATTGTGCTTGTCATACCCCTTTTTCGACTCCAAAATATTATGTTTTAGCGCGAAAGGGTTTTATTATTTAAGTGACAAGAAAAAAAAATTTGTTTCGAAAAAAGATTATTTGCATTTTTTATTCAGAGTCGCCACTTGGCATAATCCGGTGTGCCAAGTCACCTTTGAAAAATCCTTTTCGAAACCATTTGACTCTTAAACCGGTTTGCGAACAAAGATTCCGGCTAAGGAATTCTGTTGACCGAGGGGAAGGTGTTAGGCACCCCTCGATCCCGTGGTTCGACCACGGTCGCTTGGTGGAGTGTATCGACTATTTTGGCATTATGAAATGTATAAACCACACAAAAGAGCACAAAATAATCAAACAATAAACAAAACAAAACAAAACAGTCCAAAAACGTAAAAGTCCAGTCCAATTATACAGTCCGAAAAATAGAAAAAATACAAAAATATAAATCCTAGTCTAAACTAAATCTAGACTAAGCTCCAATGCCTTACCCGACGCCGCGGGCCTTCATCACGATTATTTTCCGCCAACATGATACGTCGGGGCATTTCCCGGTGAAATCAATACAAATTCTTCGGGGCATTTCCCGGATAAATTATACAATTAATTTAAAAAGTGATAAAATCAAATCATTCAATCAAATTTCAACCATTCAATCAAATTTCAACCATTCAATCAACCCACAATCTCTAGATTTGCCTACCCGACCTACGTTTTGCCTATTCCGATCGATGTATCATGTTACTACCAAAATCAAATTAACGTTCCTTTCAAAGTTATACGAACAATGAAATCAAACTAACCTAAATCGCCAATTATGTCAAGTTTTCAATTCTCACCCACAAACCCATTTTTAACCACAATAATTACAACATGTTCCGATTATTAAATCACGTCTCAAAATCCGCAACCAACATCAAACACAACACAAATAACGAAGATTCAAACCAAACACATAACAAATAAATCATCCACACCCACAACATCACGAAAAAATAAATTAAAGATTCGGTTAGAAGAAATGGACCTCGATGAAATTGATCCTTGTCGATAATAAAGAAATCCGAAGACCAAAATACTCGACCGGAGAACCTCACAACGAGCGAACCAAACTCGATATTGAATTCACCCGGACAGATCGAAAAACCACGACAAAACCCTCATGATGAATAATCCACAAATTCGAATAAACGAGACTGAATTTGTAAAAATCGAGGACCCGTACACGATATCAGTGACAGAATGACGGGAAATGGGTCGGATGTTGACGCCTGTCGTCGGCGTCACTGTTTCCGGTGACTGCCGTCGACGGAGAAGGAGATCGGAGCAGTGGAGCTGGTCGAATTCTCGACCGGCGAACGGTGTTGTCACCGGTGGACGAGCTGTGGCCGGAGCTGACCGACGCGGAGCGGCGCTGATGTTGTCACCGGTGGACGAGCTGCGGCCGGAACTGGCCGACGCGGAGCGGCGCTGGCACCAACGCCGGCGCTGTCGTCGTTGCTGGTGAGAGGTCGGGTCGGCGCTGGATGTTGACCGGTGACGGCTGACGGCAAGAGACAGACTGCTTCGTTTCGTCGGCGAACGGAGGGAGTCGGACTGCTTCGCCGGCGAACGACGGCTTTTCTCCGATTTGTGGGGGGCGAGACGTCGGTTTCGAAGGGAGGAAGATGGTGACAACGGCGTTATTGCTGCCGTCGTCGGTCGGACGGAGAGGCGGCGAAACGTCGGTGATGATGATGAAAAAATTTAGATCTACTCCTTTTCCCCTTTTTTTTTTTGGTTTTTCTTCCTCAGATCTTTTTTTTTTTGGTTCCCCCCTGTTTTTGTGTGTATCTGTGTATATATATTGTGTTTTGGGTATTGGGGTAGGGTAGGTGGGGTAGGGTATGGGGTGGTGTGGTTTATTTTGATTGGGTAGGTTGTTAGGATAAGATAGAATTAGTTAGGATAAGATTTGTTATTTTATTATTTATTTATTTTTTTGTATTTTGTGCGGGTATAATAACATGGGTGAGGGTACGCGGTAGGATAAAAATAACAATGGGTAAAAACGACATGGGAGAGGATAAAATTAGGTGTCTACATCATGCCCCCTTTGAATGTAAACACGAAGTGTTTTCAGACAAAGAAGTAGACAACGAGATAGAATTTTGTCCCGACCATTATTCAAAGAAAGAAACAAGAGAAAGAAGGACTACTGGGTCTTGAATTAGGACAACCTACCCACCCAAGTTATGAAGGGATCAAGTGATAAATATCTCCAAGGATTGGACGGAGATAGACTATACCGAGTTGGAGAGTCGAGTGAGGTTCCGTCGAGGTTCCGATTCGCGGCTCTATTATTACATCAAAATGAAAATTACAAGCTAAAACATAAATGAAATTACAAAAAAACTATCTATACTGCTTCTGTTGGTTCTTGACTCGACTTTCATCACCCTATTCTTCAGGCGGGCTCCTGACTTGCAATTTCTTTCGACTTGTTGCTTGGCTTTCAATTACTTCGCTTTGTTGCATGACTTTTCATTTCTTCACCCTATTCTCCAGGCGGGCTCCGGACTTGCTATTTCATCACCCTGTTCTTCAGGCGGTCTCCTGACTTGCTATTTCATCACCCTGTTCTTCAGGCGGGCTCCTGATTTGCTATTTCATCATCCTGTTGTTCAGGCGGGCTCCTGAAACCCAACATTAAAACTAGAACAAAAATTATCCCAAATAAAAATTATAGTAAAATATTATTTCACTTTTGAAAGCGTTGTCCCATTTTCCAGGAGGGTCCTGAGCAGAAAGAAAAATCCCATTTTTTAGGAGGGTCGTACGCATAAAGTAAAATCCCATTTTTCAGGAGGGTCCTGAACATAAAGTAAAATTCCATTTTTCAGGAGGGTCCTGAACAGAAAGTAACATCCCATTTTTCAGGAGGGTCCTGAACAGAAAGTAAAGTCCCATTTTTTAGGAGGGTCCTGAACATAAAGTAAAGTCCCATTTTTCAGGAGGGTCCTGAACATAAAGCAAAATCCCATTTTTCAGGAGGGTCCTGAACAGAAAGTAAAATGCCATTTTTCAGGAGGGTCCTGAACATAAAGCAAAATTCCATTTTTCAGGAGGGTCCTGAATTGAAAGTAAATTCCCATTTTCCAGGAGGGTCCTGAACATGAAATAAATTCCTATTTTTCAGGAGGGTCCTGAACATAAAGTAAAATCCCATTTTTCAGGAGGGTCCTGAACATAAAGTAAAATCCCATTTTTCAGGAGGGGCCTGAGCTAAAAGTAAAATCCTATTTTTCAGGAGGGTCCTGAATTGAAAGTAAATTCCCATTTTCCAGGAGGGTCCTGAATTGAAAGTAAATTCCCATTTTCCAAGAGGGTCCTGAACATGAAGTAAAATCCTATTTTTCAGGAGGGTCCTGAACATAAAGTAAATTCTCATTTTTCAGGAGGGTCCTGGATTGAAAGTAAATTCCCATTTTCCAGGAGGGTCCTGAATTGAAAGTAAATTCCTATTTTTCAGGAGGGTCCTGAACATGAAGTAAAATCCCATTTTTCAGGAGGGTCCTAAACATAAAGTAAATTCCCATTTTTTAGGAGGGTTCTGAACATAAAGTAAAATCCCATTTTTCAGGAGGGTCCTGAACATAAAGTAAAATCCCATTTTTCAGGAGGGTCCTGAGCTGAAAGTAAAATCCCATTTTTCAGGAGGGTCCTGAATTGAAAGTAAATTCCCATTTTTCAGGAGGGTCCTGAATTGAAAGTAAAATCCTATTTTTTAGGAGGGTCCTGAACATAAAGTAAATTTCCATTTTTCAGGAGGGTCCTGAGTTGAAAGTAAATTCCCATTTTCCAGGAGGGTCCTGAATTGAAAGTAAATTCTCATTTTCCAGGAGGGTCCTGAATTGAAGTAAATTCTCATTTTTCAGGAGGGTCCTGAATTGAAAGTAAAATCCCATTTTTCAGGAGGGTCCTGAATTGAAAGTAAATTCCCATTTTTCAGGAGGGTCCTGAACAGAAAGTAAAATTCCCATTTTTCATGAGGGTCCTGAATTGAAAGTAAAATCCCATTTTTAAGGAGGGTCCTGAACAGAAAGTAAAATTCCCATTTTTCAGGAGGGTCCTGAATTGAAAGTAAATTCCCATTTTTCAGGAGGGTCCTAAACTGAAAGTAAATTCCCATTTTCCAGGAGGGTCCTGAAAAAAAAGTAAAATCCCATTTTTCAGGAGGGTCCTGAGCATAAAGTAAAATCCCATTTTTCAGGAGGGTCCTGAACTGAAAGTAAATTCCCATTTTCCAGGAGGGCCCTGAACATGAAGTAAAATCCCATTTTTCTGGAGGGTCCTGAACATAAAGTAAAATCCCATTTTTCAGGAGGGTCCTGAACATAAAGTAAATTCCCATTTTTCAGGAGGGTCCTGAACTGAAAGTAAAATCCCATTTTTCAGGAGGGTCCTGAACAGAAAGTAAAATCCCATTTTTCAGGAGGGTCCTGAACAGAAAGTAAAATCCCATTTTTTAGGAGGGTCCTGAACAAAAAGTAAATTTCCACGGATGCGCATTTCTAATGGTAGCTGAATTAAGTGAAACGAATTTGCCCTGTTTCATCAAAGAAAATTTGTCAGTTAAAAACATAGTGATGGCTTGCGGCACTTGTCTGTCCCGACACCTGCTCCAGTGTTCATTCCCTTCATTTTGTTTCAGATTGTTGGCACTCGCCCCTGCTTTGTCGTTTCATTGACCCGGATCCAGATTGAGGGAGGTGAGTTCTGACTCGAACAATGGGCTTCCATTTTACCATGCCTCTGAGGTGCACCCTTTTTACAAATCTGAATGCTTTCACGAATCCAACAGTCTGTCTGTTGATAGACTTCCTTTGCTTCATGTTGAACTACGATCATATTTCTTTCCTGTGCCGGTCCTTGGCTTTTCCTCATATAATTGGAAAGACTGGTAGTAAATTTTGAAATCCTTTCTCGCTTGTGTTGACACAGACTTGACTTAAAAATGTAAAGAAATGATGGTGACTTTTGTTTTGATAAATAACATAAGAAAAGACAAAAACATGAATATGTAAATGAAAGAAAAGGGCAATGTCCCATATTCAAAAAGAAAACTTATCTGAATACGACAACTAACTCCAATGAGTATGACATGCATTTTGGATTCAGCTGCCTGATCTTCCTATCCAAACTCCTCATTTGTTGTTGAGTTCGTGCCTTTGCCGCTGAGCCACTTGTTCAAATCCATTGGACTCATTCATCACATTCGATTGTCGACATTTTAAATGACTTTTGACAACAAATCTCTTTCTTCTCACTTTTCACTTTTCTCTTGAACTCTCCATCGCCTTACGGTGCCCGTGAGGATTTTCACCAATAAGACTCTCTCATTTTTGTATTTCTCTCAACTCACCATCGCCTTATGGTGCCTGCAAAGGTTTTCACCAATAAGACTCTCATTTTTGTATTTCTTTCCTGATTTCTTATGCTGAGGGAGACAAGCGGTACTTCGCAATGTATCATCATATCCATTGCATGCTTAGACTTAACACTATCAAAAATTGATCTGAAGGACTTTCTTTGGTTGTAACTTGGCTTTTGGTCAAGGTTAGAAAAGATGGTAAGAGGCTCAAACGATACTTGAAGTGGGGGTGGGACTTACAACTTTCGATAAGACGTGACCGTTTATATGCGACCCGCATACTCCAGAGTGTATTTCAACCATGATTGCCGAGGCTTCTTTTGCATCTACACACCTTAAAAGTCCCAGATCTGGGGTCCTCTTATACAAGATTCCCCCACTTAAGAAAAATCCACTAGCCAAACGCCTAATAGTCCTTTTTTTATCATTGGTGGCATATGCTGGGTATTCTCCTGACTGAATGTACCGCTTGATATCCAAAAACCAAGGTTCTCCATCGAGCTCTTCTTCAACCGCATTACAGTAAGCATGTTGATCACGACTCTGTATATGCACTGGATCGATATAGGCTTTGTCAGGATGTTGGAGCATTGAAGACAGAGTGGCTAGAGCATCAGAAATTTCATTATGAATCCTTGGAATATGCCTAAATTTTACTAACACAAATCGTCGACATAGCTCCTGCAAGCATTGTCGATACGGGATGAGTTTCAAATCTCGCGTCTCCCAATCGCCTTGAATTTGATGGACGAGCAAATCCGAATCTCCCAACACCAATAATTCTTGGACTCCCATATCAACAGCTAACCTCAAACCAAGGATGCAGGCTTCATACTCTGCCATATTGTTAGTACAGTAGAATCGAAGTTGTGCTGCTACCGGGAAATGTTGTCCCGATTCAGAGATAAGAACCGCACCTATTCCGACTCCTTTCATATTGACAGCTCCATCGAAGAATAACCTCCAACCTGGATCAGCATCTATAACGACTTTATCGAAAAACGACACTTCTTCGTCAGGAAAATATGTCTTTAATGGCTCGTACTCTTCATCGATGGGATTCTCAGCAAGATGATCTTCCAAGGCTTGGGCTTTCATGTCGGTTCAAGTCACATATACGATGTCAAACTCGGTAAGCAATATTTTCCACTTGGCCATCCGACCTGTCGGCATAGGCTTCTGAAAGATATACTTCAAAGGATCCATGCGGGAGATGAGATAAGTAGTATAGGATGAGAGATAGTGCTTCAACTTCTGTGCTATCCAAGTTAAGACACAACACGTCCTTTCAAGAAGAGTATACCTGGCCTCATATGCGGTGAACTTCTTGCTAAGATAATAAATAGCCTGCTCTTTTTTGCCTGTGACATCATGTTGACCCAGGACACAACCGAAAGAATTGTCCATGACTGATAAATATAAGATCAAAGGCCTACCAGGCTCTGGGGGTACCAGCACGGGCGGATTTGACAAATATCTTTTGATTCGATCGAACGCTTCCTGACATTTTTCAGTCCATTTTACCGCAACACTCTTTTTCAGCAACTTGAATATGGGCTCACAAGTGGTTGTGAGTTGAGCAATAAACCTGCTAATGTAGTTCAGTCTACCAAGCAAACTCATCACCTCCGTTCTATTCTTGGGCGAGGGTAAATACTGAATGACTTTGATTTTTGAAGGATCCAATTCAATTCCCCGACGGCTGACTACAAACCCCAACAGCTTTCCAGGTGGAACTCCAAATACACATTTGGCCGGGTTTAGTTTGAGATTATACCTGCGAAGCCTCTTAAAGAACTTTCTTAAATCTTTAACATGGTCGGCCTGACTTTTTGACTTAATAATCACATCATCCACGTAGACCTCAATCTCCTTATGCATCATGTCATGACACATAGTGGTCATGGCTCTCATGTATGTTGCTCCAGCATTCTTCAAACCGAACGGCATCACTCGATAACAATAAGTTCCCCATGGTGTGATAAAAGACGTCATCTCCACGTCTTCATCATCCATAATGATCTGGTGATATCCGGCATAGCAATCCACAAAAGAGGCAACCTCGTGTTTAGCACAGTTGTCTAATAAAATGTGGATGTTGGGCAGTGGAAAATCATCTTTCGAACTTGCTCTGTTCAAATAGCGGTAATCAACACACACTCGAATTTTGCCATCTTTCTTTGGTACGGGAACAACATTAGATAACCACATGGGATAACGAGACACTCGAATTACTTTGGCTTCAAGTTGTTTCATGATTTCCTCTTTGATTTTAATACTTACATCGGTTTTAAACTTCGTCAACTTCTGTTTGACAGGGGGGAACGCGGGATCAGTTGGCAACTTGTGAGCCACTAATTTTGTGCTTAAATCGGGCATATCATCATAAGACCATACAAAAACATCCTTATAATCAATTAATGCTTGAATCATTCCCTCTTTTAGCTGTGGCAAAACATGTACACTGATTTTAGTTTCCCTAACATCTACTTGATCCCCTAGATTTATTGGCTCAGTCTCATTCAAATTAGGATTCGATTTGTCTTCAAACTGTTCCAACTCTTTGCTTATTTCTTCTAGTGCTCCTTCTTCATTATATTCCCCATCCCGCTTCATTACATCTTGATTAGTTTGGATTTTAAGATCAGGCTGAAAATTCCGTATGCATGTCATGTTATTAGAATCAGCATAAAGAGAACTGTGTAAGAAAAGAAAAACAAAATATATTAGACACAAAACAAAAGGGACATTGCATTTCATTAAATAAAAGATAGAAGGGTTTAAACACAGACGCCAACATAACATAAACAAACTAAAGTCCGAATTACAACCCTGAAATAACTCGGATAAACAGAAAGAAAAACAAAATAAACTACCAAAACTCCCTCCTGACGGGGAGAGGAGTGACTTCCCAGTTATTGAGCCGGACAACTGGACCTATGAATTGCATGTCTTCCATACTGGTACCTTCTCCTGCTTCGACCATATCAACTTCCATACAAAGGTTCTGGAAGTCATCAACCAATTCAACCTCAAATTCCACATGTTTCGTGACACCGCTCTTAACAAATGATTCACTGAGTAGTGGCTTTGGGAGAGGGAGTGACCATATTTCCTTTTTCCTTCCCTTGGCTTTCTTCAGATCTTCAGCTGTAGGCTCAAATCTCAGACCAAACGTGCCCACGTTCTCACTCGGACATATGGGATGAACTATACCGTGCAGAGACGCTCCCAAACCCTTTCCTGGCTCAAATCCGTATTTCCAAAGTTCACTCACCATCATGATAGAAGCAGAAGACAATTGCGGTCCCGGTATAGCCTGTCATTCAAAGATACGATTCACTGGCACTGTATCAAAAATTTGATAGACGAATGTCTCCTCTACGTTATTTGCTTCAATAAGAGACAAGGGAGAATCTTCGTAGGCTGACAAATCTCCTTCACCATGAATAACTACTTCTTGCCTGTCATGCTCAAACTTAATCATCTGGTGCAGCGTAGATGCAACCGCCTTGGCCTTGTGGATCCAGGGCCTTCCCAACAACAGATTGTAAGAGGATTCCACATTCAATACTTGAAACTCTATGGTGAACTCAACATGCCCTATGGTCAACACTAGTTCTATTTCGCTAATGGAATTTGATTTTGCACCATCGAAAGCCCTGACACATACATTGTTGGGCCTGATCCTCTCTGCACCAATATTCAGCTTTTGCAAAGTAGAAATAGGGCAAATATTTGCACCTGAACCTCCATCAATCATAACATGAGTGACATAAAAATCTTCACACTTCACTGTAATGTAAAGGCCCCGGTTATGCCCTGTACCTTCAATAGGCAATTCATCGTCAGAAAAGCTGATCCGATTGACCTCAAAGATTTTTCCGAGCATTTTCTCAAGCTGGGTGATTGTAATCTCCCTTGGAACATATGCTTCATTTAATACCTTTAGTAAAACATCACGATGCTCCTTGGAGTGCAACAGCAAAGATAAAAGGGAAATTTGAGCAGGGGTTTTCTTCAGCTGGTCTATTATTGAATACTCTGGCAATTTCATCTTTTTCAAAAATTCTTCGACTTCTTCTTCGGTGATAGGCTTTTTGATAGATGACGGTCCACTCACCGTTGGCTTGGACTTTCTTAAGCTTTCAGACACGAAACATCTTCCTGACCTAGTCAAACCCCCTACCCCATCTATATTTTCCACTACTTCTTTCCCATGATAGGTCATCACGGTCCGCCCATAATTCCAGAGAATTCTTTTTGTATCAACTATCGGAGGTTGGGTCACCGGTTTGAGGACAATAGGCGCTGCCAGTGCTCCTTTCACCGTCAAAATGTGCTGACTCAGAGCTCCCACCACCGTTAACTTAGGTTTATCCTGACTTGAATCAACATACCTTCTGGCGCCTTGTACTGTGATCAGGGGCTTCTTTGTGCTTTCTTGGGCTTTATCTTCTCTCATTCCTTCCTGGCTCAATGACATTGCTTTCAAAGACTCTGCTACATTCACCGATTACTCCTCAATAGTCTGTATCTTGACAATAGACTTATAACCCCTCGAAGACTCTTTCCCATCATATATCAATTCTAACATATTGGCTTCAGCATGGGTTGGCAGCGGATTCTGGTTAATGTTTGGACCCTCCGGGGCCTGGACCAGCATCTGATTTATGTCAATTAAATCTTGGACAGCTCTCTTTAAATGCCAGCATTTCTCAATATCATGGCCTGGCATATCAGAATAGTACGCACACCTTAAAGAATAATCGAGATTCCTTGGTGGTGGATTTGAAAGCCTTCCTTGAATTGGGCTTAAAACCTTCAACTTTCTCAACCTATTAAACAAGCTAGCATATGACTCCCCAAGAGGTGTGAATTGATTTTTGACCGCCTTCTCCTTCTTATACTCGGGCCTAGGTTGAAAACTGGGTCTGGAAGGGTTTTGGTAATTTGGTGGAGCGAATGGGCGATTTTGTGGAGTTTGCGCGCGCCACTGCGGGTAAGAAGGGGTTTGGGCATATGGCTGCGCGCTATATACTGGGTAAGAGGGTGGTGGAATGAAATATAAAGGATTTTGTGGAGGGTAGTAATGGTGGGGAGGAATATTTGGAGCTTAGGCGTAAACTTGGGCTTGGGATTGGGGATAGGGGTGAGGTGGTCTTTTGGGATAGGAATGGGTTCCAGCTACAACAGTCGCCACGTTCTCTTTCTTCTTTTTAACTCCAAATGCGCCAGATCCACCTTGAATCGCTTGTGTGGTGGCTTTTAATGCGGCAAAACTCACTATTCGTCCAGTCTTGATTCCGTTCTCTATCATCTCCCCCCATTTTGAGGACTTCCATAAAAGACTTTCCCATTGCCGGAAGTAAATGTTGAAAATAGTTCTCATACTGCGCCTGAATGAAAACTTCTACCAACTTACTTTCTTTCATTAGAGGCTTTACCCTAGCGGCCTGTTCACGCCACCTTATCGCGTATTCCCTAAAACCTTCAGTGCTCTTTTTCTTCATGTTAACTAAAGATTTTTCGTCCGGAATCAAGTCAATGTTGTACTGAAAATGTTGAACAAATTCAGAAGCCAAATCATCCCAACTGTTCCATTTATCGATATCCCGATCGATGAACCATTCTGAAGCCAGATCTGAAAGACTCTTGCCAAAGAAGGCCATGAGAAGTTCTTCCTTTCCTACTGCAACCCTCAACTGGTTGCAATAACGTCTCAAGTGTGCAACAGGATCACCGTGCTCTGTGTACTTCTCGAACTTAGGCATCTTAAAACCGGGGGGCAGGTTGATATCTGGGAACATGCATATGTCTTTATAGGAAACACTTCTATAATCTCCGATTCCTTGCAAATTCCTCATAGCTTGCTCTAAACTCTTCAGTTTTCGGGCTATGACATCCTGTTCCTCCGTTGCGACAGGTTTCTCCGTATCAAATGAAAATGCAGGCGACTGAGTGTACCCATACGGTTCATTCAATTGCAAAGTAGGCTCCGTAGCATAATACTGACCATCTGAAACCTTCAGTACTGGCTCACTGGAAGACTGAGGAAGCCTCATTGTGGGACGCACAACATATATGAGAGTTTCATGTGGTGGCGGGGCCACGAATACCGGTGTGATCGGTGGCGCTGGCTGAGCAGCTGGTCTTGATTGGGGAGCTGCCAAGGGCACACCAGAATTGCCAGGATAATAATGTCGCGGAGTGAATCCTGGCGCGTGCTCAGGTGACTCAGTAGGAGCAGAGAATTGTGCCTGAGAGAGCGGTGGGCAATTAGAGATATTCCCAAGACCTTCAGGGAGCGGAGGAGGAGGCATTCCGCTGGCCCATGCCCGGTGCAAATCTATCAATTGTTACCTGAGCCCTACTACCTCATCATTGTGTTCTGAACTTTCTTCTCTGTGATCCTAATCCGGGTCAATGAGCGAATTTTCAATCTCCCTGCTAGCCATGGCGAGCTTTGCTTTGGATCTAGTGAAGTATGGGTGACTAGCCAGAGTGCTGCAAACCTACCACTGTTATCTGAAAGAACATGCTAATCAAAGACGACATCCGTTAGGATTAGGGCACACAACAAGCATGAGAGTCACATTGGTAAAATTGTCCTAAATTCATGCTCATTTCTACCAGCTTTTGAGGGTAGCGAGGTCATTTCAACATCATCCCGATGTTTATCTACACTTTTTTTTTTCGTATCCATCTCTATTCTTTCCACTTCTCTTGTTATCTACCTTTATTTTATTATTCTTTACGGCTTTTGTTTTTTCTTTAAAAGAGGAAAAATAATGAAAAACAACGAAACAAAATGATTAGATCGAACCCAAAAGTAGGTTGCCTACGTATCATGTTGTACATAAATCAGATCTTGCGTAGTTCGGGCAGTTTTGCCAAAATGGCCAATTAAAATCTTTTTTTTTTCTTTTTCTTGAAACTTTAAAAAGAAAAGAAAATAAAAAATTATCAAAAGAATTGACGAAAATCTTTTTGCATTTTTTAGGTTTAAACTCCCTATACAAAAATGAAATTTATGATTACCAAAGAAGAATCTTTTTGAGTTTTCGATTTAGAATTTTATAGGAAAATGAGACTTGAAACTATTAAAGAAAAATCTTTTTGTAGTTTTCTTTTAGAGATGTATATGAAATACCTACTCTAAGTGAAGAGTGAAGAAAATCTTTTGAATTTTTCAGATTCCTGTACAACATGAAATCTATGGTTACTGAAGAAAATATTTTTGGATTTTCGATTTTAAATTTCATACGAAAATGAAACTTGAACCCATTAAAGGAAAATATTTTTTTTTGCTTTCTTTTAAAGATGTACATGAGACACCTACTCTAAATGAAGAGTGAAGAAAATCTTTTTTGAATTTTTGAAATAAGATCCCCGAACCTAAAATAGGTTGCCTACGTATCTCACTCCCGAAAGAGGAGAATCAGGGGTGCGTAGTTCGTCCAGATTGGACACTTAACGATTAACTAATAAATTGACCCTAACTTAAAAGACAACCAAAAACAAACGAGTGAAAACTTTTGGATTTTCAACTAGACATTTCAACTAAGACTGACACCATCAATTATTAAAAAAATCTTTTTGGTATTTCGTTTTTGACAAATACGTAGAAAAAAAACTTTTTTATTTAATTTACGGTACTTTGAGAAGACAAAATGCAAAAATGTAAAAAAAATCTTTTTGAGTTTTTGAATCGTGAAGAACAAAAGCCATAAAGAATTCTAAAATAAACTACGACACTCCTTTTGATTCATTCTTTTCGACTCACTTTTTTTTTTTTTCACACTTTACTTCTAACACATGTTTTCCCCAAATCGGTGTGTGAAATGACCACGTTACTCTCAAAGATGCAATATTTAGCACGTAGGGATGCTTTAAAGGTGAGTCTCCTACAAAGGACCGTGTGGGCCCCGCTAGGTCTCAATATGATGCACATAAGAATGACCTAAAGGCTGACCTACGTTTGTGGTTTACTAACAAGGCCGTTCGGGGGAGCATATGGTCGATAGTGGCTGCTTTGCTTTCCACCTACTCCATACATCCAACGGCTCCCTCCCTAAAATAAAGGTGACTCAACTAGAGTTCGTGCGCACGACGTGCGCTTCGAGACTTGTTGCAGAAAGAAGGCCGGGGGGATGGACTCTTGATGACAGATATAAAGCGGTAACACATAGGATAAATACTATAAACAAAGAGCACGAAAACACACAAAAGTGAAAACAATAACAAAACAATAATCACAAACAATGCTTATACACTCGTAATGCCAAACAAAGCCGATACGACTCAAAAATAAGCTCGAATTCTAAAACGTCCCCAGCAGAGTCGCCAGAGCTGTCACACCCCCTTTTCGACTCCAAAATATTATGTTTTAGCGCGAAAGAGTTTTATTATTAAAGTGACAAGAAATAAAAATTTGTTTCGGAAAAATATTATTTGCATTTTTTATTCAGAGTCGCCACTTGGCATAATCCGGTGTGCCAAGTCACCTTTGAAAAATCATTTTCGAAACCATTTGACTCTTAAACCGGTTTGCGAACAAAGATTCCGGCTAAGGAATTCTGTTGACCGAGGGGAAGGTGTTAGGCACCCCTCGATCCCGTGGTTCGACCACGGTCGCTTGGTAGAGTGTATCGACTATTTTGACATTATGAAATGTATAAACCACACAAAAAAGCACAAAATAATCAAACAATAAACAAAATAAAACAGTCCAAAAACGTAAAAGTCCAGTCCAATTATACAGTCCGAAAAATAGAAAAAATACAAAAATATAAATCCTAGTCTAAACTAAATCTAGACTAAGCTCCAATGCCTTACCCGACGCCACGGGCCTTCATCACGATTATTTTCCGCCAACATGATACGTCGGGGCATTCCCCGGTGAAATCAATACAAATTCTTCGGGGCATTTCCCGGATAAATTATACAATTAATTCAAAAAGTGATAAAATCAAATCATTCAATCAAATTTCAACCAATCAATCAAATTTCAACCATTCAATCAACCCACAACTCTAGATTTGCCTACCCGACCTACGTTTTGCCTATTCCGATCGATGTATCATGTTACTACCAAAATCAAATTAACGTTCCTTTCAAAGTTATACGAACAATGAAATCAAACTAACCTAAATCGCCAATTATGTCAAGTTTTCAATTCTCACCCACAAACCCATTTTTAACCACAATAATTACAACATGCTTCGATTATTAAATCACGTCTCAAAATCCGAAACCAACATCAAACACAACACAAATAACGAAGATTCAAACCAAACACACAACAAATAAATCATCCACACCCACAATATCACGAAAAAATAAATTAAAGATTCGGTTAGAAGAAATGGACCTCGATGAAATTGATCCTTGTCGATAATAAAGAAATCCGAAGACCAAAATACTCGACCGGAGAACCTCACAACGAGCGAACCAAACTCGATATTGAATTCACCCGGACAGATCGGAAAACCACGACAAAACCCTCACGATGAATAATCCATAAATTCGAATAAACGAGAAAGAATTTGTAAAAATCGAGAAGAACCGTACACGAAATCAGTGACGGAATGACGGGAAATGGGTCGGATGTTGACGTCTGTCGTCGGCGTCACTGTTTCCGGTGACTGCCGCCGACGGAGAAGGAGATCGGAGCAGTGGAGCTGGTCGAATTCTCGACCGGCGAACGGTGTTGTCACCGGTGAACGAGCTGTGGCCGGAGCTGACCGACGCGGAGCGGCGCTGGTGTTGTCACCGGTGGACGAGCTGCGGCCGGAACTGGCCGACGCGGAGCGACGCTGGCACCAACGCCGGCGCTGTCGTCGTTGCTGGTGAGAGGTCGGGTCGGCGCTGGTCGCTGGATGTTGACCGGTGACGGCAAGAGACTGACTGCTTCGTTTCGCCGGCGAACGGAGGGAGGTGGACTGCTTCGCCGGCGAACGACGGCTTTTCTCCGATTTGTAGGGGGGCGAGACGTCGGTTTCGAAGGGAGGAAGATGGTGATAACTGCGTTATTGCTGCCGTCGTCGGTCGGACGGAGAGGCGGCGAAACGTCGGTGATGATGATGAAAAAATTTAGATCTACTCCCTTTCCCCTTTTTTTTTTGGTTTTTCTTCCTCAGATCTTTTTTTTTGGTTCCCCCCCTGTTTTTGTGTGTATTTGTGTATATATATTGTGTTTTGGGTATTGGGGTATGGTAGGTGGGGTAGGGTATGGGGTGGTGTGGTTTATTTTGATTGGGTAGGTTGTTAGGATAAGATAGAATTAGTTAGGATAGGATTTGTTATTTTATTATTTATTTATTTTTTTGTATTTTGTGCGGGTATAATAACATGGGTGAGGGTACGCGGTAGGATAAAAATTACAATGGGTAAAAACGACATCGGAGAGGGACGAAATTAGGTGTCTACAGTGCTATGAATAACATTATTGATGCATAACATATACATAACTCTGTAATGTATATGACCTAGAATTAAATAGCCTAACAATGTCTTGTTTCAATACCAATACATAACATATTTATGCATATGGGTTGAAATAAAATGTCCAGCAAATGACATAACTACAAATATATACATAACTCACTATGTATCATAGTTCAAAATAATAACATTAATTACTAAGTAATCTAACCATATACATAACAAATTTAATGTATAAGAAGGCGTCTCTAACACTATACATAACTAATTTATATATAAAATTGAAATAGCAACAAAACGTTCTTATATAACAATTTATAAGAATGCGTAAATCGATTAAAAAAATACAAATTCAACAACAAATCACTATACCTTTGGAAGACACGGTCGTAATGATGCTTCACTTTTTAACTTACTTGAAGATTTAGCAACGGGCTTTTTAGAGCTTGTACGAGCAATTTTCCTCGAATTCTTCATCTTGGCGGGGTCGTTTTTGTGTTTCGATCTATTTTCTCTAAAACTCGAACCAAACTCTATTACTATGCTTAAGCTTTGAAAATTACACACATGCAACAAGTAACTAATAGATTTTTGATTTAGTAAAGTTGAAAAAATTAAGAAATTAAACAACCTCAAACATGAATTGATTTTAGGCATAAATTGTGGAGGTGTGATATGTATATGGAGGTTGGAGCGAGAAAATATAAGAAATGAAATATTTGTAATTAATTTTGGTAGATGGACTTTTATGTAATATTAGAAAGTTAGAATGTATATTTATGTAAATTTTTCATAAATATACAAAACCTTAGATAAGTGATATGGTATGGGCTATTTTATGGAGCTTTCAGCTTCCTCTTACCCTCATCTTCTGGTCCCCCCAGAAGTGCATAGCAACAACGTGCTTATTGAAGTCGTAAAATTGATTTAAGATTTGAAATTTACAAAAATTAAATGTGAATAAATTTATAACTCGTTCAATTATTAGGTTGGTAGTAAATATTTAAAATTTACTCGATAGATTTTCTAATTCAGATATAACATCTAGAATGAAAATATTTAATTAAACCAAATAAATACCTAGAATTATAGCTCGTCCCTTGAGCAGGGGCGGAACTAATATATACTCAGAGGATTCATCTGAATTCCCTTCAACGTGAAATTACACTAATTATTTATGATTAAAATTACTTTTATCCATTATTGAGACTAGCGTGATAGGCTTTATTTTTTCAAGCTCTGTTACTTCCATTTACTCATTTGAATTCGAATATGTTACACATGTTCCAAAAGTTAAATGAGTCAATTATTGAAGATTCATAACTCAAATTCTAATATTTCTGATTTTTCTTTTACTCCTAAATCCTATCATTCTGTTTTGTCGTCTTGATGAATTTTGGGATCATATTGATCCTTATGTCGGAAGGGGTGCCTTGGAATAACGGGTAAAGTTGTTGCTATATGACCAGGAGGTCACGGGTTCAAGCCTTGGAAACAGCTTCTGGTAGAAATTCAAGGTAAGGCTATGTACGATACACCCTTGTGATGGGGCCTTTCCCCGAACACCGCGCATAGCGATAGCTTTAGTGCACCGGACTGCCCTTTATTGATCCTTATGTCTGGATCGTTGTCACTTGCCAGTTAACACACGGCCCACACCTTTAATCAAAATGGAACTGTTTCACCTAAAGTATGCTATGATTAGATGGTCACCTAAAAGCAATTTATCTTAGACAATAAGTTAGTGAGGACCCTCTTTCGTTATTTTTATTATTAATAGGATATTCAATACTTAGTTTGAATATTACGTGGGTACATGTTGCCCTGTATTGATCCAATTGAATGGGAGGAAAAAACACATTAAAGTGATTGAAGAAATATTCCATATGTTACACGTTTGTACGAAGACTCATAATTTTGCAGTATTAAAGGCCGCATAACCTTCCGCCAGCGTTACATTTACCAACTTTTGCGTATTTTATGTATATGTATTAGACGGGATATTTTCCACCTCCAATCCCAAATGATAGTATATATTTTGCTCTTCAATTAATCAACGCATACGTTCTTCTTTTCTTTTTGTTCTTTTTTTGGAGGGGGGGACTATATCATAGTAGTTTTTTTATCATAATAATTTTTTGTGGGTGTGTGTGTGGATGCGGATGTATTATACTTTTTAGAAAGTCCAATAAGAATAGGCCCATCTCATTAATTCTGGCAACTTCACTTTACAAGTCCAGCCCGTTTCTATCCAAATGGAATCAGCATGTTGAAAAATCATTTTATCCACTCAATTTATCAATTTATCCATGTGATACAGATAAATATATAATTGATGTAGATCAAAGAACTGAAAAATTAAAAAGAATCTATCATAATCAGAAATCAACTTTATGTTGGTTTAATTTTTCTAAGACCTAACAACAATACGAGGACAGACAATTGTTTGTTGGGCCTTTCTTCTTCAATAGGGCCGGTGGAATGGACTAGTTGCAAAATGGAAAGTTCCAAACTTGGCCATTTCAACTCATCAAAAGTTCTATAATTTGGAATTTTTTTTTTGATTATTTAGTCCATTGAAATTCTTTAACGGTTGTGATTTATCTTGAACTTGGTCCTTCACTTATTCTATCATAGTTAGAATTATCTTTCTTAATAAAAAATATTTTCTTATTAGAAAAAATCTCTTTTATATTTGGTTCATTTTTTGTTGGTTTGGACTTTATTGGATAGAAAATCATTCTTCTCACAGCATAACACAATAGTATTCATAGGCCACAATGTAGTCCGTAAATAGTCTTGTTTAGGAAAAGATTTTTTTCTAATAAGTTTATGATTTTCAATGTTAGTTTTAAATATGTAGGTTGATCAAATAATATTTTTTAATGTGTTTTTTTCTTTGTCATCCTCTATGGTGTGCAAATTATTAAGTTCCGCATGATGTCCTATTAATTCCGAACCCAACATTAACCTGATCGTACTCCAACGCTAAGCTTTTCTCCAAATTACTAGTAATAAACACCAAGTTTATATTTCTTACTTCAATAGAATTCCACCTAAAAAAGTGAAAATCATTGATTTTAAAGAGCTTTTTTTCCCAATCATTTTTCTAGTAGGCTTGTACATAGCAAAAAAGAAACAAGACTTAAATGATCCAAATTACATTTTGCAAACATTAATTCCTAATATAATTGCTACTTTATATATGATTAAAATTATTTTTTATGTATCTATAATAGTTGTTGAACCCTACTATTAGATTTTTTCAAATATTGAACCCCTGAGTTGAATTTCTGACTCCGCCTCTGCTTGCATGGTTGTATGGTTGTTGCTATTCCCAGGTCAAATACTTAATTGGTAAAATGAATATATTCTAAAATGGAAAATAATTATGTTACGTTGTTAATTACTTTTTTTTTTTGTTTCCTATGGTATCCCTACAGCCGGCAGCTGTGAGACTAATTCTCCGTTCCACGGTCAGCGCACTAAGCGGTAGGGAACTGACCACTGAGTTTTCTCCATTCACCAGAGGTGGGGATTGAACCCCCAACCTCTTGCTTAAGGGGTGAGGTGCTGAACCACCACACCAACCCTTGTGGTTGATTTGTTAATTACTTGAGTTAAGGGTCAATGAACCAAAAATTTCAAATAAAAAAGCTTCATGGCTTCTGAAAAATGGTAACCCCGTTCACTTTGCTATGACATATTTTCAAACATACAACTAAACAGTGTGAAACTGCAGACGTCTAATCAAGACTAACGACTTTTGTATTGACTGTTCTAGAAAGGGTTGGGCTGATCTATACTGTATGTGACAATATTATAAAAAAAGTATTTACACGATCAGTTGTCTAAATAATTTTATAACATGTTAAAATTACCGTCATCGCATTATCACTTTGTATTAGTCAAACATATAATACGTGGTGTAATTTTGTCATGCAGATTGGGAGTCAAAGTACGCTACTCTACGTACGCCATGCCGTGCATGTAACGTACGATTATAATGGGACCCACATCAACCCTCGAGGTCGGCGTTTCTCTTATAAAGTCAGATGGGCCGTTAATATGAATTAGAAATTTCGTAAAGTATACGACGTTAATATTTAATGATTTTCACCTTCTTTTTCTTTTAATATTTCTAAAATTACTTGTATTTCATAAAAAGAAAATTTAAGTGTCTACTTTTTTCTATCAATTTTAGTTTTGTTTAAATAAATAAAATTTAATATAACTAATAAATCATTAAATTAGAGCTGCTTTTTTTTTTTTTTTTCAAAACACGTAATTAAGTGCTGTGTCTAAATTAAAAACTTAAGGAGGAGTAACATTCAATTTTGAACTGCAATGAGCATACGAATGCAGCAACTAATTCTAAGTATAACGTAATAAAAGGCCAACAATAAATGGACCATACTGAGGCACGTATCCAGAGTTCGAAGAAGTTAGAATATTCTGCAGTACTAGTTGAGATCGAAAGTATCCGTATTGTCATTACCATATATAGTAATGATATCCTTTAATTACCCTGTGAGCTAGTTTTAACGGTGGGTCGAACTTTTCTCTTTGTTAACATGATTTTAAGACATAGACCTAAAGAAAAACAGAGTAAAAGAGATCTCATGTCCTCTTACTATTTATAATTAAGAAAATGAAACCGCAAAACCGTTGTTGTGTTTTCTAATGTCCAACACGTCCAGATATCTAACGCGTCAGAGAGTTGTTGATATAGTGTTCCACGTGAATTATTGACAGTGAATTGTTATCTGTTTTAATAAATTATCTATTTTTAAAACATAAAATTAATAATATATCGATACCCTTTTAGGTGTCATCGGCCCTGTGTAGTCGTTGTATATGTAGAGGCCAAAGTCATCGACAGACACTCAAACTTGTTGTGAAAATTCACTTACATCCCTCAATTAAGGCATATTCCTATCAGACCCCTAACACCCCTGAATTTTGTTCCAATTGAACATTTTTTTCCCTATCAGCAAAAAGCTCAAAGTGTGTGTTGCACACACGCGATGACGTGGCAAAACGAGCTAATTGGAAGCTGACACGTGGCATTGTGGGTTTAATAATTATTAAAAATTAATTATAATTTTTTTTAAAAAAGTATATAAAAATGGCATTGAGGAAATTATTAAAAAATAATTCTAAAATTATTTTAAAAATAAAAATAAAAAACTGATTATTTTTGAAAAATTATAAAAAAAAATTAAAAATAAAATAAATTATTAAAAAATTACTTTTTTTAAAAAAAATAAAAAATGGCATTGAGGATCCAAATTATGAAAAAATAATTATAAAATTATTTGAAAAATAAAAATAAAAAACTGATTATTTAAAAAAAATTATAAATTTCTTTAAAAAATGAAATAAATTATAAATAAATTATTTTTTTTAAAAAATAATTATTAAAAAAAATTATAAAATTATAAAATTTTAAAAAAATGAAAATAAAAAATGGCATTGAGGATATAAATTATGAAAAAATAATTATAATTTTTTTAAAAAATAAAATATATTATTAAAAATTTATTTTAAAAATAAAAAAATAATTATTAAAAAAATTATAAAACTTTTTAAAATGAAAATAAAAAATGGCATTGAGGATCCAAAATATGAAAAAATAATTATAAAATTATTTAAAAAATAAAAATAAAAAACTAATTATTAAAAAGAAATTATAAAAATTTTTAAAAGATGATAATAAAAAACAGAATTATTTTTAAATTCAGTTTTATTTAAAAAAAAAAATATTGGGGCCCTCTAATGCTCTTTGGGGCCTTCAGTGTTTAAAAAAAAAAATTGTTATTAAAAAATTTTTGGGGCCCTCAATACCACTTGACATCTTTTTATTCGTAAATTAGTAAAAAAAAATACTTCTCACGCGCCTCCCACAATGTCACTGCACGCGCAATGCCACATTGACAAAAAATGTCCAATTGGAACAAAATTCGGGAGGGGGGGGGTCTAATAGGAAAAGACCTTAGTTTAAGAGTCTAAATGAATTTTCGCAACAAGTTTAAGCTTCTATCGATGCCTTTGGCTGGATTTAAAACTTGAAAAAAAGTTGAACTCAAAACATGGAGTATCTTATACGTATCTTACCAAAATATAATATATTAACCTTATTTAAAGATGATTTATTTGTAGTGGATCACCGGAATATGGAAAAATTAGCAATTTTACACAATATATATATATATATATATGATGGCTAAAACAGCCTTTATTAAGCAAAATATGACAAGTACAATAGCAATTCAAACAAAACTGAATCCAATGTAAGCTGCGAAACAAGAAAAAATAAATATAGTTACATCGTAAATAAATATAGTTACATCGTAATATAAACTAGGAGTCTCAAAACATCCTCAGATGATCCAATTTAAAGAAAAGCAGCCAAGGCAATTGCGGATAGACTGAGCATAACACTGGCTAATACGGTTGTTGAAGATGATGGAGGAGGAGGAGCAGTACCACCAGGAACAGAACCCGATGGTCCAGCATCAGTACCACCAGGAACAGAACCCGAAGGTCCAGCAGCAGATGATGTAGGTGGGTTGGCTCCAGGAGTACTTGCGCTGCTGGAAACTGTAATAGCTAATTTCTGACCATTTAGGCAATGCCTGCCAAAAGTGCATATATAGTAGTGATCTCCAGCAGAGTTGAGTGTTATATTTGCTGGTCCTGTCATTATTGGACTGCCTACGGCATTCTGGGAATTGCAACCATCGAACGAAGATTTTTGTACTTGTAGAACGTCATGTTGGTTGGTCATAAAATTGAACACTGTTAAAAAGAAGCAGCATATACATGATAATTAGGCAGTTGGAAGGATATTTTCAAAGAGGGAAATGCAAATTGAGAAGTTAATGAAGTGTACCTAGAGTGTCTCCAACGCTGAATGTTTTTCTATCAGCCCAATTTGTGTAAGCTGCTGCGCCATTGCTCGGTATGACCCAACCCATGTTGTCCCCAACCACATGTACTGTTTGGGCTGATGCGTCTTGTGCCAAACTTGCGATGACTAAAGCACCAAAGACAATCATGCACAGCATTTTGTCCATGTCTTCCCTGTAGATATCACAACTGAGGAAGTTGTTGATTGCTTGTTTGCTAGGGAAGGATGAGATGTCTAGAGTAAGCAATATGGCTCTATATATATAGGGGAAGGGACTTTGAATTGGTCTAAACTCTCAACTTGCGTGATGCAAAGTCTTGAATTTTTCAACCATAGCAAGCGTGGTGTGAATTCAAAGTATTAATTTAATGTGGGTTGGACCATTAGGACATCAAGAAAAAATGAGCAGAAAATTAGAACCCGAAGGAAAAAAGTAGAAGGCGGGCTAATTCAACTCCCTAAATAATCAAAATATTAAGTATTTATAAATTAGTGAAAGTCAATAGACACTTGACTTGAACCTTTCCTTTTACCAAGTCGATTTCCACCATATCAAGACTTCCCACAAAATTAAGGGCAATTTTCTTTTTTTAATAGTTTAGATTGGATTACCAGATGATATGATAATGATAAAGATACGATTGCATCCAAAGTACATAAATAAAATGATAAAATTAAACGATTTCGGATTGTATACAGAGGCGAATTTGGATTCAGTCCCTTAGTTCTAATTTATGACACTGTAGTAAAACGATACACTTAGCTAGGTAATGTATAGCTAAACTTTAGATTGTAGCATTTACAATAAGTTCGTTGAGATACATATGGATACGGAAGTTAATTTTTTTCGTCAGGCTGTGGATGCTTATGATCAAGAGAAGAACACTTAAGAGGCTAAATAGTGAAATTGAGTGAAGAGTTGGATATGAACACCAATAATGAGGAACGACGAGAAGGTTCTCAATAAGACGCATGTTGAATATGTAAGTGAGTCAATATGCAGGGATGCCTCCGATCCTAAAACAAAAGTTCCAAATTATTTATGCAGGGATTGCAATAATAAGTATTTATGCAACTTCGTTAAAGATAGAAGAGAGAAGTTACATTGAGGCAGTTTGGTTCAAGGCAATGGCAGAATTTTTAAGGCTGCTAATTAAGCATTTTAAAAACTTTCAGCTTAAAACAACCCTCTCTGGACAATAAGGTAGTGTGTGGGTAGTGAATGAGAAAGGCGATGTATAATGATGCAGCAGCAACAACGAGGCCTAGGCAAAAGCAACTATGTGTGATGCTAATTGGTGTTGTCCTTAATGGCTTCACAAACATTTACATGGAATTAGATTCGCCTATCATTGTTGACATGATAATGAATATATTCACCAACAATTTGACACTCAATTAAATCATATAGAGCATTAACGGAGTCTAAATCAAGTAACCCTTCAAGTTTTATGCTGTTTCAGGGAAGCTAATAAACAATCATCAGTCTAAGATCAAAGTTCCTACTATCAGTCCTTTCACAGTTTGCCGAAATTAAAGAGGTTAACTAAAAGAGCCTTTCAACTTGACAAATGCCAAAAATAAGATTAAGATATGATAAAGCTAATTTCTTTTTTTTTTTTACTACTTGATTATTAATACTTATATGAATAGATTAGATTTAGAAGGAATCAAGTCCTTGGCATTTCTTCTCCTTTGGAAATAATATTGTACTTTGCACATTGCTCGTTGGGAGGTTTTAGTTTTATGTCTACCTCCTTATATGAAAAATTCTCTAGATGCGTGTTCTTCTTGTTTTCTTTTGTTTGTGGTATTGCTTATTCCTGTCCGTTCTATAACTATTTTGATAATCAAACTAAAATGCTGGGGGTCTTCGAGAAACCACCACCACCTTGATTGGTGAAAGCTCGGCCGATAGCTTTGAAAAGAAGAAGCGAATGCTAGTTCACGAAACGGGGGAATAATTTAGAATCATTTTATATCGTGCTGGGTAGAAAAGTATTGCAATGTTGAGGACAGGAAAGCAGAATATTTTTTGGTTTACATATGATCACTTTGCATTTTAAAAGATATATATATTTTTTTTTGTTCTCAAAGAAATGTATAAACTAATATGATGCATATTAAACCTGCACGAAGTACCCCTTGTGAATGCTACTACATTAATACTTTTTCGACCTTCGAGGATACTGTTTAAACACCAAAACTGTGGAACTAATAAGCTTTTAAACATTTACTCCTTCCAGTAGGTGTGTTTAATTTACACTAAACCTAGCAATGTAACTTAAGTAGTTAAATTTTTTAGTGATGCTACAAACAATCATTTTATGTTAGTTAAGTGATAAATGTGAGTACGGGTGGCATTGTCTGGTTTAATGTAATACTAGTACAATTGACTCTACCCCGTTACCATGAATTTACTGTCTATGTGAAACATCTAGCTAATTCGATACTTGAAAACATGAAGAAATTAAATAAAAATTAATCTGCATAGATGATTGCAAAACATTCCCCATAAGCTTACTAAAACTCGCAAAATACATTTACACAAGTCACAACCAGTGACCAGAACAGGAAAGAAATATCCAATACAAGTCGGTAAACCGTAAAAAGAAAAAAAGGATCCGTCTCAAGGTTATTTTTATCGTAGTATAAAGTATAAACTCAAGTATAATAAATTAGAAGCTCAGCAACATCCTTAGTTGATCCAATTAAATAAAGATGGTCAAGGCAATCGAGGATAGGCTGAGAAGAAAGCTAGCCAGTATCGTCTTGGAGGATGAAGCAGGAGGAGGAGCACTACCACCAGGAGTGGAACTTGAAGGTTCAGCAGCAAAAGGTGTAGGTGGACAAGCTTCTGGTTGTCTGGAAGAGGATGGTGAAGGCACAACAGGAGTTGTTGGATTGCTCTGGTTAGGCGGGTTGGCTCCTGGAGTACCATTGCTGCTAGACACTGTAATAGCTAATTTCTGGCCATTTAGGCAGTGCCTGCCAAAAGTGCAAATATAGTAGTGATCTCCAGCAGAGTCGAGTGTTATATTTGCTGGTCCTGTCAGTATTGGACTGCCTATGGCATTCTGGGAATTGCAACCATCGAACGAAGATTTTTGTACTTGCAGCACGTCATGTTGGTTGGTCATAAAATTGAACACTGTTAGAAAGGGGAAACATAGACATGATAAGGCACTCAAAATTAGCGTAAGTTGAAGGGTAACTCGAAGAACAAAATGCAAATTGAGAAATTAATTAGCGTACCTAGAGTGTCGCCAACCCTGAATGTTTGTCCAGTAGCCCAATTTGTGTAAGCTGCAGCTCCATTGTTCGGTATGACCCAACCCATGCTGTCCCCTACCACATGCACCGTTTGGGCTGTTGCGTCTTGCATCATACTTGCAACGGCTAAAACACCAAAGACGATCACGCAAAACATTTTGTCCATGTCTTTCCTTTTGGGTAACTTTTGAAAGGAGATTTTTGTAAAGGATCCTGAGTATCACAACTGTGGAAGTTGCTGGTTGCTAGTTTGGTATGGAAAGGATGAGATGCCTAAAGCTAGCAATATGTCTCTACATATATAAGGGAAAGGATTTTGAATTGGTCTAAGCTCTTAAATTGCATGTTGCTAAGTCTTGAGTTTCTAATATAGCAAAAGTAGTGGGAATTCAAAGTACGAATTTAATGTTTTGTGGGACAATTGGGTTTCATGCATTAACAAGAAATGAGCTAGAAAGAAGAACCCAAAAGAGATGTTGGAAAATGGGGCTAATTCAACTCCCAAAATAATCAAATGCAGCAATTAGTAAATGAAGACTTGTCTTGGACCTCTCTTTTTACGGTACGTGGACTTCATAGTTTTACCATACAAACCAATTGCAGATCAACTTCGTAGTTTTACCATACAATTTACGAAGTTGATCTGCAATTGGTAAGTAAAGTTCCTCGACTATCTGAGGAACTATTGCTTATTACTTCCTCACCCTTACAAAAAAAAACGTAAACAGAGATCTTTTATAGCTTCAATCCTATTGAGTATTTTTGTCTAAACAGCTTACTACTCTTTGCTACTATACAAACAACCGTGAACCCGCGATACAAAATAGCAATCGACTAAACAAGTTACAAGCCATTAAGTCCTCCAAACAACTCTCATTGACTCAAATCTTTCAAATATATATATCTTCTACTATTTTGAGACCCTTTCCTTGATCATAGCCAGACCACTCGCTGAAATGCTGGAATTTCGATCTCCAAGTTTACACTTTGTACTCTTAATTAGTTGCAATTTCTGTGTGTACTCTCTTAACGAGCCACGATTTAGACGGTTTCCATCTTGGGCAACACTACATTTTAACAAGAGAAGAACGGCAATGCACATCCAGGCACCGCCCAAGTTGGTACGAAGATACTCCGTTATTACTTAAAAGATACCTGTTCCGTTATATACCGAGTTTCAGCAGTACCAAGTACAAGTAATCGTATGTAAATAGAAAAAGAAGAGGCAACTATACCATCAACGTACATTTATGCCAACGTCCAATAAACAAGAAAAAAGAAGTCCATACAACCTCGATCAACTAACAAGAAAAAAGACGTCCATACAACCTCGATCAACTAACATACGAGTTCCACAAATACACACTATGTTAGTCGGGGACTACAAGATTATCACAAAGTACAGATCACAGGTGCAATCTCACAGAATGATCAGGAAAGTTTGATCTCTCAAAAGGCTAATTCCTAAACTACTAAACATAATATTACAATCCTCCAAGTGAATCCCAGTGAAACGGATGAAATATGCACTGGGCGAAGACCTAATTTATTTTATAGATGCTGCTACAATCAGCAACTGATGGTAGCAGCGGATTGATGTTGTGGAGTATGAAGACCTAATTTATTTTATAGATGCTACTACAATCAGCAACTGATGGTAGCAGCGGATTGATGTTGTGGAGTATGTGCCCGCTCTGGTTGGTTCATCTTGCCACTATCCATCATTAGACCAGCCCTGTTCTTATTTTTATCCTCTTCCAGCGATCTATGCTCTTCATGGAAATCACTAGTTTCTCCGATAAATGCAGGGTCCTGAATGTTGCACGTCTCTCCTCCTGCAACATTTATTTCTGGGGCAACCTTATCTGGAATGTCACGATTCATATCATCTGCACTGATGTCTTTACCGGTCTGAGAGACTAGATTCTCCCTGAATCCCTGTTTCTCCCCAACTTCTACTCCTGCTTCAGCAACATTTGTTTCTCCAATTACAGCATCTGGAAACATTCCCATGAAATAGTCCTGTCCCATCGAATCATTCCAGATGTTGGCATCAATTGCCAAAGTCACCCCTGTACCATTTTCAGCCATTTTACCTCCATCCTCAACCTGAGACTGAGTTTCATTGCTGGCCTCAATTTTCCTCTCTGAAACCTCTATATCAGACATTTCCTCTCCTTTTTTGTGGTCTGCAGCTTCCTTATTAGCCACCATCTCGTCCTCCGTGTTCTCCATTTCAACTTCTGCAGCAGTCTCGTGTGCGACATTTTCCGTCAGTTTGGCCCCATCCTCAGATTGAGGGTCATTGCTGGCCTCAATTTTTCTCTCTGAAACCTCTCGATCAGACATTTCCTCTTCTTTTTTATGGTCTGCAGTTCCCTTAATAGCCCCCATCTCGTGCTCCTTGTTCTCCATTTCAAATTCTACAGCAGTCTCCTGTGTGACATTTTCCGCCAGTTGGCCCCCATCCTCAGATCGACGGTCATTGCAGGCCTCATATTTCTGCCTCTTCGGAGCCTCTCCATAAACCATCTCCAATGCTTTTATGTACTCAGATTGAGGGTCATTGCAGGCCTCATATTTCTGCCTCTTCGGAGCCTCTCCATCAAACATCTCTAATTCTTTTATGTACTCTGTTTCTACTTCCTTGGCTGTCTGTTCGTCCTTCCCCTTGTCAACCACTTCAGCTTCTACATCATTCTCCTTCTCCTCCAAACCTTCCCTATTTTCTATGGCAGGTTCCATGTCTTTCTTGCCCATGTTTTCCTTCTCTACACTTGTGACATCCTCATCTTTTTTTGTAGCTGTACGACGTCGTTTCTTTGTCGGCTCAAGCACAGCCACAGGTGGCATTGCCTTAACCTTCTCACTGATCCGTGCTGATCTCCTTGGAGCCTCACCAGTAGTCCAATCAAATTCTGATATACCAGGACTTCCATCGTGTGTTTTCAGGTACTTCTCCAACTGCCTGCGATTCCTGATCTCCTCGCCTGTTGGAGCAACAAATACAATCTCATTCTTCTTTGCTCTCTCTCTCTTTTTCGGCATGGCCTGCAAATCAACAGGTAAAGAGGAAAAAATGAAAGTGTGTCCAACTACGCAATCCAACAGATATTCCCTTGTCAGGCTATCTATTTTTCCCAAAGAACCACTCTGCCATAGCAAAGGATACAGAACTCAACCACCCAGGGAGGTACAAGTAGGAAGCGATACAGAACTCCTCACTCATCACTAACAAAATACTGGAATCATGGATACAGATATATCTAGCACGTGAACAGAACAATTAAACACAGCACCAAAATAGCTTAGTTATTATACATGTTATAATTCTTGTATTGTCGTATTCACTATATTGTCACCCACAGTTCAGGATAAAGATCTCTCGTGACTAGAAGACAGGAATTTCTGCAAAGAGCTCAGACGATTTTCTTGCCTTTATAACATTACAAATAAGCTTCTGATGCATAACCAAAAAAATTTGACCAGCAAGATTTTTTCTTTACGAAATTTCAAGTTCTCCAGTAAACTACTCAGACTTCGACAATCTCAACAATCAGATGATAAGGAAAAAAAAAACTTTAGAACTCTGTTGCCTTAATCTTGCTTGTTAAACAGATCACCAAATCCCTCTTTCCCCAAATCCAACCAAGAGAAAACTCACTTCAATCTGGTACACCATATTAAATGAAGTAAAAAACATAAATCGAAGCTAAAAACTAGCAGAAATTACTCGACGGGCAGCTACAGTCACGGAAAAAAGGGGTAAAAACTGGGACAAGCATCTGAAATACCGCGAAATAAACAGAAACAGACAAACTGAAAGCCATAAGAAACAAATTGAGGCGATATACAGAACAGTACAGCATATTCAAGACAAGCAAAAGATTAGAACCAAAGATGAAATCGCAGTAAAGAAACCAACATAGACTGCTAAAGCAAAAGGAACAACACTAGAATCATTTCGTCAAAGAAAGAAAAATACCAGCTTCTTCCAAGACGGAGGTGCAGGAAGCTCAACTGGCAAAACTTGATTCTTCTCCATTACTCTCTACTTCCAAAGATCAAACTCAAAAACTATACTTGCACTGTTTCAGCCAAATTTAGCTCTGTTTTTGCATCAGAAAAGATAAAAAGATGAAGCACAAGCTAGCTGGGATACTTAAAGCCGCCCAAAATGTACGCAACCGACTCAAACACGCAACGAATTCATCACACGTGCCCCCATAACAAGCTACCCAGGACATCTTTATCTCTGCAATCTGCAATCTTGATATTACATGTGTCAAATTTGACGGATAAGATTCGTCCATTAAAAGCTTTTCAGTGAATAATACTACTATTTTAATTTATGAGCTGGAGACGTGGCATCTGCTGGGTGAATTTCCTACACTATACGTCAATCAATAGATCACGCTTTACATGGGAGTGTTAAATTCACAGCGAAATAGTAACCGTTAGATTTGTCGGTGAAACGAGACGCACCGCCTTGCTGTTGTGGTCCTGTTAAACATGAGCACAGATCTCGTGCCACGCCGTGCTGTTTGTTTGGATAACGTTCCTCAAAATGCTAATTAACTCAATTTAAACATGCATTTTCGGGTCCGGAATCGCAACTCATCTTTCTTACGCAATCTCCTTTGATTACTTTTCCTATTTTTGTAGTCAAAGTACACAAAACATGAAAACAAAAAGAAAGGAAAAGAACAGGACTGTTAAATTAGACTTGGTGCTTATTTTAATTTTTAATGGAAAAACGTATTACTCCCTCCGTTTCAATGTAATATAATATAATTTTATTGGACATTATTTAAGACGGGCTACGTATAATACTGTATAATTTATACAAAAAATTGCTATACATATTCTACCACTCCCTCCGTAGTCCCTCCCAATAGGCTTGTTGATAAAGCCTCGGATCTAAAACAACAACAAATAACTCACTCTTTCCTTTACCAAAAAGATTACATTTCCATTACTAGAATGCATAATACTTTGGTGGAGATTTCCCTTTTCAACTGTTTTGGGGTTAGTTTAATTCTCTTAATTATTCACCTTGTAAGAAAAACGGAATAAGGAAATAGTTCTGGTAATAAATGATTTATTCAACTGAATTGAACACTTCCGAGAATCTGCGCAATACACTCCGCAATATGGTGGTAGCCCAGGTCTATATTGGGCTAGTTTTAGCACGGGTTACAATGAAATAGAATGGCCCAAACGTAAAAGAGCAGTCTAATTGATGGGCCTATAATAATTTATCCAATTAAGAAACTAAGCAAATGCACTTGTAAAGTTCGTCAATGATTGGAATCAGAGATGATATACATCCTTCCAATATACCAGATTTCTTTAGTTGCTCATAGTGCTTCTACGTCTGATAGAGTTTTACGAATTTGGAGGAAAGAAAACAGCAGTGTAGTTCGTCTAAGGTTTAACCAAACAAATTAGTTCATTGAACTTCCAATGGGACGCATTCAAACGATGGAGCGGAGATAGGAGTTACTCATTACCTGCGTGCAGCTAAGCTGGTAGAAACACCACTATTATCAACAACAAAAAAATTCTAAAGAGGAGTTTAATCCCCCCCCTGAAATGTGCTATACAAGTGAACACCCTGACACTTTGTTTTCGGGAAATTAGAAGCACTCATCATACTAAAAAAACAACTTTTATTGAGAAGCAACTCAGTGTACAAATGATATTACCGGTTATCAGACATCACAAAATTATGAAGTTAAGACCCTCAAGTTTTATTAGTACTTGTAAAAGAGACAGAAAGAAAACTCTTCATAGTCGAGAGCAACTCTATTTCTTAGCTATTTATATACTAGCAACACTTATTAGTTATCTAAACTATGTGCGCAGAAGTCTGATTAACATTGGAAAAGGCTATTATTAAATTAAGAAGTAGCAGTCATGGGAGGTCGATGAGATGATGCGCTAAAGAAGTTCGGGGCTGGTGCTGAAATCTCATTCTGCATACCAAATTTCTTACTCAGTTCTTCTTCCTCGGCCACGTTCAAATCTTCTTCTTTAGCATTCCACAGGAATCGAGCATATGAGGCTAGTACGTAGCTGCAATAATGACATAACACCACTTCGCCTCGTTAAAAGACAAATAAAGCACGCACCACAAGCATAACAGGGTCAATTTGTTGAAGTATATGACCATTTCAATAAAAGGCTTAACCGATTGAAGAGATGACATTTTTATTGCGAGCCTGATTCCTTTTTTCCGTTTTTTAAATGATGAGTGGAAGTGAAACTCTGCCCTAGCACTTCTGCTTCCCCAATATCATATTAAAGAAATGAACCTTGAGCTTAATTAGCATAAGTAGGCAAGAGCTCATGACCATGAAAAAAGAATTAGAATCACACGGGAGGTACGTGTTGAAAGACATAACTAAGAGGTTGTTTGGCCATAGAAATTATTTGCTTTTTTTTCGAAAAATTTATTTACTTTATGAAATTCATGGTGTTTGACCATAGATATTCCAAAAATATTCCAATTTTTTTTTGAAAAAATTATTGTTTTCACTTTTTTTCAACTCCAATTCTAAGTTTTTTTTTTTTATTACATATAACCCCAATTTTTTTAATATTACACAAAAAGTCCTTAAATGGTTTAGATGAGTTTTGGAGCAAATCTGGAAAGAAAGACATTTTTGATGAACAACAAATCAAGTCCGAACACATTTTTGAAAGACATTTCTTTTCGGTAAAAGACATTTTTGAACAACAAATAAAAATTTTTAAGCTAAAAGATCGGTATATTTTCATTATTTGTAGGTATATTTTCATTTTTAAGCTCAAGACCCCTTCCATCATTGATGTGAAAGTCTTTTCATTCATGAGTATAATCAGAAGATAAATTAGTTGGATAATTTTGATAGTTTTAAAAAGTTTGGGATATAAAATTATATTTAAAAAAGACTTTTCAAAAGTCAAAAAATATCTTTTAAAAATACATGGCCAACTCCAACTCCAACTCCAACTTTAAAATATTTTAATTTTTATGGACAAACGCCTACTAAATAAATAAGAGTGTATCTTCCAAAATGCTTAAGCTTATATTAAATGGTCACAATTATGTGATGGTGCGGGCACAATGGACCACCAAGATCTTTCCAAGAGAGTGGACAAATAGCACCAAAAAAGTGGCCCACCTATGGTAGAGCCATCAAGCTGGATTCAATGGAGGTTCCACTTAAAAAGATTTCAAATCTAAAACAGGAGATGCAGAGCATACGCATACCAGTCATCGGGGTCAGATTTCACGGCTCGATCAAAGTAAGTGTTGGCATGAGCTGCGTCTTTCTGGGTTTGCCATATCAGATCGGCGTAGAATGACAATGCATTACCATCATTAGGACTTGCTAAAATTGCTCTTCCGCCGTACTCCGCTGCTTTCTTTAAATCACCCTTAAACTGTTTATACCAATAGTTCGTGTTCCACGAATCAATAAACCATAGTAGTAATAGTAAATAAAGGAATTAACAACACAAAAACAAGTAAGGCAGAGGCGAATGAATGTTAGTTCTATAGATTATTTTAGACACATAAATTGATGTGAAATATCACAATTTTTAACTCTTAATTCCAACATCCTGCATATGGCAAGGGGCACGAGCAACTAGGTTGCCCGGATCATAGTCATGATGGAACGTGACGCTTACTTGATCAGCTTAGTTAAAAAATAAAGTTTGTGTTTTGCTATCAGTCATATGTTTTGACGCGATAGTAAGGATAGGCTTGATCCTAACAAAATGCAAACATGAAAAATCACAATTTTGAACCCTTAATTTCAAATGTGTTGGGTGACGCCAACATCTTGCATATTCCGAGCCCCATGAGGGAAGTTGGGGCTTCCTGGATCAGAGTCATAATCAAGTTGATGTCTTGCTATTAACCATAGTTTTTGACATATGATGGTAAGGCTTGATCCTAACATGAAAACGTCAAAGGTCAAAATTTGAACCCATAATCTCAAATTTGTTGGGTAACGTCAACATCCTGCATATGGCAATCCCACGAGGGGCTGGGGTTGCATGTATCAGAGTCATGATCGAACATGACGCAGTTAAGAGAAAAAGTTGTGCCTCGTTATCCGTCATGGCTTTTGGCATGATGGTAAGGTTTGATCCTATCAAAATGGTAATATTGTGAACCCATAATTTCAAAGATATAGTGAGCGCTGAGATCTTTAAATATACAACCATCAAGTATAAATTCTAAATCCCCCTTTATTGAATTAATTAACATAGGCAATGAAATACTATCATTTAGAATTGATTTACCTCTTTCAAATATCTGGCATAATTGGCAAGAAGCAGACCATTCCTCGGGTAAGCCTCAATCATTTTCTGGTAATAAACATCAGTACTCTTATACCCATGCCAACTATTCGAATCCTGAGAACCCGACCCATCTCCATCACGGGTCCCTCCACTACCGCCTCCACCACAAACTCGACCTCCTCCTCCTCCTCCTCCTCCACCACCAACACCACCCGCCGCCAGAGTCTTCAACCCCCTCTCTTTATCCTCCTCCGACTTCCCCAACCCGGAATTCGATAACAATATCCTCACTCCTGTGGACCCCAACTCCTTATCCTTCAGCTTCGCCGGCACCAGCGTTTTCACCTCTCTCTTGGACCCGTTTTTGTTCTTCTTCTGAACAGCCGGATCTCGAGACCGATTCGGTGCATGCTTCGTCGGGGATTCATCGGGACCAAACGACGTCGACATTAACACCGATCGGGTTCGGATCAGTTGTTGGGTGGTAATGGGTAATAAGTCGGATTCGGGTGATGACCCGCATGATTTCGGTTTCCATGAATTCAACAAAGGGCTTGATGAGCTTCTCAACAGCATTTTTATTAATTTTGGGTTTGATGGATTTGCAGATTTGATTAATGTTTTTAAGAAGAAGAAAATGCAGAGTAACCAACTTCCGCGGCCCTCCTTTAGAGGAGAGAGTGTGAAGTGGTTGGCTAAATGATTGGAAAGGTTTTATAGAAACAAAAATAGAAATTGGTGATTGGAATTAATGTAGAATTGTTGATTGGCCAAATACTCCGCATGCAACAACGACAAAAAGTCAGAGATATATATATATGTGAGGTGTATGCCTCAGAGTAATATTTGCATGTTGAAATATGATAGTATTTTGGTTGTGACGACCACCTCCTACAAGTGAGGTTCCTAAGCCCGGTGCGTTACGTTAAAATGCTCGGCTATTATTAATCTTTGATATTTTGTCCCTCTAGAAAAGATATCCCCCCTTAATAATTCTTAAACATAATACAAACGTTCATGATAAAAAATAAATAAATTGTAGAATTAATAAAAAAATTAAAATTTAAATATATTACTTATAAGATAAATATTATAATTTTTGCTAAGATATATGTTGTAACTCTTGACTATAAGAGACATTTTAAAATAGTAAACTTATACAATTGACCAAAACTTCTGTCTTATATATAAAAACTTCTAGATAAATAGTAAAATTTATTTATACGAACAAAATTTAAGACCACATAATTTGAAGAACTAAATTTCAACGTCTAATATTCGAGGGACAAAAAATAAAAATCGGTCACTATGAAAAACACTTGGGATAATTTCCGGACGCCCCCCTCCCCCAAGGCCCCCCCCCCCCCTTTTTTTGCGACGCCCGAAATTAACCATGCTGTTGTAGGGCCAGTTCTCTCGGCTACAAATATGATTGGGCCTTTGCACTCTAGGTGGTCCTACGATCATTGATGTAAAAATTACGTAGCAGATTGGTTAGTTTGCTAATCATTCACTCCGTTTCAATTCATATGAAGATATTTATTTGATCAGATACAAATTTAAGAAGAAAAATAAGATTGCATCATTCAAAGTAGATCATGAATATTTATTGACAACAAATCATCTCATTAATAGTAAAATAAAAAATTTAAGTTAAATTATCATTAAATATAAAATTATGTCATTATTTTAACGAACTTAAAAAAGAATATCAGGTAAATTAAGACATAATGGGTACTAGTCCAAAATTCCATAAATGATTTGTGGGTTCAAACCTTTTATCAATTCAAACTCCAAAAACAGTTCATAGAGTTGAGACTTTTACAAGTGAATTGTCAATTTTTGACATGGTTTCATGCTACTTATAAAAATTTGTTTAGACTTTTAAACTACGTGAGCAATTCATGAAGTTCAAGCCTTCTAAAGGCAAACTACGTGAACGACTCATGGAGTTCAAACTTTCACAATTTAGGACTCATGGAGTTTAAACTTTCACAATTTAAGTACGGAAATGAAATTGCAAACTCCATGAACAATTCATGGAATTCAAAGTGATAAATGTTCAAGCTCCAATAAAATTTTCCTTAAGTTTTTCCACATTTTAACTTGAGATATTTTTTCTATCATTGGCAAAAAAATGACTATTTGCCAATGTCAGCCACATGTGTTCACTGTTTGAGAATTTACGGCCCAGAAGAATGGACGATGATACAATAGCATATGCGTTTGTTCCATCTTTATGTTACATGCTCGGGACGAATTAGTTACAGTAACCTTTTTAGACAGCTAGGAAAAACATTAGGATAGAGGGCTAAGGATGTGGATGAGTCGTAGCCAGTAATTAGGTAGACTTTGGTGTTCTTTGTTTGGCAATGTACAATCTTCTGTGGATGTCGTACCTATGTTATTTTATCATGTTCCTTGCTTTTGATGCTTTAGTATACTGTCTTTAATCTTGAGCCGGAGATCTATCAAAAACAGTCTCTCTACCTCTTTAGAGGTAGTGGTATAAACGGCGTACACTCTACCCTCCCCAGACCCCACTTTGTGGGAATATACTGGATTTGTTGTTGTTGTAACCTTTTTAGACAACCTTTTCTTGTATAAGAAATTGTAACTTGTAGATTGCAATTTAGGTTTCTAAAATTCTCTGTATCACCCACCAGCAACTAATGAGAAAGGTTCATAAAGTTAATAACATCAAATCAGAAGTATGAAGACGAGATGATATTTTGGGACAAAGTGGCTCCACCTTCCCCACAAATGATCCAATACTTGCAATGTAGTTAGCGCACAAGTCACGTAATTGCAAATTGACACATTATTTTGGCAAGTTGACGACGACTAGAACAAGAAATTCCTCCTCATTTCCTTCTTTAAGTTTCCACTGACCGGTGTCGAAACATTAAAATCCGTGGAATTTTACACAGGTTGAACGCTTCAAAGATTCACGAGCCTCTCAATTATTCTACACCAGATTCCATCTGAATATAACTGGAATTTTTGGGGGGTTTGATGGCACATTTGACGCACGAATAACACAATACTAAAGTACAGTTAAGGAGGTCGCTGTTGATGATGGTTCAACCTAACCATTTAACAAACACGTTCTAATACAGACAATCAAAAGCATTAAGAACCACATTAGGACTAGACTAATAGTCGGTTCATTCGATGTTTGCTAGCCAGACATCAATAATGCAACAAGGAATGCCAAATTAAGGTACCAGAAGGGGACCAGCTGCCCTGTCTTTAACTGCAAGAATATACCTATCTTCCCTTTTCTAGCACTAGAGGATGATGGTCCTGCTTTTAGTGTACAGATGGAAGTTCTACTGTCTTCCATCACTACGAGTTTCCAGTTCCATTCATACCCCTATACCAAGAGTTCAAACAAATATGCTCAAAGTAAAAAGTAGGCAGCTTATGCCCTTTCAAGCGCAAATTTGCAGTATTGGGAACACAAATCTAACTTTCTCTCTTACTTCCTAGATGGCCTTCGTAATAAACCATCATTGTCGTATTCAAAAAGAACAGTACTCTATTTCCGCCTTAGGTCTTATGCCAACAGCCTGAGGACTCTAAGCACATGTAAACTTAAAAACACGTATCTTGCTTGGTCATCAAGAATTTCTTATAGTTCCATTCACTCACAGTAGGAGAAGCAACAGAAAAGAGAAGAATAATTGTCTGACGCATAATGTTTTTTTATTTCATTTATAACTACAGCGGCAAAGAGATATTAAACAGCCACAATGAGAAGTAATAAAGCAACTCCAGGACAGCTTACATCCCAAGCTGTTTTTCTTGTTTATCACATTCAAACAGCAACATCTAGAACTTGGTATTTATGGTCTTACAAGCAAGTCTTATTTGAACAAGAGTACTAAACCACATTACTCAAAGACCAGGAAGATGTGCAAGTATTTTACGTTGAATCACGAGCAAAAATAGCTCTGTGAGAAAAGAAAGTACACACCACATTCACAAAGGGCGCAAATAGTTGCTTCACCTCATTTGATCTCAATTGCTCAAAATTCTTCTTTCACAAATAAAACAATATGTTCTGCCCTAAGATATGCAGTACAAATCAACATTTCCCTTCACAAGGATGAAAGCCACTACCACACGTTTTTCCTATCTCATACCATGCAGATATGCTGAAGGAGTTAACCTTGGCTTACTTGATCAGTATCAAGATTTAAAAAGGTAAGGAAAGATAATGAAGCTCGTGATCTTCAGAAAATGAAGATACATTGGTATTTGTGGAACTGATATTTTCAAAACTTCCTTAAGGGAACTACTTTAAAACAGTATGTGAAGTCCAGTAGCTCTGATATTAGATAGCAAAAACAAATAATTATTAAGGTTTTGTTTTCAATTCAAACCAACACACACCACGAAATAGAGAGAAGAAAACTTTGCTTTGCTTTACAAAAAAACACTGTATTTCATAAGTTCTTAAACAAGACAGGAAAAGGTATTCCTCAATTCAAGATGGAAGAAAACATGGAGTAGCTCGTAAGTTCTTGAACAAGACAGGGAAACGTATTATTTTACCTAAGATGAAAGAATATAAGGAGCACTGCCACAGACTCTAATCCCATATAATTGTACAGAAGATTTTACTCTCAAGGCTCTAAAGGAGTAAAATCACAGCATGAATGAACTGATGCTAGCTGGGCTAACAAGGAGCTCTAAACTACCTTTTAGTGAAGTAGAGAGAATTATCTCCATTCTTTCAGGCACTCTAAACAGCTTTAGACACTAAATTTCTCCTCTTTCTTTTTTTCCCTTATGCTCCCATGCTATACACTATAGCGTAAGACAACATCAGGAGTTAATTGTACATGACACCATAAAGAATTTTCTTACAATTTTATCTTCTAAATCGAGAACCCTTGTTCGATCTGCCATCATTCTTTCCATCCCACACAGAATACCAGAAGAAAAGTGACATCCAGAACAACACAGCAAAAAATATCCGCATGGTGTCTTGTGCTTTCGAGAAAGATGCCATGATACCTGGTTAAGAAATTTAAACATTTGTCAAGGGTCCTTACAAATATGAGCACTGTCACTGCATATGCTCAAGAAAAAGGAGACTTCAATTAGTTTGAGAAGAAAAGTAAACAACGTCAAAGTTCTTGACATACTCAATCATCATAACTTTCCAAATTATCACAAGTCTGATGCATCTTGACCATCAGCATCTCGTACAATCAATTAAAAAATAATGTACGAGGAGATCCCTTCATTCAAAGCACAAACCAGCTCTACCATGGGACCCAAAAACAATAGCAAAGCAGAAAAGCTATGCTAAGCCATTAAACTTAAAAAGAATAACATTTCAGGCGAAGCACGAAATTTTACTATTTTTTGCCTGCCAATACTAATACTGATGAGTCCTTGTCATTGGAACATATCATTACAACGGATAAAACAGCTGCCTGATATATTTACCTGCATTTTACCCACCCCAAAATAACATAGAAAAAAGAAAGGAAGAATGATAAAAGGATGTAACAATATTTGTTTCAGGTTATTGAGCAAGTGACACAAATTATTCATTGGACAATTACTCAACTTGATACAATGTGAATGAGACATTATAACTATACGGTACGGGTTGTTTGGCCTCGCAACGCCTTATCTCTGTTAATGATGCGAACTGATCATTTCAGAAATGGTTAAAGGGAATCTGAAAATAAAAGTGCATTGGCCACAATTTATTAATGACGATTGTACTCAGCTCATTCCAACCAATAACCTCCAAGTTATGGCATATTTATTGTGTTTGTCATCCATATTCTTCAGTTTTCTCTGATGGTTGTATCCTGCAGACCAACATTTGGCTATCCCATTTAGCATATCATTTGCTACACTGTATGCCGTAGAGCTATGTTAAATGGACAGGGGCAGGTATAATTTATGGGTGGGATGATTTATCACCTAACACTCAGGATAAGGGGAGTGGAAAGGAGTTTAGGTGTGCTGGATACAGAAATCAAATGTACGATAATTAATTGAAAAGATATTGAACCAAAATAAGTATATCCAAATTCTACAAGCACCTAATATTTTATTCCATAAGCATATCTCATACAAAAGAAAAAATATTCTAATACTTATGCAATTATGTATGTATATATAGAGTATGTAAGTTTGTTTTTATGTACACAAGTGAAACCAAACAACACAAGCACCCTATGCTTCTTAGTTCCTGGGCAGTCAACACACTCTATATGAATAGATAAAATCCGGTATATATCACACAGCCACATCCATTTTGGTGTCAATGTAGCAGGGGTATTGAAGGATTCATATAACTATACTACCCTAAGCCAAGATGCATCAGACTTTCCAACACCTTCTATCCTTGTAAATATGAGACCCAAACACACTTTTTCAACTTGTTCCACAGACACAATCTGAGACTCGAACACACTTTTTCAACTTGTCTGATGAAATCAGTTGAAACTGAAGGCAATATTCTATATATGACTAACTTTTCAAAGTGAAGAAAAATGCTTACAACTTAAGAAAATCATGACATATAATCTAAGCTTGTTTCATGAAAACAGTATGGTGAAACTGCTTCTAAGACATCCCTCTGTCGGAAAAATTGAGCTTGAAGAGTAAAGCTCATAAATTTTCTTTGAAACTGAGTAAAGCTCATAAATACATTAAGCATGAAGCACAATCTCCCTTTGTTCTTTTGTAGGCGATTTAGAATTACTTAAAAGCTAGTTTTTTTTTTGGGGGGGAGAAGGTAACGTTACTTAAAAGCTAGTTATTACAAAATTTTACAAGGAATTGGTGATAAATCAATCTAATTGTTAGCAGATATAATACGATATCTAAGCAGATATGGCTCTTATCCCCAATTCATTCGCAACCTCCCGGTGTCAAATAGGCGATTCCTCCTACCCAAAGAAAAACGACGGTGTGCTTTCTACCCAAATACATATTGAAACTAAAATCTGGTCTAAGAATATAGTTCACGCTATGAATCTCGTTTCTAACATAGGACAATTGTTACTAAAAGATGCTAGCTACTACATCCTACGTTTACTTTCACGTATCATGTTTCGCTCTACAGGAGTTTAATTTGACTAATCTTTGAAGCTAAATTGAATTAGATTAATTAAATATTTAAAATTTTAAAATTTAATATTCACAAAACAATACAAAAAATACTATAAGTTGCAATCCTTGTCGTATTAATTTAATAAGAGGTCAAAATTCATACAGTTTGACTCTCTCGCTAAGCGAAACATGATAAAGTAAAAGTGAACTGAGGGAACAAAAATTCCAATAGAAATACACAAAAATGAGCTACGATTACCTGGAGACGATGATGAGTCTTCGTCGTTATCAGGTGGTTCGGTCTGTGGAGGCGAAGGTGGTCCAGCACTAGTAGCTCGGCAGCGGCCGGAAGACGTATTAGGATAAGAAGAGGAGTGGGTTATTGAGCTTTGTAAATTTATCATAAAGGAAGAGAATCGAAGGTTAGAAGAAGTGGAGGGCGAACAGAGGCGCGGTGGCGTTACGGAATTGGCGGCGGAAGTGGAAAAATTTGGCGGTGAATAGTGAATGTTCTTGAGAGCGAGCCACGATTTCATTTTTGCTGATTTTGTTACCTGAATTTTGGTAAAGGGGGGATCATTTGCCTACAAAAGTAGCACCACGAGGACTAATTTTGCTACACCTCTTCTTAATTTTGACAAGTTTAACTTTTTCATTTATCTCTTTCTTGTTTTTTTTGTGACTCAATATTTATATACAGTTAATGAAGTTTGACGAATAAAAAAAAATATTTTCTTTTTATTTTTGTGTTTATAATAAAGTCTTGCTAATTTGAATTCATGGAATAGAACTCATTCGAAAGTAGCTTTTTTTATTAAAAAATAAAAATTTCATACCTAAAACTTCAAAATCAAAATCTTTCATTAAGAAAGAAATGATCTCATCTATTAAACCATATTCTTTATGGTCTTTTTCTTGTTTCTCGTTTTCTCTTTTTCTTTCTTTTGGGACTAATTTTTTGCTCTATTGTATCACTATTTTTATTTTGGAATAATTCCAAGCATAATATCTCGAAACCTCTTGAATTTGACATTATTCATTAGGTGCATATTTGAATCACTCTTTTTATTCTAATTAATCACGTAAGCTTGATAATTTTACAGTTTTGAATCCTTTGAACATTGACATGGCAACAAATATAGATACACTCACTTTAAAGTGTAGAAGCGAAACAAATAAAAAAAAGGCAGCTTCTAAATTAGATATTTTCAAACTTTAATCATCATATAATCGTAAACATTGGTTTATTTGTTGCAATTATATTATATTTCTTCTTAATAATACTTTCTCCGTTTCATAATAAATGAATTGTTGGATTTTGACACACATATTAAGGAAAAAACATTAAAGACATAAATTTAACACAACTTTCTATTTTTACCAAAAAAAAAAAAGAGTTAGACCTTGTAATACCTTTTCAAAAGTTAATTGGTTGTCAAATCATAAGTGCAAATTTGGAAAAAAATTTAATGATTCATTTATTTTGAAACACCAATAAATACCCCAACAATTCACTTATTCCGAAACGGAGGGAGCATTTTTTAATAAGTAAAATATACGAATAGTAATTGTGCTCAATTTACATCTGATTCTTTCTCATGGAAAAAATTCCGCCTTCAAAGCAAGATAATAGAGTTAATAGATACTGCGCCAGCAACAGAAACGTGAAGGATCATCGGGAAATAACAAGTATCTGTTCAGCAAAAAGGAGGAAGAGCCAGCATAACTTCTACACTTAAAAAGATAACACAAAAATGATGGACCCATGGCATCCATCCAAAAAATCATGTCACTTCAGGACAAATAAGCACAAGTCTTCATGTCATAAAAAATAATATCTCGTTTCGATACGAACAATAAGTTTGTATTAAAGATCCTCCTTTGTTTGTTCACGATACACAAATTAGGAATTACTAATTTGGTTAGACACAAATCGGAGATGTGTAGATTGAATGAGCATAATGCCTCCAGTGCTCCATTCCATTTTGTTGTAATGCATAATGTCTATTAACAATATTATCTTGAACCCCTCCCCCTCCCCCACACACACAAAAATAAAAAATAAAAAAGGATCCGCTTGGCTATAAAAATCAGTCTTATTGAAATAATTTTTTCAATTTATATATGTGAAATTTAATACTTGGCCGTGCAAAAATTCAAATCTAACTTGAAGTTGTATTTTGAATTTGGAACATAACTTATTAATTACTTGTTTCAACTTTGAAATTGTATTTAACTACAATCAAGTATGAACAGTAATCCAAATATTCTTTGCAAAAACGAAAATCAAATACAACTTCATCTTCATCTCTAACTCCATGAATTCTAAAAGTAAAAAAGTAAAAAATATTTGAAATCTATGTTCAAACGTCTACTAAGTAGATCTCAGGACTTAAATTTAGTTAGTTAACTTGATTTTAAAATTTGAAAACCTGTGTGATGACACTGATGAGCCAAAAACCCTGGTGATTTGGAGGGGCAAGATATCGAATTGTTTTGGTGTCTAACTAGTACATAGCTTGTTGGACAGAAAAATTTAGGTTGGCTGCATATTACAAATGAATTGTCCCTCCATCTTAGTACACTAAATTGTCATAAACTCTGTGTCTCAATTAGGACTCAAGTAATTAATTAAGCATGTATCCTTATATATTTATCATCCAGATCCAGTACAAAATCAGTGTTTAATTAATTTACTAAAACACTAGCTGCAGTACCGATGATGATAATATGTTGATGATGTATATACATAGACATATACTAGTAGTAATAATTAAATATGTCTAGCTTATAAGGCTTAGTTACTGAATCAAGGTTGAAAGAGCTGATCTCTGCATCTGCATTTCCAAGAGAGGAGATAATAAGGATCATCAGCTTGTCTTCTAGATGGATCAGTATTACTATTAGGGCGGCCGCCCTTGTTCTTCTGGCCCGGTGAAATGACTAGAGTTGCCCTGCATGGATGGCAACTCATGCACTTGTTTACACAAGCTGGTGGCTTTGACCCTATCGCCATCCGCCTAGCCATACTCGCTGTACAAACACATCTCCAATTATATTAGTACCTCGTTAGGAACCAAGTTAGGATTTTAAATAAAGGAATTCAAAATACGAATATACGAATCCATATCAGGGGATTGGACTCAATATTTCATATGTGTATGTACAAAACAATTGTTTTATCTTCTTGCACAAGGTAATTTTCCGACAAAGGTGATTCAATTTAATTTCCTCCGATCCGCCATTGTTATCGATCGAACAATACAGACTTATAAAATAAATTGTAAATTTTGTTCATCTCGTTTACATATGAGATTTTCCCATTTATACAAGTAGAAACAAGTCTTACCATGCATAGAGAAGAAGAAAATCGAAGAGTTCACCTGATTGGAAAGCTGGAAGAAATGGTAGAGACAAAAAAAGAGCGAATGTAAGTCCAAGTAAGGAGTTCCAGATTGATAGGGCCATAGGTATATAACTTGTGAACCTCTCAATTATAGCAGCTAGCAAAATAATGAAAGTTCGTTTCTACACTTTAGATGAGTATTCCAATCAATATACATATGGGATGATGAAAGGTTGGTATTTATGGTGAGACAAGATGGAGAACTGTTTCCTGAAGAAGGGACAATACTATGATCTGATGCCCAAATCACTTGACATTTCACATTGAAATTATAGTACACTGATGACTACTCCTAATTTTCCGCATCTTCCTCGGAAATGTTGCACCTGCTATGACCTATTTGAGCATCTCCATCTTTACTTATTCAGTTTAAAAAATTAAAGAATAATTTATCATTTTGAATCTATTTTTACCCTGTAATTAAATATTACTACATTCATTTCTTATAATATTTAGAAGACTTGTAATTAATAAGTGGAACTGTAACATAGTAAAAGTTAATATCCCTTTATTTATTGTTTCTTAAGGATGTGTCAAGCCAAATATGAACCAACAAAAATGGCCGAAGAGAGTAACGTCAAACTGCCCCAGTGCCTATTTCACAGCTTCAGAGACAAATATTTCTTTGTACTAATTTATGTCATGATAAATACTTATTTTTGGGTTTGTTCTAAAAGAAAGTTTAAAAACTTACCATATGATTTATAACTATTCATTTCTCTCTATCTAATTTTAGATTACAAATTTTAAAAGTTCACTTCCGTTGCATTTCATGCACATTCGAAATGAATTACATAAATTGGGTGGAGAAAGTAGGATAAAAATAATACTCTACTAATTTAATAAATCTATGAAAAATGATGCTAATTGAACTTTTGTAGCAAATAGTAGGATGCGTTCTATCAAACCTCGTAAGTTTAATCCTTGTCTATTCAATTTCAAAGGGTAAATTTTAACAACTTCCTAGGATTTTTGAAATGCCCTCTTTACTATACTAACACATCACACTTCGAGGTTCACCTACACAAAATTGAACAACTTTTTATGATATGGATCAACCAACACTGACCGTAGACTGTCTAGTCCTTGGAGGAGTTAATTAATCTTTGAACTCATGCACCTATACTTTGTGACCAAAATATAGTAAAAATAAGTTCATTGTTGACTTCCATTTCACCTCCGAATTAATACTGTCTCCCGAAATGAAGTATAGATGTGAAAAGCTGGAAAGGTTTCATGACCTTTATTTTAGTATGCCAGAAAAGATAAAAGTAAGATATTTTATGTGAATATTTTGTCTCATCTTTGATATAAGATTGTAATTTCGTTATTTTAGTATAAATGGTGAGATAAAATAATTTAGAAATTAGCTAATAGCTCAATCCAAACATGAGGTACAGTTAATTTCAAATTTTACCCGAGATTATTATATCCTTGTCTCACGACTATAATGCTCCCTTCTCTCAATTTATCTATCGTGATTTCTAAAATAGTTGTCTCAAATTACTTATTATTTTAAATCTCCAGATAAAAGTAATTATTTCTTCCTCAATTTACCCTAAATAATATTCCCTCTAGTCCAAAATAAGTGAATTTTTGTCTCAATGCTAACCTATTGAGGAAAAGAAATTAGGAGATAAATTGTACTTTACTTCCCATTTCTCTTTTAAATATTATCAAACAGCTCTTGAAATCTCAGTTACCTTAAAACAGTGGCGGAGCCAGGATTTTCGTTAAGGGGGTTCAGAAGTATATCTACGAACTAATCGAAGGGGGTTCAACATCTACTGTATATATATAAAAAATAATTTTAACTATGTATAAATAATATAATTTTTCGCCGAAGGAGGTTCGGATGAACCCCTCGGCTTAGTGTAGCTCCACCCCTGCCTTAAAATAAAGTCAATTAGGTCTTTTTGAACTTATAACCTAGAAAGAGAGTGTAAATGAAGGATAAAAGTTGAAAGAAATTTCTAACACGTCTCTTCAAGAATGAATAATTCACTTATTTTGGATATTGAAAAATAGCTCAAAAATTTACTTATTTTGAATTAGAGGGAGTAATTGTTTTTTAAAATTACAAATACCTTCATTATGGGGTGATGACACATGAATAGAGTAAATATTCAATGAAGAAAGATTATAACTCAAGACATAAATAAGGATAAAGTCAAAATTTTCTTTTTAAAGAGCGCATGAAAGAGAAATATGACAGATAATTTGAGACGGATAACGAAAGTAAGTACTTATATTAAGTAGCAACTGTTTCACATACAAGACTATACGAGCAGGCTACATGACAATTATTACTTAGCTTTCTCTGGAAAAGGCTGTGTCGTTTCACATACAAGTACTTCACTGCTAAAGCTTAGATTTTTACCGATTGGTTTGGCTGTAGGCTTTATTTGTCAAAATGATCAACAAATCAGGTAGTAAAAGCAGTACCAACTCCAATTTAAAGGACTCAAATTACTTTAGAAAACATCAAAAAATTATCTCATGGAAATATTAATCCATTTGAAAAACATTTGGAGATTATTTAAATAAATATTAATTTATTAATTAACTACATATGAAATTTGCAGTTTGTAAAATAGGTTCCTCTAAGCGCTATGAATAGCTTTGGTTCAAACAGACAAGACGTTACATAACTCTCTTAAGCTAACTGTAACTAAACATTTCTGGTTCCTTAAAATTAAGCCACACGTTAAATTAGTTTGCGGTAAAAAAATGCTCCGAGTACAAAATGTTTCAGTTTGCCTGGAGTTAGATTACATTTCAATACAGAAACTCAATCAGTAAACTTGTACTCCCTAGACACTAAGCAAATCAAATTTACATCAGTCATCATTCATCAATAAAATAGTCGTTGCCGACAATATGTCAATCGTACAGTCCGTCTAGCTCCCAGAAATCCATAAGGAAATCTACCATTTCCTGCAGGTTTTATATGAGAATTCATAGTGTCATTCGAACAGAAATATGAGGAGCATCGACTCCTTTAACTTTCATGCATACTTACAGCAAGCGGGGTAGGCTCGGGCAATGGCTTGTTGCTCCCAAACAAACTATCGTACGTAGCATTCCAACTGCAAAGCTAAAATTCCTTAAGAGGAAATGCAGACAAAAAGGGATCTATCAACAATCTTAGGCACATAACCTCACTTTAGTATAGGTTCACAAAGCTGTTGCGGTTGGTTGACAGCTTTCTTGTGTCCTATCCACTGCTGTCTGATTTGGTTCCAGAGGTGTAGTCCTGCAGAAAATGCGTACAAGAAATAATTGGTGAGATAGACCACTAAAAGAGGATGACAGGAGAGCCATTATGTTTAGGCCAAATGCCTAAAACAGCATATGGAGTCTAAAATAGAACGTAACAGAGATGGACCTATTATCTTCATCACTCTCAAAAGCATGACAGAACTTAATCTGGAACACCAACATCACCATGGTTAGGATATTTGATATTTGAAAAACTAAGTAGTAATTATTCTTTTTCATATCACAAGTTTCTTCAAAAGTTCAGATAAAATACACCACAGCCCCAAAACAAGCGCAAAACCAGACGTGACCAAATTTAACAGTAAAACCTTATTATTGCTTTCACCATATAAGATCAAATATCTAAATTCATTCACTTACATAATTAACCTATTTATCAACCATTTGTATAAACCAGCAAGTGTGCTTTCCACAAAACACCGAGGTACGCCTAACAGCAAAGTTAACACAAGAAAAAACATGGATGCACAATGGAGAGTCAAATTTACCATGATTTACATATTCAGCAGGGTTGTTTGGATTTGCAGTCGCATAACCATCATGTGTCGGTGTAGATGTACTAACGGATGAGTTGATTACCAACGACTTACCTACACTTTTGTCCATGCCACACGTGCTGGCTCTCCAAAAATCCTCCAATATTTTAGCTTTAATTATCACCTGATATTGATGTTCTGATCTTTCACTGGTTCGTGAAGTGAGGAACTTAATTTGGACTTATTGTAGGATTACAAACAACCACTGCTCTGTTACAAATGATATTTGTTACTGTTAGAATCAATTAAACATGAAAAAAAAATAAAAAAATAGGGAAAATATTATCTTTAGTTGAACAGAAAAAAAATGAAGTAATATTAGGTGAAAACTAGGCCTCCAAAACAAGATTGACTTTGATGTTGTTCATCACATTTACATTTATCAACGATCTTACTGAAGTTGAACTCTCTATGATATTAAACTGGTAACCTGGAAACGGTGCAGTGCTATCATTGACTGCTTCTAATTGGAGTGGGACTTTGTAACACACTTTATAAAAAGCCCCACCAACTTGAAGTATATGATAGAGGAATGCGGAACCAAGTGAAATACAAAGACTGGTTCTCTCCTTGCAGAACGTAATTGTCGACCAACCTCCTTCTCTGGCAACTCTAACCTAATTTTTTATCAATAATCAATCTCTCCAATCATTTTCTGCGTCATTCCCGACGTTATACTCCAATTAAATATTTCTTCTCTTTTTTTTTCTTTCAGCTTACTCTATCTGTTTCCATTCTCTTTCTTCTATCAAACAGTTTTTTCAGTCTTTGTCCACATAAGTTCTAGCCTATTTCATTCTTAAGTTTTATTAGTTCTATTACAATCATTGAGTACCTTAAGCCTTGACAGCAAAGGGAAAAGACTTTCACCAGTTTCTTGAGTGAGAAGCGGATGTTGGTGAAAAAAGGAAGTTGAGTTCAAGTTTGGAGCACATGGCATAAGCCAAAGATCCCGGGATGACTCTAAAAGCTAGCTAACGAGATGATTCCGGTTAAACCGGGCACTCCTCAGAGCAAGGAAAGATCTTCAAAAATAGAATCAAGAGAAAGCGCTAGAACCGATGTAAGATCCAATACAACTAGTAGTCAACTGGCACCTTCTTAAAGCGCCTGCCCGGCTTCCAGGTCACTTACGAAGGGAAAAACAACAACGAGAAAGGTGATGATAGTGGCAACGCAAATAAGCCATCATGTTGAAAAGAGTTGTCTTCTTTGGCTGGAGATGAATCCTTCAAAATCAAGGAAATTGGTGATAATTGGTGCAAGCTCATAGAAAGGAACAAGAACTTAGTCCATAAGATATTTGCTCATAGATTCAACATCATTGTTTTTACAAATGCTTGAGACTTGCACTTCAAGAGGTACCGGGAAAATCTGTAGGAGATGGAGGAACATTGATCAGATATACTCGTACTTTGTCTTCCAAAATTTTAATGTTCATGGTAGATGTAGCAGGATTTTAGCAGTGAACGGTAGAAAGAAGACCTTGGTGATAATCCACGAAATTGGAAAAGATGTTAGCTGGGATGAGATTGCTGATATGGAATTCGTGAGAAAGGATTCCGTTAAATGGAGGTACCAGCTCAAAATCAGAAAAAATGCAGTTTACATTACAGTAGCAATAATTAAGAGCTGGTCAAAGGACAACATTAAAATCCACGAAAGAAAAGGTGAAGATCATTTAGAACTAAAAAAAAGGGCAGCCCGGTGCACTAAAGCTACCATTATGTGCGGTGACCCCACCACAAGGGTGTATTGTACGCAGCCTTACCTTGCATTTCTACCAGAGGTTGTTTCCGAGGCTTGAACCCGTGACCTCCTGGTCACATGGAAGCAACTTTACCGGTTACTCCAAGGCTCCCCTTCTCATTTAGAACTAGTCGAAAAATATATTTTAAGAGAGATAGCCGATAGACTTGTTGGATTTGTATAACTTGATGAAAAGACTAGTAACAAATCACATATGTGACTGGCAAGAATGTATGTTAGCTTCACCAGAGTTACAATTCCGAAAAAACAAGTTTACTTTAATTTGCAAAGTGTCTCAAACTGTAAGGTCCATAAACTCATTTTTTTCCTGTAAAACAGGACTTAACTGCAAAATTTGATATTCTCAATTGTTTTCTACATCCTTTCTTCCTTGCTACCTGAACTTAAGTATGTTTATAGAGATGCTGCACACTTCAGTGCTCTAACTTACAGTGAAGATCATCTAGCACGTATGGAACTTCCACTTGAGAAATACTCCCATCAGAATAAGGTCTCATCTAAAGAGGACTACACTGGCAAAATAAGTATTCCAATAACTAGAATCACTATATCAATAACGATTTTCAATTCTTTCATAAGGAAACTAAAACACATAAAACCTGATGAAGTTTTCCTGAAAGCAAGCTTCTAGAAATCCAGATAACAGAGTTGTAAACAAAATAAGTGGTCCAGGTCATACATCCTGAGTATATCCAAATTTTACCACAAAGACTAAATAACTTGATTCCTCCAAATAGCTTTCGCCTCGTATACCTCTCAATAATTTAATTTTAAGAAATTGACATACGTTTAGGAACCCTAATTGACCGGAAAAGGTAGCTAGAAATGTAAAAAACCGAAGCAATAAAGTAATGGCAGGGATAAAATGCATGCAAAAAATTGCCTCCGTGAAAGAGTAGAGGAATTTACCTGAAAAGAAAGTCGCAGCAATCTCTTTCTCTCTCTCTCTCTCTCTGACAGTGCCTATTGATCAAAACATTTTTTCTTTTCGCAGCTGGCCCCTGTTACTAATTTTTTTCTTTCTTTCCCCTTCCACCTCATTTTTAGCAAATATGAAATATATATGCTATAAAAAATTATGCCAAAAAATGAAAATTAATTTTTGATTTTTGACACTATCCTTAAAGATATTTCACTTGATATAGCTGTATCTCCATGATTTTACAACTTCTTTTAACATTAAACTAGAAAACAAAAATTAACAAAGATTAAATCAAAGATAACCCAACAAATCAATAAAATAAGGAGACTAAAATCAAAAAAGAAAAAGCAAAAATCTATAGGAGTTTGCCTTTATCTTTTCTACCCCAAATGAAAAGAATTTGTAATATATATATATATATATATTTCTTTTCTTTTCTATTATACGGAAGAGATGATTTCGACCACCTCTCATGCAATTACCAAAAAACACCCTCCACTTCTACTTTAGTTACATATCATGCCCCAATATATAATAATTCCATTGTTTCATCATAATGGTTTAAATATTTAATATATTCTATTAATTTATATTAATTAACTATAACTACATATTGAAAGTAAAATTTATTTATTTATTTAATTAGTCATCATGTTCAAAACTAATTTGTTACCATTTTAAAAATGATGTGGAATTTAATGTATCATTTAAAATGACGTGGAAGTTGATGTGACAGCAATTATATTACACACACCGAAATAGGATTTAAAATGTTGAATTTTATTGAGTTGAGGGGTTCAGATGACAAAAGTCTAAGTAGTGACGTTCTCTTCACAAACCAGCACAAGTACAAGAGTTCACCGAGCTATTTTCCCATATAAATATATAAATTATGAAGGGATAAAAAGCAAGACAAATATATAAAGCATTAAATTGGTTGTTGATGTGGACCTCAATTATTTACTTAGCGAACGTTTGGTCTGAAGACAAGTTATACCGAAATTAGTTATACTGAGATAAGTTATACTGAGAGTAGTTATGTTGGGATTATTTCTTATTGAGTGTTTGATTTGTCGTATTCAAAACAATATACATTGTATAATTTCTAAGAATAAGTTGTTTGTTTACAAAAATATCCTCCACCTTATTTTTTCTTCTTCATATTTTACTTAAAAACTTTATTTGTTCATTCTTAAAAATAAATGTTTTATCTTATTTAGCTTAAATATTTTTGTGTGTGTATTCTCGTGATCGTATCATGCGTTTCTAAAAATAAAACTTCATCTTAAATTTGTCAAAGTAAAAGAGATTTTTTTTTTGTCACTTCATTGAAGCACATCACTCCTATATTGTAAAATATTAAAGATATTTTTATTTTAATTAATATATAAAATTTAAATTTTTAAGTGACAAAAGACTATTTAATTTAAAATATGTAATTAAGTAGTGGAGCCAATATTTTTATAAGAGAAATCAAATTATAAATAAACATAAGCATTAGGTAAACAAATTCAATGTATAATATATTCATACATAAAAATTATATTTATAGAATTTTTTAATAGAAAAAAATATTATCAAAAAAATAACGAATAGTGAAGGAAGTGGTATTAAAAATTATGAAAATATATATGGATATGAAAAAGTGTTGAATAAAAGAGGATTAAGGAGGATATTTTTATTATTTTACACATTTATCCTGATATAAGTTATCTCGGTATTACTACACCACCCCAAGATAGGGATTACTTATTCCAGTACTAACTACAATTCTGGGATAAGTTATTCCACACTTTTGTAAACAAACAAGGTGGTACTAAAAAATTATCTCAAAATTATCTTTTCTTATCCCTCACACTAAACAATCCCTTACTAATATTATAACAAGCCCAATATTTATAAATGCATTAATTTGTGGGCCTCAGATATTTACTAATGGCAACAACTCCCACTGATAAGATCCAAAAAATTAACTTAGCTACTGAATTTCAATCTCAAGACCCTTGACATGAAAAAATGCGACTTCATCCACCAAACCAAGAGGCACATTCATTTCATAAGCACATAAGATTTGTGCATCCGCATCTTGTTAGCCACTCACTTTTGAAAGCTAAACTTATTGTCATGGAATTTGTGAGCCATCTTTACACATATGTTGTACTCCTAAACTCATTAACCTGATAATAGTAAGTTATACACCACAAAATAATGTAACATGCATGAACTGTGATCATTTGGAACCTGAAGAACAGACCTTAAAAAAATAGACAAATTAAATTACTTTAGATTATACAAAATCTTCAATATTCTCACCTACTATTGGCTTCATGGCAGCTTAGGAAGATTAAGTATTAAAATACAACCAAATAAATGATACTTAAAAAATATATAAGAATGCCACCAACCTCAACATAAGTACCAAAAGCTTTCATTGTAGCCCGCTTATCCTTTACCAGAGCTTTGATTCGAGTTCGTTTGATTATCAAAGACAATATAACCATCTGTCCAAGATCATGTATAGGTAAAGTTTACGTCAAAAAAGACTGATTATAGATTGAGCTATATATTAAATCATTGAGGCGGAGAACTCTTAAATTAAGACTGAAGTCTATGAAATCATTCCAGTGAAACTTAGAAGACATAAGATGAATTATGTTCATTGCTTCCAGATGCACTTACTGTAAACAACATGATACTTATAAAGATTTTGGTGTACGGTATCCAATGCCACCATATACGAACCTGGCCAATCTCATTATCTCCATCGGTAACTAAAACTGCATCCCTGACTTCATCTTCTTCTATTTTGGAAAAGGAAAAAAAATACATTGTTGATCTTATATTTTAAAGCAGGAATATATGGAAAATATTACTAATTTCAGTTACCAGAAAATTCATTTTCTTCTGAAAGGGATCCATCTTTTGGAAGGAGGTCAGATGCCCCCATACCATTTCCTTAACTTCAGCCCCCCCTGAAATTAACGGCATGCGTGAAGGAGAATGCCAACGATAAAGGAAGTCTTGTTTGCTTAGCATACTTTGAGATGAATTAGATTACAGGTTACAACATCTCACATAATTTTAGTGGAAATGGATTGGCATGATAAACATTTAAACTATCCGAGTTTAGAGTCCTTTCTTTTTTCTTTTCTTCTTAACGACGTGTTCTCATCATTTCATCTATACAAAGTTAGAGAGTCACACTGGAATCATGAATATTTGTGAGACTAATGATATTTAATATGAATGTTCTAACACTTTCAGTCCCCTCCACCAAAATCTGTCACCCAAAAATAATAGTTAAATAAAGAATTTTTCATGTATTTAGTCGTGTGGCCAAAAATAATTTCATTCGCTAACTCCATAGTTCTATCTCAAACCTTCAAGAATACATTTGATTACATTTAAAAATAAATTTCGACGTTTTACATACGACATAAAACAATACCCAAAGCAAATACCCAAAGCAATAAAAAAACAATGAAGAAGGACATATTTTTCATTAAAAAAAATACCCAAAGCAAATAAGGACATATTTTTCATTCATGTTGGTTGTATTTGAGCTAACTTCAGAGAAACGAATGTATTGTAGGGTGATTCTGAATATGCTTGTTGAAACCAATAAAAATTTTAGGAGATAGAAGCATTGCAGATATTATCATAGCGTAGAAAATTTAAAAAACGCAGCTATAAAATATCACATAATGCTAACTAGAATTAGATGCTTACTCTGAACACATGTAATCAAAGGTAACACTTTTATGATACGTTGCCTCTACCATAACTGAAATCACTCTTGAAGGCTAAGTAATCAAGAGGTTATGTCGTCTTCAAGCTACTGTAATAACAAAAACATCAAACAAGCAATAAAACAGAGTTAAAATTGACAAAACAACAATCTTCAAAGCATTTGAATCACTAATCAATGATTTGCAGATAAATTCACTAAAAGCTAACAATACCACAACAGTAACATATACTTCAGACATGAATTCAACAATAGAAATAAAAAAATAAAAAAAGAGTACACAATTTTAGATGTAAATGAAGGAACAAATACGCTAGAGAATTTACCAGAAGTCAAGAAATTAAAATCAAGATCCCAATTTTCGGACGTATTTTTTCTAGAGAAATAAGAAATAAATTTGGAAAAGTTATAAAAAGTAAAGAAAGAGAACACGTGGAAATACACTTACCATATATTCAGTATTGTTGATTGGAAGTATTATTCACCAAAATACCATTTATGTAAGACAAAATAGTAACACACTAACCTTCATTTATATATAAGGTAATATATATATATATATATATATATATATATATATATATATATATATATTATTACTAGAAGTGCAAAACCCGTGTCAGCACGGGCCCAACAATAGAACATGTGGTTTGCAATTTTTAAGTTTTAGGATTTATGTTGGAGTATGAAGTTTGAGCAGTAGAATGTTTTCATTAGTACGATTGAGCTCAGGGAATCATAAGCTTGTAGCGCACACATTTATATATATACATACACACACATATATATACATACATACATATATATATATATATATATATATATATGAACATTAAGGAGTCATGTTTTGTAAAACGGTACTGTACATATAATTTACATAGATACAAAAAAAGAGTTGATACATCTTCAGGTTGGGCTCTGTAAATGTATGACTGAAACCTATTGCATGAAAGAATACAAGCTAATTATTAGAAGTTTATGATGAACATTAAATGAAATTTAGGAAAAATAATAACAAATATTGGCCATCGATCTGATTGTAAATGAAACTAACAACAATTTATTATATTTAGCTTTCAAAAATACAACCGAGCATGAAATTATAATTGTACACGTTCAAAGATAGTTGTTGCAAGCATGACCAGTTATACAAGAGTTGATGAGATTCTCGTTGGATACTCAATTCTGTAGAAAATATCGAAAAAGTTACAAGCAAAAAGTTACAATTACAAGATCTATAGATAATTTATTACAATATTCACCATAATGGAATAATGCTTTTAGTAGCAAATAAAAGATGTCCAATGCATCGCACATTGAAAGTGGGCAAAAATGAAAGACTCCTCCTAACCTTTTGTAGAAATAAAAGAGAAATTTTCACCACTATCCACACTATTTGATGCAACAATATGCAAGCCAGTGGTGCAACTACGATATTTATACATTTTAATTAAAAAATATAAAATATTAAATTAATCTTAGAATTTTATCTGTTTTCTGTGGGCATTTCGAAACTTCATCTTATGCAAATTTGAACAATAAAAAGGCTAGAAACTATGGCCGCAATCTCTCTGCAGGTACTTCAACCAAAAATCTTTCTCTACAAACAAACTATACCACGAGTACTCAACCTTAATTCCCAAATTGATCAAAAGTAAAAATCAAATTTCCTTTTCATATGTATATTGATGTTTCCATAACCCAAAATTTTGTATTTTTTGAATCTTCTTTGTTCCTTTTCTAATTTCACCAGAAGAAAATCATTACGAAATCATAAACATCCAAAAAATAGTTGTCCACAATCTCAGACCTCACACAATATTCTCGTCAGTTTTAGTTCATTTTGAATAAGATTATCACAAATTTCTTTCTCAAACTCATTTTCATAGAGAGATAATAAATTAAAAGTGAGGGAAAGAATGATCTCAAATTCGAACTAATATGTAAATAAAAAGCATTGTCTTTTGAAAGCACATAATAAAAAAAAGAAAATTTTCAAAGAGAACTTGAAAAGAGAGAATAAAAGGCAAGAGAACCGGGAGTAAATTCAAGTAAAATTTTAAGAGAAACATACCTATCTTGATTTTTCTTGAAAGCAGTATAAGATCCAATGAGTAAAACAGATTATTCTAAATTTATGCTAAAATTTCAGAAATTTAAAGCTCCAACAAAGCTTTCATCTGGAGAAGAAACATTTCAAATGGAATAAATGTTGAAAAGATACATATTTCGATATATCTACACGTGGCTCTATAAAATGAACCAGCAAATAATTATTGTATTTTTTCTCCTATCACTTTAATTGTATATTTTATGTTGCAGTTGGTACAATATAATGTTATGGTTCAGTGTTCGCACGGCTTTATTAGGTGTGCAATGACTAAAATGTCCTTAAGTTTTTTTAAAATAACAATTAAGTCATTAATGACAAATCATGAGAAATTCAAAGGAGATACTAAAAGGAGGGAGAAATTAGTCAACAGAGAAATCAAGGAGAGCTGCCAACGAAACATTATCACCATGCTTCTTTCTTACACCACACACCTGCCAGAATATACAAATGAAAATAGTTGGCTAAAAAATGTAGCATAAGGCTAGGCATATAATCGAAATGACAACTTTTAATGCCACTAAGATCTTAAGTTCACCTCTTGCTGACTTTCAGCAATTCGACCGTATTTTCTGTCATGAACGTGAAGATAACTTCCACTGTCAACGTGTTGAAACCTGATCCTTTGGTAATTGGTCTTGCCTGCCTTTAGGTTTTCTACTTTCTTCAATCTCAAGAAAAATAGTTATCGATTTACCGAGTCATGACAATTAGTAAAGATCAACAAGAATGTTAATTAGGAGAACCCAACCTCCAATAGTCTCCAGTATCAGACTTGTTATCTCCACCGAAGCAACACACCTGTCAAATCTCACCAATTATTTCATCTTTGAAAACTTCTAAGTTCAACAACAACATATCAAGGGATCAAAATATATTAAGCTACTAACTAATAGACAGAAAAGGAAGTTCTAAGATGATTAAATTATCGCTAATCCCTCTCCAAAGCAGTAAAACAAAAGGGGTTAAACATACTTCTATATCTAGGCATTATCACATCCCACAGTGTAAGTAAAACTTATTATTTTTATGCAAAAGAAATACTAACACATGAACTTTACCCTTATGTTTTACAAAATTAGTGTTAAACAGGGAATGACCATACTTTACCATTTCATTTCATTAGTATAAAAGGTTTTGAGCATCATGCAGTACAATACTGAATACACATGAAAATATATAGTCAAGCTCGTCCATAGCAGCTTTTCATAGCCCTAACTATAAATCCAGAATTCCAAATATTTAGATTTCAAGTAGTATCAATTAAGGTCCGCCAATGTGCCATTAGGTTGAACTTTAAAGAAATACTTCCAACGAAATAACCTTAAATCCACAACAGGCATCATCTATTTAGGGAGAAGAAATTTTCAGCCCACTAACCTTCAAATTGCCTTATGTGGGAGATGCAACCAAGTCGTTGAGCCCATCTCCTTGTCCATTGTAACCTTATACAGTTCCTCTCTAATAGGGTCACCTTGATTGGTGAATGAATCGGGGATATTCCTAACAACCTGTTTATAAGACGGCACAGTTTAGGTAAACATAATCAAGTTTTCATACTTCAAAACTAATGTAAGAACAGAACAAGTAAAACAATCATCTAATATGCAGTAGCTGGTAGAATTATGTCCACCAGGAAAATCAGTAACCAAGTCTGTTAGTTTTAGTCTATCTTCATCATATTAAGCCAATTGATTATGATCTTTGTATACACAATACATTCATGAGAAATACAAGTAACGAAAAAATAGAATTTTTTAAACTCTATTCTTTGTATTCTTACCAAGTGATTTTGGAAGCCCAGTGTATGCTCATACTTTTTTCTAATTTTTGTCACTGCTATTTTGACATCTCTATAACTACAAATATGAACAAACAACAAAGCAATATTTTCATAGAGAACTCATCAATAAAGAAAAAAATTGATTAATCTATGTAGAAATTGGAAAACCAATTGGGTCTTCTTCTTCTTCCATTAAAATCAAAAGCGACTAGAAATCTCAAGTAAGCAATCTAACCAAATCAACGTTTCTTCTTTAATTAGAATCAGAAAATCCTAAGCAAAACCCCAAAAAGGAACTTACTTTAGATATCAAATTGGATCTTCTTCTTCCATTAAAATCAACAGTGAACAAAAATCTCAAGTGGGTAATCTAACCAAATTGAATTTTCTTCTTCAGAAAATCCCAAATAAAACCCCAAATAAGTAATTTAATTTATATATGAAATTAAATTTCATATGAAAGCTACTAACCAAAAACGTACCTTACAATTACATAACACAGAATAATCTGTATGCACGGAAAAACAAAATCTATATTACACACAATAAAGAATCACAGAAGGAAAAAGATTAAAAAGTTTGTCTTGTCTTCAAATGAAACCCCAGATAAGAAATTTTCCTTTTTTCTACTATTAAAATGGAAAATCCCCAATTAGAGAGCAAAGAAGCAATAATCACAACACTGAAAGTTGTATATCTGATGAAATACTTTAAATCAAAAATTCAACAAATTATTGATTATTAGAAATCAGTAAACATACCCGACAGAGAGAATATCGCAGAAATTGAGACTTTTTCTTTACCCGATAGAGAAAATATCGCAAGTGTTGAGAAAATTTTTTTGACAGAGTAAGCGTTAATATTGAAGACCTGGTATGGCCAGACGTATTTATTTTTATTTATATTTAGTAGAAAATTTGCTAATGCCAACATTGTGCCACGTTTTAGCATTTGACATGAAATGTGTGTGGTAGAAAATTTGTTAATGTTAAGAAAGTGTCAAGTGTTTGGTAGCAAATTCGTGATGGATAGGTAATAAATATCAACAAATGATTATAAACTTTTGAAGTGAATGGCCAAATTACCCTTAGATAATAAATATCAGCAAGTGATTATCAACTTTTGAAGTGAATAACCAAATTACCCTTAGATAAATTTGTTATGTCATTAGTCACCCATGTCGAAATCAGCTTTTCTATTTATATATATATATATATATATATATATATATATATTAGTTGGTAACAGAGCATAATATTCTTAAGAAAGTACCATAATTGCTCTGATATCAATTGTTAAACATACAATTGTTGACACATAATTTTTGCTCTTCGTGTCTAAAATTAACGTCTTCAAGTTTTACGATCCTTAAAGCACACAAAACATATTTTTTTTCCTCATAATTGTTTGACAAATTATTGATAATAATCCTTACTTTAGGAATTTAATCAATTTGTTGTCAGATTTTTTTCTAATTTATTAATATTTTAGAATTTTTATCAATTCATTATCGTTTTTAATATTTTATAATCATCCGCACACGTGCACGACTTGACGTCACATTATTTATAGTATTTTCAAATTAATTACATTTTAATAATTTCAATATTCTTTACATTTTTTTGTAATTACATATCAATACCTATATTTTTGTACATTTATTACAACCCGCAAAAGTTGAGTCAGATCAATTATACTAAAGTATAGAGTAATAAATCAATCAAATCAAGGTCTCGTCATCATTATGATACTTGACTTTTTCCTTCACCTACTATCCATAATTTAAGGGTGTGTTGAAAAAAAGTAGATTTGATATTTTATTGGCAAAATGCTCTTCTGTACCCTTGTATTATATCAGTTTTGTAAGTTAGACACTTCTACTTATATGTTTGTCATCTGAACCCCTGAACCCATTAAAAAGAAATTTTTTAAACACAATTTCTGATGTGGCATCCTATGTGGGTGGGACCACATAGGAGCATGTGTTTTACACTCCAGCCGCGCGTCAACCAATTAATAAAGGGCCTCAATGGTAAAAAAGTGCACTATAAATGCCACCTAAATACTCCTTCCTCATTTCTTCCAACAACTTAATTTTCATCCCTTCTTCTATATTTTTTCTCTCTCCAAGTTCTTGTGCGTTAATTTTTTTTTTTCCTGCTATGCTTGTAATATTGGAAATTTATTTTTTTATGTAATTTTTTGCAATAGCATGACAGTTCGAATTTGTTATTGTGGACTTTATGCGGAACTAAAGATACCAAGAACACCAACCAATTCCGAAAGAATATTTTGGGGCTGTCAAAAATATCAGGTTGGTACTGGTTGTGGATTCTTTCGATAGGCTGATGAAAATGAACAATATAAAGGTAAACATCGAAGGCAACGAAGACAACAAGGACTCATAAGATATGGAAGACACGAAAGACTTGAAAGACCGAGCATTACTATTGATATCACTGTTATCATTATTGTTGTCATCTGGTTTCTATCTGTTGTATTATTTAAGATGGCTTGATCTATGTAGTTGGTATGTACAATGAAATTAAATTAAATTTTAATGACAAACATCATTGCCAACATAGAAATGTGCAATATATAATGTCTTAACAAGAGTTGACATGAAAATGCTTGTCTTAACAACATCTTAAATGAGAAATAAATCATGTCTTAAAGAATCATCTTAACAACACTTGGGATCAATACAGAAAGAGAATTACACTAATGTGTTCCTTGAGTGCTTGTTGTGGACTGATTCTTGCTGGCTTGAGTGCTTGATGTGGCTTGAGTGGTTGTAGATGGTTTTGTCTTTGATCTTTTGTTACTCTGTTGTTGTAGCTGTCTTTGAGCTACTGCAGCTCTACCTTTCCACCTTAGTCCATTTGGTTTGAAACCCAAGTCAATATTGGTTGGAACTAAATTAATAAGTGTTGGACTATGCAATACTCTATCAGTATTTCCAGACTGAAAAAATAAAAAAAAATCAGTTATTCATGCACTAATTAAAATCAGTTAAATGTAAAGTACATTATATGAAACTTACCCTCTCTACCACACTGCCACTTGGTCCAAACAGCACACCAAAACCTGCTTATTTTGCCTTGGTCTTTTATATGCCAGATTTGCACCACCTCTCAAAGTTGTACTGGTCTTTCTCTTTTGGGCACCAATACCACTAGTAGACTGCTGAGTTGTAGATTGTGTAGCAGTAGCACCCACTGTTGTTGGTGCACTGTGAGCATTTGTAGGCCTTTCTGAACATCTTGGTGCACTGTGAGCATTTGAAGGCCTTCCTGCAGGCCTTCTGTTGCTTGATTTAGCATTTACAGGCATCTCTTCAGCATCTGTTGAAGCATTTGCATCTCTCACAACAGCAACAGCTGCAGTACTAGCGTTGGCTTGCACACTTGGTTGACTGCCACAGCTACTACTGAAATCTTTTTTTCAACAAAAAAAATATGGAAAGGTCAAAAACACATTCAAAAGGAGTAAAATTCATCAATAAGAAAAGATTTAGCTTACCAAAGTTGGACATCCTTTCTTGTTGTGTCCAATATACTTGCACACAAAACATGTCATATTTCTTTTCTTTCTTGTAGCCTTTCCAAACTTCTTCTTAACAACTTTATCCTTAGCTTTCTTTCTATTTTTACCTGGCCTTCCTGGCATGGGAGTAATCTCAGGTGGCTCAATTGGTGGTCTTGTACTTTTTGTCCACATGTTAATATTTGTTATTGGTTGAATATACTTATCATATGCCTTCAAGTATCTTTCCCTTTGATACCAGTGATCAACAAATGACTCCACATTCCATCCCTTGTAATGCATTGCAGCAATTCCATGCACACAAGGAATTTCCTTTAGTTGCCATGACCTACAACGACATTGCTTCCTCTTCACATTAACAACATGTGTATAAGGTGGATCACCAATCTCAAAACCCATATCACCATTAAACCTCACCTCACAGTTGGCTGCATATTCACCATTATCTGCAAGAACTTCCATAGCCATTGGTGATACATCCAACAGACTTGGAAAGTCACCTTCTTCTTTCTCATGCTATTACCGAAAGCTCTTTTGATCCATTTTTCAGAAATATCTCTCATTTGATTCATTCTTTCCATGACTTTGCATCTTATTTGCTCCAACATGGTGATAATTGTCTTGAACCTAGCAGCTAAAATTCAACTATTGAAAGTCTCACACATGTTGTTCTCAAGAACATCACACCTGCTATGTTCCTTAAAAAAGGCCCTACACCATGTTTCTTTGTTGTACTTGAGCAAATCTTCCACAATTTCAACACTCAACTCACTTAGTTCATTAAGTTTCTTTTGCAAGTACACTTCAAATGGGGCCCTTGCAACCTGCCAAAATTTTTTTCTCCTTTCCTTACCACCCCAAACCTGCTTTCAGTTGGCCCATATATGTCTAGCACACCATCTATGCTCAGCATTTGGCAGTATATTAGTAAGTGCCAAATTAAGACCCTATCAAAACATGTAAAACAGTAGTTAAACATTAAAGACACCATTGCAACAAACTAATAAATAACTGAAAAATATGAACATATGAAGAGTCATACCTTCTTCACATCAGACATTACTGTCAAGTCTTCACCCTCATTTTTTTCAAGTTCCAAATCATGGCTGATGCACCTAAGAAACCATAATCATGTGTCCTTGGTTTCTTTATCAACCATGACCCATGCTACAGGGTACATTTGATTATTTTCCTCTTTGGAAATGCAAGACAACAAGATACCTTTACATACACCCTTGAGAAAGGCACCATCTAAACCAATTATTCTTCTGTAGCCCTCTTTTCATCCACTTTTTAAGGCCCCAAGACAAATGTAAATACCCATAAACACATCTTTTCCTGGAATTGCATTCTTGGATGTCCTAATAGATACAGTGGTACCAGGATTGGTGGTCCTCAACTGTTCAGCATAGTCATACAACTTAGAAAACTCTTCAACAAAATCACCAAAATGTTCATTCATAATTTTGATTTTTACCTTTCTATAGGTTGTTTTACTAACATACAACCCATAGTCCTTTCTTAAAAGTGCTTGAATCTAATGCAGTTTTATTGATGGATCACTCATAATCCTATCCTTGTAATGCTTACTAATCCACAAAAGGCTGCACATTTTATTTCTTGTCCTTTTACAACACTTGTGTACAGGGAAGTAAGTTTTCACAATAAAAAAACTTGTGTTATCAACACTTCCAAGAATGACCCAAGGACAATCCTTATACTTACACTTAGCCCTTACTCTTTCCTTCTTATTAGGTTTCAACTTAAGGTTCACACCTTTTTTAATAGAGTAACTCTGCAGTACCTCTCTAAACTCAATAGCATTCAAAAAAAACATATACAATTGAAAACATATCTTCTTTGCAGTTTTATCAAAGTAGATCTTGCTAGAAAAAGTTCTAGGTAGTGGATCTACCACTTCATCATCATCAACAGGATCTCCTCCCTCTTCATCACTAATGTCACTATCCGAATCTGAACTATCAACATAAGGGTCATCCCCACCCAGTTTACCTTCATATCTAACCCCCTTATTCTTACAAATATCCTCAAAACCAGTATCTATACCTACTGGTCCAGATGGTATCTCACCTAGATTTACCCTATCAGCCTTTTCTTTTGCTTGTTTTTCAATGTTAGCCTTTCTAACTTGAAGCAACTCTTCATCAAAATCACTCAACTCTTCAATGTTTTCATCAACATCATAAAGTGAATCACCATCAGAATCAGTCCAATCAAAATATAATTCAGAATCAGATGATTGGAGATAGTATGTGGAGAAATCATTAAATTGACCTTCACCTAAGTTTTCACAAGAAACCTTAGCTTTTCTTTTTTCTACCCTAGGAGGCTGATTATCATTCATATATTCATCTTCATTTATATCCAATGGATGAGATGAAGACACATCAGCCCTATCAGGTTCAAAAGGGGTTGCCACATCACCATTACTAAGTACTAATAATGGTGGAATGGCTGTCACATCATCATTAACAAGTATAGGTTCACTAATTTGGTGAACCACATATACATCAACCAAATCTTCATTTTTTAAACTACCGATAAGGCTTAAAACATCAACATTATTTTCTAACTTGTAATAATAGTCTTTTTTGTTTACTCTACACCAAAAGGTTTCAATTTTTTCCATATCTAAATCTGTTGCTAAGTTATGAACCAACATAAAATGAAGTTCATCAACATCTACTCTAATTTTATCAGGAATACGAATTCCATTTGCATACCTTAAATCAGGGTCTGACGAAAAGACACCCCTCATAGGTGAATTGAATTGTTACAATTATATCCATTAATTTACAAAACCTGTGCAATGACAACATAACATATACATTAGGCAATTATCCACAAAGCACTAATTTTTAAAGAAAAAACTAAGGAATAAAAACATAAATTTTGATTTTACCCAAAAACCCTAAAGTGTAATTGAAATAACAAAACATGCTATTCAAGGCACAAAACGGTTATACACACGTTTAATAGGAGCATTAAACAGCGTAAAAAATCATAAGCCTCAAAATTTTTGGATCCAATTCTGAATTGATCGAAAAAAAACCCTAAAATTTAATCGAAATAACAAAAAATGCCACCGAAGGCATAAAAACTACAATATATAGCCATAATACGAGCATTAGACAACAAACAAACCAAAAGCTCCAAATTTTTGGTCACAATTTTTCAGTTTACAAAAAACTTAAAAACCCAAAATTCTACCTTAAAACCAGATATATGCAATTGAAGGCATAGCATGACTACAAATACTACCTACAACAACACTACAAACGAAAAAGAATAAAATCACACAAAAAATTGCAGAAAAAAGTTTGTAATCTTTAAAATCCTAAAATCAGTAGAACTGACCACTATTTAATCGACTACAAGCTTCAGAATAAACAACCACATACTACAACTACACCAAAATGTTAAATACTTACAAGGATTGCAAGAAGCTTCAATAACTATCGGCCTAAATTACCCTAAAATCGTGCTAATTTTCAGTTTCGGATGAGAGAGAGAGAGGAGAGGCGAAGAAGGCTTAAAATGACCTAAATTTTAGGTCAAATTTTACTATTTATACTCTACACACGTCATTTCATACGTGGAAATTATTTTACACAAAATTAGTGACGTAGCCGTGATTGTGTAACACGCACAACTGAGTAGACTGACAAAGGGTTTAAAAAGTTTTTTTAATGGGTTCAGGGGTTCAGATGACAAACATGTAAGTAGAAATGTCCAACTTACAAAACTGACATTGTACAGGGGTTCAAAGGAGTATTGTGCCTATTTAATTTATTTATTTTCTATATTAAATATTTCTCTTTTACTTTCTTTAAAAAGAGACAGAATACACAAAACACACACCATAACACACACACATCAGATCTCTCTCTCTTCTCTTCTTCTCTTTTCCTCTCACTATTGACACAATCGGATTTCTGCGAGTCACCATGTGAAAATACATTTACCGCATATTTTGTATCGCTGATTGAATTTTTTTTTCACCAAAATACCCTTTATGTAAGACAAAATAGTAGCACACCAACCTTCATTTATTGTCATACCCCTTTTTAACGTGTACTCCAAAAAAAGAATAATATTTTAAAGTTCGAAAGGGTTTTATTATTTAAGTGACAAGAAATGAAAATTTGTTTCGGAAAAGGATTATTTGCATTTTTATTCAGAGTCGCCACTTGGCATAATTCGGTATGCCAAGTCACCTTTGGAAAATCCTTTTCGAAACCATTTGACTCTTAAACCGGTCTGCGAACAGAGATTCCGGCTAAGGAATTCTGTTGACCGAGGGAAAGGTGTTAGGCACTCCTCGATCCCGTGGTTTGACCACGGTCGCTTGGTGGAGTGTATCGACTTTTTTGGCATTATGAAATGTATAAACCACACAAAAAAACACAAAATTATCAAACAATAAACAAAACGAAACCGTCCAAAAACGAAAAAGTTCAGTCCAATTATACAGTCCGAAAAATAAAAAATAAAAACAAAAATATAAATCCTAGTATATAACTAAATCTAAGTTCCAATGCCCTACCCGACGCCGCGGGCCTTCATCACGATCATTTTTTTTCCGCCAACATGGTACGTCGGGGCATTCCCCGGTGAATAAATACAAATGATCTCGAGGCATTCCCCGGTTAAATAAATACATTTGAATTAAACATGATAATCTAGAAAGAGACATTCACATGCACATTCCAACATCCCACGAAACACTAATTCCTAAATTTTTGTCTGCCCGGCCTACGTTTGCCTACCCGCTCGACTTACAATGATGCTATCACGAAATTGATAATTAGACGTGAAAGTAACAATAACGACGAATCAAAACAACAACAAATCAAAATTAATCCTAATTCATTTTAACATTTTTTAAACTCGCGCCCCGAATTCCCTTTAAACCACATAATTAGTGCATGTTTTGACTTTCCAATAACATCTCATAATCCGAAACCAACATCAAATACAACACAAACAACGAAGATTCAAACCAAACACACGATAAATAAATCATCCACACCCACAACATCAATAAAAAGTCAAAATAAATTAAAGATTCGGTTAGAAGAAATGGACCTCGATGAAATTGATCATTGTCGATAATAGAGAAATTCGAAGACCAAAATACTCGACCGGAGAACCTCACAACGAGCAAACCAAACTCGGTATTAAAATAATAACCGGACAGCTCCAAAACCAGTGAATAAAAACTTTACTATACGAAACCCAACCAATAACGACGACGCGATTCGATAAAGACGACTCGAAATCTAATATTGACGACGAACCAAGAAATAGACGAAAACAAGACCCCTCGACAAACAACGAGAAACCAAAAACCCAACGCAGATCAAGCTCCGAGGAGCTCCGGTGACGGAGGGACGGCGGCAACGTCTGTTCTCCGATGGCGGCATCGGTTCGCCAGCTGTTTCGCCAGACGGGTGAGCTGCGACTGCTGGCGGTGCGGCAGAAGCTGTGCGGCGCCATCGCTGGCGTCGGCGTTGGTGGGCCGGCCGTCATTGTTATGGTTGAAACAACGACAGCGTCTTCGCCGGAGTTGACTGTTCGCCGCAGATCTAGGCGGTTTTGACGGTGGTGTTGCCGGAGTTGGTTGGTTTGTTGGGCGATGGGGAAAAGGAGGAAGGAAGCCGGCCGGTTGGTGGGCTGCTCCGGCGCCGGCGAAGTTTATTGGAGGAGAGAGAAAGTGTGAGTTTAGAGAGAGAAAAAGAGAGAGCATATTTTCTTGTTGTTGTTACTCTCTGTTCCTTTTTTTTTTTTTGGTTTTCTCCCCCTATTTTGTGTGTATGTGTCGGTATATATTGTGCTCTTTCTTTTTGGACAAGCAAAAAAGAGGAGGGGTAACGTGGGGTAGGGGTAGTGGTGATGTGTTATGTTTTTATTGGGTAGGTGGTTAGGATAAGATAGGGTTAGTTATTTTATTATTTGTTTATTATTTTTTTGTATTTTGTGGGGGTATAATAACATGGGTGAGGGTACACGGTAGGATGAAAATAAATAAAAATAAAATAATAAAAAAATGGGTAAAACGACATCGGGGAGGGACGAAATTAGGTGTCTACATTTATATATATATATATATATTAGTTGGTATCAGAGCGTAATAATCTTTACAAAGCACCACAATTGCTCTGATACGAATTGTTAAACATACAATCACAATTTTTACTTTTCGTGTCTAAAATTAACGTCTTCAGACTTTCTAATCCTTAAAAGGTACAAAATATAAAAAAATTCTCACAATTGTTTTACAAATTATTGATAATCATCTTTATTTTAGAATTTTACTCAATCTGTTGTCATATTTTTTTTATAATTTATTAATAATTTTTCTTATTTTAAAATTTTTATTAACTCATTATCGTTTTAACATTTTACAATCATCCGCACACGTGCACGACATGACATCACATTTTTTACAGTATTTTTAAATTAATTATATTTCAATAATTTCAATATTCTTTACATTTTTTTGTAATTACATATCAATACCTATATTTTTGTACATTTATTACAACCCACAAAAGTTGAGTCGGATCAATTATTTTAATGCATAGAACAATAAATCAGACAAATCAAGGTTTCATCATCATTATAACACTTGACTTTTTCCTTCACCTACTATCCATAATTTAAGGGATGTGTTGAAAAAAAGTAGATTTCATATTTTATCTATTTATTTTCTATTTTTAATATTTCTCTTTTACTTTCTTTAAAACTTTTTTTAAAAAAAGATAAAATACATTAAACACACACTACAACACATACATCAGATCTCTCTCTTCTCTTTTTCTCTTTTCCTTTCACTATCGATACAATCGAATTTCTGCGAGTAACATGTGAAAATATACTTACCACATATTATGTATTTTTTATTGAAAATATTATTTATCAAAATATACTTTATGTAAGACAAAATAATAGCACACCAACCTTCATTTATATATAAGGTAATATATATATATATATATATATATATATATATATATATATATATATATATTAGTTGGTATCAGAGCGTAATATTCTTTAGAAAGCACCACAATTGCTCTGATACCAATTGTTAAACATACAACCATCATTTTTATTTTTCGTGTCTAAAATTAATGTCTTCAGGTTTTCTGATCCTTTAAAGGTACAATTAAATTTTTTTTCTCACAATTGTTGATAATCATCCTTATTTTAGAATTTTAATCAATTAGTTGTTATATTTTTTTTTATAATTTATTAATAATTTTTCTTATTTTAGAATTTTTATCAATTCATTATCGTTTTTAACATTTTACAATCATCCGCACACGAGCACGATATGACGTCACATTTTTTACAGTATCTTTAAATTAATTATATTTTAATAATTTCAATATTCTTTACATTTTTTTGTAATTACATATTAATAACTATATTTTTGTACATTTATTACAACCCGCAAAGTTGAGTCGGATCAATTATACTATACATAGAGCAACAAATCAGTCAAGTCAAGGAATTATCAACAATATGACACTTGACTTTTCGTTCGTCTACTATCCATAATTTTAGGGATGTGTTGGAAAAAAGTAGATTTAATATTTTATTAAGTTATTTTCTATTTTTAATACTTCCCTTTTACTTTCTTTAAAACTTCTTTAAAAATAGACAAAATACACAAAACACACACCAACACACACACATCGGATCTTTCTCTTCACTTCTCCTCTTTTTCTCTCACTACCGACACAATCGAATTCTGGTGAGTCACCATAATCGGCGATCGATGGCCACCACCACATTCCTCTTTTCTTTCCATCTCCCTCTTCATCTCTTTCTGTCATTGCTAGCCGGAAACACGAGCCAAATCTGGCCAAAAAAATTTCCCACCTCCACTATTTTTTCGCGTCAGCCGCCACTGCCGGAGCTCGTTCACCACTGAACCACCATAACAATAACATCAACGTCCAGCCATTACCATTGCCAAAACAACCCCGAAACCCCGATCCAACAACCCCCACACCACGCACCACCATCGCGAACACCCACAACCACGCCGCCACCTCCTTTTCCCCCCCCTTTTTCATCGGGATCAATCAACAACGATGCCAACCCGGCGAACTACACAACGCAATCAGATCTAACCACTTTCTTGTTAAATCTTAGATATAAATTGTTTGCTTCGTTCGTGATTTTGTTCCAACTATTAATTGTTTCAAGTTTACTTCTTTTTCTATTGATTATTTGGATAGTTTATTAAATTTTGCCTTTATTGAATTGTTGTTCTTGACATAGTCAGATTATGTGGCTATTGGTGATTATTTATCTTTAGTTGACATGTTGATGTTTTGATTGTTGCTATTAACTAAAACAAAGTAAGTAACAATTGTTAGTATTTCTCATTTCGGGTACAAGATAGATTTTAGACATAACACTTAAATATTATTATCTTTTGGATTGATTGATCTAGTGAATTTTATTTTCTTAGTCGCAATTTGTTTATTTCAAGTATTAAATGTTTGTCCGATAAAAAAAAATTTCGTTGATTTTTGAGGTCTTTTCAAATAAAAGACGGACATTATGTATACAAATACGTAATAAAATAAATATTTCAGGCAATGATGAAATCGTTACAATTTTTTAAATTTTTTTTATCTAAGCCCATTCTTTCAACGAAAAATTATATTTTAAATACATATATGAACACATACCTATTCAATTTATTTTGATAATTATTTATTTGTTACTAACATTTTTATTACAAGTATTAATACAGATTATTGGGAATACTCGTCGGGAATGACCTTCAAAGAAGACTTTAAATTTTGTATTATATTTTTATATTCTTATACTTGTACAAATATTATCATAGTAAAAATTTTATTTTTTGGAGTGTTGGGCGGGATATTATTTACGCAATTCTCATCACGTGTTTAGACAAATTTAGGCCGTTAATATTTATATTAAATCAATTTAGATATCTAATCAAATAATTCACGTTTTTATACTAAAATATTACGAAGTATTTTTCTTTAGAATAATTTTTCTTTATTCAATTTTGTCTTTACATGCATATTTATATATTTTTGTTTATGATAGCACACACAATATATTATTTCAATACATATTTTATATCTATATTTACAAACTTTGATTTTTTTCTCTTCCTCATTTTTAATAAACCTAAGTCTGGCAGGAAACCACATTTGTGGATTCTGAAGGGTGCCTAGAATTCAAACTGATTTCGTAGATTAAATAAAGTTATATCTGTTAAACAAATAAATAAGTTTTCTATTTTTTCTTAAAAATTAGGTGGCTACTTTGTACAAATTAATTCTTTTTGAGTCTATAATGTCGTGCTCGTTTTGATCTTAGGTAAAAATAGGGTATGACAATAATTGTTAAGATGTTGCAATAATACACAGTGGTGAAATTTAAATGCAATGAAAATTAAAGTCAAATATAGAGTTATGAAATACGACAAAAGTGATTGTAATACCCCGTATTTCTCTAGCTTAACTTAACTCTCAGTACATGAGTTATCCTATAAATATTTTTCTAAATATTCAGTATTTTCCAGTTTAGAGCTTATCATTGCGTAGGAAATTCAGTCAGCTTTCCAATAATATAAAATACGCCCAAATTTGATACCCGGGTGAAAAGTTATAGCATATTTTATAAAACAGTGTGCCAATTTGGCAATCAGTGCATCGTGGAGAGGGTGCAAATGGCAATAGTCAGTTTCCAGCAAGCCAACGAGATAAGTCCGCGTCGTGGAGCAGTGCCAGTTCCCAATTGGCATTTTTCAGTGAGCTCCGCGATAACGGTGCGTCGCGCCAATGGCGATATTCAGAATTGTCCTTTTTCAGTGTGACTCCGCGATCATGGTGCGTCGCGCCAAGGGTCATTTTTGCACTCGTCCCTTTTATGAACAGTGCCAACCACATTCCAGTGGCTCACCGCGATGCCACCGCGTCACGGTGAAGACCAAAATCGGACATCCAGTGACGAAATTTTTAATTATCCTAGGAGTAATTTGGAATTTTCCATGGCCCTACTCAGTCTAAACACGAAATTAAACTCCTAAATAACCTATTATCTCATTATTTACTCACTTTCTCTCAAGAATTAAAACATTCTCTCTCAAAGGGCAAAATCCTAGCTTAAAGAAATCAAGATCAAACTCAAGAATTCTTCCAAGAACCTTCAAGAACTCATCTTCTCAGGTATGTTAGGTGTTCATTCATATGTTTCTTCCATCCATGAAGCTCAAGAACCCTTTTTAAACATACGAGATCTCAGATTTATGATTTTCATGCTTGAAATTAATTGTATTCAAGTTCATGATAGTAATTGGGTATCAATTCATGATTTAATTATAAGTCTCATGAAATTAAAATGGTTTGTGTGATGAATTATATGAATTGCATGCTAAACCCTTGAATTTACAATTGATTATGGTATTCATGATGTTCATGTGTTGACCAGTATCATGTGACATAATCCATACTCCCCAAGAGTTTGATAAAATGCTCATGTGAATTGAATAGTGGAATCATGACACATTATGTGGCCACATTCATGTACAAATTCATATATCCCAAGTGTTTGACTAAATGCCTAGGTGAATATATGGTCAACAAGTATCTATTGTTATGTTTTTCAAGATCATGTAATGCTTTACTTTTTATGCTATTGAGTCCTGGGGGTATTCAATACCCGAAAATCTAGTTGTTTACCTAAAGCTACAGTAGTTACAGAATAGTCTCAGTAGTGTCACGATTAGTAGTACTCAGTCAGTTATAGAACTCAATGAAACTCAGTATCAGTCTAATTCAGCTCAGTATAATCAGTTCAGTGTCTATTCAGTTGGGAGTAGGATTCAGCACCAAGTGAACCCAAGATTAGGGGCTCACCTGCCAAAAGAGGGTGTGATCCTTAGAAGCAATTCTTGCATTTCAAAACTACGTAGCCAGCATAGGTTGAGACATCAACCTGCCAGTTGAGGATTGATGAGGTGTTTTAACCTGCCAGTTGAGAGCTCCACCGTTCTCATTAGAGTACCTTCCAGCTGAGGGTAACTCTTCAGCTTGTCTTTACCCCTGGCACGGTACTGACACCCTTCAATTGGGGTTACAGGTTAGACCCCAGTTGTCTTATTTGGGGCATGTCGGTTAAATGATTACTTCCTACAGTCTCAGTTTTAGTCTCAGTATAGAACTCAGTTCAGTTCTACAGAATCAGAACTGTCAGATACAGTCACTCAGTTATCAGTAATACAGTTATCAGTAATCTCAGATTTATCTGTTACTTATTATCAGAACTTAGTACTCAACTTCAGTTTAAGCTCAGATATAGTATACACGTATATGCACAGTATTGCATACTCAGTATTTACACAGTTTTAGTTATCTATGTGTTTTTCTATTCAGTTACTCTATCTCATTCAGTCAGTTATTGTTCATGCATATAAACCTCTGCATTTAGTCTTACCTCATCTAGCATCCAGTATATTCCACGTACTGACGCATACTTTCTCTTGCGCTATGATGTCTCGTATCATAAGTTCGAACGCTTAGATTTCTGACCGCGCTTAACCAGATTAAGTCAGCAGTATTAGATTGCAGTAGTGAGTCCTCATCTATCGAGGATATGCTTTCATTTCAGTATTTCAGTTTAGCAGTACTTCAATAGTTGGAGTTAGTTGAGGGCTTGTCCCATCAACTCCATACTTAGACAGTTTAGTTAGAGGCTTTTTAGATTAGACTAGTTCAGACAGTATCTCAGATTCAGATGTTTTTATCAGATGTTATTATTTACCAATATTTTAAATTTTGAACCTTATGGCAATTCAACATATTTCTCGCATTATTTTCTGTATTATTATTTAGTGCTCACAGCAGATATCAGTCATGGGTTAGCTTGTGGTCCTTCGGGGTCGTAATCACCGTGTAGCGTTTGGAGTACAGACTCGGGGCGTTACAGTAACAGAGTGAATAATTTGAGTCAATGATCATTTAAAAAAAAAGCATAGAACATCATGTCTCATGCCCACCTCTTTACAAATTTGTCAGATTTGATTTATTATCTTTCATTATGCAAGTTCTTTATTATGATGTGAAGTATTGTTTCCATCCTAATTGCTATTGTTAATTTTTTATTCAATAATTTGCACTACTATGATTCTAAATCTGTAAATTAAAATACAATGTTTGTATATTTATTAAGTTTTAAAATATATATCTTGCGACATAAATCTTAAAACTAGTTAAATAATTTCTTTTTAAATGAACCACAAGACAAATGATTATATAAAAATGAATATACATGAACTCGAACAATATGAAGAAGTCGGAAATGTGATGTGAACTATACTACTACTACAAAATAACAACAACAATACAATTAGTGTTATCTCAATTTTTTTTTGAAATGGATGAATATACACAAACCTTACGTATGTCTCTAAGGTAAATAAGCTAGGGGTTTGAAAACAGATTCAACAATCTAAAGGATTCATGTTGAGCTATATTAATGCAAAATACTTGAAATACAAGTTCAATTAGGTAACACATGAGACATATGTGAAAGTTAGACTTGATGCACAAGTCATCCAAAAGCAAGAAAATTTTAAGTATCTCCATTAATTATTCAAAACATCCAGAAGATTAATGAGAACGACACTCATCATATAGGTGACAATTATGATGTGTTGTGAACTATAGTACACGTTAAATTCAATTGAGAATCTTTTATATGCATCAATTCAGATTTAATTGAATTTCATTAAAAACACAAAATGGGTATTCAATAATCCCATATTCTAACAATAAAAGACACACAAAAATCACCAAATTAAGCCCCCAAAAAATAATTAAAAGGGCATTCAAGAATCTCATGTTCTAACATCTAACAACACAAATAAATGAGAAGAATAATTTTTTAAAAAAATGATATTCAAGAATCCCACATTTCAACTTGTAACAATAGAAAAATAAGTCAAAAAAAAAAAAAAACATAAATAGGTATTCAAGAATCTCATATTATGCCTTCTAACAACACAAAGAAATCAATAGAATAAGCCAAAAAAAGAAAAAATTTCAATTCAAGAATCCACTTTTCAAATTATAACACCACAAAAAAATAATGTCTACGAAAATAGAAAAAGATTGAAAACGAAATATGAAGAAAATAATAAAATCGAGAAACGTACCTATGAGGCTTATTGAAGAGGATTGAATTAACAACTGAATATAATTAAAAAGATGCTCTTATTTATTCAATTCAAGTTTAGAAATTGTCTTCTAGAAAAGTCTTTCATTGTATTTGTGGTGTTAATGGTAGACAGATGATTGAATATTATTTTATATGTGGTAGAGAAAAATAAAAATATTCTAAATATTTGGACAATTGCACAAATAGCAACTTACTCTTGATTTTATTTAAAAGAAATAAATTATGAAATACCTAAAATACCCTTGGTCGTTCCTTTGATCATATTTCTATATACTGTAATAGTAATATATATATTAATTGGTATCAGAGCATAATATTCTTAAGAAAGCACCACAACTGTTCTAATATCAATTGTTAAACATATAATTGTTAAGATGTTGGAATAGTACACAGTGGTTAAATTTAAATGCAATGAAAATTAAACTCGAATATAGAGTGATGAAATACGATAAAAGCAATAGAGTGAATAATTTAAGTCAATGATCATTTCAAAAAAAGTATAGAACATTCTGTTTCATGCCCACCTCTTTACAAATCTGTCAGATTTAATTTGTTATCTTTCTTTATGCAAGTTTTTTATTATCATGTTAAGTATTGTTCCCATCCTAATTGTTATTGTTAATTTTTTGTTCAATAATTTGCACAATTATAATTCTAAATCTGTAAATTAAAATACAACGTTGATATATTTATTAGCTTTAAAATATATATCTCGCAACATAACTCTTAAAACTCGTTAAATAATTTTTCTTTTGGAAATGAACCACAAGACAAATGATTATATAAAAACGAATATATATGAACTCGAACAATATGAAGAAATCGAAAAGTTTATGTGAATTATACTGCTACTACAAAACAAGTAGTTAGTATTATCTCTTTTTTTTTTTTTAAAGGGTTGAATATAATATGTCTCTAAAGTAAATAAGCTAGAGGTTTGAAAACAAATTCAACAATCTAAAGAATTCATGTTGAGCAATATCAATGCAAAATACTTAAAATACAAGTTCAATTAGATAACACATGAGACATGTGAAAGTTAGACCTTATGCACAAGTCATTCAAAAGCAAAAAAAAAAAATTAAGTATCTCCATTAATTATTTAAAATATCCAGAATATTAATGAAAATGACGCTCATCATATTGGTGTCAATTATGATGTGTTGTGAACTATAATATACATTAAATTCAATTGAGAATTTTTTACATGCGTCAATTCAGATTTAATTGAATTTCAATATAAATATTAAATATTAAGTAATAAATTAGTTTTAAAAAATAAAATTATTTTCATGAAGGTAGATTAATAAATCGTACATATATCTCTTAATCAGCGCACTGACGGAGGCTTTCCCCTTTGCCGTTAATCACTTTAGCATTAGTTTCACAATTTATTTCATCTTTTAACTCCATATAATAATTCTTTCAATTTCATCTCAAATCCAAATGCACTCTTAATTATGGGACCGTGAATTGAAAGGGACAAAAAAAAAAATTCAATTAAGTGAAGATCCTTCAAGTTTTAAAAATTAGATAAAAGGAACAAAAAAGTTTCAATTATTTTTTTAAATATTTTTGCAAAATTGTTTGATAATTTTAATAATTGTTGAGACAACTAATGCAGTTATACTTTATCTTTTTAAATTTAATAATATTGTGAGACTTACTTATACCCTTTCTTTAATTAAAGACTTGGGAGGGATTATTATTGTTATTCTATTCATTTTTTTTTTTGTTTGCTAACCAAAAGGAGTTGAACAAAACTAAAGTACAAAATAACCACTAACTGAAGATTCAATTTCTCCAGAAAAAAAAAAAAAAAGATTCCAGATAAATATACCATGTAATAAAGGAGTTCCTAATTTCATAAACTGAATATAGATTCCAGAAAATATGTTCACACACTATTATTTACAAGTTCCAGCTAAACCTGTAAAATTTCTTGTCACTAATTCCTCTGTTTTTGCAAGAAGATGAAAGCTAAAACGAAAATACGAATTAATCAATAGGAGAATCCCATTCTTTGAACCCGATCCTTGAGAATCCCAGTATACAAAGCCACCCTATTACCTGGCATCCCCATAATCTCATTCCCACATGAATTAATTTTGCTTTCTGTACATTTCTTCATCTGTTTTCTTCTGTATTCCTCCCCACTCCCGCTTGAACTTTTCACATCAGCTGCAAAATGTACTCTCTTCTTTTTCTTCCTTGCTCTCTCCTTGTTCTTCCCAGCTAAATAAACGTGAAAAAAAAAATCGTAATTAATTAGATTAAATTAAACAAGAGAGTCAAGATTTGATCATGGATTTTGAAGTTGAAACTTGAAAATTTGGGTTTTATAGTGAAATTTGAAGGCAGATGTTCATGATTTGATTAAAAAAATGTATGATTACGAAAATATTTGAAGATAAATTTTCAAAATTTGATCCAAAATTCACAGCGAGTGAGTAGTAGGCACCTGAAGATAAACAGGACTTGAGAATTTGCTTTTCATCATGTGGGTAGTCTTGTTGATCGGAAAGATGGATCGACGGGAAGTACTTGACCCGGAAAAGATCGAGTAAAATCACGGTGCCGGCAGAGACCGCCATGGCTGTCGCCAATACCAAGCCTTGTGAACTCAACATACTTGACATAGTATAATTCTGTGGGGTTGAATAGAAACTTAGAAGATATTATAGAAGAATATTGATTGATAACTGGTGTAAAATGTATTCAAGAAAGTTGACTAATCGAAAAGAATATTGATTGACTGACTGGCGTCTCAATATTTTATATAGAGAGAAGAAATTAGTGGGTAGTTAAGGAGTAGTTAAAGCAGGTACTTGTATGTATAGTAAGTATGTTGGTGTAGATTTCTCAAGTAATTTGAGGTGTAAAATAATTCTCCGCTAGTCTTGGGATTCTGGATTTCTTTCGATTTTTCTTTTACTTTTCTAAAAAAAGAGAGAATGCACCAAAACCCGCTATATATCAAGAGCTTTATTACATCAGATCGGGTGTCCTTGTGGAGAAATAGAGAAAAAGAGAGGAGACAATAATAGTTCACTGGGATTTCTCCAAGTGTTTGATTTAGAATTGAATAAGTTTTTGCTTTCAGCAATGCACCGCACGGCAGGGAAAAAGAGAAGGAAGGAAATTAAAGATGGTCAAAGTTGTGTTATAATGGAAAGTTGGGTTTTTTGTTGGTCCCCGGAGAATAAAAACTTACACGCATTATATAATTAAATTAAATTAAATACATATTAATTAATCATGGTTAATAATATGAACTTTAAATTCAAACACATGACATATATATATTGACTTGATGTATACACCGAGTGCGTGTAAGTTTTACCCGTCCACAAAGTCATGTGTTTAAAGTTGAATTGAATCGATTTAAAGAATCTTAAAAAGCAGTGGGGAAATAAGAGACGTTGAAGTGCTTTCTATTATTTTGCTCTTCTAGTTTCGATACAACTACTCCCGCATTCACATTTGTGTGATATTTCTTTTTAATTCATTCTAAAAGAATGTTATTTATTTTTTAATTTATAATTAAAAATAATTAATTTGATTTTTTTTACTTTGAATAAAATCATTTATCATCAAATAAACATTTAAATTTATGTTAAACGATAAACTACAAACTTCAAACTTTTTTCTCATAAATTTAGAATCAAAATAAATAATGTGAGATGAATTAAAATGGGGGAGTACTTATTGTAGCAGTGTGCCGTCAAGTCAGAAAAGAATTCTCTGTCTGTGTCATGAGCAGAACTTACCACTTGTGTTAGTGGAGCTAGCTTGGAACTAGGGTTCAACGAAGAGAGAAAAAATTATACTATTTATATTTGATTAAAATTATATATATATATATATATATATTATGTGTTTACTTTTTTACGATTTGAACCTTCTTAATAAAATTTTTGATTATATCACTACTTGTATCACCGAAATAAATTTAGTTGCTGTTTGAACATAGTTTGATAATTTTTTTTTAGATCTTTGATATTATTGAGCTTTGGAGTCGTAAAAAGAAAGTATACATGTTCAATTCATGGAAATAATTTCTTATAAAAATGTAATGTAAGATTAAAATTGCATATAATAATAGACCTTTATAGTTCAACCTGCTCTAAATTCTGTGTAGTTAAAAAATTTCAATACATTAAACTGTCTTTATAATTTTATTGATTTGACAATTCATAAACTTTAACTTCTAAATTTTTCCACCGTGAAACTGTTACCAAAAGAAGGAAAAATCAGAACGTTCGGTTCAATTTGAGCTGAGAAACGGACAAAGTTGATACTTAGATTGCTGTGCACCTCTCGTTGCATGTGATTTGATATTTTGGGTAGGAAAGGCAAAAAGAGAAGTTCAATATTTATTTGTAATTTTCGTGGATAATATTTGTAGTGTTCTTCCAATTAAATCTTCCAAGTCATCCTTCTAAGCCACTAAATCTTGTCTGTTCTCTTGCACCTGTCAACTTTGAAAGTAACAGAAAAACTGCATTAAGACATTTGTAGGCACTGTCCCGTGATAAGAAAAAGAAGAACACGAAAATATATAATAGCACTAGTTCATTTCATATGAATCTTCCAAATTTACAACAGTACGTTTGTACGTGTCAATAATTTGAAGCCGAATGCCAGTATTGATTGGATTAGGCAAATACTAGTTATTAGGTGTTGATAATTAGTAGGACCAAATAAACACGTTTCACTCTAAATACTTTTCAAGTAATAATGGAAACTGAGACAAACCAGCCAAGTGGACAAATTTCAAAGGAATCGTTTGCAATTTGGCCACTTGGTTGATTATTTCTTCTCCTTTTGATTGCATGCAACTTCATATCTCTGCATCTCATACATGTCAGGTACTACCTTACACATACACACCTACACCTGTGCAGAGAAACTCTAGAAGTCACAGGATTCAGTAAACTTTGCTTGACCCAGTGTAACAAACCAATTTTAAACTAGTCGCTAATTGAGCCTGTATCCCAAATCAGTAGTTGTGAAAGTCTTTTAATCCTATTTCTCATCCCAATAGTTGCTTGTGTCACATCATTCAAGCATCAACATTGCGCTCGGACTGATTCATATCGTAACACCTAGAGAGGCCTTGATTCAAGGAATTAGATAGATTATCTGTGATAGATTAAATGTTGAAACTAAAATTTTTTTTCGTGTTTAGTTGAAGATATTAGTTAAAATTAGTAGGAGTGATATTTTATACTAAAATTTTGATATGACTTATCAATAACGGGTGAGACTACTTATTCAAGTTATAATCGTGTGATATCCCGGTTTTAAACCAAACGATCCAGCTTTAATTTCGCCCAAACACCTTCCTATAGTCAACTTGTTCATGAAAATTTCTGTGAAAAAATTGATGCAAGGCAGTACTCCATAAGTAACTAAAAGAAAAATTGGCTCAACAAGAAAGCAACGAAGTGTCAAAATTTCCAAAGAGTGCAAACCCAATACTAGTATCCTCTCAAAACACATAAAATCTGAAAAAGTTCCTAAAACCAACAATCAATAAGCTAGGAACCTCATCTAATCTCACATGCACATCCCACTACAAACTGCATATGATTTTATTATCTTGTTAACATAACAAGTGTACAAGGTTTTTTAAATTTAGGTCGTGAGGATAGGAGGAAGGAGGTCAGATTTAGTACCAACAACCTTAGCCTTGGTGTCAGGGAAGTACCCATTTCCATTTCCAGGCAAATCTACTACATCGCCATCATTGGTAAGTCCAACGGGGTAACGGAGCAAATGACCAGGCAGATCGTTTTCTAGACTCTCACTTATATACAGATCCCAGTATTTATCAGCTATTTCATTCACCTTCCTCACACATTCTTCGGTCTCTGGATGTTGGAACGTGTCATCGAGCATGCCCATGTGCTCGTACCACAATGACATTCTGAAACCATGAATTTGACCCCTTGCTGGTTGCCTCTTCGTTAAATGATGAGGCTGGTAAGCTCCAATTGCTATCTCTGAGTCTCTTGCACCATCCATTGATCTCTGGTTTATGTTGGCCGATCCAACTATAATGTACTCGTCATCAACTGTTAAGAAGTGAAGTTAGTACCTCAATATGCTACCATAATGTAACATAGACTCAACGGGTTCAACTGAATCACAGAGAAAGATATATACGTTAAATGTCACAATAATTTCAACAAATATTAATCTCTGAATCCAAAAATGTAGAAGTACCACGGGTTCAATTGTGAGACATAAAGGCCTAGATACGTCTTAACTTTTATGCAGTACTTATGCATGAGAGTCTATGTCTCTATGTATTTTGTAAATCTAAAGATTGGTGTTTGATGAAACTAACAAATCAAAATTTTAATGTTTACCATGTTAAATCCTTAAAGAATTCCAAGAAACTTACAAGTCCCAAAAGTATTTCTTGCCACATTCAAGACGTGCAAATTTCCTATTCCAAAGAGTAGAATTTAGTATAGAAACGAAATGGCAAACCACTACTCACCAATCATCATCTTGGAATGGACATAGATCATGAAACGACGAGCCTCCTGAGCTCGCTGATAATCAGTGTCAGATTTAGGTTTTCCTGAAGGTTCGTATTCTCCACTCCTCTTCACCTCCCGGTTACCAATGCAAAAAAAGGTCAAATAATTCCTTGGGTGGTCGTCGATACCTTTATCCCTGATAGCCTGAAATATAGTTTTATACATCATCTCCATTGTCCTCTTCTGCCAATCTAATATTGCTTGTACGGATGCACTTGCAGGCAGTCCTTCTGGCCACATTGGAACCACAATATATACAGTGAACCTTTCTCCTGCTTCAATCTTACTCACAATCTTCAATGCAAGTTCTTTCGGAATGAGATGCAAAGCACCTATATCCTCCACCTTCACATCATCACAGTCCCAATCATAACAACTTCCAAGAAAATACTGATTTTCAATATAAATGAAATTCTTTGCCCGACGAATAGCAGTGATATAAGCATCTTGGATACTTCTATCGACTATGTTATTCTTCCCGCTTACTAGACCAGACCTTACTGACTCTTCAGGATTGTCTGGAAAGCCGAAAGCTGCCCCACCATCGATCGATCTGAACAGCTGAACATTCCATGATTCAGGGTCATCAGGGTACATAACTGGAGATGGTGGAATAATAACATTGTCAAGCTCTCTTAATTTCACAAGGATATCTTTTCCGCCCTGTTTCCTCCATCTCTGCTCAAAATTAAACAATACATCCCAAGCAATTGGTCCTTCAACCCGAGAATGAATGTCGTGCCAGGGCTCCCTAGGCCCACCTTTGGAAATCGAAGCTTCAGCAAAATTAGGCTGGTGGAAATCATCATGATGTGCTGTGTCCAGTGTTCTAAAAAGTGAATGGAAAGGAGTATCATATCTCCCATCACAAAGATCAATGCCACCGACGAAGCTCACAATCCTCCTCATCTCCGAATCTCCATTGGGCATGTCACTGTCCACAATTACGATTTTCTGGTGATGAGTAAACATGGTAGAGATCTGTAAATCTTTAACGATGCTTCCACCATCATCAGGATTCCGAGGGCAAAGTACACAATTCACATCAGTATCCTTAAAGTACTTTTCAGTTTCTTCGTCGTGAGTGGCCATGAGACCGTCTTTCTTCAGCAACCCTACAGATGTTCTGTCGTCCCATACAAGCATAAGGACTTTAACACCTTCCTCAGCCTTCTTTTTGAGCAGCTCTCCAAGTGTCTCGTCTCCTCCAGGTTTTTCCCTCCTGGAGTCCCTCAACAAGGTTATTTCAGTATACACAGACCAGCCAGTAATGTAAATCATGTGCTTAGCGTTAGTAATCGCATCAAAGACATCTTCCCAACATCGATGTGGTTCATAATATTTACCCCCTGATAGGGGGATTTGAGGAATAAATTTATCAGGGATATGCGCATCTTGATACAAAGAAACACGACATCCTGATCTCTGCGGGAAGAACGTGTAAGGGACACCAGGATATTTTCGACTACCTATTCCACATCCCCAGTTACGATCTCGACTGATATCAAAAAACTGCAGCTTAACATGGATTTTGGAACCTGCTTCAATGGGATTCTTGCCTTCATCCATTATCTCAATCCACTCATCAACCTCATCCCCTTCCAAAAGGTCATTAACCGGTAAATATGCTCTTCCAATTAAGGTTGCACCAATGGATTTGTTATCTTTGACTGTAAATATAACACTATTAGCCATATGGGCACAGTAGATGTGAAAAGACTCATTCCACCTGGGATTGTCTGGTTCATTTTCAATGACTCTGGTTCTTCCAACCCTTGCCTTTTCCAAATCAACTGTGGCATAAAGTCTAGAACCTCCTTTGCCCATACCTACTGTCTCCTCGACAGACTGTTTAATCTGCAATTATGAGATTTCAATAGAACAGAAACTTCATAAGTGGGGGAATCATTTCCTAAACAAGTTCAAAGTGTCTATTTTCTCATCATAAGTTTGTATCTAAGGAAAAGAATATGAATTGTAATAGAAACTTTTCATTAAGGCACAACTTTAAGTCAGCAAGGTCTCAGAAGTATTAGAAATGGCAAACATTAAATTCATAGAAGAGCGAAGAGAAAAAAACAAACATTTCAAAATCAGTATTTTCTGCTGAAGAACTGAGGGTGTGGACAAAGTTACTTCTCTAGTGTTGAACTAGTCCTTTATCGACAAGTAAGAAACGTTACATTGCTGCCCTCAATACCATAAACTAACCAGGTCCAGGCAACAACAGTTGAACAAACTATATTATACTATTGATGTAAAACCTAGAAAAAACTAATTCTATCATTTTGTTAATCATGACAATTTTTCACAGAACTATCTCCACGGACATGGCATTGAGAAGAAATAGAGTCCACCATACTGTAATCAAATAGGCGTTATAGCACCAACAGGTTTTAATCTGAACCTAATGGACGTAGTCTCGAAATCAATTCATTTAGAACAGCTTCACTCACCTTTAGGTAAATGGATTTAGATTTAACCTTTTTCATTGGTGAAACCATGAAATACCCCGATTCATCACTCATAATAACAACGTAAGTACCCAAGAAACAGACAAGGAGAGGAAGAACCTAACTAGCACAAGTCTTGATGATGTAATGCAAGTAGTACTGCACATGTGCTTCTCCCAGAAGCATATAGGGCATAAGGGGAGAGGATCTAGTGACTGCACAGAAACTCATCTGGGGACAGTCGATCACGAAAGCACGCGACTGGAAAAGCAGTGAAAGGGTTCCTCGCTAAATAAAACAAAAGTTCCACAATCCCTTAACTTCCCCAGTCCATCCCTTCACTCGGATAAAGATCACTTAAGCACCTCTGGAAGCGAACAAAAAAACAATGGAAGAGTCCGCCTCATCCTTATACGACTTCCATAGGAATAAGTCCTACCATTTTTATAGCATACTAGCACAATTCAATAAGAGATTGTGATCGCACATGTAACACAAAATGCAAATATGAACACGAATTATGCTAACATTGGGTTGTTATTTACGCTCATCCAATCCCTATAGAGAAGAACATTCCAACTTCTAGTTCTTAGAGAATTTTGTAAACATTATGTATCGTATCAAAAGAGACCACCAACTGAATAGTGAGCCAATACAGGGCAGCCAGGTGCACTAAGATCCCGTTATGCGCAGGGTACGGAGATGGGCCAGACCACTATCTAGCATTTCAGTGCAAGAGGCGGATCCGAGGAAGGGCCGAACCACCAGAGTCTATTATATGCAACTTTATCCTGCAAGAGGCTGGTTTGAGGAAGGGCCGGACAACAAGGTCTATTTACCACTTACGACTATGTCAATCATAATTCATACCATTCGTGAATAGGACCAATCCGTTTTAATTAACAAAAATTTACTAGAATTGACCAACAAAAGCCTCGGATAATTAAGGAAAGACCCATACATATAGTGACCCAATTCAAAATTCAAGTGGAGCGTATATGAATATAATATACCTTGCTAAAGATGTTGTTCCCGTGCTTCTCATGCAGCCTATCCACCTCGTGTATCGTCACATGCAAAGTACCATGAAGCAAAATTGAAGCCATTTTATCACCTTCAAACAAAGGATTACAATACAATTAGCAGCAAATTAAAACACAAAATCCATATAGTATTAGATAGTGCTGCTACAAATACAAAATCATTGTATACGTTGAACTCACGTCAAAAGGGAAAAACAACCAGTGCATGCAAAAAAGATAAGTTGGTAAGGTTAAAGAGAGCTGAAAATTAAAGTGAGAAATATGATCCGATATTTGCTGTAAAAATGAGTGATGGAAAAAGGAAGTGGCGATTCGGTAAAGCTGTGTGGTTAAACAAATATTGCCCCATAAGCATAGCGGAATGTAAAAAAGTTGAATCAGTAAAACAGAGGTTACACTACTGAAATTTAATTTGTATTTTATGAGGACCTGATTTTTATGCGCAAATTAATTTAAGTATGCTAAACAAATTAGATCCGGAATGGGAAGAAAACCAGCAAATTAGAATCATCAAAACCTCACACTATCTACTACTTAGCATGTTGTGACCTCTCTAAAGGTAAATGGTTATTCACTTGATGCTTATATTAATTTTATTTTATTTTAATAATTAAAAATTAAAATTAAATTGTTTGATTTAACATAAACAACCCTTCAAATCAGTGCTGTCCAAACTCTATTAAGACAATAATCTGCGTGTTATCTATTGAAACTGAGCAAAATGCAATAACGGTTAGTAACAATATCCAATCATGTTGGGCCGGGTTGTGACATAAGCAAATGAATTTGGTCCAGTTCGGTTTGTTCCTCTAGCCATTGCAAGACAAAAATATTTAAAAGTTGTTTTTGTTTAAAATACCAGGAGTAAATCAACTCAAACATACTCTGTATCATGTGATTAGACACACAATTAAAATATGACATAATTCAATGTATAAATAAAATTTACTCATAGATCTTTGTGTTCGCATCATAGGTCGATTAAGGTCACCGTGCTTTGTAAATATTCCTAACATTTGAATGGTTCAAAGCTTAATAACACAAAAACCTTCGAGAAATTTTCATAAGGCAACTAAATAAAAGAGTAGAAGTCGATGCAAGCAAGCATGACTATATCAAAACATCTAGAATAAGTGTGTGTTTGGTATGAAAAAAAATGTTTTTCATGAAAAATATTTTTCTAGAAAATGTTTTCTGAAAAATAAGTTGGTTTCTTACTTGTTTTCTTATGTTTGGTTGGTAAATGAAAAATATTTTCTAATATTTGGTTGTCGAATAAAAATATTTCAAAAAATACACTTTAATGTTTAGCTAAAGAGTAAAAATACATTTCAAAAAAATAATTTTTGATCCCAAAAAATACTTTTTTAAGGGTGTGTTCGATATGAAGGAGGAAAACCATTTTCTAGAAAAATAATTTTTTTCTTAATTATATTCTTGTGTTCGTTATGCATATTGGGTAAGTATATATTTTCTAAAAATATTTGAATATATTTAACAAAAATAATGAGAACGAATAGGATAAGAAGGGTGCAAAAAGAAAAATGTTTTGAAATATTTTTAAAAATAAATTTTTATATAAAAAAAAAATGAGGGGGGAGGGGGTGGGGTGGGGTGGGAGGGCTTTGTAGGTGGGGGTTGTCAAAATAGGCGATAGGGGTGGGGTGAGAAAATTATTTAATATTTTTTTAAAAATAAATTATTTTTTTTGGAGAGAGGGAAGAGGGGAGGGGGAGGGGGGTAGAGGTAGGGGAATGACGGTGGAGTAAGAAAAAAATAAAAAAAATTTAAAATATAAATATAAAATTATTATTTTTGGGGGCGGGGCGAGGGGGAGGGGGGTTGGTAGGGGGGACAAAAAAAAGTTTGAAATATTTTTTTTTGAATGCGTGGAGGTCGGGGTAGGAGAGTGAGGGTGGAACAAAGAAAAAATTAAAAATTTTTAAAAAATAAATTTGAAAAAATTATTTATTTATTTTTGGGGTGGAGGGTCGGGTAGGAGGGTAAGAAAAAAAATGATTTTTTTTAAAATAAATATTTATTTTTAAGGGGGGAGGGAGGGTAGGGGTTTGGATTTTGGATAGGGGATGGGGTAAAAAAAAATTGAAATACTTTTTTTGGATGGGGAGTAGGGTGGGGGATAGGGGATTGGGGGTCGGAGTACGAGTACGTGATTTTGAGAGTTGTATGAACATTTTAATTTAAAAATGAGGTTGAAAAGGAATTTTGAAAAATGTTTTTCTTACTTTTTGAAAGGAAGTCCTTTTTTTTAGAATTGAGAAAAATAAGTTGATTTAAAAAATATTTTTCAAAACATTTAAATCAATCAAACATGAGAAAATTGAAAAAGATTTTCACAAAAAACATATCAAACACACTCTAAATCAACTTATTGTTACACATGATTATTAAACTATGACATAATTCAAATGTATAAATAAAATTGACTCATAAATTCCACGTGTGCATTATCTCGGTAGGTGGAATAAGGTCACTATTTTAGTGGGCCGTCTTGTTTTAATTATCTAAAAATTACATAAATATACAATTTATGTTTTCAATATTACAAAAAATCTCAACTCCCTAAACATATTGTAAAAATTTCAACATATACACAGAATGCTATGTATATGTCGGCTATGTTATGTATATTAATAGGGAGAGAGAGTAAAGCAATTAAAAAAGTGAGAGAGAGTATAATTACTTCCAAAAAGGTTAGTATTTATGTTATTTATACTTTAAATATTCCTAAAATGTGAATAGTTCAAAGCTTAATATCACAAAAAACTTTGAGAAATCTTCATAAGGCACCAACATGAATTGTGGTGCAGTGAATTCAGAAAATTGCATGTCATAGACCCAAATATGGGTGGCTTTAGATATTTGACCTCAATAAGAAATATTTTTAAATAATAACCTTACTCAGGAGATGTAATTACTTGAATGAAAGAAATTAAAGAAAAGAACAAGAATAATAAAAATTGCAAAAAAAGAAGAAAAATATTAAAAAAATAAAAATCAAAGAAAATGTAGAAGTTGAGAGAGAATAGGAAAAAAATAAAGATTGAAGAGAAAATGGTTTATTACCCCTCCAATCTTTAGTCGAAATTCCAACTACACACTCAACCTTTAAATGTGATCTATTACCCCCTTGAACCTTTTTTACCAAATTTATGACCCCTTGAACTATTTAAAATTGAAATTATAACACCCCTAAAAATCCACAACCACATTTATGTTGAGAGGTGAGATACACGCGTTTTTGACACATGTAAAATATATATTTATTTTTTTATAACACCCCTAAAAATCCACAACCATATTTATGTTGAGAGGTGAGATACACGCGTTTTTGACACATGTAAAATATATTTTTTTTTTAATCAATTTTTTATTCATTTCCTTCTACAATTATTATTTTATTATTTTATTCATCTTGCCTTCTGCATTTCCTTCTTCATTTCCCTTTCAATTCATCTTTCTCCTTCCTCTTCATCTTCTTCTCTTTTTTCAATCTCAAAAGCCATTTTGATCCAACAACTGTAATAGACAATTTTTTATTTATTATGCTTTCTCTTTATTTTTTCTTTCCTTTTCCATTTCATTCTCTTTTCTTTTACTAAATTCTCTTTAATTTTTTCAGCCTTGCCTTTCATAACTCATTCTCAAATCGCTTTGACCTCTTTAACTTCCCCCAACAACGAACACAAAAGTGAAGAAGACAATGAAGAAATAGATCTAAGTTCCATTTCAGTTTAAAAAAAAAAACTGAAATGGACCTGCTAGTGAGTTAGAGATGCAGGGCAGAAGGGGCAAATTAGGTGCTGATACCAAGACCCTCCTTAGGATCCTGTGTCATCGAGGAGAGTCGGAGGCCTCTCAGTTTGTCAAGAAGCAATTCAAAATCTCCAAATCTGGAGCTTAGTGTACTTATCGAGTATATTTTTAGAGGACCGAGCGAAACCATGGATGAGATTGTAACATAGACACAATCAAAATGCTTTTTTTTTCTTATTTTTTTGGGATCTAATTTGTACGAGAACAATCTGGTGCGACAGATTCTTTTTCTTCTTCAAGAGATGTACTTAAAGCATAGTTTTTTGTTTCCTATTCCATGTATATGTCTAGTGTACAATCTTAAACCTGTTTGGGACGCATGTATGTATAATTTTTGCTCATGGGAAGACAGATTTGTACTATTATTTGGAAGATTCTAAAAATTGAGTTGTAATGTCCTGGTAAGTGAGGTATTAAAAATTATCATCCTTGTTGCAGAGATCTTCTAACCCATTTTAAAATTTACGACGACTTTGAAGTCGTAAATAATGGACAATAGCGATGTTAAAATTTCGACAATCTTGAAGTTGGAAATAATGAACAATACTCATTTTGAAATTTTCGACGAAATTGAAGTTGAAACCAATCGATTTTGTGTTTGGAGATAAGAAAAATGATAAATTAATTTTCGATGCCATTGATGAGTTGTTGGATGTCATTGTTTGTAAGAAAAAGACAGAAAGAAAATGAATAATTAAAAATGAATAAAGAAAATATTAAAAATATTTTTTTTAATAAAAAAAATCGTCCTCACTCTCTTTAAAGAGAGTGAAACACTCTTTTGCCATGTCAGTGTTCGGGGGGGGGGGTAATGATTCCACTTTAAAATAGTTCAGGGGGTAATAGGTTACCTTTAAAGGTTGAGTGTGTAGTTGAAATTTTGACTAAAGGTTGGGGGGTAATAGACTATTTTCTCAAGATTAAATAAAAATAAGGTCGAGAAAAAATTAAAAAGAAAACAAGAAAAATCAAAGAAAAGTAAAAAAAGTTTTTTCTTTTATAAAAGTAGACATTGAAAGGTATAAAGAAAAAAAAGTAAGGATTGAGAAAAACTAAAAAGAATAAAAAAAGAAGAAGAGGAAATAAAAAATAAAAATAATATAAAAGAAAAAAGAAAAAAAAAGTTGAGAGGAAAAAAGTAAAGATTGAGAAAATTAAAAGTAAAAAGAGAAAAAAAAAATAAAGATTAAAGTAAAATTAAAAAGAGAAAAAAATAAAAGTTGAAAAATATAAATATGAAGTTGTTATCCATTATGAAGATCATTTATGTAATTTACTCAATTGATCAGGGGTAATTTCGTTCAAAAAATACTAGTTAATAGGTAAAGACTATTTTAAGGAAGTCTTTTTATTTGGGACTAAAATTTGAAAGCTACCCTAATTTGGGTCTATTTTTTAGATTCACCCCAGTGGATGGGGCTACTCCACCATTAACCAGAGGTCGAGAGTTCGACCCTGAGTATAGAGAAAACTCGGTTGGGAGCGCTGCCACCTTAATGGGCCCTGCAACGCGCGATCCAAATTAGTCGGGGCTCCAATGCAGATACCGAACACCGAATGAGAAACAAAAAAAAAAAGTCTTCATAAGGCAGACTAAAATAAAAGATTAAAGGCGATGCAAGCCAACAAATAGTTATGCTTTGCTATCTTCTTTTAAATTTATGTGTATTACTTTTGAGAAATTTGTTTAAAGAGAATGTTTTTTTTCTGATTTAATAATTTTTTAATTTCAATATCATATGATATTTTAATATTATTTATATATATATATAGTTTAAAATAACTAAAGTCTTATTTAAATTTCGTGTTATGTCAAATTAGCAAACAAATTAAATGTAGAGGATTATGAATGATCAACGACTTAATGTTTAGTAGTCTTATCATGTACTACATTTTCCAGATCAATCTTATACAAAATTTAAACTCAAAAATTTATGGTGGTCTCTCCTACGAAAACTATTTTGAGTGAATTTGATTTGATATAATTTTAAAAGCAATTAATTGCGCCAAGCCGCCACTCCTGTGTATACAGTGGTATGATTTAACTAAGAAAATTGAGAAAACAAAAATGCAAATAATTCTGGGCTTTACTTTCCATGTAACGATAGTACTGTAAAATATACATACAATATATAGAGGTAATTAATTTATCAACCAGTAGATATTTAGCTAGTAAATTAGAAGACACAATCTTCTACAATATCTCTTAGGAAAAATCTTTTTTGCCACAAAATTTTGACCCAAATTTAGCCACAATAGAAAATATACACGTTCACACTATAAACTAGTGTCATTTTGGACATTTTTACCCTTTTATCTTAAAAGTTGAATATATTCTTCTATCCTATTTCCAATACATTGATTATGTTAATGAGCTTAATTATGATTAATTCAAATATGGAAAAGTGTTTGTTTCCTGATTTCTATTCACTGTCAATTGGGCAAATACGTTTTCAATAATCTTTTTTCTTAGGTAAATATATTTGTTTAAGTATTATTCATATTTAATATGTGTATTTCTGCAAAATATATTAGCTAGAAATCTCTAATTTTAATTAGTATAATTTTATACTTTTTCAAGTTAAGAAAAAAATAATTAGGTAGAGATCTCAATATTTCAGTGTAATCTTTGTCAATGTTTATTCTTTCATAGTAAGAATTTTATTTGTGACAGTAAAAAACAACTAGTACTTTAATTCGCATTTTTTAAGTCCGAACATAACACCCTTGACTCTAGCTACAACTGATCAAAATCAAATCGAAATCAATAATCTGTAACGATAATTTGATTATTGGATTAATGGTTCGACTTATCGGATTACCAGATGTAAAGTGTGACGAGTTGTTGTTATCGTAATATATTTATAAATTGTGTTTGAAAATTATTTAAATATATACATTAATTTTATTTAAGCGTAATAATTTTAAAAATAATTAATTAGAGATCATTTTAGTAACAAATATAAGTAATAATTCATGATTTATCAAATCGGCGTAATATAGAGGCGAACGACTTGTATGATTAACACTTATTGGTTCGACATATGTGAACTATATGCATGATTTCTGTAAGTGTCGACGTTTACCAGATCTAAAGTGTGGTGAGTTGTCGTTATTGCAATATCTTACAAATTATGCCTGAGAATTATTTAAATATATATTTTAATTTTATTTAAACACAATACTTAAAAATAAATAATTAAAGGTCATTTTAGTAACAAATATAAGTAATGATTCACAATTTATCAAATCGACGTAACATATGGGCGAAAGACTTGTACCATCAATATTTATGTCTCACTCTCTTTGGTTCGACACATATGGACTATATGCATGATTTTTATAATATGTCGAGACTTACCAGGTCTAAAATGTGTTGAGTTGTCATTAGTGAAATATTTCACAAATTATGTTTTAAAATTATTCAAATATATAGTTTAATTTAAATTTAACATAATAATTAAAAATAATTAATTAGAAGTCATTTTAGTAATAAATATAAGAAATGGTTCACAATTTATCAAATCAGCGTAGCATAAAGGCGAAAGACAATCAACACTTATATCTCACTCTTTTTGGTTCAACATATATGAACTATATGCATAATTTCTATAATGTGTCGACATTTATCAGTTCTAAAGTGTGCGATCCGCAATTTATCAAATTGGCGTTACATAAAGGCGAAAGACTTATACGGTCAACACTTATATCTCACTCTCTTTAGTTCGACACATATGAAGTATGATCTATATGATTTCTATAATATGTCAACATTTACAATGTCTAAAGTATTTCAATTGTCGTTATTGAAATATTTCACAAATTATGTGGAGAAATTATTTAAACATGCAATTTAATTTTATTTAAATAAAATAATTAAAAAATAATTAATTAGAGATTAATTTGATAGTATATATAAGTAACTATCCGCAATATCATATCAGCGTAACATAAAGGCGAAAGACTTGTGCGATCAACACTTATGTCTCACTCTTTTTAATTTAACATATATGAGTAATCAATTGTGGGATTACATTGGGTATATTGTTGTAGGTAAAAATTGAAAGAATTAAAAAATTAAATATTTAAACTAAAGTTTATTTTGGTCAAAATTTATCGATGATCATTTAACATTGAGTTTGTCACACAAAAAATTACTTTCAATCCTTTTTTTGTTACGTAAAATCACATAATTTTAATAATTATACAAAAATATTTTGCTATTTTATCACATAAAAGTATTCCATCTTTAAAATTTATCACACACAATTTATTTTATTTATTTTTGCAAAATTTACAACAAAATGAGTATACCAGGATAGAAAAATAGTTACAACAACAACAACAACATACCCAGTGTACTCCCACCTAGTGGGTCTGGAGAGGGTAGAGTGTACGCAGTCCATACCACTACCTCAGGTGAAGTAGAGAGTCTGTTTTCGATAGATCCCCGGCTTAGAATCAATAACAATATAACAGACACAATACATAAATGCATATAAACTTGTACAGTATGCAAAAGAGGATAGAAAAATAGTTAAATTATATTTTTTAAAATATTATTGATAGTACGTTAAAAATAGAAAAACAAATGTGACAACGTGTATTTCTAAAAATCGTGTGTTACCCTACGCAGCAAACCACTAATGGATGTTTCGAATATTATCGTAGATGTAATTTATTTTGAAGCGACAACATATTTTTGATATAAAATATTAAATTCATACAACATTTACTTTTTAATTAACTTGTTTAAAGTTGAATGATTGCTAAGTGAAAAAAAAATAAAAAATGTTAAATTTATGTGATAAATTTTAAAATTAAATGACTTTTATGTAAACAAAAAATTAAAATTATATGACATTTTAGAATTAAATGACTTTTATATAAGAAAAGGTAATTTTTATGTAATAAATTTAAAATTAAATGACCAATGATGAATTTTAAAAAAAATTATTTTAATAAACTATGATTTGTATATAATGAAATTAGTTTTAAAATTTAATAATTTAAAAAATAAAAAGAAAATAGAAGATTAGAGGGGAAGTACCAAAAAAGAAAGATTAAAGGAGAGAAAACCAAAAAAGAAAAAAAAAAAGAAAAAGCAGTGGAGAGAAAGAGAAAAAAGTGAATGTGTCCCATATTTAAAGTCATGGTCCCTCACATAATTAATAACATAAAATTTTGATTTGAGTGTCTAGGAAATAGTAGTAAAAGAATAGTTTTCAATGTGAGAATTGATTTTTAAGTTTAGGGAATAATTCTTTGATTAAAAAAAAGAATTTTGAAAGAAAAAGTTTATTACAGTCTTTTCACAATTATGGTTAAATTTGAGTCATATTTTTATGGCCATTTAACACTTCCCTATGTTTTAGCACTATTGTTTACTCATTTCATCTCAAATTATTCGTTCTAAATTGAGATAACACATTGATTAAGAAAAATAATTAATAACATGATTAGTTTATCATAATACCCCTATTAAATAATATTTACATTTTAATTTGAAGAAAAAATAATTAATGCAAAGAGTAAAACATGAAAAAAAAAAGTGTCTCTTTTTAATTAATGAAAAAAAATAAGTAAAATTAAAAATCAAATTTAAAAATTTTAAATAATAATTTGGGACGGAGGGAATAGTTAATATGAAATAAATTCATATGTACTCCTCTTTAGACATGTGCTCATCGATAACCGTTTCAATTAATTTATTCGGGCCAAAGATTCAATGCATTTTTGCGAATATTGTCAATTAAGTATTATACTACTCTCTTCGTCTCAAATTATCCGTTTCAAATTTTTTAATTTGATTTCTTATTTTACTTGTCTTTTTTCATTAATCAAGAAGAGATAATTTTTTTTTCATATTTTACCCTTTGTATTAATTACTTTTTCTTTAAATTAAAATGTAAACATCATTTAATAGAGATACTATGGTAAACTAATCATGTTATTAATTAATTTTTTTTAATTAATGTGTCATCTCAATTTCTAACGGATAATTTGTGACGAATAGAGTATTTAAATTGCTGTCAGTTGTACAATGATAATCATTCCTTTACGCTCATTAAAATTGGCCAATCTTATTTAATATCTCACTTTTGGTGTAAAATATAAGGAGGTTTAATTCGACACAAACAAACAATAAAAATGATAATCAACTAACACATCTTATGACTAATTATGTCAATTTCAGATGCACCATTAGCCGCCGTTTGGTTTAAGGTACCAAAATAAATAATCTCGGGATAAAATTTTTAATGTATGTTTGGTTGATAATATTCGGGATAATTTATTTCAGGATTAATAAATAGTACCGGAATAAGTTATCACCCATTTGGTGGAATAATAATCCCATCATTATTTATCCTCGAGATAAAATTAGAAAAGAACATAATTGCCCTCCAAATTCTTAGATTATCACTTTATATATATATATTACTTTATTTTTCTTATATAAAATATAAAGTATTTTGGTAAAATCTTGGATGTTATGAAATAATAAAGAACAAAGAAGAAGAGTAGAGAGAGAATAGAGAGTAATTCTTATTTCTCTTGAGAGATGAATTACAATGAAGCAAAACTCATTTACTTATAGGGGAAAACTAACTTTGGGGTTTGTAATTTTTTCATAAATAAACATACACAATATATGGTAAAGTAGGTATTCACTATATATGGTAAAGTAGGTATTCACTATATATGGTAAAGTAGACATTCACTATGTATGGTATATTTATAACACTCCCCCTTGAATATCTAATTGATAGATAATGTGCCTCGTCAAAACCTTACTAGAAAAAATTCAGTGGAAAAAAAATCTAGTGAAGGAAAAAGAGTACACATCTCTAACAATACGCATATAAGCTGCCTCATTAAAAAACTTACAAGGAAAATTCAATGGGACAAAACCTCAAAAAGGAAAAAGAGTACAACGCGTATTAACTCCCCCTAATGAAAACATCCTTGGACCTTTGCTTCCCGATCTTTTGCACCATCTTCTTGAAAGTTGCAATTGGAGGAGACTCAGTGAATAAATAAATCACATTGTCACTTGAACGAATCTGTTGCATGTAACTATCATCATTCTTTTGGAGCTCATGCATGTAGAAAAGCTTTGATGGAGTGTGCTTCGTTCTATCTTCTTTTATGAATCTTTCTTTAAGTTGTGTTATGCATGCTGCATTATCTCCATATAAAATCGTGGGTACTTTGTCACATTTCAAGCCACATTTTTCTCGAGTGAGATGTATTATGGACCTCAACCACACACATTCTAGGCTTGCTTCATGAATAGCTATAACCTCAGTGTGATTCGATGAAGTAGCTACGATAGACTGCTTTGTTGATCTCCAAGATATGACAGTACCACCACATATGAACATATAGCCTATTTGAGACCGTGCTTTATGTAGGTCAGATAAGTACCCAACATCAACATGACCAATAAGATCGGGACTGCAAATTTGCTAACAAATTAACTGAAAAAGGTTATACTAGGCCTTATAGTATTTGCAAGATACATTAGTGCATTAATTGCACTAAGATATGATACTTCATAATCAAGGAGTTCCTCATTCTTTTCTTGAGGTCGGAATGAATCCTTATTCAATTTTGCATGTTTCTCATTTAAGCAAAAAATCTATTGCTTTTGAAAACTCTCCAAGAGTTCCAATGATACTCAAATCATCAAATTATCTCTTATGAGGATAATAAAAAGTTTCGCAAAAACTTTATATGCTTTAGGCATTTTGAATACTTTAAAGATTTTCATATGGATTTTTATCAAGTGACAATATCCAACATGTCAAGTGTGACATCTTCAAGTGTCTGGACTACAAATCAAATAAGTTTTATACTTACCAAAATGCATCCTTTCGTGTCACTTGATAAATATTTCTACGTCAGCATGCTTAAATAAACGTAGAATTCGAATCCTCGTAATACTTTATAATATTGCGCCAATATTGTATCAAAGATATTATTGATGATATATCATTTCGTATCGATTCACAGTATGACATAACATTTTGAGATCCCATCACTTTATTATTTTCAGGTACCTGAACTTCTCATAAGGTTTCATGAAATGTTATGTCATAGTCTCTTCAAGAGCACATTGTCTTCTTATTATGATTATTTGATCCTTATTTTTCAAAGATTATTTTATATTTTCATTTGAAATAGTTTAGTCTATCATGCTTTATGCATGTGTAGACTTTGTCCTTTATGAACACAAAATAAGAGCACTTGCAGCTTAAATATGAGATGCGTTTGACATTCGACTTGAATTTTCTTTTGAATAAAAATCTGATGATAATTCCTAACATATTTCATAGCTGCTTATAATCTCCCCCTTATATTAGGAAAACTAACATACATCCTCAATCTTTGTGCATCATGGTATATTCATTAATCGTATACCGCACATCAAAACTATTAGATAATAGTTGGTTCCTGACCTTGAACCAATTGAAAGGGAAGAAATAATCATAATTTATTGGTCTAATGCATACAAGTGTTATTGTATGCAACATATCATATTTCAGACCAATACATGAAGCTTTGTTCTCATCAGCAATGGTTTAACTATTTATTAAAGGCATTCAATGCCAAACTATTTTCATCAAGATGAATTGTCTTGATTGCACAATCTGAATGTTATGCTCTTAACTCTATTTTATTGAGCAAACAACTTTATTAATGTCAAACTACAGGTTGACAATAAATGTACATGTGATTATCTTGTTGATGTATTTTTTTTTTCAACATATCACATGAAAGGTGAACGGGTCCATATTCATATTTTATACTTTTCAAATTTAAGGAATTCAATCCCAACATTAGTTGATCCAACCAACTTAGAATAAGCGACATAAATAATTCTCGAAGAATCTTCTAGTTCTTCAATACTTGTCTAATACTCAATATGCACATCTTCGAGATGTAAGAATCGTTCACGTCAATTTATGAACTTTTATTCTAGTAAACTCCAAGTTTACCATGACATGTACTTTTTTCTTTAGTAAATTTCAGATTTACTATTACATGAATAAATTTCAGATTTACTACTTTAGAAGTAGATTTCAAAATAACTTTTCTCAGTTATTCTGCCTCATTCGGAGGTGAGTTGTGATACCATCACAATCAAGTGCACGTTTGCATTAATAAGGTTCTCATTCCCCAGGAATGAAATATAATTGTGCCTTCAGCCTATCAAATTATGATAGCTTATAACCTCTTTCATGATATTGGTACTTCAGAAGAAAATCGAGGCATAGATATGATAGAGAGAATTTCTCTATATTGCTACCACATTCACTTCAAGAATGGAGCAAATTATCATCTTTCAGACTTATCATATATTGCTATCGTATTCACTTCTTGGAATGTAGCATATCCAATGGACAAGTTTCGTGACTTTTCATCAAAAACACATTATTTTACCTTAGCCATCATAATATCATCAATATGATGCATTGAGATTCAAACTCAATGTCTTACCCATATAAAGGTGTCTTAGGCATAAATTGATGGGACTTAAACCCAACATATTATCATCCCTTTTGATAATATTGTTCTTGAGGAATAAATTTAAATCTTAAATAATTTCAAACCAATTATTTTTCCTCAAATCCAACAATAATTATATTATTACTTATTAGTAACAAAAGAAAGATAACATAAGAAATTACTAACATTGAAATTACCTTTAGATTTATAATCTCATCTTGTTTGGTAGAGTCTCGTGCTGATAACGTGTTATGAAATAATAAAGAACAAAGAAGAAAAGTAGAGAGAGAATAGAGAGTAATTCTTATTTCTCTTGAGGGATGAATTACAATGAAGCAAAACCCCTTTACTTATAGGGAAAAACTAACATTGAGGTTTGTAACTTTTCCATAAGTAAACATACACAATATATGGTAAAGTAGGTATTCACTATATACGGTAAAGTAGATATTCACTATACATGGTATATTTATAACAATGGACAAGTTATTAAAGTATGTTGGCATTCCCTTTCTAACTTAATACATGCTTAATTATTAAATAATTTTTTTTTTTATATTTAGCTAAAAATATTTGAAAATTAATTTTTTATAAAAGTATAATTTGACTCTCCAAATATTAGTGATACTAAATAATGAAAAATGAGAGTGATTCTTTTTCACATTTTTTGATGATGAATTTTTTTAACAAAAAATGAGATTATCAATATTTTATGAAATTTAGAACAAAATAAGTAATTTAACATGAAATATTAGAGATTCACACACATTTAAGAAATATTTTATTTATAAATATATGATACGTTAAATTTATTTGAATAATTATTATGTTTATTTATATATTTTAGTTTCTCTAAAAAATAATAAAAATATCGATTCAATTGTTGAATTACATATTTTAAATTAAATAGTTTTTTAATCACTTAAAAATTGATATTGTATATATCAATTAACTAAATTTTAATATTCTATATTATATGAATGATATGTGTTTAAATGAAGTGAAATAAACAATAAATTCTCTTTTACTTTAACAAATTTAAGTTGAAAGTTTTTATTTCAAACTAAATTTAAACACACGACATAATCACGGGAAGACACACGCAAAATAATTAAAGTTAAATAAGATGAAAGTTTTATTTTTAAAATACACGATATAATTATGGAAATGCACACACACACAAAAATTAAGCTAAATAAGATAAAAGTTTATTTTTTAAGAATAAATATTTAAAGCTTGAATATATATATAAGTAAAATAAGATGAAGGGTATTTTCGTAATCAGTTAATTTATTGTTAGAAATTATACCATGCATATTACTTTGAATACAACAAACCAAACACTCAATAAAAAATAATCTCAGTATAACTTATCCGTTCATAACTAATCCCAGTATAACTACATTTCCAACCAAACGGCCCCTTAGTGTTTTATCCTTCCTTTTTGTAGCACTTAACAGGTCAGATATATGAAAATTAATTTAACCATGACTTAATGCTCACAAATTTAGATTTAGTCACCTAATTAACTGGACGAAATAGATATTATTTCACCATGTGGCGTACATTATTCTTTTCCTTTTTCCTTTTCGCATAGTTACTGAACATAATCCTAAAAGGGTAAAGCATTAAATAATATTACTGCATACATTCTCAATAATTAAAAAAGAAGTGCAACATTTTACGTGCTACTAGTAGTAGCATTTATTTCATACAATTATTCAGTTACTGGAAAGCATAGATGTGATTGAAGATGTGAAAATATCATATTGTTGCAATTACTGATCAATGAGGTAAGTACCAAAGATTTCTTTTGACATATTCAGGCAGTCCAGTTTGATTTATCTTCTCAATTATTTGTCATTCGCTAATAAAAAGTTCAAATCCAACAATACCAATTGCCTTTAGTTCCTTCTTCGAATAAAAATTTAATTCTCTTTAATGTGACTTTTATTCCAGAAAGTCACTCAACTTTAAATTTTACTTCAAATGAATGATTAGTGTTAAGGGCAAAATATGCTAATGTAGACAAGTAAAAGATTTTTTTTTTTGGATAGAACAAAAGCTTTATTAATCATTCAGCAAAGTAAAAATGAAAAATTATTTAACTATACTAGTGAAAAAGCAAAAGTTAACATAGAGAATATTCAAAATTCAATAATAAACCAATACAGTCTAAATCAAATTCTTCTTAAATTATGGGGCTAACACTTTAAAAGATAAGGATCAATATCCCTAAACTAATTATATCAGTTTAAAGTACAAACAAAATTATTAGTAGAACTGTTTGCTTTTCGCTCATTTGCAGTTGCTAATTCTATCTTATTACTCACTTTAGTCACATTATTTTTATATTGATTAGAGTAGACACTTATTAGATACTGAACATTCATGGATTTCTTCATTTCATTATTTAAACTATATTTCAGCTAGAAAGAGTAGTACTTCGTGGAATTGAATGTCTTTAAATTCAATCAAACTGTAACAACAGAACAATTATTACTGTGAAAGTCACTTTTAGGGTACATTTTTCTACAATAATATCAGGGTTACCAAACTGCAACAAAGAATTTTCAGCGAGTCTTCCAAATAATTTCATCACGCACATCATATTGGTTGGGTTAGAAAAAAAGAAGTTAAACTATTATTACTGCTATAATTTTGATTAGATTGTATTTTTCTTCATATTGCCGGTGTATTTAACTTACTAATCCCCCTTTTCAAGAACAATTAGTCATACTTAACTCTTACTCCTAAAGATATTTAGTGTATACTCCCTTAATTTCAAAATAAATGATTTTGGGATGTTGCATTTTGTAATTACATGAGCATGCAATTCATGCCTTGAAATACTACCTACTATGAAGATTTGAAATAGTTGAAAATCTCAGTAAAGAAAAGGGCAATTCTAGGGAAAACTAATTCATATGACTTTGATCTTTAATTTTTAAAATCTATTTTGGCCCATAAAAAAGTTGTAGAAATCCTTTTATATTGGAATAGACAGATCAGTGTAATTTAAATACTTTCCTTGGTGGAAGTGCTGGGTAAAATTATCTTCTTGGCCTGGCCAAGGATAGATCGAGCTAGAAGATTATGTATGACTTCAGGTAAATCGAACAACTTTAATCTAACTCAAACCTTAAATTTAGCTCAAAAATCAATCACTATAAACAATTTGTATAGCCTTAATAAAATGGATCTTGATCATATAATTAACTCAACTACAAAATCTAGCTCATGAAGTAGAATGATTTAAGCAATATTAAAACGACCGTTCATTCCTTATAAGCTGAAATTAGAACTTATAAATTGAACCTTATATGTTGAGATTAAAATTTATAAGTTGAAATTCTAGCTCCGACTCTATTGACGGCTAATATGCAACTTCAATTCGTGTTAGTATATTATAGTAGGAGGAGTATCATTTAGCCTTTCAATTTCATTCAAGGCAATCGCCATCAAATGGTACTCTACTCTGCACATGCAGCCAATCCAAAAGAGTACCCTCATATATAGAACTAGAAGAGAATTAAAGAAGAGATATTACTGCATAGAGTGGACTTGTCTATAGTAGTAGACTAGTAGGGTAGTGCGTGGTCCACATAGGACTTACGTAGTACGTAAGTATTATTATTGAACTACTTCAAATTAATCACTAATAATATTGTTACCAACAACTCATCTCCTTTCTCTTGAATGCTCCTCCTCACACTAGTATTTCTAACTCAACCTTCTTATTACTAAGCTTAATTACATTACATTACATATGCCAGTAATGCCACTGTCCTTGTGATCCTTATATGTATACCCTTCTTTGATAAACTATTTCCACACATTTCAACTGTACAATTCTCTCTCTTCTCTCTATCATTATCTCACTGACAAGTATGGTACAGGCAAAGAAGTTCAGGGGTGTCAGGCAACGCCATTGGGGTTCTTGGGTCGCTGAGATTCGTCATCCTTTACTGTATTTTACCACACACACCCCACTGATCTCCTCTCTTTCTTTTAACTTTAATCCTACAATTCATTAATAGATATTCACCTACATAGTTAGTTAGTATTGAATTTAATTTATTACTATGCCCATAACTTTAATTTTCACTATGCACACCTTCAGTTTCATGTAGCGCTCTATCGATCACTAATCAGATCTAACCTCATGATCGCAGATGAATTCAGAATTTAAATTTGATATATACATGAAGTCAAATCTTTTTTGTTTTTTCTTGTAGGAAGAGGAGGGTGTGGCTAGGAACTTTTGAAACTGCGGAGGAAGCTGCCCGAGCGTACGATGAGGCTGCTGTTCTGATGAGCGGACGCAACGCCAAAACAAATTTCCCAGTGCAGGCACCTGACGACGAGAACAAAAAAGACAACTCTAATTCCAATGCTTTCTCCGGATCATCATCATCATCGCTCTCTGCTATACTGAGCGCCAAACTCCGCAAGAGCTGTAAATCGCCTTCCCCGTCTCTCACATGCCTCAGGCTTGATACGGAGAGTTCCAACATTGGAGTGTGGCAGAAGAGGGCCGGGGCTCATCCTGACTCTTGCTGGGTCATGACTGTTGAATTTGGAAAAAAGAAGATGATGAATGATAACGACCAAATTATTCCAGACAAAAACATAATAACTTCTTCAAGTACGTTGTCGTCTCCAGGGACTTCTACAGAGATCAAAGAAGGCAAAGTGTGCGGAGTGATGAATGAAGAAGAGCGAATGGCACTTCAAATGATTGAGGAACTTCTCAACAGGAATTAATCATAGTACTGTTTAACTTCTTTGGTAATGCTTGGTCTTTTACACGAAAAGTGAAAAGCATCAGATAATATTCCTAATAATATTAAGTAATGGAGTAGCTGTATTGTCACTAAGGCTATGTTACTCTTACAATTCAAAAATGTAACTGAATGTGTGTCGGATTTTTCCAAAAATAGTGTATTTTTAGAGTATCCAACATGTGTGCGATTTTTGGAGACTCCGAACAACATAGTTGTAAGGTAGTACAATTTTTTTTTGAAGTCATTGCTTTGTATTATGTGTGTCCAAGATTGTTCAACCATGTTTTTATACTAATTTGATATAGAAGACATAAATGTTACTACTTGGGATGGAACTACGTATTGAAATGGACTTCCACAGAAGCAGGGGGTGAGATGCATTTATATGCTCCCTCCGTTTAAAAAAGAATGACAATAAAGAATATTTTTTAATCTCGTGTTCTTAAATTAAAAATTATATCAAATGTATCAACATGTCCTTCAATCTTGTGTCTTAATCATGTCATGCAGAAAGTAAAAATTTAAAAATTGTTAAAAAGGAAAAGGAATCATTCTTTTATAAACGGATTAAAAAAAAAATTATGTCATTCTTTTTTAAACGGAGTATTATATATACTACGTACATACATATGGATGCCGACTTTTAATTTTCTGTTTCCATGCGTGTCTAGAAGTCAATTTAAGTGGGGCTGTGCACTGAGATAATACGTATAAAAATTACACAAATACACAACTTATATTTTCAATATTACAAAAAATCTCAACTCCCTAAACATATTACAAAAATCACAACATATACACAGAATGCTATGTATATGTCAGCTATGTTATGTATATTAATAGGGAGAGAGAGTAAAGTAATTAAAAAAGTGGAAGAGAATGTAATTACTTCCAAAGGGTTGGTATTTATGTTATTTATACATTATATATATATATATATATATATATATATATATATATATATGCATCTAGCTGGGCTTAGTGAATAAATGAAATTGTCGTAGAAACAATTAAAATTTACCTCTTCGTCTGGTTTTGCAAGCTATAGTTGGAGTGGGTTTATCCCGTGCACTGAAGGGGAGCAGTTGCAGATTTCCTTGGGGTTCAAAAAAACAATTATAATTTCCTTGAGGTTCCAAAAAAAAGCAATCCATTTCAACTTATACGTTTATATTTTCTGACTTTTAAAATTTTAGAATTTTAATATTTTGCTAGTCAGTGTTTGCACTTTTTATACGTCTCTTGAAATGGTCAAACAAGTATACGTTTATATTTTCTGACTTCAAGTTTAAATTAAATATATATATGCAAAAGTCTTTAAAATTAAATAAGTATATTATTAGAATATATACATAATTGTAATTTGTAAAAGTAAAATGACTTCGCTAGAGAAGGAAATCAGGTTGCTCATAGCTCGACAAGAAGTGTGATATAAGGGAGATGGAACAAGTTAATTCTTTTGTAATTTAAAATCCTTCCACTTTTGATTTGGATAAATGTGTGTTAGACCTTTTAATTAAGAGACATATTTCACTGCAAATGTCCCTAATTGTACTTTGATAGAGCAATATAATATATGAAATATTGTCTTTACTATCGAAAAGGGGAAAATTAACAACACCATGAATTGCATGAAAAATTAAAACTGATAAAAACATTAATCCGGATGCATATATGTATAACATCATAATCTTTAAGTATTTAATTTATAGTTGGCAAATGATTGTCAATTAATTAGTCTAATTACGACGTTGAATCGTGTATTGGGATATCAATTGGATCGCAAGCAGAACATTTTTCACCAGATTTGGAATTAAACGATGATGAGGCACTCATAATTGGCACCAAATATAGAGGATGTTATCTCAATAATATTATTAGTTAGAGTTTTGACAATTGTGAGCAAACCCTAAAACATTTGATTGGATAAATGTCTCTGTTAGTTTGTCAGTGCTAGATTGATCTTTTTTTCTTTTGGTTCTCAGTTTGATCGATCAGGATTCTCACCTCATAAAAATCAATTATTTACGACATGAGTGGTCTTTTTGATATGACTTGAACAATTCTCACCTCTTATGCTAACTTTTAGAGTTGAGTTAGACCCAAATTTAATTTCTTTAATATGACTCAGGCAATCCTCAATCTCCTCAGTGGTTGAATTAGGTCCCAAATCTATTTTTTAATAAAACCGCTTCCAAATATCCTAGAGTTCAAACACAAAGTTCTAAATTTCTAATTAAAGATATTTTTGATGTGAAACAACATTGGTTAATCTCCAACTATGAGATTTTGAATACGAAGATGTTAATTGATGTTTATTGATTGGGGAAGTGAAACAACATAGATTATTCTCCAAATATGAGATTTTGAATATGAAGATGTTAATTGATGTCTATTGTTCGGGAAAATGAAACAACACAGATTATTCTCCAAATATGAGATTTTGAATATGAAGATGTTAATTGATGTCTATTGTTTGGGAAAATGAAACAACAAAGCGGACAACTAGTTTTTGTTAACGTCAATTAGGCAGACGCCTCATGGTTAATTATTGGGAAACTAATGGGAGACGGACTATTACTATACTCCCTCCATTTCAATCTATTTAACTTATTTTTTTATCGATTTAAAAAGATACTAACTTTATATATATATATATTAAAAAATTTTAATTTAAATCTCTTATTTTACTTATAATGAGAAGTTTTTATCGTGCAAATTAAAAGTCATGGTATGTTTAGGATCACAAAATTTTCAAAGTTTTATATCCATACAAATGTTATAGCATATGTATAATATCACAATTTCTTAAAAAAAATAAAAAATCTTTCTTATATTTGTATGATGTCAGTCAAATAAAAACACAGAATGTATAAATACGGACGCGTATCCTACGAGAAGAAATTAAAAGTTACTGAAAAATAAGGGATGAACTTTAGTAGGACTGGAGCCTACTTTCACGTAGTGCTTAGTAGTGTTATATGCATTAAGATGCATCCAAGCCTCACACTTGGTGATGTTTTTTGTGGAGGACCGTTTCGAGATCATCAAGAAAAATGGATATTGAGTAAGATAAAATATACTTTAAGTCTCGTTAAATAATTAATAAAGATTAAATATTCAAAAGACATGGGATACAAAGTAGCAGTGGAACTTGATTGCTTCCTTCATGTCAACCTTATTGAATGTATAGGAGGACATACAATATCATCCTCTTAGGGTTATTACTAAAGACCATAAACATCTCCTTGAAGTCAACAAGGCCAATTATTAAATATATTTGGAGGGAGGAAAACTAGTGTACATGCCCAAATGGTCACATATATCAAGAAGGTTTTCTAATTTGGAGAATATGCACTCAAGGAAGTAAGGAATATATATAGCTTAAACCAAGATTTTAAAATTTTTATTTAGTCCGTTCCTTGAGATGCATTCAAGACGCTACTCACTTTTATAATATATATATCTACAACAAAAAGATGAAATATTAAAAGAGAACTTTATTAGTAGTAGGAGTAATAAGTATTAATATTAATATATATAAGTGGTCATGAAAATATGAAGGAAAGGGTCCATGTTGAAATAAGAGGGCCAGAGTTGGCTAGAAAGTCTGTAAACACGTAGGAATGGTTATATGGAGCTTTCAAGATTTGTTAGAAATTGCTTAACTAAGAAATTACAAGCATGTGGTGCATATGCATTAAGGTCTTGGCCTAGTCTTTTTTCTGAATTATTAACGTGATATACTTTCATAATGACAGCTGTTGGGCCCAGTGTGAATTGTAGGTGGATCATAATTAATTTGTCAATTCTAGTAATTGTAAAATCATTACCTTGACTTTCTAGTCTCTGTTTAACACAACATAGTTAGCTGTTTAAGGACTTTGATTTTCAATCTTAATAGGGATGGGTGGGTAAGAAATCAGTTGTTGAAATACTTTAGTAGTAGTAGTAGATGTGTGACTTTTGTCATATGCAATTAGTTATTAAGAGCAACGCTGGTCTTTTTTTAGTATTGTAAATATACTAAGGGAGTTTGGTGGCTTGATTATCATTCTGTGCGTTTTGATTCATTAGGATGGTTGTTATAAGAGAGGCAAAAACTATCTATGAAGTAGCAGGAAATTGGCCACTGAACGAAGAACCATTATGTTTTATTACTAGTGATGAATGGAGTGTCACGCATTCTAACTCCGTTATAAGTTTTGAACAATTCTTCTCTGTTCGAGCTAGCTATTTGAAATGTGAGTTTAATTCATCCCTAAATTGACAATGGGATGTTAGCTAGGATAGGAAAATACTATTCATTTTAATTTGTCTAGTCAGTACTATTGTAAGCGTCCAATGAGTCATGCTTCATCAATTAGATGTTATACACGACATGAAAATATGAACCACTCATTTAAGCTTTGTTTCACTTTATTTTTGAAACTTGAAAGGTATCCGAGGGTAAGTGTATTAAAGACGCCTCAATCACTTGTCCAATGTTATTCATGATTCATTTATTCCATCATGTCATTTTGTTGAAGGGTCTAGTCATAATTCTCGAAGTGGGAGTACATCTTTCTATTTCCCAACTAAACTAAATATTTCCTCCGTCTCATTTTACTCGTCTTGATTTAATATTGCACATTGATTAAGAAAAAAACAACTAATAACATAACTATTTTATCATAATATCTCTATTAAATAATGTTTACATTTTAATTTGAAAAAAAAAAATTAATATCAAGGGTAAAACAGAAAAAAAAATTGTCTTGTCCTGACTAATGAAAAATGACTAGTAAATGAGAAATCAAATTAATAAATTTAGGACGAGTAAAATGGGACGGAGGAAGTATTTGACGAAGAAAATAAGAATGCTTTAACGGGGAAAAATCTTAAATAGTTATATAGCCGCATAAATGTTTAAGGTTTGTTTTAAATCACAAAGTTTAGACATCATCTTTTTTCGTCGAAAAAAAAATTGACATGGCCTGACCCATTTTAAAATCGAAAAAGCTTCAAAAGTACCCTTGAACTATCTGAAATGGATAAAAAATACCCCTCGTTAGTTTTTTGGCTCAAAAATACCTCTCCCCTTAACTGAATTCCACCAAGTATGCCACCTAGGTAAAAAGAAAAATCACGTGGCCATGCCACGTCACCCTCCAAGTGTCAAAAGTGTGGATAACCACCTTTTCAAACATAGCCACATTTGCAAATATAACCACATTTCATCATTCCATTTCCGCCACCTCCTCCATTTCGTCGTCGCCGGTGATTCTCCGATGAGGGTAATTCAATCAATTCACTCTTTAAATTCGATCCATTTCAATCTACAGTTAACAAACTTAATGAATTCTTCTTCTTCTTCTTCCGGTGCAAACTACATAGTATTTATCTAGATTAATATGCATAAATGGGTTTAGGTAATATTCTTTACTTGCATACCAATTTGCGCGACTGAATTGTTCGTCAGTAAGATGAGAGCGGAATTCCCTGTAAATTTCAAAATCTCTTTCGTTCTTGTGTTGTTGAATAAAGGAAGTTATATATACATTCAAAACATAAACAAGTAAAAACTCACTTATTTTTACAGAAAATGTTTTCTTTCCATCGTACCAACCACACACTAAATGGAAATAGGACCCTAAATAGATTATGCAATTTTCTCAAATGGGCATTGGTTCCTTCAGCCCAATTACATTTATTAAAATAGAAATCTTATTTTAGATGCTAGAAATCATGAAGTTAAAATTGGTGATCAAGATTGGGAATTTAGGAGCATTCAAATTGAAGAAATTGAATGAGAAAGAAAATATGGAGAAAAAATTAAAGTTCTTGAAGAGAAATTATTTCATATTTTTCAATTCAAAAGTTTGTTCTTTGAGCTGAGGTGAGGAAGAAAATGTATTATGAGTAATTTAAGTTGCCTTCAGCCTAAATGAATAACAACTAACCAGTAGCAGGCTGGATAAATTCATTCGGAAATTGTCGTTTAAGTATATTGGCTCCAACAGATCTTTCGAGTAGCAGGCTCGATAAATTTCAATGTTTCAGGGTGTTATTAACAGTTTACAGTGTAGTTTGCATCGGTTGTTCAATTTCAAGCATCTTTCACCTATATCTTTCACGTACTATGTTCTTTCTCTTTTCAGATCCTGAAGAAGAAGGAGGAAAATCGGATGTTATTGTTGAGAAGAATTCATTGGGTTTGTTAGCTGTAGATTGAAATGGATCATATTTAAAGAGTGAATTGATTGAATTACCCTTATCGGAGAATCACTGGCGGCAACGGGATGAAGGGGGTGGCGGAAATGGGATGATGAGATGTGGTTATATTTGCAAATGTGGCTATGTTTGAAAAGGTGGTTATCTACACTTTTGACACGTGGACGGTGACGTGGCATGCCACGTGACTTTTTTTTACTTAGGTGGCATGCTTGGTGGAATTCAGTTAAGGGAAGGGTATTTTTGAGCTAAATATTTAACGGAGGGGTATTTTTTTAGCCAGAAAACTAACGAGGGATATTTTTGATCCATTTCAGATAGTTCAGGGGTATTTTTGAACCTTTTTCGTTTTAAAATGAGCTAATACATAAAAATGACCCTAAACTTGACACCAAATTATAACTTTGACCTTAAACTTTGACAGTGCACAAATATGACCTTTAACTATTCAAAACTGCACAAATATAACCTTCAATCCTACGTGGCAAAACGCGTGTTCAACACGCAAAACTGGGTGCGTCCAGCTTAAAATCTAAGGGCATAATACATAAATATGACCTTAAACTTTGATAGTGCACAAATATGACCTTTAACTATTCAAAATTGCACAAATATGACCTTTAAATGACTTTTCACTATTATTTTTTCATTATTTTTGGCTCAAAGATGAAAATGGCATCTAATTTCTTTTGTCATTGCGGAAAAAGAGCAATATTAAAGATTTATTAATTAGGTGGGTCAACCTCATATGAAAAAATCAAGCGGGTATGTATATATATTATAAAGCAGAGGACGAATTTAAGTTATATAATATATCTAAATATTATTTATTTAAATATTAAATTAAAGATGAAACTATAATAATAATAAAAAAAATATATAATTTTAATAAAACGTTATTAAATTAATGTTATTAAGGATAGTAGTAGTAGTATATTAAATTAACGTTATCAAATTAACGTAATTAAAATGTTATTAAATTAACATTATTAAAATGTTATTAAATTAACGAGGGGCGGACCTACGTGGTTGCCATGGGGTTCACCCGAACCCCCTCGATAAAAAAATTATGTTGTATATATATAAGATAGAAAATGTATATTTATGTATGTATATTAATGTTGAACCACGTGAAACAAGACACTTAGATAGCCCCGTGGTGTTATTTGCTCTTCTTGGGCGCTTCCTTCAGCCTATTGTGCGGGTTCGATCCCTACTAGTGGCTGTTATTTTTTTAATTAAAAAAAAACTAGGTGTTGCTGCTATAGAAATAAATAAAATAATAATAATAATAATAATTGGTTGTTATTTTTTTAATTAAAAAAAAGTTAGGTGTTGCTGCTATAGAAATAAATCAAATAATAATAATAATTTAAAATTTTAAAAAAAGTTAGGTGTTGCGACTATAGAAATAAATAAATAAATAATTATTATAATAATAATAATAACAACAACAACAACAACAACAATAATAATAATAATAACGACGTCGTTTTAACACAAAAAGTAAAACTTTGACAGTGCACAAATATGACCTTTAACTATTCAAAACTGCACAAATATGACCTCTCTCCAAGTCAGCCCTTTTAACGACGTGGCACAGTGTGATTGGATTACCTTTCCACGTAGGCGCGAGTGAGACTCACGCATGGGGTTGCAAAATCGGAGGTCATATTTGTTCAGGTTTTGAATAGTTAAAGGTCGTATTCGTGCACTATCAAAGTTTAAGATTAAAGTTACAATTTGGTATCAAGTTTAGGGTCATTTTTATGTATTAACTCTTTTAAAATTAATGGCCCAAGTTTGGACCTATTGACATTTTGTGGCCTGTCGGCCCAAGTAATGCCATTAAATAGTCATTGGGTCATCTAGCCATATTGGGCTATTTTCAACCTTGGGCCATTCGGCCATATTGGCCATTTTCACCCTTGGGCCATTTGGCCCTTTTCTAAAAGGTTGTTTCAGTATAAATTTTTTAATACTGTTTTTTTTATTGTTTAAAAATAATAATTAAATATAATTATATAAAAATGGTATAATTGTTGTATAGAAATGTATCTATATATGATATACGTATAAAAATTGTATAGTTTCATCAAATATATATGTAAGTATAAAATATTGTATGGAATGTGTATAGAAATTTATAGTTGTTGTATAAAATACATATCCAAATAATAATAGCAGTCAAAGGTTGTATAGAATGTGTATAAAAATTATATAATAGTTGCATAAAATGTGTATAGAAACTATATATATAAGGTGTATAGAAAATGTATCATTGTTGTATAGAATATGTATATGTATTAGAAATTGTTATTGTATAGAACATGTATCTAAATAAGTATCAATATGATATAGGGTTGTATCAGTATGGTATAAGGATTGTATCAATGTGGTTATAGAGATTGTATCGATATGGTATAACGATTGTATCAATATGGTTTAGTATGTGATATTTTTTGTCTATGATGTGTGTAATTCAGGATGTGCATAGAAACTATATCATTGTTTTATATAAATATTTATATCACTATTGTATTATATTGTTGATATGTAGATATGTATTCTATTGTACCACAATAATACAATTAAAAAAATTACATTTTTTTAAAAATAAATAGTTGCAAAAAAAAAAAAAACTAGACCGGAACCTCAAAGCATGCCCAATTTCAAACAAAACTCAATCTCAATTAGAGTTGTTGTTGTTTGCGTTAAAGAACGAATGAAAAAATTTAATTGGTGTTCGTGATTAAGTGGAGAAGAATGTCAATTGTGGGTGCATGTTCATGATGATGTTTACTAGAATTAAAAATTAATAGAAAGCAATTTTATTTTTATTTTTTAAAAAAGGTAGCAAGACCCAAACAAAAAAAGGGAAAGGAGTCAGCCGCCTACCATTAGCCAGTAAAATGACTAGAATTTAGAATTTTGAAACATTAATCATTGTCGTGTCATTTATTTAAGGAGAGTGGCCATTTGTCTCCTTTTCCCATACAAAACTGTGTCAAGTCGAACAATATAAAAAAATGACTAACCGCGCCCCCACTCTGATGGATCAACCAGTGTCGGAAGCCCATAGGAAATGTAGTTGACACTAGGTCCACTTGGGTAGGGTTTGTCTTGGGCTATTATTTAAATTTTGTTCCCACCAGCACAATTGGCTAAATTTTGTCTTTAAAGAGAAACAGTTAACAAATTCCTTCTCAAGGCAAAGTTTAGTCCATTAGATACCATGAGGAGAAATTAAAGAGAGGCCTAAAAGAAGATCATTTGATGCAAATAATCCAATTGATTTGATATGTCACAGATTTCCAATGCATGGATTTCAATAACATCTCAGCAAGTGGAATATAATTGGTTGATTAATGGACAAGAGGTCTTGAGCATCAGAGGATAACATTTAGCTCCAATGTTCATAGTTCTATCTTCCTCTATGTGTCATTCATTAATCAATCTAATCATCTCGTTTGATACTAAGAATGGGATAGATAAGGATATCTTATGAGTTGGAGTATCACATTGAATTAGGCAATTAGCTATCTCACCTTATATATGAGATAGTTAATTTCATTATTTCGTACATCTCACGAAATTGTTCTAATATGGATTGACATATCTCATGAAATAATTGATCTAACCTTCTGTATCAAAAAGTCAATTCCATCAATTTAGTACATGCTATGAAATTGTTATTCTTTATTCCACCAATGTGTAACACGGGATATAATGTGTTAAGACTTATTTTTCCGAAAGAGCCATATCACAACTCTAATTCAAGGGATGATGCGAAAAAGCTTCTAATTAGCAAAATGACTCGATGGACCCTTGTACTGTGTCTGTTTTGTAATGTGGATATTTCTACTTACATGTTTGTCATCTGAACTCTTAAACCCACTAAAAAACAACATTTTAAACCATTTCACTGTTGACCGGACCTATGTGGCACTAAATGGTTGAGTAGGACGGAACATGTGTAGGCACGCGACTGGGGTGCGAGTGGGCATCATTTCTTACATTAAAATAATTTTTTAAAAAATAAAAAAAGACCCCCTGCCCCATCCCCTTCATAATCAGTCCCTCAAGCTTGTCATCAATGGAGTTCTTAGACGAAGATGCCAAATTCAGATTCCTCCTCCAATCCAAACCCATTATTAGGGGGTGTCCATGGATCGGTTTGGATCGGTTAGTGATTAAAATCATAACCAAAACCAATTTAGTCGGTTTTTGAATTTTTAAAACCAAATCAAACCACAAAAAGAAAATAACTGTCAGTTTGGTTTTTGGTGGTTTGGTTTGGTTTTTTGATTTTTTTCAGTTATTGATTAGCCTACTCCAACCATTTCTAGAATAAACTCCTTTTTTTAACCCATAGAAAAGAGTATCACATTGAACAATTTCTCATGAAATATTTGTACAGTGATGGACAAATGACACTATAAACTCTTAAAAATCAGAACAAACACATAAAACAAAATCAACATTGAGATGAAAAGCACCAGCTTTGTATTGTAGGCACTATGATTATCCAACAACATACAAACACATACATGTACATTGTAAAACAGAGCTTTGTATTTTGTTGCAGTGTACCGCAAGAAGAGACAAAGTTGGGCAAATTTTAGTTATCTGTTTACTTTATAGACTAGCTAGGTGAGCTAATCATATAGGGAAACTATTGAATAAACAAGGAAATATAAAACTACCATTTGAACCAGGGATCATGGTAGCTCGTATTGTGAAAGCTGAAGTAGAAAAAGTGTGGTAAGGACCGTAGGGTTAACTTATTAGTAATAGTAAGTAGAGTTGGGCTTGGGTTTAGGGCTTTAGGCAATTGGGCTAAAGTATTGGTTGCACTAGACATATATTAAATTTAATGAAATATTTATATTTTATTTATAAATTATATATAAATAATTATAATATATATATATATATAAAAAAAAAAAATTATCGGTTCGGTTTGGTTATTTTTATTTTTTTTTAAGTAAAACCATAACCAAACCAAATAGCATCGTTTTTTTTTAATTTAAAATCAAACCTAACTAAACCAAACCAAACGTCGATTTTTTTAATCCGTTTGGTTCGGTTTACGATTCGGTTTGGTTTTTAACCAAACCGATGAACACCCCTACCCATTATGGCTCTCTCTTTCCCTCCTTATTAGTTCTTTTGCTCTGATTTTCCATTACTACTAGTGATATCCGGGTCGGACTTGGACCCCCATTCATGTAAAGACCACCGTCACAGCCGCCGACGATGATGACGACCCAATTTTCATTCAAAATTTAATTTTTCAACTATATCAACTTCAAAATCTCTCATAAAACATCAAAATTCATTGAAAAACAAACAAAATTCAGCAAATCCAATAAAAATTCAACTCCAATTTTCATCCAAAATTCATTTTTTTTTTCAACTATATAAACTTATAAATCCTCTGATAAAATACCAAATTTCACACAAATAAACTGAAAAACATACAAAATTCATCATATCCGATCAGATATCAACATGTTCAACCTTAATTTCACCGAAAAAATTTCACCAACCGCAAATTTTGGGTCGATTCCTGCGCCAACAGAGTAGTATTTGTCGGTACCGAGATTTTCGACTTGGATTTGTCGGTACAGAGTAGTATTTGCCGGCAATGATTCTCCATCGTTAACAACCATTTCTGTCGCCACCGCAGACAGTAGGTCCTGATTTGACGGTGAAAATATCGATGCGTCGGTGAAAAACGCCAATGATAGTAAATGAGAGGGTATAAAAACTGAAAGGGAAACACTGAAGAGCAAAAACTGAAGAGGGAAAAGAGTGAGAGTATACAAAGTGAGATTTTGGTTTTATTTTATATTTTTATCTCTATTTTAATATTAAATTTATTATGTTGCATTAAAAAACAACGTGGAATTTAATGTAATTATTTAAAAATTACGTGGAGGCGGTTGTGTTACACACACTGAAATAGGGGTTTAAAATAGTGTTTTTTAGTGGGTTCAAGGGTCCAGATGACAAACATGTAAGTAAAAGTATTTACCTTACAAAACGGATAGGGGTTTAAACTAGTGTTTTTTAGTGGGTTCAAGGGTCCAGATGACAAACATGTAAGTAGAAGTATTTACCTTACAAAACGGATAGGGGTTTAAAATAGTGTTTTTTAGTGGGTTCAAGGATCCAGATGACAAACATGTAAGTAGAAGTATTTACCTTACAAAACGGACATAGTACAAGAGTCCATCAAGCTATTTTGCCTTTTCTTTTCAAACATAGTACAAACATGTAGGTGTTTTGGACCCCTATATTATGTCGGTTTTGTAAGTTGGACACTTCTACTTACATATTTGTCATCTGAACCTCTGAACCCACTAAAAAACAACATTTTAAATCCTTTGACCGTTGACTTTGCCTATGTGGCATTAAAATACTGACTAGGACAAGGAGAGTGATTACACTCGCCTATGATGCAAGTGAGAGTCAATTTTATATTAAAATAATTTTTAAAAAAATAAAAATAATATAAAAATTAAAAAAAAAAAAAAAAGATCCTTTTTTTCCCTCCATCTTTTTTAATTTAAAATATTTTTAAATTTTAAAAATAATAAATTTTAAAATAAAAAATAAAAAGCCCCTTTCCCCGTCCAGCCCACCCCAGCCTTCACCCTCATTCAACCTCCTTCCCCAGCCTCCTCCCCGCGCCCAGCCACCACCCCACCCCACCCTCACCCCCGTTCAGCCCCCTCCCCCGTACGAGAGGCGTAAATTGAAGGACAACACAAAATAAGGAAAAAAGTGCAAATGACCCAGTATACAACTGTACATCATTCTAATTGGAGTAAACTTAAATGTAAGCACAAGAGGTCCATAATTCGATTTTCAGAAATTTGAGGCTCAGAATTTTGCATTTTTGCTCAGACAAAGAGAAGACAACCATGCCATGGCTGCAAAATCACCAGTTGCACGCAAAAGAGCAAGCCTCGTTAAAATTTCCCAACTTTCTTCTTTTCAGAGGGCTACATTAAAAACCAAACACGAATGACATTCATTATAAAAGCATTTCCTTTTGTACCAAATACACCCTTGTAGAATAACAATACAACACAATAGGTAACAACCATCCAAACAAGTTACAAGAGTAAAATTGAAGCTTAGATTTGTTGATAAAACAAGAGAACGAAGACATCGCCATGGCTGCAAACCTCGGATTGTGTCTAGGCCGCCCAGCCAAGATACGGGCCTCTTAATATTTATATATTCCTAAAGAGGGTTTGTGGTTGATATTGTTGTTGTTCATTGTTAAAAAAAAAATGTTGTTGTTTTACTTTTTTTATTTATTTTTTATTTACTTTCTCACTTTAAAATTTTTATTTTGTTTAGGATTAATTTTGTAATTTTTATAAATTGTTAAAGATATTTATATAAAAATTGAAAATTCATTATGTTTGTGTATGTGAATTTATAGTTAAAACTTTAAATTATTTGGAGAGAAATTTCAATTATTTAGAATAAATTTGATGTTTAATTAAATTTATTGTGTTTGTGTATTAGAATTTATAATTAAAAATTTAAATTTATAGTTGAAAATTTAAATTAATTTAAATTAAAAATTTATTGTGTTTGTGTATTAGAATTTCTATAATTTATAAAAAGAATTTATTTAATTAAATTTATTTTAATATTTAATTTCTTATGTATCATTTTAAAAATAACATAAAATTTAATGTAATACTTAAAAATGACGTGGCAACTGACGTGACAGACGTAGCAGCTGACGTGGCGAGAGTGTGTTACACTCACCAAAAAAGTGTTTAAAATATTGTTTTTAAGTGGGGTCAAGGGTTCAGACGACAAACATGTAAGTAGAAGTGTCCAACTTACAAAACCGATATAGTACAGGGGTCCAGAAGGTCATTTTGCCAAAGTTTTCCCTAAAGTCAAAGAGATTTAGTTTTAGAGATATGTAAATAATATTTTCATTATCAAGCCTTCCAAAGTGTATATATAGTTAAAGCATCATGAAAAGTGAGATTTGAAGTTTTAAATAAAATATATTACGTGCTATAACGAGCTGGAGTCTATCGAAAATAACCTCTCTATCTCACATTTGAGGTAGTGATATGAACTGTGTACACTTACCCTCCCCATACCTCACTTGGTGGGAATATACTGGATATGTTGTTGTTGTTGTATTACGTGCCATAACAGCTAAAGATAATGTAATAATATAAATTTTTTTATATCATTTACAGTCAAATCTCTTTATAGTGAACGTATTTTTTCAAAAATTTCATGGTTGCTTTAGAGAGGTATTATTATATATGTTTATTGACATTTAATTTTCAAATCTCATTTAGCTGTTATAAACAAAAGTATGCAAAATTAGAAAGAGCATGAATATAAAAAATGCAAATATTAGTAGTCTTTTTCCTCGTGAAATTATGAAATAACTTATTTGCACGATTTAAATATAGTTTTTTCTTTTAAATTAGATATTCGTACTTGAAATTTACTGTCTTCATGACATTAATGATGATTTTCATAAATATTTTGATATTTTATTTTGTACCTAATATATTCTTATAAGATATGAGTACAAAATATTTGGCTATATTGTTATAAAAGGTAATTTTACAAAGAGTGTAACAGTATAATAAACATCATTGTTGTTGTAAATAGAATGTCATTATAGAAAAATAAAATATAACATAAAAAATGATTCGAAAGTAAATTAGGCTTTTATAATGAAACTAGACAAGCATGACTTGTGTCAGCACGAGCCCAACATTAAGATATTTATTTGTCTTTTTAATCTTGATATATTTAAATAAAAAAAATTAATAAAAGGATTGCATATGTTTTCTAGGATTCATCCGAAATCTAGCATGAGTTCAACATATGTTATTTTAATATGTATTTAGATAATTTAAGTTGTTAACTATTGTAATTTATAATATTTTTTATGTATTTTTCAAATTAATATATGTTACTTTTCTTGTCCAAATTTTTGTGGCATTGATAGTCAATTATATTTTAAAAATAATTTTAATTTTTAATTATTGTGATTTATAATACTTTTTTTCTATTCCAATTTCAGTGACATTAATATAATTTCAAGAGCCGACCAAATATTTTATATCTTTTAAATTTTTTAAGTTTTTGATTATTGTGATTTCTAGTATTTTTCATGTAATTTTTTTGAAATATATAACATATTAAATTTTTTTTAGATATTTTAAGTTGTTTACAATTGTAATTTATAATACTTTTTATGTAATTTTTGAATAATATATGTTACTCTCCTTGTCCAGAGTTTTGTGTCGACAATAGCCAATTATATTTTTTAAATAATTTAAATTTTTGATCATTGTGATTTATAATATTTTTTTCTATCTCAACTTATGTGGCACAACACTTAAATGACCATAATAATTAATTAGGGGTAATATAGTAAAATTACGACTGAAGCAGCTGAAGCAGAAATCAGTCAATTTTTTAAAAAATTTTGTTAATTATTGTTATTTACAGTACTTTTTATTTCATTTTCAAATAATATATGTTGCTTTATATCTTCTTTTGTCCCGTCCCAATTTATGTGGCACTAATATAATTTTGATAGTAAATCAAATATTTTATGTTGACATATCATTTTGGTATTCTTATTTTTCTAATACATAAATGACTTATAATAAGGAGTGATATAGTAAAATCATCGTTCGAAAGACGAAAATTTAATTTAAAACATTAAGAGTTAATTTTGCATTTTATGTCTATTTTATTTTTCATGAAATATTATTTATTTTCTTAATACCTAGATGACTCATAATAATTAATTAAGAGCGATTGATTATGTTATTACTATAAAAATTAATATAATTTCATCATATCCAATAGTAATCATCTATAATTCACCGAAATAGTATATTAATTAAATACGGGATGCTATATTTGCATATGCAAAATATGGTATTATTAAACATTATTGGATAGTGCATTATATTTATCTTTCACAATAATAAAATTTTACTATGTTTTTTTTTAACTTGATACATATTGACCCAACATAAATTCTAAGAAAATATTCATTAGAAATTTATTTTATTAAATTAAATTTATTAATTTTTTATTTTAAAAATTTAAAGTTTAGTTTAAATATTAGTATTTCTATATAAGAAAAAAATATTTTAATAATTTAAATTTACTAAAATAAATAAATAAATAAAAAGATTATTTTTCTATATAAAAGTCAATTAAAATAATAAAATTGTTTTACTTTAAATATTTAGTTGTAATTAATTAAGATAATTTTTTATTTTGTCATGATTTATGCTGCACCGATAAAATTTTGAGAGTTGAATAGAACTTTTATCTAATTTTAAAAAAATATTTTAACTTGTTAATTATTGTGATTTATAATTATTTTTACGTAATTATCAAATAATATATTTATCCTTGTGTCCCAATTTATGTGGCTTTGATACAATTTTGAGAGTCAACTAAATTTTTTATATATCTTTTAAATATTTTAAGTTGTTAATTATTATGATTTGCAGTACTTTTTATTTTATCTCAATTTATGTGGCATTGCTAAAATAATGAGAGTCAATAAGATTTCTATATGTGGTAACAAATTATTGTGATTTGTGGTAACAAATTAGTTTTGAACATGATAGCTAGTTAAATAAATAAAAAAATTTACTTCCACAATGTAGTTATAGTTAATTAATATAAATTAATAGAATATATTAAATATTTAAATTATTATGATGAAACAATGAAATTATTATATATTGGGGCATGATATGTAATTAAGTGGGAGAAGAGGTTTTTTTTTGGTAAGAGTCAATAAAATTTTTGTATGTCTTTTAAATATTTTAAGTTATTAATTATTGTGATTTGTGGTAACAAATTAGTTTTGAACATGATAGATAATTAAATAAATAAATAAAATTTACTTTCAATACGTAGTTATAGTTAATTAATAAAAATTAATAGAATATATTAAATATTTAAACCATTATGATAAAATAATGAAATTATTATATATTGGGGCATGATATGTAATTAAGTGGAAGTAATTAGTTTTTTGGTAATTGCAAAAGGTGGTCGAAACCACCTCTTCTATATAATACTAGGGGAGCATGGCTCGTGTCAGCACGGACCCAATATTAAGATATTTATTTGTCTTTTTAATTTTGATATATTTAAATAAATTTTTTTTAATAAAAGGATTTCATATGTTTTCTAGGATTCATCCGGAATCTAGCATGAGTTCATCATATGTTATTTTAATACGTATTTAGATAATTTAAGTTGTTAACTATTGTAATTTATAATATTTTTTATGTAATTTTCAAATTAATATACATTACTTTTCTTGTCCAAATTATTGTGGCATTGACAGTCAATTATATTTTTTTTAAAAATTAAGTTTTTAATTATTGTGATTTATAATACTTTTCTTCTATTCCAATTTCAGTGACATTAATATAATTTCAAGAGTCGACCAAATATTTTATATCTTTAAATTTTTTTATGTTGTTAATTATTATGATTTCTAGTATTTTTCATGTAATTTTTTTGAAATATATAACATATTAAATTATTTTTAGATATTTTAAGTTGTTAACAATTGTAATTTATAATACTTTTTATGTAATTTTTTTAATAATATATGCTACTCTCTTTGTCCAAAATTTTGTGTCGACGACAACCAATTATATTTTTTAAATAATTTAAATTTTTGATCATTGTGATTTATAATATTTTTTCTATCTCAACTTATGTGGCACAATGCTTAAATGACTATAATAATTAATTAGGGGTGATATAGTAAAATCACGACTGAAACAGCTGAAGTAGAAATCAATCAATTTTTTTTTTCGTTAATTATTTTTATTTACAGTTCTTTTTATTTCATTTTCAAATAATATATATTGTTTTATATCTTCTTCTATCCCGTCCCAATTTATGTGACACTAATATAATTTTTATAGTCAATCAAATATTTTATGTTGACATATCATTTTATTATTCTTATTTTTCTAATACATAAATAACTTATAATAAGGAGTGATATAGTAAAATCATCGTTCGAAAGATGAAAATTTAATTTAAAATATTAAGAGTTAATTTCGTATTTTATGTCTATTTTATTTTTTATTAAATATTATTTATTTTCTTAATCTCTAGATGACTCATAATAATTAATTAAGAGCGATTGATTATGTTATTACTATAAAAATTAATATAATTTTATCATATCCAATAGTAATTATTGATAATTCACCGGAATAGTATATTAATTAAATACGGGATGCTATATTTGCATATGCAAAATATGATATTATTAAACATTATTGGATAATGCATTATATTTATCTTTCACAATAATAAAATTTTACTATATATTTTTCTTTATTTCTTTTTAACTTGATACATATTGACCCAACACAAATTCTAAGAAAATATTCATTAGAAATTTATTTTATTTTATTAAATTTATTAATTTTGTACTTTAAAAATTTAAAGTTAAGTTTAAATATTAGTATTTCTATATAAGAATAAAATATTTTTAAAATTTAAATTTACTAAAATAAATAAATAAATAAAAATATTATTTTTTATATAAAAGTCAATTAAAATAATAAAATTGTTTTACTTTAAATATTTAGTTGCAATTAATTAAGATAATTTTTTATTTTGTCATGATTATGCTGCACTGATAAAATTTTGAGAGTTGAATAAAACTTTTATCTATTTTTAAAAAAGTATTTTAACTTGTTAATTATTTTGATTTATAATAATTTTTACGTAATTATCAAATAATATATTTACTCCTTGTGTCCCAATTTTGACTTTGATATATATCTTTTAAATATTTTAAGTTGTTAGTTATTATGATTTGCAGTACTTTTTATTTTATCTCAATTTATGTGGCATTGCTAAAATAATGAGAGTCAATAAATTTTTTATATGTCTTTTAAATATTTTAAGTCATTAATTATTGTGATTTGTGGTAACAAATTAGTTTTGAACATGATAACCAATTAAATAAATAATTTTTTTTTACTTCCAATTTGTAGTTATAGTTAATTAATATAAATTAATAGAATATATTAAATATTTAAATCATTATACTGAAACAATTGAATTATTATATATTGAGGCATGATATGTAATTAAGTGGGAGTAGAGAAGTTTTTTTGGTAAGAGTCAATAAAATTTCTATATGTCTTTTAAATATTTTAAGTTATTAATTATTGTGATTTGTGGTAACAAATTAAATTTGAACACGATAGACAATTAAATAAATATTTTTTTTACTTCCAATATGTAGTTATAGTTAATTAATATAAATTAATAAAATATATTAAATATTTAAATTATTATGATAAAAAATGAAATTATTATATATTGGAGCATGATATATAATATGTGGAAGTAATTTATTTTTTTGGTAACCATGATAGGTGTTCGAAACCACCTCTTCTATATAATAGAAAAGAAAAATATTACTATAATGAGTTGATGTTATAAAAGGTTCTACTGTATTACTTAAATCCTAAAACCAATATATAAAAAGGTTATTAGCAAAACTTATGGTGAAAACCAAGAATTTTGTTTGACCTAATAAGGGAAAAGAAAAGAATAGAAAGGAGAAGAAATATTGGGTGGGAATAGAATAAATAACAAGTCAAATTAATTCTTTCTTTCCGATCTGCGAATTGGGAAAGTATTAGCAAAATGCTTCTGGCGGTCTTATTTTCCAACTCCGAGGGGAACATCCTCGTCGAACGGTATACTTGACAATTTCATCTTTGAATCCAGCCATGCTTTTTATCTTTTACATCTTCTTTATCTCTTCCGTAGGATCCTCCGATATGTCTCCAGTCACTGGGTGTATTTTTTGTGACATCAATAAGGTCTAATTTCATTTTTACTTGTATTCACATGTTTGTAATGCTGTCGATTGACAATCTGCTCTAGATTTGTCATGATTCGATCTGTTTGGCATTTTATCAGCAATAACTGCTACTATTGTGCTTCAATTCTAAGCTAGTAGAGTTGCGGTCGGTTATATAGGCATCTTCAATAGCCAGCTCCACATTTTTGGAATTCTTCAATACTAGATTATCTTCATTTTCTGCCATTTAAAAATATTCCCACCAGACCTAATATAAATGTACATACATGACAAAGCCTTTTCAACTTTCTGGTATTGTCTATATGCATATTTTTGGACGATTTCTTATCATGCAATTTTAGGTATATCCCGTGTGCTTCAATTATCATGGTACCTTACCTACCGACTCATACATTTTGAGGTCTTCATATGGGATGACCAGCCTAATCTTCCGCAACCTTCTATTATTATCTCCGGTGTGCTACGGAGGACATAGACTCAAGGTGTGGAGGATGCGAATTAAGGTAGAGGGTTAGTGGGTAGAAGTGCGTCCGTAACAGTAGGGAGGAGTGCTTTGTTTGTATTTGTGCCCGTAGTTTCTTGTTCTAGTGTGCTTATGATGTTTGTGATATCGAATAAATAATTTGTCGTATTACTCTGTCGGTGGCTTGTTTCTTTTATTATCTAGCGGTGTGGTATTGCATTTTGTTGTTTATTTTTATCCCGTCGGAAACGACCTCTCTACTTCATATGAGGTAGTGGTATGGACCGCGTACACTTTACCCTCCCCAGACCCCACTTTGTGGGAATACATTGGGTATGTTGTTGTTGTGTGCTACTTGTCCTTTAATTGCCTGTGATCATTCTAATATTGTATAATTTTCTATATCCAGCATAGATCGTAATATCCGTTCTCTTATAAAATCACTGGTCTTAAAGCCATTTTTATTAACTAGCCATCACTTTGATAGTTTTCCACCTATTATGTAACACTAATGTAGAACTTACCATTTTTTAACTCTTATGTATTAATTCTTCTCATTTTCATGAAACTGAGCCCAAAAGTTTGGAACATTCTCCCAGAACATTTGATCGTGGACTAAAATCTGAAGAGTTCTATTATATTTTTTCAATTTGTATTGCATTAGGAGTTAATGCCATCAATATACATACAGGATGGGGCACAATCTTCTTTGTCCTTTATGGATACTTACCCCAAATTAGACAAAAATATGCTATTGTTTCTTCGGTCGAAGTTTCTCATGTGGGGAAGAGGCTTTTATTTTTCGTACAGGCACAACTTTTTTCAATTCTTCTAGCAGGAATTAGCACATTTTATCCATTTTCACTTGCAGTTTTAATGGAGTACCAACAGAGGAGCGTCTGCATTGGAGGTCCTTCTTAGTTAAGCTGGGTGCGGAGAATCTCAAAGGGATCAAGAATGAAGAACTCCTAGTGGCTTGCCACAAGTATGTAAATTTGTTTTTTTCGTTACTTGGACTAACATTCCCGACCAGTGGTTATAACCTATGTTGCTCGTACTCTTTAAATATGTCATCAGGTGCGTGTAGGATCCTTCAAAAGTAGTGCATATTTGGAGGATCCGACACGGGTGCACTCACATATTTTGAGAGTTCGAGCAACTTAGGTTATAACATATAACTAATAACAACAGTTGGTTGTAGAGGTGGAGAGGTAGGGTGACAGTGAGAGGAACTCTCTGTTGATGTGCAAGATTGCTTGCTTCGAAGTTTCACCCCTTATGTCTGTAGTATTTGGATTGTATTTATATCAATTGGCTGCTTGGTTCTGGAAAATACTCTCCTTTCATCTGAACCTTAATAAAGATTCTTGTCGTAAATGGTGGTTTGCTAACAATATGGTTTGTTCTCGTAACAATTCTTTTATCCGTAGTCTTTTCACATACTTTTTATACATCTTTTTTGAAACTGACACATACTTTTGATATATCTGTAGGTCTGTTTACATCGTATACACTGTACTTGGAGATGTCAGCATCTATGTTGTAGGAAAGGATGAGTATGATGAACTTGCGTGTAAGTGTATCACATATACTTTGAGGCATTACCTTTAATATTTTAACAAAAAAAGTTAAAAATAAATCTTTACTGACATCAATGCCTTTACAAACTTTGAAATTGCGTGTTCCAAACTAAGATGATTTCATGATTTTAGATGTCATGATTTAGTATTCAAGTAAAACACCCTATCTTTTGTGTGCCTAAAAAAGAAAAGTCTCTAAATATAAGTCAACTTACTGAGTACCTAAGGTGTATTTAGCCGTCAATGAAGAGGGATTAATACTATGGAAGATTAGGGTTCAAATTTTAGCTGAGTTAAAAGTTAGGTGGTTTGTTCTCATCTGCTCGAGTCGTGGCAGATAGTGTTTTCCAGGTCGCAGGTGTCCATTGGAATAGTCGAGGTGTGGACGTGTTGCCAGATATCGCGTGACAAAAAATAAACTCAACTTACTAAATAGTTTTATGACTGTATCCTAATAATTTTCCTATCATTGTTTTGACTTTATCAAATATTGGAGCTGTTCTTCAAGATCTACTCTAAAAGAGCGTGTATAACTAAAGATAATGATTAATTTTCTGCGATTAAAACATAATGTGCAGCTTACTTGTAGGGTGGGTACCTAATTACATTATGGTGTTCATTCCATGAAATTAGATTTTCTATGCGAAGCTTATTTGATGTCCTTCAATAGCTTTTCCATATGTTAGGATTTTTGTTCTACACTTTTAGCTTCATCAAACTCGTATTTCCATTCTTCTTGATAGAATCTTATTGGCTTTATTTGCAGTGTCTGAAGCAATCTTTGTTATAACATCTGCTCTCAAGGATATATGTGGAAAACCTCCAACGGAGAGGCTTTTCCTGGATAAGTATGGAAAGATTTGCTTGTGCCTGGATGAAATTGTGTGGACGGTAAGCCAAAATGTCTCGGAACAGAAATAATTTCACATGCTCAAAACTCTCGTCTTCTTAAGTACTATGGTGTGATTCTAGTTGGAGAAGCATACAAGTGGTTATGAAACTCTTAAATACATTTCAAACGGTACCTATTTTAAATCACGGGTTCTCTAAAATGCTAGATGGCTTGGAGAAGCATACAGTGATTATGCAACTCTTAAACATAGTTCAAACGGTATCCATTTAAAGTCACGTGCTTTCTTTCCAATGCTAGATGGTTTGGTTGATTTACTGTACCCATCTGCTCACACCTTTCATACCATCTTGGTAGTTGGTATGTTTCTAAATCATGATTTTGGTTTTACTCAAACAAATGGTCCCAATTGATGATCCCGTTCAGTCCAATATGCTAGCTAAGAGAACAAGTCGTGTGCGCTTGGCTGTTAACTTGCAGCATGTTCCTGTCTTCAGTTTGCTGCTGTCTGGCTGATGAAATTATTTTGCTGTTGTATTTTGAAGGGGTTGCTGGAGAACATCGACAAAGATAGAATCAAGAGGCTTGTTAGGTTGAAACCACCAACAGAATTTTGATTCAGTTTTTTCCCAGTCTTTTGTTTACGCCAACTCTGGGACTCAAGCTGTCTGCACGTCAAGCGTTATGTCAATGCATGGTTTTTTATCTTCTTTTAGCTTTTGTCGTCTGTTAGTAATTTTATATGCAGGTTTTAGCACTTTAAAATCATTCCCCATACAGCTTTCTAATTACAGAGGACCAGTTTCGTTTGAGAAGTGAAGAAAGCAGGATGGTTTCCTTTTCCTTCTCTACGTTCTTTGACATGTGGAGTTGGTTCTTTTGGGGATTGTATCTTTATATTGCCCTTTCACTTGAACAGGATATGGTTTTGGACCTCTGAATTTGGGTGTATAAGGTCTTTAACTATGTAAGATGAGTTACAAACAGCTTGTGTGTAGCACATACTAAAACAAGATTGTGATTTTTTTCAACTTAAAACAAGAATAGTTCTCCTTAAACTTGTAGTTTTTGCTTTGGCTTGTGTCAATGTCTAGTAATGGACCACTGTGGGTGCCTACTACTTACTTCCCTCTTTCGCCAGCCTCCCCTAGTAAAATCAAATTCAACACCAAAAGGCTATCGATGAATACAAATATATGGCATTTCCAGGAAAGACTTCTTGTTGGTGTCACCACTCACCGCAATCGACCCAGTGACTCTTAAGAGATGCAATTTTTTAAGTATAATTATTTAGAGGAGGAGTTGGGCCGCCTTAGGCAGATGCCCCTCCAAAGTGCAATGAAAGTTACAGGGAATGCAAAGTTCTTACCTAAACTTCTTGGAATGCAAGCCACAACAATACCTTAGCTTATTCTGAAATTTTTTTAATATATCACCCTATATCATTAAATAATATTAATTGCGTCCAATCAGAATTTTTTCTCAATGAACGTTCTTGAAGTCTAAACTAGGAAGCAAAGCCAGAAATGTCTATTCTGTATTTAATTTCAATATCAATAGAAAAGATTGACATGAGGAACCACAGTTCCAGCTACCAACCAAACCATCCCTATCAGATTTTAGAACGCATCCAACAATATTTTATTGGATTGACTGTAGTGTCCATTTACTTTGTCACTAAGATACATAGCGCCACAAATAAGCCAATACTTGAATCTAGACACTGAATTGACCACTAAGGTAAAAATTTATTGGCACCTATGGTAAAAAAATGATTTTACATACACATGTTTGTACCTTATTCGTGATGCATATTCTCAGAGGTGCTAAAATTAAATTTACTTAGTCTTGTAATGAAATATTTTTTGCATGCCAACCACGTTTTTGTACTATTTGTAATCCCTACCGTCTGTTTTACCTGCCATCTGAATTTTCTGATCCCTTCTTTTGTACACACATTAGTCATTGAAGGACCATTATACCCTTCTGTAATTATCCTAGCAGTAGTCGTGTACTCTTCCAAGTTCCACTACAAATTAGCATACACCGATTGCCATTATATTCCAAATCCCAAAAACTAGTTAATTAGAAAATCTAAACGAGGGAAAGTTGTCGATGTCACCAACCATGATCAGGCGGCCGGCGATGCTCTTTCTTCTCATCATCACCGTTGCTTCCATAACTTGCGGTGCCCAAGCATCAAGATCCATCGTGTTCTTGCCCCAGCCTTTATCATCCCTCGACATAATCAACACCACTCTGCACCAGGTACCCATTATTCATTTTTTTTCTCATAATATTAAGTGAGTAGAAAATAGATATTTAATTAATTATCCAGCAATTGTTCATCCCTAACTTATTCTGAGAAACAATTGGAATCCAGCGCCGAGGTTTAAAAAACGCATTTGTTTTAGGCCCCAAATTTAAGAAAGATTAAATGTATTGGATATTTTGAAGAATGAAAACAAGTCCAAGGTGATGAGTCTTGGACAGTTCTAGTCCTTTTAGGCTAGCTTTTAAGGTTGTGACTTAGGCAAAGAATTAGAGAATTAGAAGAAATCTGTAAAAGAATTATGAGTAAAGCATCTAGTACCCTAAACTATGACCGAATTTGCTACAACGCACTTCAACTTCATGGGGTCTAAACTAAATTTTAGCATATTTTTATCAATTTTTTTTTAGCTAACGTGACACTTTTTAATTGATGGGACACCTTGTGGACCCCCATTTTATATAATAAAGGTGTCATGTCAGCACAAAAATACACTAAAATTGAGTTGAGGACATAACAAATGCATATGAAGTTGGAGTATGTCGAAGCAATTTTGACCATAGTTAGGGGTAAGAAAGGCTTATCTCAAGAATTATTGGCAACTTTGCATCTCAAGAAACTAAAAAGAGAGACTATAAAATACTGATATATTAGTATTTTTAGAAAGTTTAATATCTCAGTTTGATTTTGACTTTAGGCCACTAATATTACATTGTTCATTAATCTGTTGGAGCATCGGTTAATAAACCGTCTGGATTTTTCAAATTAATCTGAATATCCTAGGGGCAGAATGCACGCTGTTCATTTACGGTAAGCATAAGGACAAGCTGCTCTTCTCCAGCACAAACTAGAGACCAAATTAGTCTAGCCTTTGGTGATGCTTATGGAAATCAGGTACAAATACCTATACTGGTATAACTTCAAGCTTCAATTTGTTTAATTTTACTGTTGAATACAAGCTGGAGTACCATTTTTCTTTTTCAGGTATATGCACCGAGGCTAGATGATCCAGCAAGCAGGGCTTTTGAGAGGTGTTCCAGGGATACGTATACAGTATACGGGCCATGTACGTATCAGATCTGTTATGTGTATCTGTACCGGAGTGGATACGATGGATGGATACCGTATGATGTTACCATATACGGTTACAACTCCAAAGCTGTAACTTTCACCTACAATATTGGCATCCCTAGAGATACTTGGTATGGTCACAATTACTGCCGTTCACGTGCTGTGAAATCTGCAGGAAACTTGGCCTGGAATTTGCTTTCTATCGGTTCCACTATGTTGTATGCGATTGCTAGCCTGTTTCGCGGTTAGTTTATGGGCCTTTTGGGTTGTATGTTCCTCGTTGAAAGCCTGCCTAGTCCAATGGATTTGTGGGTTGGCTTCAACGCTTCTTTCGGGCTAATTCATGTCTTTGCTGTAACAATAAAGTGAATGCTACTTAGGTATGGTTGGTTAGTTACTTTGGTTTATTAAGTTGTTAAAAATGCAAGGCAAATTTTCCATGAATAGGTTTAGCGGATGATATGCTAATACCCTTTTGGATGAAACGAAGCCTTGGAGTAACAGGTATAGTTGCCTCCAGAAATGCAAGGTGAAACTGCTTTAGTGTACCGAGTTGTCCTTACATGCTATGTTTTTGGAATGTATTGGAAGTTGTTATATATCTCAACCTAATAAAGACTTTTTAGTTAAGTAATGAACATTCGCTCCTCTGGGTGTAACCACGGTATAAATTGGTTAAAGCACAATTAATGCGATGTAACAGGTTCACCAACGTAACGTAACTCTCTAGATTGATAGTTTTATTAGCATTGAAGAAGACGTATCACTCTGAAAATTGACAGCAACTGGCCCTTATAATAATACAAAGAAATCTGTGTTACGTTCTTCTTTTTGTGACCTAAGATGTATACCGAATCAGTTTTAAGACTCAATGATCAGATACAATAGAAAAATATGGTTTCGTGAGAATGAAGTAGCAATCAGATCTAGTTTTGGTTGTAATTCTTGTTAGTTCTCTATTTCTTTCTAGAATAGTAGTACTCTTTCTAGTCGAAAGACAGATTTCTTGTTTTCAGTTTAAGTATATTGATATATATATCTCGTTTAATTTATATTAGCAGCACCACATTAAAATTGAATGAAATCAAATAAATCCTTCTAAGTTCTACCTCCCCTGCCATAAACTTTTCATACAAAACTCAATATTAATATTGTTGAATATATATTTTTAAGCAGCCGTTGCAATTGAAAATTAAACGGGAAAAAAAATTATCACAATAATTTGGTTGCAAATTGCAATGTTAGGTATAGAGTTACTGGGGTAGGAAACTCTTCAAGCATCTCTAATTAAAATCTTCAGCACTCAGTGATCAGTTTTCGATTGAAGTGAAAGGAGACTCCATCGTGCTTTGTGTTTTAGTTAGTCTCATTCGTTTTACTTTTCATAATATTATTACTGTATTTTTTTTCCTTCATTTTTACTTGTTCAATATTAATGACTTATGACACAACCCCTTGACGAGCAATGAATAGAATTAATGACAAGTTTACTATATCAATTTTTAAATATAATGAGCTTAATGCTTTGAAAAATACATTAAGAAAGGATCTATAGTTAATAACAGAGATAAATTAGCAACTAAGTCATTGTTATCTATTGATTTTTGAAGGTGCACAAAATAAAAATAACATATATTTCTAATATAATGAACGAGTAAAAGTGGAGGGAGGGAGTACGTACCGCTCTCCTTTTCACTATTATTAAGCACTGCCCACATTTTTTAATAAGGGTAAGGTGAAAACTATTAAGTAAAATATCTTCATTAGTAACTCTTTTGAGTCATCTACTAAGGACGACAAATAGGTGGACTGGAGGGAGTAGTTACATATAGTTAAAATCAAGTCTCCTCCAATTTATAGAGTAGAATATAGTATTTTCTTTTCTTTTGTGGACGTCTATAACGCAACTCAAAGTCCAAATTATACAACTTGCGTAGTTCGTAAATCAGGCAATTATGCGTTAAGTCAGCTACTCTTTCTATTCTTTGCTTCGTTAAGTGAGAAAAGTGAGAGATCCAATGAGGGTTAATTCACTTCATATTAAAGAAAAAGAAAGATATGATGTTAGTCAAATTTATGGATTTAATTAGATGAAGCTGGAGGATTTACTCCAATAGAACGTACGATATGCTCAAACGTTTCTACCGTGACAGTGTTTGTCCGAAAATTTAATGGCTGATATAGAGAGGTATTGTTATATATGTATAATGACATTAGACGTTCAGATCTCATTTAGCTGTTATAAACAAAAGTATGCAAAATTAAGGACATGAATATAAAAAACGCAAACATTAGGAGTTATGAAATAATTGATGTACACCATTTATATATATTTTTCTTTTAAATTAGATATTCACACTTGAAATTTACTACATGCATGCAATTAATGACGATTATCATAAATATTTTAAGATTTTACTTTATACATAATATATTTTTTACAAAATATTATTACATAATATTTGAGTATGCTGTTATAGAGAGGTAAAATATAATATAAAAAATTGGCTCCGGAGAAAATCACGCCACTACAGTAAAATGTCGTTATAATGAAGTGACGTTATAGAGAGGTTTGACTGTACTTGTAAATGGTGCCCAAATCTCTTCGCTTTGTTCTACATACTATTACCATTTTGGAGAGTCAGATGAATTTTTAATTATTGTAGTTTATAGTGTTCTTTATATATGTAGCTTTTAAATATGTTTCATTTAACATTCTTTGTTCAAATTCACATAGAAAATCAATCAATTTAATTTTCATACACACTTTAAATTGTGTCACGTAAAATAAAACAGAGTAGTCATTTTGATATGAAAAACTTTACTAGTTAAGTATTGTGACTTCAATCTTAAGTGGTGGAGGGAATCATGGCTTTTTAAGTTGTTTATGCCTATTACTACTAGTTATATATGCATAAGATTTACACATCGTACTATCCATGGTTCAATTGTACTATAGGGATCATGATGATTACTTTGCCAGTTTACTTTTGCATTTTCTTGGTTATGTTGTGCATGGTTTCTTCTGTATGGGGAGCTGATAAAACTTTCAATGTCATCAATTTTGGCGCCGTTGGAGATGGGAAAACTGATGATCTCCCGGTACATACAAATTTATTTCTCGAATTTTCTGGTACTTTTTTTTCTCATATACATGAAAATTTGTAAACATTTGATCATGTATGCAGGCTTTCCTCAAGGCATGGGAAGCTGTGTGCCAATCAGAATCCAGTCGTGTAATACTTGTTATACCAAAAAGAAAGAAATTCTTACTAACACCTTCATCAATTGATGGTCCTTGCAAGCCCTCACGTATCCATATTCAGGTGATTATGCCATTCAACTACCCCTTTATTCCGTCTTACTAGTTTCCTTATTATGCACAATACACACACACACACAGTCATTAGTTTGAGAAAGCAAAATTTACATTCATATAACTAAGATAAAAACAGTGGTGAGAGATAAATGTGAGCAATAATTTTGTTATTTTATTTTTCCTATCGCAGGTATCAGGAAATATAATTGCACCTAACTCGAAATCGGCATGGGATGGACGTGCAACCAATGCATGGCTCACTTTCTCGAATATCGACCATCTTACTGTTAACGGCCATGGAGTTTTTGATGGCCGAGGCCATCTATGGTGGTCTAATCCTTGTTTGAAAGATAACACATCCCAGGTAAGCTTAATTAAAATCTTAATTATTTTCAAAGATTTTATGGTGAAAATTTTAACGCCAGAAGACTTTAAGTTTTCTAGCTAATTTCTTACATTTGGAATTAATTTGTCACCAGGAGACACAATGCAAAGGACCAACTGTAAGTATACAGTATACACCATCGTTTACAAAATTTCCTGTGTTATCAGATATACGTATATGCACTAAACTAATGTGAAGATCATCAATATATGTATATGTAGGCATTGATTTTCAGAAGATGTGATCAGCTTCGAGTTAGGGGAGTAACGATTATTAGAAGTGCTAGAAGTCATATCATATTGACTGCTTGCAATGAAGTTAGTATTGCAAAAATACGTATTATGTCCCCTGGCGATAGTCCTAACACCGATGGAATTGACGTTTCTGCTAGCACAAATGTACGAATACACAACTCTCTCATTGCAACAGGTACATTTGCACTAGGAGTTTAACTTCTACACACTGATAATGTGAAAACAATTTCACACAGTCTATTTGCTTAAAATACAAAATAAAACAAGTAACATGCGATGCAAGACACAAAATGTCCGGAAACAGGTCACATCCCAAAAAGGGTGTGATGAAACAAGCATCAGCGAATGCTCAAACCTGTAAACTATAGATCACATAGATGCCTATACTTCAAGGCTCCCTTTATATAACTTTTTACACTATCGGGTATACGTAAGTTAAATCTTCTAGTACTGGGAGTATAAAATTGACTTGATTCTTGTTATAACGGGTTTAACCACATGTTTTGGGCAATGAATTACAATAGGCGACGACTGTGTTGCAATAGGAGGAGGATCATCCAAAGTTAATATTAGTGGCATAACATGCGGACCAGGCCATGGTATTAGGTAATCAATTTCTGGTATTTTCAAATTCTTATTTACTACTAAAAATGCTGTAAATATTGTAAATAAAACAAAAACTTTGAAAACAAATTTAATGGCTGTAGCATTGGATCCTTGGGAGAAGGAGGATTTGAAGTAGTGGAAGATGTGAATGTACGAAATTGTACGATAAAAGGCACCTTAACAGGAGTAAGGATTAAGACCTGGCAGGTAATGTGCTCTTGGCTTTTGATTGGTTTGAAACTACTCTGATAATATTCCTCATTTAACAACAACATACCTAGTGTAATCCCACAAGAGCGATCTGAGGAATATTCGGCATTTACATTTGATAAATACTACTAACAGTTTCTTACAGGCTACAGTCATTACCAGCTAACACATTTTAAATGGAACAGGGAGGCGAAGGGTATGCAAGGAGGATAGCTTTTGAAGGAATTAAACTTGATGCAGTCAACAATCCCCTGATCATCGACCAGTTCTACTGTCCCAGCAGAGTCAATTGCAAAAATGATGTGAGACCACATAAATTTACTACTGTTTTAATACACACTATTGAGAAAACAAGCAAAAAATATTTAGTGGGGGAACTGTTTGCAAATCATTGGCATAAGTGATGCTTCTCTAGTCAGCTTTCACAAATTAGTAGTGAACAGATGTGTAACAGTTGAATTTCATTACTAACTGATTGTTTTGACTAATAACTTAATGCAGACAGCTGCAGTTGCATTGAGTGACATAACATTTAGAGGAATAGTAGGGACTTCCCTGATGGATGAGGTGATAAATCTGAGCTGCAGTGAGACTATTGGCTGCAAAAACATACTTGTTGATCGAGTATATATATCCTCTGTTGATGGTAAGCCTGTTCATGCCAAGTGCATCAATGCTCATGGAAGATACACTCATACTAGCCCTGCTGTGAAATGTCTGCTGCCTCCATAGTTCTAATGTCACAGTGCCTTAATTGTTCAACAATTACTAATAAAGGAGTAGGTAGGGGAGAAAGAGAGACAAGCACCATTGTTCTCAACAATTATAGGCTTATAGCTATTTCATTATACAGGAAATTATTATATTCACGGCTTACCGATACAGTTTCTGTAATGAATATCTACTCAAAAGTCAAAAGCCACTATTATGTTTTCTTTTCATGAGATGTTCATTAGCCACAATTATGTTTTTGTGCAAAACATTCTATTCAACTTTTAAAGTTCCTATGTCGATGTTCTAGCGAATTATTAGATTCAAGGCTTACGGATACATATTCTTTAATGAATAACTAACCAGAGACAAAACTAATTGCCTTTTTTAGATAGTTGGAACTTATGTACAAACCACAAGTACTAGTATAAAAGATAAAATTAATTGACAGAATAAGACATCAGATAAAACTATGAACTTCAATATACAAACAATTGATAAGATTGTCAATATTATCTTTCTCTATTCTGTAACCAGTCATACACCAGAACCATACAACAAGAATAATCAAGTTTAGATGCTAAATATGCAGACAGCAGCAAGTCATAATAAATTTTATCAAATTATGTTCTATACAAAAGAGTACAATACTTACACAATAGAAAAACTACCAGTTTCTGTATAGTGTATAATCACATGAACTGGAGCAGCCAAAGAGTGCTTAGCGTCTCCCATTATATCTCACATGAATCGGAGCGGCCAAAGAGTGCATATCGGTTATTGGCAACATTATCATATGCAAAGTCTCGAATGAATCTGCTAAAATGAGGGAAAAATTAAGCACCAGAAGTGAAGCAAGTTCTTACATTCTACCATGACTGGTATTAAAACAGTGAAACTTACAGAGGCACAAACTGTAAGAAGAATGCTAGCTGAGGGAAAGGCAAGTTAATGTGCTCCATAATCTTCAGAACAGCTTCGGATTTCACATAAGACCTGAAATGGAAACAGTGTTCACTAGTTACTCCTGCTATGATTGCTACAACTTAGTATTGTCTGGAAAGACTTTGAGTTGAAGCTGAAAAACCAATTGAAGTTGAAGTTGAAAAGAGGTACTCCAATGAGTTTATTTTCTTCATACACTAAGTAGAAAGTTAGGTTCCTTACTCATCCCCCACCAGGTTCTTTACTCACCCCACCCCCACCCCCAGCCACACATAGACCCCCTAAAAAAGCATAAACATTGGTTCAGCATTAGAGCCATGTCTATCCGCTTTTTATTTTTTGGAACATACAGCATACCTATCTTTTTCAACAAGAACAACACTTGAAATATCATCGGGAGCTCTGCCAGATCTTCTCAACAGGTTCTTCCCTGCTTCACTTTGTAAAGCTTCATACCTAATTCTCCTGGATGTCAGCGGAATGAGTAATTAAAGCTCAGAAATAGTTTTGAAGAAAGCCGGAAAATCACAGACCAGCAAATGATGCTGATAACAATAAAAAGCTTGAGTTCTAAGAGTCAATAACATTTCCTTAACTAAATGAGCTCAGACAATTTCTGTTAGCAGGCTCAGATTTCCATTTATAATCTCTCTGACGTAGTGGTTACCAGATATAATTAGCGAGAATGACTGCAGAAGACAAGCTCTACAGTGCTCTGAAACCCGAACCAAGACAATAGAGTAAACTAGAACAAATGTTAAGAGTAAGACATAAGGTCAATTTCTGACCTAGTACACAACTCCCATCACAACTTATAACTTGATAAACCAGGAAGATGATCTGATCAAGAGTCATCAGACTCTACTTTTCTAAAAAAGCTAACAATTTTGTAACCTTTTCCATAAGGAAAGAAGTTTGAATCTATATCATTTCAACCAAACAAAAGGAAGAAGGAAAACACCAACCTTCTACTATCATTATCACGGACAAACTTTACACCTCCGTTACACAGGTTGCACACACCTACAAAATATGTAAAACACTTCTCAATTTCACGCATACTATTGTGACAATAGCATTGTCCAAAACCAGTCAAATAGTAGGCTAGCTAACCACTTCAGATCAACTACTATAAGTTATAAAACCTTACATTTTAACTTGAAAATTTATTTCAACTATATCACAATAGACCAAAATAAAAATGAGAACAAAGTTATCCTAAGTTTTGCAACAACAGCAACCAAAAAACAACCAAGCTTGGTTGGCCTAGTGGGCCACTAGCTCACTAGGTCGCTTAAGCAAGTGTCGGGATTCGATTTCCGCCTTGTGCATGCAGCAACCAATTGGCCAGCGACAAACCCTTAAATGGAGCTCAGATCCGCGGAGGGGATACCTTGGGAAACAAAAAAGAACAAAAAAAAAAAAACAGCAACCAAAAAACATCTAAACGAATTTCTTGTTAATTTTCAACAAATTCATTCAATTTTTTTTAAAAAGGAAATACAATACTACAATTTGTAAAAATATTAAAATCTATTCCCAATTGAATTAAAAGTTTTATACCGTCGAATAACATTATGGGGCGATCATCAGCCTCAAAGAAACTAGCAGTTTCCTCCACCCAATCCACCGCCGCTTGACGGCTACTACTGCTGGTGTTCACCGGAGTTGGTAGCGTTGCAAGCGGAGTAAATCGTCGGCGAAACCTAGCATGAAACGGCGGCGTTACAGTTAAACCCCTATAGCTAGCGGGTATACTTATCGCCATATTCATTTGGAACCAAACTTCAAAAATCAGTTTTTGTTGATACCAATGGTGGTTAAAATTCCTCCGCTGCAATTAGTAGTCGCTGAGAATGTTTATACCATGGCCACGTGGAATTATCAATACCTCTAACTTTATAAAAAAAAACAATCATGCTAATAATTTCTGGCCAACTTTTAAAATCTAACTAATTTTGAAATAATTTCTGGTTCACTTTAGTAAAAAGAATTGTGTGATTACAGTAGCAAGTGTTTGATTAAATTTAAATAAGCACTTCTAAAAATATTTTCGCAAAATTACTTTTCAAAAAAAGTATCTTTGTGGAAAAATTCCTCTTTCCAACTTCTCAAAAATTATTGTTGCTTCTACTTAAAAACAATGTTTCATTTCCTCGAAGCTTCAAAAAGATAACATTTGTAATATTGGAAAAACTTGATTAAACATGTTATAAATACTATCCTATGCTAAATGACGATAATAAGAGTAATTGTATCCATGTCAAATATTAAACCAGTAGGAGAAATGATTTTTTAGCTTTTTACATTTTATTTTTAATTTTACGTTCATTTTACAAAAAATTCTTCAATTTTTGCACATAAAATCTGAATATTTTTTTTTTTTCCTCTATTCAATTTATAAAAGGACAAGAAATTTCATTTCTCCGAAAGATGCCTCTACTCTTTTAGAGTGTTCAAAATGGTTGTATCATAGCATGTGTTGTCCTAATTTAGACCAAATCTCTAAACACATAGCGGATGCATTTGGTTGCAAAGAATGTTCAATCAAGACGTTGTATAATTGTAGTTAGGAATTAGATTAAATTAAACATGCTCTTATACTTTACGTGTAGTTATAAGTATATTCATTGTGAAATTGTGTTTTGACATAAGAATATTTTTAACCCAATAAATTAACGTTAGAAGCATATGACACCAAGTGCCCAAACTATTTACAAAATGGTGAATTTTGCCTAATTTGGTGTGTGTTTTAATGCAGTAGAATAGCATTTGAAGCATAATCGCACCAAAGGGACCAAACTATTTACAAAATGGTGAATTTTGCCCATTTTAAATCTATTTTTATTTTTGATCGTTTAATAAAAAATAGGATAATTTGATGTACTAAAGCTTTCGTTGTGTTTGAAATTCGAAAACAATCTGACCATAAAAATCTGTGCAAGATATTTTCATAACTTTAACTCGATTCAACTAAATACCCGCATAAAAAAAAAAAAAGAGACACCAACCTTACACCCACCCGCCCGCCCGCCCGCCCCAAAAAAGAGGTTGTCTTTGAGGTTTGAGACACCGTTGAAGTCCTCTGGGGTTTTGAAACAGTAGCAGCCTCTGGAGTTAGCAGACAGTGAACGATTTTGTTTCATCTCCTTCTTTGTAAGTCCCCTTTTCTCCTGGACTGACCTTTTTTCATCCAGGAGATGACACCAACTTTACCATTTTCCAATAGCATATGTCTAAAACCCTCCTCTCCCGCATTAAACCCTTCAACAACCCAAAACCCAAAACCCCATCTCCCTCCAACTTCCCCTTAACACGACACATCAAACAACTCATTAACGAACTCTGTCAAATCCTCCACACCCAACAACAATGGGAAAACACTGTCGAATCCCGTCTTTCGGAAGAAGAAATTGTCCCTTCCGACATTGCTCACCTTGTGTTCGACAAACTTAAGGATGCTCATGTCGGTCTCAAGTTCTTCGATTGGGTCTCGAATAGACCCTACGGCTGTCCTCTTGATCGTTTTGCTTGTTCTTCGCTTTTGAAACTCTTGGCTAAGTTTGGAGTTTTTGATGAAGTTGAAAGTTTGTTGTCTGAATTGATTACTTGTGAAGATAAGTTCCCGACTCTTGAGGCGTTGGACGCTGTAATTAAAGCTTATTCGGATTCTAATTTGGTTGATAAAGCTGTTGAATTGTATTATTTTGTATTGAAAACTTATGGTTTGGTTCCACATGTAGTTACTGTTAATTCTTTACTTCATGGTCTTGTAAAATGTGGTAAGGTTAAAGATGCTAGGCGACTGTATGATGAGCTCGTTGAGAGAAGTGGCGGTGTTGAGGATAAATTTTTGGATAATTTTAGCACTTGTATTATTGTTACGGGGTTGAGTAAAGAGGGAAAGGTTGGAGAAGGGAGGAAATTGATTGAGGATAGGTGGGGTAAAGGTTGTGTACCAAATGTTGTTTTTTACAATACGTTGATTGATGGATACTGCAAGAAGGGTGACATTAGAAAAGCGTATCGGCTTTTCAATGAGTTGAAATTGAAGAGCTTTTTACCCACGGTGGAGACTTATGGGGCTTTGATAAATGGGTTTTGTAAAGATGGGAATTTTGAGAAAGTTGATATGCTTGTGCAAGAGATGGCTGAGAGGGGTCTGATTGTCAATGTCCGAGTGTATAACACTATCATTGATGCTAGGTGTAGGCATGGTTTTACAGTGGAAGCAGTAGACACTGTAAGAAAAATGATTGAAGCTGGCAGTAAGCCAGATATCGTGACATATAACACATTGATTTGTTATTCATGCAAGGATGAGAAAATTCAGGAAGCTGAAAAGTTTCTAGAGCAGGTTAAGAATACAGGGTTGGTGCCGACCAAGTTTAGTTATACTCCTATGATACATGCGTACTGCAAATGTGGTGATTTTGAAAGAGCGTTAAGTTTGCTTGCTGAGATGATGGAGTATGGTGATAAGCCTGATGTATCAACTTACGGAGCTCTTGTCCATGGACTGGTGATCTCTGGTGAAGTTGACGTTGCATTAGTCATTCGAGACAAGATGATTGAAAGGGGAGTGCCGCCTGATGCTGGCATTTATAATGTTTTGATGAGTGGGCTCTGCAAAAACTCGAAGCTTCCTGTTGCCAGGCAGCTCCTTGATGAGATGCTTGGCCATGGTATATTACCTGATGCTTATGTTTATGCCACTTTAGTAGATGGATGTGTAAGAAATGGAGAATTTCAAGAAGCGAAGAAGCTATTTGAGCAGACAATTGAGATGGGTTTTGATCCTGGGCTTGTAGGGTACAATGCTATGATCAAGGGATACTGTAAGTTTGGACTGATGAAAGATGCAGTTGCTTGCATCAGTAGAATGAAAAAGTCAAAAATATCTCCAGATGCCTTTACTTATTCAACAGTAATTGATGGGTATGTAAAGCAGCATGATTTGCGTCGAGCATTAACGATACTCCCTCACATGGTAAAGCGCAACTGTATGCCAAATGTGGTAACCTACAGCTCTCTAATTTATGGCTTTTGTCAGAATGGAGATCTTGTGAGAGCTGAAAATTTGTTCAATGGAATGTATTCAAATGGTATGATGCCTAATGTGATAACTTATAGTATACTGATTGGAAGCTTTTGTAAATTGGCAAAACTTGCAAAAGCTGCTTCTACATTTGAACAAATGCTCATGCACAAGTGCTATCCAACTGATGTCACGTTCAATTATTTGGTTAATGGGTTTTCCCATTGCATGCCTACTATTTTCGTGAAGGAGAAAAGTGAACCTCAGGATGAGAAGAATTCTATGTTTATGGCAACTTTTAAAAGAATGATATCAGATGGTTGGCACCCGAGAAATGCTGCATACAATTCCATTATTGCTTGCCTCTGTTTACATAAAATGCTCAAAACTGCATTGCAACTATGTGACAAGATGATTAGTAAAGGCTACACTACAGATTCAATTACCTTTGCTGCCTTATTGCATGGAATTTGCTTGGATGGAAAATCCAAGGAATGGAAAAGTATTATTTCCTGCAGCTTAAGTACGACAGAGCTGTCTGCTGCTTTAAAGTATTCTTTGATATTTGACCAGTACCTGAGTCATGGATTCGACTCCGAGGCTTCAGCAATTTTGCATTCCTTGGTTAATGACCATGTCTCATAATCAAGATGAAGCTGATGTTAAGTTTTTGGTAAGCTTGGACTGGCATTCATAAATGCTGTTTTATCGAGAGAGTATTATGTATTATAGGAATACGCCGAATCTTCTATAAGATGGATGGAGCTGTCTGATTGTAGCTTTCTTTGGTCTTTTGTACAGATTGATGGTTTTGCAGCCAGCTGACATCCAATTTTGGGTTCAGTTCTACTACAGCTTGTCTAGGTGTTTTGGCAGTTCAACTAAAACCAGGGTGGGCAAACTTGCCTTTTTCCTGTTATGATATTTTGACTACGTAGCAAGAAATATAAAATCACCATTGATAGCAGTTTATCTGGTTTCATGCAGGTGATTTTCATTGGAAAATGAATATGTCAGATGCTAAAAGGTTGAACTCTTCTCTTGTGACTGACCCAATTAACCCGTACTTCTTTGTAGTAAGTATGTATTCTGTCTCTTGTTCGATAATTTTTATTTTGTTTTTTGCCTTCTGTTCCAATGCTGCTGTCAAATATGGAGCCCTTGTTTCTCATTACTGCTCGCCGTTTTTACATTCAGTGCTTGATTTGAATGATTTAATGACTCTTTGCTGGTGAAGAATCTTATGGCAGCTTAGCCCAAAAAATTCCTGTAAATTATTGTGTATTTACATGCAGGAGCAAGGTCTTTGGAGGAGGTGCCATCCCTGTAAGACGACATGATTAAAGGATTCTATTTCCTCAAGGTGCATTTGCTTTGACCTTCAAAAAATGTGTCCATCTCTGCTTTTGACTTGATGCATGTGCGGGGATTTTGCACAGAAGGAAGAATTTCCAACTTAATATTAACCAAAACTGATAAAAGAGGCCACATAGGCGAGTGGTTAAGGAGGTATAGAGGTCAGGTGTTTCATCTTTCGTGCAGGAGGCCAATCCAAGATTCGGAATGGAATGAAATGTGAAATTTGATTCAGGTGCAACTCAGGGACACAGAGATTTGGCAGGCATTGTATTACATTAACTTATCCAGGAGAGATGACTTCAGGCCCATACGGAAGCTGGTATAGAAGACTAAGGCAGCGAAAAAAGCGAGTGTTTCACACTGTTGTTAGTTGACGGTTTTTGCGCAGAGGATCAGGGCCAATTTTGATCTTGTTGCTACATTGCAATTTCACTGTGGGGGTATGGTCTTACTCCATGTTTAGTGTCATGGGATATACCTAGGACAGTGTAGGATGTCATGGCAAGTTGTTGAGTGAGAAGGCTCTAGCTTGAAAGGAATCTGTGGAAGACAGCACATTTTGTGCATTTTTCAGTTGATTTTCAGAGAGAAATTGTACTAGAATTTTGAGGGAGTTACTATTGTGGAAATTAGAGCTCTTTTGTTTGGTTATACTTCTCAGCGCTGACTTCTGTTTTGGAAAAGTGAGAATTTTTTGGATTTTTTTTATATATAAACCCAATCTTGATTTGGTATTAATGAAATTCTTTGATTTATAGAAAGGGAAGTGTAAATTATAGTAGAATATGATTAGACGCCCAAAGTGCTAAACTTGTCAAACTTGTTTTTGAAATCGCTTTTCTTAAGCTGAGGGTCTATCAAAACAGCCTCTCTACCTCACAAAGGTTAGGTAAAGTAAAGCCATTCTCACAGGGCAATTAAATTTCTGTATAGTACCAACTTAAGCCATTGGATCAACCAAACAAGGATACAGGTACCACGACAGACGACCTCTATAACACCATTCCATCAAATGGAAAAAGAAACCCATATTCCGCAGAGAAAAAAGCACTAAAATGGGAGGAGGTACATATAGAAGAGTAAAGGCGAATGGAAAGGCAGAGCTTGAAAGAAGAAATGAACACAAATTATCAAATGCCAAAATTTGGTGTTCCATAAGCTACATACACTTTAGAATACATAACAAATTCTCTCACATAAATTTGTGAACGACCTACATAAACAAGCACAAGACAACTTTTTTAGGTGAACTAGTAGGCACAAATAAATTGCTCTGCGTGTGGGACCAAAACATCAAGAAACAACTAGACTAAAACAGGAAAACATAAGCTCATAGATTGAATTCGCAAAAACAGTCCGGTAAGGCAGATCCTCTACCCATTGTAAAATCATCTCTATGAACCTTCCACAAGGCTTCTGTTAGTTCCTTCCCTTTAAGCCCCTGAGAGGTGAACAATGCAAAAGCCTTCCTGTTCAAGAAAATTGTCTTATGCAACCCCTTGAAAGCTCGCATTGCAGCAACCATCTTATCCATATTCCCAAAATAAGTAGCCATGTAAGAATCGCTGTTAATAGACACGTAATAATCCAGTGCAGCTTTTGTGTTCCCATGCATGGTCGTGAAGTCCTCTCCGCTGAGAAGACTAGATTTGGTAACAACATTGGTGTACACAGATGTTAGTCCCTCAAGTTCCATCAGGCCATCACCGGCAGCCAAATAAATAGTTGTATTGCCGGGTATGGCTAGAGCTTTAAGTATGAATGCAGTTTCATTGGGTGTAAGAGGACACTTTCCACGGTTTCTCCAAATACGAGCTGTTTCCCCGGTCCAAGGTTTCCTGTCAACCCGTGCAGCTTCTATGGCTTTTGAGGAGGCAGGAGAAAGACCAGCATACTCACATTGACTATAAGCTACCATGTCAGGTTCAAACCGAAGGTGAAGCGATAAGAAGGGCTTTGGTATAGCTTGTAAAAGCTCCAATGCTTTCTTCTCCAATGTGCTTGTAAGGCGCAATGCACTATAACAAGCCTGGCAAAGTGCAGCTTTTGCATAAAGAGGGTACCTAAAAGATTCAAAAGATTATAGAAAAGCACCACATGAGTAATTATGGTCATAAGGATGAACAAAAAACTATCCTTTGAAAGCTGCCTGCAGAAATGATTGGTTAAGAGTTTTCGACATAACTCAAAATACAAAATATTAGTACCTATCCCTTCTTTGACTCATTGCAGGGGTGATTGAGATATATCCATGGTTCAGTAGGGAAGGAAGAACAGTCTCCACATAGTCAAATTGGCCTTTGCGTTTGCTACAATCAACTCTAACAGGATCTTTTGATGCAATCTCAATTGGAAGCTCCTTTACCACATTAACAAAGCCCTTCAATTGTTGGATGAAGAAGTCTACATCAAATACATCTTCAAAACCGCTGAAACACAGGGTAAAACGACATTCATAGGCATGAAAAGGAAAAATAGGCAACATATAAAGAAATCCAATAACAATATCAGATAGCTCTTAACCATGTAAAACTATTAGAGTTATCTGTTGACTAGATGTAGCGATTAATGATCTTCTGCCTAGACTAAAGAAGTAATCAAGTAACTAAAACCTACAAAATGTAGGTTAAGACAAGGAAGATGAAACAAATATACAACTCATAACAATAGTATACCTTGACTCATTCCAGTATGCAGCTACTTCAAACTTTGGCACAACAAGGGTAGCATTTAGCAAACGAGCTACTCCAACACCATCACACAACTGCAGATCACAAATAATGAGAAACAAATTGAATATAAATTTTATCATCATAAATTTCAGCCGGTAGGATATTCAATGTAGGTGCAGCAAATAGCACTACTCACATCTCTTCTCATCTGATTGAGTCCACCATAGCAATCCACTCGAATATACCCATTAGTCTGAGCAGGAAGAACTGCAGCATTTCAACAACAAAAACCAAATGCAAATGTCTGCATTGGAAGCCAATCAAATGCTTGACTTTGAAAACACAGAACCCCCTAGACGAGAAGCTTATATGCACAACTAGGGCTATATCCGAGTTCTTATTTCACCAACCCCTAAGGAATCCCAAGTAGCTACCTGATTTTCTTTATTTTTTTTTTAAAGAACAAAACTCCACATTGCTATTATAACAAAATTAAGCATCCCCAGTATAAATCAGCTCAACCTCCACCAAGAGACCACTAGAAACACCAATGCAGCAACATAGTACTCCCTCCGTCCCAAAATAAGTTTCCCCTCAGGAATTCAACACAAAAATCAGTTATTTTCCGACTATACCACGATACTTCATCTTCTTAATAGCGTGTGATTTTCTAGAGACATTTATTGAATAGGGATAGTTTAGCAAACTAAGCATTATATTTATTGATTCCTTAATGGACGTGATCTTAGTTTCGCTAAGGTGACACTTATTTAGGACCGATCATGCAAAAACTAACCATGAATTTGAGGTTGGAGCCACCAATTGCAAGGTCGCCACTCGGCTAGTCTCCGTATGCTCCATATCTCAGGTCTTTCAAGCCTGCAAATTACACTCAAAATTCAAACGGATCAGAACGACACACAATCACAAGTATCAAAGCAATTAACAAGCAGAGGATAAAAGAAGGAGAAGAAACTTACAGGGAAGAATTGAAGGTAAGGGAAGGGTCGGAGAAGAAAGGAAAAGGTGGGAAGCAGAAGAGAAGGAGAAATAGAGAAAAGAACAATAGGGTAACACCAAATAATGGCTTGCGCACTGTTGACGCAATCATTCTATGGAAGAGAACAGGCCCAATGAACCAAGGAAGAAAATGGAGGGAATGAAGTAGTAGATCTCTTCCTTCAAAAAGGGACAAAGCTTACCAGTTGTAGATCTACCTTCCCCTTTTTGCCCTCTTTGTTTCTGTCACCGACTTCTCCATCGATTTCTGCTCTTTCCTTTTTTTTTTTCTTTTTAACTTTTTTCTTTTTGTGTCTATTGTGACAGTAGTACTCATATAATTTTGAAAAAAAAAATGTCTTCCAAATTTATTTAACTAATAATAGGTGGCGTTTAGGTAGATTTTTTTTTTTCTTTTCTTTCCTTTGGGCGTTTGCATTAGTTTCTATTTACAACAGTAATATCTTTCAAATTCTAGTTTGGACGCATTCCTTAAATGAATATTTATTTCTACAACGTAAAATGTATTTTTACTTAACCTTCTATTAGCTATTAGCATCAGTGTCGGATTGGCAACCTGGTGAGTAACTTACTCTAACTATATAAACTAGTTTTCAAGGAACACTCAAGTATCTTCGTTCGTGTATATCACAATCAGGGCAACTGTTTATGACTTCAAAATGACTTTTACATAGATAGATCTTCCAGATGCGTAAAGGCGTTCAGGGGGAAAATATCAACATTACGCGTGATTTAAGTAGTTTATAGGGATCCAAAAGCTACTTTGCATCATGTAAAGATTCCAGAATATTGGCAAAGAGCTAACTACTATCTAATGGATTGATAAATCCAACTTTGGTTTCCATGTCCCAATCTTTACGATTCCTGTGTGATCATTCCCAAAGAAAACAACTATTTGAGGTCACATCTGGAATGACCATATGACTCAGTTCCGAGTCACATCACCAACAATATCGATGTCAGAAATATGGATAACGGTTAAATTTTAGACCCATTAACTAGGCATATATGACAGAAACAACAGATCGATAACTTATCCATCTGCATGGCATTTCCAGAAAATGTCTCACAATTAAATATTTATTTCAGATGTTCCCATTCAAATACAAATGAATTTGTCCTTAATATACTCTGGTACAAGGGAAGATTCTTGTATGCCTGAACTAATGTATTCCAGCACTAGTTACAACATATAAGGCATCATTCAACCAGAAAGCAGACCTTGTGACCCCTTTTTTTATCCTTTCTGGTAAAACCCCCTTGTTTACTCTTGAAAATTGATAGCCCTTCAGCTTGTGCTCTAAGGATACAAAAAATCCGATGCAAGAAATCCAATGCAAGATGTGGATTCCAAGAGATAACTACATGTCTTTCTTTCCTTTACCTTGTAAATACCTGGAAGTCTACATCTACAAATCCACTTATACAGCCTTAAATCGCTAAGTTTTCCTCCCAATTGCACCACATCTAAATCATTAAAAGCTAGGTGTCCTTTACACATATTCAAAGGTAAAGAGCAACTGGACCCACAGGGCAGCCGGATAAGAATCAATGCAGCTTTGCTGCTCCGGGTAGCCGGACCATAAAAACGAATGAAGGCTTTGCAAAGGGGATATGCAGATCAAGAAACTCACTTGGTCCAAATTTCACCACTCTTTGACTATAATTTGCCATCACAAGATAATAGGTCGGGCCAAGGTTTTGCTCTCTGGCTATAGTTTGCTATCCGGGCGAAGAGTTTCCACTGGGAATAGCCAAGTCAGAACCACTCACTGCTATCAGAAAACAAGGAGATGCAGCATGTGATGACCAATAAAAGACATGCAACAAGAGTAGGTATCCTCTAGGCCAAGGATTTGGACTATCCTAGACCATTAGATTCTTTCACTCAAAACTTTCATCTGGGTATTCTTCATCATGCTTCAACTTCACGCAGGCCTTGTTACCTCGCATCACGTTTGTCAGTTCTTGAATTAACCTAGATGTGCTCCTTTCCATCTTATCTGCAAGTATCTCGGTCTGATCTGCAAATCCACGACCTATTAATCTATTTCTCAATATTTCACAAGTCGCTGTATATGGTGGAATGCCTTCATCTATCATCATTTCAAAATACTTACATGCTTCCTCAAGTTTGCCTTTCTTCTGACAGAAACCATGCACCATGACAGCATACGTCGAGACTGAAGGATAAAAGTTCCTGTCTTCCATGCTCTCCCATACTTTCTCAACTCTATCAAACCTTCCCACCCTAATAAGCATCTTAAGCAACATATTATATGTATGCTTATCGGGTAGGCAGTTGTTTTGTTCCATTCTCGAAATCAGCCTATGTGCAGAGTTAACTTCATTGCGATCACAATGAGAAGCTAGGATAGTATTGTAACTCCAACAATCAGGCCTCACCTCTCCACTGATCATCTCATCTATCAGTTGGTAAGCCTCTTCAACCTTGTTGGTCTTACAAAGCTTTTTGATGATACAGTTATACGTAAATGCATTAGGCACAAGTTTGTACCGTCTCATCCGATCAAGGACCCTGAAAACCGAATGAATATCATCTACCACGCAATAACCATGAATAAAAATTGAATAAGTATAAGCATCAGGTATCAGTCCAATGGATCTCATCTTCGTGAAAAAGTTGAAAGCCTCATCCATCTTACCAGTCTTGCATAGCGACTCCAAAATACTATTATACGCAAGCAAATCAACTGAACAACCTCTTTCAAGCATTTCATCGAACAGCTTTTGCGCTTCAGCAACTTCCCCTAATTCTCCCCAACCTCTGATCAGAATGCTGTAAGTTTTCACGCTCGGTATGAAATCACCCTTCACTTTATCGAAAAACTCCTGAGCTTGCTTCGTGTGCTTTCGTTTACACAGCGCCAGCAAAAGCTTATCGAGGTCAACTAAACATGGTTTAATCCCAAAATCTACCATTTTATTAAAAGCCCTAATTGCATCAGCTGGCAAACCAGCTCTACTATAAGCCCTGAAAACAATCCAGAAAATTTCCGGAGTAATTTCACAAGATAAATTCGTTCTCATCTCAACAAGGAAATCCCATATCAAGGGAAACTGTTTGCTACTTCCTAATGTATCAACAAGAATGTGAAAACTTACTCTACTATGACAAAAACCTGATAACTTTTGCGCCCATATGAAAAACCTGTGCGCAGAGAATCCAAGATTCTTGCAACGTTTGAGCACTTGTTCAACTACGTCAGTTGAAATTCTGCCGGAAAACGGATTGAGAGCTGACTCAATATCGTGGTGTGGGCTTCTGTAATCGCTAAGAATTCGAGAAATCTCGTTTACAAGGTCCGGAGAAAATGGGTCCGAGCTTTCGATTTCGGTATCTGTTTTTGCTTCAGTTAAAGAGGACATGAACAGATAGCCGCGAAAACCATTGTAGGTTGGAAGATAAGAAGAGAATGAATAAGAAGAAAGACAATATTGAGTGGTTTTGGGTGGAGAAAGATAGCAACGGAAGAGTGTTTTGGAGAAATAATGTACAATTCTGGAACGAAGCAGTGTTCTAATCGCCATTATTACTTTTCACAAAGTTCAAAACTTCAAATATGTATAGTTCACCCAAATCCATTCTGTTTTTTCAAATCAGAACTGATTCAAACTAACAAGCGCCAATTTAGTAACTGCAATAGACATGTTGGTTGGTCCATTCCATTGGGCTATTGTTTGGGTGATCCATCCCAATGGGCTTTTATTTGGTCTTTTAGATCCAAATTGTGTCATTAGGCTGAAGTCTACGGGAAAAGCCCGTAAACAATAACAAACGGGAGAAGTGCACGAGCATAAGATACCTTCGTTTTAAAATAATTGACCCTTGTTGATTTGACACTCTTCTTAAAAAAATATATTTATCGGGAGCTAGTTTTTCCAAATCATCCTTACTAATTATACTTTAAAAATATAAATTTGAGCATATACACTTTGTGTAGCGATTTAATAATAGAGATGACATGAGAAGAACATAATAAAATTATCTTAATTTCGCAGGTGGAGCAAAGCAAAATTTGGAGAAACTTGACCGAGGGAGTATCACCTTTTCACGTAAGTATAAAAGTTTGTTTTAAATCCAGCTAGTCAAATATGTTTTAACAAAATCTTGAGCTCAAAAAATTTAAATTCTAAATTTACCACTTAATACTCCCTTCACCTTCTACTCCAACTATATCCGTCATCACTGGAAATCAAGACCAGAACAACTCTTTGCTGATTACCACTTCATAAAATTAAAATAACAACTCCCTTCATTCCATTTTATTCGTCCCAAATTTTCTAATTTGATTTCTTATTTTACTTGTCATTTTTCATTAATCAAGACAAGATAAATTTTTTTCCTTCCTTTTTTACCCTTAGTATGAATTATTTTTTCTCCAAATTAAAATGTACTCCCTCCGTCACAAATTACCCGTCCCAAATTGAGATGTCACATTGATTAAGAAAAATAATTAATAACATGTCTAGTTTACCATAATACTTATATTAAATGATGTTTACAATTTAATTTGAAGAAAAAGTAACTAATGCAAAGGATAAAATATGAAGAAAAAAAATTGTCTTTTTATCTTGATTAATGAAAAAAGACAAGTAAAATGGAAAATCAAATTAGAAAATTTGGAACGGAGGGAGTAAACATTATGTAATAGGGGTACTATAGTAAAATAATCATATTATTAATTTATTTATTTTTTAATCAATATGCAATATCAAATTGGGACGAGTAAAATGGGACGGAGGGAGTATATGTTTTGACCGATTCCTCCAAAGTATGGTCTATATTTTGGTTAACCCTAACCAACCAAAGCGAATTAAACAAAGCTTCTCAACATAGGCATGCTTGAAATTTCAGTTTTTACTACTCCTATTATTTATGTTTGGCGGCGTAAGTGTCCTAGCCTGGCATCGTAAGATTACATTTAGTAAACTTAACGTGTATTGATCTACAATACCCATATATATATATATATATATTTAGTTATGCTCTTTGGCATGCATGCGTAAATCGTAATATAAATGCATTTTCTCTAGTTTAAGGAAGATGCTTAGCCTGCTGGTTCCTCGCTTGAATAAACTGCTAACAGTCAGCCATAACATTTTTACTATTAATCTTCATAAAAAAAATATAATACTCTGCTAGTGTTCAGGGGCGGATCGCCATCCCTACCGTAAGACTTATAATTACATTTGAAAAAATTTCAATAGGTTTAACTATTAACAGGGGGGGTCCATAACTAAATAATTGTATGGCTCAACGGTAGGAGGGGAACACTTGAGATGCGTGCATTGCTGTTGCTGATCATGAGTTTGAACCCCCTTTGAAGGTCCCATTTTTCCAGCTTTATTTATTTAATCTTTTAGAATTAAATTTTTGATATCCAAAAACTATGTGAAAAGTACTATAAGCTGCAATTTTTCTTTTCCCAATTTGATTAAGAAATACATCTTAAAATATTGATCAAATTTTGTATACTTCGACTCTGGAAAAAAGAAGCAAATAAAAAAAATGGAGGGAGTACTGTCCTAAATATTTTTCACTTTTTTGCTTGTTATTATTTCGTTAAGAAAAATATTAACTAGAGGCTAATTTATCTAAGCTACCCTTATTCGTTATTTCTCTCTATTTAATACTTTTTTTTTTTTTTTTTGCATTATATTAATATCTCTCCTTATTAATGACTAAGGCTAAATGTAAAAACAAATAAGTAATTACGTCTTGATTTTTAAAAGGAAAAGTATTATAAAATATTTATTTTTGTAGTAATTAAGTACCACATGTATTTAAAAACGAATAAAGTAGTAACTAGTTACTATAAAAATACACGCAATAAAAATGAAACTAGGAAAGGAAAAGCTAGTCGGAGTGCATCATAATAACTTGTGTTCTGATGCACATGATCAAAAGAGCAATTTTGTCACTTTCAACATTTTTATGCTGAGAGCCGGCCGGTCAAAATAAACTTAGTGCAAAGTCGACAAGGATTAAACATGAGAAAGCGCACTCACCTACTTTAATTTTCTCCTACCTTCTTTTTTCGAAAAAGCACATATTGAGTGCGTTATCCTTTACAAAGTATAGTAAAAATGTGGTGCAAAAGAGAGAGAGAGACAAGCTAAACTTTTCGAAAAATGATCGGGTTGAGTTGAGTTTGGATAGATTAAGATGAAATAAGTTTAAAAATTACTTGAGTTGAAATGAGTTAAAATGCGAGTCATAATCAATTCCCTAATTTTTATTAAGTTTTAATTATTTTATTTGTTCTTTATAAAATTTTAGTAGCTAGTAAAATTACATTATTTTCTTTATTACGATTATAATTTGGGCTAGATATGAGCTCAAATTTTAATGGAATGAGCTAATAAATGGATAAATCAATAATCAACCCAAATTTTGAACAGATTAAACAATTTCATGAGCTAATTTTACCACCTTTATAATCACATATAGTCTTAAAAAAACAATAAATAAAAATATATCTATAGCTGTGGAAAACCGATGTGTACAAAAATATACATAGCTCTGGAAAACCGATGTGTTACTCTTACAATGTGTTAGTGCGACTCCTCAACTCCGAAGTTAAAAGAACCTTTTTTCAAAGTTAATTTCGAAAGTAATTAAATAATTAATCAAGAAAAAGAATGGCACAATATTAGATGGCTAACGTGATCAGTTTCACATCTGTAAAATAGATTTTAGAATAATGTTTTACTCATCATAGACAAGAAAGCTCAGGTGGGCTATATAACTATCTTAATCTATTTTCTTTTTTAAAATCATCCAATCTTAATTAGTCAGAAATGTCTTATACAATTTACATTTGTTTGGTGAGTTTTTTTTTTTTGGGTTAGTGAAGTGGCCAAACTATATTTCGCTGACGTTGACATCAAATTTTTCTATAGGTGTTACTTCTACTATAAGGATTCTTCTTTAAGGGGTCGTTTGGTAGAGTGTATTAAAAAGAATAATGTATGTATTAATTTGATGTATTACTTGGATTTTGTTTGGTATATTTCTTTGTCTATTTATAACTAATAAACTAATGCAAGACATTATTTTACGGTCTATTGTGTATAGAGGTTTATATTACTAATAACTCGAAATCCATGACATTAGTAATGCAATGGATCTAATATATGCATTAGCGTAATTAAAGACACAATTATCCCTCAAAATTTTTTCCGCATTCTTTCCAACATATATATGGAATCAAATCAAATATTGCATAGAAAAAATACAAGCATAACTAACACAAGTATTACTAATACACTATATTTTACATTATTTTTATACACTCTACCAAATTACACCTAAAAGAAAAGATCTGAATTGAATAAAAACAGCTTCTATATAGTCTTTAAAAGAGTTTAAGAAATATATGTATCATCAGGGCAAATAATTTCTGATTATTAAGTTATTTGAATTTATTGTAGTTGATAATATATTTATGTTACATCTACTCAGGGGTCGTGAATGATTAAGAGAAATAAAGAGTGAGTGGAAGGAACTAGATTTTGAGATCTGTCTTGCTGCAAATATGGGGAAAAGGTCACGGTAGAAAATTTTTACATTCTACACATTCTGTAAAAACTTAACTGAAAAATATTTGTAGATTAATAAAAGTTAAAGCACTCGCTATTATAAAAGGCTGGAGAATCAGGATCAAAAGTGAGTCAAAATTTAAAATCCTAATGTTTTTAACCAATCAACTCTAGATTCATAATATATACCGTACCTATTTAATATTTTCTTCGTCTTATTTTATGTGTCGTTATTTATTTGAATACGGAGTTTAAGAAATAAATGACGATCTTATAAAGTTTATAAAATTGTCTCTCTTAAAGTCACTTTAATATTTACTTTTTAGTTGTCTTTGCTTATTAAGTGAGATCCAGTAAGAATAAAATGAGGATGATGCAATTAAGTAATTGTCAAATAAAAAATAATAATATATTATTGATACAGATTTAATAATAATTAATCTCATTAATATTGAAGGGGTTACAGCTGTATATATAGAGAACTGAAGAATAACTAATTACAGAATAACCCAGATGTATTTAATAATTATATATGTAGTCTATTATCCCCCCGCAAGCTGATCAGCGGTAACGAGGGGCAGCTTGGAGCAGAGAGACTGAAAAGGCTGTAACGGAAGAGGCTTGGTGAGAATATCAGCAAGCTGATCAGTAGATGGGACATAGTGCGTGGCCATCGCTCCTGCAAGTACCTCATCGCGAACAAAGTGACAGTCAGACCCAACATGCTTCATACGATCATGAAGGACTGGATTTTTGGTAACACAAATAGTGGACTGATTGTCACAATAAATCTGTGGTTTCGTGGGGGGAATGCCAAGTGCATCCGTAAGGTATCGTAACCACATGGCTTCAGCAACACCCGCAGCCATGGCACGATATTCTGCTTCTGTGGAGGAACGGGACACTCGCGTTTGCTTCTTGGTGCACCAGGAAATCAGATTCGGTCCCATCATAACAATATATCCAGTAGTGGACTTTCGATCATCTTTGTCGTTAGCCCAATCCGAATCAGAAAAAACAGATATATCAAACGAGCCCTTTTGAAATAAAATTCCACAGTGAAGAGTACCTTGAAGATAGCGCAGAATGCGTTTCAAGGCCTGAAAGTGTTGTTCTGTGGGAGCATGCATTGATTGGGAGACTCGATTGACTGCATATTGGATGTCCGGACGAGTAACAGCAAGATAATGAAGTCCACCGACGAGGCTCCGATATAGTGTAGGATCGGCAAAGGGAGTATTCGGCCCTGGGGATTGGCGGACTGCCATGGGAGTGACCGCGGGTTTGCAGTCTGTCATTCCAGCCCGATTTAGAAGTTCAAGGGTATATTTTGTCTGATGCATCAATATGGTTCCCGATTTGCGGATGAGTTCGAGGCCAAGAAAGAACTCCAGAGGACCGAGGTCCTTAAGTTTGAAGTCACGATGCATAGCTTCAGTAATTTCAGTGATGAGTGACGACGAGCTGCCTGTAATAACAATATCATCCACATAGATAAGAATGATGACTGTCCCTCGAGAACAGTGAAGGGTGAAGAGGCTGTTGTCATGATGGTAGGTGCGAAAACCAAGACCCTGCAGAAAAGTAGAGAGACGTGTGTACCAGGCACGAGGGGCCTGTTTCAGGCCATACAGTGATTTGCGAAGCTTGCAAACATAGTGAGGACGGTTGGGATTAACATATCCCGGTGGCTGAACCATATAGATTTCTTCCTCAAGATGACCATGAAGAAAGGCATTGCTGACGTCTAGCTGATGAAGCGGCCAATCATAGTGAAGAGCAAGAGACAAGACCAGACGAATAGTCTGTTGCTTAACAACAGGGCTGAAGGTCTCCTTATAATCCACACCATACTCCTGATGATACCCTTTTGCAACCAGACGTGCTTTATAGCGAGAAAGAGATCCATCTGAATTTCGTTTGATGCGAAACACCCATTTGCACCCAATAGACTTTCGGTTACTAGGCAGAGGTACCAAATCCCATGTACGTTGTTCATTCAGAGCCTGAAATTCCTCATCCATAGCTTGGCACCAGAAACTATTTTTGGAGGCTTGGTTGTAGGTAGTAGGCTCAGTTGTGGGATGTGCATCAAAGGGTATTTGAGTGTGGTAGGCTTTGGGTTTGAAGGTACCGGCCTTGGCTCGGGTTGTCATAGGATGAGTGTTGAGTGGAGGGTGATTAGGAAGGGGTGGTGGAGTTGTATGATGTGTGGGCGGGGGTTGGGTGGGGCTGTCGTGGGAGCTGGGATGTGCAGCGGTGGATGGGGTGGCTGTATGTGTGTTAGGAGTATGATGTAGGGAAGTGGTGGGTTGTGTGGCAGTCGGCTGGGTGTTCGGGTGGGAGGTTTGGGGTTTCGGGTGGGTAGTGGTGTAGTGGGGTACCGGGTTAGGTGCCGAGTGAGCCGGAGCATGAGCGTGAGAAAAGGACGGAAATAATGGCACAACGCCAAGTGGATTGGGGGAGTATGGAGTAGAGGAAAGACTTGTGTAAGGAAATTGTTCCTCCACAAAACGAACATGACGGGAAACATATGTTTTCTGAGATACAGGATCGAAACATTTGTAACCTTTGATAGTGGGATGATAGCCTAGAAAGACACAAGGGGTGGACCGAGGTTGAAGTTTATGTTGAGTGTGCGGACGCAACCAGGGATAAACTAGACACCCAAACGGGCGGAGATGAATATAGTCGGGTGGATGATTGTAGAGACGGGCATATGGAGTGGAGTTGGAGAGAGTGTGAGTGGGCATGCGATTTATGAGGTAGTTGGCAGTAGCAAGGGCATCAACCCAAAAGGAAACAGGTAAGGTGGAATCATGGAGGAGCGCAACAACTGTTTCTATTAGGTGACGGTGTTTGCGCTCAGCAACGCCATTTTGTTCAGGGGTATATGGACATGAAGTGTGATGAAGAGCCCCTAGATTTTGAAGAAAAACACCAAATGCATTGTTGACAAATTCTTTGCCATTGTCACTTCGAAAAATTTTGATTTTGGCATTAAATTGATTTTGAACCATTCGGTCAAAGTTTACAAAAATAGTATAAGCTTCGGATTTAAATTTCAGAGGATAAAGCCAAGTGAATTTACTGTAATCATCAACAAAACAGATATAATAACGAAAACCTTGAACAGAAGGAACTGAGGTTGGACCCCAAACATCAGAATGAATTAATTGAAATGGCGCAGTGGCCTTGTGTTCAGACAGTGAAAAAGGTAAACGACAAGATTTAGACACTGAACAGGACTCGCAATGTAATTTTTCTGAAAAATTAAAACCTAAGGAAGATAAAATGGATTTGGTGATGGCGGATGATGGGTGCCCAAGCCGGCGATGCCAGGTTGACGAGAGAATGGCTTGACTCACAACAGACGGAGACCTGGATGGAAGAGTGTATAGCCCATGCTCACAGCGGCCCGTGTACCGCACCCGGTTCGTGGTATTGTCCACTATCTGGAAATTGGTGTCATTAAAAATGAGGGTGCAGTTATTTTCTTTAGTAAAGCGATAAACAGATAAAAGATTGGATGTGAGGGAAGGGACGTGGTGAAGGGTTGAGAGATGAAATTTACCATTTGGGGTATAGACATACCCAGAGCCGGTGTTTGTGATGGGAAGGGATTGACCATTGCCTACTGTAATAGTTTGTGAGCCATGATACGGATGAGGAGCTTGAAGTTGTGAATAATCCGACGTCACATGGGTGTTAGCACCTGTGTCTAGATACCAATCGCCAGATTGAGCGTTTGTGGACGCATGCATCGCCCTTGATCCTCCGGACTGGCTATTTACATTCTGCGAGTCATCATAACGATACCAGCAATTAGCCGCAGAATGGCCCCGTTTAGCACAAATTTGGCACGTCGGAAGATCTCGTGTGGGCATCCGCTGGTTTCCTCGTCCCTGTCCGCGGCCTGACTGGAAGCCGTCCCTCGGTGGAGGCCCGCCTCTGCCTTGCTGCCCGGTGTTTCGACGGTCACCGCCGCCGCTGCCTCGCCCTTGGTTACGGCGATCGTCACCGCGACCCCTGGCCGAGCCTCCGCTGCCAGCCGAGTAAAGAGCCGTGACGCCAGGGGTGGAACTGGCTTCTCCGAGCAGTAATTTGTGTTCCATGTCTAGATTCAATTCTTCTGCATTAAGCCATCCAGACAGTTGATTCAGAGTGATTTCGACAGGCGAGAGGCGAATATGCTGTTTGAGAGAGGAATAGCCAGCCGGAAGACCACGTATCACGGCATTCACCACGTCTCGTTCAGGAATAATCTCGTTCACAGCATCTAGGTCAGACAGAATAGAGGCCACATCATCAAGGTATTGAGTCATCGTCTTCGTTCCCTTCCGAAGAGTATGCAATTTGTCACGCAACTGAAAAATATGAGCCGTGGACACAGAGTTGTACCTTGTGGCTAGTGCGTCCCAAAGTGAAGCCGATGTGAGAAAACCCCGGGCGTGTTTGTGCACAGAGGGGCTAATAACTGCGAGAAGACAGGCTCGGATCTGAGTGTCTACGATCATCCACGGAAGGTAGTCGGGATTTGGGAGCTTGACGCCGTCCTTCTCGGCTGTCTCGGGCTGCGGCTTCTCCGCACCGTCAATCCATCCGAGCAGCAAGTTGGCTGCGAGGGCGGTGCGGACGTTAAGTGCCCAGGCCGGGTAGTTGTTGTCAGATAATTTTTCGGAGATGAGATTGTGGAGATTCCTGAGCAGTAATTTTACTCCAGACGGTAATTTTGACAGAGGATCAATAACCTTGTCCATGGCGCCGACCTACGGCGGAGGAGGGAGGCCGTGCGGCGTGGTGTAGACGGTGGCGGCGGCGCACACACGTCGGAAAAGAGGAGAGATTAGGGTTTGGGCGGAAGAAGAAACCCTAGCTTTGATACCATGATACAGATTTAATAATAATTAATCTCATTAATATTGAAGGGGTTACAGCTGTATATATAGAGAACTGAAGAATAACTAATTACAGAATAACCCAGATGTATTTAATAATTATATATGTAGTCTATTAATTATTTTTGAACGAATAGAAAAAAAATGACGATACGTAAAATACCGGAGAAAGAAAATTTAAAAATAACTATAGAATTTAAAACAAAACTACGGGCTCGAATTGCAGCCAGGCGAGGCAATACATGCATGTGATCTAGCTCATCCTAACCAGGATCCAATTAAGGGAATGCATGCATGTGATACCGTATACACACACTAAAATGGTCTTTTCCAATTATCACCAACAACTCGGAGACATATTTTCGATGCCATTGATACATGTGTTGTTGTTATTATGTATTTTAATATTAAAATTAAATTGTATGATGATTGATGGACATAAAGCGAAGAAAGTGGTGTCATTATATTTTGATAATTCTTGTAACTTCTAATACTTTATTTGTCCATTATCTATCACATTATTTTGTGTCTTTAATCTTATAAGTTAGTGGTAAGAATGTGACTATAATTTTCTAGTAACTTTTATCATTATTCTACCTCTTTATGTATTGTAACTCATATAACATATGAAATCCCTAAAACATTCATCTTCCGCACTTAATATCCACTACTTCCTCATTTACTAAATAGAAGAATACTACACCTATATAAATGGTGTTTTCTTTCTTGTGTTGAAGTATATGAAAAGAGATGAGTTGTAGCATATTACATTGCGGAATAAGAAAAAGATAATAAGAATAAATATAGTAGTGAAAGAGATGGATGGGACAAGAAAAATATTTCAAGTCTCTAACTATATTCACTATATGATAGAGTTAAGATTTTATCATCGATCTCTCACAAGAAGAAGAAGAGGCACGAGTTATTTGAGCAACAACACATTGGGTCTTCATCACAAATTGGGCCTATTAAACCAGCTCACAACAACAACAGAAACTACATCAGACTTTGGCCCAAATACACAGTTGTACATAATACATAGTAAAAAGATAAAAAGCTTGTTACAACTTAGGCAATAGAATAGTTACAAGTGTACAAAGTTTATTGGTTTTGTTTTGATTCTCTAGGTATATTCTCTAGGTATCTTGTATATATGCATTGAGTAGATGATTTGAGAAATACACAGAAAATTTCCACAATTCCTTTCTCTTCAGGTCATATTATCATGGTATCAGAGAACGGTTGAAATCCTTAGCTCTTCTTCCTTTTTTCTCCTCTTTCTTTCATCCTTCTCCATCATGTCGGATACCAGTACATCAGTAGCAACACCACCATTGAACACTGTTAATGGCAGTGATCCATCACACCCTTACTATCTTCATGCTTCTGACACACCTGGGATGATTCTTGTTAACACTCCTTTCACTGGAAGAGGTTTTGCAGGATGGAGAAGATCCATCCTTATTTCACTCTCAGCCAAAAATAAGCAGGGGTTCATAGATGGTGCTTGCCCAACTCCATCTTCAACTGATGCTTCTTTCAGACTTTGGAATAGGTGCAATGACATGGTCACATCTTGATTGTTCAATTCTCTTTCCAAGGATATTGCAGACAGTGTCCTTTGTTCAAGAACAACAAAGGACCTTTGGACAGATCTTGAGCACATATTTGGACAACCAAATGGGGCAAAACTATATCACATGCAAAAGGAATTAACAGATCTGGTTCAGGGATCTAGTGACATAGTAGGTTATTTTATCAAAAAATTATGGGATGAACTAGACACTCTAAATGTTGATGTTGTGTGCAATTGTGTTTGCACTTGTAATGGAAAGAAAAAGATCATGCCGGTTAAGGAAGATGAAAGATTAATACAATTTCTCATGGGGCTAAATGATGTCTATTCTCAAGTAAGAAGTAACATACTCATGATAAACCCTCTTCCTTCTGTGAATCATGCTTATTCCCTTTTAATGCAAGATGAAAATCAAAGGGAAGTGCATATTCCCAATTTAACAGGAGAGGGTTCTGCTTTCTTAGTTGCGAATAATAGTGGAGGAGGAAACCCATCCTCTCAAAGATCTGAAAATGCCAATTTCAAAGTGAACAATGTGTACAAGGGAAAAAAGAATTTATTCTGTACATATTGTAAACTTACCAATCACACTGCTGAGGATTGTCACAGACTTATTGGGTATCCTTCAGATTTTAAGTTGACTAAATCCAAAAGGTTTTCACAGCCTACAAAGAATAACTTTGGTCCTTCAGCTACTGGACATGACATGAGGGTTAATAACGTGCCTCAGAAGTTTCAGCAAACTATAAAGAGCAACTATGTTAGTTCAACTATTCCACAAGAGATGGCATTCAATGTTATGCCACAGGGTACTAATAATTATAGCCCTATGCATGATCTTTCTCATTTTGCTCCACAGATATCCAAAGGACAAGCTAATGCTCCATATAATGTTATCTCTGAGAATCCTCATTTTGCTCAACAATTATCACCAGTTCAGTTCACCAAGCTAACACACCTTTTGGATCAAATGCAAACAACGTCTTCTGAGGTTGCTGCAAATTCAGCATCTGGTATATTCTTTGAGAACTCGAAATCTTGTTACTCACTGGCTAATTCTAATTCTAAGTCCTGGATAATTGACTTCGGAGCAAGCGAACACGTGTGCTTTGATTCTAATTCTTTTATGTCTCTTTCTCCTTTACCTATACCTATTGTTGTTAAGTTGCCCAATTCTTCTAAGGTCAGAGTTACTCATGCAGGAAATATACTTCTTTCTCCGGGTCTAGTTTTGAAGAATGTTTTACATATTTCATGTTTCAAATACAACCTTCTTTCTTTGCGTAAACTCTACCTTACATACCATTGCATTGTCAGTTTCACTTTCAATGGGTGCATTTTGCAGGGCCCTCATTTGAAGAGTCCACAAGTTTTTGGTGAAGTTAAAGGAGGTCTTTACACATTGGAGTCTTCTAGCACACAACATAGGACTGATTCTTCCAACAACTTAGCTCCTTTATCCAAGTCTAATGTCTCTACTTCTGTTTCAGATTCTGTTTTTCTTTCTCTGTTTGCTAAAACTACATCTGATGTAATGCTATGGCATGTAAGACTTGGGTATTTTCCCTTTTATGCAATGAGACATAGTACTTCTATTTTTTTTCCTGCCAATCATGGTTGTTCTTGTACTGTTTGTCCCCTAGCAAGGCAAACTAGACTACCCTTTCCTATAAGCTCTATCAAAACCAAGAGTATTTTTGAGCTTATTCACATTGACACTTGGGGTCCATTCAAGGTATCTACCTATAATGGATACAAGAATTTTCTTACAATTGTTGATGATTTTAGTAGAGCTACTTGGACTTACTTATTATCTACTAAAGGAAATGCTTTTTCAGTTCTACAAACTTTCTTGTCTATGGTTGATAGACAATTTAGTACCAAAGTTAAGATCATCAAATCAGATAATGCTTTAGAGTTGGGAAAAAGTTCTTCAGCCTCACTATTCCTACAATCACAGGGTATTTTGCATCAAACTTCTTGTGTTGCAACACCCCAACAAAATGGAATAGTTGAAAGAAAACATAGGCATTTGTTGGAAATTGCTAGATCCCTTATGTTTCAATCTAATATTCCAATTTGTTATTGGGGGGAATGTATTTTAACGGCCACTTTTCTTATTAATCGATTTCTATCTAAAGCTCTTAGTGGAAGAACCCCTTATGAAGTTCATTTTCACCAAAAACCTTCCTACTATTTCTTAAGAAGTTTTGGTTGTCTATGCTATGCTTCTACACTTGCCCGACATAGAGATAAATTTCAGCCTAGAGCACGACCTTGCATCTTTCTCGGTTATCCTAGTGGTACCAAAGTGTCACGCCCCAAAATCCCATCGGGCCGGACTGACACCCGAAGCCGAGAAGGCCCGGGAGAACCCGTTCAAATACCTGTACTTTCCCTTACATGTCACCAAAAATTTGGACAACACTTCGTTGCATATAGAAGGATCTAATTACCTGTATCAGCACAACACGCACAAATATATATATATATATAATACTTGGCCGTCGGGGCCACCACATATACAGATATAACATCACTATATAAACTTCCATGACTTTAACCTTCCTTATGTCTACAAAGCCTCTAGGATATACATGACATAACTAGGGTCGGGACAAACCCCTGCCCACACATGACTCTGGTACAATAACAAAACATAAGGAACCGACTCGGAAAGCTCCGAAGCAAACTGGAGCTCACCAATAATAGCTGTATGACCTGGCTCCTACTTGTGGGGTGTATGAACTGAGGTACCTGTGCCTGCAGCATGAAATGCAGGTCCCCGTGGGGGACGTCAGTACGAAATATGTACTGAGTATGTAAAGCTGTAGATAATCACATATGATATAGGAGCTCAATAGAAATCCGAAACAAGTGAATAAATCGTAATAGGAGTGGACCACACATACTAGAACTTGTGACAACCTGTACATTGAATTTATTCAATCACTTTACCTTCGTTCTTAACATCTTTGTAATCATTACTGTACTGTACTGTGACCATTAGGCTGCCCCCAGTACATATCAACTGGGGTCGACCCATGCTAGGCTTATGCCCCTGGGATACCACCCATAAACACGTAAATAGGGATCGACCCATGCTAGGCTTATGCCCCTGGGATACCACCCGATAAGAGAGAACTTCCATCACTTAGTTCAATTAATCTTTGAGATTGTTATTTCGGTCGCCACCACATTTTTGATACTTTGAAACAATGATACATCAATAGGAACCAAGTAATAGACCTTCTATACAATAACGATGTAATAAAGACTCATTGGTACATCAACAATGTGTTTCAGAATCATCAATATCACAACAATGAAATAGGAGCCTTTTGGTATATCAATGAAACATTTTGACACTTTATAGGATGGAAACGACTTCGTTGGTAACGTAGAACATTACATGTTTTAGGACAACCTCGGAATCTTACTTGATGGAACATTGGTGTTTTCATGCCAAAGAACATTGTTAGAGTATGCTTTACATACCTCGTCGTAGATTCGGATACCAATTCAACACAACTTCCCGCCTTTACGAATCACTTATCTACAATGAAATGTTTGGCATCTAGTATTAGCAACCCAACACCACAATTCTCTTCCATAATTCCATACAACCAATATTTGCATAGCATTCCAAAAACCAACTTGAACAATAGGTTTATGTGTGTATATATATATATATATATATATATATAATCATCATTTCAATACCACATCATCACACGAAATTCCTTCACAATTCAACATAATCCAACCATGCACAAGAATAATCCAACATCATTTCCAATCATCTTTCAACAACAATCAAATAACACACTTCTTATGCTTACATGCATATATATACATATCCATATAAATAACACCAACATAATTTACATCCTTACCATAAAATGGCCCTTTTGATTTCGAAGTCCTGTTGGCACAAATAAGGGGTGCTTCTCGAAGCCCTCGAGACGGTGAACACAACTACGGAATCAATTTGGATTTTCTACGGTTGAATCACAAGATAATTGGAGTTGAAATTTGGCTAGGGTTTCTTATTCTTCAATAATGGATGATAAATAATGGATATGAGGCTAAGTATATGTATATAATGACCAATTTTCGTTCATAAGGTGATGGAAAATGACCATATTGCCCTTAAAATTTTAAGTAAATCCGAATCTGTCCATGGTGGACTGTTTTGACAAGCTAAAGTAGATCGACCATAACTCTTTGCTCCGATATCGGATTTGGGTGAAATCGGTATCGTTGGAAAGATAATTCAAAGGGCTTTCATTTCATATAAAATAGGCCACCCAGTTCTTCCTGTAAAAGGAGTTATGATCGTTTGAAGTTGATCCTAAAAATCTATTTTGAGAGGCTAAAGTAAAACGAGTATAAATCCTTACTCAGACGTTGGATTTGGATGAAACCAATTGCATTGGAAAGAAGACTCAAAGATCTTTCTTTTGATAGGTCGTAGCTTTCCCAGTTCATTATATTAAGGGATTTATGATCGTTCAAAGTTGACCCAAAAAACTGGCAGGCCTCAGTAGTTTGTGTGCAGGAATTTTTCCTGCACATTTACTATTCACCATATCTCGGCCACCGTTTTATAGTTTCGAACGTGCTCGATTATATCCGAAACTTATCCGTTTTTGGAAATATTTATATCGTTGGAAAGCTTATTCAATAACCTTCGTATGGAACCATCGACGGGCAAATTTCGGTATAAATAAAATAAAAAAAATAATTCTATATAAATAAGACCAATACACGTACTTGAATACGCCAATATATGTATTTGAATACGGGGTGTTACACAAAGGTTATAAGTTGCTTGATTTATCTTCTAAGAAAGTATTTATCTCTAGGGATGTCCAATTCTTTGAGCAGAATTTTCCCTTTCTCCAAACACATTACACATCTCCTCACACTTCTCCTCCTACATTTCCTATTTTTCCATCTATATTCACCGACGGTGTTCCAGATTCACTACACACAAGTTCAAAAGCTGCACCTTCTCCTCCTACCACTCACTCTAATTTAGAGACAACAACACCTATTTCACATGATACCGAGCCCACCTCTACTTTCCAAATCCCTGCTCATCCACCTACTGTTATGCCTACTGTTTTACCTACCAGGACATCTAGTAGAGCTAACAAAGGGACTCTCCCCTCTCATTTACGTGATTTTATTTGCAACAATGTCTACCCTACTGATCTCACTTCATCTTGTCTAAATCCATCAATTTCTGACTCCTCTGTTCTAGTTTTCAATGCCTTATCCTCATCCAACCAGAATTTCATCAACTCAATTTTCAAAATCCATGAACCCATCCATTATTCTCAGGCTTGTAGTCATCCTGGATGGATAAAATCCATGAATTCTGAATTAGATGTTTTGAAAGAAAATCAAACTTGGGATGTAGTACTTTTGCCTCCTGGCAAGAAGGCTCTACCCTGTAAATGGGTTTATAAGGTGAAACAAAATGCTGATGGTTCAATTAAAAGACTCAAGGCACGTTTAATGGTTCGGGGAGATGTACAAAGAGAAGGTTTGGATTTTAATGAGACATTTTCTCTGTTGTCAAAATGACAACGATAAGATGTCTCTTAACTATTGCAGCTAAAAAGAATTGGTATGTCTCTCAATTTGATGTCAGTAATGCTTTTTTACATGGTGATTTACAAGAAGAAGTTTACATGAAGTTTCCTTCCGGTGTTACTCCTCCCAGTCCTTCTCATGTTTGTAGACTCAGGAAATCACTATATGGTCTCAAACAAGCCTCAAGGCAATGGTATGCCAGGCTTGCTGGAGCACTAAGTTTTAAAGGGTTTTCTTCCTCTCTAAATAATTACTCCCTATTTTTTAAACATTCAGGGGATTAGGTCACTTTCATAGCAGTTTATGTTGACGACATTTTGATCACTGGGAACAATCAGCAGGCTATTTCAGATCTAAATTGTTTTCTTCACTCAGAGTTTAAAATCAAAGATCTTGGGAAAATTCACTATTTTTTAGGGATGGAAATACTTAGAGAAAAAATCGGATTTATTGTGACGCAAAGGAAATTTACCTTGGATCTCCTTGAGGAATTTGGATGCTATGATCTCCCTACTGTTTCCGCCCCTTTGGACTCCCAATCGAAGTTGACAGCAGACTATGGAACTCCTTTACAAGATGCTTCTATTTATCGGAGACTGGTTGGCAAACTTAACTATTTAATACATACTCGTCCAGACCTTTCCTTCACGGTTCTCATCCTCAGTCAGTATATGCAGCGTCCTTGCACTGGCCATTTTTCTGCTGCTCTTCGTGTGCTGCAATATCTTCAATCTAATACAAATCAAGGTCTGCTACTCAATTCAAGATTAGTTTTTTCGCTTCTTTCTTTTTGTGATGCCGATTAGGCATCTTGCAGAGAATCTCGACGATCCGTTAGTGGATTTTTCATCAGCTTAGGAGGATCTCCTATTAGCTGGAAGTCAAAGAAATAAACCTCGATATCTCTATCATCAGCTGATGCTGAATACCGTTCAATGCGTCGTCTTGTGGCGGAGTTGACTTGGCTCACCCGTTTACTTTCCAATCTTTCCATTTCTCCAGTGATGCCTGTTCTGATCTTGTCTGACAGTCAAGATGTCATACACATAGCTCGAAATACAGTCTTTCACGAAAGGACGAAGCATGTTGAACTCGATTGTCACTTCGTCCGTCAACAATTTTTATCTGGTATGATTTCTCTCACATTTACTCCATCCAAATATCAACTTGCAGATCTTTTCACAAAAGCTTTTTCTGGACCTTCCCTTTCTTCGATCCTTGGCAAGTTGGGAGTCTCTTCGATCCCCTCCAACTTGAAGGGGGGTGATAGAGTTAAGATTTTATCATCGATCTCTCACAAGAAGAAGAAGAAGAGGCACGAGTTATTTGAGCAACAACACATTGGGCCTTCATCACAAATTGGGCCTATTAAACCAGCTCACAACAACAATAGAAACTACAACAGACTTTGACCCAAATACACAGCTGTACATAATACATAGTAAAGAGATAAAAAGCTTGTTACAAGTTAGGCAATAGAATAGTTACAAGTGTACAAAGTTTATTGGTTTTGTTTTGATTCTCTAGGTATATTCTCTAGGTATCTTGTATATATGCATTGAGTAGATGATTTGAGAAATACACAGAAAATTTCCACAATTCCTTTCTCTTCAGGTCATATTATCACTATACAAAAGAGAGTAACTATATTAGTGAAAGAGAGAGTCGAGACAAAAAAAATATTTTAAGTCTACAACTATATTCATTATACAAAAAGAGTTTTAATATGTTGAAGGAAGATGTTCTTATGGTGGAGCTTTGGACTTTTCAACTAATTCGGAGTTACCTGAGTTATACATTGTTGATGGATTGCATTATCCTGAAGGATACAAGTCAAGAGATATACTGTTGGATAGGTGCAGATTATGACGCATTGAACTTGAATCTCCTTAAAGAGAGCGAGATATCCGCCTCAGGCAAGAAAAAAATTACTTTATTTTCTTCACTTTTTTATATTTTCAACCGTAATTTAATTATTGTGTTTATTACTCCAACAATATGTATAAATTAGAGTTCAGTACATATGGTTAAGGTTGCCAATTAATGGGGACAAACGAAATAAAACGAGCCAAATTTAGGGAGACTGAACTGAACGAAACAAGATGAAAAATTAAGGGGAATTAGAGGGGATGGGCCATGCCGGGCAGGGTCAAAGAGACGAATCGGGGCTCGTCCCGGCCCACTGACAAAGGCATGGCCCCATATGATATTTTTACAAGTGATAATGTCATAAAAGTCGAAAATAAGTATAATTTTCATCCTAAATATAGTTTAATTCAACATTAAGTTTAAGAAGTATAAATTTTTTTAAAAAATAAAGTACAATTTTCATCCTAAATATAGTTTAACTGAACATAAAGTTTAAGAAGTATAAAAATTTTGTGATTTTAAAGATGTTATTAAATATAAAAATGAGTCATTGTAATTAAAATAAATGAATTAAAAAGTTAACAAGAAACTTCCAACTCTTATACGTGGATTCTGGTAAATAGGGAAGGAGGAGGTTCTAGATTCTTCACCTTTATCTTATTCTGGGGGACCTAGCTAGGCCGCGACAAGATAACCAAACTATTTGTTATCTGATTGCATTTTTTTCTTGTTAATTAGGTCCTGCACAAAATGTATGATCATGAGGTGCTGTATAATTAGGGAAAAGTCATCGTTTTCATCTCAAACTATACATGAAAATTTTAGGTCACACCTGAACTATTATAGTATCCTATTACACACCTAAACTATAAAAAAGTGAAACTATTTTCACCCCAAAATGCAAGAACCAGTCACATGATGGAGAGTGATTTACACTCGCGCCATATCATTACCACACATCAGATATTATGTTAATTTTTTTTTAAAAAAAGTCCACATCACCCATTGCTTCTTCATCAAAATCACCATTAAAACACCACCATTAACACCATCATCATCAAACTCAAATCTTCACCACAATAGTTTTAAGAATCCATTATAAATTTCATTATCGAAATCACAATACGATCATTAATATCACAAAAATTACAAACAATCACCATAAATTTGAGCTCAATGAACAACAACACTTCTTTCACTTTCTTCAAATTCCTATCTCATGTAAACAAAAAAATCCAATACCCAAAATTTGATTTTTTTAAAAAATTAAATTAATAGTGTTGTCTTTATGATTTTTTTTTCTTTTTTGCAAATTCTTGTTTTCTTGAATTCGATAATGTTATTGAATCAGATGAACCAAGTGGTTGTGATTGCAAGTGGGTATAATTCATGTGATTACGTATTTGATTCTTCTATTTCTTCAATGCAAAGGGTTGAGTGTTTGTTGGAGAAATTGGAGGATTTTGTGGATAAAGATGAGTCTTTGAGTCCAGAAGAATCTGTTGATAGTGTTGGATTTTCCTTGCTTTCTGGTTCACTTTCTATGTCTTTGTATTGTATCCTCAATCACAAACAAAAAAATAAAAAATAATTTTATTAATAATTTTTTAATTGAAAAAATAATTAATCTAATTGTATATATTAAGAAGAATATTAGGAGTACTTAATGATATAATGACAAATGAAATCGTGATATGTGTATGGAAGTTGTCATTTTAAGATTTTTTTTCACCTCTCACCCACCTTAAGAAGGTTAATACACCTTTTCTGTCACGTCACCTTCTAAGGAGGTAATAGTTCCACTTTTTTATAATTTAGGTGTGTAATAAGTCACTATGATAATTTAGATGTGACTTAGACTTTTCGTGTATAGTTTAAGATGGAAACAATGACTTTTCCCTTTTATCACGAGGTTACCATTCAAGATGCAATTAATATTGACTTGTCAATCGAATTGGATCTCTTTTTCTTTTTACAATCACATATTAGAAAAGTAAAAATATTATAGATTTTATTTTTATCTCTATGGGAATAGTGATATGTTTTTGATAAAGCCTGTGACATTTCTCTTTCTCTTGTCTTCTATATTTGAAGAAAAAAATCTACCAGCAAGGAATATGAAATTCTACCACAATTTCTTCGTTCTCTCACATATCCAAATCTAAATTATCTCCATATTTATCGTCTATTCAACACTTTTTTTTTTGTTTTTCATTCGATGTTTGGTATCCGCATTGGAATTCGATAAATTCAGATTCGTACCAGGTAAGGCCCCATTCGGAGTAGCGCTCCCTGCGAAGGTCTATTCAACACTTCTACAAATGCTACATGAATATGCAGCGACACGTACGCTTGAGTATATCTCTAGTTATAATTATTTTTGTAGCATAAATCACTAGTTAAGACTTTTTAGAAATTAAAAACATACTTTTCAAAGATGGAAATAACGAGGATTGCCGGGTCAAATATACAGCAGTGTCCCGTTAGTGTCATAGTTTGAATTTTTCAGATCTCTTTTAGTTTATATGTCCTCTTTAGAATTTTGAGCTTTAACATTTAAATTTTTTACCATATAGATGAATATAGAAATTATCAGCATTTTGATATAACATTTGAATATTTAAAAGTTAATTCTAATAATTAATAAATTAAAATTTCAAATTTATACTATAAAAATTTCAATAAATTTTTTTCTTTTTGGCTAATATTATACAACACATAGATTGGGCGGAATTATGTACTCCCTCCGTCTCAAATTGAGATGACATATTGATTAAGAAAAATAATTAATAATATAACTAGTTTATTATATTACTCCTATTAAATAATGTTTATATTTTAATTTGAAGAAAAAATAATTAATGTAAAGGATAAATAAGAATTTGTTTTTTCTTAATTAATGAAAAAAGATAAAGTAAAATAAGAAATTAAATTAAAAAATTTGAAATGAGTAATTTGGGACGATGGAAGAATAGAAAATTTGCGTGGTTAAATGGAACAGTAGAAGGAAACAGCCTACGTGTGAGAAGCCAAATGAATGGTAAGTTTCATCAAGTAATCCAAGTCATCAGCGTGCGCATACCTAGAGCTTATGTGCGCACGGCGGGAGCTTGCACGCTCGTAATGAGACTTTTAAGGTGTGTTTGGTAAGATGAAAAATATTTTCTGGAGAATATTTTTTTATTTTTTTTTATTTGGTTGTAGTTAAATGTTGGAAAAATATTTTTCATTATAATTCATTTTCCTTCATTTATGGGCTAAGAAAAGTTATTTTTAAAAAAATGACAAATGTGACTTATGCCTTTACTCCCGCCCCTCTTTTTCACCCTAACAACACTTGTATTCATATTTCTCAAAAAATTTACATTACTCGAAAATATTTTCACTGTGCTTTGCTTTAATTTTCACTGCTTGAAATAAAAAATAGTAAAGCCCGATTTTTATTTTTTTTACAATGTTCGTTGAAAGTATTGTTATTTTCATATGCATAGAGGAAAGCTTACCTATATTACTTTTGCTAATTGCATATTTTATTTTGCCATCGATGTAGCTTGTTTCACAAGGTTGAATAAGCTTGTTGTTCCGTTGTATTTCTATTAAAACTTGAGATTGTCCTAACAAAATGTTGAAAAATGTTTCCTATATTTGCTAATTAGTAGTTGATTAAATTTTGTAATTGTAATATTTTAGTATTCGATATTGATATTATTAGTTATGCTTAAATTAGTTCTTACAAATTGTTGAGTTGCTAGAGACACTGATATACTAGTTAACAATTAGTAGTATTTGCTAAAAAATATTTTTTACTCACCAAACAAACACCAGAAAATATTTTTCACTCGCCAACCAAACATGAGAAAATAAATAGAAAAACAACTTATTTTCCAGAAAAACTTTTTCCAGGAAAACATTTTCCATGAAAAATATTTTCCATCATACCAAACACACCTTTGTACTGTAATTTTTTTAATAAAAAAATAATATAATATATAAATATATTTTTTAAATTTAATTTCAGTTTGCATTTATGATTTTAACTTTGAATATATATGCATAAAAAATTAAATTTAATATAAATAAATACATTTTGTTCGATGTGACGAAGGAAAGTCTTGGAGTAACTGGTAAAGTTGTTGTCATGTGACCAGGAGGTCACGGGTTCAAGCCTTGGAAACAGTCTCTAGCAGAAATGCAAGGTAAGACTGCGTACGATACACCCTTGTGGTGGGACACTTCCCCAAATACCGCGTATAGCGAGAGTTTTAGTGCACCGAACTGTCCTTTTATTTTGTTCGATGTTACATTTTACGTGTCGTTCTATATATAATATGTAATATAATTTATAAAATACATGTGTATAGTCATTCAATTTTATAAAAATTTAAATGTACATTTATTCACGTTCTAAGTTGAAGGAATGTTAATGGGATACTAATGTATTATGCCAAAAATAGTCCAAGTCATCACGTGGACCTACGTGTCGATCAGATCCATCCAAATCATACAGTGGGCCAGCAGATCACAGCTGTCAAACTAAAACAGAGCCAGGGCTTTCTATAAATAAGCCTCTCTGTTTCATTATATTTTCATCGTGAGGTGTTTGATTCCATTACAAACTCCCCCTGACCAAACCTGTTTAGCCTTTCTCATAATCTCTTGTTTAATATCCCCCTCACAGATCTCTTCTTTTATCTAATCCCTCGATTTGTTAATTGTTATAGCCCATTGTTTCGTTTTAATTAGTTTGTTTATTGGATGATTAATCTTGTTTGAGGAAAAAAAAAAAAGGGGGAGAATGAAGGGGAATACTGGAAATCCACTGGCTTTGACATCCCTGAATCATATCTCCCTTGTCTGTAGATCAGTTGAAAAATCTATTGAATTTTACAAGAATGTTCTTGGTTTTGTGCCTGTTAGGAGGCCTGGATCATTCAATTTTAATGGCGCTTGGTAATTTTATTGTACTTCCTTTTTCGTTGGTTATATTAATTTATCTAAGAAACAGAAGATGCAGATATATAGCATGATTTTACATGATTGATTGAATAATATTTTTAGTTTACCAACTGTTTTTAATATTTGTGTACTGAGATTCCGTGTGCTTCTTGGTTTCTTGTATTGTAGGCTGTTTAGTTACGGAATTGGGATTCATTTGCTTCAATCGGAAGATCCCGAGGAAATGCCAAAGAAAACCGAAATCAATCCCAAAGATAACCATATCTCTTTCCAGGTAATTCATTCATTCTGTTTCTATATCAGGGCCTGATTTTTTCTTATGCACAACATGTTTAACTAAAATTCCGTACTTTTGACCCGTACATATATGTGCGTACAAATTTGCTAACAAGTTTATATTCAGAATTTTTTATTTTGATTTCAGAAGTATAATGTGTACAGTTAAGAGGCAAAGAAGCTAAGATTTTGAGTTTTGTCTTTTCAAACTTTAGAAACACAACTTATTTGATTATGCATAGATTATTTATACAATGGGCTTGTGGCTTCTCCCCTGAGTTCAAGTATTAAATCCAAAATCTGCCATTGTTAGCTAGTAGCTGATGTGCGTATTGTGTACTCAGGGGGAGCCAGAAAGAGCCCAGGGATTCGTCAACTAACGTTGTTTATACCTTGTTAAAATTACTTTGTATATATAAATAGGAGATGTCGAACCCTTTGGCTTCTTCGTATATTTACTTTTTCATATATTGATGAAAAATCTTGGTTGCGCCGTTGTGTGTACAGAGTATCTTTATGGAAATTTAGTTTTAATTGAACTTTCTTTTTTGGGTGATAAGCAGTGTGAGAGCATAGATGCAGTGGAGAAAAAACTAACAGAAATGGGAATAAAATACGTGAGGCAGCTAGTGGAAGAAGGAGGTATATACGTGGATCAATTATTTTTCCATGACCCAGATGGCTTCATGGTTGAGATTTGCAACTGTGACAACTTGCCAGTGATTCCACTGGCTGGCGAAATGCCTCGGTCATGCTCGAGGGCTAATATCCAGTTGCTTCAACCTCAACCAACACAGCAACAATCCGTAGTACAAGTCCCAGTGATCAAGCCTTAGAAGGAGTATCGAGTATATAAGTTCAATGTTCCACATTTTGGATCTAGTTCATGTTTCAGGAGAATCAAGAGTGACTGATTGATTACCTGAAAAATGTTTGTTACTTGTACTATTTGTTTTCTAGGGAGTGTTTTATGCGTTTGGGACTTGTTTTCTTAGGTTTGTTAGTGTAATAAGACAAATTGCCAATTGTGTAGATTTGGAGTTTGTGTATGAGTTGGGTGATCTAATGGATTCCTTAATCGGTTTTGTTTTCTTCTGAGATTTAAAGTCTTTACTGTTAACTCCTCCTGTGGTGTTTGAGTAATGGACATGGAAGTTAAAAGGAAAATAAAAGACGTTCACCACATATCAAGAGAATTCTTACATTTACAACTTCTCCATTTCAATTTATTTGTCTTTAGTCGCCTTTCAGAATAAATGTATCTTTTCTTTTTTGATATCTCTTAATTCCAACTTTTTATCCAACATATTTAAGATCACCAAATTTTAAAAATATCTTTATTTTCTTATGTGGAGGGATGTGTTATTGTCATGGAAAAGAAATTAAGTTAAAGAATGTAAAATATAAAGATTAAAGGGGACAAGGTTTCAGATTGAAAGAGTGGTGTCAAATAAAGATTCAGACTGAAGATTAATTGCTCACTACTTATATGCGAAACTGAACCCTTGCTGTCAAAAACAAAACCTAAACAAGGACAAAAGAGCTTTGAGCAATTAAAAAGATTTAATAATGGTTAATTGGGATACATCATTCATTCATATATGCACATGTAGAGATTGAAATTTCATGACGCTACAAAAGAGTTCAATTCTAGTTAGAGTTCTTAGGGTTATATTTATAACCCTAAATCTAACTTGATGGTTATTCTACCTAAATCCTAAATTACATTTATATAAATATTCTTTTAAAGAGGCATCTTCAGTATCCCATAAATTCACGGGATATATATTCACAAAAGAGATCAACGATCTGAAAAGTCCATGAATCCATAAATTCGAGATATTCACAAAAGTCCATGAATCCATAAATTCGAGATATTCACAAAGAGATCAACGATTTGAAAAGTCCGAATAAATTCATGGGATATTCATAAAGATCAAAACCCTCTCTTCTTGATAATCCTCCTTTCATGGATATCAAATCCAAATGTTCCTACGTTCGAGAAATACGCTACTGACGACCCTCTTGATAATCAAATACATCAAGAAGACAAACCTCCTTTCATGGAGATCAAATCCAACAAATGTTCCTACGTTCGAGAAATACGCTACTGGCGGCTCTCTTGATAAGCAAATACATACAAACCCTCCTTTCATGGAGATCAAATTCAAATGTTCCTACGTTCGAGAAATACGCTACTGACGACCTTCAAATTAAGGACCTAAACCCTAAATTACGCCTATATAAAGGGGGCAAATATCCCTTTAAAAGGCATCTCCAGTATCCCACAAATTCACGGGATATTCACAAAGAAATCAACGATCTGAAAAGTCCGAATAAATTCATGGGATATTCATAAAGATCAAAACCCTCTCTTCTTGATAATCAAATACATCAAGAAGACGAACCCTCCTTTTATGGAAATCAAATCTAAATGTTCCTACGTTCGAGAAATATGCTACTGATGACCCTCAAATTAAGGAGAAAAGATCTCATGGAAATCAAATCCAAATGTTCCTACGTTCGAGAAATATGTTACTGATGACCCTTAAATTAAGGAGAAAAAATCAAAAGAGAAGAATAAGAAAATCAAGATTTGTACCACATCGTTTATCAATAAAGTTGTTGTTTCTTCATATTTTTATCTGTGGTTGAAATTAATTTTCCATGAATTAAATTATGTTGGAAACAAATTGGCACGCCCAGTGGGACCAAATCTGTCCTTCATCTCTTCTCTAATAAATCAGATCTGCAAATCTGCAGCCTCCGAATAAAGATGGAAGTTCTATTGGTACTTCCAGACTCGTCATCAAATCTACACTTCGACAATTCGATAAGCCTTGAAGTAGGGGCATTTGTAGATATCTAAAATTTGTGCGACTCTTCAAGAAGAATCCAAATTCAGAGTCTAGAAGGCTACTTTACCATTTCTGAATCAGACAAAAACTTTTGGGTTAAATTTAATCCCAAAATATAACTCAAGAGGAGAGAATTCTTCAAAATCATGTTCAAAAAGTTCAAGAATTTCATTCTTCATTGATGTGCGATATTATTTTCATCACCCTTGCACGTTCGGACACTATTTGGGTCCTGCATGACATGGATATATTTAGAGGTTCGATCTAATTACGGAATGTGAGCCTGACTCTAATATCATGCTAAAATCAAGGAAGGAAAAAAAAGACATATGGAATCGAGAATAATAACTAGGAGTTTTTCACACATTTTTCTCATTAATAACACTTTTTATTTATACAAAATAATGTAACTTAATCCCTAATATACTAGAATACCGAAAACTCAAATCAATTAGGTCTACATTAATTTCTAACCTTAACATAATCTAAATTGACCATATACACATATTCCCAAATATACATATTATCATGTTTACATTTAATATCACTAAAGTTGGTACATGATTAAAATTCCCCTCAAGTTAGGTGCATGAGCTCATGAGCGGGAATGTAGCTAAGAGTTAGGACTGGACTTAGGAGGAATGTAGCTAAATATATCCTCTTTGATATATTTAGTTTGGTGACCAAATTTCGAGCAATGTGCAATGTTATTGGGGGCCTGATACTATGCTAAATAAATCTTAGACCTGTCTTAATTCCAAAAAATGACTTGAAAAAGTAGCACTGCCCAAGCCATATTAGGGAGTCCACATTAGGTATATCGTCGTCGTCATCAAACTTTTGTAAATGAAGAAAATAGTATGCATAAATATTGTCCGTCATCATCAACGCGTGAGTGTCGGATTCGCCAAAGCTAGTGTGTTTTTGAAGAATCCGACACGGTTGTGGTATCGAAAGTGAAGAGCCGCGCAACTTACGTCTTTGTGCAGATGATACTGGGACGATTGATTGAAGAAGTTAAAAATATGGAAGGACGGCAATCTCATGTTACATTCTGCTAATAAGAGTATTTGATTAATCAGATAAGTCCAAACAAGCAGGTTTACCATGTCCCTGTTATTACTCTTGTCAGTCCTAATCACCCTAAATGGACAAATCATCAATAACAACTAACCACTGATTATTTTGAATGTAAACACGGTTTTAGCTACCTAATCATGTAGGCGACAAACCAGAGCCACAAAATTAACAGCTGTATTATTTCAATCAGGATACTAAATTATGTTTATATTGAGGCTATTAATTAGAATATGCCACGGTAGCACAGTAGGTCCACTTTCCTATAATTCTGTGTGACTTCAAAATTCAAATAATTTGGCCTAGCACGCAGCTCATATATATGCGGTACATAGTTGCGGAATATACAAAGTTTCTCGTGATTCCGCCAACTTTTGAATCACATGATAAGATTGGATGTGTAAGAACGAATATATGAGCATCAAAATTCACATGTGAAATAGCCTTTTGCTTAAATTGAACTGCAGTCCAAGAATCAATTTTAGGTTCAAAATCCTTTTCTGTTTCAATTTTCAGCTTAGCTATACACGTTTCGACTCAAAACATCATCACCATAAACTAAATGGGATGGTAGGTGTAAATCAATCCCAAAAGATAAAAAATATGAGAATTGTTCAAGTCATATTAAAAAGATCACCCATCCCTTTAAAAGTCGATGTGGGACTATCCACATCACCAATAAAAATCATGGATGGAGTGGGATTTGAAACAGTCAATTGTAGTATAAACAAAATATAGATTATATATCGAGGAAGAAGTAATTGACAGCACCAGTTAGGTATATCTGTCCTGATCGAGTGGATTTTAATTTTCTTTATGGAGATCTTGGCCTTTGATGAAGATGAACTGATATGCTAGCATTTTCTTCCAACTCCCTATCCTAACTCATGATATTCCCTTCCTTGTCCGCCATGAAAGTGAGCAAAACACTCTAATATATGCCATCATCGAGATCTTCTACCATACGATTCATAAGTAATTGTTGAAATGTATGACTATCTCATCTAAAAGTTTAAGCTATCAGGGAGAGCGCATAATTTTATTTACTCAATTGTATCTCCGCAAGCCTCTCATGTGCGAATTTGATTCATTTAATGAGCCAAACACGTGAGAATTCTTTTTGACAAAAGGTGGCAGGGAGACTCTAACCCAAGTCCTTGACCCGCTCAAAGGTAGATCTAGAATTTAAAGTTTATGGGTTTCTTGAGCAAAATAAAATCAAATAGAGTGGGTGATGGGGGCCAGAACCCACAAACAAGAAGACCTACAAAGCTTTAGCGAGCTCCTTCTTTACCACTAGACCATTAACACACTTCATTAATGGATTCCAACTTATAATTCTTATAAATTTACTATATCAATACAAATATAAGAACGGCATGAAAGCTACTGAGTTCCCGAGAATCCCCGCCGAATACTCTAAATCTGCCCCTGGACCCGCTTTGATGCCATATTAAATTGCTACTGTACTTGTTACTATATTTCATTGAAGGGAGCAATTTCTCTTAATAGTACAAGAAGATAAATGCTCGAGTATGAAGGGGTGTTGAAGAGCATAAGCACTATGGAGAAAAGTCGTTTGCTTGATCTAAGTGACATTTTTGAGATTGCAGCCAAATGGTAATGTTGGATGCTTTGATATATAAGCACATCAAATGTACAAGATTTAACGTGCTACCAGAAAGCCAGATTTTGGAAATGGTTAGTACTCTTCTTACAGGAAGATCTCTTCTGGGACATATTTTAAATACCTTTGGAAGCAGCTTTTTAAAGAATTTGTTAACAAATTACAACTTAAAAAACAAACACGGATGCTGGCTAGCTTTTGATACAGCCTCCAAAAGTTGGTCACAGTTTCAAAAAGGACAGGACAAGATAAAGATACCCTGTTCTCCTTTAATTTGCCTACAAAGGATCATCTTTTTTTGCCAACAAGATCATTCAAGAAAGATATGTCCTATTTTTTCTTTTACTTTCTTTGATGATACTAGTAGTGGGGTTAAAACAACAAATGCAACTCCATGTCAGAGGCTTAAACTCCAGACCATCCATTAACAATGATGAAATGCTTACCACTCACCCGCGATCCTATATCCTATTGTATGCATAAAAATTCTACATCTTTTATAAATATCTTAGCATGGCAGGAGCTTTAGTGCACTCGACTGCCTTCTTCTTTTAAAAATAAATATCTTTCACTAGTAGTACCACCAGTACAAGTAAACTATTGTCAAGAATATGAATATGTATCTCTGAAACAGAACTTATAGCAAGCAGTATAAATTAAACACGCAGTAAAGCACGGCAAGAAGGCCAATTTGAAGACCAATAATGAATTTGCATTATCTTACAAGTTATTTATAATTATGACTTAGTGCATGACATATATAGATAACCACATACACATAGTAGCAATAAAATCAAACAATCCATAACACGCGAAAATTTGAGAAAAATGGAGACGAAAGATAGCAATGCTATGTTCCCCTCTTAAGCATTTGCTCATAGTTCTCAATGGACTCGAGCCTCTGGAGAAGTAGCTGTTTCTTAAACTTCTTTATGAAATTCTCCGCGCTTTCGTTGATGTCTTCCGATGGCTTGCTCTCCAGTTTCTTTGGTGGCGCCACCTTAGTTTCTGACGCCTGTGGCGGCTTCCTCATAGCCGTAGAATTAGTTATCTTGTTGAAATACTCCATCGGCCTTTCTGTTTTGTTATTAGCTTCTTCGACTTTGGCTGTGTGGTAGTAACGAGGCTTCAAGGAGCTACTCATTTTTTTAGCTTAGTTTCTGCTTTTGCTGTGAAAAAAGCTAAAAATTGGAAGTCTATGCCTCTACAAACTTTGTGAATATCCATATTTATAGATAGACGTCAATGTAGAGATAATTAATTTGACTTTTACTAGTCTATGATTCGTAATTATTAGTGAGAAGTGGGGAATATGATTCCTATTTACTTTTTTTTGCCCTTTATCCACGCCGGTAAGCTACCTACTAAGTACTGTTTTGTTTTGAAGGAAATATTCATAGTCCAATCAGCGTTTTAGGAAAATAAAAACGTGTCAAAGAACTAGAGGTAAGCGCTGTAATTGAGCACTTGATTGTCATTTATCACATGATAGAAACAAACCTAAACAGAAGATGATAAAAGGTCCAAGTAGATGGTACAGTGTCAAATAGTCACTAATATTTTGTCGATTATATGAGTTCATCGTTCATTTGATATGTTTAATGTCATCTATATAAATATATGACAAATTGAACTTCTAATAAAATTAGTAGACATAAAATACACAAGGAGGAGAGAGCCGCCTAGGAGGACTATATTAAAATTGTCAAAGCACATGAAATTCCCCACACGGATGCGCTTCTTAAGCCGCTAAGTTTGAAATAATTATGGCTTAAGCAATGGATTAACACCGAAAGGTCCCATGTTTGGTCGCCATTTCTGGCGATTCATGGTTGTCCTTTCATGTGCAATGCCTAATCATTCTGTTTTTTTCTATTTCGAATCTATTACCTGTCACATAGACAATTTTGCAATAAGTTAGGATGCCTATATTTCAATTATTTGTTTTTTGTTTATAAATTACGAAATGCTACAAGCAAGCAATGAGTTTTGACTTCAAAATCACATTTATTGTAGTCTGTGAATACATACATGCAAATTAGTTGGGGGGAAATGTCTTTTTTACTTGGCTAGGAATTAGGATGATACACAAGATTTCAACTTATAAGAATAAAGTTAACTATTTCTAAATGGATTAGATAGATTGATATCATTAACAGATTTAAAGGAATATAAGAAGAAAGAAAAGGGATAGACATCCGTTGAATATCGGCATGGCATCTTTTTAGTTTACCCATACTGCCATACCTAAATAAATGCCTACCTGTTGCTTTGTAGGTAGCAAATTATTGTACTATTATGCAATCTTCAAAGCATATGGGCATGGCGTGGTTTCATGGCAAATCAAAACACAGGCAAGTTAGAAGCAAGTAACGTGTGGTCACATGCATGTGATTTTGACTTTGGCATTCAATAGAGCCTGCATGGGCGGTATGCCGGTGCCCCTTTCAACTTTCAACTGGCCTAATTTTGGGATTCTATTTGAGGTTTTATTTAGCCTTCACAAGGAATTTTCTTTCGCCAACCTTCAATTTCCAAACTCTAAAAAGTAGGATAAGTTTGGCCATATTCCCTTCTTCCTTCCCAAAAGAAGTTTCTAGGAATCCAATTTTTTTTCCAGAAAATTGTTATTCTAATATTTTATAATCAAGTAACAAAAATCTACAAATGTATCTGGCAGTGCATAATTATGCACAAAGGAACATCACAAAATAATCATTTTTCAGAGAAATTGAATAGGCCCTGGAATACTGAATAACGTATAAAGTTTGGCTCTACATTTCATATCCTAAAAGGATTAAACTATAAATTTCATTTTTCTACAAGTACAGGATTTTTTTTTCCCTATCATGTCCCGAGATCACCAGAAATTCCCCTAGATTCAAAACTAAAAGTGCCCGAACTAGTTAGGCTTTTGATAGTCTTTTGATATTAGTATAATTATTCTGCAGGCAGGTCACAGATGTAAGTACTTCACAAGGTTCACATTTTATCGCTTCACCGACATGCACTAATAACCTCAAGTCATCTGATCGAGCATAGTATACAATGAGATACAGTAGAAGATTCAAATCCACAGCATACGTACATGGAAGCATTTCTACTTTGCCATCCTAGTTGTTAGATATCATACACTTGTTTTCATGAAGACTCATCAAAAAGAATGAACACTTTATTTACAGAACGGTTATATGTCACGAGGCAATTAAGATCCATTCATCAACACTCATATTTTCTTCCATAAACATCAGTACTTGGAGCAGCTACTGATCAGTACGTCGTGGATCAAACATTTCCACTTGCTTGACAAGTTAACTAGCCTTTCCCAGGATAATGAATATTTAATGACAATACATTTGGTAGCTTTCAACAGATTATATGGTCCAGGCCTTTGTGCTATTAGAATAGAAGACATCAAATTGATCGAATCCAGTTGGATGAAACTGTTGGCCGAAGAATGTTATCATTACAGGGAAAGCAAGGAGGGGGATAATTTAAACCTGAGGTTGAGCCATATGCCTGCCAGCAATAAGATGTTGTATAATCCCCAGAAAATGAAGTAAGTTGAACATCTTCCAAGTACAACTTTCTACAGGGGAAGCTATCGCTGCAGGCAATTGTTATTGCCTTTTCTGTAGATGAAGTTCCTTTAATACCCACAAAGGATACATTGTCAATGCGAATGTTTGAAGTCTGCGCAATGGATTTTCACATTAGGAAGAGCTCACAGTTGCACTTAGTCGTAGTTCTTTTCAAATAACATACTAAAGCACCCATATTCACACACAAAAATGGAACACTTGAGTCATAGAATACTAAGGGGGCCTATTGATGGTCTATTTCTTTTTCCTAGATGCTGAACGGTGAATTACAGTTTTCATTTAGTGCAGAAGTAGCAAGTAATTATCAAAGAAGAGTTTAATACAGAGCTAACAAGAATGTGACATATAAGATAGTAATACTTTTTTCATTTCAATTTATTTGTCTAGTTTTGACATAGCACAGTGCTTAAGAAAACAAGGGGAAGACTTATGAATTTTGTGGTCTTAAACTAAAAAAATGTAGAATGCACCAAAATTTCCTTTAATCTTGTGGTCTTACATATGTCTCTGTAAAGCTGAGAGTTGCCAAGAAAGGAAAGAGGCGAATGAAACAGATTAAAAAGGAAAGTAAGATGGAACCAATTGAAGCAAAGGGTGTATTATATATTCACTGGTTCTCAAGCAATAGCTGATAGCTCCATCATGGATGGCACTACCCTCACTAGTTCACTGGTAGGCCAACAAGTTACTAGGTCAACAGAGCCTTGTCTAAGCTTGATACATAAATGGCCTGGCTCATAATTCTCACCTAAATACCTAGCTAAAATGAACAACGAACATGCAAGATTGAACTCCTTTTCCACACAACCAATATAAAGAACAGCAAGATCACTAGGCGAAGAAGCTGAATTTGGACTGAGAATCAAGAACTGGGGCAGAAAACATACCTGGTTTGCACAGGGTTCCGTAGAATCACAATAATATTGGTCTATAATGATAGGGTTTGACACATTTTCCATCCATACATTCTTGAAAGTAACCTTTCTGACATACCCAGAACCTCCCTGAAGAAGTATTAAGGAGAAACCAACAACAGGATGGGGATATGTAACCGCCGCAAGTCAGCAAATTTAACTTTAGAGATGAAAATAGTGCAGAATGATCATCAAAAATGGTGTCAAGGTTTGGAAGATTCATCTGATGAGCATATAGAAACAAGCTTACCTGCCAAGTCTTTATCCTAACCCCATTCTCAGTGTTGGATATAAATGCTCCATTAACATGGACATTGTAAACCTGACCCCATGAATTTGACTTGCCCAAGCTTCCAATGCTAAAAGAACAGGGAACTAATTACAAACTTCATCTTATACATAACTTCAATAAAACAGCAAAATGTTATACCTTATACCATGGCCCGGAGCACAGACAATGTTGTTGACTTTGATCCGTGATGAATTGCCGACAATAGATATGCAGTCATCTCCTGAATACAGTTTTGAGTTGGTCAAAAGATGATAAAATATATGAGAGGGGCTCGAATGTGAATACGGTATCCGTGATCATACAAAATCAGTGACATCGTTGATGATGAAATTACCTCAAGTGGAGTACCCGGCAATAGACAGAAAGTAAAAAGGAATAAACTAACTGAGTCTCAATCGATCTAGTGTAAAGAAGAGCTAGCTTCATACATTTTACCAGTTTAATTATCCAAGAGACGACTTCACAATTACAAACCATTACTGAACTACAACTTTTGGTCCACTATCTCAAATCCCCTAGACAACCTTATAGTTATATTAGACCTCTGCAAATACGCAGCTACGTCCCTTTAAATGCATTATTAGAACCATACATCCGAATTCCATCCTCTCAAACATTCATGGTATCTGTTAGATAGTAATCCAAGCCATGTTGAGCAAAGCTACAACCAGAAACAATGATAGTGCAACATGGTGAACAAAAGTGATTTATCTCTCTCCAATTGCAATGACCAAAGATCAACTAACCTGTGCCAATAGTGCAATCCTTGACATTGACCTTTGTACATGAACTTATATGAATTGCATCAGTGTTAGGGCTATCAGCTGGGGCTAAGATTACGAGCTTTGATACTGTAACATGCTTGCAATCAGTAAACACTAAATGCATTTGTTGACTATTAAGGAGCTTTATGTTCCTGACTTTCAGGTTGTTGCATTTGTGGAAAGTTAAAGCCTGCACTCCCAGCGCTCCCATTAATTAACAAATCACGACGAAAATCGGCATCAAATAAATTCTTTTTTTCCTGAAACGAAGCTGATATCTACTGGATAAGTCAAAATTAATATCACACAGAGGGAAAGGCAGAACTGACCGTTGGAGCATGGTGGCACGGCTGGCAAAATAAAAGAAACATCAAATTCATTATGTTAAAGAGTACCATAAAAGCACAATGTAAACAATGGCAAAGAGAATTACATTTGTTCTGTTGACCTTGCATGACCGAGCCCACCACTCTTGGCCCATACCATCTATATTTCCTCCTCCTTCTACTGTCAGGTGTTTTACTTTAAAGAAATAAAGCCATCTTCGCGGATTCAGGCCATTCCAGACTTCAGGATCCTTTGGTGCTAAAATAGTACCTTCAATCTTGTGTATATGGAAAAATACATCTGAATACCTTTTAGTGAAGTAAAGAGTTGGACAAGATGCAATTGCATAATTAGGCACTCACCCGTAAAGACACCGTTAACCGGCAAGGACCAGCAAAATTAATTGGTCGAACTAAGAAAACATATCCAGCAGGAATAACAATCTTTGATCTTGATGGTGAAGAGCAGGCCATATGCCAAACATCTTTAAAAGACTGAAAGCACAAAAAGAACTTCTTAACTGAAGCTAAGCACTTCTCATTCTAGTGATACATCTTCATAAAAAAAGTCTCAAAAACGTTTAGCTCACCAAACAGTAAGGACCAAAAATTGTCAACACCAAGAAGCAAACGAATCAGGCTTTTTGCTTAGTTGTTTCATTACAATAAAAAGAATATGCTATATTCTTCTTCAAAGCCTTTTCATGTATCAATCTTAATACAGTACAAAAGGAATGAGTAAATCGTGCTTTCAACAACAAACTCATTGTCATATTTGTGCGCCAAACTGCACGGGAGTTGCACATCCTAAACAATGTAGAATTACGGTTTTCTCCAAATCTATATGAACAAGCTTTTAATGGTGTATCTGTATTGTATCATCTTCCATTGAGAAATAATAAGAGTTGGTGACTGAACGTGTTTTCTTCCCCTTGAGAGTTTCCCGCATAAAATTATGTGTTCTTTTAAGGAAAAAAAAAAAAATCACGAATAGTACCACCACGAAAAAATTGATCATTCATCATTCATAACAAATGTCATAGCAATACAAAAGACGAAACACATAATCATAGTCAATGCAGATTTAAAATAAATAAATAAATAAATAAAAGAACCAAAGTTGAGCAGAAAGAAGAGGACTCACATTAGTGTCATCGGTGAAGCCATCTCCAACCGCTCCAAAATCGTCGACACGAAAAATGGTTTCTGATTTTCGGATGGCGTTCCTCAAAGAAGCAGATGGTGGCAGCAGTTGTATGAGTGAATCAAATCCACTCACATTTGCTGAAATCAAGACGAAATAAATACTGTAGATTGATGTTAACAGAGCAAGAGAGGTGAAATACGAAGAGAAATTAAAGAAAGTGATGGAGGAAAATGTCATCTTCCCCTCAGACAAAAAAGTCGACAGGACCTTTGTAAAACTTAAGCTAGGAGTGCTGCTTGTCAAGGTCAAAATCGCTGTCGGCAAGATTTTTTCCTAAACGGTTTATTTAATGGGAGAAAAATAGGTAAAGAATGTGCTCTGTCACTTTATTAGGAATGTTATGGAAATTCCACACAATAAAATTCAGTTAAGCTAGTCCAAGATTTTGAAATTTTATTTTCGCATATGTTTTTGGTCATGAAATTTATTCTAACTACTTTGTTTTTAATCTATTTTTACTCTACTAAAAATAGATATTTAATACTAATATTTATTCAATTTAAAAAGTCAAAGAATAGTTCATCTGTCCGTGCCCATTTTACTATTGACATTAAATATTATTCATTATACAATACATTTCTCAAGAAATTAAATTTATTATTATATTTAAAAGGTGATATAATAAAACTATTCCTATTATTTATTATTTTTAAAATTATATATCAAATTAATAGTAAATAAATATTAGTATTAGACGGGGAGTGTTAAAATTTGATATTCACATATTTTTAAGTAGTCAATTTTTGAGATCTTGACTCATACTTCCACCTATCTATATTAGTTGATCACATGTCATTTTATACGGTGATTTTAAAAATTATAAATAAAAAATAATTTTACTAATTCACCTCTTAAAAAAAATTCTTTGAAACAATGAAACGTTATAAATAAAAGTGAACACTTTGAAAAAGAATTAATTACAAGGGTGATATGAAAAAAGAAAAAAAAAATAATAAGATGGTCAATTAATATGGAACAATTATTTTTAGTAAGATGATCAATTAATATGAGAGAAGAGAGTAAAATTTCAATTAAAATAAATTTCCAAACACAACTTTAAGTTTCAAAATTTATAACTTCAAGAGCACAAGTTTCATGCATAAAATTTATGGCCAAGCAAAAACTTAATTAAAAAATTACTATTGTATGCTCCCATGGACCTAAAAAACAAGTATTTATTCGAGAAGTCCGCTTTAAGATCTAATTGACACAATAAATTACTTTCCAGTCTACTAAGTTGTGAAATAAGTGGAGAATGTAACTCTTGAGTATGACCAGCATGTCAATTTTTGCTCCATTTTGTATTTGAAGACAGTTAGGCCTAGCAGACTTAGAGGAAGATGACAAGCACGACCTGTTTTCTAATGGTAATTACTGTGTTAACCCAAGGTCAAAAGACAGCTTATCTAACAACATATCTGACATTACCATTTATATATCAATTTTTCACCTATATTCAACCATTTAATATGCAATATGTGGTACAAAAAATCTTTGCCTATGACATTATGCATTTGAGTATTTTTAAGTGTGCAATTGGGGATTTTTGCTTTATAAGGCTTGTGAGTTCTGAATTTGTTGCTTTATAAGGTTTCTGGTTGATCATTCCTTTGAAGGATGTTAGAAGGTCAAGGCAGACTTCTACGTGTTTTCCTTGCAATGTTTTGTTAACCATCCTAGTTAAAGTAAGGAACAAGAAAATGCAACATAGTGAATAGACGTTGTTAGGGCTTAATAAATTAGCATCGCCAGTTTGATTTTCATATGTGCAACTTTTGCCTTTTGTTCCTATTAATTAACCGCTAAAGCAAGCCGCATACACGACCATGCTGCTTCATGACTCCCGTAGCCATGATAAGCTTGAAGTTTCTTGAAAGAGGTAAGATTTCCTTGGAAGGTGTTACTAATTTGTTATTTGCCACAAAAGCATGGTGAGATCATCACTTCCTACACCCTTCTTAAACTTATCTCATCCTACTTTTTTTTTATCTCCTTTCTGGGAGAGGACGAGGATATAAAGTTTTCCCTGTCTAGTCTAGAGTTTTCAATGTGGGTGATTAAGATGACCAGGTTAATTGGGGTGATTGGATAGCATGCATGCCAGATTTGGATGTCGAAGAAGTGGACAACGAACAAGTATAACGATGAGATCATGTAAGGTGTTTAATGAGCTAGCTAGGGAACATACTGCATGACCTGAAAATGTCTTTGCAGCCCCAATAAATATATATATATATATATATATATGCATGTCAGACATAGGCGCTACATGTTAGATCTACTGATCTAGAGGAATATGTGAGGTTGTGATATTCACAGCACTTTCATGTTCACGATTTGTCAATGTTACAGGAGCTCCATTCCAAGTACCAGAAGAAGCTAAGGTTCATGTTTTTATTTAGAAGGTACATATACTGATATAAGTCAGAGAATACATGTTAAACAGGTAAGGGTTCCCATATTTGAGCTCGAAACATGCTCTCTTATTAGCAAACAGGATGTTTCCATGCTATGAAATGTTCTCTGCTCCAGTGGCGCGGCATGCTAAGGAAACGTTTGTGTAACATGTGATGACAGATTGGGTACAGGAAAGTAGCATTCTAACACTCCTTCCCGCCCAGATTCAACTGGATCATGGACAGGGGAGTTGTGAAACTACTACTGGTCCTTGAATGTCATGCTCCAGACCAAATAGTGGAACCCCGATAAAGAATGTTAGGATCCGGGTGTGAAGTGTTGATGGCCGAAAGTGTCCCACATTGGACCGGAATAATATCTTTGGCTTCTTGTAAGACTTAGGCAAGCCTCCTCTATTCGAGCTTAACTTTTTAAGGCGTGAAGTAGACTCAAGACCTTATTTGACACCCCACAGTTTCTCTTTATTTCTGCCAGCCTTGAGAGGAATGTGCTTCTACGTATGGTGAAATTCTGTCTTACCTAATGATACCGACACCCAAGTGTACTCATTCATGTTTCTAAATTTGGTTTCAACTAATATTCCAGACAAAGAAAAATATTGGTTCCATTTTCAAGAAGTCACCTTGAAGAGTTGAGATGGGTTGCTCCTCAACTCATGGACCTGTTCCAGATACACTCACATGACAAGAATTAGGAGAGATATAAAATAAAAATAAAGTAAATAGAAGACACAGTTTTTTACTGAAAAATTCCTTACTTAAGGGAGAAAAACCTCACCTGCCTTTAGGATTTCTAAGCTCCACTATATATATTCAAGCAACTTCTTAAATAGAGACTCCAAGGATTAACCTTCAAATCATTTGTTTCCTAGCAACAACTCTATTACAAGGAAACTCAAGCAGTGTCTTTACTGTTTCAACCTCCAGCTATCTCTAAATGGACTCCACAAGCTAACTCTAACTTGAACAATGACCTAACTCTAGATGATTACAATGAAAAAGTTTGCACCCCAACACCTACTACAAATCATAAACTAATGTAGGCAAACGTTTAAGAACAAATTAAAATACAAAAACTTAACTACAACAAAAAAGTAAAAATACAATTCGATGAACAATCAGTTTCTTGCTGCAGTGTATAGTCATTGCTTTCAGCTTCAAAGAATATGTAGTTGTGAGAATATGGAAGCATTAGTTTTCTTGCTGAGGAAGATGAGCAATATATAGTATGACACAAGAAAACCTAGGAGAGATCCCATTGGTTGAGGCAAAAAGGTGGCATCAACTTTTCGCACCAATTTTTGTACTTTGTGTCAGTTGTGACGGTTGACCGTGATAGTGACAGGTAAGCCCAACCTATTCCCTAATTCGTAGTAGCTTTGTCATCACAAAAACTCCGGGAAATATTTTCCAACATACAATCTTCATATTAGTTTGTCAATCATCAAAACTAAAGACTTAACACACCTAGATGGAAATTGTAGGGAGCCTTGAAGTAATTGGTAAAGTAGATGTCATGTAATCAGGAGGTCGCGGGTTCAAACCTTTAAAACAGTCCCTTGCAAAAACGTAATGCGAGACTGCATACAATAAATCCTTGTGATTAGATCCTTCTACGAATCCTGCGTATAACGGGAGCTTAGTGCACCAAACTGCTTTTTTTCCACCTAGATGGAAATCAAACAAAAATGCACCACGAAAAGGAAAACGGTCTGTGTGGGGTTGGGAGAAAGGGGAATCAAAGTAATCAATTAAACATGCTATATACCAGAAGATAAAGCAAGATATCCTTAATTTCAGATTCAATATATCTTTGCACATTGAAAATTGATTAAAGCGACTCAAGAAGATGGGAAAAAAAAAGAAGAGTTTTTTCTACAAAAGAAAAAAAAACAATACAGTTCGTACACAAGGATTACCCAGCCAACAAGAAAAGCAAGAGACCTAGAGAAACTGTCCCCTATAGAACCGAAAGAACAAAATCTGACAGAAAAAAGCAAAGAAAATACAGCAAGATACATTTGTCTCTTAGCTCCAAATTTATTTTACACCTCTGAGTGGCTATGGATAAAAAAGACGCTTATTGACTTATTGCTTTAGGGGGTTGACATTGCTAAGCAAAAATTATACCTAATTCATTGTTTACATTTTTGTTGAATGCTTATTATATGGCATGATTTTCTCTCCGTTGTAAAATGATGTGCTACGGGGCCATGCATCTCTTCACCAAGTCAATGTCTTAGTCTAATTAATTGACCACAAATTAATTTGAGATTTAGCATTTTTAATTATAATTGTAATTATTCTTTATTATATATCCAAGTATCCGTCAGGTGACTGCCGACTGGTGAATACGCGTAACAAATTTGTATGTCAAACAGATGGTAGAATAAATGATAAAAGAGACCAGAAATATCCTTGTGGCCCACTAGAAAATTAAATAATATGTGCATCCACAATTCATGAATGTTAGCAATCTATTTTGTGGCTGCTGTAGTACGAATCCAAATGATGAGATCAAGTTCTGAGACTTTCCCTGCAGTTTCATGTTCATGAATTGGTCATGTCCATGACACCTCCATTCCTATTTATCGGCAGAGGGTAATATTTCTCTCAAGGCATATGCAATAATTAATTAATCAAAAAGATAAGGTGTACCCCATGCGTGAGTTCGACACATGCTCTAGTTGTTTTACCAAGCAGAGGATATGATACTCTTTAACAGGAAAAAGGAAAAGAAGAGCCATGACCATGCCCAAGTATTTTTTTGCTGAAACTATTATATATTGTTGTTCATTTGTAGAACTTGTTGGAGGTGGTAACTATTGTAATCATTATCACGGTCTGTTGGAACAGTCTGCCGGGCTAATTACTCAATGCAACATGTGAGGAATATTGACATAGGAGGACCTAATAATAGATTGATTAGCTAGTGAATCATCATCAATTAATCATGCATTAACATGACGAGGTTAACGAGAGAACGGCATGAAGTAGCACTTCCTTTCTCAAATTCATTACGTGTATCAAATCAAGCTAATTAGCAATAATTAAGTGACAAATTGATGTAAATATACATATTAAACTTAAATATGATAATTAAGAAAGTATAGACTTGTCTATTAGTATACATATATTAGTGTGCTGATTTCGTGTAGTCAAGTATTTTTCTTTTTAGTTGGTGTAGCATGTGGCATGTGATTTGAGGCAAAAGGGTAGGAAATGGTCTTTCACAATTGCATCACCCGTGGGAGAAAACTCCAGTGTTGTTATAACCGTAAACTCAGGTTCGCTTGGGCACATTTTGTTTAGGGAACTGCACAGAATAATTGCCACCTTACCACCAACACAAATGGGGAAGAAATTTTTTCGCCGTCGCAAAACATTAAATCAAAAACCTCACGATTCTCAATTTTCTTCATTGATTGGGCACGTGTTGTGGTTCCATTATCTTTCTTCTCGCTAATAATTTTTTGGTCTCCTAGTAGGTGTCCAATATTCGTAATGGAGCACGACTAATCCAAGTTCAAGTCGCAAATGACCCATTCGGGAGAAGTGTTCGCTATCAAAAAAAATTTCATATACAAAACTCGAAATCAGGACTTCTGATTTAGAAAGTACAGTCCCATTAGCTGCAATACCTTCTTTGATGGGTTCTTCTCTTCGATATAGGTGCACTGAATTTCTCCTTTTATTTTCATCCAAAAATTAGTACTAAATCAGAAATGGCAACAATGACAAAAGAGTCATAGAATAGTATCTGTATGCTAAATAATGGCAACTTCTCTAATTTCTTACCAGTTTTTGACAATTTGAAGCTAACTGTTCACCTCCTGGAATTGATCATTCTAGGAATGTGTCTACTGATTTGGCAAAATTAGGTCTACCTAATGGCAACTCCAAAGTACATAACTATCCCAAATGAATTAGCTTCTTCTGTAAAGTGTAAACTCCTCAAAGACGAATAAAATTTTTATTCTATTTTCAGGAAGACAGAATCAACAAGCTCTCATACATTAAAGCGATCCTTTATCGGACTATAAAAGTTAATTGAGAAAGGACCAGATTACAAGAGTCGAATGAAGGCTTAACTTGCCTTTCTGCCCGAATCACCAAGCTCTAAAACATGAAAATCAAAACTGAATTTCCCTAGAAAACGAATAGAAGGAGAAGGGAGGAGGAACGTATACATAATTTACATATATATATATAGGGAGAGAGAAAGAGTATACAATAAACATACTCGTCGTATACAGAAGACAAAACATGAGATATACCCAAATCACATACCAGAAGACAAAGCAAAAGATGGTCCCAATTTCAGATTCAACTTTGTACAACGAGAAATTACTCACGGCGGCTCAACATAAAAGTTTTTTTTTTTTTTGGGAAAAAAGAAAAACTAACCCTTATGCACATCGATTACCCAGCCAACCAAGAAAAGCAAAACACCGGAAGAAATTGTCCCCTGCAGCAGAACCTAAAGAAGAGAACGAATCTGGCAAAGAAAAAGCCAAACAAGTACAGTTGTCTTCTAGTACCAAAATTCTAACACCTCATCCTTATTGAGATGAACGTTACTCAGCCAACTTGCACCTTACCACCAACCATTTCATAACGTAATCTTTTTTTCACATCTTGCGCTTACCGGATTTGACTCGACGGTTAGTTTTATCATTCTTCCCAAAAGCTCTACAAAATCCACATGCAGATACTTTCGGCGACGGCGGTTCAATTGCCGGCGAAACCTTACCGGTTCGGAAACCTCTATTAGATCGACTCCTCTCCATAGATTCACCTGTTGTTTTTGATGGCGGCACCGACACTTTCAATTTCGGCTTTTCTTCTTCTTCTGCTCTGTCACTTTTAGTCGCACTTTCTCCTCCTCTTGGATTTCCCAGCTGAACCAATTCACCTGAAGCTGTCAATAACTTGTCATCCCATACTAGTCCTGATGATCCTTGTCTCCTGAACGACGTCGCAGATCTCTGTAAACCAGCCATTAGATACACAGAATTACTAGCAAAAAGTGAACACCCACCACAATTTTTTTTCCCACACAAAAAAAAAAAGTTCTTCTGTGTTGTTGCTTTTATAGTGGCCGGGGAGAGCAGATCTTTCTAGGGATGAGGACTGTGAAAACAAAGTATGGAGCCCTGGTGGATTGTGGTTGGACTTTTCCTCACATGTTTTGTGTACCACTGCCGTATTTATAGAATGGGATGAGATAGGAATGGAACCAATGTGTAATTACAGAGGAGTAAAGGGAGTTAGGTAATTTTGGGAGTTTGGTATAAAGAATGGGGATACTCCGGAGATATCTCACCAGATTATATTATTTTATTTTATATATGGTAATTTTATTATTATAGAATAAATAGTTAAATAAAATATTTTAGGAGATTAACCAATGCTTCACCCTAAATATGTGATATAATTAATTTCAAATTTTATCTTAAAATTATTAAAACTTATTCATTGTGTCAAATGATTCCTTAGATTATTCACTGTAGTTTTATTTATGGTGTGCAACGAGGATAAATTTATGGAAAAGGAACAAATACATTTTCAAATTATAATATGATAAGTATGGGTCCATCGCATTAATGATATCATTTACTCTCTTTTGTTACAAAATAGTTGACCCTTTTTGACTTGATACTCCCCTTAAAAAAATATTTATTAGGAATTTATTTTACTAAATTAATTTTATTAATTATGCTTTGAAAATATAATTTTGAGTAAATATACTTTGTTTAGTCATTTAATGTTGAGGGTAGTATTGGAAGAACATAACAAAATACTCTTGATTTAATCAAAAGGGACAACTAAATTGAAACAAATATTTTTAGAAAGAAGACCAACTAAAACGAAACGAAGGGAGTATCATAGTTCGGAGATATATTTGTCCCTTTTTTGTTTTAATTCTTTTTATCCCAAATAATTAACTCAAACAGGATATATGTGTACCCAAAGTCTTACGAAGGATAAATAAGTTCTATTTATCATAATTCGAGGTATATTTGTCTTATTTTTGATAAATTGATAACTACAATATCATATTTGACCCCTATTTTAAAATAAGGATCATCGTATGAATTCAAGATAAAAGTTAGCTATATACATATAAAAATAGCATATTCAGTGTATTCACGTAAAGTAGATTTAGAAAAAATAAAATGTTCTCGTATTCGATAACGATTTTAAATAATGCTTGTCAATTCTTAGAAACATTTCAAAAATAAAAATAACTTGGTAATTTTAATAGTATTATTTAATATTTAAAGTTACATTTGTTTTGATGAAAAAAATACTGTCTTTTGGGTGGAATAAAAATAATTTAAGATTATGATTTCAATACTGTAATTAGAATAACATATTCGCAAAAACCAAGCCACCCCACAAAGAGTCAATGCAAGATAAGTGTTAAAATACTCACTTTTATTTGTTGTAGATTCGTGATAGGTAATCCATTTATTTGCAAGATTACATATTTATTTGTAATCTTATTCATAGATATTTTTTGGGTGATCTCATAATATAATTTCTTTCTATATAGATAGTGTTTATAACGCAAAATTATGTATGTTGAGATCTTTTGATAATAATTGCCCTTCGTAGTAACATTTTATTGTAATATCAAGTTTTTATAGTCTCTAGTATTATAAGGATTTTTATGACAATGTTTTGTTATAATATCTAAAATATGTTCAGAATGGTGTCGTTATAATTAAATCAATGTGTTTGTGTTTTGTTATTTTAGTTACTCATTGTTTTCTTTTTAATTTATATTTACTACTCTAAGATGATTTATGTAGTCATTTTTAAAGTGACTTGTGAATTGTAAATTATTATTCATGTATAAAAATTTTATTATAAGCTCATGGGTTGGTTAAAGATAGTCGGCCGTTCGCCTACTCCCGCGTCATGTATCAATTAGATGTAATCCAATTTCTTATTAAGCATTATTTCTTGATAAAATGATCTTCTGGACTCCTGTATTATGTCGATTTTATAAATTGGACACTTCTATTTATATATTTATCATCTGAACCCTTGAATCTATAAAAAAACAACTCGCTTGGGGTGCGAGTAGGGTCAATTTTTAGCTAATTTTACATTAAAATAATTTTTAAAAAATAAAAAATATTAATTTATTTTTTTTAAAAAAAAAGGCTCATTTTTTCCCTCCATCTTTTTCAATTTAAAATATTTTTAAAAATTTAAAAATATTTTTAAAATATTTTTAAAAATATAAAAATATTTTTAATTTTTTTAAAATAATCTAAAAATATTTAAAAACAAATTTTTTTTAAAGGATCCTTTTTTTCACTCCATCTTTTTAAATTTAAAAATATTTTTAAAAATTTTAAAAAAATAAAAATATTTTTTCGTCCCCACACACACACCCTACCCAGCCCCCCACCCAGCCCCATCCCACCCCAACCTCAGCCCCCCACCCACCCCAACACCCATCCAACCCTTGCCCACCCCAGCCCAGCCCAGCCCCACACCCTACACCCTACCCAACCCCATCCTACCCCCCCCCCACACACACCTCACCAGCCCCTCCCCATCCCACCCCCATACCCCTCCCAACCCCGTCCCCAACCCTTCCCAGCCCCCACACCCCCACACGTTCACTTTTTATTTTATTTTTTAATTTTTCCTCTTAATTCAATTCTTTTCATTTTTTAAATTTGAAATCTTTTTATTTTTTTGGGGATTAAAATTTAAATTTAAATTGCAAGTGAGTGATAGTGAATATTGAAAAAAAATTAATGAATTTCGCTTGAATAAGATTAAACTTTTTGTGAATTTGTTAAAAATATTCAAATTTAAAAATCAAAAATTTATTATGTTTGTATATATGAATTTATAGTTAAAAATTTAAATTAGTTGGAGAATAATTTTAATTATTTTGAATGGATTTGATGTTTAATTTGTGAGCAAAAATAAAAACATGATTATTCAAATTTTCTACAATTTATATTTTTTCTTATTTAATTAAAAATTTTAATTTGTTATGTAGCATTTTAAAAATGACTTGGAGTTTAATGTAATATTTTTTTTAAAATGACGTGGCAGACGTGGCAGCCTACGTGAGAGAGTGTGTGTTACACTCACCAAAAAAAGTTTTAAAATATTGTTTTTTAGTGGGTTCAGGGGTCCAGATGACAAACATGTAAGTAGAAGTGTCTAACTTAAAAAATCGACATAGTACAGGAGTCCAGAAGGTGATTTTGTCTTATTTCTTTTACCTAATTAATTAATGATATTTAATAAGGCATTTTTTTATCAGTTTTTTGGACATTAAATTATGAATTCACGCTTTGTTTAATACTTCAATTCATTTTTTTTTTATTTTTTTTTTAAATGATTCTCTGGTTTCCTTTGACTGCAAGTCTGTGACTATTTGATATCAATAAATTATAAGTGAATTAATTAAAAGTCTGTGACTATTTGATATCAATAAATTATAAGTGAAAATAAAAGTCTGTGACCAGAGGAATCTGAGAAATATATATTCTGCTTTTCTGCCAAATTGTCTGCTTCTTTGTTTGTTTAATGATATTTTCTGTTGGTCTTTTTTTCTTCTTCTTGGCCTAAATGATTTTGGTCAAATTGTACTAATATGCAAAATTAATACGTCTAGGTGTGGGTAAAAGAGTAATTAGGCTAAATACATGTACAATTAATCTAACTTGCTTCCCTATTTTCATTTTAGCATTTCATCTCAACTCCAATATTGAGATACAATGTATTGCGAAGTAGCAAGAACACGTTGAAGAAAAACGATATAATCTATTCAAATATTATATTTATTAAAATAATACAATACTATATTATATAATACAATACAATACATTACGAAATAATATGTAACAACCATTCCAACAAAGTGCAATAATTTTTTTTCTTTTATTTGTCTACTTTAATTAAATCAAGAGAAATTTATTATTTTCTTTTAGTACTATTCTTCATTAACTAACTACGTGAAGTATTCAAATTTTAAATATAAATAATTATATTCTCTCCGTTCATTTTTATTTGTAATATTTCGCTTTACAAAAGTCAATCTAACTAATTTGAGACTAAAAACTAAATTAATTTAATATTTAAAAATTATATAAAAATATTATATTAAAAAATTTTACTTCAAAAATATTTTAAGATATATAATTTTTTTTATCGTATGAATATGAGAATGACTGAAACCTCATCAGTGAAATCACACAATTCTTCATCAACCAAATGCTTGATTGGAAGAAAAAACAAAATATTTTCCATGAGAAAGTCAAACACAGGCTTAATAAAAACATACCCCTTCACTTTGATCTGCCACTTCTTAGAAAGCTTTAATTTTTTATTAAGTTGATGTGTATTTTACTAAATTAATTTTATTTATGATTCTTGAAACTTAAATTAGATTACTTTTAGTTTGTATAGTTATTTAATATTAAGTATTGTATTTGCTAAAATTGACAAGGAAAAGAAATATTTATTTTTAATATATGAATCAAATAAAATGAAACAAAGGAATAAATAAGGCCATAGAATTTGGTAAATTAGTTAGGTAAGGCTGAACATATTAATTGTCCGTCTATCCAATATTTCCAGTCCACGGTTGTTGCTGCTTCGCCATTTATTAGTGTCATTGACATAAAATTCTTGTTATCTAACTATATTAATGCAGTGACAACCAAATATTAATTGCACATTATTTCCTTGTTAGTACTCTTTCTGTTGACTTTTATCTCTTCATTCATCACTGTACAAAAAATTCTACTACTTATTTATTTTTCTTTGTCTAATTTAGAAATCAAAAGATTTCATTTCTCAACATTTAAACGACACATAACAAATTAATAATTAAGTGTGGTATTGAATTTTTTAGTCAAACCTGTGCCCATCAAACTCGTTTATTTCTTCTTTTGTATTCAAATTTCTCTTACCTTATCTGATTGCTAAATGTTAATTAAGCAGTAAACTTTGTCATAAATACATTACTCCAATTCAAGCTTCCATTTTTTTTTACAGATAACTATGATCCCATCTTTTAGACTTTTAATTCTTCCCGATTATTCACAGGTCCACATCATTAAATAAGAAAAGAAAAAGATAACGCCAATTACGAAGTGGCCTACAGCGTTTGTTGGGAGAATTAGGGGTGGGCATGGTATGGTGCGGTATTTGAAATTTTGATACAGTAATTTTGATATTTGATTTTTAAAAATATTATACCATTACCATACCATATTAATTCGGTATGGTTCGGTATTTTGACGTTTGGTTTCGTTATTTTGCGGTATAGTAATCGGTAACTATAGTTTGTTTAACTTTGACAATATATACTAGAGTATTATTACTTCGACTTTTCAAAAACATGTCTTAATTGCATCATAAAAATGCATTACGCATGTTGAAATATTGAAAAAGAAGTACAAACAATTCATTTTATTAGTCAATTACACCAAAAAGACATTTCAATCAAGATAGAGCAGCGAAAGTTTCAAAGTCTAAATATTTTTATACTAATACTAAGTATTTATATATATATATATATATATATATATATATATATATAGTAAGTATATATACCTCGGTATGATATTCGGTATTTCGGTATGTCATTTGTAAATACAGTATACCATATTATATACCAAAAAAATTTAAAATATATATCATTTACCATACCAAATATCATAATACCAAAAATCAAGATATCAAAAATTTCGATTTAATATGATAATTTGGTATATATTATACCATGTCCACCTTAGGGAGAAGTATTAAAGTGCATGTAGACTTTTCAATTTAATCAAAAGTCACTTAAGGCCAATTGGGGCATCGTCACCATCAACGTACCGTAGAAATTTGCGTGTTTCTTTCAAACATGGCAACTTAATTTGTTACCTCTTTCTCATGTTTATTTATACTAATAATCAATTAAAGTCTAACAAGTCAATAGCTTGACAAATTCAAGCTGCACCCTCTCTCTCAGCTCAATTATTACTCCTTACGTGTCTAAATATTTGCTACATTAAGTCATTGGTCAATTCAATCATTACTCCTTCATTTCAAAATAATAAATGTTTTTTGATTTTACAAATAAAATAATAAATGTTTTTTGATTTTACAAATAAAATAATTAAATTTAAATATATATTTTAAACAAAAGGATCAATTAAAATGAACGAAATGAGTATTTCATACGTCCCAAAAATATTTATCAATGTTTGGTTAAATAATAAGTTAAAGTGCCAAACCTGTTTTCTTTTTTCTGTTTTGTTAATTGATGTATGATTAGCTTTTAGAATTTGGTGAGAGATCCAAAGTCTATAAACACACTCAATGCACCCCACGCCACGCATCAATGTCAAAGGCAAAGCATTATAATCATCACATCATCAGTGTTCATTATCATTAGCCATTTGTTGTGAAGATTCGAGTTGCTTTGGGCTTTTTGCCTTTTTTATTTGTGGCCAAAAATTGATGGCACCATCAAAGCCAAACCCCTCAAATCAAAGATGACCATTAGAAAAATGACTTTTAACATATTTTTAGAAAGCTATTTACGAAAGAAAAAAAAACATGTATAAGAAGAATACTGAATAAAAATCGAATGAAGAGGAGGCTGGGAGGGGAGTTCTATTTCGAGGGTGTTTTGAGAATTAGAATATATTAGAGATTAAATCGTAAAATATTTGGTCAAAGTCAAAAGTGTCTTATGCTTTTCATTGTTTTTCCCTTATACTACTTGATGGAGTACTCCCTCCGGTCCAAAATATTTGTTATGTTTAGTTTCTTGAAAATCAATTTTGGTTAATTTTTGGATGTAAATCGAATTAGATTGATTTAGTATTTTAAAATTACAATTTAGATATTCTAAACTAAATGAAAAGTAGTATAAAATGCAACTTTTTTCCATATCAATATGCTATGAGAAAATACATATTAAAATATCGATAAAAAACTTATATAGTTTGACTCGAGGAAAAAGAAATATGAAAGGTAATCAGGGAAGGAAGTAGTAAGCAATTTGCATATATTTACCAAATATATGTATAAAAGTTATAAGTGCTTATAAATTGATTTGACTAACTTAAGTAATAAGCTTAGCCAAACCCTCATTTAGATCATCAACTAGTGGGATTAAATCAACTTTTATCATCACCATCGTATAAACATTATTTCCCTGTCAATTTGCCAGAAAAGAAAACCCAGCTGTATTTCCTTTATAACAAGGCTAGACGTTTGAGTCTTTTTCTTCATCATTATTGCATTTCACCATCTATTTCCTGCGGTGCAAGTGCAACACATTCTATACCTAAACATTATTATAATTTCATTTAGAGAACTACTTTAATCTGTATTACTGCAAGCATGAACACCTATACGCAAGTAACTTTAGTATATTATACACCTATGTTTCTTCATCAGCCAATAAGTTAGGATATAGTAAATATTTCCTTCGTTCCTAAATACTTGTCACTTTTTTTTGTTTGTAGGCCCTTAAAAAACACATTAACTAGAAGTTAATTTGACTAAATTATCCTCATTTATCACTCTTCTCTATTTTTTTGCATTATATTAAGACCTCTCTATATTTATAAGCAAACAAGTAATTATGTCTTGATTTTCTAAAATGACAAGTATTATGAAATATCTTTTTTTTTTTAATATAAAAATAACAAATATTTAGAAATGAAGGGAGTACAACAATCTAAAATATAGTGCTTTCTAAAAAGGAAAAAAAAAAACAATTTTCATGAAGCTTCAAATTTATGAAACTCCGAAATATTAGTTGGACATCAGAGCAAAGAGCATGGATAACAGAGAGTGGGCCTTTGGGTTAAAGCCTGGTTCGCTTTCTATTTCTTAACATCGCTTAATGAGCATGGGCCATTAGAAGAACTAAAGTAATTACATAAAGTATAAACAACATAAATCCCCTAGCTTAAGAAAGTAATTACACAAAATACCCTCATAAATTCTCTCTCTCGAATTTTGGCAAAGATACTCATACATTCGGCCAAATATTATACATTGGTGGAATGTATAATGAAACAGTTATTCCTAAATTTAAGGTAATAGAAATCAATAATTATATCACTGTTCTTTAATTAACGACAATAATTAGCTAACATTAACTCATTTATGAATAAAACTAGTAACTGAAATTTGAATTTTAAAAAAAAAAGGATACAAGTCAAATATTATTTTCTCTAATATTTGATTGAAGATCTGGAAAGCAAAAAAGCTCTATTGCTGCAATTTATTTCTTTTAAAAAATCCCCAAAAGCAACAAAAATCTTCTACATACGTTCTTCAAAATTTCAAAAAGCAACATGAATATCCCAATATTGCTGCAACATTCAGGAATTTGGGAGTCAGAAACTAGTTATGAGTCATACAAAAGTGACGCAATAATTGTTTCGGAAAGTATTACTTTCTTGAAATTGATTTCTACGATCGCCATTGAGTTGGATATAGATGAAGTACGTAAGAAAATTGAAGTGAAATATGTGGTTGAAGGAAACTCTTCTCCAATTGTAATAAGAAACGACAATGGAGTGAGGGTTTACGTTGAGTTAAAGAAACAACTTGCTGGTTAGGTTAATTTTTCGCTTTGTATTTCAACTTGCGAAAAAGTCAATAGTGAAATAGAGTTTGATAAAGCAACTGGTTCTGTAATGTGTATCGAGGGCAGTGAATATGATTCGGTTGCGTTAACTGTTGTTGAAATAGATAATCAGTATGCTCTATATGTGCCTGAAATGGAAGTTAAAAACTTCATTACTGATTACAAGAACACTGAAATAATGGTGAGTCGGATATATAAGGATAAGGAAACTCTTGTTTCAGTAATGGAAAGACACGCAATAGCGAATGGATTCAACACAAAAGCGAAACGATCCGACAAAAAAAGGTATGATATCAATTGTATGTCCTGATCTTATAACATTTTTTTTTTTATTATAAGAAATTTATGTTGTGTAGTTTTGTGAACTGTTGATGTGTAATGTTAATATACGAATGTATAATGTGATACTTTATGTGTTTGATAATGTATAATTAAATCGTGTCAGACAAAGAAATGTATGATTCATTTGTTTAAGAGATTGTGAATTAGTTTGTGATTTAATATTGTTTTTTTAAGTAAAAAATGTGAATGCATAATTTTAATTATACATGCAGATATATGTATAATATAACTGTTGTAGTAAAAGTTTTTTTTTTTTGTTCTTACTATTTTATTTTTATATATTTTTGTTTTATATATTGATTAAGTTTTTATTTGTTGATGAAGATATGTACTGATAACATGAATATATACTTTCTGAAATTTGATTTTTTGATTCATGTGTTTTATGAATTATGTTTTTTTTTAGTTAAAAAACGTATGTATAATGTAGATTATACATTCAAAGCTTTGTATAATATAACTGGGCAGTTTATGGAAAAAGTTTATTTTATTTCTATTTTCAAGATTAATAATTTTATTTAATACAATGAATAAGTTTTTATATTTTGATGCAGCTATGTACTGATTTGTCGTAACAAAGATTGCAAGTGGGTCATGAAGGCGTCTTGCATGAATGAACCAGAATTGTTTTTGATTAAAATATTTGTTTCGGAGCATAGTTACAGTCTTAGGGACCGAGTGCTGAATAATGTGGTTGCGACAAGTAATTTTGTGAGTGAATTTACTGCTCCAAAATTAATCAATCACAAAAGAATACACACCCCCGCTGACATTATCGAAGAGATGAAGATTGTTTATGGAGTTGACATTAACTACATGAAAGCATGGTGCGCAAAAGAGAAGGCGATTGTGATGCTTAGAGGTGGACCAACAGATGGATATAGAAAAATGCATATATGTTGAACCAAGTGTATCCACAATCGAACATTTGTATCGACAAGCACATTAGATGGTGCAGGTACTGTGCGTTTATGTTTTTTTGTACTATTTTTTTATTTTTTTATTTACTATATATTATATTAGCTTATACATTGATGTTTTATTTATAATGAATCATAAAGATGCTAAAATTAGCACCTTTATAGTTGACTTATTTTTTTTAACAATGATTGCCTTGTTTAATTTATTTATAGGTTGTATTCTGCCATTAGCGTACGGTGTTGTTGATTCGGAGAATGACAACGCGTGGATTTTGTTTTTTCAACAGTTTAGAGAGGCATTTGGTGAAAGAGACAACATGTGTGTTGTTTCAGACAGAAATGAAAGTATCATAAAAGGTGTAAGCATTATTTATCCTAATGTCCCTCATCTAGCTTGTATATGGCATTTATGGATAAACGTTTGCACCTCTAAGGTTGCTAAGGTTGATCAACGAGTTAAGGAATATCTGGAGGAAGCTGGGTATGAAAAATGGGTCCGGTGTCACTCTCCTGTAAATAGAGGTAGAATGATGACTTCAAATATAGCCGAATGTATTAATGGTTGTTTGGTTGAGGCTAGAAAACTTCCCGTTCTAGGTTTCCTAGAAGAAGTTAGAATCTTATTTGCTGAATGGAATTGTAAGAACAACGAAATTGCATCGTACACCAATATAACTCTTGGCAGAAGATTTGAAGAAATTCTAACTCATAATGGTGTTAAAGCTTTGCGGATGACGGTATGTATTAGAATAATTATGGAATAGAAACTTTGTTTTACATTGAGTGTATATTAATATTTTTCCATCTGAAACACAGGTTAAGCCAGCAGAGAGTAATCTTTATTGTGTTTGTGATTCGGGACGGAGGTACATTGTAGATATTGAGCGTGACACGTGCAATTGTGGCCGATATCAAATTGATGAAATACCTTGTCCAGATGGAATTGCCGTATTAAAAAGTAAAAATATGAATGCAAAGGATTATGGTCGTTATTGCTCTGAATTGTACAGGCCACAAACCATACTGAAGACATATGAACTCCCGATAGTTTCAATGCCAGACAAGAAGGATTGGAGTGTTCCAAGTTTTATTGATGATGAAGAAGTTTTGCCGCCCAAATATCGAAGACCTCCTGGTAGGCCAAAAAAAGGAAGGCATCTGAAATCAAGTGAATCACTGTCTTCAAATTCAAACCGCTGCGGAAAATGCGAACGAGCCGGTCACAACCGTAGGACTTGCGGTTTCTTTCCAAAGGAATCATGATGAAGATAATATGTTTTCCTACTTGCTGATGGTTTGTTTGGTTTTAGTGGTATAATTATTTTAATTAAATTTTTTTGGAATGCTGGAACAATTAATAATAAGATTTTTGGTTGCTATTTTAGTTTCACTTGTTCAATTAATATTTAATAGTTGCAGAATATTTTGTGTAATTTTTCGTTTATCATATTTCGTAAACATATCATTGTAATTTACAACTGATTGGTATATGTATTATGTAACCTGGGAAATATAAAAGTCACTTAAAAAATTGTTGAAACATAATCTATATGAACTGTTATACATTAGTAGTTACTGTGTAAGAAATGTATGATTTAGCGTTATACTTTGTGTTGGTGTATATTTTACAGGAAAGAATGTCATTTTAATGACACTAAATGATTAAACGTTATACGTTTATTTTTTTATTTTTTTGTTAAGTTACGAATGTATAATTTAGATTATACATTTGTATCATTGTATGAAATTGTTTAATACTTTAAATAAGTGATTCTGGTAAATTGTGTTTGTAAATTTTATTTAAGAAAATATAAAGTGTGACAACATGTATTATGTTATGTGTTACATATATGTAACGTACTAATTATTAGTGCAATGTCATTTTAACTTATAAGAAAATTTACGTTATAGTAAAAATTTTATGTGTTCAAAAGCAATGTGAGTGTGTTTTTATTTTTGTTTATACACGCCGTAAAAAAAAATAAAAGGCAAACTCAATATCGACCAAGAAAAAGTTTGTATCATTACAGTATTGTGTTAGAAACTGCAAATCAATTGTTTAAAAAAGAAGAAGACATCCATAAAATGTTCATTAACATTAAGAAAGTAATCCTGGAAATGTGTAACATTAACAACCAAAATAAGAAATAGTTCTTTCAATGCCAACAATTAGAAAACATTGCTACTCTAAAGTAATAATTACACTTGCTTCAATTTCTTCGATTACACTTTTCTTTGGTTGAGGTGGATCTCCATTATCACTCGTGTACCCTTCATTTACCTTTTTCACTCCGTAATGCCACAGTAAGGAAGCATAGCGTGCACGTTGACTTGCAGCATCAAACCCACATGAATGAACTTGTAGTCCTTCGCTTAATATTTCTGCATAGGCACACACAAATACGTCACAATTCCTGATTTAAAAAATAAAAATCAAATAATAATCAGTAAATCAATTAAAACATTATTATACATGAAAAATAAAATGTAATTTACTTACAAACTATCAGACACTTGTTGTGGGATATTTTGCACATAGTCAACATCAAATGAAATTTCATTTACAAGACCAGTTTGTTGAGTAATCTTCCCTTTGTACGCTTCAAGTGATGGCCAGTCAGTTCGCTCGGTCTTATCATAAAAGCCATTGTCTGACAAGCAAGTAGGAATCATAACTGCAAGCTTTTGTATTTCAATAGGAGGTTCTTTTTTTCTTTTACTTGACAGTGAGTCATACACACGTATCAATCTTTCCTTCAAGACAATCACAATCAATACCCAATGAAATTCTTTACCGCAGTTAATTGGAACATATACCTCATCAACCATATATCATGGTAATCCAGCAGGCATACAGAATCCATGAATTATATTAGCAATAGAATCTTCATTCTTAGCCACCACAATTGATTCTGCATAGTCTTGTAGCGTTGATAGCTCAACTGCCGGTTTCGCTGGATAATAGCGAGTATGTGTCTTCTCAACATATGATTTAAAGAAGCAGCTTGTAGTCGTATAGCTATAATTATCACCCAGTTGAATCTTTGATTTCTTTCTCAAGTGATAGAAGATCACATCTAAATGCTACAAGTGAAAACAGGGTAAAATAGTAAAAGTGATTGAAAGAAATCTGTAGCTTCGAGCTTACTTGTCGATTAGATGTATGATATACAGATATGCTGTAGTTTCATGTTATTATACATGACATGTTGGTAAATGTTGAACAGTTGATAATGGAAAATACTGCATGTATGATATGTTATTATACATTGGCTAACATGTATGATTTGTTATTATACATTGGTTTACATGTATGATATGTTATGGTGTTGTAGAATATTAAGTTTCAGTAAAATAACTTATGATATGGATAATATTTAGAATAAGTTACCTCATCGTTCCATCATGTCTTGCGTTCGGACATCAAGTAAAACCAATTCTTGAACTGTGGGTATGCAATGACAAAGTCCAATTGACTGTAACCTAACCCAGAAGCATTTACTCGATAGTGGTTGTCCGTCTCTTTCCTGGAAAAAAATCATTGATTACACATGACAATAACCGTTTAGTTTAAGATGGCATAGTATTGTTAGGAATAAAAATAATACCAAATTTCTTACTTGGCAGAATGAGTTTTCAATAATCCTACGGCAATCCACTGGGAGTAATCAATCATCAATTCGTTCGGCAAATTTTGGTTGATGGTGTACCCATCAAAAGCACACTTCAGCCTCTCCTCTTTATCGAAATCAACAGAATCTTTAGAGCCAGAACCATACTTTGAAATGTATGGCGACCTTAAAACCCTGGACTTCTTTCATTCTCATTTGGCAGGTGCATTCTTTTTTGAGGCTTGAAGCTCCCGAACCTGAGCATCAGGGAAGTCAGGTGGAATCTGACTGTCTGGAAGGTCCCAGTGTCTTTTGGTCATTTTACTTAAAGCACCAACATCCATTGAATTTGTAGTCGAAGGTGTTGACAGACCAAATAAAATTGTATCTACAACTGCTTGTATTGAATCAGTTATTGTCCCACCAACTTCATCCTACGTGAACACATAAAGATTTGTAATGTATACATACAATATCTGAATGTGTAACTATATTAATGCTTACAACATTTATGTTAGAAATCATGACAACATCAATATCAGTAAAATTTGATATGCAGTAGAGAAAAAAATCAATACATTCCATTTGTTTCAAATTCACATTCAAAATTTGATATGCACTAGAGAAATAACATTAAGTCCCAGTACGTACTTTTACAAGGTCGAACACGTAAATCGATATTTTTGTGTAAAAAAAAAGTGTTAGGGACAAAAAAATACCTGTCCATCTGTCACATCAGTAGATTCCTGATTTTTTAATTTCACTTCATTAACATCTTCTTTAGCGGTTAGATTCACATCCTATATTTAATAACAATTATCGTGTATTAATATCTATTCAAAGTATAATATAAAAGTTTGAGCTGATGTTTTACACCCGTGATAAGAAAGTTCTATCTGTAATGGGTGCATATGAATATATAAATATATCAGTAATAACAAACGATGTCATATGTGATGCATAAACGATTTTATTGCTTTAATAACATAAATATGCTTGATGTTAATCATAAATTACAACCTTTACGTTTATGAAATTTTTTGTATGTTGAATGTATGACTCTCCTTGATACATTCATTTGAATGTTTTATGTAAATTTAACTGTCCTAATATGAAGAAGTTGGAAGCAACTACATGTGTATACAAACTTATAGTAATAATCAAACATTATTAGGGACATAAAAATACCGGCAAATCTTCCACATCTGGAATGTTCTTTTTTCCCAATTCTTCATCGCTACATTCTTCTTCATATGCCATAATCTCATCCTATTATTTATGTGATAATTATCATTATCCAAGTTGTATGAAGACAAAAATTTATATTTATTAAGACAACTGTTAAACAATGTGCAAAATATTGAAAGCGTCAAGATCAATACAACTTTATATTCAGCCGATAAGGTTAATATCCTTTTTTTCAATCAGTAACAGAAGCTACATTTATATAGACATATATTTTAGGAAAAAAATAAATATAATGTACATAAAGATACCTCCAAAGCTTCCAAATCAGAACAGTCCTCATTTTCAAAATCATCCTCACGACCTGTGTCTTTATTGACCGCATTCACATCCTAAATTAAATTACAAGTCGATTTAAATATCAGTTATTCATAAACTTGTTTAAGGTGATTATATGAAGAGATTCATAATTAACATGTATTTTGCTGAAGAAAAATGTAGTAAGTTTAATGTATAACTGTTCATTATATATTCAAGTTAATGTATGATGAAAAATTAAACTGTCCAAATTTAGTACGTAACAAGTAATAAGGGAAAAAAATACCAACAACTGTTTCTCTTCAAAAATGTGATGCTTATTAGATTCTTCATCGCGAGACACTTTCATATCATTGATTGATCCCTTAGCATAATTTTCATGCAGTATTAAAAAGAAACAAAATTTATTTTTGATAAGGTAATTATGTTGATTTATAGTAAACGAACAACATAAGTGACAAAACGTTCCTGCATATCCTCATTATGTGGTCTCTCCTGTTTGTTGGATCCGTCTTCTTGACTTTGTTGTTGTTTATCAATTTTGTCCTCTTATATAACACCAAAAATCTGAATGTATGAACATTTAATCAATGTTATGCAAAATATAATGAAATTAAATTGTTATACCTGTGACTGCTTATTTTTTTCATTCTTCAATGCTTTGACGACCTCAACAGGTATTTTTGATATTAGTGTAACCAGTTCGGCCATCTTTTCAGCAAACTTATCACGTAACAAAAAAAAATTAGTAGAAACACATCATGCTATTCAGAAAAAAATGTACGATAAGGAAACTAAACTTACACATTTGTTGATGTAATTCTTTATTTCATCACCATCTAAACTTGATTTAGAAGTCCCTTCATGTTGTTTGGAAGATGAAGGAGCAGACTTGTGCTGGTGACTCTGAGGAGACACACCAATTTCTCCATGATGATGATGTTGAATTTCAGACACACCAATTTCTCCCTTGTCTGCTGCATCCTTTTGTGTTTCACGATACAAATCAGACCCATGATGTACTGCATGACCACGTCCAGATGTATCATCATCCATCACCGCTTGATGATCTTGCTCGAACATGACAGTCTTTCTTTTCTTCAAAGGTTGGTCAGGTGATACATGTTATTTAAAACCAGCCTTTACGAGGATTTCCTGCGGCGGTATAGTGCTGAAATCACCAAATTCTTCAGCAATGGTACCAATACGCTGTTGAAGTTTAGCTGTTGTCCTTTTCAACTTTCTAGAATCGGATGTCGAAGCATAAGTTGTTGGATCACATATCTCAAAAACTTTTGAAAAGGACAAATTCAACCTGCCAACTTCATCGGTTGTAGGTTGTATATTCTTGTAAGAATGCTGGAAAGAATAATTTCAAAATATAATATTTGTACATATATAAAACGACGTGAATAAACAAAATAAGTACGAAGTTAAACAATTACCTTAGTGAACATGCCAGACATAAAAGTTTCGTACTTAGGCCTTATATACTCCACCGGCCAGTTTAGTATTCTGGGAATAGCATTTCTCTGACGGACAACAGTTTTTTATTCTACCTCGGAGCAGCACTCAAACATCCAAACATTTAGAACGTGCGGCATTCCACCCAATGAATATAACTGCTTCGCAGTGTTGAATCCTGCTGCCAGGAACTCATTAACTTTTCAAATGTGACCTTCCCCCAAGGAAAGTTAATGTACCGACAGTCCTCAACAATCTGAAAGTGCGCAACACTGATTGGTGCTTCCTTATGCTGAGAAAACATGAATGTATGAACAAAGAACAATATCGCCAGGTTCAGAGCATCTTCAGCGTCATCAAGGTTTCCCATCTGCACACGTGTTATTAGTTTTGACCGAGTTATTGCTCTTTTATTGTCGAGAAAATACATCGACATCAACGCTGATTTAGCTAATGAAGTATACATATAATCATCAATATTACCGGTACACTTCAGACCGATTATAATGGCAAATTCAAGCATTGTGAATTTGAGGATTTCCCCTTGTACCCAAACATGAAGCTCGTCCTTGTTATCCTGCTGAATTTCAAGCATGAGTAGGCATTTTGAAATCTATCCTATCCAGTTGCACCGTGGAAAATCCAGAAATATGCCAAAAATCGTATTTCTAAATTCTCTGAGTACATCCTCTCCAAAATATTCCTTTATCTCTTCTCCGAAAGTACAGTTATATAAACTCCCCATATGCAATGAGTGTGGTGGGACTTTATCAATTCGGTATTTCATTCCCTGAAAAAAAAACATAATATAATTAACTAACAGTTACTGATTGTATGTGTCACACCCCTTTTTGACGTACTCCAAAAATTCATTTTAAAGTTCGAAAGGGTTTTATTATTTACGTGACAAGAAATGAAAAATTTGTTTCGGAAAAGAATTATTTACATTTTTTGCTCAGAGTCGCCACTTGGCATAATCCGGTGTGCCAAGTCACCTTTTGGAAAATCCTTTTCGAAACCATTTGACTCTTAAACTGATTTGCGAACAGAGATTCCGGCTAAGGAATTCTGTTGACCGAGGGGAAGGTGTTAGGCACCCCTCGATCCCGTGGTTCAACCACGGTCGCTTGGGTAGAGTGTATCAACTATTTTGGCATTACGAAATGTACAAACCATACAAAAGCACACAAAATAATCAAACAATAGCAGAACAAAACAAAAATGTAAAGTCCAGTCCAATTATTACAACCCGAAATAAAAATACTGAAATAACCTACACTAGTCCTAAACCCTGCTTTACCTGATGCCTCAGACCTTGATCACGAACATCCTCAGCGTACAAAATTCTTCGGGGCATTCCCCGGTGAGTAAATACAAATTACCTCGGGGCATTCCCCGGTTAAATAAATACACTTTCCAAATACGATAAACAAGACATTCAACAAATATTCCAATCATTCCAACACTACACCAATCCTAAACTTGCCTACCCGAACCTGCGATTGCCTACCCACCTGACTTACCATGATACTATCACGAAATTGATAATTAGACGTAAAAGTAACAATAACGACGAATCAAATCAAAATTAATCCTAACTCACTTTAACAATTTTTAACTCGCGCCCCGAATTCCCTTTAAACCCATGATTAGTGCATGCTTCGATTTTCCAATCACATCTCATAATCCGAAACCAACCTCAAACACAACACAAACAACGAAGATTCAAACTAAACACGCAACCAATAAATCATCCACACCCACAACATCAATAAAGTAAATATCGATAGAAGAAATGGACCTTAATGAAACTTGATCCTTGTCGATAATAAAGAAATCCGAAGACCAAAAGACTCGAACGGAGAACCTCAATCACGAATCTTCCCGAATCCGAACTCGGCGTGGAAAATTGGAACAAGAAATAATAATGTTCGAGTTACGATTAGCTCGGAATTGCGTAAACAGACAGAAACAACTCAGAATCTGACCGAAATTCAATGAAGCACAGAGATTTCGGTGAGTCTAAACTTCAAATGAACTTTTGTGCGTTAAATTTCACAATCGAAATATGGAGCCCAACCCGAACGTCGACCAACGGGATTTCGAACCAACAAAGAAGATAAGCCTGAACCTATTTCGCACCTCCTAGCTACTGTTTCGATCGATTTCCGGCTGACTTCGCCAGATTCGAACCAACAACGACGACAAGACCAGACGAAGCCCCTAACCCGAACGTCGACTAACCGGGTTTTCCAACCAACAACGACGATAAACCTGGTTTTCCAACCAACAACGACGATAAACCTTTTTTACTATTTTTTCGCCAACACGAACCAATAGTTATGCCTCTCGCGAAACCCGCACCTGTTTTGCGATCTGGTTACCAGATTTTACGGATTTTCCCGTGGGTTTCCCCGGAACTGACTCAATGGGGTCGAGTTTGGTTGAAAACAGATGCGAAATGTGAAAACGGGTTCACAGATCCTAGCTGGTGGAGCCGATTCCAGTGGAATTCGCCGATTTCAGTCGTGTTGGTCGGATCTCGGGCTGGGAGAAGAGCTGGCTACGGCGATGGTGGGCTGGCCGTCGTCATTGTGGTTGAAACGACGGCGGCGTCTCGCCGGAGAGGATAGAGGCAGAGAGAGAGAGAGGGAGATCGTAGACCGAGAGAGAGAGCTAGCTGATGGCGTGACGGTAGAGGGACAGGGGAAGAGAAGCTAGCCGGCGTCAGCCATGGATGCCGACAGAGAGGAGAGGAGAGGTATATAGAGAGAGAAGAAAGAGAGAGAGGGAGTTTGGCCCTTTTCTTTTTGTATGCTGAGGTCCCATCCCCTTGTTTTTGTGTGTATCTGTGTATATATATTGTGTTTTGGGTATTGGGGTAGGGTAGGTGGGGTAGGGTATGGGGTGGTTTATTTTGATTGGGTAGGTTGTTAGGATAAGATAGAATTAGTTAGGATAAGATTTGTTATCTTATTATTTATTTATTTTTTTTGTATTTTGTGCGGGTATAATAACATGGGTGAGGATACGCGGTAGGATAAAAATAAAAATGGGTAAAAACGACATCGGGGAGGGACGAAATTAGGTGTCTACAGTATGATGTTCATTTATACTTTCATAACATAAAACAGACCAACATTAAACAATTGTTACTCATGTATGAGGGTAACTTATAACTGTATAAGTTAATATATACACTACATTAACAAATGTATAAGGTTAACTTATACATCTGGAAATTAATATAATCTGTTAAACATGTGTGATGGTTACCTATTAAACAACAGTTAGTCATGTATGGGAGTTATTTATACATTGACAATTAAACTGTTTAAATGTATAATAATTTCAGTCCAATATATACACTACAATAACAAATGTATGAGGTTAACTTATACATCTAAAATTAATATAATCTGTTAGACATGTATGATGGTTACTTAATCATTAACAAATTATTTACATTAATGTATAATAAAGTCCAATCCTAACCATTCTATACATACACATGTATGATGGTTAACTATTAAACAACATATACAAATGTATGATGATTAATATATACACTACATGTGTGATGGTTACCTATTAAACAACAGTTAGTCATGTATGAGGGTTATTTATACATTGACAATTAAACTGTTTAAATGTATAATAATTTCAGTCCCACATATACACTACAGTAACAAATGTATGAGGTTAACTTATATATCTAAAATTAATATAATCTGTTAGACATGTATGATGGTTACTTAATCGTTAACAAATCACTTACATTAATGTATAATAAAGTCTAATCCTAACCATTCTATACATACACGTGTATGATGGTTACTTATATCTAACAAATTCTTATTATACTCAAAAAGAAACTACATCTAAACATGTAAGAGTGTAACTTATACATATAAAATTTTCAAAGAGTACCCTAATTAAACAACATATAGAAATGTATGATGATTATGTATACATCTAACAATTTATGTCAGACCAAAACATAAACAGAAAATACACATGTATGAATGTAACTTATACATTTTAAAAATTAATATCAGCTTTATTAGAATGTATAACCTTTACAATAATATTTCAGAACAACTATATTATACATTCCTGTGATGAAACACTAGTGTATGGTGTCTTATTATACATGTGTCAAATTATGAATACACTAAAAAAAAATACCTTCGGCAGACGTGGTCGGCCGGAATCATCAAATTTTTTTTTACTTGCTTTTGAAGTAGACTTCTTCGATTTAGAAGCAACCTTATCCTTCAATTTCTTCATTGTAACGGGGTCATTTCTGTGCATTGAGCGATTCTCTGCCCAATCAGGATCCTGTTCATCAAATGTAGCAGGAACAAATCCAAGTGAAATATCTTGTACAGTTGCATCTAACTGAGTAATTCCTAAACTAAAACTTGGAGGATTATCCATTACCAATTAACACTATTTTAACTTAACTGTATTGTTAAATCGAACTAAAAAACAAGAAAATCTCAGATCTAACTTCTACCATATGAAAAAAAACGAAAAGATGAACTACTTAACTTGAATAAGATTGAACAATACTATAATTTGAACATGCAAAAAAAATAAAAACGAAAAACCCCTGAATTGGTAAAGTTGAATAAAAAAAAATTAAAAAAATTAAAAAAATTTGATGATGTACAATATTAAAAACAATTAACTGTTGAATAACTTACAATTTGATAACCACAAGTAGAGGTTACTTCAAGAATGCCGTAAAAGAGGAGTTTCAAAAATGGAGTAAAAAACGGCTTGATATTGGGAGCATAATGGAGTTAAAGACAGAAGCAAAAAATCGGTTTTAACATGTATAATATTGATGAGAGAGAAAATACCAAATAAAGGGATTTTTGTAATTATTATGGGATTTGTGTAATTACTTTACCAATTGGGGATTTTTTGTAATTATGTAACTTAAATTTGTGTATCTATGTAATTCTTAGTTACATAAATAATGGATGTTTGTTAGTTAATTATGTTTTCTTCCGAATTTATTATTTAGTTTCTCTCTCTCCCGGATTATAAATGTTCATATACATTTCTCCATGTTATTATACATTATAACCTCTGTATATGAGTAAACCGTTTTAACGATATTTAAAAAAATAAATCAATCTAATAATTATCCAAGATTGTACCTCTTTAATGTGTAATTAATGAATTCATTAATAAAATATATATATATATATAATATAATACAATAGTTTACAATAGTGATATAAATATTTTTATACAACAATGATATAGTTTCTATGTACATCCAATACTACACACATCAACAACAACAACAGTCCTAGTGTATTCCCACAAAGTGAGGTCTGGGGAGGGTAAAATGTACGCAGTCCATACCGCTACCTCCGAAGAAGTAGAGAGGCTGTTTCCGATAGACCCCCGGCTCAAGACAATACTACACACATCATGAACAAAGAATATCATATACTATACCATATTGATACAATCATTATATCATATCGATACATTCCCTATAACCATATTGATACAATTCTTATACTTGATTGATACAATCCCCTATAACCCCCAATCTTTTTGAACTTTTCTTTTCTATATAATCAGTAAGAAATAAGATAAAACATGAAAGGAGTAACATAAACTATTGAAATAGGACCAGATTGAATTATAAACAAAATTAACTGACTAACACCTAAAAGAAAGGACTTTTAAAAAAAAAGAAAAAAAAAGGATAAGTATCTGCTTATATATTGGAGAAAATGTTTATTTTCATTGATTACTTCCACCAAGTTAATAGGTTAATGTTATTAAAACACAAGCTGAAAAGCCAGAATTTTCTTTTTACTTTAGGACTTGAGAGTTACGTCGCTCGGACTCTCCAAAAATATTGTCACACTCTTGTCAGATCCTTCAACATACACTATTCCTGAAGGATCCGATATATTTGAAGAGTCCGACCAACGTAGCTTAGGAGGCAAATTGAAGTGCTATGTTTTGAAACTTGGAAGAGAGAAGAATTTAGAGCTCATTCATTCAAGAAACTTGAAGATGCAAGATAGGGATGTAACAACAGTCCTTTAATTGGGAAATTCTGCAATTTCATCCCTTTAATTGTACCACACCCTTCAATCCAATGCCATTCCCACTCACCCTTCTTTGCACATTCTCTCCATACTACCATACCTGATCCAAGATCTCTGTACAAGCACATTGCTCCAGCAATGCACACACATCTAGTGTTAATACTACCCCATCTTCCTTTACCTCCTAACAATCTTGCTCCTAGTTCTTCTGGCACTCTTTCAATCATTCTCCAATTATTATTTTCAGTAAGCTCCCATATACATGCTTCTCCTGCCTCACTAGTTCCACCAACAAGACTTAATTTCCCATTTCTTTGCACCAATGCTGCAAATTCAAGCCTGTCTGCCATCGGTACGCTTAATTCTCTCCAATTTTTGTTCACAATATCGAATCCCATTACGGTGTAAGCCCGGGCTGAGGTGATCCAATACAGGACACCCTTGCAGTAAACACTTTCGTTTGGTGTCCAAACGGTTAGCCTTACAGCAAATTCCATTGGCATTGATCTAATTGTTTTCCAGTGGTCATGGACAGAGTTATAGACTTCTAAACTAGGCTCGTACGAGGAACCTCCTCCGATGCTGCTTGCCTCGGACATTCCTCCAGCCACGTAGACCTCGAAGTTGGCTGAATTCAGTTCTATTATACCAACAGCTGGATTAGTCCTTGTGACATTCAGCTTTGGAAGTTGCCTGAATTGGCGAGTGAAAGGGTTGCAAATGGCTAGTTGAAGGCTAGTAGTTGTAGCTTCTCTGAGTAAAATGAGTCCACCAATTGAAGCAATTGGTCGAACTGGGTTAGGAATGAAGTCAAGAGGCAATAGATGCCAAGAATCATCAGCTGGATTGTGAGCATAAATAAAATGCCCGTGGTTACGCGTGGGCAACGCTATGAACCACGGCGGATGATTCATCCGTCGTGGCAGCGTTGCCCATGAAGCTGAAGTGTTGGCACATGCGTGCCAACTCTTGCAGGCAGATTTCGCCCTGGCTAGTGAATCAGGGGAAAGATAAGAGAAAATGTTGGCTAGGGGATCAAAAGGAAGGTTGCTCCACATAGCCTTGGAAATTAAATACCAAAGGCTCTTGCTACGAGGGAGAATAATATAGTGCAAGTGATTGTGTCTGAACAATGATTGAAGGAGAGAGAACTTTAATAGGCTTTTGATTTAGCATAGAGATGCGTGACCAACATGTGAATGTCAAATTCTGCTCCTTTACTGCTTTTGTCGTTTTCTTAATATATTTTAATGCTTAGAGGTGGTTCTAGGAGTGCCCAAGAGCCATGAAAGTTTAAATAGAAAATGAAAACGAACAAATATTTGCAACCATCCTTTTAGTTATGGATAAGGAAAGTTGCAGATGCTAAAGTGTTTTCATCATAACGGATCCAAAAAGACATGAGCGGTTCGCTGCCGTCAACCCTTGCAGCAATAATGGCATTTCATCAACTTGACATTAGATATATGACCAAAGATATTCATTACTTCCGTTTCAAATAGTAGTTTGTTTTTCGCGAGTCCATTTGAAAATTTCAAAGTTAAATTAAATTAGCTTTTATATAAAATGTGGATAGTCAAATACTATATAAAAAGTATTATGAACTGCAATTTTATCTTATCAATATGATAAAAAATATATGTTCAAATGTTGGACAGAGTTCATATCTCGAAACAAAAAGGAAATTATTACTGGTATTTTGCAACGAAGGGAGTAATGATTATGCAACTAACATGTTGACATGATCATACATGATTTAGGTTCCCATGTTCGACTTATTAAATGAACGATTATAATAGCTCAATCCCTTTGATATTCAGGGACATCAAAGATTAATAACTAGCGAATTGACGGTATAGAGAAGTTCCTAATTTTCTAAGCGCCCATCAGTATAAGATATTAGTTTTAAGTATAGAACTATGGGGGTCAAACGGGCTGGGACGGGTCAATCCGGAACCGGCCCTTCTATTTTAATCGGGTTGAGGGTGGGTTAAGGGCCGGTTTTGGCGCTAGTCGGGCCGGGCCAAACAGTAAAAAAATTAAAACTCATCCTAACCCGGCCCACTTAACCCAACCCAGTCAAACCCAGTTAAAAAATCGGTCAAACCCGGTCAAAAATAATAAAAAAAAAACTTTCTTTCAATATACATTACATATACCCACCTAGATACATTATAAATACGTTAAATAATATATATACACTATATATATAGTATATACTACATTTGAATTTAAAAAATATATACACATATACACAATTAGTCAATTACTCATATATACGCACCATTCAATGTATATATACTACTACTTATAAAATATACTTTTATATATATACATTACAATATATATAGATATACTTATATACTAATTCATAAAACATATACACATGATACGTTAAATATACAAGATATATACACGTGTATATGCACCATACAATGTATATATACTACTACTTATAAAATATAATACAATATATATACATTACAATATATATAGATATAGTTATATACTAATTTATAAAACATATACACATGTATACTTTAAATATACACTTCTATAGAAGATATATACATGTGTATACACACTATTCAATTTATATATACTACTACTTATAAAATATACTACAATATATATACATTACAATATATATAGATATACTAATTTATAAAACATATACACATGTATACGTTAAATATATACTTCTATAGAAGCTATATACACGTGTATATGCACCATTCAATGTATATATACTACTACTTATAAAATATACTACAATATATATACATTACAATATATATAGATATACTTATATACTAATTTATAAAACATATACACATGTATATGTTAAATATACACTTCTATAGAAGATATATACACGTGTATACGCACCATTCAATGTATATATACTACTACTTATAAAATATACTACAATATATATACATTACAATATATATAGATATACTTATAAACTAATTTATAAAACATATACACATGTATACTTTAAATATACACTTCTATAGAAGATATATACACGTGTATATGCACCATTCAATGTATATATACTACAACTTATAAAATATACTACAATATATATACATTACAATATATATAGATATACTAATTTATAAAACATATACACATGTATACGCTAAATATACACTTCTATAGAAGATATTTACACGTGTATACGCACCATTCAATGTATATATACTACCACTTATAAAATATACTACATTATATATACATTACAATATATATAGATATACTTATATACTAATTTATAAAACATATACACATGTATGCGTTAAATATACACTTCTATAGAAGATATATACACAAATATACAAAACATATGCTACTTAATATAATAAATTAATAATATTTGGTAGTAAATTAATAATATATTAGAAGTAAGTTTTTAATTTAAAGTAGAAAACTAGAAATTCAATTTAAAATTTTAAATCGTTAAATGAAAAAATATAAAAAGCAAGGACTAAGGAGTGAATGAATTTGGGGAATTTTATTGATTGCAAAATGATCCAAAATTTATAATTTACATGAATGAAAAATCTACAAATTATGCATCATTTTTTCCAACTCATTCATGTTAATATTAACGGGAACTTGCATAGGATAGTCGAAGTCAACGGGGATAAAACCATGCATTGGACTTAATTCTGCTGAGTTCTCTCGTGAAGTCATAATTTCTTCAAGTTTCAGCTCGTCGCTCGGCTCCGGTTCCATTCCTTGGTTTCTTCTTTCCGCTCTAATCCAATCTCTGAGACAAACTAGAACATTCATTGCATTGCTTCCCAATGAGTGTCGGTTGTCTCCAAGCTGCTGTCGTCCCTGACTAAAGGCGCTCTCTGATGCAACGGTTGACATTGGAGCATTCGTGATATCTCTAGCTAATTTTGAAAGCATAGGATATTGTGTTTCATTACTCCTCCACCAATCCAACGTGTTGATCCATCGTCTGCGATCCTCTGGTGCCGTCCGAAGATAATATTTCAGCTCTTCCCGATAATTTGATGTGTAAGTTCTCTCATCAACATTGTTCCAACAATTTAAATCATAAAACGAATCAGGAAAACCACTATGTGCCGGCCTTTTAGAAGATGATGACTCCTCGGGAGGATGAAGAGCGACAGTTGAAGTGATATTTATTGGTACGGCTAAATCAAATAAATCAGCATAGTGATTATACAATTATTCTATGTAATCCTTTTCAGCAGTCGTAGCCGTCCACAAATCAGGTCATACTTGTTCAGAATCATGGTTAGTATTTATTTCTAAGTTAGTATAAATAAGAGTACTAAAGTGTCACATATTATTATATTTCATGCACGGATTTAGCATAGCACCAACCAAGTAAATAGGGGGAATCGGAAAAAAATATTTTTTAAATTTCGTAAACATGGCGCCAACAACTTCTTTATAACCTTCTTTATTTTTATATTCTTTGAGCAAACCAGAAATATCGGCTATTTATGCCAAAATATTACAAACAGTAGGATAATAAGCACCAAAAAATTCAACCGTAGCTACATAAATTTTTTCTAAAAACTTAATAAGATCATTAATTACAACCCAATCAGAATTATGTAGCATGCAATTAGCAGAATCAACAAATGAACCGCAATGTTGGTTAAAAGCTAGTGTAATAGGAATTCTATATTTATAACAGATTTTAAAAATTCATACGTAGAATTCCATCTAGTATCAATTTCCTCAGGCATCAAAATCGGTGTAAGTCCATTTTCTTGACATTTAACTTTAAATTCTCTAATTCTCGATCTACGATTATTTTCTTGAATAAAACCAACGGCAAGATGAATTTTTTCAATATAAAGCTCAAAAAACTCAAGACCATCTTTTACAATTAAATTATATATATGACATGCATACTTAATATGAAAAATTTCAGGTAAAGGCGGAGATAGCGTAGATTTTAATCTTTTTATAGTAGTCTTGTTGTTAGAAACATTATCAAAAGCAATACATAAAATTTTATTTTCGATACCATAATATCCGGCAATTTTAACAATAGAATCAACAATAAATTGTCCAGTATGTTTACGATCTTCATCATATAAAAAAGCAAGAATACGTTTTTGCATCACAAAATTACTATCCATCCAATGGCAAGTAACGGTTAAATAATCATTTTTATTTACAGCACGACCAAGATCAGAAGTTAGGGACAATCTACATTGAATATTTTTTAATAATGTTGATAAATAAAAACAATATTGTGAATGAAGTCTAAAAATATCAGACCGACAAGTAGTTCTAGAAATACCGTTAAACATAGGATTATAAATTGCTTGTATATAACGAATAAAGGCATCAGAAGAAGGAAAACTAAAAGGCAAACAACCCACAACTACCATTTTAGATATTTCTTCCCGATCCCTCAATTTATTATACTTCTTCGCTACGTGACCGGTTGTTGGGTCCATTCTAGTTTGCGTTGGCCCACCAACATCCCCACCACCTTGTGCAATATTTAACTCTCTTTTGTGATCTTCAGCTATATGTCTCATTAACGTACCCGTACCCCCTTGCTTGTCTCCACTTCTATGCTTATATATTTGTTGACAAATATTGCATTGCACCTCAATATCTGATATACGTTCAAAAAATTGTCATGCAACACTAGTTCTTTTACGAGGTCTTGGGGCACTGGGAGGACGGGAAGGGAGATTAACCGATTCAGATCTAACCATAGCATCTCCTACTGCGGGTGTCTCAGCAATATTTTCATTATCTTCGTCTAAATTACCCGCATCTACTTCATTTTCTTCTTCTATACTGTAATTTTCCTGAGCTTCTACATAATCCATATCGTGAGCACCTACACCTATTTCTTCCTCAAAAGGTGTACCAAGCGGTACCGGAGGCGAAGACACACGGGTATATCTACTACTTGAACTACCTCTACCGCTAGTAATTCGCTTTTTACTACCACTACCGCTTTCGGGATAAAATTTTTTAACACCTTTAGTAGCGAGGTTTCTTAATTTATCCATAATATAAATTAAATTAAACAAGAAATATTCAAAATACACAAATATAATAAAATTAAATATTAAACAATTAATACAATAAATAAAAATTAAACGTAAGAGATGGAACGACAATACCAAATTTTGGAAGTATCCGAAGGTTGCGACTTTAGAAACTTCCGCTCGTACTTTGTAAACGAAAAATTAAAAAATTAAAGTGAACACTTTAAGAAATTAAATATATTGAATATTTGAGAATTGAGAATTGAGATTTGAGAGAGTGAAAAATTGTGTGAAAAATGATTTGAAGTTGTATGGTATTTATAGAATTTTTTTTGGGATTAAAAAATATTTTTTAAAGTTTTTTTTTTTTTTTAATAAATGGGCCCGAACTAGCCGTTTGGACCCAAAAACGGCTATATAGCCGTTGGGCCAACGGCTAGTTTGGCCCAAAATCCCATTTTTTTTTTAATTTTTCTTTTAAAAAAAGTATCCAGGTTGGGCCGGTTAACCGATGGGCCTGGACCGGGTCGGGTTAGCCGGACCCATTTTAAAAAAATAACCGGCCCGGGACCCGGAACCCTAAAGCCCTAGGGCTTACCGGGCCGGGTTAGTTACTAGGGTCGAGTCGGCCCACTTGACACCCTTAATTAGAACCTTGAATTCATTTTCTTTTTCCGTGCTAGACTAGTTCTTTTATGAAAAGGAGACTTCAGTAAAGGGTAAAGTTGTTGTCATGTGACCAGGAGGTTACAGGTTCAAGCCTTGGAAACAACCTCTAACAGAAATGCAAGATAAGACTGCATACAATACACCCTTGTGGTGGGCCACTTCCCCGGACACCGCGCATAGCAGTAGCTTTAGTGCACTGGATTGCTTTTTTTTTTTTGGATTAGTTCTTTTATAGAATTAAGTTGTCATTACTCATTAGAACCCTGAATTCCTTTTTGTATAAACAACATAAATCCCATCCTAAATGAAACTAATTATATAAGATCCCGAATTGACTTTCTCTCTCCCATATTTGAGGAAAAATACATGTGCATGTCAATATACCTCATACGTAACTCCAATGTATGAGAAAACTTGAATTATGAAAATAAAATCAAATTCAATTATTCTCTTACATTAATAACGGCAGTAATTAATGTTCTGATTTTGTGGATGCTTAAAAATAGTAACTGTAATTCAAATTAAAAAAGAATCCTGAAACATCTTTCTTCATCTCCTTAAAAAAACCAACGCCGCTGCTGGTTTACGGCTGTCACTGCCGTTCACCGCTCCACTCCTCTTTCTCAAGACGGTAAACACGCAAGGGCGACCAACCGCCAAGATCGACGTCGTTTCTAGTTCCTCTCCCACTGTCACCACCACCGGCGCTATCACAAACAGTCAACGGCGCCTTCACCGCTCCACTCCCCTTCCTCACGACGGTGAACACGCAAGGGCGACCAACCGCCAAGATCGACGTCATTTCTTATTCCTCTCCCATTGTCGCCACCAATGGCGCCATCACAAACAGTCAACGACGCCTTCACCGCTCCACTCCTCTTCCTCACGCCGGTGAACACGCAAGGGCGATTAGCCGCCAAGATTGACGTCGTTTCTCGTTCCTCACTCACTGTCATCACCACCGCGCCATCACGAACAGCCAACGACGCCTCCGCCCCCTCTTAGTGTATTTGTTTTTTAGTAAAAACTTGCATAGTATTGTATGAGAAATTATAATACATTACCCAGTTTGAATGATATTTTGACATTGTTTATGAAATTTACACGTATGAGAATGTATTACACATTTTTTTTAATATATAAAAATGACCCTAAACTTGACACCAAATTATAACTTTGACCTTGAACTTTGACAATGCACAAATATGACCTTTAACTATTCAAAACTGCACAAATATGACCTCCAATCCTGCGTGGCAAAACGCGTGTTCAACACGCAAAACTGGGCTCGTCCAGCTTAAAATCTAAGGGTATAATACATAAATATGACCTTAAACTTTGACAGTGCACAAATATGACCTTTAACTATTCAAAACTGCACAAATATGACCTTTAAATGACTCTTCACTATTATTTTTTTATTATTTTCGGCTCAAAGATGAAAATGACATCTAATTTCTTTTGTCATTGCGAAAAAAGAGCAATATTGAAGATTTATTAATTAGGCGGGTCAGCTTCATAAGAAAAAATCGAGCGGGTATGTATATTTATTATAAAGCAGAGGACGAATTTAAGTTATATAATATATCTAAATATTATTTATTTAAATATTAAATTAAATATGAAACTATACTAATAATAAAAAAATTATAGTTTTAATAAAACGTTATTAAATTAATGTTATTAAGGATAGTAGTAGTAGTATATTAAATTAACATTATCAAATTAACGTAATTAAAATGTTATTAAATTAACGTTATTAAAACATTATAAAATTAACGAGGGGAGGACCTACGTGGCTGCCATGGGGTTCACCCGAACCCCCTCGGTAAAAAATTTACGTTGTATATATATATAAGATAGAAAATGTATATTTATGTACGTATATTAATGTTGAACCACATGAAACAAGGCACTTAGATAGCCCAGTTGTGTTATTTGCTCTTCTTGGGCGCTTCCTTCAGCCTACGGTGCGGGTTCGATCCCTGCTAGTGGCTGTTTTTTTTTTAATTAAAAAAAGTTAGGTGTTGCTGCTATAGAAATAAATAAAATAATAATAATAATAATAATTTTTTAAAATTTAAAAAAAGTTAGGTGTTGCTACTATAGAAATAAATAATAAAATTATTATTATTATAATAATAATAATAATAACAACAACAATAATAATAATAATAAAAAAACGACGTCGTTTTAACACAAAAAACAAAACTTTGACAGTGCATAAATATGACCTTTAACTATTCAAAACTGCATAAATATGACCTCTCTCCAAGTCAGCCCTTTTAACGACGTGACACCGTACGATTGGATTACCTTTCCACGTAGGCGAGAGTGAGACTCACGCATGAGGTTGCAAAATCGAAGATCATATTTGTTTAGATTTTGAATAGTTAAAGGTCCTATTTGTGCACTATCAAAGTTTAAGGTCAAAGTTATAATTTGATGTCAAGTTTAGGGTCATTTTTATGTATTAACTCTTTTTTCTATGTATGATGTCAGTGTTATATGTATGATTTACACTCCTACAACATGTTCTATATGTTTGTGAATGTACTATACTTTACTGTCTATGGATGATGCAGATGTTTTCTATATGTTAATATGTATGAGAACGTATTATACTTTACTTTCTATGTATGATGTCGGTGTTGTATGTATGATTTACACTCTAACAACAACATGTGTTATATGTATAAGAATGTATTATACTTGACTTTCTATGTATGATGCAAGTGTATTCGTTTTTATTATACTTTGCTTTCTATGTATGACATTGCAAAAACAGATAATTTGATAAAATCATACATGCAACCAAAAAGGAGAAATAATTTGGATATTATAGGTCAAATCAACTTTCAAGTCGTTGACTATAGAAATAATTAGATTTGATTTTATTTGCATAATAATTTATAATGCGTATTATAGTTCAAATTAAGGTATAGAAGAAATAATGTATCTCTCTTCTATAATATAAAACAAATTTGAACGACTTAAAATAAAATACATTATTTAATTTTATGAAAATTTATTATGAAATAAATTATTTTCATAATAATTTGAAATAATAGACCAACTAATTATTATGAAAATTTATTCTAAAATAAATTATTTCCATAATTATTTGAAATAATAGATCTTATTTGAACAAATTTGAACCCCCCAAATCACGTAGCTTGAAATTAAGCGTAAAATAAGGAGTGCAACAATGGAGTAAAAATTGAACTAAAAATATAGAAAAAATCGGATGTTTTGAGATATATGAGGCAGAAGAGAGAGAAAGTCCTAAAAAAAAAAGGAATTCTATGTAATTAATATGAGACTTTTGTAATTATTTTTTAAATAAGAAATTTTATGTAATAAATAATAGTTACCTTCTATATATATATATATATATATTTTTTTTTTCCTTCGTATTAGTAAGAAACACAGAGAAAAATTAGAACAGATGACCATCCTACTTGGCACAAAAATGATCCCATGCTCCCACTTATTGCTTGACATATGGCCATTTTCTTCCATTGTAGTTAATTTGTTTCAGCAATTAACTTCTTTCGATGTTTCGAAAAATGAAGCTGCATGGAGTAAAAAAAATTCCACTTGATATAATCATATCATATGGACAAAAAGAGATTGAAATTATAATAGTCTGTAAAATTGAACGAATAGACATGAAATTTTCCGCTGATATTTGAAATATGCATGAGAATGAATAAAAGAAGTTTCCCCTTCCGTCTCAAATTATTATTGTGTTTCTCATTTATATGTCCATTGAGAAAACATTAATCATGAGGAGATTTTGATTATTTTAGCTTTATTAATATTTTAAGATATAATATCTTTCATTAAATATTTACTGAGTAATTTTTTGTAAGGGCCAAGGGGGTTGTGCCCAAACTATTAAATAAGGGAGAAACATGGATTCATCAATTTTGGTCACAAATGAGTCATAAGGCATAATTCCTATTCTCTTAGGTATTTTATCAAACACCTTGCATGCATATCTTTAGGCTTAGGCATGAATATTGAAATAATACACCATGACAACATTTTACACTTCCAATGCAAGAACTTCAACCACATGCTAACATATTTTCATGATAGTCATTAAAGACTTCAACTTGGAAATCAAACAACAACATAAACATGGATATAATTCAATTCATACCATCGAATCCAAAGTTTATATTTCAAATAGGGTTTCTTGAGCTTCATGGGTGAAAGGAATCCATGAATCAACACTTGACATATCTGGGTGGATGATGTCTTGAATATTGGTGGAGGAAAACTTGAATTCTTAACTTGAATTAAACACCTAGGGTTTCTTGTTCTTGGGGATTGATCTTTGAGAGAAACCCTAAATTGGAGTACTATGACAGAGTAATGCCTTTAACTATCTATGCTATGCTTTTGACAAAATGACTCGATGGACCCTGCACTATATTCGTTTTGTAATATGGACTTCTACTTACATGTTTGTCATCTTAATCCTTCAACTCAATAAGACTCAATATTTTAAGCTCTTTGACCGTTGATCGGATCTATATGACATTAAAATTGCTGAGTAGGATTTATCGTGTGACTATACGCGTGTATGAGCGAGTGAAAATAATGTATTTATATTAAAATAATATTAAAATTAAAAAAAAATTAAAAAGAACCTTTTTTCCCCTCCATCTTTTTAATTTTAAAAATATTTTTAAAAATTAAAAAATAATATTTTTTTTTGTAAAAAAACCCCTCCCCCCATCTAGCCATCCCCACCCCACTCCTCACTCCCCTTCCAGCACCCCACCCCACCCTCCTCCGTCCAACACCCCCACCCCATCCCCATCCCCGCCCAAAACCCCCACCCACCCCAGCCCCATCCAAAAACCCCACCCCACTCCTCACCCCCGTCCAGCCACCCCCCGCCCCACCCCCAACGCACCAGCCCTTACCCCACCTACAGCCCTCCCCAACCCCTTCCTTTACATCAGCCAACCACCATCCCCATTCCTCAGCACCAACCCCTCCCCCCTCCCTCCCAAAACCAAAAAAACCTTCAATTCACTTTTTATTTTATCTTTTAAAAATTTTCCTCTCAATTCAAATCTTTTCATATTATTTTTGGATTAAAATTTAAATTTAAAATCTTTTCATATTTTTTTGGATTAAAATTTAAATTTAAATTGAAAGTTAGTGATAGTGGATATTGAAAAATTAGTGAATTTCATGAAAAAACTCAAAGTTTTTGTGAATTTGTTAAAGATATTCAAATTTAAAATTTAAAATTCATTATGTTTGTATATATGAATTTATAGTTAAAAAATTTAAATTAGTTTGAGAAGAATTTTAATTATTTGGAATGAATTTAATGTTTAATTTGTGAGCAAAAATAAAAACATGATTATTTAAAATTTTCTACAATTTATAAAAAAAATTATTGAGCTGGCGTGGCAGCTGACATGACATGTAATTTAAAGTAATACTAATAAATTTCTAAAAATGACGTGGAAGCTGACATGGAGCGGTTGTGTTACACCCACCGAGGTTTAAAATGTTGTTTTTTAATGGATTCAAGGGTTCAGATGATAAACATGTAAGTAGAAGTATTCACATTACAAAACGGATATAGTACAAGGATCCACGGAGCCATTTTGTCTTTTTTAAGGCTACAATGACAAAATAAATTTCTGTATACGTGTCATTTTTTCCAAAAAATAAAAAATTATACCCGAAAAAATGTGATAGAATCAAGCAACGCCAGTTTATGACAAAAAAGTGGTTTTTCCAATGATTTCTCTATTTTTCCTATCGTTATTATTAGAATAAAGGGCCTTTCAGTAACATTTTTGTAGCTTTTGGCAATTGGCAATTGGCATGGCGTCTACATCAAAAAAATTGGCACAGGACGTCTATTTCGTTGCGTCCAGGCTCTACTTTCTTCTAATACTTTTCCAAATCCCACTTTTCAGGTTATTATTTGCTTCTGCACCAAACATTAATTTCATGAGATGAGGATTTTAATTTGAACAAAATCTATTGGGTATCTTAATTGCTCAGTTGGCCAATTTATAACCCCCTCCATTTCCCCCTTCTTACCTGCCCCATTTTTTTTTTTACAAAAAACAGCGTTGATTCCGAATTTGTTGAATCATAGCATTAACTAATGACCTTGATTAGGAATACTTATTAATTGTCGCAAGGTAGTAAATTCACCTTAATTGGTTCTCGGTTCAATTAATGTTCGTTAATGGCTCGTATCAAGCCAGTTAGAGTTCGATTCTTCGCCTTGTAATTAATTACCTTCATTTCCGATTCCCCTGCCCCAAATTTTGAAGAAAAACAAAATCAACTAGACTATGATTGTGCATTTTGTATCTATGAAAATTCAGCGTTGTAGAAACTTGTGAAAAAGTGACTAAAGTTGATGGCTTTTGATTTCAATGTTTTGCAGATTCCCCTGTAGAATTGGTACATGTGCAACACCAATTGAGGTGTCACTATCTCTATTATGCGCAAATGGAGTCGTTCCCGGAGGTATGGTAAAAGCCTTGCTTTACCCAGGAGCCGTAGCAAAGGCCGTTTATAAGAACTACGCCATCCCAAGCTATGGCAACCTTCTAGAAGCCTACAGATTCACCAGCATGAAGGAATCTCTTACTAAACATGATCTCCAGAACTTGGAGGTTAGTTATTAATTTATAGTTCTTCTTTAATTCTTCCCGGACCCCACTTTGTGGGACTGCACTGGATCTTTTGTTGTTGTTGTCTTTAACATAGAAGGGAGCTGCTTACAATAGACCTTGTGATCCGGTCCTTCCTGAACCTCGTGCTGAGAGTTTTAGCACTGGCTGTCTTTTTTTTTTTTTGGTAAATCTTATGTAACTTGGGGCTTCTTCTTCTTATTCAATATTTGTGTTTTTTATTTTTGGTTTTGGGTGACACAGGTTGTAGTAGGAAGTTACTTGGCAGTGGCAGGAGCACTATTGGGTCTAATGAAATCAGGGAGATTTAGTCTTATTGGACTCCTTCTCATCACATGGGGTCTTGACAAGCAAGTCCTTTTTAAGAACTCAACAAGTGTAGTCATATACCCAACTATGCTAATTGCTTTGCTTTCTGCATTCTTTTCTATCAGAGCAGATGTCACAAAGATGATACGTTTCTCCAAACAAAAGCAAAAAATAACTAGAGTTAGGCATGCTAGCTGATTACAACACCTTGTTGTTAGTATTTTTTTTAAGGTTGCAGTAGTTTCTTATTAACAATTTCTTTATAAAGTGATCACTATATTTCTGCAATTTTGATGCTGACAAGTAACTAATGCTGAGTCACAGTGGCACTTGCGTAACAGTCATTGGTGCATTTATTTTCATACCTCAATCATGCTAACCAATTACTATGTTTCTATAAGATTATCATTGTTCTTATAGAAGTATTTTCGTTTTTGTGGTGTCATTATTCATTATACTATTGTAGAATATTAAGTAAATACAGTAGGTCCCATCTTTTTGTATAATTAGAAGTTTGTTTTCTTTCAAATTCTAAATGGTTTGCGAATAATATTTCATTATGCATTACAAACACCTGCAGTTTATATGGAAAAGAAAGATTGATATCAACAAGGATTGTGGTGGAGTGATCATTACTCCTTTTATCTTTGATAAGATGTTAGGTGTTTTGTGTCCATGGGACGAAGTCGCCTTTATTAAAAACCGTTTTATTCTTCTTATGTCGAATTTTTCGACGTGAATTCAGATTTAATCGAGCTCAATGAAAGGACCATAAGCGGGTCAGAAAACAGAAAAAACAGATATTTTCATTTTTCAATACAGAATCTAAGGTGGGGTTAGCCCACACTTTGTGATGAATCATATGGGGGGGCCCAAAGGCAGCAAGACAAAGCACCAACCTACACTAGGTAACAAGGATTTGTGTCTTTTTGTTTTCTGGGTCCATGAGTTAATTATTTGTTCAGCAAATAGGAAAATGTGATGGAGAAAGATAAAACATAATTGAGATTCCTTCCATAATGAGCAGTAGAAATCAGTAGAGTAACTGATTGGTGAATAGTGGTGGAGTTGACCCACTTGCAATTAACAATTAAATTCCCTTCCTACTAAGGATTCTTCTCAATTACAAAGAAAGATATTTCAGTTTTCACTTCATACCAGGTTTTGCTTTTCTCAAATTCTTTTTGGGAAAAGCTTGTTAGTGACTTGGAAAAGGTACTGCCTTTTAGCTTAAGATTCTTCTCTAGTACAAAGAATCTTGTACTGAGAGTTCAGTGACCCCCAACTAGAGACAGTCTGCTGCATCATGGAAGCTGAGAATATTCTCAGAATCATAAGAAAATTTGCACTTGCAGAGGTGTTTTTCTGCTTCTAATGGCTAGTTGCTGTTGGAGGATTTTCATTTTTTCTGCAAATTTCTTGCTATTCCTCTGTTTTCCATCTTGACGGTAAAGCAAGCTTTCCCCTGGAGTTCAAGAATTCTGTTTCAGGTAAAAATGGGTGCTATCTTTTTTATTGAAATAAGATCTAGGAGGGTTATTTCTTTTGCAATTTTGTAATTTCGACATACCTTTTGACCCAAAAGATAGATTCTTTGTCTCAGGTTTAGGAGAGTTGGCCTGAACTTTGTAGAAAAGAAGATAGATTCTTTGTCTCAGGTTTAGGAGAGTTGGCCTGAACTTTGTAGAAAAGATGATGATGTCTTTCAACTCATTGAATTACCCAACATGTACATTGGCTCTTATGAGCAGTCACTATAGCCATAACAGAACAAGAAAAGGTCCAGTTCTGGCCACACCTCCTTCATCCATCATCTCACAAACTGAAGAAAGCAGAAATCTAGCCAACTCAATGGGGAATTCTCCTTTAGATACGTCTTCAAAGCGTCCTGATTCTGCTCTCTTACTCACCCAAGAAAATGCAGTTGGGATCATTGGGGGGCTATCCATTGGAACCACTCTCAATTTTGTAAGTAAACTTGTCACATGGAGTTCCAAAGATGGAAGAAATGGGCTTCCTTTTGTTCTTTGTTCCGATCCGGCTCTTAGCAAAGACCTTTCATTCCATGAAAGGGGTTCTAGTTCTTTATTCTTTGGTAAAAATGAGAACTTACTAAAAGATCATGTTCCAATTGTGGAAAATCTAAGGCGCAAGAGGATCTTTCTTGAGAAATCTGGAGCTCGATGCATTGTCATGCCTTGTCACATATCACATTCTTGGCATGATGAGGTTGCACAAGGGTCTTCAGTTCCTGTCCTCCATATGGGCGAGTGTGTAGCCAAGGAGCTCAAAGCAGCGAATTTGCGACCACTAGAAGCTGGGAGTACTCTGCGAATTGGAGTTCTGGCTTCGGATTCAACTTTGTCTGCTGGATTTTATCAGGAGAAACTTCAAAATGAGGTACCGACAGTTGTTCTTGGAACTCTTTATCTCATACCTTTATGTGATTCTTTAACCGTCTAAATATGTATCTCTAGTTTCAATATATGACTAGTTCAAGAAACATCCAAGTTCCTCATCCCGTTTCAACAACCTTGCAACTTGTGAATTGGTAATGCTTCAAGAACTTATATAGGATAATTCTGATTATGGGGGAAGGCCGGAAGGGTATGTTATATACGTTGTTTGGCTAGTCTTGTGCTTTGAGTGCCACGAGATTGGAAATATGTATATAGCAATTACCTATCTGTCTGTTCTATGGTATATTAAATCCACTTGTCAAGATCATGGGATCCTTACTTCTAAGAAATAGACTAATGAAACTATTCAGTTAAGCACCTTTAACATTTTGACTTGTGGTCATGTGCTCCTCTTCATGCAATAGCTTATAGAAAACCAATTTTTCGGCAACTATTTAATTTATCTTCATTCAGTTCTATATTGAGCTGTGATTTTGCAAGTTTATAGGTATGTTTATACGTTACACTGATAATTTTCTAGTCATGCGGTTTGTCTTCTCAAGGTTGTTAATCTATAGATTGCTTGCCTTGCATGATTCCGAGTATGATTAGTGCCATTCAGAAAGCAGAATTGGGTAAAAGTTAATTTTCAATGATCAACCAGCTCCCTCTTTTTCCCTTGAAGTAGTTGCAATGAAGAAGCTTTCCATGCCTACTTGAATTCTTTCTTTATGCCATGATGCCTCTGCCTTTCTCATTTTTGAACCTTTCCATGGGGTTGCATAGGACCTAGATTTACCAAAGCAACTGGAAATAGTTTTCTTCAGAAATAGCTTAAAAACAAACAGATCAGGGATGTTTCATGTTTAGCCCACCAAGGCTTCAATTTGATGGTGAAGGGAAGACATGAATTTCTTCAGCCGGATTTGATACATCCATTGTCAGGCATTTCAAGAACTAGTAGCAATAAATAGTCAATTGAGCACTTGAGTCGTGGAAACATTCAATGGTATTGATCTGTCTGATGTTTCTAGACATGTAGATTAATCAACTTTTAGTATTGTTGCTTTTAACTGAATGCTATCGGTGGCATATCCAGAGAGAAACAGGATAGCGCCATGTTCTAATCATCACAGTGAAAGATGCTGTAGGTTTTTGGATGACAGCGCTTCAATTTTCTTATCATTTCCTTTTCTTTAAAAACAATCTTGTTATGATTTTTCCCAATTAGAGATGCTTCATGCTTGTCATGTCTCCAAGGAAGCTACAAATATATTCTTCGTGTGAAAGCCTATATATGTGTAAGCCTCTTAAGTACTATTAACCAGCAGACATGTGAAACTTCAAGATTTGGATATGTTCAATGGCAGAGTTGGTACTATAGTTGAATTTATCACTGGTAGTTGGAGTTATAACTGATGGTCTTTTGTTGTTCCGCTTTTACTGAATGTAGGGTTTTGAAGTTGTGCTGCCAGATAAGGCGACGATGGAACACACAGTAATCCCTTCGGTGGAAGCCTTAAACAGGAATGACATTGAAGGGGCACAGAATTTGTTCAGAATTGCGCTACAAGTTCTTCTGGTAAGGGCAGTTAACACAGTTATAATTGCCTCAGACGACATGCGTGATCTGTTACCTCCAGATGATCCTCTTCTGAAGAAATGTGTCGATCCAATGGATGCCTTGGCCAGGTCAACAGTGAAATTTGTTCAATCAGTTGAAAGGAATGCCTAAATACACCCGAGACACAGGCCGAGCTACAGGTCTGTTTACGGGTTCGGCAGAACCCAATCCCAAACCATGTATTTCTGATTAATTAGTCCACTCAATTTGAATAATAATTTACTCAGAAGAATCAGAACCCAATTAGCTTGCGTTTTCTATATTACAGAATCCATAAACTCAAAAGTCTAGCTCCGCCTCCCGCACCCACAAATATATGTACATATTAAATGTTCTCGAGGTGAAACTGTATTGCTATAGTATGTAATGATCAAATGTTGGTAGCGTTTGTAATTCTTGAGGAGTCATTGATTATTATTATCCTGAAAGAATATGGGCTCTATTACCCCCTCAAAAATGTAATGGACCACGGGAAGGGGTACTTGGATGGAACATCAAATGAAAAAGAATTGATTAATCATGCATGTGAAATTGTGAAGCTTGGAACTACCAGTGCTGGTTTCTTTTGGGTTGAGTCACGTTCTTTAAGATTAATTGAGTTTTTTAGATTCCCATCTTGAGGTCCTATGAACTCAATTGAAATAGCTTGTGATTTGTAATCTTAGACGGTCTGCCCCAGTGGAAAAAGAAAGACAATTTTGAAGTTTTCAGGATCCAAAATTGTCTCTGAATACAATTGAAAAAAGACCAGTGGACTAACAGTGTGTGTGCAATTAAAAAAGCCTCTATTTCAGTGGAAAGTGCAATCCAAGCAGCATTAACCTTCTCCCATCTTTACACCCAAATCACGTAAACTATAACTTACCATACAGTGTCCAAACAAGAATCACCTGAAGTATGAACCCTTGTAAGAAAAACATGATAACCCAGTAACTTTTTACATTCTTGCATGAAAATAACCATATCCCCTTCAACTATTTAATACTACTTTCTCCACTCCATGAGAATAACCAATCTCCAAAGGAAGCTAACTTTTATGTTCTTTGCTACAAATGCATTTGAGAGAACTCGATTTTTCCTCATGCACTTTAATAGTAGTTCGATTGATCCCATTATTTCTACTTTTACAAGTAGAAATAGTTGGAGGGTTTCAAGAAAATGTCACAAATGGCTCGTCCAAATCTTCTTCTCTGTGGCTTAAAAGAGTTGTGAAGGATCCACGAGCCATTGGGTGCAGGAATAGGCCCTGGATTTGCAATGAAGGGGAGTATCCCCCAAGAATAAAGAAGCGTTGCTGCAGGAATCGCTGTATTGATGTCACCTCTGATGTGAATAACTGTGGATATTGTGGAATAAGATGTCCCTTTACATGGCAATGCTGCCGAGGAATTTGCTTCGACACTAACATGGACCCTTTTCATTGTGGAAGCTGTGACCATAGATGCCAGTTGCCAAGCCTTTGTTACAATGGAATGTGTGGTTATGCTCAACCACTGCCACCCTGGCCATTCCCACCTCGCCCACCATATCCGTTCCCACCAAAGCCGCCGCCTCGCCCACCAAACCCGCCCTTTCCTTGGCCACCATATCCGGTCCCACCAAGGACGTCTTGGCCACCACGCCCAACCCCGCCATGGCCTTAAATGAAGCCTTTTCTCTAAACCGAAACCCTAAGCAGAACTCTCTAACTTCATCGCTAATTTCTCAATGTCGTTCAGTCTCCTTTCTCAAGCGTTTGATTCTTGTTCTGTTGTTCATAGAAGAAGACTACTCTATGATATTTCTATAAATTGTTCATCTAGAAGTAATCTTTCCTTGCCTTAATTCTTCGATCATTGTAATTGTGACTTCATTTTTCAAGTTTTTTGTTTGTTTCGAGATCAGAATTAACTTCTTTGATGTATGGAACGATAAAAAGGTGCACTACAATTAGAAAGATAATTAAAATAGCAATCTCTATGGGCACGGCTGAATAACAAGACATCAACATTGTAATTATAACTTCAATCTCATCAAATACAAGCCTTTTATGATTCGTGAAGCTATACATTCAATGCACTGCGCGTGACAAGCTGATTACACCAAGTTCCAAGCCAGTCAGCATAAATCATGAATATAAAGAGCAATTTATATTATTGATAAATCTATACTTGTACTAGATTTGACAATTCAGATTGTACTACGTTATATCTTTAACAAATTAAAAATTTCTGCAGCTCTCACACAAGAAAATTTCTGGTACCTCCTCCTCCTCATGATCATCAATGCCAGTGCACATTGTGTGAAACCACACTTGACAAGCATCACAATTTACCATTCTCTCCCCATCATCATCCCTGGCCCCACAAATGCAATCTACCTTTAACTTTTTGGGCCCACCTTCATACCTCAATTCAGTATCCAAGTCCAGCCCACATCCTCTCACCCAAACGTGTGCATCTCTGCCCACTGCACATGATAGCATCCTCTCATTCTCTATTCCCCTTAAACCACCAATTTGTGTTACTGCAAAGTTTTGCATTATGCAATATGTGTCCCTTAGTGCAAATTGTGTTACTTCCTTAAGCTCACCTATTGTAAGCCAAGGGGGAACATAAACAACCACACCAGGTGACAATGGACGAGTTAACTCACTCTCTAACTCGTCGAAACTCGGCAAGACTTTACATGTTAATGCCATTATTTGATTTTCTTGATCCTCAAGCTTCCACTCTTTAACAAATTTCTTGCTGTCCAAGACAACCCCAGTAGCCAAACTCACTGAGTCTGATCCTGGGTAACTCAAAAGCACTGTTTCATACAAGTACACAAGATCTTGATCAATATTTAATTGTAACTCAATGTTCTCATCAACTCTGTTTGCATCAACAATATCTTCAAAGGCAAATTCAATCCTTTTAGTAGAGGGGTTCTTCGATCGAAAAACAATCTTGTTTCCCATCATGGATCTGTTAATGGACTTGAGCACATAATCAATCAGCCCCGTGTCACAGATGGCTGCCCTAGCCTTGTCACGGAGCTCCTGCCTAGACATGGCACTATCCCCATTATGTGCTCTCAAGATTTTCACAACGAAGTCTGTTGCTTGTTTCACCTTTCTCTCTGTCCACCTGCATTGAGAATCCTTGCACAAATATGGAACCCTTATTGATCCTTCTTCCTCAGCAGTTTCATGGATAGTGAATTCCAATAACTTAGTAGTAGGGTTGATGGATCGACGAACAATTTGGTTTCCCAATGCAAAACATCTGATGGATTTCAGCACAAAATCAATCAAGCCAGTGTCACCAATGAATTTTCTTGCCTCATTTCTCAAGTCCTGTCTGGTCATCCTACAATTTCTGCCAACATTTTCTTGATTTTCTTTCAGAAAATTCACAATCACTATTAGCACGAATTCAAGCCGCCTAGCAGGCCATCTACAATCACTATTAGCCATCAAATTCACAAATGTCTCCATACTTATTGGCCGGTTCTTCTCTCCTGTATCGCGATCACACCAATAATCATCACCATTTTCAAGCTTCATCTTGCTACGAAATGGTGCTCTAGACTTAATAGAAAGCATGAACTGCAACAACTCGCTGATCGTGATCAATGGAACCTCACTCAACTCTCTGTACGTACCAATAATCTGCTTGATTTTCCCCCTTTTCGGAATATCCTTCCTGAAATCATTCAAAATTTTGTCTAGCCCCAATGAGCTTAGAAATTGAACAGCAATTTCATATTTCTGCTCTGTCACTCCATAGCTTCCGCAGCCAAATCTGAAACCCCATTTTCCAAACCACGATTGTCCATATGCAACACCATGAAGCAACCTCAAATCCACGCCTCCCTTCTTTGATACATCGTTCACTGAAATCTTCCTGTCAAAACAACAATAATAAGATAAAATAATTCTTCAGTTGCAGCTAAAAACATTCAGTATACTAAGGAAAACACATACAAACTATGATACTTCGTTAATTTACTTTGATCACGAAACTTTCGAATAATTTTCACGAAGTTACGACAACAATTTCTCATACGAAAACGATTACGATTAATCACTATGATCTTCAGTACCTGGCTTTGAGGATTGTACAAAGACGATCCCAGAGATCCATGAAATCACTTCCAGAGAGCAGATTTGAATCCTCATTAACGCCATTAATCGACAGCAAATGACCATAACCATTACAATGAATCAAACCATGCAAAACGTGATTGCCAATTTCAAACGAATCGCTTCCCAATGGCTTTTCCCAGTTCTCATTTGCCGGTATTATCAAATGGTACCTTCTTTTCGACACATAATGGTGCCCCCATCCTTCAACAACAACAACAAGGGAAAAAAAAAAATCCATAACAATGAACAAACAAAAGTACCACAAAAATTGAGTGTTCATTTTTGCTTTACCAGTGAATTTGCAGTGATCGCAGAAAGGATGAAGAGAAAGTTGAGTAGTTTCTTCAATGGTGTAGAGTGGGAAAACGGCACCAGTTGAATTGGAAATCAACCAAGTAGACCAAATTGGAAAACCAGAGAGTGTGTAATCTTCAATAGTAGCAAATTCTTGAAGGAACATTCGAATGTTGTCACTAAATGGTCCTGAAAAACCGTCAATGGAGTTTCCGACAGCGAATTTTTCGAAAATAAATGGCTTTCGGTATCTCTTTCTACTGTTACAGGCTTCAATAATGGTGGAAGAAGCCATGGAAAAAAATTACAGTGAGTCGTTTTCACTGAAGAAATTGTTGAGAAAATCAGTTTGTATTTTCTGGGGGTGTTTTTTGAGTGTATGGTTATGTTGGTTTTACATTTTGGCGCTCTATATTGATGATGATGGCACTTGTGATTTTACATATTTAGCCTTGGGAAAATGGAGAATAAGTGAATTTTGAATTTGAGTTTTGGAGTTTTTGACGAGGGTACTTTGGTAAATGAGGTTCTACAGGTTTTAAATTTGTGATTTTGTTTTAAACTTTTTTTGGTTCACGTGGTTCAGAGCAATGCTTTTTGAGTTGTTTCGTTAGGATCTCCCACCCTACCCCCTCCAAGAAAGGGTGGGGGTGGGGGAGGTGAAATTGTAACAATGCTCAAGTTTTTCAAACTTTTGAATTAAAAATTTGAAGTTGACATGAAAACAAGTTGGTGGAAGTTTTCTGCGTCTCCCCCCTCCCCCCCCCCCCCCCCTTTTTTTTTTTTTTTGGTAAAAAAATATTATATCTAGCACTCCATGAAAGATTGCAAACCAGAGAACGGTTAGCTACTTGGGGTACTGTTGATGACACAAGATGTGTTTTGTGCAACTCAGGGACTGATAGTAGTGACCACCTATTCTTCAAATGTGCATACCCTACCTCATTATGGGAAAAGATTTTAAACTGGCTGCACATAGATCGACAAGCTCTCTGTTGGAAGGATGAAGTAGCATGGGCATTATTGCATTTTACTGGGAAGCAGGCTTGTGCAGAGATTTTTTGAATGACCCTTGCAGCGTGTATGCAATATGGCAGGAGAAGAATACTCGAGTGTTTCAACAAATATCAAGACCAATTGGTGTTCTTATACGCAACATCATCTAGGAGATCCATATTAGAGGGAATTTGCAGCCTAAACTAGCTAATGCTTTAAGAGATAGGATTGAAATGTGGCCTTGTTGGTTGTTTGTTTATGGCAAGGCTGGGGCTGTCCGGACCTTGCCTTTTCTTGTACTTGCATGACTCTTTGGTAATAAACACAACTTATTTGGTTGTGCATGTTTTAAATTTAAGAGCGAAATGGTGTGATTATTGAAATGGGATACATTTTTTTTATACCTAATTTACAATAATAATATATCAATTTAATCCTATAAGCGGGGTCAGAGTGATGTCTACGCAGTTTATCCCTATTTCAAAAAGATAGAAAGGTTTTTTCCGATTGATTCTTGGCTCAAGTAAAACATCACAAATATCAAGTACGTAAAAACAAGTATAACACAATAATGAAATTTAATGATATAAACATCAAGCGAAAAGAGAATTGGTTAACCGTGATCTTTAACATTACTTGAGTTTAGTACATTCCCCATCTTGACGGGCGAGGGACTATTAACTCCTTTGAAAAGGAAAGAAAGTTAGGGGTGTGTTCGGAAAGGAGGAAAACATGTTCTAGAAAATGTTTTTCAAGTTTTCTATGTTCCATTGAGCAAAATTTTTGGAGGATATTTTCTCGTGTATTAAAAATGAAGAAAATGACATTTCTATTGAAAGTAAAATAAATAAATTTCAGAAGTGGTATAACATGTTAATTATGTCTTTCCACCCCGACACCCCCCACCCCGTAGCCCCATCTCCACCACCCCACACTTCTATCCCTCCACCCCCACCTCTCATAGGATTTGTCTTGATTGCACAAAAATGCATTCTAAGATTAAGAAATTACAAACACTCAGAACATAAGAAAATAAGTTAATAATCCAGAGAACATTTCCCAAGAAAGCATTTCCTTCGTTCCGAAGTCCGAACACATCTAAAAGAAGACCAATAGGACTTGGACAAATTGGAAATAATAGAAGGATAAAAATAAAGAGCACCATGGACATGGCTAAATAACAAGACACCCCACCTTAATAAAAAGTCTTCTTCCATAAGATGAGTATAAATGCTGAAGCTATAGTTGTATTGACTATAGTTTTTACTTGCATCATCAGATATGAACCTATTCTGCTTTGTAAAACTATGTAATAACTCCACAAAATCACAAGTACACACTCAGCAAACAGCATTTTAAACCACGGAGATACCAAAATATCTCCTTTGCATAATGTAAAAAGCCACCCAATTAACCACTTAAACAATTGACCAAAGAGCCGATGTGAATAAGTTCAGGCTCTTTAGTTCTACACAATGTCTGATGATTACTTGGGACGCGGCGGCAATTCAATCCAGTCACCATAGACCTCGGCGGTCTTGTATACGTTATCCCAATCGAATGGGAACTTCTTCCGGTACGGACGAACGAATTCATTGGACGTAACCTTCTTGGTTGGAGCAGAAACGCCAACACTGCTTCCCAATGGCTGTGGGTTGGAAGGACCAACGCCCTGCAGTTCTGTCAGTATCAAGAAGTATCACAAATCAGAAATAGTAAAAGGAAAAACAAAGAGTACAATCAAGAAAACTTTGAAAAGAAAAACATATATAAAGAACAACAACATCAACAACATCATATGTTGAAGAAAAAACATCAAATGTTACATAGCTCTACCATCTTATGTTGAAGTGCTGAATTTTACCCAAGAGCATCTACGAGAATTCTGACATATAGGTCTTTTTTCAGCAAGGTCTAAAACGTGGGGCCTTAAATAATCAACTAACATAAAAACTAAGATCACGAACATCATTCCGATTCTCTACACCTAAGACCAAAATTTAAAACTCCGACCTCCTAATCACACACGTAGCAATTTACAATGTCTGCAACCTTTAATTCTGGCAGGAAAAGCCGCCATTTTCTTATCGACATAGCCAAGAAAAAACTACAGTCATGTGTTAATAACTAAACTAAGCACATGAAATTTCTGCAAGAGAAGCATTACTAGCCATTAAACGCAATAAGTGAATCTTACCGTCTATAAGAAATCAAGTATCAGCAGTAAGTCAACAGCTGAGGCCAAAAACTATAGACAACTTAGTGTGGTGATCTTTCCAGATCAATAGATATCAGGACGAAGCAATGCTAGACCGGACTGTCCATGACATGTATGAAAAGAGACTCATAATATATTTCCATCCATACAGTAGAAATCCAATTGAAAGTATATCCACCGACATATAGAAAGGCATTACTTTTGTAAGAGTCAGTCAGTCACCAATATGCCTGGCACAAAAATATGCATAATAGAAACAGAAGGGGAAAATGGTCTGGCAGAAACAGAGAATTACTGCTGAGAACAGAACAGATAGACAACTTTGTATGATCTTTTCAGATCGACAGATAGCAGAATGAAATGATTACTTGGAATATAGACAGGAGTCCATGACATGTTTGAACATCGATTCGTAAAACATGTCCATCCTTATAGTTGAATCAATTAAAAGTACAGAAACATGAAGATAACTCGGTAATGGCATATTTGTCGATAATATGTCATACAAAAACAAACCTAATAGAAATGAGACAGAAAAGGGGTATAGCAGAAATCAGAGAATAGAAGTTATAAAACAGAAATTTGCACATTAACCATGTTTACTAAGCTTCTTGTTTTCATCAGTCTTGAACACGAATCTTCATACTAGTTCGAGGTGTGCGACAGACATGGTGTTCGATCAGATAATGGGCACAAGCTATGATTGGATTGTCTCCCTGGCTCAATGAAAGGACAACCCCATTCTACACTTCATCAAGATGAAAATCATGCCTCTCTATTCCTCCTAATATCAAGACTCAGACAGTATGCTTTACGCATCTCATTTTTTACAGTGCCAAAAGATTAGAGGAAAAATCTCCACCCCACCTCACCCCGCCACACCCCTCACCCCCTGCTCGCCCACCCCACAATCCCCTGCCCTCCCCCTCCCCCCACCCTAACACCCATCACCTTATCCCCACCCCTCCACATAATTGTGTGCACACCGAACACAAGAAAATAAGTAAAAATGTACTTGTTTTCTTGGAAAATATTTTCCTCGGTACCGAACACACCCCTAATAATCTACTAGACATAATAAAGAACTATGACAGCTTTGCACATAGTAACTGTTCATACATATAAGAACATTTTCACAATCAGCTTTATGAAAGAAGACAGAAATATCAACATAAAAACAACTCAACTAACTAAGCAAGGAGTGAACAATACAACAGGAGCATAACCATTCAATATTGAACTAATTAATAGCTGTGGAACGTACCTGCAGGCCCATGAGCAAATTGACATGATGAACCATAACAACATCTACCAGTCCTTTCCCACCTGTAGCAAAGCCTATTCTTCAGCTTCTTACGTAAAAACTCAGCAGAGTCCCTATATTCCATCATCTCAGATTGAGTCCTTTTTCTCCTTTCATTCCCACCATCATTAGTCACAATCGTTATCACAGCACTCTCCCTGCGTTCACCTCCTTCATGAAAAAACTGGCATTCATGTCCATAAGGACACCCATTACCACCAGCAAAGTAACGACACACCAACATTTTACCAAGATTTCCAGCTTGCTCAACCCCAATGGCCTGCGAAGGCAGCAGCCCATATGCATTACCCCCACCACCAGTAGCATGAACGTAGCGACACTTTTCACCTAATGCACAGCTACCCCACCTCGTGAACTGATTGCATTTTGGCACATTTGACTTGCTACCTTCCTGGGCCATTCTTGAATTCTTCGCTCTGGGTTTCTTCAAGTTCAAAGATACACATTCATCAGCATCAGAATTAAAGCCACATCTTTTATCACTATAACACAATAAACCCTTCTGGTTCGCCCCTTTTTCGCACCCCTTACACAGCGAAAGCCCCTTCAGTGTATCGGGCTGTCCTTTTTTTATATTCTTCATGTTTACTAGAAATTTGAAGATTATTAACAAGCCTGCTCATTTTCCTACTGTTTGGGGTTACTAGGGTTTAGTAAAAAAATCAGTAACAAAAAAGCTGCATCTTATAGGCAGATGATCATCCTGAGTTAGCAACTGTACTACTAAAATTCTAGCTAAAATTTTTATGGAGAATGTTGAGATTATATTTCAAGTGGAATATAAATAAAGGATTAAAAAAAAGCATATGAAGCTGAAACAACACTAATGACTATTTATTCAAAGGGCAAAATGAGTCGATTCGGTTTTTAGAAATGAAAGAGTGTACTGGGAGTAATAAGCTCAACAAAACAAATTGACTGACACTGAACAGGTTTATTTTCTCTTTCTTAGATGACCAAAACGACGTCGAACAGGACTAGGTAATCAGTAATTATTTAAAACAAAATAATCAACACTAATATAATCAAATCAGTTAAATTGATTTTGTTATTGCTATTGTTATTATCGTGTTTTTTATTTTTTCTTTTTTTTTTGTCAAGTTTACTTTTAAAAAACAAAATACTATGACAAAATGCTTCAATTACTTATCTTGCTCCTCCATAAAATCATTTGTATTGTCTCAGAATTATCCATTTTCAAGAAAAAAGATGAAATCTCATATACACAATTTATTCAATGCAAGAAAATTTAAGATTAAATTGTGATATATTAAGATATCTTGGTGATAATTCAATTAAATAATAATGAATGATTGATGACCTAAAAACAAATTATTTTGAACATGAAATAAAGATTAGTAATTTTATTTAAAAATAAAACTGGCAAATTCATATTCATGCATGGTGAGTATACCACATTATGCTAGTATCTCTTTGCTTTAGTTTTTGTGTATTTTACTTGCTGCTAATATAATAATGACTATTTTCCTTATTTCAGGTACATATAAGGTGAAGAGGCAACTTATGTCAATATTCTTTTTGTCTCTTTCCTCTGTACATGAAATATTTTTATAGTTGTATTTGTATTTGAAAACGCAAGCCTTGCGTATGATGTTTTAGTTTCGATTACCACTCTTTGTTATGGTTATATAGTTGATGATAATTTTAAAATAGTCTGATCACATTCATATTATTTTATATGGTATTCGATTTTTAATTTTGCTAGATTACTATATTTGCATATAACCACATTACATTATTTTTAGATGTAATTTTAAGCATATCATGAATTAAAGTAGAAAGGAAAGGCTAAAAACTGAACTACTATAAAGGTGAAAAATTGTATGAGTGTGATTGTCCAATTAATACTTTTACGGCCTGTTTGGATGGTGTATGGTATGGTATAGTATGGTATGGTACAGTACCATGTTTGGATGGACTGTATCGTTCACTGCGGTTTAATAATAAATTTTTTATTTGGTTTGATGGTATGGTATGGTATGGTATGGTAACAGATAAATTTACTAAAATGCCTCTAATTGTAATACATTTGAGATATCAACTCTTTTATCCATATCAGTGCTAGCGTAACCAGTTATCCTTTCTTTCTTGATGCTTCTCATAGCTACCCGATGATCCTTTTAAGACGCCAAATTTACAAGGGTATTTGCTAAACAAAGGTTTGACGAACGCAAACTAATGCAATCGGGAAGTACTTCCCAATCAATAAAACAATTGGTATACATGTATGTATCTTAGAGTTCAAAAATCACTTCCCATGTATATATTTTTTGTGCATTCACTCTGTTTCCCTCCATTTCAATTTTCAATTTTTTTTTAATCGAATTGAGTTTTTATTGACATTAAAAATTACTACTACTAAATAACTGTGATAATTTTTCTCACTCTTTGAATTTTTATATTGCTAACAGGAAGTCTTGCAATCTTCGATCTTGTTAACAAATGCGTAGTCTTAGCATGTATTTTGTTGATAAGGATAAAATAGGATTAAAGAAAATTATATAAGGGTATAGTTGAAAAAGAAAAATGAAAATTATGGCACACCACCAATTTGATGGTTCAATAAATTGCTTCATTCCATGGTTATCAAACCATGAAATAGTAACATACCATACCACCATTTTTAGAAAACCATGAAAACAAACATGGTTCCCATGGTAACCATACCATACCATGGGAAACCACCATCCAAACAGGCTGTTAGGGATCACTTGGTAGGAGGGATAAAGAATAACTAATTTCGAAATTAATTTTAAGATGAGCTTATCTCATGTTTGGTTGGGATAAAATACATGGGATACCTTATCCCAGATTTAATTATCTCGGGATTATAGTGTTATTTCATCCCTTCTTGAGGGTAGAATTACTATCTCGAGATAGCTAATCCTAGAATAATTAATCCCAGGATAACTAGTTTCTCAATCAAACAACCCCTTCAATGGGTATTTATATAGTTGGTTTTCTTCAATTTTTTAAGATTTTTTTTGGGGGCTTAAAATCAAAGATCAAATCGAATTTTATGGATTTTTTGAAATTGAAAAAGAAAATCGAATTAAATTTTATCAATTTTTTAAATTAAAAAGCAACCAAATCAAATTTAAGAAGTGTTGATTTTTTTATTTGATTTGATTTGATTTTTTTTTTTAATGTTTCATTAACACGCTTAGTTAGCGAGGTAAACAAATGTGTAAAACATTACACGGCTCATTTTGTTCTCATTTCTGATGAATATTAAATTCTTCGTAAAAAAGAGGAATAACATTTTATCATTTCATTTCCCAAAATAACGATACTTTGATAAAACAAAATCTAGGGACAATCACGGTTGATATGAAAAGAACAATAAACGATAAACTCAGAGACAAAAAATTAATTCATGTACTAGATCTTAATCTACTTCAGAAGTTATCATAACTTATGAATTAATACCGTATCACATACCTGATTTCGCCAAGAGTTTAGAACTGCGTCTCTCTACTTTTCGGGGAAGCTACAGCTACTTACTATGCCCTTATTTAAATAGTACAAGAGAATAAATTTTTGTAATCTAAATAATCTGAGAAATTCATATTTGCCCTTATAATTTCAAGTTATAGCATATGTGTGTGTGTGTCACCTTTTCAAGTTATTGAGCTTACTTGAAAATGAAAGAAAACTCAAAGTAGACAAAATAAATAAGAGAACGAAAAGGAAGATCGATATTCACTTATTCAGGACTTTTGTTGCCGTGCTTTTAATTTTTTTTTAGTTGCTAAATGTTAATTGAATTTCTTTGGCTAGCCTTATATTAAATGTTCTGATTGAGCCCTTGCGGTGTGGCTCACTGGTCGGGGGTTGAAAATCCACCACAGCTACCTGGGATCGATTTTCAGGTAGGGCCTTTGAGTCGAGCCTGTCGCACCGGGCTTGCCTAGTGCGGTTAAAACCCCCTGATATTACTTGCAGGCTGTGCACAGGGGGTTTACCCAGTGCGCACATCCGAAGGGTGTAGCGACTGCGGGTTTTCCTGGAATTTTCAAAAAAAAAAAAAAAAAACTTAGTAGCTGTTCGATTATTTTAATATCACAATTATTATACGCGTAACTTATAGTTTAATGTCTTATTGATGCTTGAGGGAGGAGTTACTGATGGTGAAAGAAGAACTAGATAACAATAACGATATTTTGAACGAATAATACCATAAGAATTAATATTAGTAACTTTTTAATACTAGTAGTATATTATATACTGACATATTGACCATTTCCCTTTTCTGATAATTAAAGGGTCATCTTACTTTTGAATCTTCATTGACCACATTGTCATTTAGACTGATAAGAAAAATATAAACAACATAAATCACATCTTAAATAAAACTAATTACATAAGATCACGGATTGACTTTCTCTCTCCCAGATTTGAAAATATAAATATACATGTCGAAGTACCTCATACATAACTCCAATGTATGAGGAAACTGTTTTTCCTAAAATCATGAAAATAAAATCATATCTAATTATTCTCTTATCTTAAGAAGAGCACAAATTAATGTTCTGAATTTATGAATGCTTAAAAATAGTAACTGTAATTCAAATTCAAAAAATATCTTGAAATATCACCACAATTTTTTTTTTGTTATTGCGATTTGAAATTCAATTTGAAAAAAAAAATGATTGTTTTCTTCCGTTTCCCAAAATCAATGTGAATATCACTATATTATTGAGGCATTCGGGGTCTTGACAGTTTGATATTCTTTATATCCGAATTACAGAGTCCGATAAAATTCAAATTCAAAAAATATTCTGACTATATAATGTTATGACATATGTAATTACTATATAATGTTAATAATGTATCCGAAGTATGGAGTCCGATAAAATATTGGTTAATTATTGTCACGATCCAACTTTTCAGGTCATGATGACGCCTACCATAACCCACCAGTAGGCAAGTCAACCTGTAGTCCGAAACGGCTAGTAACGGACTACTTAATAACATAAGAAAAAAAATGCGGAATATATGAGATAAAGATCAATACATAGATGAATCCCAAAATCTGGTGGTATCAGTACAAGTGATTTTAAACATAATAAGAGTACAAAAGTGATATATTAAGGAGAAATACACTGATTCAACTTACCTCTGAATACAACTTAGAGGCTAGTCTAATACATAGGAGAGAGATAAGTAATACTCCAAACGTCAGGAGCTCACTCTAAGTCTCCGAATCAGGGCTACTCCACACGATGCACACATCAACAGCGATAACTCGTACTATGATCTGCAAGCTGCATAGGTGTAGTATGAGTACCAAACGAATGGTACTCAGTAGGAAACTGCCAACTGAGTTCCAAAGATAAAGTAGATATATACAACATATAAACAGAATGGAAACTACAACCAAGAGTACATAAATCATGTAATAAGTCAATGACAATAACAAGGGATAACTATCCTATTTATGTCCAAGAGTCTAACATAATAAAACTAAGGAAGTATCAAGGTGAACTATCTTATTCCAGCTACATTCAATATATGCCAAAGCTATACTGTATATCCCAGGTCAATATACAGATAAAGAGCGAAAGAAAGATATATTGTAATATACAAGGCGAAGGAACGACTATACCATATGAACAACGAAGAAAGGGATATCCAATAGTACCATGACTTCATATAGCTATATATATATATATATATATATATATATATATATAATATAAATAAGAGGTCATCTCAACATAACCTACATCGTCATGTTCTCATTTTAAGACCTTATTATAATACTATCAGGATTCAATACCAACATACTCAGGATTTCTAATCCATATGGCTAGACATAGAATAATCGTGCATAGTAATGTAATCATAAGATAGCAAAGGTCGAAGAAATACCTCAATCCCAATACCGTGTCACGCCCCAAATCCCATTAGAGCGGACTGGCACCCGTAGCCGAGGAGGCCCGGGAGAACCCGTTCATAACCTATACTTTCACACTTACATTACTTATGAAAATTAGAAATTTGGGCAGCACTTCGTTGTAAATAGAAGAAAACAGTACATGTATCAGCCCAGCAGACACGCATATATATATATATAAACAGTAATTGGCCGTCAGATCCATCACGTCTATCAACCAAACACTCCTATGGCTGTACAATATGTCTACAAAAGCCTCTACATAGATACACAACTGAGTTAGGGTCGGGACAAACTCCCGCCCACAAAAGACTTTTATACAAATACCAAAAGTACATATAGAAACGACTTGGGATGCCCCGAAACAACTGGAGCTCACCACTATCAACAGAATGTCCTGGCTCTTACTGTGGAGGTGTACGACCTGAAGTACCCGTTCCTGCAGGCATGAATACAGGTCCTCCGTGAGGGACGTCAGTACGGAAATATGTACTGAGTATGTAAGGCAGTGAGTATCAAGATGAGATACAAAAGATCAACAGAACCCAGATACCAGTGAATAAACAGTATGAGTAGACCACACTTAAAAGAGCTAATGGGATACCTGCACATTACTTTCATATCATTACTTCCCGTATTCCTTATCAATACACAACATATGTCATACAATGGCCAACTGATCAGTGGTACTAATACAATACATCAGGGACCACCCCTGAAATAACATATATACATAATCTTTATAATACAATGGCCAACTGATCAGTGGTACTAATACAATACATCATATCATCAATTTAAAATAAAGACATTCCATTTCTTAATTCAATTAATCTTTGAGATTGGTTACTTTGTGGTCACACCTTATGGAACTTGAAACCATGATACCTCAATAGGAAAAACATGTAAATAGGTAATCAATATCATGAAAATAAAGTAGAGAATCATGGATACCTCATTAAACCATTTCGGAGTCAACAATAGTATATGGACATTTTTTTGACTAGCCGGACATCTTAAAAGTGAAAACAAGTTCAATTGGTAGTGTCGAAGATCATATGATGTTATTATGTGTCATGTGTCGTAGGACAATGTTGGAAGCTTACTTGAGAGTGCCATGGGTCATTATTCATGCCAAAGATTAGATAGAGTATGTCTTACATACCTTGATATAACCACTTCAATACAAGTCCAACTTGACTTTCCGTACTCTTCGAACACTTATCTACAATAAGTCATTTGTGGCAAACTAGTATTAGCAACCAAACCTTACCATTTAGGTATTAACTTCACCAAATAATGTCTAGGAAGTAATCCTTTAACTCATCAATAAGAGTGCTACATACATCCTCTTATACTCTTATTACATTCACATATCATGCATTTTCATGCAATATCCCTCAACATCACTCTTAGCCTTTATTTCCCCTCTTAATCACCATCCAATACCAACATGATCACTAGGCATACATAACCACTAATATAATGATATATCACCACAATTCATCCTCCATAATCCAATACAACAACTTCCATAATTTACTACAACAATTTATACAAAACAATTCATAACTATGTTTCTAGTTATCTTCCAACATCAAGACAATACTCATAATCCTTTATCAACACTTATTCATGGATAAGAATCAAGAATAAACAATATTCATACTTTAACAATGAACTCTTGTATTTAGAATCCTCCTTACATAACCATGGGGTGCTTCTCGAAGCTTTCGAGATGGTGAACACAACTACGGAACCAATTCGAATTTTCTACGGTTGAATCACAAAATATTTGAAGTTGAAATTAGGCTAGGGTTTCACCTTCTCTTAATAATTGGATGATATATGATATATATGAGGCTAAGTGTATGTTTATAAAGACCAATTTTCGTCCAAGAGGTAATAGAAAATGACCATTTTGCCCTAAAAATTTAAATAAATCCGAATCTGTCCCTAGTGGACAGTTTTGACAGGCTGAAGTAAATCGATCATAACTCTTTGCTCCAGTATCGGATTTGGGTGAAACCAATTGCATTGGAAATATAATTCAAAGGGATTTCATTTTCATATAAATTATACCACCCAGTTCTTCCTGTACAAGGAGTTATGGTCGTTTAAAGTTGACCCAAAAATCTGTCCCAAAATTCTGTTTTTTTTATAGGCTGTAGTAAAACGGGTATAGCTCCTTACTCAGACATTGGATTTGGATGAAACCAATTTCATCGAAAAGAAGACTCTCGGAGATTTTCGTCGATATATAGAATCTCACACAGTTCTTTTTGTACAAGGAGTTATGATCGTCTAAAGTTGATCCAAAGAAAATTGACTAGCTGCAGTAATTTTCCTGCAGATTTACTGTTCACAGGCTTCCCGACCACCGTTTTGAAATTTCGAATGTGGTCGCTTATATGAAATACTCCTCTGTTTTGGGCAAACTTTATATCGTTGGAAAGCTTATTCCAATACCTACACATACAACTATTGATGGGATACTTCCGAACACCATAAACTTAATTTAACCCATACGCAAGCCTTTAGGACTCCATATAATCGCGATAAATGTACGAAAAAATTTACGGGGTGTTACATTCTCCCCCCCTTAAGAACATTCGTCCTCGAATGTTAGCATAGTTACTCAATTAAGACATGTCCAAGTTTACAATTAACATATTCATCATCATAGCATACTTGCATAAAAATAAACACTTACTTGTTATTGTTCTTCTTCCGTCTCATGAACTTCCTCCTCATCGTTGAATAGGTAAGGGTACTTAATCTTCATCGCTTCCTCGGCTTACCATGTGATCTCCTCAACTTGTTGATTCCTCCAAAGTACCTTTACCGATGCTATCTCTTTATTCCTTATCTTTTTAATTTGGCGATCAAGAATAGCAATAGGCATTTCTTCAAAAGTGAGATCTTCTGTAACTTGTACATCTTCCGTAGTAGTGATGTGCGATGGATCTCCGATGTACTTGCGAAGCATCGAAACATGAAATATGGGATGAACTGCTGAGAGCTCTTGAGGTAGCTCTAACTCATAAGCAACTTGTCCAAATCTTTGAATGATCTTGTACGGACCTATGTATCGTGGATTTAACTTTCCTTTCTTGCCAAACCTCATCACTCCTTTCATTGGTGATACTTTCAAGAATACCCAATCGTCGATAGAAAACTCAAGTCCTCTTCTTCTAACATCCGCATAAGATTTGTTTCGACTTTGAGCTGTTTCAAGCCGTTGTTGGATCACTTTAACCTTCTCCATTGCTTGATAAACAAGATCCGGTCCAAACAAGACCGCATCACCTGCTTCAAACCATCCTATTGGCGATCTACACTTTCTTCCATGCAATGCTTCATATGGTGCCATTTTGATACTTGAATGATAGCTATTATTGTAGGCAAACTCGATAAGAGGTAGGTGATCATCCCAGTTGCATTTGAAATCTAATACACATGCTCGTAGCATATCTTCAAGTGTCTGGATGGTACGTTCCGCTTGTCCGTCCGTTTGAGGATGAAAAACCGTACTTAGATTTACTTGTGTCCCCAAACTCCTTTGAAAAGACTTCCAGAAATTTGCGGTAAATTGGGCTCCTCGATCAGATATAATAGAAATTGGAACTCCATGTAACCGAACGATCTCCTTAATATACAACTTCGCATACTCTTCCGCCGTATAAGTTGTCTTAACTGGTAAGAAGTGCGCGGATTTGGTAAGCCTATCAATGATCACCCATATGGAATCAAACTTCCGAAATGTACGAGGCAAACCCGTGATGAAATCCATATTGATCTTGTCCCACTTCCAGACTGGAAGATCTATACATTGCATGTAACCACCGGGTTTCTGGTGTTCTACTTTGACTCTTTGACAATTCGGACATTCAGCTACAAATTCGGCAATATTCTTCTTCATGTCATTCCTCCAATATATTGCTTTCAAATCTTGATACATCTTAGTCGACCCTGGATGGATGGAATACCTTGAACAGTGTGCTTCTGTCATAATTCTCTTTCTTAGCTCGACTACATCAGGTACACATAAACGACTCTGACACTGAAGCACTCCTTCTCGCGTGAGCTCAAATGCCTTTGTCGTGCCACTCTGCACATTCTCCTTAAGCTGCAATAAAATTGGATCTGCATACTGCTTCTCTTTCACTTCAGCTATCAATGAAGATTTCGCTGCATTACGTATAATAACCTCTTCATCTGGAGTTTCGAGAAGTCGAACTCCCAAATTAGCTAGTTGGTGAAGATCCTTAATCATCCCCTGCTTTCCTATAGATGCTATTTTAGACTTACGACTCAGTGCATCCGCTACCACATTCGCTTTCCCTGGATGATACAAGATATCAACATCGTAATCTTTCAACAATTCAAGCCATCTCCGCTGCCTCAAGTTTAGATCTTTCTGGCTGAAGATATATTGCAGGCTCTTATGATCGGTATATATGTCAACATGAACCCCATATAAGTAGTGGCTCCATATCTTCAAAGCAAATACAACTGCAGCTAGCTCAAGATCATGCGTGGGATAATTCCTCTCATGTGGTCGCAACTGTCTAGAGCCATAGGCTATTACTCTACCATGTTGCATTAATACGCATTCTAAGCCAATTCTCGAAGCATCACAGTACACTGCATACCCTTCTGTGCCTTCAGGAAGCACCAATACCGGTGTAGAAGTCAACTTGCTCTTCAGATCTTGGAAACTCTTTTCACAGGCATCATTCCATTGAAACTTGGAGGCTTTATGCGTCAACTTAGTCAAGGGTGCAGAAATAGAAGAAAAACCTTCAACAAACCTTCTATAATAACCTGCCAACCCGAGGAAACTACGAATCTCCGTAGGCGTCGTGGGTCTTGGCCAATTCTTCACAGCCTCAATCTTCTGAGTGTCAACTTTTATGCCTTCACTGGATACAATATGGCCCAAAAATGCCACTGACTTGAGCCAAAACTCACATTTAGAAAACTTCGCATACAGCTTACGATCACGAAGAATCTGCAACGCCTGCCTTAAGTGATTAACATGATCCTCTTCTGATCTAGAGTAGACCAGAATATCATCTATGAAAACTATCACGAACACATCTAGAAACGGCTTAAACAGCCTATTCATCAGATCCATAAAAACTGCGGGTGCATTTGTCAGCCCGAATGACATAACTAGGAATTCATAATGACCATACCGTGTTCGGAAAGATGCCTTGGGTATATCTTTATCCTTGACTCTCACTTGATGATAGCCTGATCTCAAGTCAATCTTGGAAAAACACTGGGCACCCTGCAACTGGTCAAATAAATCATCAATTCGGGGAAGAGGGTATTTATTCTTGATAGTCACCTTATTCAATTGCCGATAGTCAATACACATCCTCAGCGAACCATCTTTCTTACGCACAAACAATACTGGTGCTCCCCAAGGGGACATACTAGGCCTTATGAATCCCTTCTCTAGCAAATCTTTCAATTGCTCTTTCAATTCTCGCAATTCTGTTGGGGCCATTCTATATGGAGGAATGGAGATTGGTTGGGTGCCTGGTATTACATCAATACCAAACTCTACTTCTCGTTCAGGAGGTAAGCCTGGAAGATCTTTAGGGAATACATCAGGAAATTCATTTACCACTGGTACAGTGTGAAGATCCGGTGATTCCGATTCCGTATTCTTTACTCTAACTAAATGACATATGTAGCCCTTGGAAATCATTTTTCTCGCTTTGAAATAAGAAATAAATCTACCTCTTGGTGCGCCAATCTTACCTTGCCATTCAATAACTGCTTCATCAGGAAAATGTAAATACATTTTTTTCGTACAACAGTCAATTTTGGCATAACAAGACGCCAACCAATCCATACCCATTATAACATCAAAATCTACCATTTCTAGTTCCACAAGATTGGCCATCGTGTCTCGACCACACACAGTTACTACACAATCTTTATTAACTCTTCTAGCAATAATAGATTCCCCAACCGGGGTAGACACTTCCAACGGTTTATCTAACAATTCGGGGGTCCTTTTGAACGTTCCATCAACCAAGGGAGTAACATATGATAATGTAGAACCGGGATCAATTAGAGCATATACATCAAATGAAAATATGGACAACGTACCCGTAACCACATCTGGGGAAGACTCTAGATTCTGTCGATCCGCTAAAGCATAAGTGCGATTCTGAGTCCCGCTGGAACTGGCGACTCTTGTTTCATTTCTAGCGTGACACGCAGGTCGTGCGCCCCTACCAGAATAAGATACCGGTGACGATGATGCAACAGCTGATCCCGAAGGTCGTGCTACGCCACCTGCGCCCCTTCGTGGGCATTCTCTCATCATATGCCCCATCATACCGCACCAATAACAAACATTTGTTCCCATTCGACATACGCCCATATGATGCTTTCCGCATCGATTACATATCTCTCGAGAAGGTCTCGATTGGCTCATGTTCCCTTGCCCACGATAACCCACTGATCGCGAACTATGACCCTCACTTCTTTGCCCAAATTGACTACCTCTGAACCCCTGATGCTGTGGTGGAGCACTAGCTGCAGAATAAGAAAATAATGGCCTAGGTGGTCTAGCAGAAAATTGAGGTCTAAAACCTCCCTGTGGCGCCATAAACTGCCCTGTAGATTTGGCCCTCTTAGAAGACCCGCTTTCAAATTCCTGTGTTCTTCTTCTTTGCCTCTGATCTTCCATTTTCTGTGCAAATGGTTGGATCCTAGCTATATCCATGTCTTTATTTAGTGCAGCAATAGTACAATCCCTAACCAAATACGGATCCAATCCATTCACATACCGATGAACTCTGTCATCCATAGTAGCTATAACATTAGGAGCATATCTGGACAAGGAATTAAATCGAAGACTATACTCTCTCACACTTGTATGACCTTGTCGAAGATTTAAGAACTGATCTGCACGGGCCTGACGAGTCTCATATGGAAGATAATGATCAATAAATGCCTCTTTGAACTCTTTCCAAGTAGCTGGGGGTGCATCAATGCCCCTTGACCGTTTCCAGTCTTCATACCAATATATATCCTCACCTTTGAATCTATACGCGGCTAACTCCACTGTCTCTCTGCCCGATACATGCATCACCTCTAGGGCCCTTTGGATCTGATCAATAAAGTCCTGCGGATCTTCATTAAGATCGGATCCGGTAAAAGTAGGCGGATCCATCTTAAGAAAATCTTGCGTCCGAAGACTAGCCGCCCTATCAGTACCGCTAGAACCCGCGACAAGAATGGCTTGCCCTTGGACTTTCCCAGCAACTATACGAGTCAAAAGTTGCACTGCATTTCTAAGATCTTGATCAACAACATTAATAGGTGGCTCTGGGGATATAGTTCTCCTCCCCCTTATTTCTTCCGGACTGGGGGAAGTTTATGATGCATGCTCAGTTGGAGCCTCACTTTGATTAGCTGGTATAGTGAGTGACTTACTAGTCCCCTCTCCGGCAGCCACATCTACTTGCTTACCGGTATTCTTGCTTCTGGTAACCGGCATCATTACTATAATAAGAGAAACAAATGGATTCGGTGGTCAACTATGACTTCATATACAATATAAGCTCTATCGCACGATCTAAGACATGAAGAAAAGAAACAATTCCTAAATGTCCATAGCCTCCTGTTTATAGATGTGGTGCACAACACACCAATAAACAAGACTCTACGTAGACATGTCTTTGTAGACTCACTAGGACGAACCTCTCTGATACCACTTTTGTCACCCCCCAAATCCCATTAGAGCGGACTAGCACCCGTAGCCGAGGAGGCCCGGGAGAACCCGTTCATAACCTATACTTTCACACTTACATTACTTATGAAAATTAGAAATTTGGGCAGCACTTCATTGTAAATAGAAGAAAACAGTACATGTATCAGCCCAGCAGACACGCATATATATATATATAAACAGTAATTGGCCGTCAGAGCCATCACGTCTATCAACCAAACACTCTTATGGCTGTACAATATGTCTACAAAAGCCTCTACATAGATACACAACTGAGTTAGGGTCGGGACAAACTCCCGCCCACAAAAGACTTTTATACAAATACCAAAAGTACATATAGAAACGACTTGGGATGCCCCGAAACAACTGGAGCTCACCACTATCAACAGAATGTCCTGGCTCTTACTGCGGAGGTGTACGACCTGAAGTACTCGTTCCTGCAGGCATGAATACAGGCCCCCCGTGAGGGACGTCAGTACGGAAATATGTACTGAGTATGTAAGGCAGTGAGTATCAAGATGAGATACAAAAGATCAACAGAACCCAGATACCAGTGAATAAACAGTATGAGTAGACCACACTTAAAAGAGCTGATGGGATACCTGCACATTACTTTCATATCATTACTTCCCGTATTCCTTATCAATACACAACATATGTCATACAATGGCCAACTGATCAGTGGTACTAATACAATACATCAGAGACCACCCCTGGAATAGCATATATACATAATCTTTATAATACAATGGCCAACTGATCAGTGGTACTAATACAATACATCATATCATCAATTTAAAATAAAGACATTCCATTTCTTAATTCAATTAATCTTTGAGATTGGTTACTTTGTGGTCACACCTTATGGAACTTGAAACCATGATACCTCAATAGGAAAAACATGTAAATAGGTAATCAATATCATGAAAATAAAGTAGAGAATCATGGATACCTCATTAAACCATTTCGGAGTCAACAATAGTATATGGACATTTTTTTGACTAGCCGGACATCTTAAAAGTGAAAACAAGTTCAATTGGTAGTGTCGAAGATCATATGATGTTATTATGTGTCATGTGTCGTAGGACAATGTTGGAAGCTTACTTGAGAGTGTCATGGGTCATTATTCATGCCAAAGATTAGATAGAGTATGTCTTACATACCTTGATATTACCACTTCAATACAAGTCCAACTTGACTTCCCGTACTCTTCGAACACTTATCTACAATAAGTCATTTGTGGCAAACTAGTATTAGCAACCAAACCTTACCATTTAGGTATTAACTTCACCAAATAATGTCTAGGAAGTAATCCTTTAACTCATCAATAAGAGTGCTACATACATCCTCTTATACTCTTATTACATTCACATATCATGCATTTTCATGCAATATCCCTCAACATCACTCTTAGCCTTTATTTCCCCTCTTAATCACCATCCAATACCAACATGATCACTAGGCATACATAACCACTAATATAATGATATATCACCACAATTCATCCTCCATAATCCAATACAACAACTTCCATAATTTACTACAACAATTTATACAAAACAATTCATAACTATGTTTCTAGTTATCTTCCAACATCAAGACAATACTCATAATCCTTTATCAATACTTATTCATGGATAAGAATCAAGAATAAACAATATTCATACCTTAACAATGAACTCTTGTATTTAGAATCCTCCTTACATAACCATGGGGTGCTTCTCGAAGCTTTCGAGATGGTGAACACAACTACGGAACTAATTCGAATTTTCTACGGTTGAATCACAAAATATTTGAAGTTGAAATTAGGCTAGGGTTTCACCTTCTCTTAATAATTGGATGATATATGATATATATGAGGCTAAGTGTATGTTTATAAAGACCAATTTTCGTCCAAGAGGTAATAGAAAATGACCATTTTGCCCTAAAAATTTAAATAAATCCGAATCTGTCCCCAGTGGACAGTTTTGACAGGCTGAAGTAAATCGATCATAACTCTTTGCTTCAGTATCGGATTTGGGTGAAACCAATTGCATTGGAAAGATAATTCAAAGGGATTTCATTTTCATATAAATTATACCACCCAGTTCTTCCTGTACAAGGAGTTATGGTCGTTTAAAGTTGACCCAAAAATCTGTCCCAAAATTTTATTTTTTTTGATAGGCTGTAGTAAAACGGGTATAGCTCCTTACTTAGACATTGGATTTGGATGAAACCAATTTCATCGGAAAGAAGACTCTCGGAGATTTTCGTCGATATATAGCAGCTCACACAGTTCTTTTTGTACAAGGAGTTATGATCGTCTAAAGTTGATCCAAAGAAAATTGACTAGCTGCAGTAATTTTCCTGCAGATTTACTGTTCATAGGCTTCCCGGCCACCGTTTTGAAATTTCAAATGTAGTCGCTTATATGAAATACTCCTCTGTTTTGGGCAAACTTTATATCGTTGGAAAGCTTATTCCAATACCTACACATAAAAATATTAACGGGATACTTCTGAACACCATAAACTTAATTTAACCCATACGCAAGCCTTTAGGACTCCATATAATCGCGATAAGTGTACGAAAAAATTTACGGGGTGTTACATACCGGATCCATGACCAATCTGTCATAAGCTATCCATAATAATGATCATAACCATGATAATAACAATATCAATAACATCGTAAATAATCGGCTACTCCGAACAACCAAATACCTAGACGAGCCTATGCGTACCCCCACCGCCCCAGACTCGAAAAGTTCAATCAACAAACAATAACACAAGACATATTCTTCATACATATCTATGCAACCGTCCCATACCGGATGATAGACATAGGTGCATATTGGTGATAGGCGATGTGCATGCAGGAATGAATGCGAAATATACCATCAATATCGCAATGCATCATAACTGTCCTCATCAGGACCATCATCATCGTCATCAACCTCCGGCCTCACCGGGTATCAATATCATCTCAATAGTATCCCCCGGACTCGAACCGGGTATCAATATTATCACAATATCCTCCGGCCTTGCCGGGTATCAATATCATATCAATAGTATCCTCCGAACTCGAACCGGGTATCAATATCATCATAATATCCTCCGGCCTTGACGGGTATCAATATCATCTCAATAGTATCCTCCGGACTCGAACCGGGTATCAATATCATCATAATATCCTCCGTCCTTGCCGGGTATCAATGTATCATCATAACTCTCGACACATAAATATAGGCATATAATAGGTGCACAGACGTAGGCCGATATACTCATAACCGTAAAGATATCTATCTTATCAATACATCCCAATTACTCGTTATTAGCTAACCAACATTTATTATTATTAAACCGCTAGTTCGCTAGTCATCACATAACCTCTAGTTATTAGCCTAAACATTATCCTTCACATAATCCTTATTCACGGGATAACAACTAACCACTATTCATTTAATAGTCAATGTCTAACATCTAGTCTAGGTTCATCATTAGACAAAAATCATCATTTATCCACCATTCATTATTATCAACTATTCATCCTATTTTTGTTAATCATTACTAGACAACACATTACTACTTGTCGCCTAACCATCTTTTATTAAATGACATCATTCATTAACTGACCATCATTAGCTACCATGTTCCAACTAAGCAAGATTCATTAACTAATACATTAGCTTCCTAGCCATCAAGTGCAATAATTAGCTAATAGACAACTAGTTACCACATAGCTTAACCGTCTAACAAGAAGAAAAACCATAAGATCATATTTCGTCTATAATCACATCATTTATAATGGTAAATAATCATGAACGTACTAAACCTATGCATGCCATCACCAGTATTCAATCAATGGAATAATAAGCATCATACCGCATCTTTCTCCGTCCCATACCGGAGAGATGTGTATACAAATATATACATATTCATAAATCGCAATCACATCATTCACAATGATAAACACGTCTTGGATATTTAATCAGTTTCATAACACGGCCCTTGGCCCATTAATTTATCCAGAATAATCACAACATCATAATCATGGCCTTAGGCCCATATACATATCCGGGACTCATATCAATAATCATATTTATAAACCGTAGCATATCTATAATCTTCTCACATATAGGAGGCATCTCACATCTAGGAGGCATAATATCAACAAGCATATCGCCTCTATTAGACATCTCATATCTATAGGTTATGCATCATGACCAAGAGGAAAATCGTCTCTATAGGCTCAATAATCATAACTAAGAGAAAAATCATCTCTATGGGTCAAATATCATAATTAAGAGGAAAATGCATCTCTATAGGCAAAATATCATAATTAAGAGAAAAATGCATCTCTATGGGCCAAATATCATAATTAAGAGGAAAATGCATCTCTATGGACAAAATATCATAATTAAGAGAAAAATGCATCTCTATGAGCCAAATATCATAATAAAGAGGAAAATGCATCTCTATGGGCAAAGTATCATAATTAAGAGGAAAATGCATCTCTATGGGCCAAATATCACAATAAAGAGGAAAATGCATCTCTAGGGGCCAAATATCATAATAAAGAGGAAAATGCATCTCTATGGGCCACTAATCATAATCCGATGAAAATCATCACAATTTATCAACTCACCAAGTAATTCTCATAAATAAGGCTCATTAGTCTCAACTAGGTCTACTATCCGCAACTAAGCCCACAAGGGCTAACACAAATCTTGGCCAAAGTGGGTCGGATGATCCCATTTTTAATTCATAATTTCCATAATTAGGCATACTATGCTCCAAACTAGGCTAAGGTATCGAGTTCATCCTCTAGATGTCAAGAAAGCCATATTAACGCCTAAGATAGTAACTTCGACTAGAAACAAGGGTACTCAAGTCAACTCTACCAAACTTACAGTTCCAAAACTATCACACTAGCCCAATAAGGCTAAATATGCAAATCATGCTTCAAATGCTAAAATCATATTCCGAGCATAGCATTATATCATATCCATGCTACAAATTTACCCAGACTAGGGAGAAGGCAAAAGGATTCTACAAGGGTATTAAGTAATTCAACCTACAGGTCCAAAACCCTATCTAATCTCCAAACTTATATGTATATTCAATACTAAGTCATTCTATCCAATATCAATCTTAACATTCACGTTCACACGCAATATATATCATACATCATCCATGAAGAAGAGTAGACAGAAGCCTACCTCAAGGCTAAACCGCAAAATCACACTTCAAGCACCATATGCTCGTCTTCACTTCACAATCCCCAAAATGTCATCACACTATCAAAAATATAATCGACTCATCAATACGAGTCTAACGATACCCATATTGCACTATTGTGCTTCGGGTCCAAAAATGACACCAAAAATCCCAAGTGAGTCCCACATACGGAAATCACATTTCCGAGGTCAACTCAATGCTCATCTATCACCAAGGAAGCATAACCCTCAATTGATGGGTGCAAACAAATGAAATTTGGGGCTAAATCAAGCCCTAATCTAAATTGGGGTTTTGGGTCAAGAACAATGAAATTCACCAATAAAGTGATGAAATCTTACCTTAATCCGGATGATAATCATGATAAAAGATGTTTACCAAGCTCCTAGACACCCACAAGACTCAATTTCGAGTTATCATACCCATTTAGGGTTTTAGGTTCTCAAATGTGAAAGAAAAATCTCCAAAATCTCGACCTTGGGTCTATTTATAGACCCCTTCGGTGAACAGACGTGGTACCCTGTGACGGCAAAGTCAAAAACTTATTTTTGACCCTCAGAACTCATTCGGAACCCAAAATATATGATCCAATAGTGAAATATGAGTGTAAACCACAATTCAAATCCATTGGAATCATCAAAACTTCCATCCAAGGTCGTTTAGGAAAAAATGAGCCCCACATATATAGTTTCGATTTTATGACTTTCCGACTAATAGGTCGAAATGAGCTCGGGTGCATTGGGACCCGAACCAAAGGTCTACCTAGACTAAAATTGATATTTTGGATATGCTAGCGCAGTCAAAATTTTTATCCGAGATCGTTTCGCTGAAGTTTTTGATCGGTGGCCATTTGGAACCAACGAAGACTTCTGAACAGGAAGTTGACTCTAAAACCAAACGAACTGCCCGGTAACCGAACCCTCAGTCCCAGCGAGTCATAAATGACTTGGGGCAGCTATGGAGAAGCTCAAACGGTGAAGATAAGCATAAATATGGAAAATGACCTGAAGGGTCATTACAATTATTTAGATTTAATTACGGTGCATACATATGTATAAGTTGTTTCATACATAACTGTTTTATATATTATAAGTTTGTTTTATACTTTGCGTTGTAATATATATTGTATGAGGGTTTATTATACATGTATTGCAAAGTATGATGACATTAAGTAATGTATAATCATATCTCATTCAATGGTTAAAAAGATTATTAATGTATCCGAAGTATGAAATCCGAAAAAATATTGGTTAAGTATTTAGATTAAATTTTGTTACTTACATATATATATATATATATATAGTTGATTCATACATAATTGTTTTATATATTATTATGTTGTTTATTACTTTGTGTTATAATATTTACTGTATTAGGATTTTATTATACATATATTTAAATATATGATGACGTAATGAATGTATAATGTTATTATACATATATTTAAAGGTATGAGATTTCAGTAGTTGAAAATATTATGATATCTGACATGCAATTTAGTGTATAATTATTTGTCATACGTTACAAATATTAAACACTTAAGTGTATAAATATTTGTTATACGTTAGATATAAACGATAATTTATTGTATTAGTTGCAAACATAGATAGTATTAACATTCTAATGATTGAGAAGTACCGATACAGTAGATTTTACGTCATTGCAATATACTGAATTAAAATCGAAACATGACCCTAGGAAACGATGTTGCTGACTATACATAACATATGTATGTATAAGCAGTTTCAATAAAACAATAAAAACTAAGAATTCAAACCAACATCAAAAACTAAGAAGTGTTGTAATTGTTTAACATCTCTAGGTGCTTGATGAAATTTGAGAATGCTTAAATAACAAATCCAGTGAATCCTGTGCATTGCGTGTAGCTTTCGGATCCATTTGAGACACGGTAAATCTACAATTATGAATTGGAAAAGGTGATAGCAACAAAATATATGTTTGAATCCATTCCTTGTACAACAGGACTCATTAAAGTGAACAACAAAAGAAACAAATATTCATTTTCAGATGAAAAATTTAACCGTATAATAACTGGATCAACTTGTTTTCTTTCCTTTCGTCAACTTGAAACGATGCGGAGATTTTTGTGTGTGCGTATGTGTGATGAAATTGGAGAGAGATTATTGTAGATCACCGAAATTTGTAGCTTGTGGGTGTGGAGAGATAATAAGGAGGTTTAATGGAGATAGATAATTGGAGAGAAAAGATAGCAAGGTTTTAAGCGAAAAATAAGGAGCACAATTTGGAGCAAAATACGTGGTTTGGGATGTATAAGAAGGGGGAGAGAAAAGGTAAAAAAGGCAAGGATTTGAGTAATTAGTTTGAGATTTTTGTAGTTTGTTTTTCTATATGAGATTTTATGTAATAAGGTAAAGTTACCTTGTGTATATATGTAATTTTTAGATAAGAAGAACCTATTTCTTCTTGCTTGTATTTATTTCTGTTAAAAAAATTTAATTTTTCAGTTATAAGTAAAAAGATCGTTGGAATTGTCAGGTGAGATAATTTCGTCAAGAAAAAGCCCAATACAAAATTGAAATCTACTTTTATTGCTAGTATTATTTTGTCAAATAGTTTTCTCCACCTAACTATGAATTGAGCAATAATAGCAATTGCTACTGTGGTTATAGTTTCTTGATGTCCAATTTTTTGGAATCCAAATTCATGGTCGATACACTCATGTTGGGTGTTCTTTCATGAACACGAATGGAATACGTGCCACATAACATAATGTGGTTATTGTATTCATTCAAAGACCCTTCCTTAGATGCTACAATGCAAATAATTTTTTTTGATTATCAGATTTAGAGTTCGAACTTTATGAATTCCTAATATGAAGCTAGATTAGCTTGATAGTGAGTTTTGACTAAAAAAATAATTTGAAAAATATCAATTTTCGATTACCCAACAATATGTTTATGGTCGAGAATTCAATAGTTTAATAAAATATGCAAATCAATCAACGTCATTCAACTTGAAAATGTATTATGTGAAAAAAAAAAGGAGGGGGTCCATCAATGGAACCTTATTTTATAGCAAGAAAGTAAGAAGATGACATTCCCCTCTGATCTACAAGTTCTTTCCCCCCCTCCCCAGAAGGGAAAAAACAAAAACTAACAAAACATGAAATTATGAAAAATTACGAAGCACAAAATCAAAGGTGTGACATGGATAGAGAACTTAAATGCCGGTACTAGGATTGTTTGGGTTGGTTGGATAGTTCAAGCCATCAAGATTTGTGTTGTCTGGTATGCTGCTGGTGGTACTATTTGGAAAGTCATCATCGAAGTTGATAGTGCCTGGCTGGTTCAAATAGTTGCCATCAGTAGTGTCAGTAGTGTTGTGTGGAGGATTCATTCCAAGAGTATTCTTGACAGCATCAGCTGCACCTTGTGCCATGTTTGCCGCACCTGACGCAGCTCCTCGAGCCATGTTCACTGCACTTCCTGCTGCTCCTTGAGCCATGTTTTTCACTTGTGTCCCAGTCTGAAATATTAATAATAACATCATATGTTATTCGTTTAATTTAGTTTAGTCACTTAATACTACCTATAACGGTTGTGGTGGAGTGGTAAGTACTCCTTCATCCTTAACCAAAGGTCTCGAGTTTGAGTCTCTCCCTGGATACGGAGTCGCCTTTGTTAGGGAACACTTCCAGAATTAGTTGGGGCTTTAATATTGATACCGGACATCGAATGAAAAATCGAAAAAAAAAAACTTAATAATGATGGATTAGCACTAAGCAAGAAAATTTAGGAATGTGTAATTACCTCTTGAAACAAGTTGGTTGCTTGGCCTTGGCTTGGGTTATGGATGTTAGATGGTTGGTTCAGCAAGTCTTCCCTTCTCATCTACAATTGGTAAAGAAAATGTTAGTGTTAGGACTTAGGAGTATCAAATAGGCGGATTGGATTGAATTTAAACGAATCAAAATGAGATGAGTTAGTTAATAATTGACGAATTATTAATTTTTACATGTTTTCTGCTTTCATACCAAATTTATTTTTCTTATGATTTATTTTTACCACATAACAAAAGAGGTCTTTTATAATATGTAAACAACTGATAAAATTTGGGATATATGTTTAATTCAAAACGGCCCAAATTATAAACAAACTAAATTAGATGGACTAACATGGATAGAGCTTCATTAACATGTCTTAATATGAACAAGTTAAACAGATCATATTTTACGATCTAATTTTGACACCCCTAATTATAATAGGGAAGAATGTAACGAAACCTGAGCCTGGCCGGGAACATTGATACTGCTGTAAAGGTTATCACTTCCTTGGTTTGCCATGTTAATTGGTTTTTGTTGCTTAATTTTGTTTATGTTCAAGAAGTAGCACACTAGTAATTGTAGATCAAAATGCAAAACATGGAATGAATTTTGAAATGGTTGGATTGGTGAATTTATAAGCTTCACAAATGCACAATTGATGATCTCACTTCATGCATATTCTAACACATGGCATAGTGCAACAACTTGATAACTCCTAGCGTGACGGATGATTTTCATCGGACAAAAATGTCTGAAAGAATTATTCAACCGTTTATTTTGGTGAAAGTTTTAATTTAATACAAAAATAATATAGTCACTGAGAAAATTAGGACTAACATACCAATAATTTCCTCTCAATGGTTTGTGTTTTTTTTTTGTTATTCTCATGTATAATAGTGTCTGTAGAGTTACAGAACTTGTTGACTTTCGGTAACTTATGTTCAAACTGTTGGGTTCTCTCTCTATATATATATGTGTTGAATGGAAAATGGAATAATCAAGTGAAGTAAAGGAGATACCCAAATTGGAAAGTGTACTCTTTAAGTTGGAAAGTTTACCCTTCTCCCACATTGGTGGAAGAAGAGAACTTTAAAGTGTTTATAAAGTGAAACACTTACTTCACATGGTAAGTGAGGCAAGAGAATAGAGATGCCTTGCATTGTTGTTGTCGCTTGCACGAATTTGGATTTGGCAAATGATTGATTGATGAGATCTATCTTTTTGGACAAATTTTATTTGACGGAAACAAATAAATTCAATCCGAAGCAACAATGTTTGTGTTCGAACTGGTGCAACGAATGCATTGTTTCGACTGAGCAGATGCAGATTTTCGAAATAGTATATACATTGGTTCAAACAGATGCAACACTTCAACGAAGAGATGCACTGTTTCGAACTGGTGCACTTGTTCTTGAAAAGGTGTACTGTTTCAGAAAATCACTGCACTGTTTTAAATAAACAAACATGCATTTTCAGGAAAAGACACACCTCTAAAATTGAACCAATGCCACCTTTTCGGGGGGGGGGGGGAGGGGGGCATGTTGTGGCTATAAAATAACCTGTTTTCTTCCACAGGTTATAGAATGAAAAAATTCCTGATTACACATAAATCTTCTTGTCTTCTAAATACTCTTTGTGATCAATCAAACCGAGAGTGCGTTCGAAGAATTCAAGTATTTGAGGTACCGCTATACTTGAATTGTTGGCCATTTTATCCTGGGAGAAAAAATCCCACAACCTCAGGTACAGTGAGGGGAATTATTTCCTTAAGGAAAGTCCATGAATTCGGACGACTTGGCATTAACAATTTCTGTTTCATCTATATTTCTGGAATATAAAATACACCTCTTGGAAAGATCATTTTGATCTTGTGTTGAGGGTATTTGTTCAACTTCACTGAGATCTTGTTCATACTTGAACTCGAGTTGAAGTTGTTATTCTATTATACAGATTCTACGTACCCGTATTGTGGAAAATAACAATCTTAAGGAAATAATTTTACAGAATCTGTATTGTTTGTTTTTGGAGATTAAAGCTTAGGCTTTCTACTCCGCTTGAATTTAACTAGTGATTAGAAGACATAAAATCTTCATCACAAGTTAAGGTTCATTCGGTTGACGATTCGAAGTAATAAAAACTTCATCGATAACTAGAAACAAGAAGAATTGTTTCAAGTTATTTAACTTTATAAATAGTATTCTAAAAAATACTAAGTTTTCTGTCTTGTGGTGACAGGAAAAATGACAACTGAAAGTCAAATGATGGATGCGACGACGTCTGTGGGGGCAAATAATATTGTCACATCAAGTCGTACAAATGCTCCGCCAACGATGGCACCGGCGGAGAAGCCCGAAAAATTTTCTGGCATTGACTTCAAGCGGTGGCAACAAAAGATGTTCTTTTACCTCACCACTCTATGTCTACAACGGTTCACTAGCGAAGACGCTCCTGAGGTGCCCGAGGGAACCTCGGACAAAGACCGCTTCGTTATTGTAGAAGCTTGGAAACATTCGGATTTTCTTTGCAGGAACTATATTCTGAGTGGTCTCCAAGACGACCTCTACAATGTCTATAGTGGAACCAAGACATCAAAGGAACTGTGGGAGCACTTGAACGGAAATATAAAACGGAGGATGTGGGAATTAAGAAATTCCTTGTTGCACGGTTCCTGGACTTCAAAATGATTGATAGCAAATCTGTTGTCTCTCAAGTACAGGAGTTGCAAGTCATCATACATGATCTCCTAGCAGAAGGTATATCTTTGAAAAATACCTTAGTTGAACAAATTAAAAATGTTCTTAATACTCGCATAAACTGTTTTGTAGGTTTAATTGTAAATGATGCTTTCCAAGTAGCAGTGATAGTTGAGAAGCTACCACCTTTGTGGAAAGACTTCAAAAACTACTTAAAGCATAAACGCAAGGAGATGACCGTTGAAGATCTTATTGTCCGACTTCGTATTGAAGAGGATAATAAAGTTGTCGAAAGAAGGTCAAAGGAAAATTCTACAATGAATGGAGCACATATTGTAGAAGATGGCCAAAACAACTCGAAGAAAAGAAAAAAAGTTGAACATGAAAGCAATCAACCCAAGAAAAAGTTCAAGGAAAAATGCTTCAACTGTGGCAAAATTGGCCACAAGTCCATAGACTGTCGAGCCCAGAAGAAAGGGAAGAAAAAGGACCAAGCGAATCTGATTGAGTCCAACAAAGATTATGACGATCTATGTGCTATGTTCATGGAATGCAACTTGGTGGGGAATCCACGTGAATGGTGGATGGATTCTGGTGCCACACATCATGTTTGCGCAAACAAAGAGTTGTTCTCGTCATTTGCTCCAGCTCAAGCAGAAGAAATGCTTTACATGGCCAACTCCGCTACTGCTAAGGTGTAGGGAACATGAAAAATTTGCCTAAAGATGACTTCCGGCAAGGTCTTGACACTGAACAATGTGCTATATGTTCTGGAGTTACGTTAGAACTTAATTTTTGTTTCACTCCTAGATAAGAACGGATTCAAATGTGTAATCGTTTCTGAAAAAATTGTAGTTAGCAAAGGAGAAATGTATGTAGGAAAAGGCTATCTCACGGAGGGTCTTTATAAGATGAATGTAATGACTGTTGAAATGAATAAAAGTTCGAATTCGTCTTATTTGCTTGAGTCTTATGATTTATGGCATGAACGTTTGGGTCATGTTAATTACAAAACGTTACGAAAACTGATTAACTTAGAAGTTTTGCCAAACTTTGAGTGCAATAAATCAAAGTGTCAAATGTGTGTGGAATCGAAGTATGCGAAGCATCCTTGTAAGTCCGTTGAAAGGAATTCCAATTCCTTAGACTTAATACACACTGACATTTGTGATATGAAGTCAACACCATCTCGTGGTGGGAAAAAGTATTTCATAACTTTCATTGACGATTGCACTAGATATTGTTATGTCTACTTGCTAAATAGTAAGGATGAAGCAATAGATGCGTTTAGGCAATATAAGACTGTCACGACCCGAGCCTAGGCCCTAGCCGTGACGAGCATCCCGAACCATGAAGGCCCGGAACACCCATTCTCTATCTGGTTATCATGCACAACATTCATAATCATAATAAAATGCGGAATTGAAACTGAGTACGGAAAACATGGTCAAGTTCTGCAACATTTCTGAATAATACTATCTGACATCAGTCTGCGAAATCTCTACTAAGAACATAAACATCTGTCTGAAAAGAAACTAGGACAAGGCCCCCAGTAAACCAAAAACATAATAAATAAGATAATGTCTGACATAATTAGGCCTTCCGAATAATAGAAGGCTCACCACTGTGAGATCAAGTCTGCAAATCCGAGAATATCTACTGAGTAGCTGGACCCCTAGACTGTGCCTCAGAACCTGGAAGGAGGGGGGGTCAGCACAAAAGTACTGGCACGCGAAGCAATCCAAAAAAATAGTATAATGGAACATACATATATATACATATTAAGTGAAAGCAATTTTTCATCAAGACATCATGTATAAAACTGTTTCTGAAAAATACATGGGCACTTTCTGAAAACATGTAACCTGTCTGTTCATTTCAAATCATGATCTGTGTTTTACTTCTGAGTTAGGTGGTATTCCCCTACAAGTCTGATATTCCACGGGCTGTATGGAATCCGCCATTGACTCGGCGGGAAAGCCCCCAACCCAAGTGTGCCGCAAGGGTTGGAGTGTCTGAGTCTGATACGCCACAGGACATTTAAGTCAGCGCATAATAGTATACCCGGGTCGGCAAACCATGGTTTTAGGCAATGAGTCGCTTGAACTCAAGCCCTCTTCGGGGAACCACCTAACATCTCTGTATGTCCATTTTTAACCTTTTCTGTACATGCAACATTCTGAATGTCTAAAATCATGAAAGTCTGAAATGTCTGTTAGTCTGAGTCTGATATGACATTAGTTTGAGTTGGTATCGTCATACCAAGACTTGCAAGTCCTATTTCTGAGCCATAATGTATTAAGCAAGAGCTTTCATTCAAAACATAGTTTAGACCACCAAAACATGTAATTTGCATTAAAGATGTCATGTTCCGAAACTCAAGTCAAATCCATGCAAAACATTCATCAAACATATGGTGGTCATGTGCATTTTTGGCAAAACCATGCATTCTTTCATTACATGCATATTCAACATTCACAACCCTCTCTTTCGTGTTCAAAACATTGTATATTACGTGAAACATGGAAAAATTTACATTAAGAAAGAGGTTTCATGAAAATCATGCTCTAAATTCATATTTCAGGACAAACGCATATATATATATATACATATAACTTTCAAATCACTTTGGGGAAAGCCAAAAGGCCAAAACAATATCATTAAAGCTTCTGAAACATGAGTATGTACATGAATTCGAAAACTCAATTCTTAAAACATGATTTCTATGCCCATGAGATTTTAGGAAAACCCCGCGTACCTTGTTCTCCAAGGATAATAGATGTTTCTTGAAGCTTGCAGATTGGTGATTCCGAATATGTAATTATCTTTGAAAACTTACGGTCGAATCTTGAACTATTTGGGTTTTTATTTTGAAACCCTAAGGAGAATTCTTGAGCAATTGTGAGGAAAGCATGTGTATTATGGTGTTTGGGGATTAAATCCCGTGTTGGTGGTATATATAGGGGTGGAGGATGACCAAAATACCCCTAAGGAACAATTAAGGTCAAATCTGTCCCTCAGTTGACAGTTTGATAGGCTGGATTAAATCGATTATAACTTTTTACTTATATATTCAAATTGGATGAAACCAACTGCATTTGAAAGAGGACTCAAAGATCTTTCGTTTGATATATTATATCTCACACAGTTCATTATATACAGGTAGTTATGATCATTTGAAGTTGACCCTGAAATGCTGAAAAACTGAGCAATAGGCTATGCGTTTTGCTACTGTTTTGAAATCCAAACGCAGCCTTATGCATTTCGAAAAATTCCAAAACTTATCCGAGATGTACTATGAGATTGATCGATCGTAACGCAACTTGAAAATCTAAAAATGAAGGTCGGAAAGGTCGAGAAGTTGTATCCCGAAGGTTGCCAGCTAAGAATGAGTCTAAGTCATTTCAACACTTAGAAAAAAATTTAAAACTTAAGTCTAAAGCTCAGAAATTACAGTCTAATACATGCATGACTTTTACGGGGCGTTACAAAGACTGAAGTTGAAAATCAGTTAAACAAAAAGATCAAAATGATAAGAAGTGATAGGGGCGGAGAATATGAATCTCCCTTTGCGCAAATATGTGTAGAGAATGGAATAATCCATCAAACTACGGCCCCGTATTCACCTCAATCTATTGGAATTGCGGAAAGAAAAAACCGAACATTGAAGGAAATGATGAATGCCTTACTTATAAGTTCTGGTTTACCGCAAAACTTATGGGGGGAGGTTATCCTTACGGCCAATCGTATACTCAACAGAGTTCCCCATAGTAAGACACAATCAATTCCTTACGAAAAATGGAAAAGAAGGAAACCTAACTTGAAATATTTCAAAGTGTGGGGGTGTCTAGCGAAGATTCAAGTTCCTATACCTAAAAGGGTTAAAATAGGACCTAAAACGGTGGACTGCGTGTTCATAGGATATGCTAAAAGTAGTAAAGCATGTCGATTTTTGGTTCATAAATCCGAATATTCGGATATTAGTGAAAATACGGTAATTGAATCAGACAATGTTGAATTCTTTGAAAACATTTACCCGTATAAAATTAGACATGAACAGTCTAGTGGAGGATCTAAACGACCTCGAGATGAACCAAGTGAGAATGTACATAATGAATAAAATTCAAGACGTTGTACACGTCAAAGAACGTCAACTTCGTTTGGATCGGATTTTGTAACATTTCTCTTAGAAAATGAGCCTCAAATATTTAAAGAAGCGATGTCTTCGTCAGACTCATTCTTTTGGAAAGAGGCAGTCAATAGTGAGATAGATTCAATCTTAAGCAACCATACATGATGTCACACCCCTTTTTCGCCCGACAGGATCGAAGGGTTTTTCCAATTAAAGTGACGATATTGAATAGGGATTAAATTATTTACAGAGTCGCCACTTGGAATTGAGTTTTGGTGTTCCAAGTCACCTTTTTTGAATCCCTAATCAAAAGGAAATGACTCTTATTTGGTCTGCGAAAACAGAAAATGGGTAAGGAATTCTGTTGATCGAGGGGAAGGTGTGAGGCACCCCTCGAATCCCGTGGTTCTAGCACGGTCGCTTTTATCAACTTATACTTGATTTTAACTATTTGAATAAATTATGTCAAGGCCTAAATTCACTCATTTTAATTCCTAATATTTATCTATTATCTTATATTAAATAAATCGATGAAAAATTAATTTTAGAAAATATTTATCAAGGTGCATTATTGCATTCTTGAATTTTAAATATCTCAAAAAGATACGTACTCCGCATTCTTAATTGAGACGAATATTTTATACATACCTAAAATTTGCCTAACGTTAAAGACATTGATTTGCTTCTTGTAAATCGAGACAATTTCTTATCCACTTTATGCTTATTTTTTTACTCTCCTTTCTTACAACGAGTTTTGGACAAATCCGCAACCCATCTCACTCAAACTCACCTTTACAATTTAAAAAAAAATAAAAAAAAAAATAGGCGATACTTAGTTAGGCCGAATTTCATTTTAAAAATTGAGTAAAATGATATATATATATATATATATATAATAATAATAATAATAATTAAAAAAAAACGTCTGAGTGTAAAATATGAAAGAAAAGATGATTATTAAACATAGTTATTATCGTAACTTAATAATCAAAGAACTCTTTTATTTTATTTTTATAAAAGAAGAATAATAAGCTAATAATATAATAATAACATGATTTCGGTTTTCTGTTTATTAATATAATCCCACAAACCTAACACATTCAAATATTAATGCAACATATAAGATAATTATACACATGGACATTCAACACTTGAGCAAAAATAACGTGAATTTCTATATCATTTCTTTCTATTCTTTCTATTTTTCCTACCTTTCTAACTTCTTCTTCTTTTTAATATTATTTTTAGGTTTTACATGCATGTATGCATGCATGAATTGTAAAGAGAAGTTTTATAACTTAACTACACACTAATAGCATATCAACCAAACATACTTCACATTTTTAACATTAATAACTTTAAGATTATCTCATTTAAAGTTTGAAACTAACCTAACTAACATTATTTTAGACCTGCAAATGAATTATAAATGACACGTAAAGCACGAACTACATATATAAAAGTAATAAATTAGGCATGAATTAACATAAAAAGCCATTGAAATAATTTCATTCAGACTTCGATTTACAATGAAAATCTATAAAAATAATAGTACATATCTGATAAGAACCTGTGTGATAAATTAAATCGAGTAAAGGAGCAAACGCCGTCACCGGAAACCCAACTCGGAGATCCCAAACTCTTTTGGTGTTGTCTCGTTTTCTGTTTTCGCCAATTGTTTTTTCCTTTGTTGTTTTTCAGTGTTCCTCTTTGCTTCTTGTTCTCTCTGTTTGTGTCTCGCAATGTACATAGTTATTTTTTTGTTTGATTTTTCAATCTCCTTTTTCTTTTTGGTTTTTTATTCTCCTAAGTGTTTGGTTTTTCTCCTCTCTAAGTGTTTTTTGTTTTTCTCCTTCTTCTCTGTTTTTTTTTTTTTTGTTTTGTTTTCCCATTTGCTTTTGTCCGTGTGTGTATAATATATATGTAAAGGGTTGGGGAAGTTGGAGGGAGTTGAGGAGGGTGAGGAAAATGTGGGATTGGTTGGGGTAGTTTTTTTAGGATAGGATAGGATTAATTTTTTATTTTTTTTTAAAGATAATAATGATAACAAAAAATAATAAATAAATAAGATAATAATAACAAATAAAATAATAATAATGATAATAATATAATAATAATTAATTAATTTTTATATTTAAGAAAATACAATAAAAGTCTTAAAATAGCCAAAAATAAATAATATAATTAAGATAGTACAAAAACTACTAACTTATTTATTTAAAAAAAAACATATTTTTTTTTAATTTTTGTATTTTTTTTTAAATAGGAATAAAATAAAATAATATCCTAAAATTAACTTCATTTAGTTATTTATTTTTTAAACTAAAATTTTACTAAAAATAAAATAATAATTAAAATAATATCGAATCAAATATAAATATTTAATATCGAAAAATATATATATTACACTCGGGGGAAGGTCAAAAATCACGTGTCTACACATGAGAATTGGTTGACCTTCCTCCAGGAAATAAACCTTTAGGGTCTAAATGGATCTTCAAAAGGAAAATGAAGGCGGATGGAACTATTGACAAATACAAGGCAAGACTTGTAGTAAAAGGCTTCAAACAGAAGGAAGTCTTTGATTACTTTGATACATACTCGCCAGTAACAAGGATAACCTTGATTCGAATGTTAATTGCCTTGGCGGCGGTATATGATCTTTAAATCCATCAAATGGATGTGAAGACAGCATTCCTAAATGGAGATTTGGAGGAAGAAATATACATGGAACACCCTGAGGGTTTTGTGGTTCCAGGAAAAGAAAATAAGGTGTGCAAACTTGTTAAGTCACTTTATGGACTAAAACAAGCACCTAAGCAATGGCATGCAAAGTTTCACCAAACCATATTGGCAAACGGATTCAAAATAAATGAATGTGATAAATGTGTTTATGTTAAAGACACTCCAAATCACCAAGTCATTGTATATTTATATGTGGATGATATGTTGATCATCAGTAGAGACATTTCTCACATAAATGCAACAAAATGAATGCTCGAGAGCAAGTTTGATATGAAGGACCTTGGAGTTGCAGATGTGATCTTAGGTATAAGAATCCATCAATTCCACAAGGGTTGGCATTGCCACAGTCTCATTATATCGAAAAGGTACTTGACAAGTTCAAGTATATGGAATTCGGTATTGCCAAGACTCCATTGGATGTGAGCTTTGCACTTCGAAAGAATGAAGGTGAAAGTGACTTGAAATTGGAGTACACAAGAGTATTGGGATGTTTAATGTATATAATGAACTGTACACGACCAGACATAGCATGCGCTATCAGTAAATTGAGTCGGTACACGAGTAATCCCAACAAAACTCACTGGATGGCAATGAAAAGAGTTTTGGGGTATCTTAAATACACTTAAAATTATGCTTTGCATTATAATAAATATCCTGCGATACTTGAAGGATATAGTGATGCAAATTGGATCACCGGATCGAACGAAGTAAAATCCACAAGTGGATATGTATTTTCTATCGGTGGAGGAGCAGTCTCTTGAAAATCATCCAAACAGACGTGTATTGCTCGCTCTACAATGAAATCTGAATTTATCGCATTAGATAAAGTCGGTGAAGAAGCAAAATGGCTCCGGAATTTCTTGGAAGATATTTCGTATTGGCCCAAGCCAGTGGCACCAGTATGTATACACTGTGATAGCCAAGCGGCAATAGGTTGGGCAGGGAGCCTGATGTATAACGGTAAATCTCGTCATATAAGACGAAGACATAACACCGTTAGAGAACTTCTCTCTAGTGGAATTATCACTGTAGACTATGTAAAGTCAAAGGATAATGTGTCGGATTCACTTACAAAAGGCTTATCTAGAGAAGGAGTAGAAAAGACATCCAAGGGAGTGGGTTTAAGGCCTAGGACAAGTCAGCATGGCGGTAACTCTACCTAGCAAACTGGAGATCCCAAGAGTTAGGTTCAAGGAGATCAAACAAAGTTGTGTCTGACAGGTTCAACATTGTCAAATACCCAACCCATTCTCATGATGTAGACAATGTATAGTAAACAAGGATAAGACTTAAGGTGAAAAGTCTTTTAATGATTATCTAAATTTGGCAGATTTGACCAAATAGTTTAATCTACAGGATTGAACATTTAGAAATCACCTATGTGTGGGCGAAGTGGAAGCTGCTTCAAAGAGAATGTTAGTAAAGGCCTATTCTCTAAGCTCTCATGAAAAATCGGGACGTGTTCATGGCTGAAAAGAACAAAACCGTAAGAACCATAAATGGTAAAAGGCTGGTTGTGTGACATGTGTTGTCTAGGTGTACATTAAAGATCGACGGTTCAAAGATATCAAATCTACCGATTGACCGAGTGCATCCGATGCATGTTCACTACGGAAAGTTCAAAGGAAAACCCACTTATCCAGATGCAATCAGTCTTTGCTTAATGATCACATACTTGTCCGTAAAACTTTTACGAAAAACATAGTCATTCCCGATTCATGTGGGGGATTGTTGGGTTCTATATATATATATGTGTTGAATGGAAAATGGAATAATCAAGTGAAGGAAAGGAGACACCCAAATTGGAAAGTGTACTCTTTAAGTTGGAAAGTTTACTCTTCTCCCACATTGGTGGAAGAAGAGAACTTTAAAGTATTTATAAAGTGAAACACTTACTTCACATGGTAAGTGAGGCAAGAAAATAGAGATGCCTCGCGCCGTCGTCGTCGCTCGCTAGGATTCGGATTCGGCAAATGATCGATCGATGAGATCTATCTTTTTGGACAAATTTTATTTGACGAAAACAAATAAATTCAATCTGAAGCAATAATGTTTGTGTTCGAACTGGTGCAACGAATGCATTGTTTCGACTGAGCAGATGCAGATTTTCGAAATAGTATATACATTGGTTCAAACAGATGCAACACTTCAACGAAGAGATGCACTGTTTCGAACTGGTGCACTTGTTCTTGAAAAGGTGTACTATTTCAGAAAATTACTGCACTGTTTTAAATAAACAAACATGTATTTTCAGGAAAAGACACACCTCTAAAATTGAACCAATGCCACCTTTTCGGGGGGAGGGGGGAGGGGGGCATGTTGTGGCTATAAAATAACCTGTTTTCTTCCACAGGTTATAGAATGAAAAAATTTCTGATTACACATAAATCTTCTTGTCTTCTAAATACTCTTTGTGATCAATCAAATCGAGAGTGCGTTCGAAGAATTCAAGTATTTGAGGTACCGCTATACTTGAATTGTTGGCCATTTTATCCTGGAAGGAAAAATTCCGCAACCTCGGATACATTGAGGGGAATTATTTCCTTAAGGAAAGTCTATGAATTCGGACGACTTGGCCTTAACAATTTCTGTTTCATCTATATTTCTGAAATATAAAATACACCTCTTGGAAAGATCATTTTGATCTTGTGTTGAGGGTATTTGTTCAACTTCACTGTGTTCTTGTTCATACTTGAACTCGTGTTGAAGTTGTTATTCTATTATACAGATTCTGCGTACCCGTATTGTGAAAAATAATACAAACTTCATCTTCTTTTACAGAAAATATTCACATTGACCATTGGTATTTAGTTCGTTATTACATATACCGTACATCAAAAATAAAATCTCCCTTACTTCAATTGAATTTCGAAAGAAAAACTTTCGTCATTATAAGTATTCAATTAGTTTCGAATGAAATAAGAAACAAACATGACACGCAATCCCTCATGGCAATCCCTCTATCCATAATTTTTCTTAAAAAAAATAAAAAATCAACACATCACTAAAAGAGTTCAGAGATAATTGAATATGCCACATGCAATTATGGTGAATATATCCGATTGGACTAGCAGGAGGGCTATGCTTATTTTGGAATGACGAAATTCATATGTCAGTTTACAAAGGAAGAAGAATATGAGAAGCATTGAAACGACAGTTATGAATAACTTTGAAAATTTGCTTTAAGCTCTTTGTATTCTAATTAATTTATTAAAAAGGTCATTATTGCAGAAGCGCTAGCAATAAAGATTGTATTGAAAAATATTTAATAAAATGAATGAACAAAGACACAACTTTTATTAGACGCAAAGAATATAGTGGATATGACTCTAAAGAAGAGTGTAGCTTTATGGAAAATAAAAATCACCTCTGAAGATATCTGGAAGCTTATGAACTTCTTTGAAGAAGTTGAAATTGCATATATTCCTAAATCCTGAAATACGGTAGGGTATGATATAGCAAAATTTTCTCTTACATTATTAGATAAATTTGTGTGAATTTTTTTATTTTTTAGTTGGATTATCAAAGATGCTTCAGTATCTCTTAACTTCTTAAATTTATTTTTGTATTAATAAAATAAAGTTGTTAGTTGAAAAAATATCACATCATTAAACTTCTCCAAAAATACAAAATATAACTAAATAGATTGTATTATAACCAATATTACGTTACTAGTTCTACTCAATTCTACACTACTACTTTTTTTTTTTTGAGGTATTAATGTAGGAGCAGGCAGGAAGATACGGGTAAAAATTTATACACACCCAATGTATACATCATATTAATATTTTTTATCATAATTATATAATTAAATTAAGTAAAATACATATTGATTAATCATAGTTAAGTAACATGAATTTTAAATTCAAACACATGACATATATGTATTGACTTGATGTATACACCAGATGTTCGTATGTTTTTTCAGAAAGATATATATGGGTAAAACAAAGTTTGACCGAAGGACAAAGTTTGACAGAAGGACGGAAGCTAACTAGAGCATGCCACGTGCCCCTTACACGCGTCGGATTACAGGATACGTGTCAACAATTTATCGCACTACCAGCTCTTTATAAACCATGCACAACCGATGCACCAATAGTATAACTCTTCAAAACAATAATATCCACTGGACTGCTTCTCACTGATCTTACAATAGTCATCTTCCTTCTACTCTATACTGCTTTTGTGCGCACACAAGATATCCATCAATTCACTTTTGTAAGTTGAAACATTGTTAAGGATGGCTTCCCACGAGCAGAGTTACAGAGCTGGTGAAACCAAGGGCCAGACTCAGGTATATGATACTTACTAGTATTTTAGTTTCAGATATTGTGTGTTGTGCTTATTTTTTATTTAATTCGAGTACAGGCGAAGGTTGGTCAAGCAATGGAAGGCATGAAGGACAAGGCTCAAGAAGCAAAGGGCAGGACTTCAGAGATGGCCCATTCAGCCAAAGGAACGGCCCATGAGAAGACGGGCGCAGCCAAAGACAAGACTTCAGATGCAGCTCAGGCTACCAAAGATAAGACAAGTGGAGCAGCTCAGGCAACCAAAGATAAGACAGCTGGAGCAGCTCAGGGTACTAAAGAGAAGGTTAGTGGAGCAGCTCAGGCTACTAAAGATAAGGCTTCAGAAATGATGGAGTCGGCAAAAGAGACGGCTCAGGCTGGTCAAGAGAAAACTGGTAGCATCCTCTCAAAGACGGGAGAACAAGTGAAGAGCATGGCTCAGGGTGCTGCTGATGCAGTGAAGCACACTTTTGGCATGGCGGATACTGCTGAAGATCCTCATGCCACAAAAACACCCAGAGAACCATAGATCACTAGACTAGACTAGTCTTTTTACTTGGATCTCTTTAATTTCCTCCTTTGTGGATTCAAGTATTTGTGCATCTTTATGTTTAATTAGCTTGTTCTTCCCTTTGAAGTTTCCCTCCTTTTGAGGAGGAGATGGTTTACTGTAATAATAAAAGATTTGTACTTTGCTGTAATCACTGTCCAACATTTACTTTGTATGATGTGGTCTATATGGTCGATACGGTGCAATTTCGTGGTTAGGAGGACGTTGTCATGATCTCTATTTCGGAATAAATATTTCCACCAACGTTTGACAAGTTAAAATGTGAGACCGAGGGTGTTTTTCTTGATTTCTGTTTCCGTATTAGACAATCCTCAAAACGAAATTTAACAAATTATTTAATTAGATCTATCCTTTAGTGTTCTATATTTTTGTTTCCGTACTGCATATCAAATCTTAATGTCACTTCAGCAAATTTCTTAATTTCTTTAATTAGTAGCCTAGCACATGACCGATCTTTAATATTGGTAGCTGTTGTTAAACCGGAGCGCGTTCTTTTGGAATTTGAATTATTAGAGGTCGATTCAGGAGTTGATCCTCTTTCACCACTTGGGCGGAAGATACATTTCTTTATTGAATTTTAATTTGTGAATAGGTGATCTCATGAGGTCCAGGTTTCTTCGTTGAATTTTAATTGGTGAATAGTTGATCTCATGAGGTCCCAGGTATTTTAAGTCTGCTAAGATAATATGAATGATTAGTCTTAAATATTATGCTCTACTACATTTATCGATCAAAAATCAAGCTCTCGACACAGTAGCAGAACTTTGATCACACTCGTCTAAAGACATTATAGCAGTTCAATTAGTTCAGCTCGAACTCATCTCTCTTCTTAATAGCAAAGCTTTAACCGCACCTCAAAGGCTGGACAAGACGATGACCTATGTGACCGAGACAAATAAGATACAAAAGTAGCTTACAGAAGAGGGAACAAAGAATATCAACGCTAATTTCATTCTTCGACGCACACGTACATGACGGTACAAAATGGTGGGTAGATAAATAACTATAGCCCTCTGGAGCCTCAAATTGGAATGATATTTTGATACTTACTAAAACAAAAATCATCAGGTCATAAAACTGCTTCTCTTGATTGTATCATCCTCTATCGACTCTGTCTGTATGTCTTTGATATCTGAGTCATAATTGTCCATTTGGATCCGTTGCCCATTTTCCAAAATTGTGCATTTGTCCAAAATATGTATGCATTCTCATGAAACTGGCTGAATTCTTGGTTAGAACTCACTCGCTCATGCCATCACTTCCTTCATGATCACTAATGTCACTGAAAGCCTCGGGTTCCTCAACATCTGGTATACTTTCTGTTTCCATAGTAACTTCTGAACCCTCCTCATCACTATCATCGTTATCTTCATAGATGACGGGCTGTATGGCACCATCTTCATCATCACCATCATCAATAGTCTGCGAAAACATAAATAAATTTGTCAAGATTCTGTATGGAAGAGGTTGACAGTGAGGACACAATTCAGGGATTCACATTCCGCATTGTCCTTACCCCTGCGTAAAGCAATTCTAAGGAGCTTGATAGCTGAAGAGCTTGGTGGAGAGTTGAAAGTCTAGCATCAATAAGCTGCACAAAGACCATCAAAGTACTTTTGGATACATTCTAACAGTCACTATAAGTACTCTATCAACATACTGAAGAGTTACTCCCTAACCTGATATAAAGAGTTGAGTGCAAGCAAAGAGGATTCTTGAGACATTATTCCACTAGCGTGTTGGAGAAGCAAACTTCGCAGCCAAGGAAGGGCACAAGCTAATACAGCACCCCTGTCAAAAAAATGCACCATAATATTGATAGTATTCGACAATATGTAGAGGGCAAATGACAATTTAGCCACGCAATGAGTCTCATAGTTAGCATTCACCCCTTTGGTGCAATCTAACTTGATATTCTTAAGGTGGTCAAATGCACAATCTAAAAAAAATACCATACAAAGGAACATCCAGATTTATGACTCTCACAATCTCCTTTACCTTGACTGAATGATTGACAAGAGAGACTGTAAAAGCTTGAGAACATCTGAAGGATTTAAAAGAGAGACCGAATTTGCAATGACCTGCATAGTCAGAAGATACATACTACTGATTAGGAAATAAAACATCAATTCAGATGCAAGAATCCTGAAAATAATTCAGTTAGACATATAACCTTCTCATCTTGTCTGTATAAGCAATCTATCAAAAGTGCTCGATCATCAGCATGAAGTGCTTGCTTCAGCAGAACATGAACTGAATCAGCACTTGGAGGCTTCGCTTGCACAGCAGATTCTAGATTATTGTTGCTTTTATCTTCATTATTGTCTCCCAAATCGAGCATTGCGAGTTTCTCGCCCATTGTTGGCTCGTTCAGATCATCAATCTGAACTCCGTCAATAGGTTCACCATTACCTACACATCATCAGACAAAGGTTATCATCTAGAAGGTAGTGAATGCTCTTCAAGCCTCTAATATCAAATAATCCCTCGTCCTAATGCTCAATACACAGAAACATCAGAGAGATGACACATAAAGGTCCACCTGCTAAAGAACCAAAAAAATGACCTCTTTCAAAAGGAAGGAATAGGTTCTCTACTGAACACTCGATGGACTGACCAAGTACCAAACAACTCTAGAGGTCTATCATACTAGAAGCAGTCTACTTGTGAACAATATCGCACATAACACAACGTCCATCTAGGAAGCTCTAAAATGTTAAGATGCCAAAATAATAATTATATCCAATTGCTAGTTTGAAGAAAAAGAAATTAATGTGTCTAATTTCTATCAGGGTCAGTACACCTTGACACCCTCTCTATCTCACAAAGGTAGGGGATAAGGTTAGCATACATCTTATCCTCTCCAGGCACCACTTTTGGAACTACACCGAGTATGGTGTTGTTGTTGCTCTACCATCTTTTAAAGGTTTTCCAAATTCAATAAATATCAGAGTTAAATACATTGACCATACCCCTAGATATTCTCATACGACAAAGAACCTTTCTGTACTTCTAAAATATGCTATTCCCTGATTTTAATTCCCCCTTTTGCTAGTTAACAGTAGGCTGGACTATTAAGTTTGAAGTTGTAAAGCGATATAAAGTAAATGGACTGGTACAGATTCTTTATATACCGTACTTCACTTTATTCTTAATCATTCTCCAATATATAAAGATTAGTCATGTGTGGTGGAGATTACTAGTTAGTAGAGTTCCTTGGAAGCAATAGGTCTGGGGATCCACCTAAAATATGTTGAAACTCAATGTGTGCAATACAAAAATCATGCAACATATCATACCATTATCTGTGATCGTCGTCGCACCACCAGCGACATCCAGTTCAGATGCTGGTCGTTTGTTTGTCACTTTGCTTCTCTGGATTAAGTTAGCATCTTCCACTTCCATATCTGCACCTGAAACAGAGGGAGGAGATATTAGAAAGATCATAAGGATAATTCTATTATTGGAACTGTTCACATCATAAACAAAAAATGTCAATTTATCATACAGATAATGTATCAGTGTGCATGATACATGAAATTCTCAAAAACCTTCGTTAATACTAACAGAGTGATGCCTCATTCGCAAAAAAGTTGGCAACTTCATAAATTGCCCATGATAAATGAAATTCTCAGAAACTTTTGTCAAAACTAACAAGTGATGGCTTCATTTGCAAAAAAGTAGGCAAACTTCACAAATGCTTTCATCTCTCAGAGTGACTATTAGATCATCTAAAACATCAAGACAAGAGTTTGAGTTTAAGAAGATGTAGCTCAGCACTGATTGATCATTCAGGAGTACAAATGGGAGAGGCAGAAGGGGGTGACTGTGACACAGACTTCTGTAAAGGAGTCTTCATTTTTGTCAAAAAGACAAGAAAAACATTTCCCAACTATTCATGTCAACTAAACCAGGGGGTTGAAGGGAATTTTGTGAAGAGAAGATGGATTATGGGAGTGTGTGATAAACTGCTATCAACAACACCTTTTTTGAGATGACCATTTTCTTGAACTGCAGCAACCTCTTTCTCGGCCTGCTCTCCTGCTGCAATGACGATATCCTTCCCTGGACTGGAAATGTCTACTGATGTAAACTCTAAGGATTCAATAGAGCCATAAGCAATCAAGGCTCTCAAATGCACATCTTCATCTAAAGCATACAATCTGGCAGCAATTACGCCCACAAGATTCTTTTTAGCTCTTCCAGCTCTCTCATCTGTTTCCCTTTTGCTAGCTTTTACTGTGATCTTAATTGGCTTTGCAACTTCACCAGTGACAGACTCAAAGTTCCAAACATAACAAACACCCTTCTCTGATATTGCAAGGACAACCCGACCATCTTCTCCCTTGCAATTATTCCTGCATTCAACCATTACAGGAGGATGTTTCATGGAAACAAGATGCCCATAATCTGCAGCCCTTTCCCCAAAATCAAGTTTCCACACTTGAAGTTGTTTCTCGCCAAACCCCGCAGTAACAGCAAATTGGGCATCATTAGATAGCCAAATACGTTGAGCAGCATCCTGTTATAGCAGCTTTTTATATTAATGGATCTTTCTACACTTAATAATATCACAAAATGAAGACAAAACTTAAGAGAGCTTACTGAATCAGGAGAAAACTTCAGCAACTCTTTCCCGCTTTCTGAATTTAGAAATCGCAACTTATCACTGGCTACAGCTATAATTTTCTCGTCTTCACAATGAGAACAAGGAAGTCAAATTAAAGTATTTAAAGTAACAAAAAAAATTAAGACATAAGTTAGATACAAACCAGTCGAATGAGCTACTGCGGAAATGGGCTTCTTTGACCCTTTGAACTCTTTGATGACTTCTCCAGTTTTGGAGTTCATCTCAAATACTAAACCATTCGCAGCAACAGCATGAATCCTACGACCTTTACCCACAAAAAAAAGGCTTGCAGCTCCGCTGCATTCAAAAGCAAGATATTTCTTATTTACACTTCTTTAACCTTTTTGGTGATAACAAAGACAACCATCATTCAACTAAGGGCATTCATCCTGTCTAAGTGTTTCTTAACAAGTAATTCTCCGTCCTACATAAGAGCAAAAGTACCTTCTGTCCAAAAAAACATACCTAGGAAGGGCTCCATCTTTTCTCCACCTTACCAATCCAGTGGAAATGTCAACTGCTAAAACATTTCCATCATCTGAGCCAAGAGCTACTAATAAACATTGTTCTTTTCTGCGCTAAAAATTCAAAAACAGAAGATATCACAAATTAGTGAGATAAAAAATAGCCAAACGAAGTTGACACAAATCACTATAATCAAAAGTGTTACAGCAAAACAGTGAGTGCAATGGCTAAGTATTGAATTCACGCAGAGGTGGAGAGATCAGATCTTGTTCAAAAGACTTCAGTTGATTTTTTTTTACCACTGAATCATTACAATAATCAAAGGTGCTATTTTCAATAGTCTTTGTCATACCTTCTTTCCAACGATACAGCACGCCATGTAAGAAAAACTGTCTCCAGAATTCTCCGGTCTCCATTGACCAAATAGACTTCCACTACTTGTGTTCCAAACCTGAAGAATAAGCAACAATTAGTCACAGAGTATGTAATAAGTAAAGCAAAAGAATACAAACACAAGTTACCAGATCAAAAAAGAATACAAACAAAAAAGTAATAGCAAACAGAGTGGTAAAAATTTTAGAAAACGTAATTGCTGGTATAGCAATAAGCAACTAACCAGTAACCAGTTCTTTTCACTAACTTGACTCTGTAACTCTTGAATTGGGATATGACATATATGGAAACAAAAACGTATACAGAAAATTGAATAATGGAATCACATGCGAACTTTGTCCAATCTTGATAGCGGTTGAACTTCTTTACTTCATACTTTTCAAAGCTAATTTACACTTCCAAGACTGTTCCACTTCAAGAAGAACTTGCAATACGCAGTAGCTTTAATTCAAATATAAAACTCATGTTTTGGGAACTCCAATAATAGGATACATTTTTATTTTTATTTTGAAATGGAAATAGCTTTCTTCTTAATTTCTTTTCTTCACATATAATGGGAGAAAGCAGTGTCGGTGTGGTAGTTGACCTGCTGACACAATATGTGATACTCTTTGTTCCAGATTATGTGACCCTATTTCCTTTTAGTTTGTCCCAAAAGAATGAACTCGTCTCTAAGTTGTCACAATTTAACTTAAAATTTCTATTTTACCTCTAATGACAAGTTTTTATAGCACAAATATCATGACATGTTTAAGACCACAAGATTGAAAAATCTTACAGCCCATATATTATGGCATGTTTAGTACCCACAAATTTCAAAAGTATTCCTTTCTTTCTTAAACTTTGATTCCAGTCAAATAGGTTCACATAAATAAAAAAGGAGGAAATAGATTAACAGCTTTAATCTATGTTTGACAGAGAGAATGCAATGCCCCACATAAGTGGTCTTCTGAGATATGACTATTTACATGAAGACTAAAACACCTCTTTTTTAAGGCTACACGAAGCCTAAAATACTTCAGTTGCTTAAAAGTCTAGGAAGAATAACATGATCTTGTCTTGTACTTGCATAATAACTTACGTAAAGATTTAGGAGCACTAGATTGCAACTAACATTCGGAAAATGGTTGTTTTCTCTTCTTTCATTACTGATAAGTCGTTCGTGCTACCATTTCTTCACTGTTAATAGTCTTTCATGTTCCCTGGATTCTTATTATTTTTTTGAAACTGTTCCTGAATATAATATTCTGCTGAATAAAGTACTTTTTGCATCAGAAAAAGAACGAGTAGGCTAAACATGCTAGATAAGGGGCAGCAAAATCTTGTTTGAGTAAGCCAACAACTCTCTACAGTCTTTTTCCATTGCTCAAATCGTTGACAATAAAAATCCATATATGTATGCCCAAGCCATGTAATATATCTACTTTCTACATAACATAGTCAACCAATCGAAAGAAAGCCACTTACACAAGTATTTACACAGCCCAGAAAGCAAATATTCCCCTTGTGTAAACAAAATCTCTTCAGATAGTATGCCAAATGAGGTCTATTCGGGATCAACTAGATATTATAATATTTTTTGGTGATAAATAGATAGCGAACACATCTACGTTGCAAAAAGAGGACTGCACTAGGCAACTGTTGCTACAAACAATATGACAGAATTGCTATAATGCCATCAAATGATTTAAATAAGTATGAACATGTTATAGGGCACCAATGAATGACTATATTGTGGAATCATTTTTTCAATATTGTCGCACAGGTGTCTATAGGGAAGCCCTCCATAATTGGGTGCTATCGATACATATATACTCCTAAAATATTCAACTAATCAGCTTTTTAATCTGTAAGAACAAACCACCTCTCCAACCCAAAGATATTCTAAAAACACAAATATCAGCATAGTAAAGCAAAAAAAATCGCTAATAAAAAACTTGCATTTTTTTTCACTCAAACTTCTTAATTTTCGATTTACTAGTCACTTAAGTCAACTAAGCTAAAAAAAAATAGTTTTTTAAAAAAAAATCCACAGGCACAACCTTTCATTGGAAACTCTGTACAAAATTGGTTTAAGGGAAATGTAAAGTTTTAAAATTTCTTAGTTGAATTAATGCTCAATATATTTCAGATTTGAAGTCAATGACAACATAGTAAACCAAAAAAAAAAATAAGCCCAGTAAGTAAAGTAAATGAAAAGAAAAGTGAATTCATCATTATTGGTACAAAAATTGGGGCAAGTAGAACAAATTAAGCAGAATTGTTGAAATGCAAAGTAAGGAAGCTTACTCTAACAGTTCCATCAGGAGACAATACGGCGAGATATTCACCGCCGATAGTGAATGACGTAACTATCGATTTTAGCTTCTCCCTGGCCATGATAAGCACAAATTTAACAACAGCAATAGAGTACAAAGGAACAAAGTGGCGAGTAAGCGTTATAGAATGGGCACGCTGTACAAGTATGAACACCAATTTGATTTCTCTTTTTTTTTTTTTTTTTTTTTTGTGTGTGTGTGTGTGTGTGTAGTAGGGAGGAGGAGAGGAAAAGGGAGGAGCAAACTCGGCAGAGAGGGTTTTGGCGAGATTTAACGCAATTAAAAGTGTGATTCATATTTGGGCTTCTGTTTTTGTTTCATATTCAGGCCGCCGCTACGAGGAATTTGGGCTTGGGCTGCTACTTTTTGGGCGAAGTGCACGGATAACCATCTTCTGGCTGATTTATGTAAATTTATTTAAATTTTGTACCTATTTTACAAATACTATCTTTTGGGTCTGATGAAAGAAGGGAGAGTCTTTTGTTAGAATTTTAAGGCGTCATGGGTAAAATTTTGTCTAATTACAAAACTTAGTTACAGTTTAACAACTAAATATACAATTTAGAGATTGTATATACAAATATAAATTGCTTTAGAGATTTGTATATAAGCCCATAAATTCAGTTTGTATATAAATATAAACCTTTAGGGGTCGTTTGGTAGGGTTTTATAAGAATAATACAAAATATGGTATATTAGTTATGCTGATATTTTTCTTATGCAATGTTTGGTATAGTGTATTAAAAATAACGTGTGTTTACAAAAATATCCTCCACAAATATGGTGGAAAGGCACCACTAGTACACAAGACTAATGCATGAATTATTTTTTAAATACACTCTACCAAACAACCCCTCAAAGATTTGTATACAAACCTTGAATTCACTTTGTAAACAAATACAAACGTATATGATCCTCGAAAGTAGAGATTTATATATATGAGCCCCGAAATATACAAATGCAAGTTGTTTAATCTAAATCTTAACAGTAAATGATAATTATTGTAAACATTAGCTACGCCAGATAATTATGACTTGATGTTTTATATTCCATAGTAGAGTGCTTATTGGAGAATGAAACCACCTCTTATATTTGACGCATATATGTAAGCATCTAGCTAAGATAAGGGACCATTTCCATAAAGTTACTATATAATTGGAACTAAATCAATCTAAGTGCATACATTAAGCACTATTTGTTGGGTTTGAAATCGAGAGGGCGTCATGCGGAAGCTAAAGTTTGCAAACTAATATGGTGATAATTCAGATGACACAAAACTAAACTAAAAACATAATAATATTGATATAGTTTGGCCAATTGACCTACACATGAAAACTAATATTAAAGAAAATATTAAACTATTGGGAGAAAATCTCTCCCTAAACGAGACTCTTTAAACGACTATATTGTGGATGTTATTGTGTTGTTGTATGAGAAGAGAGGTCTTCTATTTATAGAGTTCCAAAATCTTTCCTCCAAGAAAGAGGTTAGCCAAATATGAAAAAGAATTATATTTTCGTTTTAGAAAAAATAAAAATAATTATGGTAACTTTTATTTTCCTCCAAGAAAAAGTAAAACTTAATTTTAGTAAGAAAATCAGGGCAAAAACCCTAACTCTGTTTTGATCATTTTCCTCAATAAAATTTCTCGATTATGACATCAATATATGAGTTACACAACCATATCAATTAATTGATCGTTAACTATCCAAAATCATCCATAGAAAGTAAACTAGCTCATTCCAAAGTGGCTCAAACATGAGATCAACTGATCGAGAGTACATTATGTTGGGTTCGAAATCGAGAGGGCGTCATGCGGAAACTATTAGTTGCAAACTATCGTGGTGATAATTCAGACGATAAAGAAAACAATACTAAAAACACAATTATTATATGATTTGGCCAATTGGCCTACATATAAAACCTAATATTAAAAAAACATAAAACTAATAAGAGAGAAAATCTCCCCTAAGTCAGACTCTTTTAACGACTACATTGTGGATGCTCTTATGTTATGATATGAGAAGGGAAGTCTTCTATTTATAGATGTTCAAAACATTTCCTCCAAGAAAGAGGTTAGCCAAATATGAAAAAAAATTATATTTTTTCTTTCAGGAAAAGTAAAAGTAATTATGGTAACTTTTATTTTCCTTTTAAGAAAAAGTAAAACTTAAATATAGTAAGAAAATCAGGCAAAAACCCTAACACATTAAGCAAGTACATCTACATTGTAAATATCATGTGTTATTTGTTCCTTCCCGATGAAAAAAATAATATTAATGAATTCGATTGTAGACCTCTTTCACATATCAGACTAGTCTTTTAATTGAGCAAATTTAGTTTCAATCAGAAAATTAAGCACGAAATGATGGCCTAGATCAAAGAAATAGTCCAGCCGCGACCAACACGATCATTGATCTTTGAGCAGAATTTATAGAACGCATGGAATCTCTCACCTTACAAATTAGTCTTTTGATTGAGCAAATTCAGTCTCAATCAACAGGATGCCAGGATGGTAGCCCAAATGAAAGAAATATGTGGTAGTCTTGACCAATGAGTCTTCGAGCGGGGTAAATAGTATTAATTACATGTCAATTATTCCTTGTTGATTAAGAAGAGAAGAAAAAGTTACACATTTAGTCACTCGATCAAAAATATTCATCACAGCTAACCAATATACATATATTATACGTTAATTATATACACATATTAATTGACTCTCTCACCTAATAGATTGTTTTTTGGGGAGTGAGCTTCTCTTATTCAGTGTATAAATAACAACTTTGATTTTTCTATTTACTCGGGGTGACATAACTAGATAAGGCATATATTTCATTCTCACCTAACTGAAATTTATTTTGCTTTGTCAACTATAGACAAGGCCCGCCCTTGAGCAGCATATTTATTTTATAGTAGAAAATGATATCTTAACGTTGCAGTGACCATGCAGAAGCTAGCTAGTGTTGTTTCCAATAATGGGTGAGATGATGTGACAAAGTCCATTGGGACCCCAAACTTAAGAAAATGGCCAATTGGCAACTGCTCAAAACCAAACACGAAAGTGACAAAAAGTCTGGCTTATTTCTTGTTGCAGTCCGCTCTTTCTACTTTATGGAGTATTTAAAAAGTAAACCATTCCCTTTTCCCTAAAACAAGTATGGAATCAAGAACCCTCCTTCTTTTTTACTTTTAATTATTAATCATTAATCCTAATTAAAAGTCCCTACTTATAGCTAGAGTTGATTCCACGCTTGCTTGCATCTTAGGTGTGTTCATGGGGATAATATTTTTTAATTTAAGTTTTAGGTATAGTCTGAAAAATATTCTACACAATCAGATAAAATTAAATTGATATTGCAGGTTGTCCAATTTTTTCTTTTTCCAAATTTTATGTAAAAGATTCGATAAACTTGAACTGCTATTGCAGATTGCATAATTTTTTATGTCAAACTTACTTGATCGAATAGTGCACAAAACTTAAACTCAATTATTTTTTACGAAAAATAAGTAGGTCTTTTACTTATTTTTATGTGTTTCGTACATAAAGAGAAAATATCATCCTATAAATTTAGTATATAATTTAGATAAATGTTATTAAGTTTGGGTGAGGAATGATTGAGGAGTAAAGGTGTGGGTTGGTAGGGATGGGGGTACGGGGATAAAAATGAGGTGAGTTAGAATAGAAACGGAGATTAAAGAGCACAAGAAGGTTCAACTGAAAATTCTTTGTTGAGAAATTATAAGTATTATATAAATGAGGAAAAAAATATATTTTTTGCATAGTTCAAATTGTTGAATTCTCTTTGTATAGTGAACTTTTTTTTTTTTGAATTTTCTTATTTGGATTTGTGGCTTCACCAATTGTATTAAAAGATAAAAACGATACAATCAATATGTAATAGCATTTGTGAAGCTTTTTTTTTTTACTTCAAAGAGAAGTCACTCCGTATAAAACACAGTCAATACACCCTTAATTTGATCAACATTTAATGGAATAAATGTATAAATAACATAAATATCAATCTTTTAAAAGTAATTACACTTTCTCCCACTTTTTAAATTATTTTACTCTTTCTCCTTATTAATATACATAACATAACCGACATATACATAACATTCTGTGTATATGTGAAATTTTTGTAATATGTTTAGAGAGTTAAATTTTTTTGTAATATTGAAAATATAAGTTGTGTATTTGTGTAATTTTTAGATAAATTAATTAATTAGGCACTTACAACTCTGGATTAGGCTAACAAAATCCAAATAAATACTAAAACGGAACGGCTATATTAAAAAGAGTGTAATTTGAAATTACAAAAAATCCCTTACTTTACGCACCCTCTCTCCCTCTCCCAACGTAGTATATAAATAATAGTAATCTCTCTTCTTCCCATTCCATAAATGTGAATTGCTTTATTTTTTCATTTTTTTCTCTATATAAAAGTCATTCATTCTATCAGGATTAACGCAAATTGAAAGAAGAAGAGAAGAATGGCGAATATAGGGATAATGGACAGCGCCTATTTTGTTGGGAGAAATGAGTTGTTATCATGGATCAATGCTAGGTTGCAGCTTAATCTCTCTCGCATTGAAGAGGTATACTCATTTCTTATTTTCTTTGGTGTTTTGCGTATAAAAATCGGGGATACCGGAAGGGATTATAAGGCGGGGAATCAAATCCTCGCCAATAATGTAAAAGAACCAACCAACTAAGCTACCAATATTCCTGTTTTCTGAATATGTATCAGAGTTTTTTTGGGTGAATTTCAAGTTTTTTTTTTTTTTTGATTAATTTCTTAATTTGTACCGGTTTGTGAGTGGTTTTGATTTTATTTTTTTTTCATATAGTTTTTCTGCCGGTTTACAGGTACTGAAATAAATGCTTCAATTATGATGTTTACTGTAGAGAAATTTTGCGTTTCCCTCGAATTTTCATTCGTTTTTTCCGCCTTTTACTGTGTTATACAAGGCCATGAGGAATTGGATTGTTGTTGTTGGAATTGAACTCAGCTAGTTTGGTTAAGGCATTGTTGTTGTTGTTGTTGTTTTTGTTGTTGTCAGCTGCTTTTTAGCGAAATTTTGGTCAATTGTTTTTCAGGGTTAGGATCCTTTGCATTTTGTGTAGCTGTGACTTGTGAGTTCACCGACATTCATTGTTTGGGGATTTTGGTGCCGGTCTGCCGAAATGGGACATTGTTGTAGAATCCTTTTGTGTATAGGCTGTTGTTGATTTCATAATTCAATACATTTAGTATAGCTGTGAGTTCTATAAGCACAGAGCAGTGCTGGAAAGACGATGTTTATTAATGAAGCAGAAAGCGTATTAAATAGAGTTACAGATAAACTAAGATGAGTCCTAAACTAACTAAACTAGATCAGTCCTAAATAAATAAAACTTCTGAAACATATATTGTGATTACACTTCTAATTACTAACTAACTTGACACGGGATGTGTCAATACGCCCCCTCAAGTTAGGCGGTGAGTCGCTAAGCCTAACTTGAATAAATTCTTCTCAAAAGTCAGTTTAGGCAGTGCCTTGGTGAGAGTGTCAGCGATTTGATCGGCAGCATGGACGTGAACAACTCGAACCTTTTTTATGTCGACATAGTGGCGAACAAAGTGAAAATCCACTACAGCATGCTTCACTTTGCTATGGAGGACTGGATTTTTACTCAGGAATGTGGCTCCAAGATTGTCACAATAAATGGTAGGCATCTGATGTATTGGAACGCGTAGCTCAGTGAGAAAATTGGTAACCCACAGGGTTTCAGAAAGGGCATTAGCCACTGCCCTATATTCAGACTCAGTGGAGGAGCGAGAGACAATATTTTGCTTCTTTGAGGACCAGCTAATCGAATTGTGACCAAGGAGCAGAATATACCCGGATGTGGAAACTCTTCATTGGTAACTAATCACCTTTGGGTAGAAGCATGGTAACAAAAAGAAGTCAGCCTTGAGGGTCTTCTAACTGAAGATAAAGGACCGGTAATTGAATCAATAACCGTAGTTACTAGACTAGCACTTAAATTAGCTGTGACAGTATCTGTTGGTGCGTCTTATATGTTTGATCTTAATGCCATTGAACAGAGGATCTTAATGCTTGCTTGGAGAGCGCAAATCCTTACGCGGTAAATCAATAGCATTGGATTTAGTTCTTTCCTTCTTTCTTACTTTCATGGGTTGGTTTGGCCTTTTTCCGAGCTATAGCAAAGAGCGATTTAAGCGCGTCATGTACGACCTTGGCATTCATCTTGTTGTTGTTAAGCATATTTTGGAATATGTTGTTGACACACTTTGTCAGCAATGTCCCCACCCCAATCCGCATCAAAGTACACGTGCAGGTTGAAGTCCTCAATAGGGGTTACACGTAGGCCTAGTTGGATGGTGCCACGCAGGTAACGAAGAACACGTTTCACTGCTTTCCAATGGAGATCTGATGGTGCTTGCATAAATTGGGACAACTTATTTACTGCATATGCAATGTCCGGTCTAGTGAAAGATAGGTATTGAAGCCTGCCTAAGACCCGACGATAGCGTGTTGCATCAGTCAAGTGAGTACCATCAGATAGTGTGATTAGCTCAGATGCACTCATTGGTGTGTGGACACTTTTGCAGTCGGTCATTAATTCATCATTCAGGATCTCATTCACATAGTTTGCTTGGGTGAGGATTAAACCGTCAGAGCTGCGTATCACTTCAACACCAAGAAAGTAGTGAAGATTACCCAAATCTTTAACATAAAACTGAGAAGCAAGGGAAGCAATAACCTGATCGACATGGAAAGTGTTGCTCCCTGTAACAATGATGTCATCCACATAGACAAGGACAAACATTGTGTCACCTAGACCCTGCCTTATGAGTAGCGAGGCATCCGATTTCGTCTTAATAAATCCTATGGATGAAAATAACCCGTGAGGGCATTGTACCATGCCCGAGGGGCTTGTTTCAAGCCATAGATTGCCTTGCGTAACCAACATATGTGAGTGGGTTTGTCATCACTAGTGAAGCCCGGAGGTTGTGCCATGTACACCTGAGATCCAGATTGCCCTGGAGAAATGCATTGTTGACATCAAGCTGGCGGAGATTCCAATTATGGCGAAGTGCCACAGAAAGGATTATTCGGACTGTGGTAGGCTTGATGACTGGGCTGAAAGTCGCGTGGAAGTCAATGCCTGGCCTTTGAGTGAAGCCTTTCGCAACCAGTCGTGCTTTATATCTATCAATAGACCCATCTGCTTTCCTTTTTATCCTGAAAAGCCACTTGCAAGAAACAATATTTTTGGTTGGGTCAGGAGGAACAAGTTCCCAAGTCTGGTTTTTAATTAAAGCATCAAGTTCCTGTTTCATCGCTTCACGCCACTCGGGATGTTTTTGTGCTTGTTTAACAGTGGTGGGTGTGGTGGTGGGGTTCAATTTAGCCAAGTAATCAAAAATTTGTTTGGGTTTGGTGATATTATTTTGGGAGCGAGTGACAACACGGGTAGAGGGAGACGGACAATGAGGTGATGAGGGAGCGTGTTCTGACTCGGGGAAAGGGCAAGTTGGCTGAGGAGTCACTTGAGTAGGTGGTGTAGTTTTCCTGCGTTGATAAACAAGGAGAGGTGGTGGGCTGTTATGTGTGTTTATGGGGATAGGTGTTGGTGAACTTGTGATTTTGAGCGGCAGACGTTGGCGGTGTGGCCAATCCTATTGCAAAGTTGACATCGAGTGACAGATCTTGGATTTGGGTTAGACTGCCACTGTGGAGTGTTTGGATGTGAATTCTGGTGCCATTGTTGGGAAGTGTTGTTCGGCGTGTGATTGTTGCGATTGTTGGCATTGAATTTGGTAGGAGTAGCGACTGCAGCAGTTATGGGACCAGATAATTTCTTAGCATCCTCGTGGCGAAGGAAGAGTTCATGATCAAGTAGCTTTTCAAACAATTCCTCATAAGAGACAGCCGTATCACGGGCACGAATGGTAGCAGAGATTTCACAAAATTCAGGACCTAGGCCACTGAGTATTTTGGCGATGAGTTCAGGATTGGATACAGGAGAACCAGCAGTAGCTAACTCATCCGAAAGGGACCGAATAGTATGAAGATATTCGGTGATGGAATGAGAGTCCTTCGTGGTACGAGCAAGTTGATCACGCAGACTGAAGACCCGAGTTTGTGATCTGTTTGCATAAGTTGTGTGCAAAGCGTCCCACGCAGATTTGGACGAGTTGGCTGCAGCAACAGTAGAGGCAATTGTGGGTTCAACAGAGGCCATAAGGGCGTTCTGGATAAGTTGATCCTGACGAAACCAAGTTGAAAACGCAGGATTGGGAGATATGAAGATGTTTATTAATGAAGCAGAAAGCGTATTAAATAGAGTTACAGATAAACTAAGATGAGTCCTGTCCTAAATAAATAAAACTGCTGAAACATAAATTGTGATTACACTTCTAATTACTAACTAACTTGACACGGGATGTGTCAATAAGTTCACTGAATTCATTGGTTCGTGATTTTGGCACTTGAGTTGGACGTGGCTGTAGAATCCATGGTGAATTGGACGTGGTTGGTTTGGTAATTCAATATTTATTCTTGGAAGTTGTTTTATAGGCCTTCATGCTGGTCTATTCTAAAGCCTTGCGGTTATTTAGTAGATTTTTGGTTACCTAGTTATCTAGGTTCTCAGTGTATTGTATTTCAAGATAAATGCCTGTTAATGTTACTGGTGTAACAGTTTAGTGCCATGGCAGGTTTCTCTACTTTAAAGGGTTTATTTAGCGCTCGTCACTAGCTAAGTGCATTTGGAATTCTTTTGAATTGTAATCCTGGACACCTAGGCGATGCAAATGATCTGTTTGGTTTATGTAAAGATCCACTTCTCGAGGAAAGGCACAGGAATACAATGCTGATGGATGGGGTAGAATTATATCACTTCTAGTATGATTAATAAACAGTTTAATACAGAATGTGAATGGATCACATTATCTTGCTGCTGTTTTATCATGCACAGTTATTTATTTCTCATTTCTGGTGGGGAAATTATCTTTTGATATGTTCATAGGAAATCATGGAGTTTACAATCAAAACGAGATGGACAAGGAAATTTCTCTAAGAATCTCTCGAAGTTGAGGAATGCATGACCTAAGAGGTCTAGTCACACAGATTAAATTTGGTGTTCATATTCTCCTTTCAAATTTTTGTTCCCAGATAAGCAAATGCCTACATGTTTTATCTATGACGTGGGGTTTAGTTAGTATCACAATTTGCTTTAAAAGTTCTAGTTGCATCTTTTGTAACGAGTGGAAAAGATTAGCCAACATTTTAGCAACCTTCTTATGTTCAGTTATTTAACTTGATAGGTATTACTGGTTATACAGTATAGTAAGCATAAAATGATAATAATCTTTTGAAATGTTGATGATTTTTTTCTCTTCTAATGTTATATTACATATTTGAATTACAAATTTATTATGTAGGTTGCATCTGGGGCTGTGCAGTGTCAGATGATGGACATGACCTATCCTGGAGTTGTTCCGATGCACAAGGTGATTACTGCATGTGATGTTCTGGTGGTCCTATCATAACATGTTTGATTTGTTGTGGCATGTTTTATCGATTATATCTGGTTACAGGTCAACTTTGATGCAAAGACTGAATATGACATGATCCAAAACTACAAAGTGCTGCAAGATGTTTTTAACAAGCTAAAACTTGACAAGGTAATTTCTCACGAGACAAATTTCAAGTTTTACGTGGAACTTTTTACCGAGAAAGTTTGGCTCCCTTCTTTCTTCCAAAGTCAAACCTCTCACAGCAGATAGTATTTCATTTTGCCTTTTTTTTTGGGTCATATGAAGTTTGGCTTAAATCTTTCAACTTACTTGTCTTACCTAGTTTTTGTTTTTCTGTAGTTAGCACTTTGGATCTGTGATGATGGTTATCTTATATTACAAATACTAATAATAACAATAATAAATGTAAAATAAAATAAAACAAATAAATTCTTCTATGCTGGTGGGAGATAGTAGGTAGCGGTGGAATTGTTGAGGTGCTAGGAAGTTGGTCCAGATGCAACCGTTATAAAAAATAGAGAATTTTGTAGAACATATTCTGACAAAATAGTTTAATTGCTGATTTCGAGGAATGGTTCCTTTGAGATTTTCCATTGTATTACCTGCACAGCTACCTTTTTAACCAAGTATTCAGTCATCAAGGGTTAGCCTTGGTGAAACAAAATAACCTTCTGCGGAGAGGAACTAGATGATTCTTTTTGGTAAATTTTACAGCTGGTTTCCATTCTGCTTGCAGCATATTGAAGTTAACAGGCTTGTTAAGGGCCGTCCTTTGGATAATTTGGAGTTCCTGCAATGGCTGAAGCGTTATTGTGAGTCTGTAAATGGCGGTATTATGAATGAGTATGTGCTTCTTCTCACCTAGCTGAGTGTTTTGTACTTCTTAAACTTGGAAGCCAGATTCTCATTAGTTGTCTCTCCTATGTTGTAATTGTGCAGGAACTATAATCCTCTGGATCGCAGAAGTAAGGTTGGGAGGGAACGAAATGTGAAGGGTTCTCAGAGAAATGCAAAGTCTTTGCAAACTAGCAACTCTCATAACCCTGGACTAGGGGAAGGCATTACTAAGGTTACAGGTGAGTGACCGTGATATTTTCCTTATCTATCTCGGTTAGTATTACTTTTCTTAAACTATGTTTTTGAATAGGAATAAAACACGGAAGGTCAAGTCCAGTAAAGGGCGGAGTTAATTCTTCAATGGAGATTCAGGCTTTGTCAAAGGAGGTAATAGACTAATATCTGTGTGAAGTTGGATCTTTCAAGCCCTATTGTTATGGTTTAGCAGATTGATTGAGTGAATGACTAATTGTCTCTTCTAATTTAGCTCTATTTAATGGGGCTTAGTCAATCACGGTACTTGTTTCTTTATGGCCAAAGATACTCCTATTCTGACAGGATCTTGCTGAACTCTTTTGGACTGCCAAACCACACAAAAATGTAGTACATTTGTAGCTTATGATATGGTTCCCTTAAGTATTAAGGGATCACTTCTGCTGCTGTTGGTTATTTATTTATTTTTGTTTCCGACCCTAGGTTCGGTTTTTGACAGTAGCCTCAAAGTTTGCTTAAAGATGCTATGACAGCACAAGGATATATAATTGCCAATTCTATGGAATTTTTAATTTGTCTGATAGATGAATTATTGAGTAGTGGAATGAAACAGCCCAAAATGGACTGGGATGGATATTCCAGATTTATAACAAATCCCAACTAGACAAGGTTTGCGGTATAGTTGTTATTATTGTTTCTTTGCTTTCTGTGATAAGTATCCACTCCTGTGATTATATAGCTCGTAGACGCTGCTTGTCCTGCTATAAACTCACTGTTTTGGTTGCCTAGTAGTACTTCGAAAGCTTATTGGCACTCATTTCCTGACCATTCAGGTTACAGATCTCAAGCTCTCTGCTGACCACTTGGAGAAAGAAAGAGATTTTTATTTTGCAAAGTTACGAGAAATTGAGATTCTCTGCCAGGCTTCAGAGTTAGAAGATGTCCCGGTAAGCTCTTCTCTCCCATCTTTCTTAGAGGAGAATGGTTGTGATGTAGCTGCCTAGCTACAAAAGCTCTTCTCTATAGCGTGACTTTCTTGCGCATGTCTAACTGGTATACCACAAACAACATCTGTTGGAAGGATCAGCATATAACATCTATGTGCACTTATTGGGCTAAAGGAAACTCGTGCTTCCCTTCTATTGCATAACCACTTATAGTTTTGAACCCCTAAAACCCAGTCCCTACATTAAGCTTACAAATACTACACCATTTGCTTGTGTCATGGATTTCCTTCGTTAATACCTTTTAATTGTCACATGTATAACATGGTAAGGAGAGTAGTTATGAGAGTCTTGTACCTTATATTGCAGAGAAATTATTTGACCCCCTCTTTCTGCTCTTTTCCCTTTATTTAGACAATTTCAACTACTTTTGCATTGTGTACGATACTTCAGAGATTTTCATTTAAGTGGTTGTGCATTTATTGGTGTCAATGTTTAAGCATGATGCTGAATACACTGCTCCTTCTGTATCTCACAGTTAGAGCAAAGTTTTTCTACATTCTGTCATTAACGTGTATTACTAGTCACCAGCTAATCATAGGGGTTGGTACTATTGCATTTTACAGTTGGCTATGGCAGTTCAAAAGATATTGTATGCTGCTGATGCAAGAGAATCAGCTTTGGCCGAAGCTCAAGAAGTTCTAAGTCACTCTGTGAATGGAAGTAAATGCGAACTGGAAGTGGAAGATGATAAGTAAGAATTGCGTGCAGTAGTTTCTTAAATGTAGAGATTGCTGGTTCATCTATTGATGAAATGTTGCCAAGCTTCTGTTGTGTACATTCATGTTTTCTTTTGCTTTTAGAAAAGTCTTTCTCTAATGTTTACTGATGGAGATATCTCCAGTGAAGCAGAATTTGTATGTTTGATGTTGAGAGACCATGTTAGTCAATTTTAATTGAAAGAGTACCATGAAGAAGCATATCTTCCACAAAATAAATGATTCGGAAAAGGGAAGAGGGAAAAATAAAGAGTCCTTGTTTGATTTTCCTTGAGCCAAGGGTCTATCGAAAACAACCTCTCTATCTCCCAAAGTAGGGGTAAGGTCTAGTACACTTCACCCTCCCAAGACTCCACTTGTTGGATTACATTGGGCATATGTTCATTTTATTTAAAAATAAAAGATATAGCAGGTGGAGAGCAGAGCCAAATCAATTTTTTCTTCTATTTTTTTTCCTTTGGTTATTTTCCCAATTTTCTCTTTCCTTTCTTTGTTAATTTTCAATTTTCTCTTGTTACCAGAATGCACTTTCCTATAACTAGAAGTAGATACGTCCATAGGACCATAATCATAGCTAAATTGTACACTCGTATTGTCCAGAGGAAGGCATTTGTCCACATTGATTATAATCCTTAATAATACATTCAGAGGCAGGCATTTGTCCACATTGAGCAGTTGAATTACTTGTGTTGCATCAGAGATAGATTACACTATCTTCTGACCTTTATATTGCTCGTTGAATTGTTATATCTTCAGCAGGGCAAAAGAGAACTTCCAATATCTTGAATTTGGGAATGGGCATAAAGCTGAAAACAAGAGGCACTCATTGCCATCACCCTGAATTATCATGTGAAATTCTGACAGCCCCTCCGGATTTTAAAAAATATTCAAAAGTGAAAAGTAAACATATTAGCAAGATTAAAATATTACTAATTGAAGAACACTTTCCTCGCCGTTATGCTCCAGTAAAAAGGCTAATGTTTTGGCACAAGGTTACAACATTTTCATCTTCTCTTCATGACACCGCACGTTCTGATTAGGGAGAAGTGGAAATATAACCATTTTAAGGTCGTGTTTTGGTAGGGAGGAAAGGAATTTTTCATATTTGGTTGGTCAATTTTTTTTTCAAGGAAAACAATTTTCTTGAAAGTCAGGAAAATTCTTTCTAAAAAATCCTGAATACCAAACACACCCTAAGCTGTCGAATTAGACTCAAAGATACGACGGCCAAAATGTAGTGCACGGGGTAAACAACTCGAGAGAGTTTAACTGCGATTTCTCCTGGAATAAGTTGCTTTTATGTATTTGAACAGAATACTCGTAGTGCTAAAACTTTTATTCTACAGTAACATCATCAAAATTGAGAAGATCAAGAATCTTGATCCTCGGAGCGGGTTAAACAACAAGAACAAAAAATATAAAATTGCTCATACTTCTTTACATAATTGGGACTTTGGGAGAAAGAGAACGGCATGAAGTGGGTAAGCATAGGTACTTCAACAGCTCAATGAATTCAAACGAGGAAGAACATATCACAGTCTGTTGGTTATTTTCATGATTTTCATTTTCCTTTCGCCTACTCATCATAGAAACAACAACCTTCCCTTCATCCTAATGTGTACTAAAGATATTAGCTCCACTCTATACGCGAAATTGAATGTACACTTTCCGCTAGAGAGACATTCGTTAGTATCAAACCGTTGAACCAGTAATAAGACTCTTGCCCTTGAACCAGTTGGCGTGCATCTCATGTTCTAAGATTTTCACGACAAATGAACTTCCAGATATTGATGACATTTCCAACTGCACAGGCACAGGGATGTAAGATAACTTCCACTAAAATGTATCTGGGATAACAAAGTTTTCATCAAATAGTAAACAACTACTTGTGGTTTCAGATGCTGCAATTGAATACTGATGTGATCCTTTCATTTACGGTGGAAACATAAAAATTTAGGGTCACTTCTGGGTCACAGCAAGCCAGAGGAGAATCCTCATATTGATGCAAAAGGCCCTTCATCCATTTCAAAATGCAGAAAACTTACATTGATTCAAACAACGGATGACAGGAACTATGAATTGCAACATCGGTAAACAGACAAACAGACAGGCAACGAGCTACAAATTAGATGTAGTCCAGTGGAAATATACTGAGTTAAGAATATTTAGAGTCAACCATATGACAGCATGGACATGTATTTAACTGAGTGATGGGAATACTATGTCACTTGGTCTATAGTTCTAACAAGAGATTTATCATATAGTAGCTACTCTCATAAACTTAATGCACTGGAAGGATTTTACCTTCAAAGATTTCTCTTTCTTGATAAGACATTGATGCGAGTTTTTTTTAGTTAAAGAAATACTTTTGTTTCATTTTCATGAAGAAGGAAGAAATCAATTCTCTCGAATCTGGTTGACTTGAGCTGAGGATACAACCTGCTTTTGGCTTGGGCTAGAATGAATAATACCCTATATAGCTTAAGCTGAGGATACAACACTTGCTCACCAGAATCAGCTTGAAGTTCCTTTTGGCCAAAAAAAAGATCAACATAAATCTATGTTCAGGTCTACCCACCTTCCCCTTGTACAAAGGGGACGTGTAAAGCTATATTCCAGAAATCAAATTGTAAAGAATTTCTATAGATCAAAGAAGTTGCCACTTACACTAAATTATCAATTTGAACAAACAACCCACCACCACACGCGCACACACCTTGGTAAAGAGTGACTTGATTGATGAGTTTCCAGATTAATAAATCTGGTATATATGTATATATAGTGTCAGCCAGATGTGACTAGAGTGATAAGTTTCCAGATTAATAAATCTAGTATATATGAGTTTAAGTTCTGTGCACCATCAGTGCACAAAATATTCTACACCGTCAGTAAACTTGACCTGCTATTGCAGGTTATCCAATTATATACACAAAATTTAAAAAAGAAAAAATTAGTTAACCTACAATAGCAAGTCAAATTTACCTGATAGTATAGAATATTTTGTACACAGACGGTGCACAAAACTTAAATTCTATGTATATATAGTGTCAGCCAGAAGAATCTGCCCCACTATGAAAAGGCAATTAGGTATAAACATATTACTTTATCTTCTTAAAGCACGCCACTTATTTGTTTGATGATGAATTCTAAAGTTCCATATCAGTCAAAAGTCAGTAGGAGCATGAAAGGCATCAATGCTTACCCGAAGCCTCCATTTTTTTCCCAAAGCATAATTAACCACTCACTGACACAAAAGCTAAATGCAATTATATAAGTAGTCTTGAAACCTACCATAAATCTTCAGTGATCTGCTGATAAGTGCAAAAACATAGGAGTATGATGAAATCCTAACTGGTTGGTTTACTCCATCCCGAAACAAGTTTCAAGGCACTGTAGGTGTCATCATTGAATGGATCAGATGATTTTCAGAACCATCCTTAGGTGCTCTTGCAGTGTTGCCCTTTACCTAGAAGAGGATACAGAAAAAAAAACACAAGACTAAGAATGCTACAATGAATACTAGTTACAGCCGCAAATAAGGATAGAGACCTATAAGGGGTATGAAAGTTGTCACAATTATAGCTAATTCCTCTCTGGATTGAATAACAGCAGAAACTATCCAGACCTGCTCCTGAATTTTGGAAAGAATAGTTCCAGATGAAGGGTTTAAGAGGGTGGTTTGTCTAAGTCAACGGGCACTCAGGCATGTAATGCATATCACGCTAGTATATCTTATTTTCCTCTAACATATCTCCATTATCTGCAATTAGTAATCACGGCCCATTTTGTTAAGGTATCTGAGATGAAAATCATTATGGGGCTAAGCTGCAATGGCTAAATTCTGATTTTCCATTCTACGAAAATAACATTATAAAAAAGGAAAAATATAGCTTCACTAGAGGAACTGAATTGGATATAATCTAGTACCATTACCAGTTCTAATAGTTGTGATTATTATTTCTGCTAGGTATTTACTCACTTTCATATTTACTGGATCCACATTCTCTAACATAGATCTTTTTTTTTCTCCTTTCTTCTTTCTCCCTGCTAAGTTAAATGCTAAAACTATTTATCAGGTACTATGTTTGATTTAGTTTCTACCAAAGTTTTTCTGCTAGACTTTGAACAGTAAAAGAAGCAGCTGGATGTATCAATAAACATTTAAAAATTGAATTATGATTTCTTTATAATTAGTACACTTTAGTGATTTTTATAAACGTCTTCAATTAACTGCAGAATATATTTAAGGATGTAATGAATACATTAAACAAAAGGGTTTACCTGCTTCATTAGAGATTTGATGACTTCCCTCGCAGCACTATTTTTGTCTGTTTCCGTTCTAGCTTCTTCAGTTTTCTCCTGTAGTTGCCTTGATTTTTTCTCAAGCTCAGCCTCTAAGAACATCGATCTCTGCGTAAGAATCTCTACCTGCATTGGGTACATCTCAGGTGCAATAGAGCACATACAGATCAACTTATACCACAAATTTCTTTGTTTGAAATGACACCTAACACCATATACAAATTAATTACCACAACTTTTAAGCTGGCTGCTGTTTCTAATCAATTGTTACTTGGACTGTTCCAAGAAAACCCTTTGCAAGACAAGTATCAGTATCTAGTGCAATAGGGAGCTAGCTATATTAGAAACCACAGTAACACAATCTTTCTCAATGGACAGTAGGGATCCTGTGCATGCAAAAACTATTTGGACCAATCAGGATAGCAAAAACAAAGCTTCTTCTTGATATTGTTTTCATCTGTTATCCTGTTGTTCCAACCATTATGAAAATGTTTCCACAAATAGAAGGATTGCTTGAAAAAGATGTCATTTATCCAGTGTGGATAGTTTGGAGTACAGTGAGTGATGCCAAAGGATGTTAGAGGCTTAATGTCGTGCTGGCAGGGACACAGGATTAGCAGCAAACTGAAACACATTTGGAAAACCATCCCACTGTGCATCATGTGGTTTATATGCCTAGAAATAAATAAGAGATGCCTTGAGGAGAATATACAACATCTATTTTTTGTAAAATACAAATGCATACACAGCTTGTAGATCTGGTGCAAGTAATACTGATTAGAAGATATTGATCTTTTTGTAAGGTTTTGGACTCTGAAGCAAACTTTGTTATGAGGTCATTGTAATGCTTCTTTGTACTTTTATGCAGTACCTTCTGGCTACTAGCTTCAATAAATTACCCTCACTTTGTCGAACAAAAAAAGGAATGCAGCAACAAAGAGACTTGGCAAAAAATCTTGGCTATTTTTACCTGCTCCTTCAATATTGAAATTTCTTTTTTCAGACTTTCACTTGTTTGCTTTGAATCATCAAGATCCGCTTCGTGATTTGCTTGTGCAGCAAAAGCAGATCTCAGTGACACAGAATAAGATGAACTTGATTCAAAAGAAGCAGGAGAACCAGCTTGAGATAGACTTGTTGATCCAACATAAGAAACAGACAATTTCTCAGGGCAACCAGAAAAAGCCATCAATGGGCTTGATGTTCGAGATACTTCACTTTGAGTATTGCCATTAGGAATTGGAGAGACATTGTCAGAGTTTGAATCTTGCTTCTGGTTCTTTTTAAAATGTTGACTGTCAGACCGTTTGAATGAATTGAATGAGGACTTCCTAGAGAAAAGGCCTTTCTGTTTGGGACGGGAGGTCTCTTTCTCCTTCTCTCCAGTATTCTTCTGTAAGCTTCCAATAGTGGCCTTTGGCGGTAGACAAGTCGATCCAATATCCAAGCCCTTGTTCAATTTAGTAAAACAATCTTCACACACACGATAAGGTTTGTTTGTTTTTGGAGCCAAAGAAGCTCTAACAGATCTTTTACTGGTGCATACTTTGCAAAAGACAAGCCCACAGTTGTAGCAGTTATGCCGCTTTCGTCTGAGATTAAATGGACTCTGGCATCCAGTACAAATGGCATTATCGGCAAGAGACACTTCTCTGTGTAGACAAATGGCAGCAGTAAAATTATTTCCACAGACCACATGCTTTATTTGTTTTGCTTTCAGAGCCGCAACCAGTGTAGGAGTGTTCCTATCATTATTGTCCCCATGTCCTAGCTGTCCATTTCCTCCCTTTCCCCACGTGTAAAGCTCAGATTGTGAGCTCAGGGCCACAACATGGAAAGAGCCACAAGCTACTTCTTCAATGAAACAATTTGTAATTTTTCCTTGAACACGAGAAGGAAACTTCCCAGTACTTCCAGGAATTCCTAGTTGACCATAATCAGCTTTCCCCATTGTATATACTTGTCCTAATGTTGTCAGAGCAACTGTACTACTATGGCCACAGGCTACTCTACTGAAGTTGATGTCATCCAACTGTACGATGTTGCATGGAGTGAGTCTAGAAGCAGTATCTTCGTGTCCAAGTTGTCCGTCATCCCCATTGCCCCAGGTGAAAAGCTTCCGAGGTGGGGAGTTACTAGAACCTGAATCGTCAAAAGAGAGCTCTACCACAGCTGCAGTGTGCCAATGCCCACATGAAACTCTAGCTGTTCTTTGTCCTTGTAGAGTTTCAACTTCCCTAGGAATGCCAATGCTACTACGATCCCCATGACCTAGAGCACCAAATGTTCCATCACCAAAAGTAAAAAGTTGGCCAAGTGATGTTATAACAGCTGAATGCCATGGACCACAAGAGACGTATGAAACATGCTTACCAACCAAAGGACCCCTTACTTTTTTGGGGGTCCAGTGACTGATTCCAGTACCATGCCCAAGGAGGCCAAAGTTAAAGGTACCTTCACCCCATGTATAGAGATCTCCACTGATTGTTGTGGCACAAGTATGATAATCTCCGCATGCTGCTGATGTAACATTCAACCCACAGAGAGTGTCAATAAGTTTTGGGCTAGAAGCGTCAGTTTCTACTCCATGCCCAAGCCTGCCACTTAACCCCTCTCCCCAACTAAAAATCTCTCCTTGCTTTGTGATTAGTACGGCATGTCTTCTCCCACAAGCAACATATTGAGCATCAAGTAGTAATGCTGATTCCAAGGTCCTCGGCAAAGGTGCATCCCTTCTTGCAGCTTCAAACTTTCCAAGTCCACACATCCCACCACCAAGCAGGCCATCACCAATTCCTTCTCCCCATATTAAAATGTCACAAAGGGTATCAGTATTTGCGCAAGATCCCTGGCTAGATGAACTAATGACACTGGAGAAACTATTTCGGATAGTATCTGCAGAGCTCCGCCCAATTTCATCATCTAAGTTCCCGTATGATCTTGAGTTGAAGGAACTAGCGGCAAACTCTCTATGGGAAGAGCATTTTGTGTCTGAATCATACAGTATAAAGTCAGAGAATGCTCTTCCTAATCTCTTTTTTGGAGGACTCTCAGATGGAACTGAATCCAATAGATTCTTCTTTGCGTCCTGTAATGAGAAGAGAAAAGGAGTCAAGACCATAAATCAATCAACTTAACGAGAAAAGCATCATAGTAAGTACCTCATAGGGTGTACTGCTGCTTCCACTACTTGACAAAGCGGAGTGAGAACTTCGTTGTGTCACAGAAGTTGAACCATCAGAATATGCAGCATCATGTCTTATATCTGTTGTCCACTTTTGATAGTTAAACCTAGATATCAAGGCCCTGAGAGCAACAAACCAGACTTCTGCTTCTTCCTTATCTTTGCAGATCTGCCAAAGGGTTCAGTTTGTTGATTCTACCAACTAAAGATATAAAATTCTTCTAGAATTTTCCATTTTTGTACTAATAACAATGGTCTACTACAATCACCGTCGATGCTATTTTCTAACTCTTGAGAGTTCTAGTCCACATACTTTGGAAGTACATAACACATGCTTTTTTCTCCCTACATAACACATGCTTTAATGATGATCTTTATGGAAACCATATCTAACCAGTAATGAGCATTAACTTTTTGCGAGGACAGAGGTTCATATTATCCCTCTTCATTAACCCATTTATTAGTCTCTGGAATTTAAAGAATGGTAATTCTCACCCAATTAATATGGTGAAGTATGATATACTGAGGACATGATGCTAGATAGGAAGTTATGGAGGATGCGAATTAGGGTAGAGGGCTAGTGCGGGTGGGTGAGGCGTAGCTAGTAGTTAGGAGTGCTTTCGTTGCAGTCGTGCTAGTAGTCATAGGAGAGTTAGGGGTGAGGTGTGTGCGCACGTGATAGTGTAGAGTACTACGTAGTGGTGTTTTCTTTTTTGTTATTTCATCCCGTGGCATATTTTATTACGACTGTGTTTATTGTCCTATCTGCAACTGGGCATAAAGATACAATTTCCTATGCTATGCCATCTCCTCATACTTGCATAAGTTATGTCACAGATTTACATTTTAGAAAATCAAAAAAGGCAACTAAGGTATTGAAAAAAAAGCAGAAAAGGTATGAATATACCCCTGAACTTTAATAAATGGTACAAATATACCATCCGTCATACTTTAGGTATAAATATACCCTTGCAGTTAATGAAAAGGTACATATATACTCCCGAACTTTAATAAATGGTACAGATATATCTTCCGTCAATGCAAAGGTACATATATACCCTGAACTTTGATAAATGGTACAAATATACCCTCCGCCATACTTTAGGTACAAATATACCCTTACCGCTAATGAAAAGGTACATATATACCTTTCTCACTACCGGTAGGAAACATGTCACAATCTTGTTCATTTGTCCCTTTTTAATTTAATTTATCCCCATCTTACCCGAAAATAACTCTAATTTAACCCACAAACCAATCCAACTGTATGACGGAAGGTATATTTGTACCATTTATCAAAGTTTAGGGATATATTTATACCTAAAGTATGACGGAGGGTATATTTGTATCATTTATCAAAGTTCAGGGGTATATATGTACCTTTTCATTAATGGCAAGGGTATATTTGTACGGAAAGTATGACGGGGTATATATCTGTACCATTTACCAAAGTTCAGGGTTATATTCGTACCTTTTCCGAAATAAAAATGCATAGCTGGGAATTTTAACCTCAAAAGAGAGAATCAACCAACTGTGGAACGCATTCAAAAAGCGATTTGTTAATCAATCAATTAACAGTGGCTGAATCTTCACGTCCATATCATCCCAATAATACAAAAAAATTCTTAATACTCTGTTTGGGTGGTGGTTTCCATGGTATGGTATGGTATAGTTATTAAGAGAATCATGTTTGTTTTGATTATTTCTTAAAATGTATGGTATGGTTTAATTTTGTAGTTTGATAACCATGAAAATCCTCATTTTATATAATCACCGATTTGGGGTTATCCCATAGTTTGCTTATTTTTTTTCTAATTATGCCCTTACTTAATATTATATAATCCTATTTTACCCTTCACCTTATATTATTTAACTCCACCTCCTATCCCGACCCCGCTTCACCGACCTTGTCCCACGCCCTCCCCCCCTCCAATTTTTTTTTTTTGAAAAATTTCAAACTTTTTGTTTATCCCACTCCCTACCTTGACCCGACCCTACCCCTGCTAAACCCCCCAACTTAAACTTTTTAAAAAAAAATTATTTTTTAAAATAATTTCAAAAACTTTTTCTTACCCCCCTCACCCCCAGCCCTCCCCCCACCTGTACTAGCCCCCATCGGGATCTTTTGTTAAATGACCTTTCAAGTCTTCTTTTTAATTAAATAGACTACAAGTTTTTTTTTTTTAGGGAAATGACTCATTTTTTAGACAGATCTATTATCTATCCGACCGATATATAGACAGATCGATTATCAATCCGATTGATCGATTATCGATCCGACCTATATATGGACAGATCGATTATCAATCCGACAGATGAGAAAATAGAAGTAGACCATTTTGCTAAGTGGAAACTTGAAGAAGCTTAATAGCCAAATTTTCTCAGTAGGCCACTTTGCGAATTGGAAAATTGAAGAGGCTTAATAGCCAAATTCCCCCCCCCCACCCCCAGCTCCCCCCCCTCCACACACACACAAAAAAACAAAAAAGTTAACTTTTAAAAAAAAAATTAAATTTTTTTTTCTCATCCCACCTCTTACCCCGACCCCAACTCCACTACCTCCACCCCCAAATATTTTTATAAAAAAATTAATTTTTTTTCGTACCCAATCCCCCCGTTTATCATATTCATTTTCATTATTTTGTGTTAAATATATATAAATGCTTTTAAAAAACATTTTCCTACTTGTGTTACGAGCACAAGAAAATAAGTAAGAAACAATTTTATTTTCCTAACAAATATTTTTTTAGATTTCATACCGAATACACGCGTAGCATACACAAAAGATGCATTGAAACTTTGTACGTGTCATTAGTGTCACATCTCAAAACACCAAAAAAAAATGAAATTTGTTACTATAAAAAATGAATCCAGTTATATTTATTTAGATCTACTCTTTTATTGACTTTGTTAGAATTTACATGAATTTAACAACTTAATATATATACATGGCATAATTTATGACAGATTAGTAGAAGAAAATTATTTTATTAATAATTATTGATAAATTTAACATTTATAATAATTAAAGGCATTTTAGTAAACTTATCAGTTGCGATACAGTACCATACTGTCAAACCAAACAATAAAATTATTATTAAACAACAGAAAACAATACAATCCATCCAAACAATACCATACCATAAAGTAATGTATGAAATCATGGCAAACCACCATCCAAACAAAGTGTAAGAAAAACAATAGGGGTCATCTAAATCTCACACTTCCCTGTACAGAGGTAACTAGTTATATCTCTAACTGTTTAACGACTATTTTCTACTCAAAAATAAACATAAGAATGAAGGAATTCCATTTTAAGCAAGTGCCGGACGTAGAAGGGAATGTGACGTGCTCTAAGACTATAAGAATTGCTTACCAAATCCAAGGAATTTTTGCCATGTAGAAGTGAAAATGACTGATATTCTTTCTCAGGTCTAGGAAACCGCTGAAATATTGCCTACAATTTCATTTGAAATAAAAATGCAATCAATCGCACAATACCGCTTAATATGAAGTATGCATGATTGTGATAACATAAGATCTTACTGTCCGTTGACCGGGAATAATCCTTGAAACCAGACTTAGTTGAAGCTGTTTCTCCTCCTTTTCAACATACCATATGAGTCTAGTTTCATCCTGAAATTTGTCCAGCAGAAGCAGTTGATGGATGAAAATTTCAGAATGGATTACAAAACCTCAGAGGAATACCCCTTATGTGAAGCAGAGAAATTGGACCCTTGTGTGTAAAAGGGAGTGTGTGGGTGGATGGGTGGGGGGTTGATACAGAGAGGAGGGAGGGGGAGAATGAGCAGAACAAAGAAAGAAGCATAGAGCTGGCCTGGTATGCCCGACACATCCTTCTTAACAAGTTCCAGCACTTTAACTTCAACTCAATCCTCTCTTTTGACGTGAGGAAAACATCGTATTATAGGTCAAGCAATTACACTAAGCAACCATGTAGCTTAAAAATAGAAATATCAACTTGAAAATGTAGAGCTTTACCTAACCTATGCTTTAATTATTGCAAACCCGACTACATTTATTTCACATCAGTTTAGTATAAGCTGATGATATTATCCAATTGAACAGTTGCTAGGCTTCTCCACAAGTCAGAAACCACTTTATGTCAACCATATTTAACCCAGCATGGCACCTCTATGAACACAAACATTTCCTTTTAGTTGGTATGTCATTTTCACATTCACAGAAGGAAGTCTCACTTTGTAATACTTTCATGGCCAGACAAAGAGATGAAAAAGGAATCTTCTGAACAGTTTCTAAAGGGGTAGACAAGTAAATATTTATCCTCTCACTGATCTACCTTTTTCCTTACCATACCTATTGGCCTATCCTACCACTTTTCGAGTTCTTACCGTTCTCTTTCAACCTCTCTTCAAGCCTCTCCACCAATTCCTTCTACATGTATCTTTATCCTTCTCTCAGTTTCCTGCCGATTCTCCTTTCTCCCTAGTTCAAGCTTACCTGCATTGCAATGCTGGTGCCATTTTATGCCACTTGTTCCTTCTTAACATGTTTCAAAATATTTTTGAGCTTCTCAAACTTGTTTTACTTTCTTTTCCATTTGAAGTATATACATTATATAAAAAGTGTTTCTAATTTTGCTCCTTGCTAAAATAAGAAAAGACAATGTTTCAGATAGTAAGTGAGCCCCAATTTTTTAGTTTATATGGCTTGAAACTGTACAAAGAAGGGCATAATTTGATCACTAAGGAATCAGCTATTCTCACATGATATTTCCTTTTTGAGCTTTCTTGCATAAAATTGACCTTTCCAGCAAGTTAAATTCAGGTAGTTCAGAACTTCACAATTTATCAAAGAAATCAGAACATGCTCCCTAGATATGGAGGTCCAAGATTAGGGTATAAGCCTATAAGGTTAGTAGGTACTCGAACGTTGTCTAGTTTTCCCTATAAGAATTACTATTATAACTCTCTTACTATATTACTCTTTGATTTTCTTAATTGTTGTTTCCTTTTCTTCGGTTACCATATTGTTTGTTATTGCTACTGCTCTCTTCTTTATTTTTAGCATTTCTTCACTACTGTATTTCCTTTCCGTACTTGATTTTGATATGCTTTACTTGAGCCGTGGGTCTATCAGATCTAGCCTCTTCACCTACACAAGGACGTACACACCACCCTCCTTAGAGCCCACTTGTGGGATTACATTGGGTATGTTGCTGTAAACCTGAACATTCTGATGGCACATTTTTGAGTGCTGCTGAGACTTTGAAGAATCAGCTATTTCTACACTATACCTGCCTGATATATGGCATTTGGGGTTGTTAAATGCAGATTTGGAAGATGAATGGATATCACAGAGAGTGTGCTCTTATGAGGAGAAGCAAACCAGAGAAAAAAATAAGCAAAAAGATAGGGAAATAGTGCACAATCTAATGCATAGCCCATACAGTAGAAAGACGAAAAGGGCAGAACTTTGGCTTTCCTCTGCGTCCATACTTCAGCAGGTATGATCCTCTCTTTAAGGCTGTAATGGCCTGCAAGTTGCAAAAACAAGGATCTGTAGGTTGACGATAACAAACAACTCATTAAAGAAATTCTGTATCAGCAACAGCTACTCCCTTATTCCTCAAATTAATAATCTTGATTTATACAGTTATTAAGAGAATATATAGATTTTACTACAAATTAACAAGAGAATTTAAAGGTCCAAATCCTAGTTTCTGGAGTTCTAAAATAAAACAGGCAAAGAAGTCTGTTCCAAGGAATAACCCATGGGATCCATGTAACTATTTGTGGAGTATAATATAACTGAAATTATTTTCTGCTAAAATCATTTTAGAATAGAACTGAAAAGGAAAGGTCTAAATAAAGCATGAGACAAAGGGATTATATATTTTTCTAACGTTGGGGTGGGATGACAGACTACAAAGAAATTTGGCGCAAATGTATAAGCTCCTTTTATCTGATATTACACACAAAATGGTCTTTTCATTGGGGGCACCATATGTGTCAATATAAGAGTATTCAAGCAGAACCTACTTTCCACATATAATTTTTTGAAGTTTGAATTTCAAAGTAACTTTTGCAATACAGGATGGGTCTTTTTACCTCTGTACTAGTCTCCTTTCCACATTGACAAATTGCATGTTCTCAAGTTAACCGTGGCCAAATTGTAAACAAAATAAAAGGACACATAAAGAAGAATAACTAGGTAAAGTACATTTTGGAATTTTTCCACTAAAAGTTGGCAACAGAAAAAAACTAAAAATGTTCCATGCTATGATTGATAAGCCCATAAGGACACAAAGTATCCAAATGAGCTCAAGTACGCTGTAGACCTTTTTCCCCTTTATATAATGACTTGAAAGACATCAATATGGGTACGTTTTTCGTTCCCTATCCCACATCTTTGTGGTGCACAATTCTACTGCCATTATCAACTCCCTTTTCGTCAATCATTCATTGACCTTCCCTTGTCATTCATGATACCGAAGGCTAACTTTTGTGTATGGAGCTAAACTTCAACCAACTGGATCTAATTTGTGGCAGCAATGCTAGCTTTTATCTCTTTCTAAACAGAGAATAACTTTTTTAGATTTCTACAGCAGATTATCACATTACATGTTCTCCAGCGGAAAAAAATCAAGCTGGTCATTATAGAAGTGAAACCAATTAATAACAGGCAATACAATAAATAGGTATCTGTGGTGGAGCAACCAGAAAAAGAAATAACTACGCATCCTTTATGTTATTTTAAGTTAGACCTATAATTTTAATATGGTTAATACTCATAATGGATGTATTGCTGCTTAATTCAGGCTTTGGGAGCGACTGTTAATATATGAAGTTGCAAGGAACCTTCGCTCTTTTTGCATCATTCTTCTTGATAAACAAACCATAACATAAAGGTCTGAAAAACAAAAATAAAGGTGTTGATGTAATTATTGTAATGATTCTATTCATTTTATGATTAGGTGAACCAGTAGGATTTCCTTCTATTACCTGCAGTTTGTATTCTTTACCTTTATTGACTAAACGATACAACCATTTATACTGTTATTTCGGAATAAGAAGCCAGCTTTCTCATAATGGCGATGAGAGTTTTTCTGTTCTCACAAAAGATCAATTCCAAAGGAAAAGAAATTTACCCAGCACAACGTGGAGCTGTTACAGTGAAACTAATAGTTGCCCTTCTTCTATATCTGTTTCGTTCTTAAGCAGCAAAGAATAGAAAAGTTTAGCAACAAACATCACCTGTTCCACATTCCTGTCTCCAAGACTGTTCCTCTGTAAGTTGTTCATTAAGCTGATATATGAACTCTAGCACTTTGATCATGACAATACCAAACATCTGGCAGATGGCAAAACAGGCCCCATGGTTCCTCCATAGGAAAACTTCTACATACAAGAGAATGAGGATATTAATATCATTCAGACTATTTCAGAAGAACCAATAAACCTGAATAAGCACAAAATAAGGAAAATAGTTTTTGGAAAAATCTCAACACGGACTATTCAGAAATGACAATTTTCCTACAAAATAGAGACAAAAAAAAAAGTTGCAGTCGATGACATGCAGGCTTCTCGCATCGTTGTACTGAATAACGATTTAACATTACTTTTCACTAGTAATGTAACCTCATAAAACAAATTAGTTGCTTCAAGTACTAAACAAAACATCCTAGCATGTAGAATTTACACCTAAAAATTAAGCAAAGCCTACTTGAATATCCAGAACTACTGCTCATGACAACATCCACATCCTGTTTAATACTCAACAACACAAATCACTAACTATAATCAATCACGAATACATATCAATCCCATGTAAAACAAATTAGTTGCATCAAGTACATTTAAACAAAACATCCTAGCATGTAGCCATTACACCTAAAATGTAAGCAAAAACTCCTTGACTATCCAAAACTACTGCTCATGACAACATCCGCATCCTATTTAGTACTCGGATCAATCGCGACTACATATCAATATCACGTCAAGACATGCACCTATACTTACCGTTCAAAATTCAGCTGAAAAACAGCATTACAATCAACAAGGAGCTAGGGTTTAGGTCAATGCGAACCAATTTACACACGTTTGACCAGTATATGCAACAGAGAACACCGCTAAGCAAATGAAATTCAATGAAAATGAAAACGAAATTCACAATTCGTGCTTACATAAAATCAATACAAGTATTTTAAGGAGTACTCACTGCTGCGAGTTCTGGAAGAAGCAGAGGTCAATTAGGCTCCATTAATCGAACGAACAGAAGAAATACCAGCGGATTTCAGAACCGCAAATTTTCTATTTGATAGCAAAACACGAAGCTCTCGTTGATTTTTCTATAAGCAAAAATCGATAAAGTTATCGGCCGATCGAAACGTCTAGAAGGGAAATGCCAATTTGAAAGAGGAAATTAGTGTGGTTTTCCTCTCTCTCTCTCTCTCCGTTTGTGTGAGCAGGCCAGTACGTAAGTGCCTGTGATCGAAATATATATGGTATACTATACGTAGCTCTTCTTCTTTTTTCCCTCGCGGAATTCTTTTTTCTTTTTTTGTGTGTTTATAGTTATTCAAGTCAACCGATCGTGAAGTTGTATTTTGTTGATGACACGTAATCAATGTGAAATCTGAATCTGTTGCGGCAAGGAAGTGGGGTACTAATGTTTACAGGGGACTTTTTCTGTTTTCTTCCAGTCTTGTATCCAATCAACTAACTTCCCGCCAATTTCTTCCAAGCTGGGTTGGTTATGTTATGTACCTTCCTATTTTCCATTTCTTTTTTCTTCTAGTTGCATTTCATCTGCGGCATAATTAAAATTTTGAGATTCAAATTTCTGAATTTTAACTTTGTTATCTTCTCTTAATTTAGCATTTAATGCCTTCTGACTCATTTCAAACTAAGTATCATATTAGGAATTCAACATCAAAATTGATAACTATTTCAATTATACATTTAACTTTAAAAGGAACAGTTACTATAAATATTTGCTCAATTTAAAAAATATATATATAATAAATAAGGATAACGTAGTAAATTATAAGGATATCTCATAAACAGAAATAGATTGTTTTTCTCTCTTTAATTTATAAAAGAGGCACATTAGCTCCTTTCGTGCAATAATTTCCAACATAGATCACACAAATTACAAGGTTGGAATAATTAGATGAAGAATTAGTAAAAAGATGTTGAATAACGACTACTCCATTCACATTGCATTTGGCCAAACACAGACTCTAATGAGACTAACATATTTTATTTTATTTGATTAGTTTATTACAGTAACAATAATACAAAGCAATGATTGAATTTAAAAAAATTTATCAAAGTGGAATCAACAAAAGGGCATTTGGTCTAGTGGTATGATTCTCGCTTAGGGTGCGAGAGGTCCCGAGTTCAATTCTCGGAATGCCCCGTTATTTCCTTTTTGTCTTCTACCCTTCGTTTTTGGTAAACCAACTTTCAACGTCTAAGTAACAAAAACTTTATCGAGCCGTTCACCAATTTTTGGTTATTTACTTATGTTTTTCAAATCACTTGGTGCTTAATTTGCAAAATATATTAAAACAACTACTATAACTGATTTGAGATTGGAACAACTTATCTCCGATATAGGGCCAAAGTTTATGATCTCCAAGGAACTTCAGATTTGTAGCTAAACCAAAACTATTTTTATGTTTCTTAATATTTTTTTTTAGACAAAAGTGTTATTTTATGGTGTTCAGGTACAAGAATTTGTATACATCCAACACCAACTTCAACTCTAGTTCAAGTCTAAGACAAGAACATATTTGAAGTTACTTAACACCTTCAACACTAGATTATGAATAATCTATCTAAGAAGTGTGTTTATTTTCAGAAAATAGATGAAATAGAATTTGTAAGGCCAAGTTCCCCGACTTCACCGAGTGTCCTTAAGGAATAATTTTTCTCACTGTACCCGAGGTTATGGAATCTTCCTCCCAGGATAAAATGACCTTCAATCCGAACAATAGTGGTACCTCAAATTGTTGAATTCAACGAACTCACTCAACAGTTTGATTGATCACACAGAATGTTTTGAAGACAATAAGAGAGTTTGTAATTTAGAAAATTCGTGTCTAAACCTGTGGATGAAAGCAGGTTTATATAACCTTTATATACCTCTTCTGAAAAGTGGCAATGGTTCACTTAAAAGGTGTGACCTTTGCTGGAAAATCATGTTTGTTCGTCCAAAGATTGCATCTTTTTTGAACAGGCAGACTATTTCATGAATCAGTGTGTCATTTCGTTGAAGGATTGCATCCTTCTGAAGCATCAGTTCGAAACAGTGCATCCTTCTGAAGCATCAGTTCGAAAAGCTGAATGCATTCATATAACTGGAGGATCAAAACACAGAAAAATTTACTGCGTTTTTTATTTTTCCCTTCAGATTAAATTTCTGTCAAATAAATTTTGTTCAAAAAGATAGATCTCATCGATCATTTGACAAATCCAAATCCAAATCCGAAGTCGAAGCCGAGCAAGTGACGACGACGACGCGAGGCATCTCTTATTTCTTGCCTCACTTACCAAGTGTAATAAGTGTTTCTTAATATAAACACTTGAAAGTCACATTCTCCCACCAATGTGGGAGAAATAGTATATTTTTCATTTTAGAGTACATTTTCCATTTTAGTGTTTTCTTCTCTATTTTTCCTTCCACTCAGGTTCCTCTATTTTCCATTCACACTTTTCATATACTTTGAACCCAACAATCTCCCACATGAATGAGAATGACTATTTTTCGTAAAATTTTACGGACAAGTATGTGATCATCAAGTAAAGACTGATTGCATCTGGATAAGTGGGTTTTCCTTTGAACTCTCCGTAGTGAATATGCATCGGATGCACTCGGTCAATCGGTAGATTTGATATCCTTGAACCGTCGAGCTTTAATGTACACCTAGACAACACATGTCACATAACCAGCCTTTTACCCCTTATGGTTCTCACGATTTTGTTCTTTTCAGCCATGAATACTTCCCGATTTTATGAGAGCTTAGAGAATAGGCCTTTACTAACATTCTCCTTGAAGCGGCTTCCACTTCGCCCTCACATAGGTGATTTCTAAACGTTCAATCCTATAGATTAAACTATTTGGTCAAATCTGTCAAATTTAGATAATCATTAAAAAACTTTTCACCTTAAGTCTTATCCTTGTTTACTAAACATTGTCTACATCATAAGAATGGGTTGGGTAATTGACAATATTGAACTTGTCAGACACAACTTTGTTTGATCTCCTTGAACCTAGCTCTTGGGATCTCCAGTCTGCTAGGTAGAGTTACCGTCATGCTGACTTGTCCTAGGCCTTAAACCCATTCCCTTGGATGTCCTTTCCACTCCTTCTCTAGATAGGCCTTTTATAAGTGGATCCGACATATTATCCTTTGACTTTACATAGTCAACAGTGATAATTTCACTAGAGAGAAGTTCTCTAACGGTATTATGTCTCCGTCGTATGTGACGAGATTTGTCGTTGTACACCATGCTCCCTGCCCTACCTATTGTCGCTTGGCTATCACAGTGTATACATACTGGTGCCACTGGTTTGGGCTAATAAGGAATATCTTCCAAGAAATTCCAGAGCTATTCTGTTTCTTTACCGGCTTTATCCAATGCGATAAATTCAGATTCCATTGTAGAGCGAGCAATACAAGTTTGTTTAGATGATTTCCAAGAGACTGCTCCTGCACCGATAGTAAATATATATCCACTCATGAATTTTACTTCATTCGATCCGGTGATACAATTTGCATCACTATATCCTTCGAGTACCGCGGGATATTTATTATAATGCAAGGCATAGTTTTAAGTGTATTTAAGATACCCCAAAACTCTTTTCATTGCCATCCAATGAGTTTTGTTGGGATTACTCGTGTATCGACTTAATTTACTAATAGCGCATGCTATGTTTGGTCATGTACAGTTCATTATATACATTAAACATCCCAATACTCTTGCGTACTCCAATTGTGAGTCACTTTCACCTTTATTCTTTCGAAGTGCAAAACTCACATCCAATGAAGTCTTGACAATACCGAATTCCATATACTTGAATTTTTCAAGTACATTTTCAATATAATGAGACTGTGACAATGTCAATCCTTGTGGAGTTCTATGAATTCTTATTCCTAAGATCACATCCGCAACTCCAAGGTCTTTCATATCGAACTTACTCTCGAGCATTCGTTTTGTTGCATTTATGTCAGAAATGTTTCTACCGATGATCAACATATCATCTACATATAAACAAATAATGACTTGGTGATTCAGAGTGTCTTTAATATAAACACATTTATCACATTCATTTATCTTGAACCCGTTTGCCAACATGGTTTGGTCAAACTTTCCATGCCATTGTTTAGGTGCTTGCTTTAGTCCATACAACGACTTAATAAGTTTACACACCTTATTCTCCTTACCTGAAACCACAAAACCCTCAGGCTGTTCTATGTAAAAAAACTCCTCCAATTCTCCATTTAGGAATGTGGTTTACACATCCATTTGATGGATTTCAAGATCATATACCGCCGCCAAGGCAATTAACATTCGAATCGATGTTATCCTTGTTACTGTCGAGTATGTATCAAAGTAATCAAGGTCTTCTTTTCATTTGAAGTCTTTTACTACAAGTCTTGCCTTGTATTTGTCAATAGTACCATCCGCCTTCATTTTTCTTTTGAAGATCCATTTAGAACCTAAAGGTTTATTTCATGGAGGAAGATCAACCAATTCCCACGTATGGTTGCTTAAGATTGAATCAATCTCACTGTTGACTGCCTCTTTCCAAAAGGATGCGTCTGACGACGACATCGCTTCTTTAAATGTTTGAGGCTCATTTTCTAAGAGAAATATTACAAAATCTGATCCAAACGAAGTAGACGTTCTTTGACGTGTACTACGTCTTCGATTCTCTTCATTATGTACATTCTCACTTGGTTCATCTCGAGGTCGTTTAGATTCTCCACTAAACTGTTCATGTTTAATTTTATACGGGTAAATGTTTTCAAAGAATTCAGCATTATCTGATTCAATTACCGTATTTTCATTTATATCCGGATGTTCGAATTTATGAACCAAAAACTGACATGTTTTACTGCTTTTAGCATATCCTATGAACACGCAGTCCACAGTCTTAGGTTCTATCTTAACCCTTTTAGGCATAGGAACTTGGACCTTTGCTAGAAACCCCCACACTTTAAAATATTTCAAGTTGGGTTTCCTTCTTTTCCATCTTTCATAAGGAATTGATTGTGTTTTACTATGGGGAACTCTATTGAGTATACGGTTGGCTGTAAGGATAGCCTCTCCCCACTAGTTTTGTGGTAAACTAAAACTTATAAATAAGGCATTCATCATTTCCTTCAACGTTCGATTTTTCTTTCCACAATTCCGTTAGATTGAGGTAAATACGGGGCTGTAGTTTGATGGACGATTCCATTCTCTACACATATTTCGGCAAAGGGAGATTCATATTCTCCGCCCCTATCACTTCTTATCATTTTTATCTTTTTCTATAACTGATTTTCTACTTCAGTTTTGTATTGCCTAAACGTATCTATTGCTTCATCCTTACTATTTAGCAAGTAGATATAACAATATCTAGTGCAATCGTCAATAAAAGTTATGAAATACTTTTTCCCACCACGTGATGATATTGACTTCATATCACAAATATCAGTGTGTATTAAGTCTAAGGGATTGGAATTCCTTTCAACGGACTTATAAGGATGTTTTGCATACGTTGATTCCACACACGTTTGACACTTTGATTTATTGCACTCAAAGTTTGGTAAAAACCTCTAAGTTAATCAGTTTTCGTAATGTTTTATAATTAACATGACCTAAACGTTCATGCCACAAATTATAAGACTCAAATAAGTAAGAAGAATTTGAACTTTAATTGATTTCAACATTCATTACATTCATCTTATAAAGGCCCTCGGTGAGATAGCCTTTTCCTACATATACTTCTCCTTTGCTAATTACAATTTTTCCAAAAACGGTTACTCATTTGAATCCGTTCTTGTCTAGAAGTGAAACAGAAATCAAGTTCCTACGTAATTCAAGAACGTACAAGACATTGTTTAAGTGTCAAGACCTTTCCTGAAGTCATTTTCAAGCCCACTTTTCTTGTTCCTTCTACCTTAGCCGTAGCGGAGTTAGCCATGTAGATCATTTCTTCTACTTAAGCCGGAGCGAATGACGAAAACAACTCTATTTTGGCACAAACATGGCGGGTGGCACCAGAATTCATCCACCACTCACGAGGATTCCCCACAAAGTTGCATTTTGAAAACATAGCACACAGATCATCACATTCTTTGTTGGACTCAATCATATTTGCTTGGTCCTTTTTCTTGCCTTTCTTAGGGGCACAACAATCCGTGGACTTATGGCCAATCTTGCCACAGTTGAAGCACTTTTCCTTGAATTTCTTCTTGGGTTGATTGCTTCCTTGTTCAACTTTCTTCCTTTTCTTAGAATTATTTTGGTCATCTTCTACAATATGTGCTCCATTAATTGTAGAATTCTCTTTTGACCTTCTCTCGGCAGCCTTATTATCCTCTTTAATACGCAGTCAGACAATAAGATCTTCGACAGTCATCTCCTTGCGTTTGTGCTTCAAGTAGTTTTTGAAGTCTTTCCACATAGGTGGTAGCTTCTCAATGATCGCTGCTACTTGAAATGCATCATTCACAATCAAACCTACAAAACAGTTTATGTGAGTACTAAGAACATTTTCAATTTGTTCAACTGAGGTATTTTTCAAAGATATACCTTCCGCTAGGAGATCGTGGATGATTACTTGCAATTCCTGCACTTGAGAGACAACCGATTTTCTATCTATCATTTCAAAGTTCAGGAACCTTGTAACAAAGAATTTCTTAATTCCCGCATCCTTTGTCTTGTATTTTCGTTCTAGTGCCCCCCATAATTCTTTCGATGTCTTAGTTCCACTATAAACATTATTGAGGTCGTCTTGGAGACCACTCAAGATATAATTCCTGCAAAGGAAGTCCGAGTGTTTCCAAGACTCTACAATTATGAAATATTTTTTGCCCAAGGTTCCCTCGGGCACCTCAGGAGCATCCTCACTAGTGAACCTTTGAAGACATAGTATTGTGAGGTAGAAGAACATCTTCTGCTGCCATCGCTTAAAGTCAATGCCGCAAATTTTTTGGGCTTCTCCGCAAGTGCCATTGATTGCGGAGCATTTACTCGACTTGTTGAGGCAATACTAGTTGCCCCCACAGTCGTAACCGCATCTTGCATTTGACTTTTGTTAGTCATTTTTTCGGTCACCACAAGACAATAAAATTTAGTATTTTCAGAATACTACTTATAAAGTTAAGCAACTTTAAACTCTTCTTCATGTTTCTAGTTAACGATGAAGTTTTAATGACTTCCAATCGTCAACCGAGTGATCTTTAACTTGTGATGAAGATTTTATGTCTTTGAATCACTAGTTAAGTTCTAACGGAGTAGAAAGCTTAAAGTTTTAATCTCCAAAAACAAGCAATACAGATTCTGTAAAATTATTCCTTATGATTGTTATTTTATGGTGTTCGGGTACAAGAATCTGTATACATGCAACACCAACTTCAACTCTAGTTCAAGTCTAAGACAAGAATATTTTTGAAGTTACTTAACACCTTCAACACTAGATTATGAATAATTTATCTAAAAAATGTGTTTATTTTCAGAAAATAGATGAAATAGAATTTGTAAGGCCAAGTCCCCCGACTTCACAGAGTGTCCTTAAGAAATAATTTTCCTCACTGTACCCGAGGTTATGGAATCTTCCTCCCAGGATAAAATGACCTTCAATCCGAACAACAGCGGTACCTCAAATTATTGGATTCAACGAACTCACTCAACAGTTTGATTGATCACACAAAAAGTTTTGAAGACAAGGAGAGAGTTTGTAATTTAGAAAATTCGTGTCTAAACCTGTTGATGAAAACAGATTTATATAGCCTTCATATGGCTCTTCTTAAAAGTGGCAAAAAATCACTTAAAAGGTGTGACCTTTCCTGAAAAAATCATGTCTGTTCGTCCAAAGATTGCATCTTTTTCGAATAGGTAGACCATTTCATGAATCAGTGTATCATTTCATTGAAGCATCAGTTCTAAACAATGCATCCTTCTGAAGCATCAATTCGGAACGTTGCATGCATGCATATAACTGGAGGATCAAAACACAGAAAAATTTACTGCATTTTTTATTTTTCCCTTCAGATTAAATTTCTGTCAAATAAATTTTATCCAAAAAGATAAATCTCATCGATCGATCATTTGCCAAATCCAAATCCAAAGCCGAAGCGGAGCGAGTGACGACGACGGCGCAAGACATCTCTTATTACTTGTCTCACTTACCAAGTGGAATAAGTATTTCTTAATAAAAACACTTGAAAGTCACATTCTTCCACCAATGTGAGAGAAATAGTAGACTTTCCGTTTTAGAGTACACTTTCCATTTTAGTATTTTCTTCTCTATTTTTCCTTCCACTTGGATTCCTCCATTTTCCATTCACACTTTTCATATACTTTGAAGCCAACAAAAAGCTCTACTGAAAGCACATTTCGACAGCCTAGAGAAACACGAATCCAACACCTATATAGATTTGACAACCTAAAGGATCATTCAATAACGAAGAAAAGATAATAACCATTAATACAAGTGCTAGCGCACAGGCAGCCATTGCTTCCAGTTTCCAGAGTCGAGGCGTTAAGTCAGGCCAACAGTCACCTTGAGTCCACTCAGACGTACCCAGTGATCAAAGTAATAGAAAGCCTAAGTCCTGTTTTTAGTGAAAATTCCTAATATAGCTGAAAGAGAAATAGATGATGATCCTCATTATCACTAACAAATTTCTGGAAATACAAAAATATCTACGACAAAAGACTCGATGAGAAGGTTGAGCAGTATTAGCTTATAACATAAGTTAAGAGGACTACCAAGAACTTGACAAAATAAAAGATACTAGACCACACGGAGAAAGACCAAACATCAGTTTCAAGACACATCTTTACAACAGTGGATAGATATCTTCCTTTTCTAAAGTACTGGAGCAGCAGAAACTGAACGAAAAGAACTGTAGTGTACAAGGCTCAGTATCTGTAGTCGTCATCATAAAACACGTAATTGCTGGTATGGGTCTTTCGTTCTCCTTCAGCCTGCACGGAAATAAACTGAAATGAGCTAGTCCTTGAACACATGAATTTCATGAGTTCAGAATATCTCTCGTCACATGAATTCTATGTGTTTCTGTGAAATTTCCTCAAAAAATTTAATCAACGCAATGAACTGATTATCATACCTTGTGGATCATCTCCTCAAATGCTTGGGTTCCATGTTCTTGTATATATTTCTCAGCAGCAGTTAGGATGTCATCTGGCTTACTAAAAATATCCTTCTTTCGAGGCACATACCAGATGTTAACTGCCTTTCGTTGGACAATATAAGGCCTAATATAATGCTCGTACACATACGCAGCACCATTAAAGTAAGGTATGACCAACCAGCAGGTTGCTATCAGCTTTGCATACGACCAGAAAGGAAACCTGACATAAAAAGTGAATAAAACATATAGTGAAAAGAAAGCAGAACTGGCATTCAGAAAAGGTTTAGTCATCACCTCAACTCACTAGAAGCGAACTGATATAAAAGAGATTCATGTACAGATGTACTATGCCAGACAACGTGTTTCTATCAATCCGGGTGGAAAACTTTCCAACCAAGTATTACTCCTTATGTAATACTGGAAACATTTTGCTCTCTTTTATTACTTCTAGTGTTCAAAGTGCTTCATCAGAAAATATGACGAGTTTGGGAAAAAAGGACAAATATGACTGAGAAATATGACCCATAGTTAAAAGGAAGAAGCGGCGGGGGTTTGGGGGCTGTTCCTAACCTTACCTCAAAATGCAAGTACATTGTGCTCAAATATATCATTTTCAACCAAGGTAAGGACCTAAGCTCAACTACACTACTACCAGCTCATTTTTGCATTTATCATGACATTCCAGTTTCTTATACAACCATTATCACAAAGAATTGTCACACACATAGCTACCAAGATCACTGCTCCTGCTTCAAATATACTGCCGAAGATTCCACTATATGAGTGCTAACCCACTTGGTAATAATTCAAAACTAATGTCAATCATGACGGTTACTCCAAGATCAAATTTGTATATGATTTCAGAGCAACATTTACTTAACCATCAGAATCATTTTTCACCTGGCATAACAAAATTTCAAGCATCATTTCTTCGTTTCCCTATTTTTCTACGAGTATGGTTTATTAAAGAATTGTTGACTTAAACAATTCCTATTCCATCTTATAGCAAACTGCAATCAGTAGATAACCTTTCTCTTTCTTAGGTAGTGAGTCATCACTCATCATTTGTTCGAAAATCTTCAACACCGACGTTCTTCTTTGTTTTTAATAACCCTGATGTTGGGGGCAGCTTGAGCGCACCTCGACTAATTCCATGGGTACCTGCTACATCTTACCAACAATTGTACCTAGTGCGTCCACCAAGGTTTGGACATATAGGAAAAAGTCACCTAGTGTTAAGACACTATCTACCGAGCTAATAAAACTTAAAATAGCCGTCCCGTCATCACACAAAAATATATATTAATTCAAAGTCTCCACATTCTTCTATAGCTACAACTTCGAAACTAGATGAAACTGAATAAGATTTGGCAATCAAACCATTGCTCAAAGGCTTCATGATTAGGAAAAGTAAAAGAAAAGGTTATTCACAACCATCATCTGGTTATTACTTTTCTTCCATTCCATCCTGACCTAAGGAAAAGCAAATTCAATAATTAAAATAACCACGAAGAACATAATCCCAAAAGGACAATTGTTATAGTCTACACGAAAAATACTAGCTTGAACGAATACACAAAACTCGCCCAAAGAAAATTACCATTCAATAATCTTGGCAAACGTCAGCTCAAAGAGTGTAATCATAGAGTACAAAATCCAATAGGTAAGCCATTGTTGATCATCCACTGGGGATTTGGTCTCAATAGCCCTTATTGATGCATACCTGCCATACAACCCATAACCCAGTACCGAAAGATCACTTTTTCAATAAGATGAAACTTTAGGTAGCCAGCCAACTGAGGGACTAAGATTCCCGTAACAAAACATCACATATGAGGCCATAAAGAGAAAAACAAAATCACCAAGTAAGAATCACTTACAAAGGATATACCAAACTAACCACCGGCCTGCAATTTCAAACAAACAATAGAGAAAAAAAAAAATTAGCTTCACAATAACAAATTGCTCCTAATTTGAAACTCCCTATGTCCCTATTTATGTGGTACAATTCAGATTTCGATTTTAACTATGAATTCAGACATGAAATCTTCAAATTTTTTGAAACAAAATTCATATACTTAAAAACTAAGTAAAAAGTTAAGTTATCGTGATTAATAATTCAAAATTCTAATCTGAGTAAAGGTGCGGCATAAATTAGAACGGAGGAGTATCTATTATATATGAATTAAATTATAAAAAAATAATCCATTTTAACACAAATACTAAAAAAAAAATAAAAAAAAAGAGTAGATAGAGAATATTGAGGAAAAAGATATACCCAGCAAGAACGTCAAAGTTACTGAGTATGACCTTGAGTAAGCTTACTATACCACCACCAGATCCTCCCATTTTTAAAATTTATGAGTTGTATAAGTCTGAGATTTGCAGTTGTCGTTGATGTGGCAGTGCACAAGAAGAAGAAGAGGAAAATGGGTGAAGAGTTGGGTGAGTAGTGGGTGATGAGAGAGGTAGAGTTATTGCTTTGTGTGTTCAGAGAAAGAGTAAAGTTAACAGAGACTTCTCTTGTGTCGTTTTCTTCTAAAATAAAATATAACAAAAATAATACACCTAATGTTTCTATTTCTATTTTATGTACTTCCTTATACTTCTCCGCCGACTAATTTCCTGAAAAAATTTTAATCTAAAATAATGCATCTAATGTTTCGATCGTACGTGGAGAAAATTTTGTTGGAAGTGCTATTTTCAAATGAAATCTTATTCGGTATAAATTTAAATTAGTCGGCTTTAATACAGGTATCAGACATGAGATGAAAATCAAAAATACCTAATATTTCTATTTTGATATATTATTAATTATTAATAAAAATAATTTTGTAAAACTATTCATAATATTTATGATCATATACTAACTAAATCCTAGTTATTATATTTTTCAAACTGAAATTCGAAATTAGCCCTCAATTTTCTTTGACAGAGATATGGACCACTAAGAAGTCATTATAGTGAATCTGCTTTACTAATTATCATTTTCAGTTAAACCATGATAGTTACATTATGTCCATGTCCAAAGAAATAAATTTCCACAAGGAAAAAAAGAGGGAACAAGTCATCTCCACAAGAGGATAAAGTTGAATCTATGAAAGCTTAAAAGCTAGAAAAAGTTATTATCAGTTTAACTTTGGCTCTATCCCCGGCGCAATTATTTTGCCTTATGCTTGCTTCTCACGTTTCCCTTTTTACTAATCTCTTACTCCCTCGCATTTGCTTTTTCTATTTGTTCTATTTTAACTTGACATATTTATTTTAAAAAAATAATAACATAATTTTATTAAATGATATTTACATTATATCTTGAAATTAATTTAGAAAAAAATTAATTAATACTAAGAATAAAATTAAAAAAAAAAAAATTCTTGATATGTTAGAAATTACAAGTAAAAATAAAAATTCAATTAAAAAATTAGTAACATGACTATTTTATCATAATATTTCTGTTAATTAAGCCCGTACTAGTTTGAAGAATAAATAAAAATAAAACAAACGAATGGAGGAAATCCAAAACTTCCCCACTAAAAAGATTAACTAAGTCAAATTTAAAACACAGGGAATCAATAAAATTATGAAAAAGGGAAAAAACTAGAGTGTATAGGCTATAGCTGGTGTTTTTTTTTCTGGTGTTAATGTGTATAGCTAATAGTTGAATTCACTGCATGAGGTATTGAATTTAATAGTTTCTATTTTATTTTTAAATTTAGCAAGAATTATTTTTCAATCAGCTGATTCAGGACTTCCGCTGAGGAGCTCGAAAGATAAAAATATAATACTACTTAAAATTTAAACTTAGAACCTTTAAGCGAATTTTGAACCCCTAAAGGTCTGAACTACTAAGTCACTCTAGTATTGTGGTATAAGGATTCAAAATTTATATATATACACTAAAAATAATAAAATCTTATACTCTCTCCGTCCTTAATTATTCGTTAAAAATTTTTTAATTTGATTTTTTATTTTACTTGTTTTTTTTATTAATTAAGAAGAGACAATTTTTTTTTTCATGTTTTACCCTTTGTATTAATTATTTTTTCTTCAAATTAAAATGTAAACATCATTTAATAGGAATAGTATGGTAAACTAGACATGTTATTAATTATTTTTTTTAATCAATATATCATCTCAATTTAGGACGAAGGGAGTATATATATAGAGCATATTTTCGCCGAAGAGGCTCATGAGAACACTACTCCTAGATCCGCCCCTGCTGGCGATCACCAGCTTTTCCTTCTGGTTTTTGCAAAAATTACAAAGAAATATTTGTTGTTATCTGATTTAAATAAAATAAAATTCTGTTGAGAAGTGAAAGAAATTTAGTTGAAATTTTTCTTCAATATTTTGAAGCAAACACGTAGACGTTAAAAGATGAGTTGGCTGAATAAAAAATTGATAATGAACAGCAAGGATACGTTAGACCGTCCAACAACTCTACCAAACTTTTGTCACGACCCAAACCAGGGTCTGGCCGTGATGAGCATTTCGAATCATGGAGGTCCGAAACATTCTTATCTGTCTGATAATCATGCACCTAATTTATATGATCAAAGTAATGCGGAAGAAACACAATAATTGAGAAATATAGTCATAAATATGAAAAGAAATAATAACGGGGAAATAAAGTTCCCCCAACATCAATCAACCTCTAAACTGTCTGCGAAAATCTCTAACAAATGACTGAGTCAAGTAACTATATATAAACTGACACAAGGCCCCCAGTAGACCCCAAAACTAAATATAAGATAAAAGGACTGCAGGACATAAGACCTTCTGAAACATAGAAGGCTCACCACTTGTCTCTGCAACTCTATCTGAATGATCTACTGATTCTCTTGACCCCTAGACTGGGCCTCTGAACCCGAGAGGTTGGAGAGGGGAGGGGGTCAGCACAAAAGTACAGGCACGCAGAAATATCAAAACAAAACATAATATTTTTACAAAATATAGTTGAGAGCCATTATAAAGCAATTTCATAGAATCCGGAGCCAAAAGGGCTATTTATTTTTTTTATCAAAAATACTAAAACGGACAATTAATTTTAAAAAATATCAAAACGGACAAATCGCCAGTAATCCAGCGACTTACAAGTCGCCGGGCCCACAACGACTTAGAAGTCGTTGGGTCCACAGCGACTTGGAAGTCGCTGGACCTCCAGCGAAATAATGTTGCATACGGAAAAAAAAGGCTGCATAATTGATTGAAAAAGGCTGCATAATTGTTACTGTTTGCATGTGAAGTTTTTGCTTTTGTGAATAAAGGGAATAAGGGTAAGGCTGACAAGGCTGAATAAAGGGAATAGGGATAAGGGATTTTTTTTTTTTTGTTGGCAAGGCTGACACGCCAACTTGCAACTTTTGAATGTTTATGCATGAGAAGTAAAATAGACAAATTTTCAATGTTTATATATAGGGTTTGCATGAAGAATTTTCATACTCCGAATTCAACTTACAATACAATCTTATTCAAATATTATTTTTATTCATCTTACAATTTTTTATACTGAAAAAATGAATCAAGATACGGTAAAAGTAAATTTATATTGGGGTGGTAAAGTTTTATATGAAGTTGGTTCTGTAATATATAATCGGCCGCCTATAGTTGTACAAATATTTCCGTTATCTCTTAAATATGAGCGGTTACAACGAGTACTAAGAAATAAAATGGGTATAACTGATCCAGAAGATGTAGTGATTATCACGAGACGATATCCAACGTCTTTTACTCCAAATGGAGTTATAACGTATGGTGAGACTTGTATTTGGAATGATGATTCTTTATCTATATTTCTCCGTACTATTAAGATTTTTGGTACTCGTATTAACTTAACAAGTCTCAATATATATGAGTCAATTGAACGTTGTCCTATCGTTCAAAAATCCACCGACAACGAATTTGATCTTTGTGATACATCACATTTATCGAATTAAAATGTTGATTCTTCAAGGGACATAGTCCAACATGAAAGAGTGGGAGAATTTGGCAGACACTCAAATGATATAAGTAATTTGAATACACAATGTGATGGTTGGGTTGATATGCAGTATCATAACTCTGATCGAAATGTGCATAATTTTGATATTGGGGGACCTAGCAATGCTCATAGCCACATGCAAAATTTGAATTCTAATCATCAGCAACATTCTTTTCCACTGGAGTCAATCGACGGGTAAATATAAAAAAATTTTAAATTAAATTAATTTATAACTTATACTAATTCTGTTTACTTTTTTTTGTTTTATAGATGTAATGGTTTTGAAGGTACACTGACTCGGCTTATACAAATTGTGGAAAATAATGATGATGTAGCTGATAATGGAGTGTGTGGATCAGACAGTGATGAACCTTCAGAACATGAATCAATGGATGATGTTGAAACGTCCGATGATGATAATATCGTTGGAGAAGATGCAGCTCTGGTTGCTCGTAGTGTTAGTCATCCATCATTAGAAATTCCGTATTTGGATAATACCAAAGAAAGCGCAGAAAATTTTGCGTACACATGTGATGCTAGTTTCAATCAAGCTGCTCTTTGGAATTTAAAGAATCCGAAATTCATTCAAACAGGTTAGATTTTTGCTAACTATAATTTTTAAAATAATTAATTTCATTTTTTATCGACTAATACTTATTTGAATCTATATGAAATTAGGTATGTTATTCAGAAATAAGAAACAAATGAAAACTGCTGTGAGAATGTATTGTCTTAAAAAAAAGAAAAGAGTATATTTGTGATAGATCCAAAAGTAAGAGCTGGGGGGTTATGTGCAAGCGTCACATGTTGGGATGCGAATGGATGATTCGCTTTCGAGAGATTTCAAGTGGTATGTGGAAAACAGGAAAAATAATACAACCACATACTTGTCTGACTGATAACTACAAGGAAGATCATTTCAATCTAAACAACAATATGATTGTTGTTACGTTGGTACCACATATTATGCAGAGCCCAAACATCAGTATTAAGGCGGTTCGAGAAGTCATCAAGTCAAAGCATCATTTTACTCTCAGTTATAGAAAAGCTCAAAGGTGTCGAAAAAAAGCATTTGTGATGGTATATGGAGATTTTGAAAGTTCTTTCAAAGCATTACCTCGCTACATGACTGCACTACAATATTTGAATCCCGGTACTGTTGTTGAATGGGAGCACTATTCTTCAACAATGCAGGGTGAGAAAATATTTAAATTTTTATTTTGGACTTTTAAACCGAGCATTGATGGTTTCAAATACTGCAGGCCCGTCATTTCAATAGACGGTACCCATCTTTATGTTTTGTACGATTTGAAACTATTAATTGCTGTTGGGATTGATGCTAATGGTAATATTCTTCCGCTTGCATATGCTGTTGTTGCACGTGAAAGTTTTGAATCATGGTCATGGTTTCTTAAGTTATTATGGAGGCATGTTGTCGGTGAGAGAAAAAAATTGATCTCATTTCTGACCGTCATAAAGGAATATTACAATGTGTTCAGTCTTATGATTGGTTGAGTTCACCACACACTTTTCATAGATTTTGTGTTCGACACTTGAAAGCTAATTTTAATAAAAAAAAATTTGAATAGAGAGCTCGAGAACTTAATGTGGTCGGCTGCCACGGAGCATTAAGAAAGGAAGTTTTTTCAAAGAATGGAACAAATTAAGATATTGTCCCCTGCAGCATATATGTGGTTAGATAGGTTTTCGCTAGATAAATGAACAATGTATAAGGATGATGGTCGTAGATGGGGTGCCATGACGACAAATGTATCTGAGTCATACAATGGTTTGTTGAAGAGAGCTCGGGGGCTTCCAGTGACTGTTATGGTTCGCATGACTTTTAAAGCTCTTGTTGACCGTTTTGTGGAACGAAGCAATCTTGCTGATGCTTTATTACAAAATAATAAGCCATGACCTCCTGCCGTTGAAAATAAATTCTTAGATTATTGGGAAAGAGCGCAATCACACACTGACATGATGACTTATCAAACTAGTGATGGGGTATTTGAGATTCTTACTTTTGCACGTGATGGTAAGGGTGGAAATGTCCACACAGTTAATGCCAAGAAAAAAATATGTTCTTGTGGAAAATGGAAGAATTATCACATGCCATGCTCACATTGTATTAAGTTTTGTGGCATTCATGGCATCGAACCTAATACATATGTTAGCAAGCACTATAACACCAAGCTATACAAACAAACGTATAGTGGTAAATTTTACCCCGTGGGTGATGAACGATATTGGCCGCCAACCCCATTTGCTTTAGTTGCAAACGTTGAATATATGCAGACATCTGGTGTTGAAGAAAGAACCCGACTTAAGAATGATATGGATATTGCTCCAGCTCGCATGGCTCGAAAGTGTAGTATTTGCAAAGAAACAAGTCACACTAAGGCACGTTGTCCTAGACAAACTCAATAGTTTGTGACTTTCATATATTATTATTTTATGTTGTGTTGTTGGTCTATATGTAGTGTTTTTAATGTAATATGTCTTATTGATATCCTTTTTTTGGTATATTATTGATATATTTTTTTTAATAATTTTTAAAGATAAATTATCGTGATTAAATATTACTAAAATTACCTAATATTATAAAAAATTGATACACTGACGGAGCATAAAATTTAAACTAATAATAGAATCATTGGACTACCATTAGCCTTTCAATTCAAAGGGTCCAAGCAAAACGTAACCATTATTTATCTAGCTTAACATAAATGTTTTTCATACAAAATCTTTTTCTTATTTATCAAACATCAAAAAATAAATTTTAAAAATTATTTATTATTTTTCATGGAGGATGATGTGATGAAACAAAAGTAATTTATAGAGCAGTCTATATCAGTGGATACGAATCAACTAATCTTGATTGGATTCATTATAAACTTCAACTACAAGTTGCATATAAATCTTGTAATGCTGAGTCGATGATTTATTTGAAACAACCACGTTGTACCTTCATAAGGTAAGGGTAATGTTGCGTGGCTACTACCCTAGAATAAAAATATTCTACTGCTTGCTAATTTATGTTTGTTGACTTGACAAGGGAATTGAACATAATAATATAAAATTTTCATGACAGTGTAACTTTAAATTCATCTAAACATAATAAAAATTACATAGTGGACTATTAGCCTACCTAAATTTGGTCTTTTGAAACTACCAACAAAAATTTTGATTAATTTTGTCCCCCAACGTGATCATGACGACTATCCGTGCCACAATAAGTTGGTACGTGTGGCCTAGTTGATCTTCGACGACCATCTTCTCTCGCAACCTACAATTTTTTTTTTAAAGGTAAGATTATTTAAGACTATAAATAAAATGAAGTATGCAAATCAAGAAATTACATCATACATGTGGTTGAGACGTTTCTGCATTGGACATTGTTGCCTGTAATAACATGAAATATAATTATATAAATAATAATTAATTAATTAATCATAAATTATTAAATATATTTTACGAATTACCGACTCATATCAGAAAAGCTCAATGCCTCAATAAATGGAGAGTTATTCATGAAAAATTCACGCATTTCGGATTGGGGAGCATGATGAAATTCACTTAATTGCGCAAAATCATATTGCACAACGGGTGGCGTTACAAAACCAACCATTTCTTCGCGTGAAAAATCAGTGACGGATGTTGAGGGTTCATCAAATTCAAACGTCGGATAATAGGCCTCAGTAGTAGTAGCTAGAGACAAGCCGGAATTATCATGTAGTTCTTCACTACGATCTGCCATACTATCTGCTCTGCGACCACCTCTTCTACCCTGACGCGTACTATCTGTAGATGCATATTGATGTCCCTGACGACGAAATTGCACTGGGGTGATTCCGCAGATTGAGTCGGTGGTGCATAATTAGGAGCAAAGCTTAATCGTGTTCCTAGATAGGCAGAATTCATTGATTCCGAAGAAATACGGGCAACCTCTGATGCAAATTCATACATCTCGCTAGTTGCTCTTGAATCACGTAAAATCAATTGAGTCATCCGATAAATGGTTTCATGTCCCATAGCCTAAAAATACAAAATAAAAATGGTCATTGACATGTATTGAAAAGACCACTGACGTGTATTAAGATTTTTTGAATATACGTACCAAGGCCTCATGTCTGCCTGCCATGTGTTGATATCTTCTTTGAACAACATGCTCTGGATTTCCAATTAACATGCGAGCACAATTACAATACCAATGAATGTACTCTAATTGATTGTTTATATGATGGGGCTCAAAAATATGTTCCTGACGTGTATCCCACGTATTTTTTGTTTCGTTATACATATTTAAAACTTCTTGTGTTATTCTATTTCGGTTATCACGCTTAAAATGTTGTTCGTGAAAGTGAGTACACGATCCAGGTACATGCTGGAGATAACCAAATTGTCTAACAACACGATCAACCATATGCCACTCACGGACTATTCCACAAATAAGTGGCACTCTAGCCATCCAAATAGGTTTTTCCCTCTGGCACCATACGGGCAATTCATTATGTATTTCTTCTGAATAGGGCTCCCAAATAAACTATAAAACAAATAGATCGTTATAAAACACAGTAATTATATAGCTCTTTTCAAATAGAAATAATATTATACTTAAAATTATACATAAGAAAATCTATTAGTAACAAATGTGATACTTTTCAATTCTTACATTAATTTTTTTTTTAATCAATATGACAAATCATGAGTATTAAAAGTTCAATTGCCTGCTCAATAGTTAGGATATCCAGGACATCTCTAATTATGATAAGTATATTTCTCGCCTTATTTTCATGAACTATACCTCGTCTCCACTTACGTGCAAGTGGAGCCGAGGCCTCATGATGGTTTGCCCCCAGAGGGTGCGGTGCTGGCTGAAGTGGAATAATACTCTCCCATGCCCATACCTACAAAAATATAAAATCAACTAATTTTAATAACACAATAAAATTAAGTAGTACAAATTTTAAAACACAATATTAAGTTTCACGTACCTGAACTAAGGCAAGAAATCCACATACATCGCTAGATGAAGACATGGATGCACGACATAAAGAATAGTATAAAAATGACAATGCAGATGCGCCCCAAGCCTTTGTTGACATTGCATTTAAGTATTGCAAGTCGATTAAATAGTCCAAAGATATTTTAGAATTGGACTTGTCTGGAAATAATGTACCTCCGCACAACCATAAAAGGTACAACCTAACTCTCTGTTGCACCTCAATTTTGGGAGTATCATCAGTAATATCATCTAACTCTTTTACATATGCACCTAATTTAGATACAAGTATTCTTCTAATTCCAGAAAAGCAATCTAGAGGAGGTTCCCATCCTATTAAGTCACGCATCATTTGTCGTCTAGCTACGATTCCTAAATCGGTAGAACCTTCTAGAAGTATAGGATTCCCATCTACAACCATTCCAAACATAATTTTAATATCATGTAATTTAATAGTGGCCTCACCAATTCGCAAGTGAAATGTTTGAGTTTTGGGGCGCCACCTCTCAACCAACGCACTTATAAGTCCAACATCGTAAGGAATGTTTCTACTTCTATAATTCCTCTAAATCCACAAAAACTTAAATATTGAAGGATTCGATGATGCAATGGACGCTCTTGTATGTGCAACCAAAATTCAGTATCGGCACGACGTGTATTTAAACACATATCTTGTCCCTCGATGTCCCAAATTTTTTGAGATCGATGTTTAGCTTGTAATTTTAACAATAGATTCATATCTACATAAAAAAATTAATTTGTTATGATCAAAGTAAATTGACAAAGAATATTTACAGAATGCAAAGTTTAAGTTTAAGAATTCGATGCAATATTTTTATACTTCACAGTAAAAATAACGTAAAAATTATATATTAACGTACCTTATAATTGATGCCTTAACTTGTATTTGATTAAATTTTTGTAAATTTTTTTCAGTTTAAAAAATTTTGTTACCAAGATTGTATTGTAAGTTGAATTCTGAGTATGAAAACTCTTCATGCAAACCCTATATATAAACATTGAAAATTTGTCTATTTCACTTCTCATGCATAAACATTCAACAGTTGCAAGTAGGCGTGTCAGCCTTGCCAACAGCAAAAAAAAATTTCCTTATCCCTATTCCCTTTATTCAGCCTTGTCAGCCTTACCCTTATTCCCTTTATTCACAAAAGCAAAAACTTCACATGCAAACAGTAACAATTATGCAACCTTTTTCAATCAATTATGCAGCCTTTTTTTCCACATGCAACATTATTTCGCTGGAGGTCCAGCGACTTCCAAGTCGTTGTGGACCTAGCGACTTCTAAGTCGCTGTGGGCCCGGCGACTTGTAAGTCGTTGGATCACTGGCGATTTATCCGTTTTGGTATTTTTTAAAATTAATTGTTCGTTTTAGTATTTTTGATGAAAAAAATAGCCCTTTTGGCTCCGGATAAAAAAAATAGCCCTTTTGGCTCCGGATTCGAAATTGGAGGAGCCAAAAGGGCTGTTTTTTTATCAAAAATACTAAAACGGACAATTACTTTTAAAAAATACCAAAACGAATAAATCGCCAGTGATCCAACGACATACAAGTCGTCGGACCCACAACGACTTAGAAGTCGCTGGGTCCACAGCGACTTGGAAGTCGCTGGACCTCCAGTGAAATAATGTTGCATGCAAAAAAAAAGGCTGCAGAATTGATTGAAAAAGGCTGCATAATTGTTACTGTTTGCATGTGAAGTTTTGCTTTTGTGAATAAAGGGAATAAGGGTAAGGCTGACAAGGCTAAATAAAGGGAATAGGGATAAGAGAATTTTTTTTGCTGCTGGCAAGGCTGACACGCCAACTTGTAACTTTTGAATGTTTATGCATGAGAAGTGAAATAGACAAATTTTCAATGTTTATATATAGGGTTTGCATGAAGAGTTTTCATTCTCCGAATTCAACTTACAATACAATCTTGATAACAAAATTTTTTAAACTAAAAAAAGTTTACAAAAATTTAATCAAATACAGGTTAAGGCATCAATTATAAGGTACGTTAATATATAATTTTTATGTTATTTTTACTGTGAAGTATAAAAATATTGCATCGAATTCTTAAACTTAAACTTTACATTCTGTAAATATTCTTTATTTATTTACTTTGATCATAACAAATTGATTTTTTTATGTAGATATGAATCCATTGTTAAAATTACAAGCTAAACATCGATCTAAAAAAATTTGGAACATCGAGGGACAAGATATGTGTTTAAATACACATCGTGTCGATACTGAATTTTGGTTGCACATACAGGAGCGTCCATTGCATCATCGAATCCTTCAATATTTAAGTTTTTGTGGATTTAGAGGAATTGTAGAAGTAGGAAACATTCCTTACGATGTTGGACTTATAAGTGTGTTGGTTGAGAGGTGGCACCCCGAAACTCACACATTTCACTTGCGAATTGGTGAGGCCACTATTACATTACAGGATATTGAAATTATGTTTGGAATGGTTGTAGATGGGAGTCCTATACTTCTAAAAGGTTCTACCGATTTAGGAATCGTAGCTAGACGACAAATGATGCGTGACTTAACAGGATGGGAACCTCCTCTAGATTGCTTTTCTGGAATTAGAAGAATACTTGTATCTAAATTAGCTGCATATGTAAAAGAGCTAGATGATATTACTGATGATACTCCCGAAATTGAGGTGCAACAGAGAGTTAGGTTGTACCTTTTATGGTTGTGCGGAGGTACATTATTTTCAGACAAGTCCAATTCTAAAATATCTTTGGACTATTTAATCGACTTGCAATACTTAAATGCAATGTCAACAAAGGCTTGGTGCGCAGCTGCATTGTCATTTTTATACTATTCTTTATGTCGTGCATCCATGACTTCATCTAGCGATGTATGTGGATTTCTTGCCTTAGTTCAGGTACGTGAAACTTAATATTGTGTTTTAAAATTTGTACTACTTAATTTTATTGTGTTATTAAAATTAGTTGATTTTATATTTTTTTAGGTATGGGAATGGGAGCGTATTATTCCACTTCAGCCAGCACCGCACTCTTTGGGGGCAAACCATCATGAGGCCTCGGCTCCACTTGCACGTAAGTGGAGACGAGGTATAGTTCATGAAAATGAGGCGAGAAATATACTTGTCATAATTAGAGATGTCCTGGATAACCTAACTATTGAGCAGGTAATTGAACTTTTAATACTCATGATTTGTCATATTGATTAAAAAAAAATTTAATGTAAGAATTGAAAAGTATCACATTTGCTACTAATAGATTTTCTTATGTATAATTTTAAGTATAATATTATTTCTATTTGAAAAGAGCAATATAATTACTGTGTTTTATAACGATCTATTTGTTTTATAGTTTATTTGGGAGCCCTATTCAGAAGAAATACATAATGAATTGCCCGTATGGTGCCAGAGGGAAAAAACTATTTGGATGGCTAGAGTGCCACTTATTTGTGGAATAGTCCGTGAGTGGCATATGGTTGATCGTGTTGTTAGACAATTTGGTTATCTCCAGCATGTACCTGGACCGTGTACTCACTTTCACGAACAACATTTTAAGCGTGATAACCGAAATAGAATAACACAAGAAGTTTTAAATATGTATAACGAAACAAAAAATACGTGGGATACACGTCAGGAACATATTTTTGAGCCCCATCATATAAACAATCAATTAGAGTACATTCATTGGTATTGTAATTATGCTCGCATGTTAATTGAAAATCCAGAGCATGTTGTTCAAAGAGGATATCAACACATGGCAGGCAGACATGAGGCCTTGGTACGTATATTCAAAAAATCTTAATACACGTCAGTGGTCTTTTTAATACATATCAATGACCATTTTTATTATGTATTTTTAGGCTATGGGACATGAAACCATTTATCGGATGGCTCAATTGGTTTTACGTGATTCAAGAGCAACTAGCGAGATGTATGAATTTGCATCAGAGGTTGCCCGTATTTCTTCGGAATTAATGAATTCTGCCTATCTAGGAACACGATTGAGCTTTGCTCCTAATTATGCACCACCGACTCAATCTGCGGAATCATCCCCAGTGCAAGTTCGCCGTCAGGGACGTCAATCTGTATCTACAGATAGTACGAATCAGGGTAGGAGAGGTGGTCGCAGAACAGATAGTATGGCAGATCCTAGCGAAGAACCACATGATAATTTCGGCTTGTCTCTAGCTACTACTACTGAGGCCTATTATTCGACGTTTGAATTTGGTGAACCCTCAACAGCTGTCACTGATTTTTCACGCGAAAAACCAGTTGATTTTGTAACGCCACCCGTTGTGCAATATGATTGTGCGCAATTAAGTGAATTTCATCATGCTCCCCAATCTGGAATGCGTGAATTTTTCATGAATAACTCTCCATTTACTGAGGCATTGAGCTTTTCTGATGTGAGTCGGTAATTCGTAAAATATATTTAATAATTTATGATTAATTAATTAATTATTATTTATATAATTATATTTCATGTTATTACAGGCAACAATATTCAATGCAGAAACTTCTCAACCACATGTATGATGTAATTTCTTGATTTACATACTTCATTTTATTTATAGTCTTAAATAATCTTACCTTTAAAAAAAAAAAATGTAGGTTGCGAGAGAAGATGGTCGTCGAAGATCAACTAGGCCACACGTACCCACTTATTGTGGCACGGGTAGTCGTCATGATCACGTTGGGGACAAAATTAATCAAAATTTTTGTTGGTAGTTTCAAAAGACCAAATTTAGGTAGACTAATTTTTTCTAGTGTAATTTAGGTAGGCTAATAGTCCACTATGTAATTTTTATTATGTTTAGATGAATTTAAAGTTACACTGTCATGAAAATTTTATATTATTATGTTCAATTCCCTTGTCAAGTCAACAAACATAAATTAGCAAGCAGTAGAATATTTTTATCCTAGGGTAGTAGCCACACAACATTACCCTTACCTTATGAAGGTGCAACGTGGTTGTTTCAAATAAATCATCGACTCAGCATTACAAGATTTATATGCAACTTGTAGTTGATGTTTATAATGAATCCAATCAAGATTAGTTGATTCGTATCCACTGATATAGACTGCTCTATAAATTACTTTTGTTTCATCACATCATCCTCTATGAAAAATAATAAATAATTTTTAAAATTTATTTTTTGATGTTTGATAAATAAGAAAAAGATTTTGTATGAAAAACATTTATGTTAAGCTAGATAAATAATGGTTAAGTTTTGCTTGGACCCTTTGAATTGAAAGGCTAATGGAAGTCCAATGATTCTATTGTGAGTTTAAATTTTATGTTCCATCAGTGTATCAATTTTTTACAATATTAGGTAATTTTAGTAATATTTAATCACGATAATTTATCTTTAAAAATTATTAAAAAAAATATATCAATAATTTACCAAAAAAAGGATATCAATAAGACATATTACATTAAAAACACTACATATAGACCAATAACACAACATAAAATAATAATATATGAAAGTCACAAACTACTGAGCTTGTCTAGGACAACGTGCCTTAGTGTGACCTGTTTCTTTGCAAATACTACACTTTCTAGCCATGCGAGCTGGAGTAATATCCATATCATTCTTAAGTCGGGTTCTTTCTTCAACACCAGATATCCGCATATATTCAACGTTTGCAACTAAAGCAAATGGGGCTGGCGGCCAATATCGTTCATCACCCACGGGGTAAAATTTACCACTATGCGCTTGTTTGTATAGCTTGGTGTTGTAGTACTTGCTAACATATGTATTAGGTTCGATGCCACGAATGCCACAAAACTTAATACAATGTGAGCATGGCATGTTATAATTCTTCCATTTTTCACAAGAACATATTTTTTTCTTGACATTAACTGTGTGGACATTTCCACCCTTACCATCACGTGCAAAAGTAAGAATCTCAAATACCCCATCACCAGTTTGATAAGTCATCATGTCAGTGTGTGATTGCGCTCTCTCCCAATAATCTAAGAATTTGTTTTCAACGGCAGGAGGCCATGGCTTATTATTTTGTAATAAAGCATCAGCAAGATTGCTTCGTTCCACAAAACGGTCAACAAGAGCTTTAAAAGTCATGCGAACCATAGCAGTCGCTGGAAGCCCCCGAGCTCTCTTCAACAAATCATTGTATGACTCGGATACATTTGTCGTCATGACACCCCATCTATGACCATCATCCTTATACATTGTCCATTTATCTAGCGAAAATCTATCTAACCACATATATGTTGCAGGGGACAATATCTTAATTTGTTCCATTCTTTGAAAAAACTTCCTTTCTTGATGCTCTGTGGCAGCCGACCATATTAAGTTCTCGAGCTCTCTATTCAATTTTTTTTTATTAAAATTGACTTTCAAGTGTCGAACACAAAATCTATGAAAATTGTGTGGTGTACTCAACCAATCATAAGACTGAACACATTGTAATATTTCTTTATGACGGTAAAAAATGAGACTAATTTTTTTTCTCTCACCGACAACATGCCTCCATAATAACTTAAGAAACCATGACCATGATTCAAAACTTTCACGTGCAACAAGAGCATATACAAGCGGAAGAATATTACCATTAGCATCAATCCCAACAGCAATTAATAGTTTCAAATCGTACAAACCATAAAGATGGGTACCGTCTATTGAAATGACGGGCCTGCAGTATTTGAAGCCATCAATGCTCGGTTTAAAAGTCCAAAATAAAAATTTAAATATTTTCTCACCCTGCATTGTTGAAGAATAGTGCTCCCATTCAACAATAGTACCGGAATTGAAATATTGTAGTGCAGTCATGTAGCGAGGTAATGCTTTGAAAGAACTTTCAAAATCTCCATATACCATCACAAATGTTTTTTTTCAACCTCTTTGAGCTTTTTTATAACTGGGAGTAAAATGATGCTTTGACTTGATGACTTCTCGAATCGCCTTAATACTGATGTTCGGGCTCTGCATAATATGTGGTACCAACGTAACAACAATCATATTGTTGTTTAGATTGAAATGATCTTCCTTGTAGTTATCAGTCAGACAAGTATGTGGTTGCATCATTTTTCCTGCTTTCCACATACCACTTGAAATCTCTCGAAAGCGAATCATCCATTCGCATCCCAACATGTGACGCTTGCACATAACCCTCCAACTCTTACTTTTGGATCTATCACAAATATACTCCTTTCTTTTTTCAAGACTATACATTCTCACAACAGCTTTCATTTGTTTCTTATTTGTGAATAACATACCTAATTTCATATAGATTCAAATAAGTATTAGTCGATAAAAAAATGAAATTAATTATTTTAAAAATTATAGTTAGCAAAAATCTAACCTGTTTGAATGAATTCCGGATTCTTTAAATTCCAAAGAGCAGCTTGATTGAAACTATCATCACATGTGTACGCAAAATCTTCTGCGCTTTCTTCGGTATTATCCAAATACGAAATTTCTAATGATGGATGACTAACACTACGAGCAACCAGAGCTGCATCTTCTCCAACGATATTATCATCATCAGACGTTTCAACATCATCCATTGATTCATGTTCTGAAGGTTCATCACTGTCTGATCTACACACTCCATTATCAGCTACATCATCATTATTTTCCACAATTTGTGTAAGCCGAGTCAGTGTACCTTCAAAACCATTACATCTATAAAACAAAAAAAATTAAACAGAATTAGTATAAGTTATTAATTAATTTAATTTAAAAAGTTTTTATATTTACCCGTCGATTGACTCCAGCAGAAAAGAATGTTGCTGATGATTAGAATTCAAATTTTGCATGTGGCTATGAGCATTGCTAGGTCCCCCAATATCAAAATTATGCACATTTCGATCAGAGTTATGATACTGCATATCAACCCAACCACCACATTGTGTATTCAAATTACTTATATCATTTGAGTGTCTGCCAAATTCTCCCACTCTTTCATGTTGGACTATGTCCCTTGAAGAATCAACATTTAAATTTGATAAATGTGATGTATCACAAAGATCAAATTCGTTGTCGGTGGATTTTTGAACGATAGGACAACGTTCAATTGACGCATATATATCGAGACTTGTTAAGTTAATACGAGTACCAAAAATCTTAGTACGGAGAAATATAGATAAAGAATCATCATTCCAAATACAAGTCTCACCGTACGTTATAACTCCATTTGGAGTAAAAGACGTTGGATATCGTCTCGTGATAACCACTACATCTTCTGGATCAGTTATACCCATTTTATTTCTTAGTACGCGTTGCAACCGCTCATATTTAAGAGATAACGAAATATTTGTACAACTATAGGCGGCCGATTATATATTACAGAACCAACTTCATATAAAACTTTACCACCCCAATATAAATTTACTCTTACCGTATCTTGATTCATTTTTTCAATATAAAAAATTGTAAGATGAATAAAAATAATATTTGAATAAGATTGTATTGTAAGTTGAATTCGGAGTATGAAAACTCTTCATGCAAACCCTATATATAAACATTGAAAATTTGCCTATTTCACTTCTTATGCATAAATATTCAAAAGTTGCAAGTTGACGTGTCAGCCTTGCCAACAGCAAAAAAAATTTCCTTATCCTTATTCCCTTTATTCAGCCTTGTCAGCCTTACCCTTATTCCCTTTATTCACAAAAGCAAAAACTTCACATGCAAACAGTAACAATTATGCAGCCTTTTTCAATCAATTATGCAGCCTTTTTTTTCACATGCAACATTATTTCGCTGGAGGTCCAGCAACTTCCAAGTCGCTGTGGACCCAGCGACTTCTAAGTCGCTGTGGGCCCGACGACTTGTAAGTCGCTGGATCACTGGCGATTTGTTCGTTTTGGTATTTTTTAAAATTAATTGTTCGTTTTAGTATTTTTGATAAAAAAAAATAGCCCTTTTGGCTTCAGATTCGTGGAATACCCTACATAATTTACACCAACTGTCAAACCTCGGTTTCCACCTAGATTAGAGTATAAGTGAGGGAGAGACACACAAGACCACGAAGCATGGTGTCTCGACCCAATGGTAGTGCCCAAGATCACTTAGCCCGGGCTCCTACCTATAGTCCCAATTTGGGAATGACATAAAGTCAAGTACACAAGATCACTTAGCCTGGTATCAAATTCCCGTGTCGGCAAACACGGTTTTTAGCGATGAACCCTTACACTCAAACGCCTTCTTCGGGCATCCACCTATCTCTTGTAAAATCAATGCATTCAAACTTCATTTAATTCAATCACGTATCATATTCTGTAGGGTATCGTCATACCTGACTTGCAAGTCATCAATATCACATCCACATATGCATAATCATGTAAAAACCAAGGCGCTTCATCATTTACAAGTGGTGAACAATAATTATTTCAAATTCATGCTCTCTTTTGTTGGTCACAATATGATATGGGGTATCAAGACATTATCATGAGAATTTGAAAGCAATTTATCATTCATATTTATCAAACTTCCATGGAAAATCTCAAATCACATATGCATGGTTTCAACCGTTGAAGTATATAGGCAAACAATTCCCATGACATAAAGAAAAATGACTTAGAAATCATATTGAAAGCAAGTTATTAGCATTTGATTGAAAACTCCCATTTAAAAGCATGCATGTTCATAAAAACTACACCCATGAGATTTTAGGATAACCGCACGTACCTCTATTTTCGAAAATACTAGATGTTTCTTGAAGCTCGCGGATTTGTGATTCCGAATATGTAATTATCTTCGAAAATCTACGGTCAAATCTTGAACTATTTGGGTTTTTATTTTGAAACCCTAAGGAGTGTTCTGGAGCAATTTTGATGAATGAAGGTGTATTTTGGTGTTTGAGGGATTAAATCCTGTGTTGGTGGTATATATAGGGGTGAAGGATGACCAAAATACCCCTAAGAAACAATTAAGGTCAAATTTGTCCCTCAGTTGACAGTTTGATAGTTTGGAGTCTCAAAGAGCTTTCGTTTGATATATTATAGCTCACACAGTTCATTATATACAGGGAGTTATGATTGTTTGAAGTTGACCCTGAAATGCTGAAAACTGGGCAATAGACTATGCGTTTTGCTACTGTTTTGAAATCCAAACGCAGCCTTATGCGTTCCGAAAAATTCCGAAACTTATCCGAGATGCACTATGAGCTTTCCCGATCGTAACGCAACTTGAAAATCTAAAAACGGATGTCGGAAAGGTTGAAAAGTTGTATCCCGAAGATTGCCAGCTAAAATGACTAAGTCTCATTTTACACTTAGAAAATTTTAAGTCATTAAGTCTAAGAGCTCAATTTTAAATCATTAAATCTAAGAGCTCAATATTAAAGACTAATCTATGCACGCCTTTTATGGGGCGTTACAACTTTCCGGGACTTTGTACATTTGTCCCTTCCTCACCATTCCTTTTTTTACTACTCTATGTGATTGCCACAAAAGACCATTTTCTGGTAGGTTCTAGTGAAAACCCTACTTTCAAAATTGACTGCAAGATCTTATATTATCTCCAACAAAGTGAGAAAAATGGTTTCTTATTTTTGGATAGGTTTAAAATAGCCCTTTAAATATATTTTTGAATAATTTTAATAGTTTTAAGTTATCAAAAGTGAGCACAGTCTCTGTCAAATATTCAGCAAGCTCCAATTGTGGAACCATATCCTTCGTTTTTTGTTTAATTTAGTAGCTAATATTTGTTAAGTATTTAATGAAAACTGAAATTAAAAGATCAAAATGTACAAAAATATATCCAAGCAACTATTTCAAAGTTACTTCCAAACAGGAGACGTTCTTGTCACTTTCTTAAGACTCCTACAATAAAAAAAATAATGATATTAAAATCACTTGTATCTCCTACCTTGTCAAACATAGAATGGACTAGGACTAATTTTGACACCTTAGAAACCCAGAGCTTGAAAACGACTTTAACAGCAAGAACATTGCAACAGTTAAACATCAAAATCCGTAGATGTCGTCGCATCAAGCGCCTACTTGCAGGTTTTGTTTACCAACATATTTCTATACTACTCGCCACACTCGACAGATAAATAGGTGTTATTGTTGATCAAAATACAACGAAAGGTTATATACCATGGAGAGCTGCAAGTATGAAGTATTGCTGAATCTGCGGCTTATCGTCTAAATCTACATTACCTAGTTACACATGTCATTCCCTATGAATGACTCATTTCTTCTAGACTATCACTATTATGCACCATCTTGAACCTCCTGTCGCAATAACCCAGGCTGTGTTTCAAAGATTTGGGATGGCCATACATCAGACGGACTGGGATATCTGGGCTGTGGTTTCTTCACAATAGGTGTGGGCATAGCCGGGGAATCTGCAGCATCAGGCGCTGGATAAGCCTGGTGATTAGAACTGAAGGGGAAAACGTACACAGGGTTCATAACCTGTGACTGCTGAAATGCGTGCTCTGAAGCAGGCAATCTCATATAGTTATTTTGTGAGGCGAACTGTGTGTGATGGATATCAGGAGGAGCTAGATTTAGATCAAGACTAGTCTCAACTTCCCTTGCTTTGACCTCAGTCTGCAGTTTACAAATTTCAGCCTCCAGAGCTGACTTTTCATCCTCGAGCTCCTTTTTCTCCACACTCAGCTGTCAATAAGACAGGCTTAGTAACTGCAATGCTAGGACCGAATAGCAGCAGAAAAAAATAGAAGCTATCACTATTTATAAAAAAAATGCACACACTACAACTGAGTGGATCAAACACCCTGGATGAGGAATGAAGGGCAAGAACAATCATTCATTGAAAATGAACACCATCTACATCATTTTTTGGTAATCTTCCTTGAGTCGGATCATGAGTCACGGAAGATGAAATGGCAAACTGAAGAGCTCACATTAGATAGTTAGAAGGCTGACTCATTTCGAGGGTGCACTCTTCTCAGTTTGGGCCTCATATTTATCCTATATAACATGTTTGTATAGGTAGCACGGTGATCTACGTGAATCCAGGCTCAAAGGACACAACAAATGGGCAGAATCTCCAAGCTGGCAAAATTCCCAGAAATGAGGACACTTACATATTGAGATTCAGACAGCAAAGTTGTATTTTCTGTCCTCAGATGCTTGATCTGAGAAAGCATGTCCTTTACAAATCGAGCAGCTTCACTCAATACAGAGGCTTTTCCACTCATCTGCTCAGATAGTTCTGCAACAATAAAGCACCCATGTCAAATAAATGGTCCCTTTACTGAAAATGTATACTAGAGGAGCCACTGTTCGGATTTGTCAAAAGTGAACTTGGGTAAGTCATTAGAAATCAAAAAAATTACCAAGAGCATCAGCCAAACCAAGAAAAAGCTCATTCAGATGCTCTCTCTTCAGTTTCTCTCTCTCAGCTTTGTGAATTCTTTTTGGAACTTTCTTCTGAATCTTCTTGCCAAGATGAGAGCTGTAACAAGAGAGCTTTACAATCAGGACTCGTTGTAGATATGCCACTGATAATGATGCAGAGAGCAGTCAAAATAAATACATGAGCTGAGTACACAAATTATTATTGTATTTATCCTGAGAACTTGGGAACTTTTGTGAGGATTCAAAGAAATAAGAATAAAGCTATGAAGATTCCTATGATGTTTAATAGTGCACCTCGGTTTGATAGTGCACCTCGGTTTGATACAGGGAAAGTTGGTACTTTCATATAGTGGAACAACAAGCAGAATTTAATGCTCTTCTGCAACTTGACAACAAGTAGTGCTATGTCACCAGGCGCTTGGGCATGCCCAAGTTACATAGACTAGGACAAAGTTAAGATATCGTATGATTAGTTCAATTTTTAGTAATTTTGGTAAGAATCCATGTCACGTAGGATGGAGATGTAAGCTGGTCTTGTTCAAAGTATTGTTTAGCCTATGAGCAATATTGCAGAGCACTGAAACAAATTCAAGGAGTTCCATTTAGTGGGAAGCCAGGCCAATCTCATGTACTCTGGAAAATAATCATGCATAGTTAATATGGACCGCCATCTTGACAGTTTTGTTTCATTCAAAATTTCCGTATCATTCTGAGATCAATAACGAAACAACCATTCAACAAGTCGTCATCAAAAGGATCACTTATTCTACCCTGCAAGCCTAGATGACTGGGTAGATTAGTTCAGCTTAATAGCTGACTTTTAGGGGTTGCAGCAGAAGGGTCAGGTGACAGGCTCCCATGGTAGAAAAGGGAAGGAGTTGTCAGAAAGGGTGGAATCGCTGGACAGACACTACATATTTTTATTATGATTTTTTCTCGGACTGCAGGCAGATCTCCCCTTAATTTATAGAGATCCCTTACATTTCAAATGATAAGCTGCTCAAAATGGAAGGTCATATTGTGCCTGAATTAGAAAAGAAGGGAACTGGAGCATTTTGGGAAGGGAAAAAGTAGCCTGCATAGTATTTAACCTAGGTTAACAAACACACTGCAAGAGTTGGCTCTCTTTGACAGATGAAATGCAACACATCGACACAACCATAAAAATCATCAAACATCACCAGTTTGAAAAAGGAAACTGCCGTCACTTATGTAACTGATTCTATTGCTAAGCTAAAACTTGCAGGAAGGACAAAAGTTCTTGCTGAAAATAACAGATTCTGGAAATACGGAGCAACAATTCTTTGCATCATAAAATTAAGCATCTAAATCTACTATTTGAACTGTCTAGTGCCATATAGTACCTTCCAACTTATGGCGAGACAATGTCTACAAACAAAATTATTAAGGAATGTATGGTTTGGGGCTTTTTATAACACATCAATTTTTTAAAAGGAGGCCACAGGCTTATTGCAAATTCCTTACTTCAAAAGAAAATAAAGGATATGACATTCATGCTACAAAAAGTGAACTTGTTCTAACCTAACTGACCTATCTAATGATGTCTCCACATCCGTAGCATCCTTTTCAACAACTGAAGCAGCATTTTCTGCAGCCATCTCTAATTCGAGTCCACCTAGTAGGCTTTGATGAGAAACACGCTATTGGCCGTCCTGAGAAAAGGAGAAAAGCGAACAAAAGATAAGGTACAATGTTCCGAATTAGAAACCAGTTCATCAAATGATTAAACGAGCAACGTGACCAAGGTGTTACAACTTATAATCAAGCTAAATTCATTTGAAAATAACAAAATTTTAGCACTAACACGGTAATACCTTATTTACTCAATAGACTGCTGATTACTCCTTTTGCTATCCACTTCCAATGTTTTGCTACTATTAAACTACGGAACACTGGATGCACTCTTAAATTGAGATAAGTAAAACTCATGCGAAGCAGAAACCTTAAAAAACACTCTTTCCTTAAGGTTTTGGTAAGAAATAACAGCATTTAATCCCCATTTTATATAATTATTCATCAATTATCGATAAGAGTATTTAGTCCCCAATTCTTCACGAAAGCAAGAACAGAATTTTGTAAAAACAAATCCCCAAACAAAAACCTAATAATAGAATTTTACGAAAGCAAAAGCACAAAAAATTAGCATCCTAAATAATGTCAAATCAGCTTGTAAAGCAAAAAATTTATGAAATAAACAGAAAAAACAAGGAGATTCATCACTAAACGACGCATTGCAATTTCGCAAACACACCACATATAGGGCTAAAAGTCCAGAAATATTACAAGGATCAATTAACATACTAATAAACTTTATAGATAAAAACAAATTATATATATACACACACACCTTGTGAAGATAGATGGATGAATTGAATTGACGAGAGAGAGAGGGATGCAAAATGGAGTTAGGGAAGTTGGAGAGAAAAGGTGGATGTGCTTTCCCTTTTATTATATGATAACTGATAAGAGTGGGGAGGGGGCGTGTGGTGAGCAGATGGTAATGCGAAGAATAAAGTGGGGAACACATGAGATGCATGCCACGCGAGCGCTATTTTTTAGTCAAATAGTATAACCCTACACGTTCGTGCTTGCATTTTCCACTTGCTCCATGTCATGTCGTCTTTATTTTTACCTTAGCGCACGCCTCTCCTCACCACTCTCTTCCATCAAACCAACTTTGTTTTTATCCTCTTCTCATTTACCATTCATTTTACGTACTCCGTTAACATTGATTTGTCCATTATTCATTTAGCATACATTAGGGGTGATAATAAAATAAAATTAATACTTTGAAAATTAGATTGAATAATGAATAATATTTCATAACGAGAGTAAAAATAAATATAATATGATAAATTATCTATTAGTATTCAAGTTGGACAACATTATTGGCCAAACATTTTTAGTATAACGAAAAAGCACATATAAATGGAGGGAGTATGAAGGACAAAGGTCCAAACTTGCTAATTATGAGCGAGGGACTATTAGAAATATCATTTTCACCTTGTGAAGGTAGAGATAAGACCTCGTACACTCTCACCGACCTCAAACTTCATTTGTGAGATTGTAGTGGATATGCTATTGTTATTCAAATTTATTTATTTTAATAAATTTACCTCCGTTTAATAAAATTCGGTTAGATTTTTTCTTAGCATTAAAAATGAATTTAGTTTTTGTTTATAGGCTAATAACAAAAACTTTCTAAAGCGTGAATCGAGAGAAAGGGAAAAAATTTTCATTGAACTATGAGAAATGGTTCACACACGTTCAGACTCGCCCTTGAACATTGAAGAAGGTGATTATTGTTTAGACTACAACAACATTGTCTCCTTCAACACTCAACAACCTTCTAGGGCTAGATCCCCGGAGACCATCCTCAACTTAGAAGGATAATGGATTATGGTCGAGATAAATGAAATTTAGACCATTTGTGAGGTCCATGATCAAATTTGCACCATTTTGTAGTTTTAAAGGCAAATTTAACCATTTTTCTCTACACAAAGAATCATGGGGAAAGGGCAAGAATAGCCACTCGGCTAAAATAATTCCGGCCGAGTGGCCATTGATTTTTAAATTTCAAAATATAGCCATTTATGCGGTATAAAAGTGTATCAATGCGGTGTAAAAGTGTATCAATGCAGTATAAAAATGTATCAATATGGTATAAAAGTGTATCAATTGGGTATAGAGACTGCATGCGATCGACGGGCCAAATGGCTAAAAAACGAAATTAAATTGAGCCGACTGACTCCAATTGTCCAACTTTTACATGGGGGCGATTTCTCTTCAAAATGATCAGCCCATATCCTTTTCCCAAGAATCATATGTTGAAAAGTATATTTCGTTGGTCAATAAAGATTGTTACCTTTTTGTAAGCTAGCTTCTTTAGAACTGTTTATAAAATGCAAAAAACTGTCTTACAAGAGTTGTACGCACCAAAGTCTAATATAGAAAGATCATAAACATAAATTGGGGACCAAGATTGTTTTTTTTTTTTTCCTCTCAACTTCGACACCAAAGACACTGTTTCAGACGTAATCACATACTTTTAACAAATTTGTACATATAATAATTTTCAAGTATCATGCAGAAATGTTCTTCAGTAAACAATACATCGTAATATATAACTTCTAGTGCTCCTCTATATATAGTGGAAGCGAATATAGCTGTACATCAGAATATGTATGATCCCATCGATAGGTGAACCGTCTTTGCCATACAGGGACCAGTGAGAGGTTCAATCGTCCATTCTCTTAGATTGATTCACACTTTCAAACAGCCAAGCTGGAACTTGCGGGCTTTCATTCTCCCATTCAATGCAAGCGCTAATACGTCATATTCCTCGACATACCAAAGCTCACCCACAGTTGCCTGCAACATTTGAAGTAAATATAATGGTGATCAGCGATCAAATTCTAAAGCAAGCATTAACCAAGCAAGGTTGTTTTTCTGAATTTGAGCAATACATTAGGGTCCAACTAGCCATTTAAAAATATCTTCCTATGAGAGAGAGCTTCTCAGGCTAGAGTGATCTTGTGGGCAACTCTTCAAACATGAAGGATTTTATTGTTACTAAAAAAAGAAAAAGAAAAAGGAAACATGACTTTACTAGGTAATTTCTATAACTTGGATGACCATACATGTAACAAATTCACATAACAGATGTAAGGGCGCATGGGATACCAATTATTGAATACAACTGATGTTTTTTCTCAGCTGCCAATGAGATACTGAATATAGGATCTAAATAAGTGGTCCAAGTTTTAGCATCTTTTCCATGCCCAGGAACAGTTCTACGGTATGAAAGACCAACAACAAATTCCAATGCTCTAGAAGGCCAGAAGCTCTATATATGCACACCATCTGTTCCAGAGAAAGACCTATTTGTAGGATGTTAGATCATATGTTTCACGTTTACTTGCAATCAGGTAAAATCCATGTTACAAGGTCATGCAATCCCAAGCCACCACTTCATCAAGGTTTACAAAGAACGTAATAACTTCTTTTACACCTGAACTGTTCACCTCCATCACTTTCACAAAAATGCTCCAAGGAGCTGTGGCTTTTGATCGATTTTTTAGGTAAAATAACGGAGGCAAAATTGGCTTCTCAATGGAAGAGGGAAGAAAACAAGACCAAACATACTCATTGCAGCAAGCCTCGCAAAATGTCATCCCATTTTGAGATTTAAGCTTCAAATTGTTTCTTTCCATTGAAACACATGTTGAAGTGTATGGAAAGCGCCTCATAATCCTTCCAAAAGAAGAATCATGAACTCCAGACATGGCCAACATGAGCACAGCATATGGGAAAGGGAGGGGCTCAATGCATTCACTATTAGGCAATAAGGGTTAATTTAGATAAAACCAAAATTACCTTAGTGCCACGGATTTTGTTGTTTAATCTATTCACGAGCTCATGTAGAAATTGGAGTTCTGAAACCTTACTTGCTTCCTGGGAAAGATAAAGGAAATTGAAAAGAACAAGAAAAACACTCAATTAACCAAATGACCATTTTTTGGGATGAAAATTAACTAAGGGCCCGTTTGGGATTGTTGTTACAAAACTGCTTATTTGAGAAGTACTTTTATAAAATGACTTTTCAAAAAAGTGCTTTTAAAAAAAAACAATTTGTGTTTGGTAAATTCATTCGAAAAGTGCTTTTGATAATCAAATTATGACTTTTCAAAAAAGTGCTTTTAAAAAAAAACAATTTGTGTTTGGTAAATTCATTCGAAAAGTGCTTTTGATAATCAAATTATGACTTTTCAAAAAAGAGCTTTTAAAAAAAAGCAATTTGTGTTTGGTAAATTCATTCGAAAAGTGTTTTTGATAATCAAATTATGTTAGGATAATCTTGTTCAAAAAATGTTTTTTTAAGACAAATGACCAAAAAGGACATCTATCAATAGCCTTTATTACTAAAATCAATTTACAGAGAAAAATTATTTTAAATATCTATGTTAATATTTTTAATTAATTTTTTTTATTTAATTAAAAAGTATGTACTCTAAAATTTTCAATCAATATTTTATTTATATACATAAATACATTAAAAAAATTAAATGTTGATATATTAGTTAAATAATTTAAATATTACTTAAAACATCAAATAAAAATGAATACAAACGTTATTTCATAAATTAAATCACTAAAAGTTAGCAAACACTATATTCATGCTTACAAATATCTAAATGAGATAATATTTGTTATTTGTTACCTTTTCTTTTGGATATATTTTTACCGTTTCAATTGTAAAACTAAGTAACCAAATTCATATATGTATACTACCTGATGACAAATATTTAAAATAAAATTCTATCTATTATTTGTTATTTTTTTAATATATTTTTACAGTGTCAAAATTTACTACGAATAAACAGTCATCATATTCATATATATATATACACTATATTTTAACAAATATGTCACTTTTCATGAATTCTTTATTTAAAATTAAATATTCGAGAAAAAATTTATATGTGATGTCAAAATACAATCTTGTAACGTGATTCATCTGTCAATTGTTATCATTAATAATAATAAAATAATTTATATATTCTTTAGTCATCATCATCAATGATATTTTCAAATTTATTTTTTTAAAAAAAGAGTGAAAATAAAATAACAATATATAAATCATAAAGAATTATGACGTAAATATGAAATGTAAAATTTTAAAAATCAAACTTGTAAGATATGTTAATTAATTAATAAGGTATATATATGTGTGTGTGTGATAGGGATATTTTTGTCATAAAAAAATAATTTTCTGAAGCCAAGAAGGTACGAACGAAGTGAGGGGCCCCTTTAGAAGATAGGGGGCGGCTTTCTTGTGGTAGTAATGGCGAACATCTCTCCTCTTCTCTTAGCGTGCACAGTTTGCTTACATGCCGCCTTAGGCACATCTCTCTTTCTTAGTTTCACGCTGGACTAATGATAATGAATGAAAGTCAGTCTTTTAGTAAACGTATATAAGCAGCTCTTTAGTGTATAAGCAATTCTTTAGTGGTCGCACCGAAAGTACGGTGCTTCTGCTTCTGCTTTTTTTGAGAAGAAGAAATTTTCAGAAGCAGAAAAACTGCTTCTGCTTATTTTTAAAAGCACTTTTGCAAGTTTACCAAACACCCTTCTTTTTTAAAAAAGTGTTTTTTTCTCAAAATAAGTGCTTATTTTGGGAAATAAGCAATCCCAAACAGGCTATAAGTGAAAATACACATGATAAAACTTTGCAAGGAAAAAAAAGAGTTCTTGCTAAAAGGATGTCTTATTGTAGTTTATTTGGAGCTCGGACTGTGAGGGTGATTTCCCAACAAATGGCTACAGTCTCTAAAAACAAGTATCATTTATCATTACCGTATTTGCAAGTTCAAGTTAATAGTTTGGTTTTCCTTCATCTCCTGGCATTAAAGAAAACTGTTCTCTCCCAATAGAAAGATGCCAAACACTAGGTAGACAACTGGGAGGGTGGGACTGATCATCAAGATTTAATTGTTTTCCCCCATCCCCTTATGTTTTACCTCTTCCTTGAACTATAACGAGGCGTCAAAAATCCTGATTTTTGTAACTTCTAGTAGTTAATTAGTCCATTTCCTTTTAGTACCAAAAACCATTTCACAGGGCACTAAGCAGTGATTTCCAGATTAAACATCAATAAAACAATGGAACATTTAAAATGCAGGCAATAGATCAAAGATACAAGTGTTAAACTACCTTGGGCCAACTGCTAGGGTGTCCCAGGAGCCTGGCAAGTGATGTATGAAGCATTACAGAATCATACTGCAGCACGAAGGAAGTGTAGTCAGCAAACGCTAGAAATCTTGCCATATTATTTTAATCTTTAACAGGTCAATCTTGAGAACACAAGAGATACAAATCAAAGAAAATAGTCCTAAAACCTAGACGGGAAGGACCGTGAGGGGAAGAATCAAGCAATAGCGATGGCTGATTTGTCATTAGAGTTAATAATGGTTTTACTATATTCACAGCTTTGAGAATATTTGAGTTAATTGGCACTAAGTGGTTGAACCGTTGAAGTACAAAGACATTAGCATCTTCATTGAGATGTAAAGCACAAAAGGTTAGTTTAGCTCTCACAAGTTGCTTTGCAGGTGCATGTGGGAGAGCATTTCTCAATTTTTGTCTGATAGTTACAGGATCAGTTCCAGAGTCCACCTACAAATGAAAACATAAAATTTAAGTGTCAAAAGGAAGAGGATATAATAACATCATTAATATCTCCGTGATTTGTTTTAACTTAATGATTGCAACATGTGATGACCATTGCAAAGTGGTGCACCATTTGTAGAGAACCATTTGAGTCGATAAAGGGAGAAAACAACATAAATAACAACAACAACAGTCCCAGTGTATTCCCACAAAGTGAGGTCTGGGGAGGGTAAGATGTACGCAGTCCATACCACTACCTCCGCAAAAGTAGAGAGGCTGTTTCCGATAGACCCCCGGCTGAAAACAACATAAATAAATAGATAAATAACTCATTGCAATGGTCATCGAGATAAGATTTTCATGATTCATGAACAAAGAAAAGTCTTTGCCTCATTTATGTCACCAGATACACCAGGAAACTACACATCCTTTATATTTAACATTGTTAAAGCGAGGCATGCCTTGCAAACATAACCATGTATCTCTTTTGATAATGGAATAATAGGTAAAACACTGCTTTTACATACAAGACTAAACTACCAGTTGAAAAGTAGACCTAAAGTTCAGCGTATGCATTAATATTCTGAAGTCCCTAATTATGTTACGTGGACACATACATGGTGTGCCAAAAAGGATGTGGGTGTTATCCGATATGGGATCGTGCAAATTTCTATGCTAACTTTTAGCATATTTTCAATAATAATACTAGAAAACCATAGCCATGTCATACCAACACAGATATCCGTGCAGTTGAACAATCAATGTAATGTAGGTTTCTAATCATCTATTTGTGAGCGTAGATAATATTATATAGAGCACAAGATTATATCCAAAAGTAAAGAAGAGTTTCTCATGCAACTGCCTAAGAAAGCTTGATACATCAGTGTGTTTTGAAATGATATTTGAGAATGCCCTACATTCAGAATAGAGGAAAAAACAGAAACTGTAGCGTGCAGCTCAGGCAGTATGCTTATCTCAATATTTACGTTTTAGAGACTTACTAAATTATTCAGAGAGATACATTTAGAGAAAGAGGGAGTGAGATCGAGGTTTATTTTTAAAGACCTGCCAACAACCAACTAACACTCCAGTTGATGTCAGAACCACTCTGTCTAGGGCAATTTTTAGTGGGCAGATAGACTCAGAGACGGCTCTAACAGCATTTGCTTCAGCTTCAATCTGAGGAAACACTGAACAGTATCAGTTCCATTAACATAACAGGTTCAATGAGACAAAGGACATAAACTAAGATATTTTTCATCCAAAAGCATTTTTACCTCTGATTCAGAAGCAGGGACAGCTATAATGTGATGGGAAGCGTGGAACATGCTAAAATGATATAAACTAGAGTTCTGAAACCAAATTGCTAAGCAACACATGTATAAGCATCAAAATTAATAGAATGAGATATGCATAAAAAAGGGTTAAACTCATTCCAAATATTAATCAATGAAAAAGAGACCATACCTTTATCAAAATGTGGCAAGAATATAGATCTCACGGCTTCCCTTTACAAAAACAGACGAGATCAAGTGTGAATATAGGAATTCCAAGTTCAATGCGAAAAGTAGAATTCACATAATTGAACAAAGTTTGAAAATAGGCAAATTTGGCTTTCTTAATTAACTAAACATCACTGCTTTTGCTTCAGTGATAGATGGGAAATTTTGTGGCTTATTCTGTCCACATAAATCAAAAAGCAAAACTTACGCAATAACGGCAGAATATTCTGGGTTGAGATACAAAACATTTGCTCGCACAGGGGGATTTGCAACCTATAAGCGGAAGGAAATTAACCACCTTCAATTTAGACACAACAAACAAGCATATGTCTGAATGTTGATTAATAAGTGAAACTAACCTTGAGTACAGGAGTGACTACTCCGTCTTTGAGATTAAAAAGATCTGACAGGGAAAGTGATTGAGTAGTCTCTCCCTGTTTGAGGAAAGCAGCTCCGTGATCCTCCAAGTCTTTCTCCATCTTTTCATACAACCTAGACCTCTGCTCCGCATTTGAGATAGACCATTCTGTTCCAACCATTAATTACTTGTCAATTCAAGCAACAGAATAGGGTTTTTGGTCGTGTGTGTATAACGCATAACAACCTATGATACTTAAAATGGTTTCTCCTTATATTAGTTACCAAGATGTTTTATTTTCTTCTGGAATATATGTAAAGAAAATCAGAATTGGATCTAGCGAACATCATCCTTTTAAAAACAGAGACAAAACCTTCTTTTCTGAAGTCCGATCCAGTAAAGCAGACTCCAAATGGCACAACATTTAAATGTAGCATCACTGATCTATGGAAAGGAATGCATTTTCATCAAAACCACTTACCAAAATTAAATAGATAAATAAGCTCCTCCACGACAACCATAAGGAAAACACACACAACAAGCAATTTAAAGAAACATCACGGCCACAACTTTCATCTAGATTAACAGTTCTACCAAGATTAAAGCCTCAACTTTCACATAGACTATCGGTTTTACCATAACTAACAGAGTCAAAAACCTTAATACAAGTGACTCCTCTCCCAAAGTTTTCTCGCAACGGACAAAAAAACAAAACCGAGCAAAAAGCCTCCCAATAACAAGTCAGAATCTACCGTCTTGTTCACATTTTCAGAAAAAATTATTTAAGAATAGAAAATCTTTCATGCTTTACACAGAGAATTACCAAAATTTTGCATTTTAGAAGTATTTGTGTCTGACTGTTTTTCGATTGCTGTCTAACTACGCTATCATAAAATACTATATACAAATCCCCAAGTGTATTTATAGACTCATTACACACATATGGAAAGTCCATCTGAGCTAATTAATTACAGATAACAACATCCTAAATTATCGGCGGATCAGCAGATAAACAAATAAAGCAATATAGAAACTTCCTTAAGAATCAAATTTAAATATAATCTACAGAATTAGTAAGTAATTACTCACTTCCACTATATAAACATGACGAAATCTGATTTCACAATAACCAAAGCAATTTATTATTACAAAAAAAAATTGATGAAAATATACTATATAAATAATATAAATCTAAATTTACATAATTACCTGTAGAATTGCGAGTAGCCATAAGGAAGAGAATATAAAAAGTAATTGCGGAGATTAACCAGATCCAAATTGCCGGCTTATAAAAGGAACAATAGTTTCTCACCCTAGCCATTTCTTCAAATTTTCAGTGCAATATATTATGTTCATTCATTGTTTAATTCTTCCCCAATTTCAGTTATATTACCAGATATCGGTTCATCAGTTTTGTATTTTTCAGCACTTGCCCATAGCTTACCAACTTCACTCAAACGTATTTATTTCACGGTAGTATATACTAGAAACACCAACACACGTCAACTATTGACGTCAATAATTTCTTTTTTATCTTTCCATTTGCGTCAAAAAGTTTTACATATTTGTTAAAAAGATACTCCTGATAAATGCGACTTCATGTTTATGAAACTCAAATTATAAGTATCAAATTAAAAATAAAACAGTACTTATCACTCCATAAAACTTTGTTGTGTCGCAATTTCTAACTGAAAGTGACATTTTTTAAATATTTCCTGGATTTTTTTGGTTTATGGAAATGATTTTACTATAGTTTTTATGTTATTTCCAAGTGTATAATATTATAAATTTTGTTTTGGAATATTAATAAACAGATGTCACGCCTTACGCGGCGTGAATCCGGATTAGTCGGACTCCAATGCGGATACCTGACATCAGAATTAAAAAAAAAAAAAAAAAAAACATGTCGGGTATGAGACGCAAATCCGGATTAGTCGGACTCCAATTCGGATACCGGACACTAGAATTTTAAAAAAAAAAAAAAAAAAGATGTTGGGCCTTATTCGACGCGAATTCGGATTAGTCGGACTCCAATGTGGATACCGGACACCGGATTTGGAAAACAAAAAAAAAAACAGATGTCAAAATTTACACGAAAATTAGATGCAATTTTCCTCCTTTTTTTTTAACTTGCTACAAAAAAATAGAACTTCTAATCTATTCCATATACATAATTCATCGACTCTAATAAGACATGCAGTAACAAAATCATAACTTTATGCTTTAATTGAAGTAGTTTCACTTGTTATCTTCTTCAACTTCTGATTTTAAGATGCTATAAAAAATTATTTGAAGACTAATGTATATAACATGCCATCTTCACAGCTAACGAAGTCATGGAATTAGTCTTATTTTTCCCTTCAAATGAACTTCACAAGTGAAGTATATACAGATAATAGATCAACATTACTTTACACGCTTAGCACAAAAAATATATATATTATTCTTGATCTTTTAAATATATTTAAATCTAAATAATCATAAATACTATAGTAAAAAGTTTTTAGTTTTCACGTGGAATCATGATATTCTTCTAAAAAGAAAATGTTTTATTTGAGATAAGAGGTAGCTTCTAGCTAGGAGTTGTTAGTTTGAAGAATTAATTGACGATAAATTGTAGTCCTTTATAGGATATCTATACTATCATAAGTTAGTTGAGTTAGCTACAAGATTTTCTTTTTGGTTTGTCTCCATGTAGGGCTTGAAAGTTTTCCAACTAGGACCGGTAGAATCTTGGGCCTGTCCTTTCTGTAAAAATATTGGGCCAAAGCCCATAAGTAAACGGGCCTGTCCTTTCATCTGAGACTTCTATACTTGGTATGAGCCCAGTTAGAAGTGCAGCCCATCGATATACGTATACTACAAATAAATATGTTGCACGATCTATCCTTAAAATGAGATGATTTTAATTTTTAAATTTTAAATGAGCTAATTTTTACTTTCCCTTATGTCTAGCGAACCATAAGTTCTTTAGTGAGACGGGACATAACTTGTAAGATATTATGGTGCGAAATTTTAAACTTACCCTACGAAAAAATTATTTGTTTTGCGGCACAAAAATTGAAGACTAGCATAAAATAGGGCATTAGTACGGATGACCCATAAATCGCATAACATCATGTTGTAGTATATAGGGAACCATCAAACAGAACAATTTGGGGGTCCAAACATAGTAATCATAATCATATTGTAGTTTAAACAAGTTCATAAAACCTAAAAGAGAGAGATTTTCATATAATAAGGAACACGTGTGATTTCAATTAAAAATTTTGTTGTATTCCGATGAAACTCAACCTCAAAAACTAGCTTAAAAGTGAAGGAATATTCAAATCTATATAAGTAGATCACCAATCAATGTGGGACTGCAACGCACTCTAAACTTTCACCCTCTACACGGTTTAGAAGAAATTAAACTTTTTACAGCTCGAAGCCTCGAACATAATTTGCATTTTATTCATTTTACGACAACAAATTTAATTCCAATAAATAAATATAGATTGATCAGTGACTAGATGCGACAAACTCAATAACTAGCTTGACACTCTGTCCCTATGGTTGATAGTTTCTTGGTTCTGAACAGTATATATAATTACTTTCTTTTAAATGTTTATGACAAGAGTTCTGAACCATATAATAATTGAAAGAAGCATTAATTGAATGCAAGGTTTCGAAAAATATGTCCATATTGAGGGTGTTTTCGATTGGTCAAAAAATCTTTAAAAAAACATTTTAAAAATAAATAAATAAATTCCTTGATGACTTCAATAATGGAAATAAAAAAAAATAAACTCCACAAATATTGATGATATATTCCACATAAATATTGATCGTGTCTTCCCCTCATCTTATCTTTCAGCCACTCCAATAGCCCCCATCCCCACATGCACTCCAAGCCTACCTCCACCACCTTTCATACTATTTGCTTAGATTATACACAATTTTTTTAGAAATAATATTATGAATTTATGTATCGAACATAAAAAACTAAGTTAAGAAAATTCACTTATTTTTCTAAAAACCATTTCCCTTTCTACCGAATATGCTCTAAGGGGTTGTTCGATACGCGGGATAAGGTGAGATATTCTGAAATTAAATTTGTGATAAAATTTATACCGCATTTCATTAATGATATAAATTTATCCAGCTTGAGATTATTTGCTCCCATCTCTCAAGTGAAATAAATTAATTTAGGCATTATAATTCGATCCAAGATATAATTTAGTTGACATACAAACGATCCCTAAAAGGATAAATGGAGGGAAGAGGGGTCTGAGCTAAAATCCATTTGTGGTAGCTGGTATATATTATGGCATCTTCTATTGTTTTGTAGTACCTTTTTACAATCATGGACTTGCAGCTGCCATTCTTACACTCTTTGACCAGTGGGGTATATATATCATTTCCTACTTAAATGAGTACATTTTAGGAAAAAATTGGAAAAAGCTATTTTTTTCAAAATTATTTTACCAAAGGGACGCTAAATTTTTTTTTGAATTATTTTTTAGGATTAGGGTGTAAAAAGTGTGAAAAAGTTGAAAAAAAGTAGGCCCACATGTGGGCCAAGGGACCATTATATCATTTTTCTAACTTTACAATTTTAACATAATACACTAACACCCATCCATTTATTCCAATATAGAAAAAAAAAAACTTCTCTCTCCTCTTAAATTGTCTCCCAACTCCCACTTTCAAGAACTCTTCTCCCCAAACGCCATTTTCGTTTTTCCTTCTTCTGTAGCTGCTAAGAGCTCATTGTTGTTTCATAAGGTTAGTTAAAATCATGTTTCGATCATCTGTAGATCCATTTAAACAGGTTTCTTTGCTAAACGATTCATAGTGATGTAGGAATTTTTTTCTTTTCGAATTTGGTTGATTAAGGAGTTTTGGTTTAGTTTCGTTTTTTTAGCAAAGAAGTGCTGAATGGTGAGATGATCGTTATTAGAAGTGTTATTTTGGCAGTTTGATTCGAATAGTCACTTGTTTTTATTCGTAGACCTGTGGTCTATGAAATCAGAATGACCTAGATTGAAATCAATTTTTAGATGTATGAAATTCTTTTGAAAAAATGGTTGCTTACATAGTGGAAATTGAAAGATTAATAGTTAATTAGTGCGATTAGGTGCACTAGTTTGATTTTTAGCAATTGTTGTGTTTTGATATGGCATGTTGGATAAAGCATATCAGTTATTGATGTGTGGAACTGTTTGATGGTGGAATAGTGGGATAATCATTATTTGAAGAGTTATTTTGGCAGTTTGATTCCAACAGTCACCTGTTTCTGTCCGTAGACCCGTGGTCTATGAAATTGACCCATTTTCTATGAAATTAGAATGCCCTAGATTGAAATCAATTTTTAGACGTATGAAATTCTTTTAAAATATGATGGCTGAAATAGTGAAAATTGAAAGATTAATAGCTAATTAGTTTGATTAAGTGCACTTGTTTGATTTTTATACTGCATGTTGGATTTTGGTGGGGTATTTCTTTATTATTATTTTTTTTGTTGGGGGGGAGGGGGTGGGATCGTTTGAGCATTGACTTATTTCTATTGATAGACTTGTGGTCTATGAACTGAAAATGGAAGATTTGTTCTGCAGGTGTAGATTGTGTTGAAAATAGATAAAAAAATCATCCATCCTAAAAGCAAAGCCTGTACCGGTTCTTATTCTGCTGGTAGCAGTAGAAAAAACAAAGTCGGGGCAGTTGAAAATGTCTCAAAAAGAAACTAAATTAACGAGGAAGAATCCGAATCAAATTCAAACTTAAAGGAGATAAACGACTACGCCGATTCGAGTGAAGGTGTCTTTCCCGAGCGCAGTGTTAGTGGTGACAGTGAAGAGAGCGAGAGAAATGGGAGAAAAAGTGATGGTGGGGATAATGATCCCTTATCCATGCCATGTTTGTCAAGGTTCATTTTCGTAGAGCGGTATGACCTTCGAACGATAATGGACGAGGTTGGATCTTTCCCGACGAAGATATCGGTCAGATCAAGAATGACTGCTTATCGAGAATTTAAGCAAGTTCTTATCGACCAGGAGTTGAAGAAAAGATTCAAATGGTCCTGTTTCGGACACTTGAGAAATCTGCCGGAACATCTCAAGTTCAATGGGCAGTTGGTCCATTATTTGCTGTTGCGACGCGTCAAGAGCGATAAGATACGTCACGAGATGTGGTTCTGCGTTAACAACAAGTCTATCTGTTTTGGCTTGAAAGAGTTTTGTTTGATCACGGGGCTGAACTGCTCTTCATACCCCAGTGAATAAAAAATGAAGAACATGTTAGACAAAGGGGACCATTTTTGCATTAAAGTGACCAAAAACAAAAATATTACGGCAGCCAACTTGGTACACTTGATCAGAGGGAATAAGCTGAACGAGGACCAGAAGTTTAAGTGTTATTTATTGTGGTTCTTGCACACCATGTTGCTTGCAAAAGATTCGACGAAAATTGTCGGCACGAAACTGATTCGAATGGTCGATTCTTTGAGTTTCTTCAAGAATTATCCATGGGGGAAAGAGACATTTCAACTGACCCTGGACTATCTGAAGAAGAAAAATGCCCTGAAGAAGCAGAGGAAAGTATTTGATGAGAAGCAGAAGGCATCCTATGCTTTATTCGGATTTTCCTGAACATTCATGGTATCTACCATAAACCTTTTAGTGAGTTTATCGTAGATTCTTATTTTATTTATACTTTGACATAGATTCTGAGTTCTTCTTTTACTGTTGTACTGCTTACAAGTTTGGATCTATGACACCTTTCCGCCTCTTCTTGAAAAATTTACTGAAAAATCAACGGATGAGCCTTTTTCCATTCCCCGCATCTTTAGATGGCACACTACAAAAAGTGATCAGATAATCGAAGGCGACCCATTCAAGTACAAAGGAAAAGTTACCGAGGTATGAACTTATTTTTTATTATGCAATAATACTCCTATCGTATCGAATGTTATGTAATTGTTAATTGATATTTTGTAGAACGTGCACCCGTACATCATCCCTACTGTTCATGAGACGAAGATGGATTACATGATTACGTTTAAGCCATATACGGATGAAGTGAAGAATAACGTCCTCGATGGCTTAAAGAAAGAGTTAGAAGGGGTGTATGTCCTTATTTCAAATGAGGACAGTGATGATGACGGAGATTTGGGTGGTAACCCCGTTGGAGTACGCATTGATGATGATGATTCTCCAAGCACCTCTAAAGATGCAGTAGGCACCTCATCCCCCGAGGATCTTCATAAGCGTGTTGTTGCGCTCGAGGAAGCGGTGTTGGATATTGCTGCCCATATTAGAGAGAAAAGAGTGAAGAAAAAAAAGGATGAGCAACAACACGAGCGAGGTAACTTCATTCAATAATTGATGTTGTTAATGAATTTTCAGCTTTAAATATTAGTAACACTTTGTAATATGACGATACAGTGCATGTGGACCTTCGTGAATCGAAGAGGAATGAAGAAGTAGAAAAAATGAGCAAAATGAATGAGTTGGCCATTGTTGTGATGGAAGAGGAAAAAAAAAGAAAAGAAGGATGAAGAAGAAGAAATGGAGGAAGATAAGAGCCAAGAAGAAGGTGTAAAAGAAGCAGCTGAAGTAGAAGAAGAAAAATTTGAAAAAGAAGCAACAACAGTTGAAGAATAAGGCAAGAAAAAAGAAGGAGTTGTAGTTGAAGAAGACAAGAAAAAAAAAAGCTGAAAAAATAGGAGCAGCGACTGATGAAGAAGAAAAAGAAGAAGAAAAAGCTTACAAAGAAGAATCTGATAAAGCTGCAGCGGGTGAAGAAAAAAAAGAAGCTGAGGAAGAAAAGAAAGGTGAGAAAGAAGCAGCCGTTAAAGGTGAAGAAAAAAAAGAAGTTTAAGAAGAAAAGAAAGGTGAGAAAGAAACAGTTGTTGAAGGTGAAGGAAAAAAGAAGCCAAGGAAGAAAAACAAGATGGGTTCATGGATATCGTTGATGAAATCAACAACACCTATGCTGAGGAGGAGGAAAATAGTGAAAAAGATATTTGAATTATTTTATTGTTAAATGGTTGAATGATCTGTTTGGTGGGATATTTGAAACATTTTTTTATTTCATAGAATATGTATTTAATCTTTCGTATAATTCTTTCATGGTCTATCATTACTATGCTTCTTCATTTTAAGTTGTTGTGTTGATTGATCGACTATGATTCTATCAAAAACAGTGTTAACATTGTATAAAAATAGAAGTATTACTATTTAATCAATAGCACTACATCTATGTTACACTTTTTCAAAGAACAAATACTAGCATTATAGCACATAACATCATTTTTAGGCCATTCTTCCTTTCTTCGGCCAAAATTTTATTTTAGTTGATCCCTCTGTATTTGGGTCTCATGTAACAATACTTTGAGGTGATCCCTTTGTTCTTCGGCTTTTTTGAATAAATTTATAAGAAAATCTCTATTTTCTTCGCATTCTTGGAGCCTTTGTAGTAGGTTAAATTTTTTCAAGCCACGAAAATTTGATGTCTCTGATCCCGGACTCAACGTTGATGGATTGCTTGGAGGTGATAACTCATCGAGCCATTTAAAAAACGAGCATTCGCAATTATCCTAGAAAATAAATTATAATTACATAACGATAAACTTAACTTTATAAAAAAAACACACACAACTCACCTTCGCAATTACACAGTTATAAAATTTGCGACCAGGATTTGAGTCTATGCGTGATGTCCTCAAGACAACCGCATTTCCACAATGACAAATTAGAGTATTTTTAGAATTAAATGTTTGAGATGTTTGAGACATTGTATAAGTTTTAAATAAAAATAAAGTTGATGAAATAAAATAATGAGGGAGTGACGACTTTATATATAAAGTAAAAAAGATGTGTTAAGTGCAAAATTAGCCGTTTTTACCGTTGGAACAGTAATTTTATTTTTTGAAACTGGTGATGACACTTAATAGACTGTCGTAGATCATGACCAATGACAGCCATCAACTAGATACTAACGTCTACCGTAGACTCGTCTGGTCTATCGTAGACCTACACCTGTAGGAGTGCATCGATGGATCTCTTAATTATGCGTAGACCACGATGATTTATGAACACTGTTATAGACCAACACTTGGATATTGTTTAAAAGAGAATAAATAAATCAAAAATAAATGTAGGGTGAGTTTCTACACATGTGAGGGAGTGTAAACAAGTCACTCAATCATATTAGAGCTTATACAAATTAAGGGTGACGTATTAAGGAGTGTGTGGATGGATAGTGGTTGAATGTTCAATCTCCTAAGAGTAATGTTTCTCAAAGAATAAGTATGTATTGAGGATGATGATTATTCAACCACTATCCATTCCACATACTCTTTTAATTTGGGGTGGTGATTGAAGAAGTATGTGGAATGTGTAGTCATCAAATACAAAATATATCCTCAAAACATACTTATGCTTTGACAAATATTACCCTTAGGCTATTGAACATTCAATCACTACCCATCCACACACTCCTTAATACACTGTTGACACTTAATTTCTGCCCTCCACGACTAAATTTAATCCTGAGTTTCTTTGATTTTTAATAAAATTAAAATATTTATTTCATCCGAATAAAAAATTATTAAATATATTTGTACGTAATTTTGTCATTTTAAGTAGTGATTATAATTTATCGTATTCAATTATACGAGATTTTATAATTTTGTTACTTAAATATTTATTTTATAAAATATTGGATTTTAATCAAGGCTTAGAGATTCAAATGATTAAAGTTTTGATTTAAATATAATTTGCTCTCAAAAAATAATTTATTCGGATAAATATGTGTTTGATTTTATAAAATCAAGAAGCCCGAGATTAAAGGAAACATTAATTCGCATCGAATTTCAATTTAATTTAGCCAATCTATTAGATTTGGCCATAATTGAAATCAAATTGGCCATAATTGTAATGCAATCCGGCAATTGATTTCTAATTTGATCAAAAATAAATAAATATGGCTAAATTTTAAAAATTCCAATTGGGGTTATATTTTAAATAACCCAAAATTCTCAAAAACTCTCATAACTCCTACCTAATTTCATAAAAAAATAATTTCAAATTGTACTACATTGTACTATTTCTTCTCAACTTTGTCTTTTCCCAATTTTAAAATTCAAAAGTTGTACTACATTGTACAATTTCCCCCCACATTATCTTCCACCTCACCTTATCTTCAATTTTAAAATTTCAAAAATACCCTTAATTGCTTTTTCTCCCACATTGGTGGATGACAAGAAATAAATTTTCATCATTTTCTATAAATACTTTTCTCCCACATTGGCGGAACGGAGGAAAAAAAATCTCATTCTCTCCTATAAATACTACCACTACTTTGGTAGAAAAAGGGGAAAAGGAAGAGAAATAAAAAAGAGAGACTAGAAAGGTGAAAAATTCCTTTTGAGCAAAATAGTTATTTTTATTTAGAAAAATTTTTGTTTCATAAAGTTGGTCAGCTAATCAAAATTTTTGAGTTACCGGCGACGTTTTTCGGTGGTAGTTTATTCCGACGAAGCTCATAGTCTCGCTTTGTTGCCCCCCAAAAGGTAAACACACCTTTTTCTTTTTTTATTTTAGTTTTTATTATCGTTTTTTTTCTTCATCTTTTTTCTTCTTCGTAGTTCGTAGATATAATTTTGTTTGCTGGGATTGTATGTTGTAGATGGCCTTGAAGGTCCTAGGACGTTGTGGTATCAATATTCTAATTATTTTCATGTTCATGATATAAAAATGAGCTAGCAATAGTTGTATGTGCCTTTTTTGACTTTATTCTTTGATTATTTTGGATAAAGTTTCAATCTTTGCTTAAAAGATGTATTTATGCTTTGTTTAAACTCATTGTTGTTGGATATATTTGTTTTTAACTTGTAAAGTTATTTTCTTTATGTTGAAAAGAATAGTTAATGTTGAATGTTTCACCTTTTCACCTTATTCTTTGATTATTTTGGATAAAGTTTAGATCTTTGCTTGAAAAACATAATCATGTCTTGTTTAAACTCATTGTTGTTGAATATGTTTATTTTTAGCATGTAAAGTTATTTTCTTTATGTTGAAAAGAATAGTTAATATTGATTGTTTTGCCTTTTGACCTTATTCTTTGATTATTTTGGATAAAGTTTAGATCTTTACTTTACCCTCATTATTGGTAGATATATTTATTTTTAGCATGTAAAGTTATTTTCTTTATGTTGAAAAGAATGGTTAATATTAATTGTTTTGCCTTTTGACTTATTCTTTGATTGTCATGTATAAAGTTTTGATCTTTGTTCAAAGGCGAACTCATGCCTTGTTTAAATTTTTTGTTGGCCGATATATTTGTTTTAGCATGTAAAGTTGTTGTTTTTTTATGTTGAAAAAATAGTTACTATTGTTTGTTTCGCCTTAATAAAAAGAGTAATTGATTAAATCAAGAATTTGTCATTTGCTTGTTAATTATTTTAAGGGATCTCCAAAATCTTCGTATAAGAGATGAAGTGATAGCTTTATTTTTCATCCACGATGTTTATTTTTTTATTTTTTTTTCTCATGTTTTTAAATTTGTCAAAATGATGAGAAAGTTCGGATTTTTGTGGCTAAATAGAATTATTTAGATATTTCCGAGTCATGCATAGTATGATTGTGAAACGATATTTCACTTTTGAAAATGCTAACTTTTATTCGAATTTTCTTACTCCCTTTGGATTGTTATATGTGCTCTTTGTGAGTGTAAAGATTTGATTCATGTATCTCTTTTATTCATAATATCAAAAGAAAATCAACGATTTCTTAGAAATAAAAATCATAGGTCGTTACACGTTTTTCAATAAGATGTTGGTTGTAATTTATATGTATGAATTTTCGTTAGTGTCGCCTTAATTGAAATTTAAAGATTCTCCTTCTTGAAAAGTTAGTCTTTATTTTCTTTTGTTATATGGATTGGTGTCTATGTTTGTTCAATTCTAGAAATCATGAGTATTTTTCTGGTTGCCTCATCCCTTTACTTTCGCAAGCTTACGTTGTTTGTTTCTCGCATTAATTCATTGAATATGGCCTTCTTCCTTTTACCTTTATTCATTCTTAATATGAACATAAATCATGAGGCATGTAAATAAGTGTCTTTGCTTTGCATTTTTTATTTGTTGACTCTCATTCTTGTGCAAGTGTGCTTATTCTTGTCATTCAAAAATTGGTTCTTGATAGTTTCTTTTACTTTGAAATATGTCACTTTTATGCCTTGAACATATATTAATTTCTTTATCTTTTCTTTGCATGCAAAAAAATGTCTTGAGTCCAAATGGACTCCTTTCCTCTTGCATTTCGTAATGGGTAAATGAGACTCACAACTTCGAGTCAAGTTCGAAGTTTAAACCCAAGGTCCACTACATGACGTGCGGGTGCTAGAAGATAGACGAAGAAGAAAAATGGGTCAAAACTCATTGATGAGGTCACTAAGAGACTTGAAAAGTCTCAATTTTTATTATTGTCTTCTTTTTATTTATTCATTTTGTCATTTATTTATTCATTCATTTCGGCCTCGAAACCAAAGTTGTATTTAATATAGGTGGAGCAAGACTAGAGTCAAAGGCTCGAAAAATAGTTTAGGACAGGTGAAATGGGTCGGAAGCCCAACTAGACTAGGACAGGTCTCGTTGATTTGGGCCCAATGGCCTAAATCCTTTACTTTCTCCTCCCTTCCCCTTTTATGTGTTTATTTGTTTATTAGTTTTGTTTAGACTTAGTTAAAATACCTACTAAGTCGCCTAAATCTATTTTACACAAGTTTTTTTAAAAAATAAAAAATCAAATCACTATTTCAACAAATTAATCTTTTCAGAAGTTAATCAAAAGATGTTTTCAAACAGTACGGATAACCGCAAGTTAGCGGATGTTTTAGGTGCCTAACACCTTCCTAAAATGTTAATAGGAACCACTTACTCAGAATCTTCAAAACTTAAAACGATTTTTCTGTTTTGAATCGTTTGAAATAACTCTCTAAAGGTTTTTTAATTCCTTTTCAAAATTAAGTGGCGACTCTCAAAAAGGCAAAATTTCTCCGCAAAACAGAAATGGGGACTCTGCTGAGAATTTTTAACTAGGTCCTAACCAAATGTCTGATTTCGCCTTTTGATTAACTTTTTATGTGTTTATATGTTTCGATTTTGTAAAGTTTAACTATCGCATCTCATGGCATATTCTTGCATTATTTAAACTGTTTTGGGGTTTCGTGGATGTCCCGGTCCTTATTGTTCAATTTCAATAATGTGTTGGAAATACGAACGGCTTATTAGCACGTGAGTCGTCTGATGGCTGTTCGTATTTTCAAACTCAAGTTGTCCGCTTGAGAACCAGTGTTCAAACCTACTCTAGACACCTAGGATAGAACAAAACCAAAACCCTATTTTAGGCATGAGCCTAAGACAACCCAATACCCGAGCGGAGTATTGGGCCCATTAGAAAACTTGCCCTGCGTCTATTGACTCCGAGTCAATTACAGACGAATCATATTTATGTGTTGAAGAAATATATGTTTGTTTAATCCAATCCATTATTCTTTGGGGGTCGAGAAAGACTTGTTTTATTCACTTTTGTATAAGGATGCTTCAATAGTACACCGATTGACGAAGGAATTGAAACAAGTCAATCAAGAAATTGATCGATTTGGACAGTTGCATGGCATCTATGGCACAGTTATACAACAATCACTTGATCATTAACGGATATTGCCAATAATGATGAGTGGACGAAGCTAAGAGCGCGAAGGCCAATAGAAGAAGCATTCAGTAATTAGTATCCCCTGCGTGGGACATTTTCCCTTTACCTAAAGATTGTATCCCTTTTGTGCAACTTTCGTAGACATTTATGTCATTTAGGTATACCTACGAAGTTTTTTGGGGATAATGGATTGGCTTTAAAAAAGGCGTATATTTCCTTCAAAATTCGTTAGCCCTAAACCCTTGGCTCAAACGGGTCACCTAATTAGGATGCACGTTTATTACAACATACTTGTGAAATATAACTGGTTATGTGCTTATACGAGTTATGTTGATTCGAATCAAAGACGAATTGATCCAATCCCATTTTCCATAGAACATCCCTAGGCAGAAATATACCCCACTATATAAAAGTCCGACCAAACGTACTCCAAGTCTCCCAAGTTTCTCAGAAAAGTCCGTAGTTATTCTTAAAACTTCCAAAATGATCGCTACCATTTTAGGAAAGTTGACTTTAGAATCAGAAAATGCCATTATAGTTTTGAACTATGTAGGACCTGATTTCTCCTCTGTGAGATACGTAGGCAGCCTTTCGGCCCGGCCCATATCTCCAAAAGTTTTGTTGTCCTCCATTTTCTTGAAGAAAGAAGAAGAGTTGAACCTTCCCGACAAATTTCACTTATCCATATCATTGAGCAAAATTCTTTTCATTGAAATCCTTGTGTCATTATTACTTCATGGATCAATTCGCATGAGATGAGAAACAACTCTATGTGTTTACTTTCTACCTTATCATCTTGCTTTACTTATTACTAACAGAATCTAACACGTCAGCGTTTGAGTTATTTTTACTTTGCAGGTAATAAAAACTACTCTGTGTTGGCACAAAACGACCCTACTTCACCAGATCAAAATGAGTAAGAGATCCCCTTCTTGACTATAGATTTGTCACAAAAAAAGAAAAATGACTAGTAGTAAAACTGGACTCTACCAATAATTTTTCAAACATGTAAGCAATGGTCTCAAGGATGGAATAAGGAAAATGTGAGGTAAGAATTTTCCAAGACAACTGGGATCATAGAAGATTAATTGGAGAAAACATTATTGAATTGGACCTCTACTCCACTTATGACTCATCGCCCGTCGTATTATAGTAACTTAAAACCTGCCATTGTCATGTCATGTCAAGAAACAAAATAATGGTAGCCCTAGAACAGTCAACGGAAGAGTCAAAGAGTTCAAGAATCAAAGAAACCTAATCTAGAGGAAACCGAGCTGGTTAACTAGGAAGGCGATGACTCTATTAGACATTTGATCCTTTGCTCTATCTAGACAAACGCAATGCAAACATCATGTAATCCATAGAATTACTTATTTATATCCTAGTAAGATGGGTAAGAGTATTTTTAGGGTCATTATGAGTTTATGTACGAACTACGTTTGACCTAATTCCCAAAAAGGGATACGTAGGCGGACTATGTCGGCTTCTGTCAACCCCTTAGGAAAATTTATCATTTTCTTTTATGTACGAACTATGTTTGACCTGAATTCCCAAGAAAGGGATACGTAGGCGGCCTATGTCGGCTTCGGTCAACCCCTTAGGAAAATTTATCCTTTCCTTTTAGCTACGAACTACGTTTGACCTGAATTCCCAAAATGGGATACGTAGGCGGCCTATGTCGGCGTCGGTCAACCCCTTAGGAAAATTTATCTTTTCCTTTTATGAACGAACTACGTTTGACCTGAATTCCCAAAAAGGGATACGTAGGCGGCCTATGTCGGCTTCGGTCAACCTCTTAGGATACTTTATCCTTTCCTTTTGTGTATGAACTACGCGATGACCTGAATTCCCAACAAAAGGGATACGTAGGCGGCCTATGTCGGCTTCGGTCAACCCATTAGATTTTTCTATATATCCTTAGCGTAGTCTTGAACTACGTTTGACCTGATTCCTGCTTCAACGAGATACGTAGGCGCCCCAACGGCTCGGTCATATAACCCCAGGAAATGGAAACTGGGGAAGAATTTTCGAGAAGGATTCTCAAAAATTCACAAGGGAAGATCGGCATCCAACAAGGAGAACGAAGACCAACAAAGACTTTGGATCTTCTCGAGATGATATCATCTCAGACTACTTTAAACTAGGGCAGAAATTTTGAGAAGGTCCTCAAAATTTCCACTAATATATTGAAATATATTTCAAATTCCCCAACACTAGAGGTCGAAGTTGAGATTTGAGAATCACCACCTGTGATAAAGTCTAGGAAGACTGAATCTCCTTCTTTGATAAAACTTCTGGTAGAGAGCCTAAACAATGTTGAATCCCTAGCAATCCTCGTCAAACGTCGAACGTTGTCAGAATCAAGAGAAAGATGGTCGTTGAGCTAGCACATGACATGATTGGCAGAGATTTTCTAAAGTTTTGCATGAGTTTTCGAAACTATTTTCTAAAAAATCAAGACTACTTTAAAAAATCTATATAAATCTTTTACTTAATGATTGCCTAGACATCAATTCGGACGGGGAGTCAAGGGTGGAAGTTCCAACACGATAGAGTACCCAAAAGATGGCGTGGAGCAAACAGAGAATCGAATAAGGTCAACACGGAGTAGTTTCATTCAAACTAATCACTTTTCTGTGGATGCAGGGATCGATACACAAAAATGAGCGTTTCTTTCAAAAAATTCCCAAGCAAGTCGGGAGCCATAATAGAGCATATAATAATAACGGTACTTCTTGGGTAGCCCTAAAAATGGGTCTAATACCCATTTATTGAAGACCTTTTGAATTGTCCATCTCATTTCTTGAGATCATGGAGGACAAACAAAAGTGTTTTGTCTACTTTACAAATACTGTATTTAGAATTTTCCTAAAAAATGGTCGCTAGCAAAAGCGACTTTGTGTCTACTAATCGTCTACCTTGAGTACAGGTACATGTAGAAAGCAAGATGTAGACAAACAAACTCAGGTGAAATTATTTTAAATTGCCAAGAGGGCCATTCATATCATTGCCAAGAGGGCCATTGCGTATCATTGCCGAGAGGGCCATTGACAAAGGCATGTCGCTCCCTAAACTTTTCAATAAAATTTCTAGCAATTGAATTGAATATGTATGACACGGGGTACTCTCATTCATCCATCAACACCGAGTTGAGCGACTAGGCGATGTTTGTGGTCATCACATCGTACCTATTGTCTGGGAAGTGTGTTCTACTGTATTTCTCAAAACCAAGCACATTTTCAAGGACATGTGTTGCCTCGGGGCTATTATTCTTCAATTCAGAAAAATGCTCGCTAAACTCATCAACAGTATACGCCTTTGTGGCGACGTAGAATAGATAAAGATGTTCTCCAAAGTGCTGATTTACATGCAAATTTTCAGTGAGATGCCTCATGCAAAGTCCATGATGTGCACGACTGTAAACATGGGAGAAGACATTGTCAATACTGATGTGCCTGTCGGAGATCACACATATATCTGATTCATCTTCTACGATAGACTTCAACTTTTGGAAGAAGAAGGTCCAAGAAGCATCGTTCTCTTTATCGACGACACAAAAGACAATTGGAAATATATGATTTTCGGTGTCCTGTGCAACTGCATTCAGCAACACGCCTCTGTACTTTTCATACAAATGTGTGCCATTAATGATAATTACCTTTCTCATATGGGCATATCCCCGTATGCAAGCTCCGAATGCTAAGAAGTAGTAAACGAGCTATCCATCAATCTGGTTTACCATGATAGAGTAGGAAGACCCTGGATTCAATAACTCCATCATGTGGAAAAAAGCTGGCAAGCAAGCATACCCGTGCTCCGGTGTCCCGCGAATGATGTTCTTCACAATTACACTTCCTTTCCAACACATCCAATAGCTTGCATGGCAATGCAACTCCTTGAACACAATTCTTTGAATTTATCTTATGCTTAGACCCTTACCATCCCGAAAATGATTTATGCATAGTTAAGCAATCAATTTGGAGGATAATCTCTTATGCCTGTGGGTGGTGTGTTCAACACCGCACGTGTGCAACCCGACATACTTGTATATACAAAATCTGCACGAGGTTTCGTACTTTATTGTCCTTAAGAACCAGCCGCAACCACGATATAAATATTTTGCCTTCAAGAATTTGGAGCAGTTCTTCTCCAAACAATAATCAAAACACTGCCTCACCGCTGCTGTGTGTAGTAGCATTTTGAGCTATTTCTTGTCGGCGAATGTTTGATCGAGATAGAAATTAGTTTCGTCGGTGAAGAAATGTCCTGGTTGTGATCCCGTTCCACAGTCTTCATCATTGTCTTGCGAGTTCGATGAAACGTCTCCTATAAGCATACAATCATCTTCCGTATTAATAGGATTTTCACCATCATTCTCGTAATCACTGAAATCGTCGTCGACTGTCGGGCGCGGAGGTGGGGGTTCTGATGAATTTACCGGTCCTTCAAATGACCTCTCAACTACATTTATCCTCAAAATAGGCCTAAAACCATTTGCATCGACATCCATCATGTACATCAGCACACGTACATCACTATTTATGATCGTAGGATTCACCTTTTTCCTCGAATGCATTAGATAACTAATCATCGCGTCGCCCGAAGCGCAATCTAGATCCCCTCTCTGCATTATGCTTGCAACCAACTCGTCGTATGAACTGTTGCGGGGAACAACAACGGGGATTGTCACCTTGGTAAAAGATCTCAATTTCCAGCATTTGGGAGTCTCCACCCATTCTTCCATGAAATCACCAAAAAACAGAACAAATTCTGCAATAGACATCCTGGAATTAGGCTTTGGTCGACGGTAGATTATGCTTATGGTCTAAGTCGGGTTATATGCACGGTCGATGAATGACGATCAGTGGTCGATGACTGGGCAGCTATTCGTACGAAAACCTTGAAATTGCAAATATTACTTCTAATCAACGATCGTTGGGTTTATGGAATAGAGAAATGAACTTGGAGTCGCCTGAGTTGTTGTAATGTACTTTCTTATAAAGTGGTTTTGAGTAATGTGAGTGGTTTCAAACTTTTTAACAATGGTGGAAAGTGTGTTTGAGAAGATACCAAATAAATGGGGTAACAATGGGTGCAATAGACAAGCTTATGATGTTTGTGGACTAATTTAGAGCTGATCGCCGGAAAATAACACCGAAAAAGTGGTCGGAATCGAAGCTTTTTGGAGGGAAAAACAACCACCTTCTATTTTTAGCTTTTGAATTATTTTTTTATTTAATATTTTTGGAAACCTAGATATTTTTGTATTTATAATGGTGGATGATGGAGTGGGTTGGAGTGTATTATTTAAAACTGATGGATGAATTTATTAAGTTGGAAGTATTGGGTTAAAATGAATTATTATAAAATTTATGGGTGAAGTTGTTAAGTTGGAAAAGTTATGATGATGTGGATTTAAGTGTACTTTTGGCAAATTTTTCATCAAGTTTACAACTTTGATAAAATAATTTTTCATAGTGTCCTTTTGACAAACTTGCCCTACATTCTACCCACGCCCCATTCGAACTCAAATTTAAATTAATCAGGTTAATAAATTTTGACAAGCCAAAAAAATAAAATATAACATATTTTAGTTAGCTGATTTAGAAAATGTTGATAAGTATCAAATGTTGAAAAAAGATTATAGGTGTTGAAACTAATTTTTTATTCACTACTTTTGTAAACAATCAATTACACGTTTGAAGAAAAAAAAAATATTGAAGTGAAAATAAGCAGTTAATGTGTTTAATTGAAACAATATCCATAAAGCTATCTACAAAAAATTATATTTACAAAAAAGTACTTTTACATGAAAGAAAAGAGGAATATAATGATGAAAATAAAATAGAGAGAAATTAAAAGTAAGTTTTAGGAAGAGTATTTCAAAGATCACAGAGATATTAGGTGTACATAAAATCATAAAAGGAGTAGTTAAACCAAAAGTACTTATAATTTGAGGATGACCAGCTTATAACTTGAAGCTGAATTTTGATTCATAAAACACTCAGACTTCTAAAATTTTGTGTGTTTACCAAGCATAAAGATGAAATAAAGAATTACTTAGGCATATGCTCTCATGTGATCTCCCACATTTTCTTTTCTATTTATGTGTGTGGGAGAGGTGGTTTGAGGGTGAGGATACAAATCAATAAAAACAAAAAGCAATTATTGTAGCTAAGAAGAAGAACCAAAAAACAAAAGTAAGTGAGGTATCAACATCATTTAATTATATATTGAGAAAGTCAAGAATCATAGAAATGAAATGGGTGATTACAGAGCCAAATTAAGCAAAATTGATGTGTATTAGCAAATTAAAGTCAATACCCCACTAATTTGGTTGCCGACTTGCTGGATTATAACTAGTTAATTCCAAAAAGAAGATTAATGGCTGGATGTTTGGTTTAATTATATTATGGATGGTGTTACCATATAGTAGTACTATTCTAAGGGGTTACAAGATTTTATATAAAGGGACCACGTTGTTGTACCTTATGGTTTCAACCCATGTGCTAAATTTTTGTACAACCATGACAAAATTTCTATATTGATATTATGGAAGCAGTGACAACCAAATTACCCCTCACAGTCACGTAGACATAATTTCACCCAAGTGAAAATTCCCAGTCAGGACTAAGTACTTGCTAAAATGCCAATTTATACTGTTGCATTGTTCAATCAGTCAGAGTACTTTTTGCCAAAGAGAAAATGTCTGGTTGAAGTTGAAAGAAACAGACCATTTGAAGTTTAGGGGAATTTGAATGTTGAAGTTGTGTTGGTAAATGAAATTCACCTCGAAAAAAAGTTTTTGAGTAATTTCACAAATTAAATGGTTGCTTAATTCACTTTTTTCAATCTGTTGTATACCCTACTTGTATATCAAAGTTTCTGCGTAAATGCCTAAGTATCTAGAAAGTCACTAATCAGTTTCTTATCATATAAAAAAATCTTTCAAATTTGCCCAATACTACTACTATACATTATTACCATGTCTCATTTGTTTGTTTTAGTTCCTCCTTGTGACCTTAATTTCTATAATACTTGCGCAATGTAGAGTGACTTTTTCGTTGAAAGATAAAAGAAATTTATTAACTTTCGTGATACAGTGAAAAGAAGTTAAGTGACTTCTCCATTATGAAAAATAATTTGGTAATCTTAGTGTAATAGTAAAGTTGAATTATCATCCATAAATTAACAATTTTTAATTTTTTTTTTCAAATTTTGTGAGTGAAATTCATTAATATGTCACACGAGACACTCTTAACAAGTTTTTCAATTTTTCACCAATAATATTTCAAATACCAACATTCAGTATTTCTAATACTGTTGCCAAGACCATTATTTAATTTCCAATAATAAACTTTGGATATCTGAAAATAATGAAATATTGAAGTTCATTTAAATCTGAAAGATATGATTTTATTACTGCGTCATCAGATTACTTAGAAGATAATAATTAGTTTTAATGTAACCGTTAAAAATTTGCGTATGAGATTCATAACATGAAAAATAAAGCAAGTTACCAACTATATATAAAATAAGTCAAAGTTTACTTAGAAATAGATTTATAGTCCTTTACGAACTTACTTTTCGTTTTAAGAGTTTTTTACAAGAAAGATTTATTTTTACGCATAAGACATATGCAAAAACCACTTTATTCTATTCAAACTGTACGTGGGCTAGAGATCAATCTCAATTCCTCCTGATTTAACCATTATTCTTTACCATATCAGTGATATGAGTTAAATCCATCATCAAATATGTGAAATTTTAATTCTTCTCTAGCTAATTATATAATTTTAGGTATGTTTTTCAGACAGTATGTGGCTGTTAAAATGACTCATTTGTTGCCTGTATTTGGTAAGAAACTGATACTGGTAAATTGACACTACAATTTGCTCCAAACATTAATGCTTACTTACTTTGAAGGTGAGCCTTGTAGAGCTGTAGTGTATGGTTAAGTTGTTGTCATGTGATCAGGTAGTCAGGAGTTCAAGCCGTGAAAACAATTGCTGGCAAAAATGCAAGGTAAGTCTCGTATAATAAACCCTTCCCGCACATAAAGGGAGCTTTAGCGCGGCGGAGAGTGCTTCTTTTTTAAAAAAATAAAAATGAAAATTAATGCTTACTTTCCCATGCCATGCCTCGTGAATTTTCCCCCTAAAAAGTTCAAGGTTAAAGATGCCAACTGTTAGAGTTGAGATAGATAGTCTCTTTAAGTGCTTCCATATATGGTCCACCACATACTTAAGGAGCTAGCTATCTTGTTTGCCAGTTCTATTTTTATTTTTTTCTTCTGACAATTTCAATGTGTTCAAAAAGAAGTCACTCACTCTGGCTTTTCTCATTTATTTCACATTTGAAAAGGCAACTGATCATTTATACAGACTTTCTGAAACAATAGAACATGCACGTACGTACGAATTAAGATCGAGGAAATACGTAGCTAGTCCGTAGGGATAACTTTTTCCCATTTATACTTTTCGTTAAGCTTTTCTTCTGTTAAAAGTCACAAAAGTAGTGCAATAAAATACGTATTTACATACAAACTATAATTCAGTCTGGCAACCTAAAATTAATAGTATCATCATCATATATATATATATATATAGTTTCCCTATTACAAAAGGAGGCGATGCCATTCATGTAACCAGAAAACAATGTTTATAATCCAATTTGAACTAGGTATTTTGGAAATTGTGTGCAGATCTAGGTTACCTGACTGATACATGTGCTAGTATGAGATACTAATCAAGATGTGCGCGAGCTAATCGCGAACACTATCCTCATTTGAATGTTAATTCTACTCTTCTAAAGTTAACTGTTACCTTTATATTGATTAGGCAGTAAATCTTTTAGAAAAGTAGAGGGTATTAATTGTCCAACAAAGTCTGAGGCAGTACAAATTCCAGTATTTATGAGATTCACAATGACGACTCATCATATATGATGGATGGGATGGGATGTGATATATTATTGTATTATATATCCCACTGGAACATCAACTTTTTATCCTTACTTCTTTTCACAGCTTTAAATTAATTAAATTTCTCGGTAGTAACCGAATATGCTTCAACTTAGAACTTGAAGTATGAAATTTCAACAATCTTATCGAAAATCTCAAGTTGTTAGAGATAATAGGTAAAGAGGATTAAAAGGTGGGAAGTCAAACTCTCACCAACAAAGTAAAAGTTCAATACCAACTGACTACTATAAGATTCCAAAGGTAGTACGTACATTTTTTATTTATTTAATTATATTCTCAACATACCTCATTTTTTTGCATGGCCAAACATGTGGGGATTCCTTTTGGGGGGCTGTGAAACACGAATTCAGGACCTTTGCATGTTGTGCTACTATGTTAAATTGTGTGGTCATCTCATCTAAAAATTTAAACCATCACGGAATACACTTAGGGGTCGTTTGGTTGGAAAATAAGTTATCCCGAGATTAGCAATCCCGGAATTAGTTATCCCACCCACAAGGAGGGATAAGAAAAACACTATAATTCCTAGATGAGTCATCCAATGCATTTTGTCCCCAACCAAATTAAAACATGAAAGAATCTCCTTTTCTAAATTAATCTCGAAATTAATTATTCTTAGCTCCCCTATTAAACGACCCCTTAATACTTATCTATATTGACAAGAAACGCTTGAGGGTAAAGTGTTGATAAGTTATGATGGGAGACATGGATACAACATGGTGATGCAAGGAACGCATCTAAAATTCAATACACATTTCTCACTCAACTGATACGAGAACTAATCATTCAGCTGAGCCCATTAACAGAGGGCCCACTTAAAGCATGAAGGGTCCAGATCAGTGGACGAGTGGGCCAAGTCCAGTAGGGTCATTTAAACCCACCACCGATCTTTATGGTGCCAGCAATGCAATGCTCACTATTATACTCCTCTCACCTTCGTGATACAATTTTCATTTTAGCCTATCACAAAAAAAAATAATATATTTTTATATTTAATAATAATAATTTAATTATAAAACATTATTTTATTTTTAATAAAATATTTTTTTATTATATAAATAATTATAACCTATTTTAAATCATAAATTTAGAAAAACTTTCTGTCAAACTACATCATAGAAATTGAAAACGAATGGAGTAAAAAAGAGGAGGAATGATCCACCTGTTTGTCAGTGATACCAATCGTACATTGGTTTAGGAGATGACCAACATGTGGGCCTCACCACCTGAGCCAACATCTGGAGCTGATAAGGTATGGGCCCCCACCAATCTCGGCCCATCTCTCTTAAACTTACTTTTATTTATTTTATTATACTTTTCTTTTTTATACAAAATTAAAAGGAAAAATCTTTAATCATACTTTTGCTGCTCATTATAAAAACAGAGTGATTAATGGAAGTCATAATCAGAATACCCAAAATTTCTTGCCACATGCTTCTCCAACATTAAAGGACTAGCAAGACCATTCTATCTCTAACTAACATTATAGGCCTCAAGTCATAGGTGTTGTCGAGAATTTAAATAAGATAATTACAAATAAATTTGTATGATAAGTTTTAATTTTGAGCTTTGATAAAAATAGTAATAATTGTTATTCTAGTTAAATTGCAGTAACAGTTGAATCAAAAAAATTATTCTGGTTAAATTGCATTTAACAGTTGCATCGAAAAAGTTTACATTATATTTGAACTTGTTATTGTAAGCATTTAAGTACCTTATGATCCAGGTTACTAATCACACACTATGAAAACACATGAAAAAATAACTCTTCAAAATTTGAATAAAAAATATTTAATTGTAACACTCTATTAGAAATTGAGGTGTTCAATTGGAATAAGACTTAGTTCGATTATCTACCTGAAATATCTTGACATGTTAAAAGGACCAATTATGTATTAAGCCGAAATTAAACTTGTTGCTAAATTTTTATGAGAAAAGCGGAGTTTGAACTCGACAGCTAAAAGTATTTAGTAGTGTAGTTGCTAATTTGCAAGTCAGCAAAGGATTAAATTCTTATGACATGACATAATCTATCCAGAACAAATTAACTCGCTGTAATACTAATAATGTTTGTACATGTAACTTTAAAGATAAGAAAGAACAATCAATGATGATAATGATGAATAACAATCTACTCTATAATTGGAAAAAAAACAATTCAGAGAATTTTTGACAAGATCACTCACCAAATACCCCTTTGTTAAAATTATGCCTCTTCAAACTCGTAAGGCAAATTAATCACACGAAAAAAGAATGTTCAAGTGAAAATTAAATTAACAAACAAAAAAAAAGAAAAAGAGGAAAAATATAAGGAATTTTAGAGCAAATAATCAAACCTCTTTAAACATCCAAACTTACAAAACACAAGTTGGGAAAGAATGGATGATTCTGATTATAGCTATGAATGGTGGCTCGTTGTATCGTGCCGATCATCGTGATGTGAGTGGGACCCACTCGCCTGAGATTCCGATACACCGCCGCCACCACCTCTATATGGATTTAGTCCGGCAAACATGCCTAGTTGACCTTCTCCCAATCCATTATTACCATTACCACTGCCACCACCACCGCTGCTTCCGCCTAGTTGTTGACTAGGCAGAAGCGCTACTGGAGTTGGAAAATTCATAAACTGTAATCCACTTGGCATTGTACCTCTATATAAAGCAGCAGCAGCACCTGAATTGTTTACTGATGAAAACGGCCAAATTGGATCACCTCCCATGACTTGGTTACTTGGAATCGGATTCGTTACCATCCAAAAATTAGCTGGAATTGAAGAGTGGCTTGTTGGCATAGTACCAGCACTCGACTGTAGCAAATAACTTCCCATTTGATGTTGCTGCTGCTGATGGTGTTGTTCCAAATCTAAATCAGGCCTCCTTTTCCTACTTAAGTTATCATCCGCTGCACTCGTCTCCGTTAAATCGATTGAGTTGTCACGCAATTCAGGCTTTGTTTGCAACTGCATATTAGGGCTTAAGTTCGCCGACTGAAAATTCAACAACGTTGTAGCTGAAGTATCCGTCGACAATCCAATTCCAGGATATAGCCCTCGTCTTTGTGAGAGTGAAAAATTCGAATTGAAATACGAAGATCGTAGCTGTGAAGGTACGGACATGCTGGAACCTGAGCTACGTAGTGAAATATTAAGCGACGTGAAGTTTGCTGGAATTGTACCAGTTCCTGTTGCGGCTATGACTGCTGGTTCCGCTTGTTGAAGTAGCCACTCTATGGTTTCACCATCGGACTTGTGACCGAGTTCGCGTGTTAGCTGAAAAACCCTAGCCGCACATAGCGCAGGCATGCGGATACGTCTGCCACGACCATCAACCTGTTGACACACAAAATATTACTACTAAATAAATAACTAATTGAATTCTCTTGATCTCTAACAGTTCAAGATTTTACATGAGATGGTCAGAATAAAATTGAACCAACCTTAGTGTGGCGGTCTTTGGTGGAGGTTCGCTTTGGAGGCGGCTTTTTAGATATATCAGTACCACCAGAAGCTGTGATTTGGAGAGTGGAAGCTGATGAAGTTGTTGATCGAGGTGTACTATTAGGGTTTGTATGAGCACTATCTATGTTTGAAATGGCAAGAGCAGTTGTATAAGCAGCCCCAGCGTTGGATGAGCTTGAACAAGCTTCGTCTTCTTTTTTCTCGAGTAACTGGAAAGGAAAAGTCGCGATAGGACGATGGTGGTGGTGGTGATGGTGTAGGTGGTGTTGGTGGAGATGATCATCACCTCCTCCATCCATGATCACAAAGTAGTAATGACTAAGAACTTACTCTTAAAAACCTCTTGTTTCTCTTTCTCTCTCTTTCTCCTTTTTTCTCTCTAGGCCAAGTTCTTTTTATGAGAAAATAGTGACAGACACTATATTTAATTCTTTGTGGGTCTGTTTATGTTTCTTTCTCTCTCTTAGAATGAATGAAATGAAACAAAATGTTTCCTTTTTATCTTCTTTTTTTTTTAAAAGAAAAAGAAAATTATAAAAATTAAATTCCTCTTTGTATTAGCTGGGATGAGTATGTCTCTTTCCATGTCTGGATAGTTGTATGGGATTTTCCTTTGGCATTTGATGTGCAACATGTGTAATGTGTTGGTTCGGATAAGAGGTGAAAGAGGGAGAGAAACGCTTTAAGCATCAATGATAATGAGTGGGAATTATAAGAGGTGAGCTTTAAACAGCGAAGAAAAATTGAACAAAAGGAGAAAAAGGAAATTATTAATTTGCTTTTGTTGGAGGTTCCTTTTTTAATTTGCCTTTTTGACAAATATGCTTAGTAAAAATAAAAAAGAGAAAGAAAATACATATTGCTGAATTTGAGTTTGATTTTTGGAGAAAATACTTTTAATTGTGGTTGGACAGTGCCTTTGGTTCAGACTCCACGTGAGGTGCTCTTTATATCATTCAATCCATAAAGACAATGGTGGCCAAAGGTGGGGTCCATTTTCAAGAGTCAAAAATAGAAAATATTAGTCTTCCCATTTTTACTTAGCTTCACGAGCATCAATGGAGTATCTATTTTTTAAGTTAAATTAAATTAAAATAATTTAAAATCATTTTAATTTTAAATATTTAAAAATTATATAAAAAATATTATAAATTATAATTATTTTCATATTATTGTGATAAAAAATAAATTTTCAAAAAGCGTGACATGACAAGTAAAAATAAGATTTGGAAAGGGAAGATTTTATCAAAGGTGAGTGTGGAGAGGGGTCCATATTCTTCATTCATGTAATCATTTCCATTCACCTTTGGCTCGTTGCCTTTGTTCTCAACCTTTGCCTTGTTTGGGATTCCTCCAATTATTTTTCCCTCCTCTCCTCATTTCTCTTTTGCCCTCACCTTAGTCTATTGCTCTTTGCATCTAATCCTTTGCTAGCAACTCCAGCTTTACTTTCCCTTAAGTCTCTCTAGTACCCTTCCCTTAAACACAAAGTACATCCAGTGGATTCAAAATTATGAAGCCATGATGTTACTGGTCCTTCTGTTTCAAAATTTATGAGATACATTATATCGGTCGATCTAAAAAATAATAAAATATTTTTATATTTAGAGTTATTTTATCTTCAATAAGATAATTTATAGCCACATGAATATTTATACATATTTTAAATCTTAATTTTTTTTTAACAAATTAAACAATAACATACCAAGTATATTTCATATATAATGTGGGGTCTGGGGAGAGTAAGTATATGCAGTCTATACCATTAACTCAAAGGTGAGATAGAGAGACTATTTCCGATAGACCCCGTCTCAAGATAAAAACAATCTAGAAAAGAAATAGTATGAAAACAAAAAACAATAGGTATCAACACGCCAAATAATAACATAAACATGACTATCCCCGCGTAACAAACTATAACTCTTTCTTTTTTGTTTCTTCTTAAACTAGATGCTAGTGCCTCACATAAATAGAAAGAATGGAGTACTACTTTAAAGCTAGTGACTGAGGTAGGATTTCTCAAAGTAAATTTAAGGAAATACATATATATATATATATATATATATATATATATATATATATAACTCTACTGGAACAATGTAATAATTTTCGGATGAAGGGGATGAACTAAACCCCTTCCATTTAGATCCATCTCTTTTTTCAGCAGTACCAATTAATTAGTAGAGTTTAATTTAACAAGTATATTTTTTCAGAAAATTTATGTATAATTTGAAGTGAAAAATACTATATGCAATTACTTCCGTTGATCAAATGCTACATATTCTTTCATGTATATACCGTTGCTAATCTTTTGCACGATCACTGAATCATGAAGTACCCTACTTTTCTTTTGGAGACCGTGATGACTAAGTGCCATATGGGGACTTTTTCATTCTTCATCATTTAGTACCACGTTACGTTGTATTCTATGTTTGGTTAAGCAACTAACTTGCTTAATTAGCATTAATTATGACAGTTTGATGAAGAATCATGAAATATCGCTGAAAAGTTTTTAAAAAGTTTACTGTTGGTGTTCATGTGTTGTACCAGAACTAATTTTGGACATCAACAAGACTCAATTTCACTGAAGGTGCATGCATGCTACATGCTTATTCCAGAAAAAAAGGAGAGGAATAAAAGGAATGATAGCTCAAGGTGGGTCGGTTTAGTGTTATGTATAGGATATGTATTGCCTGTGCTTTAGCATGCTGGTGACACCCTAGTTCATCTACTTTATTGTATATTTGTATGTACTATATATATACCTTTTTGGGTGGGCATATATAATAGGATGGAGATGATGTAAAAAGATTTTGCATCCTCACATCATTTAAAAGTCAATTACAAGCAATTATATATATATTTATACAAGCATGAGTAACTGATAACTTTGTTCTTAAAAAAATAATTTGAAATGCATTCTTCTACAAGAACGTATATAAGAAAATAACTTTCAGACTTTATAGGATGAGGAATAGCATGGGAGAAAGACTGGCAGCTATGGACAGATGCACCTTTCAAATATTTGTTTAACAATACCTAGGTAAACGCCCTAGATCTATATTATATACTTAAAAGAATTCTCTAATTAGGAAGAAAGAAAATTCAGTCAGTACGTTGTTGACGTATTTGGTACTTACTATACATTTTTCATTCTACTTTTTCTCCCAGCAGGGGACCTCTCTACAAGTCAATATTTGCCGCAATAAGGTGTCGTATATGAGTATGTTAGAATAAAATAGACCTTTCTTTATTTTGACCTAACCTTAGTTTAGCAGAGTACTAATTGATATATGCTCAATATCGATCTACAACATTGCAGCATGGGAGTTAAATAAATTAAACTTGCATACTTGCTCCTTGGTTATTTATGCATGAGATTTAACATTTTATAATCACCCAAAATAAAAATTACGAGAGCCCTTGTTGGCTGAGTTTAGACAAAATGGCATGCTCCTCATTTAGATTTGGATCTTATATATATATATATATATATATATATATATATAAAGTTGGTAAAGTTGGAGCCTTGGAGTAACTGGTAAAGTTGTTGCCATGTGACCAGGAGGTCACGGGTTCAAGCCTTGGAAACAGCCTCTAACAGAAATGCAAGGTAAGACTGCGTACGATACACCTGTGTGGTGGGGCCCTTCTCCGGACACCGCGCATAACGGTAGCTTTAGTGCACCGGGCTGCCCTTTATATATATATATTGTCACACCCCTTTTTCGCCCGAAGGGATCGAGGTCGAAGGGTTTTTCTAATTAAAGTGACGGTATTGAATAGGGATTAGTTTAATTTATAAAGTCGTCACTTGGAATTGAGTTATGGTGTTCCAAGTCACCTTTTTGAATCCCTAATCAAAAGGAAATGACTCTTTATTTTGGTCTGCGAAAACAGAAGACGGGTAAGGAATTCTGTTGACCGAGGGGAAGGTGTGAGGCACCCCTCGAGTCCCGTGGTTCTAACACGGTCGCTTTTATTGACTTATCTTGTTTTAAACTATTTTGATAAAATATGTTAAGGCCTAAAATCGCTCATTTTATTATACTAAAACTTGTATATTATCTTATATTAAATAAATCGGTGAAAGTTAAAAAGTATTTATCAAGTTAATTTTAGAAAAATATTTGCCAAGGTGTATTTTTTTACATCCTTGAATTTTGAATATCTCAAAAAGATGCGTACGCCGCATTCTTAATTGAAACGATCATTTAACGTACCTAAATTTTGCCTAACGTTAAAGGACATTTATAACAAAATATATGTTATTTATTTATTAGTCTTCTTCAAAACCAAACAAGATGAACTTAAGTCTAACATATGATTGTTTTAAAATTTATCTCTCTATCGTAGGATAATTACTCACTTGCAATTTTGTCTCACGTCATTTAAATACCATTTCTCTAGTTAAATATTCAAATAAACAATTCATATTTCAACTAAATTGAACTAACAAGATTCAACAATAAAAAAAATTTCGACAGTGAGTGGCAAATTCAAAACAAAAATACGTTACATATGACTGACAAAAGAAGAAGATTTATCTTAACACCACTTTATAAACCAAGTTTTTTTTTTCATTTAATTAAATATAGCATAAATGTACCTAACATTGTCCATCTAAAAAAATTAACCTTCAATATAAAGGTAACAACTCACAAAAGAAAAAATAAATAATGAGAATTTAAATTTTCCATTACTAATAACTACCTTTAGAAACAAATACTAACATTTTCGTTTATATAACAACAACTATAATGTCACTGTAAGTAATATAAAATAGAATCCTATGCATTATTAAACACAACTACTGTATCAAAGACATATACTTTTATTAAAACACTATTTAGTTCTTGACTTTTTCTAATTCTCATTCTATGTATCGTGAATATTGTTATATTAGCACTCAATCGAAAATCCGAGAACATGGACTGATAAAAGAACATGTTAAATTCTGAATTGAAATATTAATATATAAGTACCCAGTAACCCAAACACACAACACATAGTAATGAATATATTTACATAACAAATCAATAACACATAACGAAATATGCATGAAATTATTTAATTAACTTTATTTATGATTTGATTCACAATAAAACTTATAAAATAAATAATACAAGATCAAATAGGAACCTGTATGATGAATTAAATGAATGTAAAAATAGAAACATATGTCTTCACCGGAAACTCGAACAAGACCTTGAACTCAAATCATCGCTTCTTTTCCTTATTTTCTCTGTTTGATATTTTTCTCTTGATGATTTAGAATGTTTCACTCACTCTCTCTTTTTTGTTTTACTCAACTTTTCTCTCATTTTTTTTTTATCTGATGTAGGATTGTACGTTTTTTTTGTGTGTGTGTGTTTCTCCCTGTGTCTGACAGTGAAAATGTCGTAGGTTTTTTTTTTTTAGGGTGGTAGGTTTATTTATAGGAGGATTTTTGGGGGTAATAGTTAAGGGGAAAATCATAAAAGGGGGGAAGAGGTTGGGTAGTTTAAGGATTCAATTTTTGAATTTTTTTTTTCTTTTTTTAGAGATAATGATCTCCTTTTTTTTTTAACAAATAAATAAATTATGTATAAAATAAATAATAATAATAATAATAATAATAATAATAATAAAAGAATATTAACTAATTAATTTTTTTTATACTTAAAAATAAAAAAAAAATATAATAAAAATATAACTAACTTAAAAATAAAATATAATTAAGAGAAAATAAAATTACTAGCTTATTTGTAAAAATCTAAATTAAAAGAAAATATTTTGATTTTCTTTCTTCTTATTATTTAAAAACAAAAATAACAATATAAATAAAATTAAAATATCTTAAAAAGTAACTTTACTTATTAATTAATTTTTTTTATTTTCAACTAAACTTATTAAAAATAAAATAAAAACTAAAATAAATATTGGACAAAAAATAAAAAATATTTAAAGCCGATAAATAGATTAAAACTCGGGGAGGGTCAAAAATCACGTGTCTACATATATGTGGGTGGTGGGACCCTTCCCCGGACACCGCGCATAACGATAGTTTTAGTGCACCGGAATACCCTTTATATATATATTACATAGGTAGAATATATACAGTAGATGATAATGTTACAGAATAAGGTAAAAGAAGTGTGGATCCATATGTCCTTGTCCTATAAAGTATCCCTATGTCTAAATTTATTAATGCGAACATGTTTGACTCGGCATTAAATTTAAAAAGAAAAAGAAGATTTTTAAAATTAAATTTGTAGTCTAAAAGAATCATTGTAATTATGTTGTAAATCACTTCATTAACAGCAAAGATAAAAATTTAAAATTAAATTGTTTTATTAAACATATTAATATATCATTCTTTTTTAGGACTGACAAAAAAAATATAGAGCGTTACAAAAATTAGGACGAAGGGAGTGAACTGGGAAGGAGCATATATATTAACATTTTTAGTTACCAATTTTTTGGTAGTGAACGTAATAATTCAGCTTATCTCCTAACAAGATATTTAAGATGAGTTTTATTTGAAGAAAAAGATCTAAAATCCAACAGATCGATTGAAAGTCGAAGTCCGAAAAGATTTATTATTTGTTGAGTCAATAATTAACGCTCCGAAATAGCAACAGCTAAACCATATTAACATGTGATAGACATGAAGTACGTAATTACGTACATTGATATGTGGTGATATAAACTCTTCCGTGGAGCTTAGAGGTGTTAGAAAATCAAATGACACTAGGAAAAGAGAGATATTATACGACAAACTCATTGCATTAAATAAAATTATGGAAGAGTACTACTACACTTTTGTAGAGAATTAAAAGGAAGAAAATAAAAAATAAAAATATTATTTCTTAATAGATCGTAGAGTAAAGAAAGTAGTAACTATGAAAGTAATTAACATAAAAATCTTTTTTTTTTGTAATTTATTTTTAGCGCTTAGAATTAGTTGATGTTAAATTGACAATATTATTTAAGCTGCTTTCGAACCGTCCAAGCATCTTTTTTTTTTTCACTCCTTCTAGGAACTAACACTTTTTTGGGTGGCTCGAACCCAGTCTAAGCAGTAATTGTAGAATGCAACTTTCTTTTTGTTGCTTCTTTTGGTACGTACACTGGAAAAAACAAACAAAATAAAGAGCTCAAAATCATTCACAAGCAACACAATTTAAGTCCGCTAAAGAAAAAAAAAAACTTCATATCCTTATGGGCTCGTTCGGTACAATGAACAAGGAATAACTAATATTGGGATTAATTTTAGGATGAGCTTATATCCCATGTTTGATTGGGATGAAATATATGTGATAACTCATCCCGGGATTAATTATATGGGGATTGTAGTGCTATTTCTATCCCACCTTTACGGTGAGATACTTAATTCGAGGATAAGTGGATAACTAATCACGAAATTAATTATCCTCTTCATTTTGCTTCTTTAATTTTCAGAGTGTCATGCAATACAAGGGTGTGAGTGATATGCTACTTCAAAAAGCTAGAGGAGAAATTAAAATGAAGAAGATAAAAAATAAAAGGGAAAGCAAAAAAAGAAAACAGATAAGCTATAGCAGCCCGTCTGTACTGTATCAATCAATTACTGGGTCTGGATGTCGTAATATGTATGTTAAACTGTCAACTCTTGTTTGATGAATTTGTGGATTGCATTTATTACTTTTAGATCCATTCTGATCCAAATTTTGGACGGCATATTTCTATTATCACATCCATTCCAACTTCCAAGTAATTCAATTTTTTCCCTTGTTCCCATTGCTTATATATATCACAACCTATAAAATAAAGTAAGACAAGACAACCTATAAAATAAAGTAAGGAATGGATTTTTCTTATAGTTTAATTCCATTGATTAATGTGTAGAATTGTATTTATAAGTTTGACTTTGTAAAATTCAAAGTGTCAAAGTATGAATATCTAGACTTTTCTGTTCCCTTTATTTGACCACTAGTACTCTTATTAAAATTAGGTGCCAATATTCAAAAAAGGAGACTGCTAATTGAGATACATGCTCGATCACTTTTCTCTATAGTCCTTGATGATTATGACGGTGCTTTTTACTTAAAAAAAAAAAAAGAGCAGGAATCTTGCTAGCTAGTTCGTAGTACTATACAAATTACTAGTATTTCTTACACTTATAGGTAGTCCTTGATCAAGTCAATTGTCTGTCACTAAATTTATTTCATAGGTTATGTACTCTACCTATAGTTGAATGTCAAGTGGCATCACATCCATGAGCCGCAAGGGCAATTTTGTCAAACAATAATGCTATATGTACATGGACGTCCGTCCAAGTTTCGGTAGGTTAGAGGTCTTGGGTTCGAGGCCTGGGCAGTGGCGGAGCTAGCTGTAAGTGAGCGGGTTCATCCGAACCCTTTTCGGCGAAAAATTATACTATTTATATAAGCTTACAATTATTTTTTGTGTATATATAGTAGACGTTGAACCCTCTTCGATTAGTTCTTTTGTTCACGTTTTTCAATTTTGAACCCCCTTAGTCGAGATGTTGGCTCCGCCACTGGGCCTAGGTATGAAAAATTTCTTGGTAAAGAGTGCTATCCTCGAATGGGCCCTATCTGACGTGAATCTGGATTAGTCGGGCTCCAATGCAGGTACCGAACACCAGATGAAAACACCCAAAAAAAGAAGTTTGGGTGGGTTAATGTCTGCACATTTGTTAATTTAGTTAGATCATTTGATCCGTTCAATTCAACGCTATCTGAAAGTTGGGTTGATATGCAGGTCAGAGGGACCCTATATATATGTATATATATGTAAAATCTGAAGCGAAGCTAATAGTACAAGGGCCTTCGAGTTGAAAACAATGAGTATGCAATTATCTCTTGACACCTTCTGGTAACATTTGAAAGAGTTGATCACCGTCATATTAAGTCGATTCATTTTAACTTGAAATTAAAGGTGTAAAACACATCTAAAGTATTTCAGTTTTTTGAGTTTTATATTTGAACTACCATGTATGTGAATTTTCTACTGAACTCTCACCAACTAGTTAGCAAAACATACTCAAACTATTAGTAATTGTTTGTGTTTGTTACCTGAACTTTCAGGTAGGAAAAGTGAGTTATTAATAGTTTAGGTTTGTTTTATTAACTACTTGGTGATAGTTCAGGTAGAAAACTCATGTACTTGATAATTTAGACATGAAAATCAGATATTTTAGATGCGTTTTGAACCATTATCTCTTTTAATTTATCCAATCTTAACTCCAACTCACTTGCCCACTTAACACTTCTAGGCGTCATATTCACAAAAGAAAAAATAAATCCAAGGCTTAATAATACTACTTACTCAAGATATTATACCTAAGTAATTAACCAATGTGTCGATAAAACGTGTCAATTTTACATCTCTCAACTTGAGTTTCATCAGTGACCTCTCAGCGCAAAAGAATTTCTTCTCTTTTATACAGTGCAATAAAGAAATTACATATGTGAAGTACCAAGCAACAGGCAATTTATTAATACTGATCCTTCAAGAGTTTGGATGCATATATAGTTGTCAACATCATACAGAAATTGGATGACGTTAACCTCCTAAAAGTGGCAAATAATAGAGTAATCAAGTTGATCTCATGACATGTTTCACAGGGCGGGGAAGTGCAACATTAGACATATGAGGCTTGTGTTTGATATGAAACCAACAAAACCAGCCCACCAAGTTAGGAGAGAAACACTTGTAGGGAATAGGGATGGAAATGGGTGGGTGAAGGGACCAAAACGACAAATCAAAAATAAAATAAAAAAAATTAAGGGGTCCATAATATATACTGCTATAACGAAGAGAAACACAGAGAGAGTATTGGCAGTAATATTTTATAACGTGTTATCACGTGAAGGCAATTTTTGGACCTCTTGTCAATGTTGTTAGCTTTTTCCTCAGACTATACCAATGTAATTAGGGGATGGATTTGGACTCTATGATTCGACCTTTGAGGTTTTTAATATTAAATTTATTGTATTTATAAATTTATGAGTTCAAATCTATTATTTATTAGTATTATTTTATTAGATTTCACGTAGAATCTTATTAAAAGTACTAAGTTTAGACGAACCCCATATTAATTTGCTATGTTGCACCGGCCCTGAGTTTAATAGCTACACCTTCCTCATCACTTCATTTTCGCTCGCAAATTTCATTTTCATATGCTGTTAACAGCAATCGTATACAGAAACATATTGTATATGTACCATATTTCACCTCAAACATACGTACAAAATTGTCTTGAGGTAATCATAAAAGCTGATGCAAGTACAGGAACTAACTTTTTTATTTGGGAATCGTGACAAATCAACTTTCCCCAAATACTTGTGTCTCGTTTGGTCGTTTCTGTGAAAGCAGCCGTAGTATATAGTCCCACACGAATATTATGGTAATCCACTATTATGATCGAGTGTTTAATTTGTTGTGTACCAGTTGTCCCTCATTAACAATAGAAAAACAGTAGTCACTTTGTAAGTTGAACGGACTCTCCGATCTGATAGTTTAGATTTTTGGATTGAGCTTTCTTTGCAAGGCATCTATACCATAGATGTGTCGTGGAAGCACCAATGACTCTAATGCCGCGGCAAAGACCAGGAGGAGAAGACAAAGAGAGTAAAGAACGAGTAGCTAGGGTCTCCTTAAATTGATATATTGATCAATGCTTGATGAGGCCACAATGGATCTAAGAGGAGTGCCAATTAACTGTGACTAGCTGGGACCAAAAATGGAAAAAGAAAGAGGTTAATTAACTGTCATTGACTGGGTCAGCCAAGTTCAAGAATGATGGTCTGGATCAAAGAAGTGATACTAATAGGGACTAACGAGGTTAGTAGTCCTCAATCGGGACAATCGTTGTGTATCAATTATCCTTTCAGGTTTAGAGTTAAAGTGGATAGCATTTTTATGTATTCCTTGTAGTTTTTGCTACAATTGAGGTGAAACTTCCCAAATCCTTGTATAATGGGGAAAAAAATAATACGGAGTACCAACTAGTTTCTCCATTTCAATTTTTAAGTGCCTTAATTTGATATGGTACAAAGTTTTAAAAATTATGAAGTGATTTTAAAATCTTGTGATCATAAATTAATGAAGCGTGTAGTGTAGTAAAATGTTCTTTGAATCTGAGGATTTTAAATTTGTTACGAAGAATACAAATATTCTCTTAGCAGAGACACTTAAATTGGGACGGAGGAAGTAGTAATATTTAGATTCTCTGGATGCACGATGAGGAGGAACTGACAGGACATTCAATTAGCACAGTGAAGGAGGCCCCTCCTCACAATGCTTGTTGGACGAGTTACCAATCATTGAACTGCTACCTCAACTAGTAATAATTTGTGTCTATATTTGAACTTTAGCTTGATTTACGTCAGTGTTCCTCAACAATAATATTCTAAACTATATATAGGGTTTAAGTGACCTAAATTGTTTTTAACTTTCCAGCTGAGCTATATGGTTCGAAGAGTGTTCAATCAAATTATGTCCTTCATCAAAAAATATATTGCGTAAATAAGATAAAAAGTATATATTGAATTTACTTAACATGAGCTACCCTTCCATCGTCGTGAGTCGTGACCAAGATGATTATACAAGTGCTTAAGGTCACATATTTGAATCCAAAAATTTCATGTGTTATTGTCTTTTCAATACCAAATGTCTTTCGATGATTTATATGCATGTCTCTTGTTTATTTAAATTGTGGGGTAGATATAGAAGGGGATTATATTATATTATATTACTCCTATATTTGTGTTGAATTTGGTGTAGTGAAATTAAACGGTTAAATTAGTTTGTCCAACCTATAATCTCTATTCTTTTGATGCTAAATAAAAAAAAGCCACAGGGAAACAAATCAGTGCTTTTTACAAAATTAAAGGCACAATCTGCATATACCTTGTCCCACTCACCCCATTTAGTTTTGTTTAAAGCATACCAACTGATGATCTTCCACGCACATATACATCATTATTGATCTTCCTTTCTTTTTGTGGATTTTGCTTTATATAATTTTTATCATATATTATTATTATTATTATTATATGTATATGCGCCAATCTGTTTAAAGATCTTAACACTGCTTAAGTATATTTAAGTTGTCACCAGGAGATGATGAGGATATATATATCATATAATATTAGCCCGATCAAAGCTATGCGATTTAGTTCTCTAGCCAGAAAACATTTTAAAACTAAGAGTCCTTAATATTTTTCGGTCTTGTATTTGCGTAAACTGTTTTTATTAGAAGCAAGAAATATTTAAGTAGTAAGTTTTTTAGTCCCTTATCACTTATCACCATGGAGGGAAAAATTGGATTATTCAGGGAAATTAGAGTGAATATATATATATATAAGAGATCCAATCATATGTGGCATGTCTTAGAAGCCTCCAAACCTATTTATCTTTTTTGTGATTTTTTTGGATATTTATTGAATTTTCTTCTTATTTTAAATATTTGTGTGTTTAAAGAAAAATCAAAAGTCACCACATTTAAACTCTATTTATTATGTAATAAAGGAAAAAAAATGTTTGAGGTGACTCATCTATTTAATTTCTATTAATAATATTTGTAACTCTCAAGCTATTCATGATTTTATATCTATAACCCCTAAATATTTAATACAAAAGTTAATGATACCTTAGAATATTCCTTTATTTTTATGTATATAAATTCATATTTTTTGTTTCATGAGATGCTATCCAAGGTTACCCTTCATTTTCACTATTATATTCATGTTTTTGTTTGTCTTGAAAAGAAGAAGACTTTTGAATGGTGATAGGCTTGTGGAAGTAGATATCGAGACATTTATGTATTCATTCCGTTTTTCTTTCTATAGACGTTCATATGTTTTATTTCATGCGATTTTATCCAAGGTTATCATTCATTTTCTTTTCTTTTTTTGTTAAGGTTATTATTCATTTTCACTATGATGTTTATGTTTTTATTCCACTTGAAAAAGAAGAAGAAGATGCTCTTAAATGGTGAAAGACTTATGGAAGTGGATATCGGCAAGAGCTCGAACATTTGATTTCAACGTTCTTTTTATTTTTCAAAAAATGTTTAAAAATATAATAATATGTGTATTGTATTATTTATATATCTATATATGATGCCTCTTAAGTTCAATTTTTTAAGTCTCTAATTTCTTTTGGTTAAATGAATAACTTTGTAGTTGGAAATTTGCTAATTATCAATTATATTTTTTAATTTATAAATAATTTTTTTAGGATTGTGAAAGTACATACCGAGACATTAATGTATTCATTTCGTTTTTCTTTTTAATGAAGTTCATATGTTTTATTTCATGCGATTTTACCTAAGGCTATCCTTCATTTTCACTATGATATTTATGTTATTATTTCACTTGAAAAAAAAAAGAAGATGCTCTTAAATGGTGAAAGGTTTGTGGAAGTGGATATCGGCAAGAGCTTGGACAATTAGGCATTGGTTTCATCTTTCTTTTTATTTTTTAATTAATGATTAAAAATATAATAATATGTGTATTGTCTTATTTTTATATCTATATAAAATGCCTCTTAAGTTTAATTTTTAAGTCTATAATTTCTTTTGGTTCAAATGAATAATTTTTAGTTGGAAATTTACTAATTATTAATGAATAAATGAGCATTAAGCGTATAAATTGCACTAATGAGTGCTACAACGTGGCCCACCGTCCATTTGGAAGGTCTAATTTACTACCATATATATTTAATATAGGAAAGAGAATTTAACAATGTAGTAAATGATAATTATAATAAAGGAAGAGATTTTCTATTCTTTTTGAAAAAATTCAGAAAAAAAAATAAGAAAAAATCTTCAAAATTCTAAGAAAAAAAGATAAATACTAATGCTGGCCAATGAAGCATGCAAAATATTACATATTAGTGTTAGTAATAATTAATATAATTAATTACTTTTTAATACCTTTTTTTATTCTTCTATTACTTAATATACTATTACTTTTCCTCCCCTTAATTAATCTAATACTATTCTTTTTATAAGATTCCTTATATTTCTAATTTCTCTCTTCTCTTTCTTTGTATATATCAAGTTCTCATTTACCTTAATTTTTCCTCTTTTCTCCATTTTTTTTTTCAGCATTTCATTTTAAATAATTTTTCTTACAATTTATTAATGCACTTAATGTACCCATTCAATTATAATTATTTTAACTATGTGTTTGAATGAGAAACGACATTTAAAGAAAAAAAGTTTTTATGTGTTTTAGGCTTTTGTAAAGTAAAATTTGGTGAGACTTTTAATGCTTTTTAAATTACTGGTGTTATAAATAACTAAGGAGGTGAGAAGTTTTATTCTTTTAATCACCATTAAATCATAATTGAGGCATTTAAATATCAATTAATACACTTCATTGGAATGAAGTTGGAGGTATTAATATTATATATGTTTCAGCTTCATTTTCAAGGGAGTAAAGGTGAAAATTACATTTATTAAGGTTGTAAAGATTTTTCACTGTTAATATAATTTTGCCAATTTTAATAGGTCATTTAGATTGATTTATTTTAAATATTTTTAAGTTAAAAATATCTTTTAAGTGTTTTGAAGGGTAAATTTCAAAATTGCTTATAAGCACATATAAGTTCTGATTCTAATTTATGACATTTTGCTTATAATTCACAAGTCAAAAGCCAATTGAAATTGATACTTTTCGTTCTGTATAAAAAAATAAATTTTTAATTAGTAAAGATTTATTTTTTTTATTGTTATTAATTATTTATTAAAAATATTTATATTTTTTATCATCGCGCGAAGCGCTAGTGATTTCTAGAGTTGATTAATAATATTGCTAAAGCTCTCGGCATATTTGTATCTAGCGGAATGATAAAACATATTCGAGGAGGAAGTGATTTTTACATGAAAATGATAGAATTTGAAGTGATTAATGAAGAAAGTATTACAAAATCAAAAGTCACAAAAATGAAAGGTTGCTCGTGTGGGAATTTGTTTCATTGTCTTAACTCTGACAATATATTTTCAAAATATTAATGAGCAAAATATATTTCTATTTTTCTTTTATTTAATTTTTATAAATTTTCTGATGTATTTGTATATAATATAAGCACTAGTTTCGACTAGTGCTTCATCAATTACTATATTATCCCTAATTATTTCGTAATTTACTATATTACTCGTAATTAATTATTATAATTTATTTAAATATTAGAATTAATAATATTTTTTATTATATTACCCCTAATTAATTATTATAAGTCATTTATATATTAGAATTAATAATATTTAATTAAAAAAATATATATTTATGACGTTTGTTCCAGCTGCTTTAACCGTGATTTTACTATATCATCCCCAATTAATTATCATAAGTCATTTATGTATTAAAAAATTAATAATATTTAATTAAAAAAATAGATGACATGTCTGCCTATATTACCCCTAATTCCTCCGTGATTTATTATATTATCCCTAATTAATTATTATAAGTCATTTATATATTAGAATTAATTAATTATTATAACTCATTTATATATTAGAATTAATAATATTTAATTAAAAAAAGATATTTATAACGTTTGTTTCAGCTGCTTTAATCGTGATTTTACTATATCATTCCTAATTAATTATTATAAGTCATTTATGTATTAAAAAATTAATAATATTTAATTAAAAAAATCAGTTGCTTCGTCATTTACTATATTATCCCTAATTGCTCTGTGATTTTCTATATTACCCCTAATTAACTATTACTAGTCATTTATATATTACAATTAATAATATTTTTAATTATATTACCCCTAATTAATTATTATAAGTCATTTTATATTACAATTAATAATATTTTTAATTATATTACCCCTAATTAATTATTATAAGTCATTTTTATATTAGAATTAATATTATTTAATTAAAAAATAGATATTTATGACGTTTATTTCAGCTTCTTTAACCGTGATTTTACTATATCATTCCTAATTAATTATTATAAGTTATTTATGTTTTAAAAAATTAATAATATTTAATTAAAAAAATAGATGACATGTTTGTCTATGATTTCGACCAGTGCTTCGTCTATATTACCCTTAATTAATTATTATAAGTCATTTATATATTAGAATTAATAATATTTTTCATTATATTACCCCTAATTAGTTATTATAGGTCATTTATGTCACACCCCTTTTTTCTCTCGAGGGATCGAGTTCGAAGGGTTTTTTCAGTTAAAGTGACGATTTTGAATAGGGATTATTTTATTAATAGAGTCGTCACTTGAAATTGAGTTTTGGTGTTCTAAGTCACCTTTTTGAATTCTTAATTAAAAGAAAATGACTCTTTATTAAGGTCTGCGGAAACAGAAGACCGAGTAAGGAATTCTGTTGACCGAGGGGAAGGTGTGAGGTACCCCTCAAGTCCCGTGGTTCTAGCACGGTCGCTTTAATTGACTTATCTTGACTTAAACTATTTTATTAAATTATGTTAAGGCCTAAGTTCGCTCATTTTTTAATATTAAAACTTATCTATTATCTTATATTAAATAAATCGATGAAAGTTAATTTTTAGAGAAATATTTTTTTAACGTGCATTATTGCATCCTTGAAATTTTAAATGTCTCAGAAAGATGTGTATGCCACATTTTAAATTGAGACGAAAAATTTAAACGTGCCTAAAAATTATCTAGCGTTAAAGACTTTAATTACTTGAAATGTCATTAATTTTAAAAGTAAACTTAACCAAAATTCATTTTTAAACAATTAATTAATCGTAACAAATAATTATTAAACCTTGCTAATAATAATGAATAAAAGATAAAATGAAATAGAATAAATAAAATAATAAAATAATAATATAAATATACAAAAACTCACCACAATATGACTGATAGACACAGATAAAAAGAAATTGAAAGAAAAATTTTCTTTTAGAAAAATTTAATACAAAAACTGATCTATGCGTTTTCCAATCTTTTATCTCAATTTTTTCAATCTTTTCTTTCAGTTATTTTTTAGTTTCTACAATTTTGTTCCTCTCCGATCACTCCTTCTTTATTTATTATTAATATTATTATTTTTGGCCAAAACTTTTCCTTTTATGTATGTACGTATCCAATGTGCGGTAAGTGTAAAAAATAAGAACAACAAGTAATATGTATGATATGTTGGTGTATGTACATAATTATATAAGATACAGTGTATGCAAATGGTTTGTATAATATTTATTTATATATATATATATATATTTTTACTGTTTTTCTTTTTGTTTTAATTTTAAATCGGACAGTATCATACGCAGTATTTTTATATTCAACACGGTATAAATAAAAAAATATTTGATAATTTGACAGTATAACATATAATAATAGAAAGTTTATGTAATCGATCAACTACACTGACCAAATAATACATAATCTTTACTTGAACATTTCTATTTCATGCTCGTTTACAATAAACTTTACAGAATAAATGATACACATCGAATAGAACCTGTGATGAAGCAAGAAATCATCCTCAAAACTCGAACGAAAACTCGAAACTCAATTCACCACTCTTTCTTTTTCCCTTTTCTCTTTGTCTAATTTTGAATGTTGTTTCTTTCTCACTTTTTGTTTTTGATGTTCTCTCCCTCAGGTTTTTTTTTTTTCCAGTGTTTTTCTCTAGTTCTGATGTTTTTCTGTCAAAGTCTGATAGATAGATAGTGTACGTATATTTAGTTTTGGAGGGGGGGGGGAGTCCTTTAAATAGGGAAATTTTGGGGGGAGTTGTTAGGATAAGATATGATTTAACTTTTGAATTGATTATCTTCTTCTTTTTTTATACTTTTTCTCTTTTTATTTAAAAATAGAAGATAATAATACAACAAAAATAAATAAAATTATAAAAATAATAATAATAAATAAATAATAATTAATTAATTTTTATATTTTAAAAAAATATAATAAAATTTATAAATAGCCAAAATATATATAATAAAATAGTATTAAAACTACTAACTTATTCTTTTTATTTTTTTATTTTTATTTTTTTTATTATTTTTTTAAAATTGAAATAAAAATAAATAATATTCTAAAATTAACTTCATTTAGTTAATTATTTTTTAACTAAAAATTTATTAAAATAAAATAAGAATTAAAATAATATCGGTTAAAATATAAATATTTAATATAAAAAAAAAAAATATTACACTCGGTGAGAGTAAAAAATCACGTGTCTGCAATTTATATATTAAAATAAATAATACTTAATTAAAAAAATAGATATTTATGACGTTGTTTCAGTTGCTTTAATCGTGATTTTACTATATCATCCCTAATTAATTATTATAAGTCATTTATGTATTAAAAAATTAATAATATTTAATTTTAAAAAATGGATGACATGTCTTCCTATATTACCCCTAATTGCTCCGTGATTTATTATATTATCCCTAATTAATTGTTATAAGTCATTTATGTATTAAAAATTAATAATATTTAATTAAAAAATCAGTTGCTTCGTCATTTACTATATTACCTTAATTGCTCAATGATTTATTATATTACTCCTAATTAATTATTATAAGTCATTTGTATATTAGAATTAATAATTTATTTTTATTATATTACCCTTAATCAATTATTATAAGTGATTTATATATTAGAATTAATAATATTTAATTAAAAAATAAATATTTAGGACGTTTGTTTCAGCTGATTTAATCGTGATTTTACTATATCATCTCTAATTAATTATATTAAGTTATTTATGTATTAAAAAACTAATAATATTGAATTAAAAAAATAGATGACATGTCTGCCTATATTATCCCTAATTGCTCCATGATTTACTATATCACCTTAAATTAATTATTATAAGTCATTTATATATTAGAATTAATAATATCTTTTATTATATTTCCCCTAATTAATTATTATAAGTCATTTATCTATTAGAATAAATAATATTTAATTAAAAAATATATATTTATGACATTTGTTTCAGCTGCTTTAATCGTGATTTTACTATATCTTCCCTAATTAATTATTATAAGTCATTTATGTATTAAAAAATTAATAATATTTAATTAAAAAAATAGATGACATGTCTGCTGCAGCTGCTTCGACCATAATTTTACTAAATATCACTTATAATTATTTATTATGAGTCATCTAAGTGTTCAAAAAATTTAATCATATTTTTTAAAAAATAAAATAGACATAAAATGATAAATTAACTCTTGATGTATTAAATTAAGTTGACCCCCTTCAACCGTGATTTAATTGTATCAACCCTAATTAATTATTATAAGTCATTTATGTATTAAAAATTTCATAATATTTAATTAAAACATTGGTTTAGACATGGCTGCTTCAAGAGCTGCGCCGTGATTTTACTATATCACCCCTAATTAATTATTATAAGTTATTTGTGTATTAGAAAGTTAATAGTATTTAATTAAAACAAAAAAAATATGCGTTTATGACATGTTTGTTGCAGCTGCTTCAACCATAATCATCTTTGAGAATATGATCCAAGACTTTGTTGTTAATTGAAGTATCTTTTGTTCCAGTTTTTATATGAAATAATCCTATGAATATTAGTTCTACATTTTTTCTATATTTTGTAACATGTCTCAATCTTATCATCAAACAATTAACATAACCCGACTACACGATACATCACACTCTTTTATCATGTGGAAAAAAACTATCTCATAAAACTTCATTCCTTAGCGAGTACCGTCAAATAGTTATTATTTAAAAAATTATTGTTTTAAATCAATGTACATTTATATTTGTATCTCATTAATATCGAATATTAATACTAAAAGATGTCTATAGTGTTGGACCCGTACTGACACGGTCATCACCTCTGGTATTGTTAGAAGTTAGTGGCACAAAAAAAAAATACTTGAGGAGGGAACTGGAAGAGCTAAGAACCTCAAAAGTCATGGATGTGAATCATGTGATAATTAATAACGAATATAAATCTGTGATAAGGTATTGAAAAAGGATGCAACTATGGAAAGATCAATTGACTATGGTCATTTTCTTTTGTTTTTATTTTGGGTCACTAATGTCATTTTCCAGGGCCTTTTTTTTTATTGTTGTCTTCATCCAAAATTACAAAAGTAACCACGTAAGAATATCTTATCCAAACAATCTCCACATAAGCCAATCAAAATACAACACACAAGCCAATCACGACAAACAGAAAATATGGAGAAAAGCACTTGCACAAATCTTCAGGAGTGAGGGTAAGTTAAACTTGCCATCATATGCTTAATTTCCATATTATTAATTGTTAAACTGAACCCACTGAATTTAATTTTTTAGAAACAATTTTTTTTTCTTAAGGAAAAGGCAGGGAAAATGGAGAAGTGAATTACAAATTTGGGAAACAAAGTTATTTCAACAAACTGAATTACTAAAATATCTGCACTAATGAGATCTTATAAAGAATTGCCATCAGAACATAAATTAGCTTACTTAAAATGTTTTAACATTCTACAACAATTTTTAGACTTTTATACGGATAACTATTAACAGACTAAACAGACTAAGCTTTTTATTATTATTTCAAACAAATTGTTTTGGAAAAATAAAAGTAGTTGGTAAAATTAAGTCCTGTCTTTATAGCTTATTTTGCACCGAAATTGCATTAATATTTTCCTAGCATCCGTAGTTAATTAGTGAAGAAAATGATTCGTTACTATTTCCCCTTTTTTTCTTTTTTTCTTTTTGTGGTTGTTGTAATAGTTGGAGGGCCTCCTTTATGTTCATAAACAAATTATTGTTGGAACTTAATTACAGTTATGATGCATGGTAAATTGGTAATTAAGGTTTGATAACTCTTTACCCTCTCATCAAATCATTTTTTGCCACAATGAATTAATAGTTGAGAGCTTCTTCTCAAAAAAAATTAAAATTTAACTTAGGTTGATTAGGAAACGAAATTTTGATTGTCGGTTGCATGATTAACGAAAGAATGATGGTCACTCATGGGTGATGATAATAATAAAAGCAAAATATGATTGACACTAACTTTATGATAATTTTTTATTTTTATTTTTTTTTGAGAAAAATGAACACGTCAGCGGAATGAAGAAAAGGAGTCACAAGGATTGAGAAAGGTGCTATATATCCTGTTTAAAGAAAAGTCAAGAGCAAATGCAATTTGCCAATTGAGTGCTTACTACTATGATGCTGACATCAATTTTGTAGAAAACGATATCACCCAAACACATATGGTAGTATATACTCTCACCGTACCAAATTACCCGTCCTAAATTTCTCAATTTAATTTCTCATTTTACTTATTTTTTTTCATTTATCAAGAAGAGATAAATTATTTTTTTTATATTTTACCCTTTGCATTAATTATTTTATCTTCAAATTAAAATGTAAACATCATTTAATAGGGTACTCCGATAAACTAACCATGTTATTAATTATTTTTCTTAACCAATGTGTCATTTCAATTTGGGACGAATAATTTGGGACGGAGGGAGTATTATATAATACTACTCCTAAATTGAGGGCCACCAGATGCAATCCCAGCTTATCTCCTAACTATTGTTCTTCATTCTTATTAGGAGTATTCATTTTGGAACTTTAAAGCATAGTTTTTCGATTTTAATTTATATGATATTGTTTATTTGAATAAAGAACTAAAGGAGAATTTTGTAAAAAAACTTACTGTGTAACAAGTCGTGGATATTTATACAGCTATAAATCAACTCATAAAGTACAAAATGAGAATTGTTTCGAAATATAAAATGTAACATTTTTTTTAAAACTTACTGTGTAACAAGCGGTGAATATCTATGTAGTTATAAATCATCTCATTAAGTTTAAGATGAGAATTATTTCGAAATATAAAATGTGACTCTTTTTAAGTGAAAAAAAAAAGTGTCACATAAGTGTTTTTTAATTTCTCATTTATCCGATACCTACATTACCAACATGATTTTTTCCATTATCAAGGATTTAAACTCAAAACCGCTAAAGTTGAAAAAATCTCTATTATCCCACTAAAACTGAGCGATTGATATCAATGAATCTCTCATTACTGTCCAAAGACAGTTACAAATAAGGCAAAAGTATTTGATGCTTCATTTTTTTTGAATGTTCTAGCATTCTTTCAATACTTTCCCTCCACTTTGTAATCCATTTTTGAGTCTTTATATATGCAGTCAAAGTTTGACATTATGCTCTTGCTAGATGCTCACTTTTTTCAACTGTACCGAACCTTATCTTGCCTGGTGAGATTGATAGAAAAAGAAATGACTGAGACAATAAAGAATTACTACTGTACTAGTATATTTTTAGACCTCATTCAACAACTGAAACAATGAACTATGAGTGTTGGTGGATTGGACGATGAGGATTCATTATGTTTATCCCCACATTATGGGTGGAATAACAATTTCTGAATCACTAATTCCGAGATAATTAATTCCCGGATAACTTGTTTTTTTTTAACCAAACAACTACTGTCTACCCGTGAAATTCCAGGAGAGTAGTCAAAAACTATCGATGGACGTTATTTCCAATATATTGAAATACTTCTTCCGATTATCTTTAGTTGTCCACTTTTCTATTGGTACAAGAATTAAGAAACAACAAATAATAGATATGATATAATATCCTTTGAATATAATAAATTTAATGCACTGAAAAAGTACATTAGATAATGAATCATATTTAATGCTAATGGTAAAAATAGATAAATTATGAGTTGATTTTATAAATTTGACAAATATTTTCGAACATCTCAAACTAGAAAAGCGGACAAGTTAACGGGCCTTGACAAAACTATAAGTGACATGGCCTAAATGGGCCTATGGTATTTAGCCGTGAAATTCAGTAGGCCGACGTATAAGTTGTCCGATAAAATGGCTGAATGAAGTCCGTTTTGTAACTTTCACACAACCATCTTTCTATGATCAGAAATCTAGATGCACACAACTAACCATCTTCATTTTATTTATCATTAATAGTAGTTTTTCTTACTTTTTACCAGTATCGTTCATGCTAAAATTTACAACTAGCCTTTTTAAAGTCCTCCTATGAAAAATAACCATGCTATCACCTAGTTTCACATGTGAAATTTGAAGCTCCACGAGAATATGACCCTTTTTTCGAAACTGGAACGAAAAGTTGTTATACAAATGTCCACTAGAAGAGTGGAGCTGGACTCTTTTCCAATCCTCTTGGACTATTCGTATGCTGAACTTGAATTTGGTACATAAGGAGGTCCAAAGATAATTTGGCCCAAACATTTATCAAATGTCTTGTTTCTTCCTTCTTTGTCCTCTAATAATATTATGGAAAAATTACCTAAATAAACAACATAAGTTTTTAAATTTCTAAAAATCCCCCCACTTCTAAAAAATTACTTAAATCCCAATATTTCATATTTTTTGATAAATTTGAGATACAAGTTAAACGTACCACTAACTAGCCGACTCTGTACCAAAAATACTCTACATCTCCTATTTGTACGCTGCAAAATCTGGTGCAGTTTCTATCCATCTTCTCCATCTAATTCAAAACTTTCAATCAAGGTAATTTTTCCTCATAAAATCAACTTCAATTTATTTTATTCCTTTTTTACGTTTTTTTTTTCTCAAATTTTTTTTTTGACGCTAGTAAAGCTATGTGAAATTTGAGTCTTTTGGTTGAGCGATTTCTTCGATTTCACCTTTTTTATGCTTCATTGTTTGAATTATCAATATGAATAGAGATTCTGGACCTTCTTTTAATCTTGGGTTTTCTCAATTAGAAAGTATCAAAGAATCTCAAAAAGTTGTAAACTTTGTTCCGAGAGATTTTGACTATGAATTTGTAGAAGAATTGACGGGAGCAAGAATAGAGATTCCGGAAGAATTTCTGCACTTGTTCGTCTTTGATAAATTTAATTTTTTCAAGTTGTTGCTTTGAACATGACGTGGTTGTATCGTGGAGGTGTCTGAAGAGCATGCATTTTGGGTCTGTGGAGTAGGGGATGAACATATTATGAATGAGTTATAGGGTTATTTTGCATTGGAAACTATGGAACTGTGTTTTGTTGAGGGTTTTTGTAGTGTCAATGTTAGGTCTTTGAAGTTGAACAGATTGAAGTTGGATCATTATTCATTGCTTGATGATGGAAGAGATCGTACCTTAGATATTGTTTTACATTAATTTTTTGTCCTAATATTAATAAGGTCGATATACATTCTTAATGTTAATGATACATTTTGCTCATTTTGTATCTGAGTTTATATAGTTCTGATTACTTATGTATCTCATTTTGTAAAATCTATTACAACATACGAAACAAATATAAAAGTTTTATTTTAGAATTGTCAAAGAAATTTATAGAGATGAACTTCCTAAGGTAATTGCATGTTCAGATCTATTCAATATTAGGCCGAGATACATATTTTGACTTGGATGATATGTTTGAAAATTCATTATTTATCTGATTTTTTGTAGCTAATTTTATATGTATCTTGTGATTTATTTTTCTATTGAAATTAATATAGCAAAAGATACAAATCTTTAAGTACATAGATACATGTTATGTTGACTTGTATTTGTGAATTGTTGTTAATGCTTTGATATGTATCTATTGGTGTTTAAATTTTACTGAAAGTTTAACTGTAAGAGATACAAGTTATGACTTCATAGATACATGTTGTGTTAACTTGTATATGGGATTAACTGTTAATTCCTTGAAATGTATCTAGTGTTGTTTAATTGTTATTAAAAGTCGTATTACAAAAGATACAAGTTTATCATAGATACATATTATGTTGACTTGTATATGTGAGTTGTCGTTAATGCTTTGATATGTATCTATTGGTGTTTAAATTTTACTGACAGTCTTATTGTAAGAGATACAAGTTATGACTTCATAGATACATGCTGTATAAACTTGTATCTGGGACTAACTGTTAATGCCTTGAAATGTATTTAGTGTTGTTTAATTGTTATTGAAATTTTTTTAGTCTTGGATTTTCTCAATTAGAAAGTATCAAAGAATCTCAAGAAGTTGTAAACTTCGTTCCCGAAAGTTTTGACTACGAATTTGTTGGCTTTGATGAAAATAGATCAAAGCATAGAAACGATCCCCAAACTATGAATAAATTGCGGCAAAAGCATGCTAAGAAGGGCCAGAAAAAAGAAAGTGGTTCTAAGAAAAGGGGATCCAACAGACCTCCCGTCAAGAGAAGATAGAATTATTGAAGCAATTTTCAGAGATGAGCTTCCCAAAGTAATTGAATATTCAGATCTATTGAATGTTAGGTCGAGATACATATTTTGGCTAGTACGATACGTTTAGAAATTCATTGTTTATCTTATTTTTTATTAAAAAGGCGTGCAAAGCAACTTGCTTCTGTCAATTTTGATTGTGTGTTGCAGTACAAATTTGAGTTTTTTATTATGTTCTTATGTTGTATTAGATACATAAGAATAAAAGATGTATCATCATATATTAATATGTATCTTTTTTATTTTTTGCTCTTTCAGTTTCCTGCATTTTATCTTTAATAATCACATTAGATACAAAAATAATTTAATTTGTATCTAAGTAATAATCATTTCAGTTGCCTGCTATAACATATATTCCATTTTATTACAATTTGAATATCATCCGGATGTCATCATGTACAACTTGAGGAAGAAGTACAAGAACAAGAATTTCTAACCAACAGATACACTATCATGAATTGCTTTTTTAAAAGTGTACATCGATAAGGCTTATGTGAATTACTATAATGCTGATGTTGGTAAGGAACTTGCAACTCAAGAATGGTGGAACATTTAAAGATATAATTATGTTTCTATATATGAGTACATAGGTGTTTTTAATTAAATTAGTGATTGCTATGCAGGGATTATGGTGTATTTGTAGTTGTCTATTCCGAGTATCTGAGCAAGGGATTAGGCATTCTATCTTCTGGTATTGATGCTCAATACCGTCTTCTGAGATATGCTAGATTTTTGTGCAAGTACGTATCTGAAAAAGAAAAAAATGACTACTTTAGTGAGAATGACGATCCACCAAAGACAAGTAGCAAGTTCGCACCAAAACAAACAACCATGTTTTGCATATTCAGTAGTTGTTTATTTGTTTGCTAGTTGGATATTAAAATCATTGATGATGTTATAAACTTTGATGATGTTTTGATGATGTTAGTAATGTTTTGATAAATATACATTATGTTTCTTTAATGATTAAAAACTTCTACTTTGTCACCTATTTTAACACAATGCTGAAGCATTTAAAGGTGTAATTATGTTTCGATATACGTTTTTCTTACACTTTATAAAGACACTGTATCAAATACATATTTTACAATTGTATGTATCTAGAATAATGAAACATATAATACAATATAATGGTAGAAAGCAACACAACATTGCATTATTATGTATATATAACCGTTTTTTGTTCCTACTAAGACATGTTGTCTCTAAAGTGCATAACAAATTATAGCAAAACTTAATAGATCTAACTCTTAAAACTATTAACATATTAGATTTTACAAGTGATACAAATTATTTAAATTTGTATCTAAAATTTTATATGAGATACATATTACTAAATAGTATGTATCTAGTATAAGGAAATATATTTTCCTATATAATGATAGTAAGCAACACAACGTTGCATTATTATGTATCTGTAACAGTTTTTTATTAATCCGAATACATGTTTGTCTCTAACCTACATAACAAAAAGTATAAGAACTTATAGTATCAAATCTTAATAATATTGACAAATTATATTTTACATTAGATACAAATTTTGTAAACTTGTATCTATAAATTTATGGTAGATACATCTTAAACAAATGTTTCTCTTTTCAATCATTTACAATGGCATAACTACTAATATACAATTTAATAACATTATCAATTCAATGTATCTTAATTTTTATATGACGTATCACGACAATGAGCTCATGAAACATATATAACTAATTAACAAAGGTACGAACACAATAATTTATTTCGATAACTATTTTTTTTTTAAATTCTTAAAAAACAACAATATCATCAATTAAAATATCGAATCAAAGAGTTAAAAAAACCAACAACATGCTGAAAAATTATTCAACATTATTCATCAGTCAACTACATTGTCACTCCTCTTTTGGAAAAAAGTTACAAGTACACGTGTTGTGACCTTCATAACCACATCTCCCGCAATAATTATTGCTCGATGTCATTCACTTGATTTCTTGTGCCTATTTTTCTTTAGTCCAAACACAATCCTCCAAACGACATCTTAGGACATAGCTGAATCAATGAAAATAAAAATTCAGCTTATTTTTCTTCAGTCACTGCCAAAAAACATACTAGATACATTAACTGCAAAAACATGTATAACATGTATCTAAAATAAAACTTTTATGTTTGTTTCGTATGTTGTAATAGATAAAATTAAAACAAAATGAGATACATAAGTAATTAGAACTATATGAACTCAGATACAAAATGAGCAAAATGTATCATTAACATTAAAAATGTATCTCGACCTTATTAACATAAGGACAAAAAATTACTGTAAAACAATATCCAAGGTACGATCTCTTCCATCATCAAGCAACGAATAACGATCCAACTTCAATCTCTTCTACTTCAAAGACCTAACATCGACACTACAAAAACCGTCAACAAAACACAGTTCCATAGTTTTCAATGCAGAACAACCCGATAACTCATTCACAATATGTTCATCCCCTACCCTACAGACCCAAAATACATGCTCTTCAGACACATCCACGATACAACCACGTCATGTTCAAAGCATCAACTTGAAAAAATTAAATTTATCACAAACGAACAAGTGCAGAAAGATTCAGGCAACATGCAATCTCCATTCTCTTCATCTGAACATAATACATGTTCTACATTTTTTTTCAACAGCCAAACTAAGCCATTCACCAATTTTTTTATCCCGTGCATCATTAGGTACCGGAAAGTAATATCCATATGGCAAAGTACAGTCGAGTACAACTTTTTGAATTTTAGGAGAAACACAATGAGCTAATACATAGTCAAGAAAGAATGTGATTATGTTGGTATGACATTTCTGATTGATCAAAACAGATTATGTTGATGGTTTTTGATTATGTCGCGTATGAAGTTTTTACAATTTCAAAAGAGATTATGATGATGGTTTATGATTAGAATGGTGGAATAATAAAATAATTGCCATAAATCGTGGGATTTTATTTTGTTTTAACCATAATTAGTTAGATTAATTGTTGTTTTAATGCTAATTTATCCGTTACATCCCTTAAAACGTGCTAGTTAGTTAAATTAAAACATGTATCCCTAATATGTTTCTAAGTTAATTAACATGTATCATCAATGACCAAAAGTTGGGATTTTATGAGGTATTGAAAAAAGTTGAGATTTTTAGAATATACTAGTAAATATGTCGTTATATATGTAATTTTTACTATTATTATTAGCAAACAATATAAATTCCGACAGTTTGGAGTTTCATTACAGAAAATTATGATATTTTATATAATTATTAAAATTTTGATTTTGGGTCTGTCGAGATATATAATTAGCGCCCGATACATCCAGCGAAAATACATAATTACTTAGGGATTTTTATAATTACTTTGTAAGGGTGAAAATTTGTGTAAATATGATAAGTTAAGGTGTATGTTTATGTTATTTTTCCATATTATTAAGTGATTTAGACGTATATCGTTTTTTATAATAAAGGAAAGAAAGATTTTGTTTTAGACAATAAAGAAAAGAAACAAAAATGGAAGATGTACAAATTCAGAAAGTTTCTGTACCACACAAGATAATCAAGGGAGATTAGAGAAATGTGTATAGATTTAGAAAGTATAAATTCACTAGGAAATGATTGATAAAAATACACTTTTTTCTCTACAGAGTGAGTGTAAAATGAGACAAGCCAAGATCTTCTTCAAGTTCACAAGTTCGTTTGAGCTTATTTTCGTTGCGCTTTTGCAGATAATCCTTGTAAAAGAATCCCTTATAATTTGGTTTCTCAGCAATTTGCTTAGTGAAATGGGGAAGTGGTTCAATCCATTTTCCTGCTGATACATTATAGAAGAATGAAAATGAATTTCTTGATCTCCCATTTGGTCTCACCACCCTGTGATTTGGACTCTTGTATTTGTTATTCGTCAGCACCTTCAACAACAACAAAAAAAAATTAAAAAAATGAACATCATACTAAAAAATGATTTTTTTTAGTCAAATCATTTGGTATCTAGAACTCAATGACCCAACTAATTCAAATTAGTATAGAGCTCATTTACAAGGAGAGCACTCTATAGCAGGAATTTTCCACTCCAATCCTCGAATATATTATCTATTGTTAAGAGTGAAGCGAGATCACATTTATGAAGTTTTCACCGAGAGAATTATACTTACCGAGAAACTAAGAGAATCCAACATCTAATGACAAGTATAATTTTTTGGCAAAGAAGGTTCAGTCCATTCCAGATGAACCCCGTTGGACTCCCTAACTCCGCCCCTGATTGCATTCATCCCAAATTCTTCTTTGGTGGTGTAAATGTTTGACTACTACTAATAGTATAAATATATACACGCACACATTTTTACTTTTTTTACCTGAAGAACAATACCAATGTTGACCACAAGGGCACCCTCTTTTGGTGTTACTGGGATCCATTTACCATCATTTTGAACTTCAAGCCCTCCAACTTCATCCTGCAATACAAACGTTATACATCCAACATCTTTATGTGAATTTACTCCAATTTTTCCCGTCTCTGTTGCTGGTAAATAATGCAATGCTGTCAACACATCTGAATTTCTATCATTGTTAAATTCTTCAAGGGTACTTGGAGGCAAACCCAAGGATTCATTAAGGATACTCTCTAAAATTGCTCCCGTCTTCGAGAATCCATTAAATAAATCTCCCATTACTTCTCTGAAACATTGAACAAACAAGATTAATTAATGAATTATCCTTTTAATTGCTATTCGTTCAATTTGAGAGTGACATTTCATCATATTATTTTAAGCGATCAGCTTTTCATGCCCTACAACTACAAGGGCTTATATGAATAAATTTGTATTCTATTTGTTACATTAATAAGGAAGGTGCGTGCAATCATTCACTAAAAAAAATGGTTTAAAGGGGATTTAAATTAAATATTCCTTAATCATTTCGGTAATTTGGTCCCATATATGGTTCTGGCTAGCTAGCTCTGTCATAAATTTAAAAATGATGCAACTTTGTTTCTAAATTAAGGGCTCATTCAACACCAATTTGGTAGAGAAGGAAGATTGAATTAACGTGAAAAAGATGAACTGCGTGCTTCTAGATTTATCTTCAATAGTTACTTTCCTATTTCTGATTTTTCATGTTTCTTTTCCTTTTTGTCTTTATGTTGACATTTTCTGTTTTTATGTTTTTATTACGACCCATGTGGTCTTTGAATTAAAAAAATTAATAATTAAGGACTTATTTATTCACACTTAATGGAGGTATGAATCTGAATAATTCAGACTTCAAATCATTAAGTGCATTTGTTTTTTTATATTTGAAAACCTCTTATTGGGCATGAACATGTCTGAATGAATCAGAGCTGTGACAGGGTCTTAATCATTCAGACTCTCTTAGGCACGCTACTTATATCCCGAAAAAATTCAAGCTCTCTTCTACAAATAAACTTGATGTTCTCTCTCCCTCTTATCTAACTATCAACTGATTCTAAATTATTTTCTCCTAAGTGATGATTTTAAAAAGGGTTACAAGTATCTTGTTTGTCCAATTTGTGAGATTCACAGTATGCTGATTTGCTTGATTGATTCACTAAAGTATAGTTTTTATTTTTTAGTAATAAATATATATTGTCGAATATTTAATTGAAACCTTATGTACGTGTTATTTAATTACTAATTCATGATTATTTCACTTCATACTCATAATTTGCGTTAACGATGGGTGCATATCCATGAATTTTTTTTAGCTTATCTCATTAATTCAAGGCCAAGTTGTAGCTCTATTTGTATACTATTTACTATAGCACTCTTATAGTTTAGGTAATATTGACTATGTTATACTATGAAAAAAAATTATTTGAATATTTTATTTTCTCACATACTATGAGATATAATTAGTTGAAATTTATATATTTAAATATTTTATTTTCTTATCATATAATAATTTTTACTTTATTTATATTAAGTTTTTCTAATACTTTATTTCTATGATATTTATTGTTGTTTTATATTTATTGTATTTATTTATAAATGACTTAAACATACTCAGATTCTGAGAAAAAATACAATCTTAATCATAGTATTTAGATTCAGATTAGTTTTAGAGACAATATCTTAATTATTCAGATGTGCATTCAGATTCAGACGACTTAATCTTAAAAAAAAAAAAAAAATACAGCCTAAGTCTGTATCATATGCCATAGTTTAATAATTTTATGCTTTCGTAGTGATCCACAAATCATAGAAACGAGTACAAGAGACAACTAAAAGTGTGAGTTCATGCTGTTGTAAAAGTTGGATAGGCGCCAGTTTAGACAATAAATAGGGTTATTTTTGCGACAAAAAGACAACTAGAAGTGTGAGTTTATAAGTTCAATGTAGCGATTACACTTGGACAATCAGGTCAAGTGATGACAAGTAAACTGTATGATGAATATTAATAGGTAACATGGTAATAAAAATGGCTAAACAATACTAATAGTGTCAATCGTTCTAATATTATAGACTACATAGCTTACCGGAGCTGTGGATGCTTGGCAGGAAAAACATTGAAGTTGGATCCAGGCTGAAGCATAACCAAGTACTCTGAAAACTCATAAGATGGATTTGTTTTTCTGTTATAGCCTGCAGGAAAAGGTGCCCCCGGTAACGGAGAACACTTCATTTTCTCTTCAACGGGACACTCAAAAAAGGACTTTGATAGTTTCAGGGCGCGGCTCATCAGGTCCAAAGGCACCCCATGATTGACTATTTGGAAGAAGCCATATCGACTACATGCTTCATTTATCACTTCTCTCTCCTTTCTCTTCCCATCTTCATCTCGTAGTAAGAAAGGGGAGAGATCGACTATTGGTATCGCTGAATTATTCATGTGGACTTGCAATAGTACTCAGGGAACCAAGATGCTGAAAAAAAAAATAAAAAAAAAATACAACTATGTGAAAAAAATCAAGCAATAATTTGGTTTTGAGAGATGGCTAAGACGGATCAGCTTATTATATTACGACAAGATTACACACAAAATGGTGGCTTTTAAAGTGTCTATATGCATGTGTTTCTAGCTGAAGATTTGCTTGGCTCCCTGATGATTATATATCTTATTAAAAAAGAGGACAAGTATGGTTAAAGATTATTAATTAATCAAATAATTTAATGCATGGTGTTTTTTTAAGTGTCTATATGCATGTGTTGCTGGCTGAAGATTAGCTTGGCTCCCTGATGATTATCTTATTAAAAAAGAGGACAAGTATGGTTAAAGATTAATTAATCAAATAATTTAACTCCTTTGGCAGAACCATTGAAAGGGACATTACCACCTCACATGGATCCTTCATTTTTACTATTATAATTTGCTGTTAGATCTCATCTAGTACTCTTTCTCATACATTCTTTAGTACTCGTGAACTTTTTAAAAATGAAACATATAATATATTAAAATATCTGTTTACTTACTCGGCTTAATTCTCAGATTTAAGGTAATTTGTGCACAAAAAAAAAAGACAATGTTCCAATTGGGTGCAATTGATAATCTGAGGGGAAATCTAAACAATTGAAACAAAATTTCCAAACAAATACATAATAGGTTCTACAGGAATGTGCTAATATTTGTATTTGTATTTGTTGGAGCAAATTACGTTGGTAGTCTTCCAACAGCTTGCTTCTAGCTGCTATCCCTACAAATGTAAAAATAAAATAAAAAAAGAGAGGCATAAAATGATGGTCTATAACACTACTAGAAAACTGTAAATTACATGGAGATTTTACCTGGGGAATAATATCGCAGAAAATACATGCGGATTTACCTACGAAAATATTAAATTCCTCAACATTAAAATATATTACCTGCGAACTATATATTTGCAACAACTTCCGCAGGTAAATTTGGCCTCATTTTGCGCAAATTTCTTACTTGCGACATTACCTAGGGAAATATATCGACGGGTATTTTATCTCTAGGTAAATCCGAAGGTATATGGACAAATATATATATTTTTAAAATCCGTAGAAAAATTCGCAAGTAATTTATCCTACGGATTTACTTAGAGATATTTTGGTGAAAATTTATGTAATGAATTTTATTACCTACGAAATTATTTGGGGATTTTGTGCTGCGAATTTTGTTGGGGATTTATTCTTGGGGATTTACCTACGAAATTATTACTTGCGACATTACCTGGGGAAATATATCGGCGAGTATTTTATCTCTAGGTAAATCCGCAGGTATATGGACAAATATATATATTTTTTAAATCCGTAGAAAAATCCGCAGGTAATTTATCCTACGAATTTACTTAGAGATATTTTGGTGAAAATTTATGTAATGGATTTTATTACCTACGAAATTATTTGGAGATTTTGTGTTGCGAAGTTTTTTGGGGATTTACCTGCGAAATTATTACTTGCGACATTACCTGGGAAATATATCGGCGGATATTTTATCTCTAGGTAAATCCGCAGGTATATTAACAAATATATAAAAAAAATTAAATCCATAAAAAAAATTCCAAGTAATTTATCCTACGGATTTACTTAGAGATATTTTGGTGGAAATTTATGTAATGGATTTTATTGCCTAGAAAATTATTTGGGGATTTTGTGCTGCAAATTTCGCTGGAAATTTATTCTTTGGGATTTACCTGCAAAATTATTACTTGCGATATTAGTTGGGAAAATATATCGGAGGGTATTTTATTTCTAGGTAAATCCGCAGGTATATGGACAAATATATAATTTTTTAAAATCCATAGAAAAATTTCCAGGTAATTTATCCTACGAATTTACTTAGAGATATTTTGGTGAAAATTTATGTAATGAATTTTATTACCTACGGAATTATTTGGGGATTTTGTGCTGCGAATTTTGTTGGGGATTTATTCTTGAGGATTTACCTGCGACATTATTACTTGCGACATTATCTGGGGAAATATATCGGCGGGTATTTTATCTCTAGGTAAATCCGTAGGTATATTAACAAACATATATATATTTTAAATCCATAGAAAAATCCATAGAAGGTATAATAATCACGAAATAAAATAAGAATTAATTTATTTTACATTGAGTTGAAAGTATTAGGTAGTTTCAGAATCATATATATGATGAGATTAGGGGTGAACATTCTGTTTGTTCGATTTGCTTGTTCAATATCGGTTTGTTTTTTCAATTTTCGGATTAACGAAAATGACAGCTGTAATCAAATCAAAATAAATTCGATTTGATTTTCATAAATTCGGTTCAGTTATTTCAAATTTTTATTTCGATTTTGAAGATTAAAGTAGTGAGTCTTTCTTTGTCATGACCGGACATTTAAAAATTGTGATTTTTTTTTAGAAAAAAATAATTCTTTTTCAAACCTATTTTTCATTTTTAAATATAAATAACTCAGTATGAATAAAATGAAATGAAATAATGGTAAAAAATTATTTATACTAAATATATAAAATAATATATATATATATATAATTTATATATATAATAAAATATATATATATTATTGTTATCATTGATTTTAAAGTAATATATTATGTCGTACTTTTAGTTACACAATTTATTCATAACTAATTTAAGCATAATTATATTTTATATATATATATACACTTTTAGTTACACAATTTATTCATGACTAATCTGAGCATAATTATATTATTTATTTTACTATTATTATTATTGTATTAATCCGCAATCTTAGTCAATTTAATTTTTCAATATATTTATTTTCTTGTCTGATTTTGCCAATTAGTAACAATTTTAGCCTTATTTTATCCAATTTATTACAATCCTAGCCCAAATTGGGTCCAGTTGAATTCAATTTCAAATTTCATTCAATTTTTTAACCAAATTCTTAATCTTTAGATTTTAGCCGTTGATCAATATTTATTTATTTATTTATTTATTTATTTTTAATGTTAATTTTATATAGTTACTATATTTATTAAATATCAACCTAATTCAATTCAATTTTCCTAATTTATTTAAAATCTAGCTATTTTATACTCAATTTGTGTTAATTGAGTTTAATTTGACTCAAGCGAAATCCTTAATTCATTTTTTTTAACCCAATATGTAATCCCAATTTGACGCATCTCCTCAAGTCTAATCTTAATCGCTCATCATATTTGATCAACGGCCCATATTAAATCAATTTTCACTAATATTTTTCTTGAAATTGGACAGCTTCAGACTATTTTTCTTGAACTGAGGGTATATTGGAAACAACCTATCTACCTTAGCAGTAAGGTCTGTGTACACTGTACCCTCCACGGACCCCAATTTATGGGAATGAATCGGGTTACTTGTGTTGACACCCAATTTTGATCTTAGGCTGCTATTTTAGCCAAATTATTAATTTTAAATGTTAATATTTTCCACGCATTATTTTGATATCAAATAAATATTAACATGTCGCATTCATGATTTGAAAATATACGCGTTATTTTTATATTACCATTTTTTACATTATATAATATTTTACATAATTTTGCTAATATTTATTAAATCATTTCCGCAATTATACATGCCCGTAATTTACAAATATTGTCTATTATTATTATTATTATTATTATTATTACTATTATTATTATTATTATAACATTATTATTACGTCTTTCCTACATTTATTAAATAGCAACCTAAGTCAATTCAATTTGCCCAACTTATGTAATGTCTAGCCTAATTCTTATTCAATTAATATCAATTTTAGTCAGAATTGATATTAATTCGAGCTGAATAAACCTTAGCTTGACTCAATTTTAAAAATACTTGTGAAGCTCACACGAGCTGATCAAGCAGCTAAATATGATATCAAAGATGTATTTGAGCTGATCAGCAATCTTAGCTTGACTCGTTATTGAGATCGAGAAATTAATGATCACCAGTGACAGATAAGTAATTCAAGATTAACAAACACCACTACCCAAATGCACGTAAAATAATCTTGCACTTAATCTCAAGTAACTTATATCTATAAGTTACTACTATTAATAAGTGTGAAGAAGTAGGCAACACTTTGTCGATATGCCTGCTTCTTCACCTACTTTAGTTACTCCGTGATTTTACTATATTACCCCCCAATTAATTATTATAAGTCATTTCTATATAAAAAATTAATAATATTTAATAAAAAAAATAAAATATTTATTTATAACATATCCACTTCAGTTACATAATCTTAATTCTACATGCGTTATCTATTTTTAATAGTGACACCTTATTATATTTATTAAATAGCAGCCTAACTTAAAACAATTTTCCTAATTTATTTAAATTCTAGCCTTCTTGTACTCCATTAATGTCAATTTTAACCAAATTAACATCAATTTTAAGACATTTTACATGATTTCATTAAATTATTTTTTCGTAAATATGCACACTCACGATTTACAAAAACATTGTCTATTATTATTATTGTTGTTGTTATCGTTGTTGTAGTTATTAAAATAGAAGTCAATTACATTTAATTTCCCTTTTAGTGTTAAATTATCAGCCAATTTTGTATCTAATTGATGACAACTATAGCCAAATTGATTCCAATTTTAAGCTCAAATTGAAATTCAATTTTCCTGACCCCTTTTAAAATAATTTTAATCTCAGCCATGGATAAAAATCCAATCCAACGGCTGAGATCAAATTTCTCACTCCTTTTCTTTTTTTTTTTAACAAAACAAGAAACCTACTCTCATTTCCACCAAAAACATCCGCCTCTCTCCCTATCTTCTCTCTCTTCCCTCTCTCTACACTTCCTCTCTCTCTAAAACCAAAACAACTGATGCCGCCTCCACCACCTTCACCGTCGACGACCTTTAAGCTGTTTTTCTCCTTCCGTCACCATTACCCCTTCTGCCACCAGCGAACTGATTTGCCCTGATCGTAATAGTGACTTTGTCGAAGAATTAGAAGACCCCGACCCGATCCTCAATTTGACCCGCTTGCCCGAACCGGTTGCCTCCATGTTGAGTAACATTTTCATTGCATAACTCGTGTCTGGTTTGTTGGTTTGAGTTGCCAACCGATGATCCTGAGTACGAGAATAGGGAGAAGGAGAATTATGGGAACGCGAGTGGTGGTAGGTCGGGTTCTAGAATAAGGTTTGCTACTGCGTCGCTGCCGTGGCCATTTCGGATGTTTGGATCAGCTTCATCCTCTAGCAAGGGAGGAGGATCAGAGTCTCGTGGACAACGGGACAGGGAGTCGAATTAGGTATGTATATACAAAACTTCGATCTTCTTGAATATGTTGTGTTTGTTTAGTTCATTTGAGTTAAATTTATATACTTGAATTGTTGATCAAAATGGACTAGGATAGAATGTTAATAGGTAGTCGTGTGTCCATTCATATTAGTAGTCCTAGTATTGCTCCTTTTGTTTCTTGTCCTTCAATTTCTATTACTAAACGTTGTTTCTTGTACCCTGATTATTGTATTGTTTTGTTGAAGTAGGGCATTGTTGTTATTTGCTGATCAGAACAGAAGTTTATCGACTTGACTTTAGGTGTTGATATAATTCCCAAAAAGCTGTTTTTAGGTGTTGATATAATTCCTGAAGGGTTGGTTTTTAGATGTTGATATAATTCCCAAAGGACTGGTTTTAGGTGTTGATATAATTCCCAAGAAGCTGTTTTTTAGGTTATGATATAATTCCCAAAGAGCTGGGTTTTAGGTGTTGATATAATTCCCAAAAGGGCTGGTAAATTTAAGGAACTCTAGGCTAGTGGCTAAGCTATTGTTCTTCATTTTACTAGGTAGTTGGAATCTCCATAACTGTGTTCATGAGACATTTCATTCGATCAGCTATGCCTAGTTCTGTAACAGTTGGCCTCAGTTATATGTGTAGGCTCTATCAAGATGTATAGCCGGTCCTTACTTGAACCCATTGAGGCATTTGCTATAAAAATGACCTAGTAGACAGATTAATATTGAAGGTTCATTGGAACTGTGTTTAACAACAGGTCTGTTTCTTTAGATCTACATTTATATCACTTCCATATATGCCTAGATGCTATGTATTGACCAACTATTAATGTTAGCAACATACGTATATATGTCAAGTGTGTGCAACTACTATAAATTGATGAGACAAACCTTCTTACTCTATATATGGGTTTTTAACTACTCATTTATATGTGGAATACTATTCTTTGTCTCACTTGAGGTTGATTATTCCTTGGTTCTTCACGTCGACATACATGGCCAAACCTTGTACATTTTTCGCAAAATAGAGGTTGCCAGTCATAAGCCACCTGCTGGTTGTTAATCTTTCCACTGGGATCAAAAATCTCAACCACATCTGGTAGATATTGAGTCACGTTCATCTCCACTAAGACACTAGCGTAGGACACTCTACTTTGTTTTGTAGTACAAGCATCATCAAATAATGGTCTCCCTAATTGGCTAGTAATTTTTCTAAGAGCCTCCGCTCCTCAGTAATTAAGCGGCAGGTTTGGTAGCCTCACCCATAGGGGTATAGTGGTAGGGAGCTCTTGAGTAAAATCAAAATCGTGGGTCCAATTTTGAAGGATCAGTGGCTTACTATTGATAGAATATTGATAGTACAACTCAGGTTTCGCAACAAAATTCCTATAGTGAGCTATATAGTTCCACATATACAAGCCTCTCCAAACGTGGATACTACAAGGGCATTATTCCATTCATGTGTTTGCTTTTCAATTTCAAGTGCTTCTAGTATTACCACAAGTCTGCCGTCGATAACAGTTGGGGATTTAAAATTAAGAGTCATGCCAGTAGATGTTGTACGGTTAAAGGTGAATAAGTTGGACCAAGCATTCCTCTCCTCCTTGGCAGAACCTTCTCTCAAATTGAGTTGTCGAACTACTGCGTGGGATAGGGAGTGTTTTTCATGGATTGTGTAATTATTCACATGATAAATTCTAGCCACCACACTCGGGTTTTAGCGTTTCCTGGCCAAATTTAAGCGAAGATAGAAAAAGAAATCTTGGATTTCAATTGGATACCCTTTTTCTCTATTCCAGGTAACCTTACGTTGAATTTACAAATTAGAATTTAGTGGTTAAAGTATTAAAATCCATAAATAAAACTTATGAACAATATTATGTCTCGTCTAGTTGTCCGCTTTCTTGACATCTAGAGTCATCAGTACTGTAAAGGCCCTAACATTAGATTCAGAAAATCTAAGACAACAACTCGTTTAAGCTCATTTGGTGATTAATAATTCTTAGTTGTTGTGTGAATCAAAAATATGTAAAGTACTATGGTTGTAAAAAGCAGTTCACTACTATCACATTATCAGATATGGCTTTACCAGACTTGAGTTTGGCATATTTGAGCTGGAGTGGTGTTGTAAAGCTTCTGAATGTTTCACAAAGTGTTGATAAAAATCCTTGACTTCGTATATGGAGTTTCCAGAGTTCATTTGATTAGGACATATTTATGCTAGTGGCCATTCTCCATCAGGTATACCACTAATTTCTTCCTGGTGAATTTTTTAAGTGCCATTTTTTCTCCTTTGTCTCTTGCAGTAAGAAGATGAATTCTTGGTATTTCTAAATTATGATAAGCTTTGTATCTAAAGTAGACTCACTCATGATTTATTAAAAAAAAACAGTTGTGAAAATTTCAAGCATTTAGTTGATATAATGTGGATACCTTAACTTAATCTGTTTGACATCAGTACTAGCGATGGTAAGTTCGTGTTTTTTTAGGCATGAATATTTGCTTTTAGAACAAATCTCCCTCCCTCCCATCAATAGGCTCTCAAACCCCAAAAAGAGGGTGATGTGGGTGCCTATACTTGATATGTTTCAAGCCGATTTAATTATCAAATATCTTCTTGGTTCTATACATCTTAATCTATTGGAGAGCTGATTAAGAAGAAAAATGGCTTCTGTTATCTTTTAATGGTATTCCATATTCTCTTTTAGGCAACCAATAAGAAGATTGTTTCCGCCATTGTCCAGCAGGGGCATAAACCTACTGTTGGATTGCTCTATTAAGAGAATAAAATCTATATTAAGTCAGTTGTATGTTCTTCCAATGTTGCACCCAAGTCCCTCGGTCCTTTTAACACGACTAGTACTCCGTGAAATTATCCCGAGTCAACTATGAAACAATTGTCCTCCAAACAGCTCCTTAGCCCCATTTTGACCCTCCACGATACCATATACATATGGTAAAATAGTGAAAGAAAGTGCGTGTCGTACTCCTTAGTTTAGAGCACTATCCTATTAGTATAGAAAATCTTTTGGACCAGTCTAACCAAGAGCACAAGTATGATTCAGAGAGAAATCCTTGCAGTACGAAGGTGGGGCAAATCTCGGCAAGGATGTTGAGTCCCTAAGGAGAGGTGTATGACTCCTACGATGGAAGTTGGGGTGTTGAGGGTTGGTAAAAAAGAGGAACGGATAGGCTTCTTGGCTGGCACTTATTAGAAGAATGGAGAAGGGATGCACATGACACTTTTAAGACAAATCAAAATTGAAAATTGAGAGAAGGACGAACTACTAGATCACAAGTTCTTTTGGTACGCGTACTCTTGGACTCGATGATGGAAACCAAAGGAACAAATCCATGAGATCCGTTAAGCCAAGACGGATAGTACGTGTCATGGGCTTGGCCCTTGGGTTGTGACCAGCTTCAGGGCAAGTAATAGTTTCTCTTTTCTTAGGGCTAAATTTCCTAATACCCTTGTGTGCAAATAGAGTTCAGTGAATATCACTCGAGGATAAAGTGAAACAAAAAAACTGACTATGTATACGTAATGCATAGAACAAAATTTCTGAGCATGTACTAGGAAGAGCAGAGTATCTTACATACTGAAGGAACCCAATAATCTTTCTAAATGTGCTGATCAAAATATTTAAGAAAAAAAGAAGAGATGGATTGTTGTATACTGACTGACTTGTATTTCTCAGTGTTGTCATCATTCGTCTCTATGGAGCACGTAATTCGTTTCTTCCAGTAATAATTCTAGTTAAACGTATCCATTATAAAGGTATCAGTCATCTTCAATAAGATGGGGAAACAAATTGTCAATCGATCAACTATGCTTCACCAAAGTCTTACTTAATATAAAGTACGCTCATGTTTAGTACAGAATACTGGAAACTTGAATTTATTTGGATGAAACAACTGCAGAACTTATCAAGAATCAAGTAATCCATCAAAGCTTCCACTGGGATCATCAGTGAGAAACATATATAAATCATGCTTACAGGTACTTGGATCTTGTGTCACTAAGCCCCTAATGTGTAAACCTGGTTCTTTTTCATGGTCAAGTGCGCGGAGATTTTATTTTTGATAATGGATAGAGGTGAGACTTGATACCATGTTGAAGTTTGTGACCAACACAGAAACGTACTTCCTTGAACACCAATAATTTATCCAACAAGTGAATTTACAGAAACGTACTTCCTTGAACACCAATAATTTATCCAAAGTTCTTGTCATTTTTATTTTTATTCAATTCACTACTTAATTAGTGAGTCTTGAGGCGGGGGTCTAGTCTTGAGCCGGGGGTCTATCGAAAACAACTTCTCTACTTCTTCGGGGTAGTGGTATGGACTGCATACATTTTACTCTCCCCAAACTTGGGTTTGTTGTTGTTGTTAACCTATAAACCTAAAATAACGTGTAGTAGTTCACGATAGTTTACTGATAACAATACGACTTATAGGACTTCCCATCTATGTACATTTCAACTTATACACGGTAGAATTTCAGTTGTGCTAATGTCATTGCAAGCTTAACCTGCTTACGTGCAACAAAAAAACACATTTTCTACTATCTTTCTCACCACTATCTTCACTGTACCAACTTTCTTGTAAAAGTGTGTTGTTCCTTTCTGGCGAGATTTGGTATATGCACTATGCTAATAATATATTTCTTACCACTTTTTGTGGTCTGACTTAACATATTCTTATGCAGAATGAGTTTGAAAGAAAGAAACAAGAAATATTAGCTGCTCAAAGTGCATCAGCTGTGGATGGAGAAACTAATTCAGCTAGTCAGCCGACTCAGTTAAGTGAAATAGATATCTGGGTGCAATTTGTTGGTGGAAAGAAAAAAGGAAGAGTCAAAGGTCTTGGCTCCTTGGGTCGAAGTGTAAAGGCAACTAATAGTTCAACGTCAACTTGGCCAAAAGAAATTGATGAGATGATTAAGTCTTTAAACATTTTGTTTTGGACCATTTAATGTAATGGATGTTTTGAATTATGTTTTTTCTTAGTTGTAATGGTTTACATTAAACTTGTTTTGAATGATGTTTTTGAGAATTATTGAAAGTTTTAAATAGATTTTTGATTAATTGTGAAATGTTTCTAGTAATTTACGTGTAAATTATTTTTGTGAAAATTCGTAGGTAAAATTCTTTTTTAATGAAATTTTATTAAATAATTCATTTAAAATTTTGCAAATTAATCGCAAATAAATACACAAATAACGTACCTGCGGATTTATTTCCGCAGCTAAATTATCTAGAGATTTACTTGACAATCTTCGTGGGGAATAATTTGTGATTTTTGATGAAAATTTGTTGGTAAAATTTCTTTTTTATGAAATTTTATCAAATAATTCATGCAAAATTTTGATAGTTGATCGCAAATAAATCCGTAAATAACGTACCTGTGGATTTATTTTTGCAACTAAATTTTTTAGGGATTTACTTGGGAATCTTCGTGGGGAATAATTTGTGATTTTTTCCGTAGAAATCCGCAGGTAAAATCCTCTTTTATGAATTTTTACCAAATAATTTATGCAAAATTTTGATAGTTAATCGCAAATAAATCCGCAAACAACTTACCTGCGGATTTATTTACGCAGCTAAATTACCTAGGAATTTTATAAATCTGCAGGTAATCAAATTACCTGCGAATTTTACCACATTATCCTGTGAAAATTCCTAGGTAATAAGCAGTTTTCTTGTAGTGTAAGAAGATCAAAATATATAATATATACTCGATTGAAGAAAAATGAATTATCAATAATAATGAACAGATGGCTAGATTTTGTAATAAAATTGAGAAATCAACTAAAATAAGAGACTTGCAATATCCCGTACGGCATGGAATTCAAATAACAAACAAGCTACAACTGAATAAAATGATTAATTTATAAGTACTTTATTGATTTCAAATTTTCAATGTATGTAATATCATTTGACCAGGCAGGGGCGGATCTCTGTTGGGGTGAAAATTACGGTATGTATATAAGGTCAAAGTTAAAGTACAAGGATATAAAACTTTTAATGAACCTCCTTAATAAAATAGAAAGGCGCAGCTCAGTGACACAGAGGTTCATTTTGAGACACCCATATCGTGGGTTTGAACCACACTTGCAGCTCTTTTGGTAATTCTTTAAAATCTTTTCCACTTCTCAATCTTTTTCCTATTTAATGCCCAATTGGGCTTTGCCTGTTTCACGTTGGCAACTGTGCCCGAATAGCAGAAAAATCTTTTCCACTTCTCAAACTTTTTCCTATTTAATGTCCAATTGGGCTTTGCCCGTTTCACGTTGGCAATTGAGCTTGAATAACAGAAAAATGACTGTATGTGTATTTATATATATTTTTTTAAAAATTATTTATTTATTATTTTTCAAGTATTTGGGTATTTCAACTTTTTCTTTTTCGATACTTTCAATACTAGTTTAAAGTCATAGCTAAAATTATATAATTTTCAGATTAATTCTCAATCCCCTTCCCACCCCCAAATAAATAAATAAATAAACAAATAAAAAATACGATGCATATTTCTTTTTATACGTTATGTGTCACGTTTATTCAAAATAGCTTCATATATTTGACTAGTTTTACATAATATACATTTTTTTTTGCTTTGTCAACGTTTACAGATTATTTTATCTAATTTTATAGCTCTTTCTTTTAAAATATACTAGTTTAGATATACGCACCTCGCGCGTGTACCTCAATTTAGTGAGTTTAATTTTATAAAATTATTTAAAATATAAAAAAGCATGACAACCTTTCAAAATGTTTATTGCATTTTTTATTTGTCAGCATCTTGACATTAGGACGACTTTTAGTTATTATCCAAAGTAAAAATTAGTCAACCGAAAAACACATATATTAGTTTAAGCACAAGAAAGTTTATAAAGAAGAGTATATTCTCTTTAATCCTTCCTTGAGCTATTTTCTTTCACCTTTTCTGTCTTTCTTTAATCTTCTCAATCTCTTCTTTCAACTCCTCCAATTTCATATCAACACAATTATCATTTTGTTTGGATTATTTAGGCTGGTTAGCTTCTTCAGAAGCTTCCTCAACTAATCCGTTCAACCCTAACATTTATATTCAGAATTTTATAATAATAGGTAGATAAATTAAACTCGATTTACAATGAATAATGTACTTGATCCACTTTCAAACTTAATTAGTAAGCTCAAAATTGAAAGATTCAACTATAATCCTAAATTTATATGTTCATTTTTCAAACAAAAGTTATGCATATCAAGATTCAATACTTATTATAACCTTATATTTAGAACTCAACTAACAAGTTTAAATAAAGATTCAACTATAATACTAAGGAAATAATTAAATAACATAATCAAAACAAAGCTACAATTAAACAAAGGAAGGAAAAAAAAGAAAGAGACAAACCTTTGATGTTTTTGACCACTTCATTCGGTGACGATTTGCTTATTTCTTTTAATTTTTGATCAAAAATTTCCTACTTAAAAAGAAACATAAGAGATTATAAAAAAAAAAGAAAGAGAATTCATTGTTTTGTTAATTATTTAGTCATAATTTATATATAATCGTTATTAAATAAAATAAATAAAGAAAGATGGAGAAAATATAGTAATGAATACAGAAATAAAGAAAGATGGAGAAGATGATAATAATGAATACACACACAAAAAAAGACAATTTAAATTAATTACAAAATAAGAAGAAAAAGTAAAAGTAGAGGTATGTATCTAGTAAATTTTGATCCAAAATAGTATTTAAATAGAATTGTAGAAATTCTTTTTATTTTTTATGTAAGGTGAAATGATTTAGAAGTGTTAAATATTATGAATTCTTACTTAAATTAAATAATCAAATCAAAAGAAGTTATAACTAAAATTAATTGTTGACACAACTTTGATGGAAGATGGGAAGGATTTTTGAATTTTTATTAATATATTATTTTTTGGGTTTCACGTTGGAAAGTAATTTCATTTTTAATTATAATTATTTTTATCATTATATTTCTTTTTTGGTTTCATATGTTGGGGGATGATTTTTTTTCTTACCACCATTTTTCTCATTTCATGTTTGGGATTTCAAAGAAGGGAGCGTTGTTTATTACTTTTTTTTATGGAAGGAAAATCTTTTTTTTCTTTTTTTTTTTTTGGTTTTGGGGTATGATTAGGTTTGAGGAGAAGGAATTATATTCTTGTGAAGAGAGGTTTTCATTTTTTGGTAATATAGTCAATATTTAATATTACTTAAATAATAGAGAAAATGTGAAAAAACGATTTTATCTAAAGCAGAGTATTTTAATAAAGGGCAAAAAATTCAAATCACTTTTGTAAGGGGCTTCACACTTTTAATATATTATAGATATAGATTATAGATTTTATTATTCAACATATTAATATTGATGTTGTTTAATCTTTTTTATTGAGTACTAAATATATATTATAATATAAATAATTCAATGCTTACACTTTTCAAGAACCTTTTTTGTGCGTGTGAGGGTATTAATTTGAAAGAAAAAAAAAAATTAAAATAAAATAAAACTATAAAGTGAAAGAAATAAAAGACACTATTTTTTATGAAGGCTCGCAAAGTAAAACTTGAAAGTAATGTTAAAAGGACATGATAAGGCAAGTTAAAATTTAGCGGGTGTTCATTTTGTTTTTATTACGTACTTTTTATATATGCTTACTTCTTTATATGTCGAACCTCCTGAACAAAAATCCTGGATCCGTCATTGATGCTTACTTCTTTATATGTTGAACCTCCTGAACAAAAATCCTGGATCCGCCATTGCAGACCATGGTTAAATTATTTTTATATATAGAAATGCGATATTATTTTTATTTTTAAAAGAAGACTAAACATAAACTGTGTAGCATAATTAAAATGAAAAAATGTTATATTTACACATTATTTTGTAAATAGAAGCATATGCACATGCAAATAGTGAGCAGATGACTTATGCAAGGAAAAAAGAAATACTAATATTAATGCTTTTGTTCAGGGTTGTGTAGCTAAAAAGTGACAATTAATTAGGAACGAAAGAAGTTGTTCATAAAATAGTATAGAGATAATTTTTGATTGAAGGGTAAAATGGTCGTTCAATATTTGGTGGGCAAATTGAATTTTCAACTTTTTAATTATGGAATTTCCTACTTTTAAACTAAGTATGTTATGATATGGTATGATGATTATCAAAGATTTGTTTAGAAAAACTCTCAGTACTCTAGATTCCATTTGGCTTTATTAGGGAGTTAAATTTTAGAAGACAGATGCATGGTGTCTAAAACTAGAATAAACAATATGGAGTACTTTTGACTTTATTAGGAAAAGAAAAAAGGTTAGAAAGAAACAAGATTGCAATATATTAAAATTGTAATAACAAACAGCAGCAAGACACACAGCTATAAATCTTTGGATTCCTCTTCAACGAATCAGGCTTAAATTTTTTATTTAATAAAATAGTGGCACACTTCAAAATACATATTAAGAATAAGAGTTGGTGTAATACATATTATTGCCATGTTTCAACGCAGAGAAAAAAAAATCCCCTGATCACATAAACTTCGATACTCCTCTAACTGGAAATTGAGTAGTGGGTTATATGGATGAAATCTTCAGGTCTAGCTGGTGGATGACTCCTGTTTCTGAGTCTCAGCTGCAGATACTCGTCGAAGTGGAATCCCCTGTACTTGGGCGACTCTCCAATTTCTGTGGTGAACTGTGGTAATGGCTCAACCCACTTGTCTCCTTGCAAGTTATAGAAAAACGCACACGAGTAACGGTGGGTTTCAGTTGGTCTCACCACTCTGTGAGTTGCACTCTTGAATTTATTGTTGCTTAGCACCTTTTTTATATCAACAACAAAATAGTTGATTGCTTAAATTTTGGGATAGTGGTAACTAATGAAATTAGAGTTAACCAGCAGCCGAAGTATAATAATTACCTGAATCACATCACCAATGTTAACAACTAGTTTGTCTTTGGAAGGCGCTATGGGAATCCAGTGTCCGTCTTTTTGCACCTGAAGGCCTCCAACTTCATACTGGTAGACAATGGTGAAGCAGCCAGGATCTTCATGTGCAGGTTTTCCTGTGTTCTCGTCTTCTTCCGCCGGAAAGTAGTGGAGGCCCATCAATGCATCCCGAGACCGATCATTTGTGTAGTTTCCTAGGAAGTCAGGAGGGAGGCCTAGGCACTCACTGATGATTCTCTCCAACAAAACTCCTAACTTTGTGAAATGGGAGGCCATCTCCTCCAATACTTGTCTAGGAATAACAAACATATTTAAAGTCGTACTAGTTCTTATTGGATACACCATAAAAAGGATTTCAACTAAATTAGAAGCAGTTAATTTGTGATGCAATGAAGAACTGATTGGCCTGTAACAGAAATAGATTAAAATATTACCTGAAATGAGGTGGATTGTTGGGGCAGACATCGAAGGCAGAGGAGGATGAAAAACGAATCCGGAAGTGCTCATAAGTCCCAGCTGACTCCTGTGTGCTCTTTAAATAATCAGGTAGAGAGAGTTTTTCTTCATCTGAAGTAGCAAAGAAATTCTTATACATATCCATAGTCCTGCTCAACAAGTCCAAAGGAATTCCGTGATTCGCAATCTGGAAGAAACCATAGGTAATACAAGCTTCTCTAATTTGCTCCATAGCCTTCTTTTTCCCTTCTTCATTTTCCTCATCTGATCTAAAATATGGAGAAACATCAATTGTTGGAATAGCAGAACTAGCCATGATATTTTCCTCAGTTCTCTTTGCTTTCAATGTTGTTCTCAACCTCTTAATATACAAAATATTTAGTTTTAAGGATAAGACAACTATTGATTTCTGCCCAGTGGCGGAGTGCCTAGTTGGTGTGCTTACTTTTTTCAATTTTGACCCCTCTTATTAAAAATTCTGACTCCGCCACTGTTTCTGCCCCCTTAATAATTATACAAAATATCTAGTTTTAAACAGAAGACAATTATTGATTTCTGCTCCATGGTGCATGTGAATTTTCTGTACCTGGATTGACGGGTCCGTCAGAAATTTAAAATCCAAGTCTGTATCATATGCTATGGTTTAAGAATTTATACTTATGTATTAATCCAAAAAGACCAAATAACGTGCTAAGACATTATTTTACAAAACAAATATATTAGTTAAAGGGTCTGTCTCCACGTGAGGCGGAGCCAGCTTATGCCCGGTTCATCCCAATCCACTTCGATAAAAAATTATACTATTTATATATGGTAGATATTGAACATCCTTTTTAGCTAGCGTGTTTACTTCTCTGCCTCTCAAAGAAAATTCTTGCTCCGTTACTTCAATCATTGAGGACAAGAATCATTCAAGGTAAACATGGACCTCTCTGTCGGAAAAGTTTGATAGGTGCCAGTTGGAATATCAAAACTTAACATGATGCTTTCCTTGATAATTTATTACTTCACAGCTCACATGGAGCCTTCAATTTGTCATCTTCACGTGGCATTTTAGTATTATAATTTTTTGTGTTAGATCTCATCTAGTACTCTTTCTCATTTGTCTGATATTATTTTTATCACTATCAAGAATTTGTCTAGATAAAATCTCAATAATCGGAGAGTGTCAACACATTTGAATTTCGATCGTTGTTTAAATTCTTGGAGAGTGCTTGGATGCAGAACCAAGGATTCACTAAGAATACTCTCTAAAACATTGAACAGACAGGAATTAATGAATCATCCCGTCAACGGCTATTTTTTCTTTTTGATTTTTTTTTTCACAATTCCCGAGAAAGTTCCACCTTTGATGACTCGAATCCACAGCCTTAGTGTTGGACGGGGAGTCCATTTGTCTGACCTATACTTTTTGCATTATCAAGGATTTGGTGAAAAAAATCTCAATACTCTAGATTCCAACTGCCTTTAATAAGGAACTAAAACTTATAAAACAGACGCTTTGGTATCTAAAACTAGAGTAAACAATATAATATGAATGAGTACTCAACGATGTTCAAACAACGGCAAAACGCATAGCTATAAATTCGAGGATTCCTCTTCAAAGAATTAGGCTTGTACAATAATGAGAGACACGTGGAACATAATTAAGAAAATAGTTGTGTGCTCTCTAACAGATGAGATTTGTAAATGTGATGGGCACGTACTTTCACACACCTAATATTGCTTTATTTCTTTCAACATAGAGAGAAAATCTTTGATCACATAAGACTTCTATAATTAGAAATTAAGTAATGGGTTGGCTATATGGATGAGATCTTCAGGTCTAGCTGGTGGATGAGACAAGTTTCTGAGTCTCAACTTGTTATAAACCAAATGGGAGAGTCCAACCCAAAAAACTTGAGAGAACCCATTTTGCCTATAAATCCTTTAATATTTCTCTATTTTTCTAATGTGGGACAACTGGTTCATAAGAACGAACTCGTTAGTCACGGCTGGCACCCCTCTTAGGTCCAAGCCACCACAAACCCATTAACATTTCTCTATTTTTTCAATGTGGGACAATTGATTCATAACACAACTGCAGATATTTTCGTGAGGAAGTCTCTGTACTTGGGCGACTCTCCAATTTCCTTGGTGAACAAGGGTAATGGCTCAACCCACTTGTCTCTTCGCACGTCATAGAAGAACTCATACGAGTAACGGTTTGTTTCTCTTGATATGTCAACATTAAAATAGAAAAGGTTGATTCATCAATGAAGAGGTTTCCTACTTTTAGAATAAGTATGATATGATTATCAAAGATTTGTTTAGAAAAAATCTCAGTACTCTTGATTCCATCCGGCTTTAATAGGGAGTTGAATTTTATAAAACAGATGCAGTGCTGTCTAAAACTAGCAGAGGCGGATCTATGATTTAAAGTTTGTGGGATCCTTGAATAATATAAAAATTCAAATATAGTGGCTTGCAGGGTTAGTTTCCTGCAACCAAGAAGGCCTACAAAGCTTTAGCAAGCTCTTTCTCTATCACTATATCAATAACACAATTCATTTATGGGTTCTCAACTTATAATTTTTATATATTTACTAGATTTCTAAATATAAATAAAAGATTTGCATAAAAGTTACTGGGTTTCGAAAATCCCCAACTACCATCCTAGATCCGCTCCTGAAAACTAGAGTAAACAATAGGGAGTACTTGACGTTATTCGAAAAGAAAAAAGGTATGAAGAAAACTCTAATAACTCATTCTTTTTAATGAGGGGTAAGTGAGTAATTTAACCATTATTATTATTATTAATTAATATAATTAAAGGGAGCAATCCAAAAGCCTAATCTTTCCTTCTTTCACGACTAAATCACTTCAAATAGAACTTTAGGGCTATTTCTTTTTATTTCATTATTTTGGAGGAGGCAGTAAAGTAACGAAGAAAGGTAGCTTGGTAGAGATTAACTATCAGGTATGAGATTTTTTTTATATTTCGCCTAAGTTAATTGTATATGGTGATAATGTTCTTGTCGGAAAAAAGAAAAAGAGAAAAAAAAAGAGAGAAAGAAAAAGTTGTCATATATGATCGAGAGGTACTGGGCATAATTTGTAAAGTGGAGATTTCATGAGTGGGTGACTGCTACTTTGGCGAAGGAATTAACATTGGTTAATGTTAACTAGATAATGGAAAAATAGAGAGAAGAAGCAAGGAACAAAATATATATAATGTGCACAAAATCTTTCCGCATAATTGTTGTTTCAATTTGTATTAGTTGTTGTCTCAATTTGTATTAGTTGTTGTTTCAATTTGATATTGGCATCACTTTAAACAGACCATCAATAGGGAATATTCATGGTGCGGTATTGATTAATAGTGATGAAGTCATTGGCCAGTATTTTGAAATTCCTATTTTGGAAACCTCCCTTGTTAGGTTATTCTTAAATTCATGGGTTAAGGTGTGAGATATTAAAATTTATCTTTAAGTTTAAAAGCTAGGGATATTGAGACTTGATCCCGAATAGTATAATTGATATTTTTATTTAATATTTTATTTAGATTGATCCCATTGGTCGTTATTTGGTTGACATCCTACACATTGCAAAGTTAGGGAATTTGTCATTAGCGAGGTAAGTGAGACTTTAAGCTTTGGGTGCTTGCTTTTCAAATTTATTTTTAAAATATGTTTTTATTTGTCCGGTCCATGTATTGGGACGTCACATATATTGTATGTTTAAGAATACTAATTCTCCCTTTATAAATTATTTTACGATGTGATATGATTGTGTACTGTGAGATTGGGGCATTGTGTATACTTCTTAATTCCTTTGGGGCATTGTGTATGCTTTCCTTGAGCATTGTGTAAGCTTGTTGATTTTATATGGGACATTGTGTATGTTTCCCTTGAGCATTGTGTATGCTTGTTGATTTGATATGGGATATTGTGTGTCACACCCCTTTTTTCACCAAAAAGATTCAATTTAAGGTTTGAAAGGGTTTTTATTATTAAACTGACAAAGATGAAAATTTGTTTCGAAAAAGGACTATTTATATTTTTATTCTTATTCAGAGTCTCCACTTGGCATAATCCGGTGTGCCAAGTCACCTTTGAAAAATCCTTTTCGAAACGGTTTGACTCTAAAAACTGATCCGCAAATAGAGATTCCGGCTAAGGAATTCTGTTGACCGAGGGGAAGGTGTTAGGCACCCCTCGATCCCGTGGTTCGACCACGGTCGCTTGGTGGAGCGTATCGGCTAATTTGACATTACAAATGTACAAACCACATAAACACACAAAACAAGCAAACAAACAAATCACACAAAATTCAAAACAAACCAAAATAATGTTCAGTCCAAATTATACAATCCAAAATAAAAGAGGTTCTGAAATATAAAACGTATTCTATTCTAAACTAATCCTAAACTAAACTCCAATGCTTCACCCGATGTCTCGGGCCTTCATCACGAACGTCCTCCAAGTACAAGATACGTCGGGGCATTCCCCGGATAAATCAATACAAATCACTCGAGGCATTCCCCGGCCAAATGAATACATTTTTTAGTGTGAGAAAATCAACTATTCGACAAAATTTCAAACATTTCATGAAATTCCAACATTCAACCAAAGCCACAAATTCTAAACTTTGCCTACCCAACCTACGATTTGCCTACCAATTCTCAGTCTAATACATGATACTATCAACATTCAACATCAACAATAAATCAAAATACCACAATATTCATTTTTTACTGACTTCCGATTCCCACCTCCAGATTCAACCCAAGGTTCCAACGTGATAATTCACAATTGCTACTTTTAATAATCCATAACCAATAACAATAAAATCAAACAACGAATCAAATTCACCAAAAAAACAAAAAAAACTCATGTCATATCATGCTTCACACAAATCAAACACGTAAATGAAATAAAAGCGAGAAGAATTAGAATTAGACCTCGGAAGAAGCTTTTGAAATTTAGTATTACCCGGGTGGAGAGACAGAATCTGCATCCATGAACCTCAACTCAGCCTCAATACGACTAAACTCGACTCGGTATCGAAAATACGACCCGAACAAATTTGACGACGGAATCAAACAAACCAAGACAGAAATTATGAAACCGAGAAACACGAACACAATTTCCACCAAACTTCACTGGAAAAATTAAAATAGGGTCGCGTTTAATGGATTTTGGATCGGGTTTCACCGGTCTGCAACTGGTGGATCTGATTTCAATGTTATTCCGACAAAAACTCACCGGAACTGACCCAAAGAGATCGGTTTTGATCGGGAATGAGCAGACAGAAGTGGTTTTCAGTTCACCAGACTTCGTTGTCCGACGATGGTTCGACCAAAGCAGTCCGCTGGGTCCTAGCGGCCTATCCGAAGCTCCGATGAGAGTCCCAACGCCGGAAAAGTGACGGCATCCGTGATGGATCACTGATCTTTACTCAACTTCCCTCTCTCGCCTTCTCTCTCAGCTGATCTCTCCCTCTCGATCTCGATCTCTCTCTTCTCACTTAGTGTCTCTCGACTAACCCGACCTCTATCTATCTCACCGGAGCTCCCCTGCTGATGATAGGCAAATTTACACGCCTATAGCACTATATTTTGCCCATATTTTAGCCTAGTTTTGAGAACAAATTATATATTTTATGCACTTTTAGTCCTTTTTCCTGTAAGTGAGCTAACAAACATGATTAGCAAAGTTTCAGGTATAAATGATGCAGAATTCAGCATTTTATGGATAACTTGACGCCAAAGAAAGCTTCACGAAAGGAGAAAACCCAATCTTGGACGCCAAGGACTAAAGATGGAGCATGGAAAATCTGTCCTGGGCTAAAACAACATTTCTGAAGACTTTGGGGACTAGCAGTAATTTATTAGGATTAGGATAATGATACATTAACCTAGTACAGTTGGGTTAAGTATTTCATTAGCTTATTAGGATTAGGATAATGATACATTAACCTAGTACAATTGGGTTAAGTATTTCATTAGCTTAGTAGAATTTGGTTAAGTATTTCATTAGCTTAGTAGGAATAGGATATGGGTATTTTAAATACCCTATCTTGCTAGAGATTTTAAGGAATTTCGAATTCTTCCATTACGCTACAACTCTTCTTCTAATTCTCCCATTAATTCTATTTTTCTTCTTCTACTCATCTATTCAATTCTTAAATTCCGCAACAAGAGAAACGTTACCTTGCTAAGGAATTCACGCCTAAACGTCTACCACACCATTATAAACGTGAAATCATAATTGTGGTATAACAACAATGTCAATTATGATTTCCTTTGCACTCATGGGTAACTAAACTTCTCTGTTGGGGTTATGGAAGCCGAATGAGATACTATCTATTGCTGTGAGTTTGTGAGTTCGTGACACGTATACTGCTTATATCATTATTCTCTTCATCTTAATCTAAATTCTTTGTGGTTGCAAACGCAAGAATACACCAATATAACATTTAACTTGTTCGAAAGAAAGGTTATCTGTCTGGAAAAGAGATAATGTCAAGGTAGTAGGGTCCCATCCCCTATTAAAAAGTTAGTGTCGTAACTGGATTAACCTCTTAGAGAATTCGTATCGTTAGACACGCTTTAAGCTCGAAAGAGTTAAAGTGAAATAATCCTCGAATAGGTCGAAAGACGCCTGGATTTACCATCAAATACAATTCTCTATAAGCACATGCATGTCTGAATTCCGCACACTCATAGACAATAGAGACGTATAACTCAGAAGGTGGACATAACCCCAACTTCTCAATTCTCATTGTTTTACATCCTACTAAACATTCTTTCTTTTTTCTTTGCTATTTTCCGTTTTTACTTTAATAGTTTGGTTACATTACTTGCACAACAAAACTCACCCCTTTTTACGAGACTTGCACTAAAAGTCTAGTAATCTTTGCTTACTTGTTGACCAAGCTATTCCCTGTGGGATCGATACCCAACCCAGGTTGGGTTCTATATTTGCTAACGACCGCTTTGCACTCCTACGAGAGCTGTAGATTGAGCGTTATCAAAAATTGGCGCCGTTGCCGGGGAATACAAGTGTCAATTAAGTTCGTAATAATTACTAGACCCTTTGGTCAAAGATTCTCGTACTTTTACTTTTAGTTTTGTTTTTGTTTACTCCCGGTTTTTATTCAGTGCATGCCCCATACCCGAAGTTCTGGTCAACTGTTATTACCTATCAATCCTGAACCACAACGTATTCGCAGAATGGAGGCACAACACGCAATTGAAAGGATGGCTGCTCAACAGGAACAGGCGAGACTAGCTGCGCTAGCCGCCGCTCAAGTGCATCAACAGAATATTGATAACCCTGGGCGAGCAACAAATCCTGATGATGAAGATCTAGGTGATGACGAGCTACTAAACCCTAGGCATGCCGCTGAGATCGCAACACCTGCCAACAGAAGAGATCGTCAAACTAGGTTTAGGCCTGAACGCCAAGCTATGCAGCCAGCTTTCGATGATGATGATGATGATCTTGATGGAGCCGGAGCCACAGGAGCCATTATTCCTCCACCATTGGCACCCGGAGCCAAGTTCAACATCACGAGCACCATGATTCAGTTATTGCAACTCAAGGGATTATTTGGTGGACTAGCAGGCGATGATCCGAATATGCATCTCATCAACTTTATTTCTACATGCAAGTCGTTTGACAATCCTGGAGTTGGTCAGAATGAAATTCGGTTACGCTTATTTCCATTGTCTCTGTCTGGGGAGGCAACTCTATGGTTGAATGGGCTGACTCTTGATTCTATTACAAATTGGAGGCAATTGAGAGACGCTTTCCTAGTAAGATTCTTTCCGCCATCCAAAAGAGCACAATTGAGAGATGAAATCAGCAACTTTCGTCAGCTTCCCACTGAAGCTCTTCATGAAACATGGGAGAGGTTCAAGACAAAGCTAGCGAGGTACCCAAACCATCATATGACTAATGTTCACCTAATGGAGATATTATACAGAGCCCTGAATTCAATAACTAAACCAGTGGTGGATAATGCGGCTGGAGGATCCTTTATGGATCTCACCTTTGGTCAAGCAAGCAATATGCTAGATCGTATGACGAAACAAAGTAGAGCTTGGCATACCAGGGATTCTGAGGTAACAAGCCCCACTTTATCTATTGGCATGACTGCAGACCAAAGAAGAAGACAAGAAGAACGTGATCAAGATATGACGCACATGAAAACACAAGTGGATCTTCTTACAAAGCATTTATTATCAGGGAAGACCGAAAAAGTGAAAGCTATTGCGTCAAAAGGAAGAGACGAATCTGATTCGGAAGAGGAAGCCAACTACTTGAACAATCAGGGGGGATTCCGAGGCAATGCCCAAGGAAACCAAGGTCGGAACTATTATGATAAGTCTGGAAACAAGGACCAAGGTAGTTGGAGGAAAAACAATGAAAAGAGTGGTTTATACGTACCCCCTGGAAGACGTGACACCACCACATCTAGTTTAAGAAGTATGGAAGACATGATGGCTAAACTACTGAAAGGAGTGGAAGCAACGAGCGCAGGAGTAACAGAGGTAATAAATGATTTGTACTCTATGAAGCAATTAGTTGATTCTCATTCCACTTCAATCAAGCAAATAGAGCAACAATTGAGCCAACTTTCAGCAACACTCAATTAAAGAAAGGCTGGTACTTTACCTAGCGATACTGTGCAAAACCCAAGGAATGATGGGTCATGCATGGCCATCACTACCCGAAGTGGTAAGGTGCTGGAAACTTCAGAAAAAGGCAAGCAAGTGGTTGACGAAGAAGCGGAAATTGATGATAAGGCGAAAGGGGAAGATGCCGCAGCAGCCGATCCTAACGTCCTTAACGTCACTCCTCACGACGTGCAACCTGGAAAAGCTGAAAAACGGAAGCAAGAGGAGAAGAAAGCCGTGGAGAGAACAATTACATACCCACCACCACCCTTTCCCCAAAGATTGAAGAAGGTGGCGGATGATACGAAGTTCAGCAAATTCATGACTATGTTGAAACAGCTGACCATTAATGTTCCATTGGTGGAAGCACTTAAAAAAATGCCTGGGTATGCGAAATTTATGAAGGATATTTTGACAAAGAAGCGGGCAGCATGTTATGAGTTGAAAGATGATGTCCATCACTGCAGCACAATCACTACCCGATCAATAGTTCAGAAGAAGGCTGACCACGGAGCTTTCACTATTCCTTGGACCGTTAGATCTTTGAATTTTGCCAAAGCATTATGTGATTTAGGAGCCAGCATCAATTTGATGTCATTATCTATCTATAAAAAGTTGGGGTTGGGTGATCCTACTCCAACCAATATGAGGCTCGTCATGGCGGATAGGTCGGTAAAACGACCTGTTGGTATCCTATGTGATGTCTTGGTAAAGGTTTCTTCATTCATCTTTCCAGCAGACTTTGTTATTTTGGATTGTGAAGTGGACTCAGAGGTTCCCATAATCTTGGGACGCCCTTTCCTTGCTACAGGAAGTGTGCTCATTGATTTGAGAGCTAATGAGTTTTCATTCCGAATAAATGACGAAGTGGTTCGCTTTGATGTTTGCAAATCAATGAAGCAACCCAAAGATCCGAGTGTATTTTCGGTGGCTGATGTTTTCTTTGATGATCCGAAAGAATTACTTAAAGAAGAGCAAATTATTGCTGAACCTTTGGCGGTTGTGCTCATGAATGGAGAGAGTAAGGATGCTGAAAATTGCAAAGAAGCTATTTGTGCTCTATCTGGATTAGGGACATATCGCCATACTCCCAAGAAGCTGGACCTCGATCTCAACAATCGACCCACACCACCAGCCAAGCCATCTATTGAAGAGCCACCAATGCTAGAATCGAAAGAGCTCCCCGATTATCTAAGGTATGTGTTCTTGGGAAGTAGAGATACACTTCCGGTGAGTGTTGCGGATGATTCAAGTGAACAACACGTAGAGGCTCTCATCTCTGCTCTGAAGAGGTACAAGAGAGCCATTGGGTGGTTCATTGATGATATCATTGGGATCCTTCTTGGGTTATGTACGCACAAGATTCATCTCGAAGGAGATTGCATGCCCACAAGTAAGCCTCATTGTCGTCTGAATCCATTCAGAAAACGATCCACCATCTATCTCGACGAAGTCTAAGTACTCGAGGTAACTATGTCGTGCCGCGACAATAAATCAAGCGCTAGATGGGAGGCAACCCATTGTTTATCATTTTTCATTTTTCTTTCATTCTATTACGTATTTGATTTTGATAAATAAAAAAATCCAAAAATAAGAGTCGTGCCACGACCAAAACTAAGGCGCTTGATGGGAGGCAACCCATCGTACTAATCGTTTTTATTGGTTTTGAGCAAATGTAGGTGCAAGAGGTATTCAACGAGGAGATCGGTTTCAAATTTTGATTTGGACGTATTGCATGGTAAAGGTGGTAAGTTAGGCATGAAGATGCAAAAGGCTATGGATTGAGCATTGCTCATGAAAATATAGGCATCGAGCAAGGCTAGGCCTAGGTAAAACTAGGCCACGAACAAGGCAAAGCCTATACTATGGCCTAAGATCTCGGAATCTAGTGTGCCATAGCATAGGCGCCACCCATGCTCAAGTATGCCATAGCATAGGCGCCGCCTATGCTAAAGCATTTGGTCTCTGAATCTCATATGCCATGCTAAAGGCGCCGCCTATGGTTACTAAAGGCATTGAACTAAGCGCCGCCTATGCTAGCAAATGCTTTGCATTAGGCGCCGCCTATGACAAGCTTAGGCAAAGCTAAAGGCGCCGCCTATGGTCACTTTTTGTCTCCAAAACCGATTTTAAATGGGTCAAAACCCGACCCATTCTTTTCCTATATAAAGGAGACTTAGTCTTGAAACACAAACACATTGAAAACTTGACCTAGGCGCCGCACATACTCTCCAAATCATCTCAAAACTTTTCTTTTTGCTCTCCCACTTCACAAGAACATCTCCAAAGGCTTCAATCACGTAAGTACTCTTTTTTTCTTCATTTATTTTTCGTAAGTACTAAGTTACTATATCTATTATGAATTGCTAAATCTTGAAGAAGTATTGAAGATGTGAATATGTTTGAATTACAACCAAGTGAGTGAACATATACGTTAGGACGATCTTAACTTGTTTCCGACTTCAATTCGATTTTGATGCATATACGTCATGAACATTGCATACTCTTGTCACTTGAATACTTACATGTTGGGATGTCTCGTTCATCGGAATAAGACTTATAGTTGCCTACCGACATAGGAGATTGTGATTATTGATTGAAACTATACCATGATGTAATCCCTATGTAGAAGTCTTGATATACCTAACATGAAAGTATTGCAAAGATTGCAAGAAGTGTTACATCTCTGAATTTCTTGTTGGAATATAGCCCCTAAAACGTATGTCGATGAAGTCTAAGTAATCGACCACTTTCACTTCACTAATTCGTATCAACAAACTAAGTGTGGGGTGGTACCCCTACTGCTTGTGTATAGATTGTATCCATTGAGCTGATGCTAACATGAACATTGTTCTAAGTCTCAGGTACAATGGCACCCAAAGCAAGACAAGGCAAAGATAAGGCTATCACTTCCCAAAAGAGCAAGAAAAGAAGTCGCAAGGAGCAAGGAGAATCATCCTCAATGCAATTACCACGCCGCACGTTTGGAATAAAATGGGTTCTTGAGGAGGAAGCGAAGGAATGGTATAGGAACAACAAAGAAAGAAAATATGTTCATGTAGACCTGATCAACAAGGAAAGCCTAGCGAAGAAGGAGCCGCGCATGTTGTCCAAGATCATGACATTACATCTAGATTCATCTTTCGAGACATGGGAGAATGCAATCTCGATTTAACAAGAGAATTCTATGCCAACTGGTCACCGAAAACCACAGGAAGTGAGGTCAAGATTCGGGGCCAAGTTTTATAACTCAATGCGGATTTCTTCAACTCCTTTCTTGGCTTGCCTTCAGTCGATCCAACACCATTCAAAGAGTTGTACAGTAGACCTCCATATAGAGCAATTCGACACACACTTTGTGGAAGTAGATCCATGGCAAGGTGGAGCAGACATAAATACACCGGGCGACACAACACCTTCCCTTATGCTCCTTTGAATAGGGAAATAAGGATATGGTTGCGTATTGTCAACTCTTGCCTCATACCAGGGACTCAGTACACCAAGATAACAAGAGATAGAGTGTGCTTGGTATACGCATTGATGACGAATGTCCCTATCAAAGTCGGGGCAATTATTTGTTCCACAATGCGGAAAGCTAGGCTACACAAGAGGTCCCACTTCAGTTTTGGCAACCTGTTGACTTCAATACTAAGGAAAGAAGACATCAAAGAGGAACTGGCTGATCACAAACTCCCACACAACACAAAGAAGGTTGACCTCACGAAGGTTAAAGATGCTGAAACCACTCATGGAGTCAACCTTACCACTTCAGAAAGGCATGCTCGCGACGAAAGCTTCTCCCGCCATTTATATGGCATGATGAAGTTTACCATGATGAGCGGGGGTCGTGTTCCAACTGCTGCAGAGCTCCAACAGTTGGATTATGACTACCCAATGAATGAGCATGCGAGGGCGATGTGTGGAGAAGGTGTATATTTTGAGGAACCTCTTGATGACGACATGCCAACCGATGATGATCGACGAATGCCAGACTCCGACGTGGAAGAGAACTCTGATGACGACGACTCTGATGACGATTCCGATGCAAGGGGTATGACCCCAGACATAGAGGATGAGTTCGAATAATCAGGTTCTTCTTATTTATTTTTCACTGAGGGCAGTGTGTCCCGTCTAAGTGTGGGGTGCTGGTATTTGCATGCTATACTTCTCTATCCACATTTGCATTTATTTATGTTTGTTTGTTTTGTTAGTAGTAAATTGTTTTTTTTTCAGTAGTTAAAATTTTTTTAACTTAGCATCGCATGAAATTATTCTAATAGGCAGCATGAGATTATGACAAGAGTTTGTGCTAAAATCATGACTATTGAGACGTTTAGGCTCTAATTGTGACTCACTATGTGATATTATTTGGTTTAATTCCTTCATCTATTGGGTCAAGAGTCTATACTACTCCCAATAAAGTCGACCATGTGCCTTGTGTGTGTGAGCTAATAGTATATTCTGTGCTTGTGGCTGATGCTAGAACTTGCCTGGTATGTATGTAATCGAAAATAAGGAGTGTAAGTTTAGGAGATGATTTAGGCATTTCTTTGGCAACCTATATTTGTTTACCTTCATTTTTACCTACCCATAGACATTATCCTAGTTAACCCTTTTGAGCCTTTAGCCTATTTTCTTTGACAACCTCATATGTAAGCCTAATCCATTTTTTTCAAGACCATAATTTGATCCAAATTCCTAAGTGCTTTAAAGTGTAAAGCCTTGTGACAAAATAAGAGGAAATTGGGTGAGTATGATGCTTTCGAATGCATTGGTGCTTGAAATTGCTATGAAAAAGAAGTGCTATCATAAGAGGTATGTTATGAAAAGAAAAAGAAAAAAAAACTGAAAAGTTAGTCATGTTGAAAATCGAAAAACAAAAGAGGAGAAAAAAGGTGGTAGAATAAATGAAAGAAAGTTTGTTAGAAAGAAAAGTGTTAATGACACAATGTGATGTATTAAAGCGCTTAGGAACATAGTCACTATTTCTGGCCAAAATAGTCCTACCCGTCCCTTAGCCTACATTACAACCATCAAAAGACCTATTTGATTCTAAGCTTAGCATTCTGACATTTAGTGGAGCATTATACTAAGGGCAAGCCTATGGTCATCAGTTGCTGCATATGAGTTCTTTGTGAGAGTGAGAGCAAGGATATTTTGATACCCATGTTTAAAAAATATGCTATACTTGTGAGTGATTATGGGTAATATATTGTGAGACACACATGGTTGATGAGTTTTGGGTAGTTGTGTATGATTCCTTGTGCCTTAACTTTTGAATATGAGTTGACCACCATCACGAGTCTATGTTGGAGGCTAAATGGTCTCTACTAATGATCGGAAAACTACTCTTTGTTGATAATTGTTGTGCTTGTCTTGACGAATATTTTATGTTGTTGCTGTGAAACCCTAAGTTGATGTTTAGAGGGACATGATATTTTGTTCGAGGACGAACAAAGCTTCAAGTGTGGGGTGTTGATGATAGGTGAATTTACACGCCTATAGCACTATATTTTGCCCATATTTTAGCCTAGTTTTGAGAACAAATTATATATTTTATGCACTTTTAGTCCTTTTTCCTGTAAGTGAGCTAACGAACATGATTATCAAAGTTTCAGGTATAAATGATGCAGAATTCAGGTTTATGGATAACTTGACGCCAAAGAAAGCTTCACGAAAGGAGAAAACCCAATCTTGGACGCCAAGGACTAAAGATGGCGCATGGAAAATCTGTCCTGGGCTAAAACAACATTTCTGAAGACTTTGGGGACTAGCAGTAATTTATTAGGATTAGGATAATGATACATTAACCTAGTACAATTGGGTTAAGTATTTCATTAGCTTATTAGGATTAGGATAATGATACATTAACCTAGTACAATTGGGTTAAGTATTTCATTAGCTTAGTAGAATTTGGTTAAGTATTTCATTAGCTTAGTAAGAATAGGATATGGGTATTATAAATACCCTATCTTGCTAGAGATTTTAAGGAATTCCAAATTCTTCCATTACTCTACAACTCTTCTTCTAATTCTCCCATTAATTCTATTTTTCTTCTTCTACTCATCTATTCAATTCTTAAATTCCGCAACAAGAGAAACGTTACCTTGCTAAGAAATTCACGCCTAGACGTCTACCACACCATTATAAACGTGAAATCTTAATTGTGGTATAACAACAATGTCAATTGTGATTTCCTTTGCACTCATGAGTAACTAAACTTCTCTGTTGGGGTTATGGAAGCTGAATGAGATACTATTTATTGCTGTGAGTTTGTGAGTTCGTGACACGTATGCTGCTTATATCATTATTCTCTTCATCTTAATCTAAATTCTTTGTGGTTGCAAACGCAAGAATATGCCAGTATAACATTTAACTTGTTTGAAAGAAAGGTTATCTGTCTGGAAAAGAGATAATGTCAAGGTAGTAGGGTCCCATCCCCTATTAAAAAGTTAGTGTCGTAACTGGATTAACCTCTTGGAGAATTCGTACCGTTAGACACGCTTTAAGCTCGAAAGAGTTAAAGTGAAATAATCCTCGAATAGGTCGAAAGACGCCTGGATTTACCATCGAATACAATTCTCTATAAGCACATGCATGTCTGAATTCCGCACACTCATAGACAATAGAGACGTATAACTCAGAAGGTGGACATAACCCCAACTTCTCAATTCTCATTGTTTTACATCCTACTAAACATTCTTTCTTTTTGCTTTGCTATTTTCCGTTTTTACTTTAATAGTTTGGTTACAAAACTTGCACAACAAAACTCCCCCCTTTTTACGAGACTTGCACTAAAAGTCTAGTAATCTTTGCTTACTTGTTGACCAAGCTATTCCCTGTGGGATTGATACCCAACCCAGGTTGGGTTCTATATTTGCTAACAACCGCTTTACACTCCTACGAGAGCTGTAGATTGAGCGTTATCACCTGCTCCTAATTTTTCCACTGTTTCACTCTTTAATTCACTCTCTGATCATGTGTCTGCTTTTTGTGTATGCTACTATGAGGTGGAGTGGAATTCTCTCTCCTCTTTTGTGTAAATCAAAAGTTAGAGTCCAAATCAGTGAGTCTATTATTGAAGAAAAGGCCCCAACTTCTGTGCGTGTATTTTCTGTGAAGAAGCAAGAAAAATTCCAGTGGGTGTGTCCTTATTGTGTATTCCCCCTTTTTTTTGAGGTGGGTCCCCATTATGTTATGAAAAAGGATTAAAAGTGTGAGGGGTGAGGTACGTGGGTAAGGGTGAGGGGTAGGGTGTGGGGGTGGTGAGGTGGGGTAGAGTTTGTTAGGATAGGGTAGGTAGGTGTTGTTTTTTAATTGGGTGGGTTGTTAGAATATTAGGATAAAACAAAATTAGTTAGGGGGTTGTTATTTTTGTCATTTTGTGGAGGGATTATCACACGGGTGAGGGTACACGGTAGGATAAGGTAAACAATAGGTAAAAATGATATCGGGGAGGGACGAAATTAGGTGTCTACATTGTGTATGCTCCCCTGAGTATTGTGTATACTCCTGATATATTTGACGCATTATATATGTTACCCGACATTTTTGGTGTTGGCTAATTACTTTAATTACAAATTATGATAAGTGCTCTGTATGAAATTGTATTGAGATATATGATTCTTGATAAAGGATTGTTGAGCCTCTTTGGTTACCTTATTATGATATAGTTGTTATTTTCCTTCTACGGGTACGCAAAATCTGTATAGTAGAAACAACAACTTCAACTAAAGTTCAAGTATATAAACAAGAACACAATGAAGTATTTCAAATACCCTCAACACAAGATCAAAATGACCTTTTCAAGAGGTGTATTTTATTCATCAGAAAATAGATGAAACAGAAATGAATAAGACTAAGTCGTCCAAATTCACGGACTTTCCTTAAGGAATAATTCCCCTCCCTGTACCCGAGGTTATGGAATCTTCCTCCCAGGATAAAATGACCTTCAATCCGACTATAGCTGTACCTCAAATAGGCGGATTCTTCGAACGCACAGAACGTTTTGATTGATCACATAAAATATTTGTAAAGAAAAGAAGAGAGTTTTTATTCTGAAAATTTCGTATTCAAACCTGTGGATGAAACCAGGTTTATATAGCCACAAGATGACTCTTCTGAAAAGTGGCAAAGGTTCATCTAAAAGGTGTAACCTTTTCTGAAAATTCATGTCCATTCGTTCAAACATTGTGACTGTTTTGAACAGGCATAAACAGTCATGCCATTTTGTGAATAAGTGTGTCAGTTCGTTGACACAATGCATCAGTTCTAAAGTAGTGCATCAGTTCAGTTTCAAAACTGTGCACCATTTCAGTGAAAAATTGCATCAGTTCAAAAATTTATCTGAAACATCTGTTCGAAATAGCTTCTGCATGCATGCTTTCGTTGCTTTCATAATGAAACTGAAATCATATAAATGGAGTATTAAGCACAGAAAATATTTACTGCGTTACTGTTGGTATTTTCGGAATTCAAATAAATTTTGTCCAAAAAAGATAGATCTCATCGATCGATCATTTTCCAAATCCAAATTCGAAGCTGAGCCGAGCGAGCAACGACGATGACGGCGTGGGGCATCTCTTATTTCTTGCCTCACTTACCATGTGGAGTAAGTGTTCTTATTATAAACACTCCAAAGTTCCCTTCTCCCACCAATATGGGAGAATTAGTGAACTTTCCAATTTGGAGTTCACTTTCTAAATTGGTGTCTCATTTCCTCCACCATTTTTTTTCTCCATTTTCCATTCATACTTCTATGAACCTAACGATACCCCACATTAATGGGAAATGACTATTTATCGTAAAACTTTTACGGATAAGTATGTGATCATCAAGCAAAGACTGATTGCATCTGGATAAGTGGGTTTCCCTTTGAACTTTCCATAGTGAACATGCATTGGATGGACTCGGTCAATCGGTAGATTTGATATCTTTGAACTGTCGAGCTCTATTGTATACCTAGATAATACATGTCACACAACCGGCCTTTTAACGTTTATGGTTCTCATGGTTTTCTTCTTTTCAGCCATAAACACGTCCCAGTTTCATGAGAGCTTAGAGAATAGGCCATAAACATTCTTCTTGAAGCGGCTTCCACTTCACCATCGCATAGGTGATTTTTAAACGTTCAATCCTGTAGATTAAAATATTTGGTAAAATTTAGATAATCATTAAAAGACTTTTCACCTTAAGTCTTATCCTAGTTTACCGTACATTGTCTACATCATAAGAATGGGTTGGGTATTTGACAATGTTGAACCTGCCAGACACAACATTGTTTGATCTCCTTGAACCTAGCTCTTGGGATCTTCAATCTACTAGGTAGAGTTACCGCCATGCTGACTTGTCCTAGGCCTTAAACCCATTCCCTTGGATGTTCTTTCCACTCCTTCTCTAGATAGGCCTTTTGTAAGTGGATCCGACACATTATCCTTTGACTTTACATAGTCAATAGTGATAATTCCACTAGAGAGATGTTTCCTAACGGTATTATGTCTCCGTCGTATGTGATGAGATTTACCGTTGTACATCATGCTCCCTACCCTGCCTATTGCCGCTTGGCTATCACAGTGTATACATACTGGTGCCACTGGCTTGGGCCAATACAGAATATCTTCCAAGAAATTCTGGAGCCATTCTTCCTCTTCATCGGATTTATCTAATGCGATAAATTCAGATTCCATTGTAGAGCGAGCGATACAAGTCTATTTGGATGATTTCCAAGAAACTGCTCCTCCACCGATAGTAAATACATATCCTCTTGTGGATTTTACTTCGTTCGATACGGTGATCCAATTTGCATCACTATATCCTTCAAGTATCGCAGGATATATATTATAATGCAAAGCATAGTTTTGAGTGTATTTAAGATACCCGAAAACTCTTTTCATTGCCATCCAATGAGTTTTATTGGGATTACTCGTGTACCGACTCAATTTACTAATATCACATGCTATGTCTGGTCGTGTACAGTTCATTATACACATTAAACATCCCAATACTCTTGCGTACTCCAGTTGTGAGTCACTTTCACCTTCATTCTTTCGAAGTGCAAAGTTCACATCCAATGGAGTCTTGGCAATACCGAATTCCATATACTTGAACTTGTCCAGTACTTTTTCGATATAATGAGACTGTGACAATGCTAACCCTTGTGGAGTTCGATGAATTCTTATACCTAAGATCACATTTGCAACTCCAAGGTCTTTCATATCAAACTTGCTCTCGAGCATTCATTTTGTTGCATTTATGTCAGAAATGTCTCTACTGATGATCAACATATCATCCACATATAAACATACAATGAATTGGTGATTTGGAGTGTCTTTAATATAAACACATTTATCACATTCATTTATTTTGAATTCGTTTGCCAACATGGTTTGGTCAAACTTCGCATGCCATTGTTTTGGTGCTTACTTTAATCCATATAATGACTTGATAAGTTTACACACCTTGTTTTCCTTTCCTGGAACCACAAAAACCTCAGGTTGTTCCATGTAAATTTCTTCCTCCAAATCTCCATTTAGGAATGCGGTTTTCACATCCATTTGATGGATTTGAAGATCATATACTGCCGCCAAGGCAATTAACATTTGAATCGAGGTTATCCTTGTTACTGGCGAGTATGTATCAATGTAATCAAGGCCTTTCTTCTATTTGAAGACTTTTACTACAAGTCTTTCCTTGTATTTGTCAATAGTACCATCCGCCTTCATTTTCCTTTTGAAGATCCATTTAGAACCTAAAGGTTTATTTCCGGGAGGAAGGTCAACCAATTCCCATGTATGGTTGCTTAAGATTGAATCAATCTCACTATTGACTGCCTCTTTCCAAAAGAATGAGTTTAAAGATGCCATCGCTTCTTTAAATATTTGAGGCTCATTTTCTAAGAGAAATGTTACAAAATCTTATTCAAACGAAGTAGACGTTCTTAGATGTGTACTACGTCTTGAATTTTCTTCATTATGTATATTCTCACTTGGTTCATCTCAAGGTCGTTTAGATCCTCCACTAGACTGTTCATGTCTAATTTTATACGGGTAAATGTTTTCAAAGAATTTAGCATTGTTTGATTCAATTATCGTATTTTCATTAATATCCGGATGTTTGGATTTATGAACCAAAAATCGACATACTTTTCTATTTGTAGCATATCCTATGAACACGAAGTCCACCGTTTTAGGTCCTATCTTTACCCTTTTAGATATAGAAACTTGAACCTTCTCTAGACACCCCCACACTTTCAAATATTTCAAGATGGGTTTCCTTCCTTTTCATTTTTCGGAAGGAATTGATTGTGTCTTACTATGGGAAACTCTGTTGAGTATACGATTGGCTGTAAGGATAGCCTCCCCCCATAAGTTTTGCGGTTAACCAAAACTTATAAGTAAGACATTCATCATTTCCTCCAAAGTTAGGTTTTTCCTTTACGCAATTTCATTAGATTGAGGTGAATATGGGGCCGTAGTTTGATGGATTATTCCATTCTCTACACAAATTTGCGCAAAGGGAGATTCATATTCTCCGCCCCTATCACTTCTTATCATTTTGATCTTTTTGTCTAACTGATTTTCAAATTCAGTTTTATATTGCCTAAATGCATCTATTGCTTCATCCTTACTATTTAGCAAGTAGACATAACAATATCTAGAGCATTCGTCAATAGAAGTTATGAAATACTTTTTCCCACCACGTGATGGTGTTGACTTCATATCACAAATGTCAGTGTGTATTAAGTCTAAGGGATTGGAATTCCTTTCAACGGACTTATAAGGATGTTTTGCATACTTCAATTCCACACACGTTTGACACTTTGATTTATTGCACTCAAAGTTTGGTAAAACTTCTAAGTTAATTAGTTTTCGTAACGTTTTGTAATTAACATGGCCTAAATGTTCATGCCATAAATCATAAGACTCAAGCAAGTAAGAAGAATTCGAACTTTTATTTATTTCAACAGTCATTACATTCATTTTATAAAGGCCTTCGGTCAGATAGCCTTTTCCTACATACATTTCTCCTTTGCTAATTACAATTTTTCCAGAAACGGTTACACATTTGAATCCGTTCTTGTCTAGAAGTGAAACAGAAATTAAATTCCTACGTAACTCCGGATCATACAAGACATTGTTAAGTGTCAAGACCTTTTCGGAAGTCATCTTTAAGTAAATTTTTCCTGTTCCTTCTACCTTAGCCGTAGCGGAGTTAGCCATGTAGATCATTTCTTCTACTTGAGCCGGAGCGAATGACGAAAACAATTCTTTGTTGGCACAAACATGGCGGGTGGCACCAGAATCCATCCACCATTCGCGAAGATTCCCCACCAAGTTGCATTCTGAGAACATAACACACAAATCATCTCATATTTTTGAATTCAATCATATTTGCTTGATCCCTTTTCTTGCCTTTCTTTGGGGCTCGAAAATCTGTGGACTTATGGCCAATTTTGCCACAATTGAAGCATTTTTCCTTGAACTTTTTCTTGGGTTGATTGCTTCCTTGTTCAGTTTTCTTCTTTTTCTTGGAATTGTTTTGGTCATCTTCTACAGTATGTGCTTCATTAATTGTAGAATTCCCCTTTGACCTTCTTTCGGCAGCTTTATTATCCTCTTCAATATGAAGTTGGACAATAAGATCTTCAACAGTCATCTCCTTACGTTTATGCTTTATGTAGTTTTTGAAGTCTTTCCACAAAGGTGGTAACTTCTCAACTATCGCTGCTACTTGGAAAGCATCATTCACAATTAAACCTACAAAACAGTTTATGCGAGTATTAAGAGTATTTTTAATTTATTCAACTAAGGTATTTTTCAAAGATATACCTTCTTCTAGGAGATCATGTGTGATGACTTGCAACTCTTGTACTTGAGAGACAACAAATTTGCTATCTATCATTTTGAAGTCCAGGAACCGTGCAACAAGAAATTTCTTAATTCCCGCATCCTCCATCTTATATTTTCGTTCAAGTACCCCCCACAATTTCTTTGATGTCTTGGTTCCACTATAAACATTGTAGAGGTCGTCTTGGAGACCACTCAGAATATAATTCCTGCAAAGAAAGTTCGAATGTTTCCAAGCTTCTACAATAACAAAGCGGTCTTTGTTAGAGGTTCCCTCGGACACCTCAGGAGCGTTTTCGCTAGTGAACCGTTGCAGACATAAAGTGGTGAGGTAAAAGAACATCTTTTGCTGCCACCGCTTGAAGTCAATGCCCGAAAATATTTCGGGTTTCTCCGTCGGTGCCATATGTTGCGGAGCATTTGCGCGGCTTGTTGTAGCAATGCTAGTCGCCGCCATAGTCATAGCATAATCATGCATTTGACTTTCAGTTGCTATTTTTCTGTCACCACAAGACAAAAAATACTTAGTATTTTCAGAATACTACTTATAAAAATTAAGCAACTTTAAATTTTTCTTCTTGTTTCTAGTTAACAATGAAGTTTTTATGACTTCCAATTGTCAACCGAATGATCTTTAACTTGTGACGAAGTTTTTATGATTTCAAATCACTAGTTAAGTTCAGGCGGAGTAGAAAGTTCAAACTTTAATCTCCAAAAACAAGCAATACATATTCTGTAATAGTAGTTATTCCTTAAGATTGTTATTTTCCTTCTACGGGTACGCAGAATTTGTATAGTAGAAACAACAACTTCAACTAAAGTTCAAGTATATAAACAAGAACACAATGAAGTATTTCAAATACCCTCAACACAAGATCAAAATGACCTTTCCAAGAGGTGTATTTTATTCTTCAGAAAATAGATGAAACAGAAATGAATAAGACTAAGTCGTCCAAATTCACGGACTTTCCTTAAGGAATAATTCCCCTCCCTGTACCCGAGGTTATGGAATCTTCCTCCCAGGATAAAATGACCTTCAATCCGACTATAGCTGTACCTCAAATAGGCGGATTCTTCGAACGCACAGAACGTTTTGATTGATCACATAAAATATTTGTAAAGAAAAGAAGAGAGTTTTTATTCTGAAAATTTCGTATTCAAACCTGTGGATGAAACCAGGTTTATATAGCCACAAGATGACTCTTCTGAAAAGTGGCAAAGGTTCATCTAAAAGGTGTAACCTTTTCTGAAAATTCATGTCCATTCATTCAAACATTGTGACTGTTTTGAACAGGCATAAACAGTCATGCCATTTCGTGAATAAGTGTGTCAGTTCGTTGACACAATGCATCAGTTCTAAAGTAGTGCATCAGTTCAGTTTCAAAACTGTGCACCATTTCAGTGAAAAATTGCATCAGTTCAAAAATTTATCTGAAACATCTGTTCGAAATAGCTTCTGCATGCATGCTTTCGTTGCTTTCATAATGAAACTGAAATCATATAAATGGAGTATTAAGCACAGAAAATATTTACTGCGTTACTGTTGGTATTTTCGGAATTCAAATAAATTTTGTCCAAAAAAGATAGATCTCATCGATCGATCATTTTCCAAATCCAAATTCGAAGCTGAGCCGAGCGAGCAGCGACGACGACGGCGTGGGGCATCTCTTATTTCTTGCCTCACTTACCATGTGGAGTAAGTGTTCTTATTATAAACACTCCAAAGTTCCCTTCTCCCACCAATGTGGGAGAATTAGTGAACTTTCCAATTTGGAGTTCACTTTCTAAATTGGTGTCTCCTTTCCTCCACCATTTTTTTTCTCCATTTTCCATTCATACTTCTATGAACCCAACAATAGTTCCTGTGTGTTATTACTATATGTTCTTGGTGTTGTTGTATTTTCTAATACTTGTCCCAGGAGTACTTAAAGTAGCGAGCCGAGGATCTTACTGGGTTATATTTATATAGCTCACTCCTTATTTGCATACCTGCAGATATGGTTGTGGAGAGAGAGACCTATGGCTGACGATCTTTACGTGTGAATAATGTTGCTAAGGTGAAGCTTCGCATTGTTCATGTAGGTTGTCATCCAGCTTTAGTTACTTTTAGATTATGATTCTTTTTGTTGGGTTTGCATGCCCGAAAGTTGAACTCATGTAACTCTGTGTAGATGCTTCGTGAACTTAGCGTGGGACTTGGGTTAGAGATTTGATATCTAAACTACTATAGTTTTCATAAACCTCTATGCGGTATCTTGTTGGATAATTACTCTGCGTTAATGATTATTTCATGCATGTGGAGTTGTATATGTGTGTTTATAGACAATGTGAATGTATCGAAAATTGATTTTCCCGACAAGCGGTATTAGTGGGAGCCAGTCACGTGTATGGATTATTTTGGAACGTGACAAAAACAAGATTGCAATATAATAAATTAGTAATAACAAACGGCGGCAAGACACACAGCTATAAATCTAAGGATTCCTCTTTAATGAGACGGGCTTGTGCAAGTACAACGAGAGACGTGCTGAGACATAATAATATTAAGATAATAAAAGGAAGTTTCTTAACGGCTTAAGTTATTTAATGAAATGATTGCACACTTCAACCTACATATTAAGAGTGGTGTAATACATATTATTGCCCTGTTTCAACATAGAGAAAAAAAAATCCCCTGATCACATAAACTTCGATACTCCTCTATCCGGAAATTGAGTAGTGGGTTATATGGATGAAATCTTCAGGTCTAGCTGGCGGATGACTCCTGTTTCTGAGTCTCAGCTGCAGATACTCGTCGAAGTGGAATCCTCTGTACTTGGGCGACTCTCCAATTTCTGTGGTGAACTGTGGTAATGGCTCAACCCACTTGTCTCCTTGCAAGTTATAGAAAAACGCACACGAGTAACGGTGGGTTTCAGTTGGTCTCACCACTCTGTGAGTTGCACTCTTGAATTTATTGTTGCTTAGCACCTTTTTTATATCAACAACAAAATAGTTGATTGCTTAAATTTTGGGATAGTGGTAACTAATGAAATTAGAGTTAATAAGCAGCCGAAGTATAATAATTACCTGAATCACATCACCAATGTTAACAACTAGTTTGTCTTTGGAAGGCGCTATGGGAATCCAGTGTCCGTCTTTTTGCACCTGAAGGCCTCCAACTTCATCCTGGTAGAGAATGGAGAAGAAGCCAGGATCTTCATGTGCAGGTTTTCCTGTGTTGTCATCTTCTTTCGCCGGAAAGTAGTGGAGGCCCATCATTGAATCCCGAGATCGGTCATTTTTGTAGTTTCCTAGGAAGTCAGGAGGGAGGCCTAGGCACTCACTGATGATTCTCTCCAACAAAACTCCCAATTTTGTGAAATGGGAAGCCATCTCTTCCAATACATGTCTGAGAATAACAAACATATTTAAAGTCATAGTAGACACCATAACCAGGGGCGGAGCTACTCTTTGCCGAGGGAGTTCGGAGCGAAAAATTATTTTTTATGTATATATATATTAGATGTTGATCCACCCTCGATTATTTCGTATGTTTACTTATTAACCTCCTTAGTGAATATCCTGGCTCCGCCACTGACCATAACAAGGATTTCAACTAAACTAGAAGCAGTTAATTTGTAATGCAATGAAGAACAAATAGGCCTATAACAGATATAGCTTAAAATATTACCTAAATTGAGGTGGATTGTTGGTGAAGGCAGAGAATGATGAAAGACGAAACCACAAGTGCTCATAAGTCCCAGCTGACTTTTGTGTGCTCTTTATATAATTAGGTTCAGGTAGAGAGGATTTTTCTTCATCTGAAGAAGCAAAGAAAGTCTTATACATATCCATAGTTGTGCTCAACGAGTCCAAAGGAATTCCGTGATTCGCAATATGGAAGAAACCATAGCTAACACAGGCGTCTCTAATTTGCTCCATAGCCTTCTTTTTCCCCTCTTCATTTTCCTCATCTGATCTAAAATATGGAGAAACATCAATTGTTGGAATAGCAGAACTAGCCATGATATTTTCAAACGACTAGACATCAATTCTCAACCACTTAATATACAAAAAAAATCAAACGACAAGTCAATTATTGATTTCCGCCCCACGTGGCCATATAGATATACTGGATTGCTAGCTCTGTCATAAATTTAATCTGTATCACATGTTATAGTTTTGTATTAATCCAAAAAAGACTCAATAACGTGCTAACACTTTATTCTACAAAATAAATATATCAGTTAAAGGGTCTCTTCAAATAGTTGAGGACGACAAGAATTATTAGTGATTTTTTGGTGTATATATCATAAACTAAATTATAATCGAAAATAATAAAGGTAAAATTGTTCGGTGGTTTTGGACAGTAAAATTCTCGAGACCGAAAATAAATAATCGAGACAAGAAAAATATTGCAACAATCAATTTATTCATTTCAATGCGAGTGTTACAATCTCTATGAATCCTCCGATTCGCCTTTTCAAATATAAATTCAAGAGCTTAAAGCTTGATCTTGAATTTGAACTTGATTTGAATGATTTGGGAGACTTGATCTTGACTTGTGCTTGAATTCAAGGGCTTTTGAGTTTGTTCTTGAATATTGCGGTCTTGATCTTGAATCTTAATGAACTTGATTTGTACTTGATTTGAATGCTTGAGCTTTTTAGAGAAATTATTGTGTTTGATCCATGAGTTTTCTCTTGCTACTTGTTAGAGTTCTGGGGTCCTTTTTCTGAATTATGAGACCCCTATTTATACTTGTGGAAAAGGAAGAGTCATGATCAATATGGACTTCCTTTGACCAATCAGATTTGAGTGATGTCGCACCTTTTTATGGGTTTTTATTTCATGGGTTGCATCATTTTGACATGTGGCACGGTCTTATTGGCTCCTTCACTTGACTTGACATGCCACGTCATTTGACACGTGGCGCTTATTTAGGCCTCTAGAATATGACAATATCTTGGGCTTTGTAAAGTGGACTCATCATTTGTAGCCTAAATTAATGGACTAACCCAATAAATATTGGGCCTTATTTAAATCCATACACATTTGGACTTAAATAATTAATTCAATTATATTAATCCGCAATATTTATTTGGGACTAATATATTTTGAATTTAATATAATCCAAATTTTGTACGGATTTAAATTTAATAAAATTACATCGCCCACAAATGCCCCCTACTTCAAGACTTGTCGAGACAATTAATATTTTGGAGACTAGCATTGAAGTATGATTATTTAAACATGTTTCCTTCGTGCTTCAACAATTTCCCATACATAAGAACACCTCCTTCAAAATTTTTAAAGCCGAACCATATTGATGTTGTCTTTCAAAACTCTCTTATTTTTTTTTCATGAATCTTTATACTTAAGACCCGTTCCAATTTCGAATAGCTTTGGAAGACTTTTTCATTGCCTTAGTTAATCAGAAATAAAAATCTTCCGATTTAAGCTTAGATTGGAGAAGGAAACAACCTCCAATTTGACTTTGTATGAGAGAAGGAAACAACCTCCAATTTGACTTTGTATGAGAGAAGGAAACAATCTCCGATTTGAATTTGTATGGAAGAAGGAAATCAACCTCCAATTTGAATTTGTATGGGAGAAGGAAATAACCCCCAATTTGAATTTGTATGGGAAAAAAAACTAATCTCCAATTTGAATTTGGAGATGAAAGTTATCCTAGTTTGAATTTATATTGAAGAAAGAAACAATCTCCAATTTGAATATGGAGATGGAAGTTATTCAAATCTAAATTTATATTGGAGAAGAAAACATTCATCCTACAACTCTATAAAAGGAGGTAGTTTCCCCACTTTTTCAATATCAATTTTGGGGTTTTCAAGCCATCAACAATATTGAGGTAATTTCTTTCCCTCCTACTTTTCTCTTATTTTCGTCACTTTTTTTCCCCAACACTACATGTTAGTGGTAAAAAATTCATACCTAATTGTAGGAATATCAAAATTATGAACCGTTTGATATTCCAAAAACTAGACTTCGAGATCTATAAAATATCCAAAATTTAGATTTTAATTCCTTCAATATAAATCTCAATAATTTTTTTGAAGTTAGCCCTGAATTTTATCATGCTGAAAATTTCAGATTTGCGCGTCTTTACTAAAACTTTCATATCTTAAAGTAGGAAGATGAAATCACAAGCCGCTTGATTCTTGTGAAACTAGACACAAAAATCTATAACATATCCAAAATTTATAATTTAATACAATCGATATATTTTCAGATGTTATCCCGAAATCAACATTGAGTTTTGATGCATCAACAATTTTAGATTTACGTGATATCACCAAAAAAATTATATCTCAATGGGAGAGTATCAAAATTATGATCTGCTTGATCCTATAGGTGCCTGAAACATGCATGTATAACATATCTAAAATTTGGATTTTAAAACTTCTTGGATTGTTCTGAATGATTTTTTTTAAGGCGATCTTATATGCTGTCCGGCAGAGGATTCTAGATTTGCATCACCTCACCAAATAATTTATATCTTGATGTGGAACCATCACCATCAAAGGGAGTTTTGATTGATTAAAACTCTATTTTGAGGGATTTATTCTCATCAAGGCATCTTATATCAATCCAAGTTGGTGATATACAACTTTCAAGAGCGCAATGCTCTGATAGGTAACATCCTTTCTATTTGTGTTTTTACTTACTTTCTTTCTTGTTTTTTTTGAAGGGTTGAAAAAAAATATGCAACAATCGGTTTAAGGTGCGAGAGTTTAACTTCGCCTCCGTACACCTTAAGACCGATCAATTTGGCTTTCAAGATGGTGACTATGCAACAATCGGCTTAGGGTGCGAGAGTTTAACTTCGCCTCCGTACACTCTAAGACCGACCAATTTGACTTCAAGATGCTAACTTTGCAATAATCGGCTTAGGGTGCGAGAGTTTAACTTTGCCTCCTTACACTCTAAGACCGACCAATTTGACTTCAAGATGCTGACTTTGCAACAATCGGCTTAGGGTGCGAGAGTTTAACTTCGCCTCCGTACACTCTTAGACCGACTAATTTGACTTCAAGACGGTCCCTTTACATAACAAATCAATCAGAATGCAAGCTTAAGGTGCAAAGGGACAAATCTTGTCCACCTTAAGGCATGAAATTTTTTTATATCCTTTTAAGGATTAACATGTAAGAGGCCAGCTTAAGGTGCAAAGGGACAAATTTTGTCCACCTTAAGGTATGAAAATTTTGATATCCTCTTAGTTGTAGGCTTGGAGAACTTTGGAATTCCAAATCCCATTGAAGGAACTCTCTTTCTTTTCGACGGGTTGCCCCCATTGAGTCACAGATATTTAGAGTAAGTCTAAAATTTAATTAAAATAGTTTCATACTAGGTATCAATATGGTAGATACTGCAGGAACATATTTTTTTTTAACACTCATGCAACTGAACTCAGAATGAAATTCCAAGCGCCTGCGTACCTCAGTAAAGAGGATCAAGTCACAACGTAGTTCTGGGTGAGTGTTTTTTTTTGTGTCCTAACTTTTGCCTAGGCCGCCTCTTTTGAGGTTTTCAACCTAGCGGACTTTCATCATTTTTTATTTTTTTTTGAGCTGTACACATTTTATACTCATGCGGGCCAGGAGTGGACATGCAGTTTATACTCGTTCCTTAAGGAGTGTACATGCATTTTATACTCGTACCTTAAGGAGTGTACACGTAGTTTATACTCGTGCCTTAAGGAGTGTACATGCAGTTTATACTCGTGCCTTAAGGAGTGTACATGCAGTTTAGGCTCATGAGTCGAGGAGCGTACATGCAGTTTATACTCGTTCCTTAAGGAGTGTACATGCAGTTTATACTCATGCCTTAAGGAGTGTTTTGACTTGCAGTTTAGGCTCATGCATCGAGGAGCGTCATCTTTCTTCAAGGATAGTATTTCTTCAAGAACTTGGCGTTGATGGAGCCAACCCTCACGCCATCTGCATCGACAAACTTATAAGCACCATTTGAATATGCCTCTTGTATGACATATGGTCCATCCCACTTTGGGGTGAATTTGCCCCCAGACTTATGAGAAGTGATAATGGGCCTTCTTACTGCAAGAACTTGATCTCCAACTTGGAAGCACCTCAAGAAAACTCTTTTGTTGAAGGAACGAGATAGCCAGGCTTGATAACATTCAAGATTTTGTTGAGCCTCCAGCCTCTTCTCATCAAGAGCTTCTAACTCCGCAAGACGTAACTTAGCATTTTCTTCATCGGTGAGCCCTTCTTGAATAGCCAGTCTCAAAGAAGGTATTTGACACTCAAGTAGTAGGACTGCTTCAACTCCAAAAGAAAGTGAGTATGGGGTTGCTTGCGTTGGTGTACGATAAGTTGTCCTATACGCCCATAAAACTTCTTCCATTCGCGCATGCCAGTCTCGTTTGGATTTGGAGACAACTTTCTTCAACAAGTTGCATAAAGTCTTATTGAATGCTTCATCTAGACCATTGGCGACAACGTGGTACATGGAAGATTTGCATTGCTTGAAACCAAAGAGGCCACAGATTTTGTTCATCAGCTTGTTATCAAATGGCTTTCCATTGTCAGTTATTATGTATTGAGGAATTCCAAAATGGTAGATAATATTTACTCGGATGAAGTTTTCGACATTTTCTTTCCTTACTTCCTTGAGAGCAATAACTTCAACCCATTTTGAGAAGTAATCTGTCGCGGCCAAGATGTATAAGTGTCCACCAAAAGATTTTGGTAGTGGACTAACAACATCCATTCCCTAAGCATTGAATGGCCAAGATGCGATAGTTGGGTGTAGTACCTCTGGAGGTTGATGTATGAAATTTGCATGGAATTGGCAAGCTTTGCATCTTCTAGCATAGTCCAAGCAATCTTTCACCATCGTTGGCCAATAATATCCCATCCTTTTAATGTGAAAATGGAGCTTCGGTCCAGACTGATGTGATCCACAAACTCCCGAGTGCGCTTCTTGCAAAGCTTGAATTGCTTCTTCCTCTCCCAAACACCGTAAGAGTAATCCTTCAAATGAACTTTTGTACAGTGTATCTTTGTAGTAAAGGAAGCGAGGTGCACGACGACGAATGCCAGTCTTTCTCCTTGGATTTTCTGGAAGTATCCCATAACATAAGTAATCAATGATAGGTTATCGCCAATCTTCTTTTACAGCTTCAGACACAGCAACGAGGTATTCAACCTTATTTTCCACATCCTCATCTGATGGCAATACTACCCATTCTTGGCGGCAGTAACTTGGGTCTGATTTGGAAGAGTCAGGGTTGAGGCCAGAGCAGCTAGGGCATCAACTTGCTTATTTTCTATCCTTGGAACATGCTGGAGGGTTACTTCTCCAAGCCATCCCATCAACTTTTGTGCATATTCATGATATGGTTTTAACTAGGGCTTCCGGACTTCATAGCTTTCCAAAAGCTATTTGATCACCAATTGAGAGTCACCAAAGACTTGTAATTGCAGTTGTTTCATGTCCACTACCATCTCGAGTCCAAGTATTAAAGCTTGGTATTCAACAACATTATTAGAGCAATGATTCGTTAGGGTAAAAGAGTATGGGATGACCTCTTCTTGTGGAGTGACGAACACCACCCCGGCACCAGCTCCATCTCGATGTGCGGCACCATCAAAGTACATCTTCCATGGGAGTCTAGCTTCAATAACCATTGCATCTTCATCAGGAAGTTCATCGCCCAATTTCCAATCATCAGGTATCGGGTGGTCTGCCAAGAAGTCAGCCAATGCTTGTCCATTTATGGACTTTTGGGGAACATACACAATCTCAAACTGTTGAAATTGAAGGTACCATCTTGCAAGTCGGTCACTAAGGACGGGTTTCGACATTACAAACTTGATGGGATTTTCCCTAGACACGAGACAAACCATATGACCTTGAAAGTAGTGTTTCATCTTTTGAATTGAGAAGGCCAATGCCAAACATAACTTTTCAATTGGAGAATAGGCCAATGCCAAACATAACTTTTCAATTGGAGAATACTTTAGCTTATTTGGTGTCATCATTCTGCTCAGATAGTAAATAGAGTTTTCTTTGCCTTCACTATTTTCTTGAGCCAGTAGTGCTCCAACTGACCTCTCTTGTGCCGCGACGTAGAGTATCAACGGCTTCCCAGGTATGGGTGCCGCAAGAACTGGAGGTTTTATTAAGTACAATTTGATACTCTCAAAGGCAATACTACACGCTTGGTCCCATTCGAAGGGAGTGTCCTTCTTCATGAGACGACTAAATGGTTGATATTTTTCGGCCAAGTTTGAGATGAACCTCCTTAAATATGCTAGCCTTCCTTGAAGTCTTTTTAACTCATGAATGTTTTGAGGCTCGGGCATCTTCAAAATTGCCTCGACCTTGGCTTGATCAATTTCAATTCCTCGGTGTCGGACAATAAAACCAAGAAACTTTCCAGAAGTAACTCCGAATGCACACTTCAATGGATTCATCCTAATTTGATATCTTCGAAGTAACTCAAACACCATTCTTAGGTCTTTTAAGTTGTCATCTCTCTTTATTGACTTCACCACTAGATCATCCACGTAGCATTAAACATTTTTGTGGAGTAGGCTGTCAAAAATGTTTTGCATAGCCCTTTGATAAGTGGCGCCAGCGTTCTTCAAACCAAAAGGCATCACCTTGTAGCAATAAATACCTTTGGGCGTACGAAATGCAGTGAGCTCTTATCTTTTGGCGCCATGCGGATTTGGTTGTAGCCGGATGAACCATCCATGAAGGACATTGCCTCACAACCAGTGGTGGCATGAATCATCAACTCTAGTATGGGGATTGGAAAATCATCCTAAGGGCATGCGTTGTTGAGATCTTGAAAGTCGACACAAACTCGAATTTGGCCATTCTTCTTTCATACTGGAACAATACTTGAAATCCACGTGGGATATTTGACTTCGCAAATAAAGCCAGCTTCAATGAGTTTGTTAACTTCATTCTCAATCAATGAAACTAACTCTGGCCTAAAGCGCCTCTGGGCTTGCTTAACAGGACGAACCCCGTTCCTAACCGCCAACTGATGAACTGCTACTTTTGGATCTAAGCCAGATATTTCTTTGTAACTCCAAGCGAAAACATCCATATATTCTTTGAGTATATCCGTATAAGCGATTTCTTCCTCCACTTTTGGAAACGCACTTAGGTAAGTTGGTCTTGGGTCTTCATTGGTCCCAAGATTAACTTCCTTCAAGGGATCTATTATGGCCTTTACTCCTTCTTCAAGTTGCGATGGAGCATCTACAACATCTTCTTCCTCTTGAGGATCATCGTTGTTGATGGATATATGATAACACCAAAAGACATCTTTTATTTCTTCATCAACCTTCATTTGAGACGAGAAATATTTCTCATTCTGGATCGTAACATGATATGAGGATCCAACACTCTCTTCATCTTCTTCGCGTTGCTTGGTATAAACCACAGTATGCGCCTTTGCTTTTAGTACCTCATCGCATGAAACTACCAGTTTCGTATGTCGTTTCATTTTAGAAGAAATCAAACTTTGGAAATCCTTTTGTATTTTAAGTGAAGAGTGCATCATCGCGCTTTGACGACTCCTCTTACACTTGTTGCTTTTTCTCTTATTTAGAGGTCCTAACCTTTCGAACACAGAAGTTCTTGCAGTTGATTCTTCAAGTCGGTCAAAGACAGAAGCCCTCTTGTTGGATGCAGTGGACTCTTTTTTTACAGTGATGTAGTTGCTAACCGCTCTTCTTATGGAGATGCGAATTGGAGGTGGCTGCGTATATCCTAGGCCTTCATGTGCCTGCCTGGTCGTACCTTCCGATGGAAGTTTGCCCAATCTTGATGGCTCATTTGGATTGTATCCAGCCTTTACAAATAACTTGTATGCATTTGAGTCAAAGCCTTCTTTCGTACGCTTCGCAGGGAGTGTCATATCTTGTGGCAGATTTTGAGCCACAGATTCTTCAAGAAGTCTTGAGGATGGATTTATTGCATCAATCTTCCTGATAGGTAAAGTTATCCCCTTCAGCACATTATGAGACCCCTATTTATACTTGTGGAAAAGGAAGAGTCATGATCAATATGGACTTCCTTTGACCAATCAGATTTGAGTGATGTCGCACCTTTTTATGGGTTTTTATTTCATGGGTTGCATCATTTTGACATGTGGCACGATCCTATTGGCTCCTTCACTTGACTTGGCATGCCACGTCATTTGACACGTGACTCTTATTTAGGCCTCTAGAATATGACAATAGCTTGGGCTTAGTAAAGTGGACTCATCATTTGTAGCCCAAATTAATGGACTAACCCAATAAATATTGGGCCTTATTTAAATCCATACACATTTGGACTTAAATAATTAATTCAATTATATTAATCCGCAATATTTATTTGTGACTAATATATTTTGAATTTAATATAATCCGAATTTTATACGGATTTAAATTTAATAAAATTGCATCACCCACAGGTGGACTCTTGTACTTATTCGAATTTGTAAAGTGAACACTTTTACTTAGTCTTTTATCATTTGAACCCGTGAAACTTTTAAAACATAATATTTTAAATCTCTTTAACCGTTGATCAAACTTATGTGGCACAAAATCGGCTGAGTTGAACAAAACGCATGACTGCACGCGCATGGTGCGAGTGAGGGTCATTTTTTGGTCAATTTTATATTAAAACAAGGGAAAAAACTCAAATATGCCACTGAACTATCAGAAATGAGTCATTTATGCCATCCGTTAAAAGTTGGGCTCATTCATGCCATCGCCGTTATAAAACACGTTCATTCATGCCATTACTTTTTAACGGTGGTTTTCTAAAAAACTGCTTTGCCACGTGGCCTCTTATTAGAGGTCCATGTCATTTTTTTTATTTTTTTTTTTAAGTTTTGATCCATTGAAAAGAATCCACCCGCACCCAACCTATCACCTTAACCCACTTTAATATTACTCTTAATTTTGACCCTAGATTTGAACATATATATAATCATTTAGTCTTCGAACATGAAATTTACATACTTGAATACTACATTTAAAATAATATAGGTTAGAATAATTAATAATTTAAAATGACAAATGAATAAATTGTGATTAAAAAATAATTTGTTTTGACTCTCGAAATTCGAACATCATCACATAATTTAGGACGAAGAGAATACCACATACATGAAGGACCCCAACTTTTAATTAGGAAGAATACCTACAAATCCCTTCTAAATTCGGATTATAAGTTGTATAATTGAATTATTGGTAGTCTTAATTATTTCATGGACTTGGCTATTTGGTAGCCTTTATACTCTTTAACGTGGACGAGACGTAGAGCATAGGGTGTTTTCAAAGTCCAAACTCCGTGCGTAGCTTTTGACTTGGTAAAGTTGCACAATACATTCACAACGTATATGTACGACTTTGATTTTTACCTAACTCTCCATCTCAATTTATGTGAGTCAAATAAGTTTTTCTTTAATTTGACTGCAATTTTTCATACACCTTTTATTTTGAATTGTCAATTATTGCCTACAAATAGCATTTTTTTTTACCTAATTTCTAACGTAACTATGTGAATTTCATTTTTTTCCTAAGAAAATAACTTAAAATTTTATGCCACTTACTATTAAAATTAAAAAGTTTTAACGCTCGAGATTTGAACTATGGATGTTAAAAAGTCAAATTGAAACATGGAATCCCAAAACACAAGGATACGTGCATGCATGCAAGAAATTTGCAGTAACCTCTTTTTCACGTCTTCATTCTGCATGCATGGTTCAAACTTCAAATATTAGGCGAACATGACCATATTAATGATCATAATGTTGTTTTTCCTTTTTGGCGGCGGGAAAGAGGTGGACTGGGGAGGATCATATATGAGCACCAAATATAATTTATTTAAGAGTTGAACATGATGTGGAGTATCAGTTTAAATAGATCAAAATGTGTTGAGTTAACAAATATATAGATCATTAACTCGCTCAAAAGTTATATATTTGGAGTTAGATAAGTTTCAAAATGAGTTAAAAAATGAGACATAATCTAACCGGTCCATCTTACCAAGTTTGAATTCCATCGTTTCCTTTTTATAATTTTTAATTATCAAATAATATTTTTGTATTAATTATTATGATTATATATCGAACATATATATAACAAAATTAATAATTTTTTTTGAATCGATTGAACTACATATTGAGATCAATTAAGCTCGCCTTTTAGAAGAGCTGGATTGAAGCCTATTCCCCCCTCCCCACACACCCCGCCCCACAAAGTATGTGGATTTCACTATCGAACCGATATATCATCCACCACTCTGCATCAATTTTAAAAGCACCGTGATCTCTAAAGCGACTTAAAACATCATTTTTCTTCAACTTTTCCTCCGCGCGCTAAAATACTTTGTCATAAACTTGATGATATCTAACTTTATTACGACATTTCCTTGGCCATATCTAACTATATTAAGAAATTTCCTCTACAGTTTTGTTTAATGATCCCTTTTACTATATATCTCTTGAGCCATCATTAAATTCTCTGAGATGATGAATCTACATTAAATGAAATCACTTTGCTTAGCAGAATGATTTGCCTGAATAGGACGACTAAGCTAAGAATTATTTGAAAATTGTTCGAATCAAATTCTCTGAAAATAATTTTTTTTAAGCAACACGACCCGTCAGGATATGTAAAAAATTTGAAAAAGATTGTACGTGATCTGGACTAGTTTGGAGAAAAAACATAGCTAAAATTGAGTTAAAAATTCTTTGAGCACATGTCAAAAGCTACGCACGGAGTTGGGACTTGGCTATCAGGTATGTAGGGTGTTTTCAAATCTAGGGTCAAAATTAAGAGTAATATTAAAGTGGGTTAAGGTGATATGTTGGGTGCGGGTGAATTCTTTTTAATGGATCAAAACTAAAAAAAAAAAAAAGACGTGAACCTCTAATAAGAGGCCACGTGGAAAAGCAGTTTTTAGAAAACCACCGTTAAAAAGTAATGACATGGATGAACCGGTTTTATAACGGCGATGACATGAATGAACCCAACTTTTAACGGATGGCATAAATAAGTCATTTCTGATAGTTCAATGGCATATTTGAGTCTTTTCCCTTAAAACAATTAAAAAAAAACATGCTCCCCCCCACCCCCCACCCCCCACCTATCATTGTAGCCCAAGGCTGCCATCACCATCGCCATTAGATCCCCCTCACCATCACCAACACCACCGCAGTCCAAGACTGCCATTGCCATTAGAGCCCTCCACCCCACCCTTTAAGTGTTTGGTACAGAAAAATGTTCTATTTCGCGGCGTAAACATTACATTTCTCTACCTCAATTTGCCATCCACTCCTTCTGGAAATGCTATTGCCATGGCAAAGAGCCCCCCGGCTACAGCTCCCACCATTTTACTTTTTCAATTTTATTTTTTTTTAGGATTAATTTTACAACTTTTACAAATAAACAACTTTTACAAATTATTAAAGATATTTAAATTTGAAAGCTGAAAATTCATTATGTTTGTATATGTGAATTTATAGTTTAAACTTTAAATTAATTGGAGAGAAATTTTAATTATTTGAAATGAATTTGATGTTTAATTTGTGAGCAAACATCAAGAACATGATTATTGAATTTTTTCTACAATTTGTAAAAGTTGTTTATTTAATTAAATTTATTTTAATATTTAATTTTTATGTGGCATTTAAAAAGAACAGACGAATTTAAATTTTCTTTCCCTTCGATTGAGATTTATTTTTTTATTTTTTTTGCAAACTAATTTCTCAATTTAAACTTTTTCATGTTTTTTTAGGATTAAAATTTAAACTTGAATCGAAAGTGAGTGATAGTAGATATTGAAAAATTAGTAAACTCTATGCATAAGCTTGAAAACCTTGAAGTCCAATTTTGAAGAGCAATAAATGAATTTTTGTGATTAAAAATTAAAAAATTTATTGTGTTTGTATTTGAATTTATAGTTGAAAATTTAAATTAATTGAAGAGGAATTTCAACTATTTGGAATATAATTATTTTTTTTCTATAATTTGTAAAAGTTTTTTATTTAATTATATTTTTTAATATTTAATTTCTTATGTGGCATTTTGAAAATAACGTGAAATTTAAATGCAACATTTAAAAATGACGTGAAACCTGACGTGGCAGCAATTGTGTTACACACACCGAAATAGGGTTTAAAATATTGAGTTTTATAGAGTTGAGAGGTTCAGATGACAAAAGTTTAAGTAGAGACATTCACGTTACAAAGTCGGACAACTACAAGGGTCCACGAAATCATTTCGCCAATAATAAATAATATAAAGAAATAGACAAAAAATCGAGTTGAGGGGTGGATGTCTCTCATCTTTTTAATGAGTTTCAAGCCAATTGCAACATAATCTATGTTTATCCAATAATATAAATCTTGACTTGTCCCCTATTGACAATCAAATTTTTTTTGTTAGAAATACTTAGCAATTGTCTCACCTTCTTGAATCTTAAGAGACTTAAAATTTCTTTTCAAATCAGAATTTGATTTTGTTTGCCTCGTTCACTTCCTTGGTACTCTTTTCAAGCTTTTTCCAAGATTTTTTTGTTGTTTCACATGCAGTGATTTTAAAAAATATTTAATTAGTAACTGAATTTTGAATTACAATTTTTGCTTTATATTTTTTGAATTTCTCTTTTGAGTGAAGTTTGATTTCGACATCATAAGAATTTGTTTGATTTTGACATCATAAGAATTTGTAGAGAATGGTTGTATAAGTTTTTCTTCCTTTACAACTTTCTACGAATCATAAGCTTAAAATAAATAAATTCATCTTAATTGCCCAAATTTGTTAGTTGTGAGGCATTGAAAGAGAGTGTATTACTTGTCATAACTTGAAAAACAAGATTTAAAATAACATGGGTTAAAAATTGACTAAAAGTAGTCCTATGTTAAAAATAATAGTAGGAGTTAAAAATAATTCTACGTTAAAAATAAAAGTAAGATTAAAAATAGGCGTGGATTAAAAAATGGTTGAAAGTAAAGAACAAAAAAGAAAATTAAAGAAAGACCGAATGGCAAGAAGTCTTGGTATTGATTCTTTCATTGATTCAAATAATAGAGTATATCTCTATCTATAAATAACTAAATAAAATAAATAAGAAGAATATAATATTTTTTTATAGATATTAAATTAAATATTTTATAATTAATAAACCTTAAACTTGAAAAAAAAAATAATGTAAAACATTCTCTGACTAAAAAATAAAATAAAAATTCTACCATTAATAAAAATCAGAAGAAAGGTAAATCAACTGTTCTAACATGTTAGGAGTATCTTACAAGACAAATATATTAGTTAAAAGGGTCTCCACAGATCATTAGATAATAACTTGGACAGTTCTGTTGGAAGAGTTTGACAGGCGCCAGTTGGAATATTAATAGTTATATCAGCTATAATAATTAATTAAGAGTGAAATTTAGTAAAATTATCGTTGAAGAAGTTGAAGCAGATATGTCATAAATGTCTATTTTATATTTTTATTAAATATTATTAATTTTTTAATATAGAAATGATTTATAATAATTAATCAAAGGTATACAGTAAATCACAATTGAAATAGCTGAAGAAGACAACACAAATAGACATGTCGAAACCTTCTTTTCTGTACTATTGAAATATTTTGACAACTATACTGAGAAGAAGTGTGTTAATCTACTATATATAATAAGGAGTTAACCTGTTGAAGTAGGCACGAGTTTGACGTATCTAATTTATTTTTTTCAGCAGATTGCACTCTGTCGGAGTCAATACCATTACTAGAGAAAAATAAAATTAGAAAATATGAATCAAAGAGATTGCACAGATAATTTTTCATACTAACTTGAATTTTTTTTTTATCATATTTTGTATTATAATAGTCAATTTGACAAATCTTCAGAGCAAAAATTTTTTTTTATATTAATTTAATTTTAAATCTAAAAGTTAGAAAACGATATGAAAAAAAAGTACATCTTAAATGTGGATCAAAAATCAATTCACTTTTTTAATTGATATTTTAAATAATTATTTCCTTACTTAATTTTAGTGATTAATTTATCTATATTTTACAAATGTAATTATCAGCGAGAGGAGTTGATTCATTTAATAAAAATAACCTTTTTAAGAATCTGAGTAAAATTAAGAAAAAAAAACATGTCTTATTTTTCTGTAACCCCGTTATTCCCGCCATTATTTCCCCCAAAACTTTTTACAATAGAATTTAGGTTTAATTATAATTTCTAAGGAAATTATTCATTCTCATCTTCCTTTCTGTACTGCGGCTGAAGCTCCCAAGATCACCTTACCTTCTTTTGAACTCCGGTAATTTCACATTAGAGTAATTAACCGTTTTGGTATTTTTTTTTATTTGTAGATATATGTTTTTTTTGCCTTCAATCTACTAAATAATGATTTTTTTTTTTTTTTTTGATTTCTCTAACAGTTGTTCATATCTGAAGCGAACTAGGTGATGTCTTAAGCCAATCGTCTTGACCTCCATTGCTGGTATTCAGATTCATCTGAAGTGTTTTACTTATTCACGCCTCATGGGTATTTTTTATCTTGCTTAGAGATTTGTCACTTGTCCAAATGCTCTTCTATGGGCTTGACAAGTCTAGTCTTGTCATTATTTGATCCTTTTTATGTACTTTTTTCAAGTAAAGAATACACAGGAGAGTGTTTGAATTATGTGTACATATGGCAGGAAGTACGTGTTTGAATTAATTGTAAATATAACAGGAGTTCTCAAGCTGGGAGAGTATGGAACATTAGCTATTTTTTGATTATTTAGAAAATTAACACTAAGTGCCTCGTTGTGTATAATACATTCTCGAAAAGTAAAACAACCTCTCTACCTCCAAGAGGTGGTAAGGTTAGACCCCACTTTGTGATTTCACTGGGTATGTTGTTGTTGTTGTATATAATACACCCTGCTGCGCTAAAATCCATATTTTCATCAGATTGGAAATTTATAAGATCATCTTAGTAGCTTGAATTGTTTAGCGCTTTATCCCTTTTTCTTATGATGGTAGTTCGGGACAGTTTGCCCGCAACTGGGCTATTTCATTGGGTAGCTGCCAACTCTCACCAACATAGGTACCGGTAACTCTACCTACCAAGGCTTACGTTGATGAGAAATTACGTCTGTGCTGGAATTTGAATTGGTCTCAATTCCATGTGGCTTAATAAGGCTAGAGAACAGGGACTTGTCGTTTTGCCTTATTAAGCCACTTCAAAGTGCTCTCCAATGTTTTGGTATCTTGCTTTATTTGCTTTGCATTCTTGCTATTGTGCTATCATATTATTCTTTCTTGCAACCCTGCTTCAACTTTAAGATCTATGTAGGGGTAAGATCTGTGTACATCCTTTTAAATGTAGTGTAAGAAGGCCTAGAGAATTCAAAGCAAACCAATATCCATATGATAACAGAATTGACAGGCAGCAGTCTGAAGGATTCTATGTTAGTTGTTTCCTTATTTCATATAGGCTACAACTCCAGGCATTTAGAACTATAATGACATTATTTAAACTTCCTAACTGCCTTATTAATTGTCTAAAATACAACACCATGAAATAAAGGTACTGATAGTTTCAACTAAAATACTGTCTCATTTGCAGAAAGCATCTCTTGGTAGATCAGCCATTTGTGAAGAGGTGTGGAAGAAGACCTATATGAACATTAGAGATGGAAAAGAAGTCTGGGTCGAGACACGGACAGTGGACACCTATGTAAGTTCAAATCTTACTTTTTATTTTTTAAGTTGAAGATTACTAAAACATAATAATGTCTTAATTCAAGAGACAATGTCGTATATGTTTTCTGAGATTACAATATGTAGTTATTCAAATATACGGTTAAGTGTAGCAGCCAAACAGACTCCACCTTGAGGTGTATTCCACCATAAGATGTTTAGGGACTATTTAAGACGGTTAGGAGGTTCACTCCATGTTATCATTTCTTTCTTGGAATTTTTACTAGATGTGGCTTACACAACCAACTAGGAGTTTTGCAATTTACAGTTGCACTCATTGCAATTGCAACTTGTGAGGCAGATGAACCACCCGGTAGAAATAAGTTTTTTCCTCATAGGTTAACTTTGATATGTCATGCATGATAACTGATCCCACTTAAACTGTTCATGGCATGTTGATATCAAGACTTATCCAGCCAGATATTGCCCACTTGTAATATGCCAAATAAAATGGAATTGAAAGAGTAATGAAGAGAGGAAAAAACCCAGGTGTTTTTGAATATCTTGTACCTGATAAACTTGTTTCTTTGAATCTCTTTTATTGTTGACCTAATGGAATTGGATGTAGATGTCCATCGATAGACATATTAAGATCACATTTTTGAATTACTTCCCCTCATATAGAGTGTGGAAAGTATAATTAAAGGGAGTTAGATCAAGTGTTGTATGTTGGATAAGATCTTCCATAACTCGTATGAAGCTTGTGATAAAATATCATCAAATATGAAAGGGAGTTGTGGGTCTATTTGATAAGAAACTATTTTAATATATTGAATTTTCAAGATGTTGTTCCTTGTAAAAAGAAGACTTTTAGGATGTCGTGTTCAAAGCATATATGTGAGGTTCCACTAGAGTTCTTGAATTGAATTTCAACTCAAAAGCATGTCTAGGATATTAAGATTATCTTTTTTCTTTTACTTTAGGTTCTATCTTGACTAAAAAATCTTGCAAACAGAGTAATAGCCATCAAGTTTTCCCAACCATGAACTACTAGAACAAGAAACAAGAAAAACATCAGCCAAAAATACATGAAATTTGGATAACTCCATTTTTTTTGTACTTTAAAACTCAACGTAGTTTAAATCTTACTTATAAATTATTTTATACCATTTATTGTACGCTAATTTTACTTTTAATATAGAATCGATACGTTCAAGCAATTGAAGAGCTCAAAAAGAATCGGCCGATAGATGATCAAGGCAATCCAATTATACTATTAGAGGAAGAAACTCTCTCCTGGTGGTTGAATGTACTTGGCAACGTGTATAAGGGAATGGTGTACGACCTTTGCTCCGAGAAGAACTTTCATCGTTTGAGAGATGCGACAGAAAGTTCGGGAGCTGTTTTTTTTTTTTTTTTTTGGTTTTCCAAGGTATCCCCACAGCCGGCAGCCGTGAGACTAATCCTCCGTTCCTCTGTCAGCGCACTAAGCGGTAGGGAACTGGTCATAGAGTTTGCTCCATTCGCCAGAGGCGGGGATCGAACCCCCGACCTCTTGCTTAAGGGACATGGCGCTGAACCACCATGTCAACTCTAGCCCGACCTCTTGCTTAGGTGGTGTTGTTATTTTAGTTTTAGATTCTGTTAGTTTGGAGTATTTGAAAGAATTTGTTTTGCTACTTGTTTGCATACTTTTTTATACCTGTTTGCATATTGTTTAAGTTGGATGAATGTGAATGAAGTTTGGTTGCTTAATTTTAATGTTTGAATTGTCATTAATTATTTTTTCTTAATCAATGTGTCAAGTTAATTTGGAACAAGTAAAATAGGATGGAGGGAGTACCATGTTAGCAAGGGGCTTAGGGAGGGATATCCCTCAAAATATCGAAATAATTTTTTATTTTTTTACCTAGTGAAGGATATCCTCGATATATTTAAATTTATAATTTTTATTAATTTTCACATACCAAGGGCAGTTACTCACTAAATAATAAATTAATATGATATATATTTTTAATATAGTAAGGAACGTCCCTCACTAAATAATAAATTAATATCATATATATTCTTAATATAGCAAGGGACATCCCTTAGTATATTATGTTTTTTCGAAAAATTGTGGCTGATGGTGGAGTGTCAAAGTCCTTCACTGCTTTATGAGAGTTTTCCTTACTAAATTGCATGACTAAAATAAGACCTTTTAGTAGTATGTGTGGTCTCTAATAGTTTAAATCTTTAAATAGATGGTCAAGCAGTTTAACATAGAAATTAGGATGTAATACATATTATTGCTACGTTCCTTTCCAAATAGAGAGAAAACCTTTCATCACAGACTCTTCTAATTAGAAATTGAGTAGTGGGCTATATGGATGAAATCTTCAGGTCTAGCTGGTGGATGAGTCCTGTTTCTAAGTCTTAGCTGCGCATATTCTTCGAAGCGGAATCCTCTGTACTTGGGGGACTCTCCAATTTCCTTGGTGAACTGTGGTAATGGCTCAATCCACTTGTCTCCTTGCATGTAATAGAAGAATGCAAACGAGTAGCGATTTGTTTCTCTTGGTCTCACCACCCTGTGAGTTGCACTCTTGAATTTATTGTTGCTTAGAACTTTTTTTATGTCAACCAAAAAAAGAAAAAAGTTGATTCCTTCAATTTCGGGATAATGGTAACTGTGAAATTAACCAGCATCTGAAGTATAATACTAATTACCTGAATCACATCACCAATGTTAACAACTAATTTGTCTTTGGAAGGCGCTATGGGAATCCACAGTCCATCTTTGAGCACCTGAAGACCTTCAACTTCATCCTGGTAGAGAATGGTGAAGCAGCCAGGGTCTTCGTGTGCGGGTTTTCCCAAGTCATCAGCGTCTGTCGCTGGAAAGTAGAGGAGGCCCATCAGGGAATCCCGAGACCGATCATTGTTGTAGTTCTCGAGGAAGTCAGGAGGGAGGCCAAGACACTCACTTATGATTCCCTCCAACACAATTCCTAATTTTGTGAAATGGGACGCCATCTCCTCCAATACTTGCCTAAGATATTAATTTCTCAAAGAACATTCTTACAAATTTTATAAAGGGCAAAAATGCAAATTAGATTTTAAATTCATACTAGTTCTTATTGGAATGACTAGAACAGAGGATCGACTAAATTAGAAACAGTTAATTTGAGATGCAATCAAGAGCTAATAAACGGAAAGAGATTAAACTATTACTTGAAATGAGGCTGATTGTCGAGGCAGAAATCAAAGCCAGAGGATGAAAAATTAAACACCAAGTGCTCACAAGCCTCAGCTGAATTCTGTTTGCTTTTCATATAATTATCAGCTAGAGAGATTTTTTCTCCATCTGAAGAAGCAAAGAAAGTCTTATACATATCCATGGTTCTGCTCAACAACTCCAAAGGAATTCCGTGACTCGCAATCTGGAAGAAACCACAGGTAACACAAGCTTCTCCAAGTTGCTCCATAGCCTTCTTTTTCTCTTGTGTTTCGTCTGAGCTAAAAAATGGAGAAAAAACAATAGTTGGAATATCAAATCTAGCCATGATGTTTTCCTTATTTCTCTTCACTCTCAATATTGTTCTTGTTAGAACAAGTTGTACTGCTAGTTAATTAAGCTGTACAATCGAGAGTTAGTTAAGAGAGAAACTTAGTTAATTAGAAGTTGGATTAGTTTAGTTGACTATGAGTCGGTTACTTTACAACTGTATAAAAGCTGTGAGTATATAAGCTGTAAGGATAGATTTTTGAGTAGAGTTTTTCCAATTGATTCAATACAGTTTCCAATTTCCTTCTCTCTTCTCTTTCTCTCCCTCTTTTCCTTTTAGCTCTTCTTCCATTGATGTGAATTTAACATGGTATCAGAGCCACACATCGATTGATTTCGTTGCCATCTAGCTTCATCCTTCTGAACTTGCTCAATTCAATTGGAAATGGCGTCTGGAACCTCTGTTAATACTTCTGGACCAACACCTGCTAACCCTTATCAAATCGACTGTAATGATGTGCTTTACGTTCACCCGTCTGATGCACCGGGTACTTCATTGGTTCCCCAGCTACTTGGTTGGTGCTGAAAACTACTCGGAGTGGAGTAGATCTGTCAAAATTGCACTGCTTGTGAAGAACGAATTAGGGTTTATTGATGGAACCTGCAGTAGAGAGAGTTATGTCGGCAATGAGTACAAATTACGTCAATGGGATCGATGTAACACAATTGTACAAGCATGGATTATGGCTTCTGTTTCGAAGGAATTGCGAAGAGGTATCATCTATTCAAGCAGTGCGCAAAAGGTTTGGATAGAATTCAAGGAACGATTTGACAAAATCAATGCGACCAGAATCTATCACATGCACAAAGAAATTGGTGATTTGACTCAAGGTACTTCGAGTGTTTCTATCTATTTTTCACGTCTAAATGACTTATGGGACGAATTTGAGTCTGTGATCCCGTTTCCTGGATGTGATTGTGAAAAATCAAAGACATTTGTGGAGTACTTGCACCTGTAGAAGACAATGAAGTTTCTTATGGGCCTTAATGAAACTTACTCGCCTCAAAGAAGTCAGATTCTTATGATGGATCCAACACCAGGTCTCAATCAAGTTTATTCAATGATTGTTCATGAAGAAAGTCAGCGTCTTAATGGCTCATTTGGCACACATTCTGGAATTCTGGGTAGTGGACCCCTGGAAGGGGATACGAATACTTTGCTCACCGCAAATGCATCTACTTATAGGCCTAATGCCTATGGAAGCTCTTTGTATTGTACTTACTGCCATACGAATGGTCATGTGCGTAAATTCTGTCGTCGACGTATTAGGAACAATAATTTTGGTGATATGGAAATTGTTTTAATACAGGGCATGTTAACAATGCTCCAAATTACAGAGGAAAGAATGGTAACAGTTCTGGTTATGGCAATAGTCACACAACTGGGCAGCTGCATAATAATATCGGGTATAGAGGAAAGAGTACTCTTGATAAAAGGAATGTTGCAGGTCTTTCAGCTCATAGTACTACTGCTGTGAATGATGATTCTCTATTACCTTCACAATTCCAACCAGTCGTCCACACTTTTACTCCTGAGCAATATCAACAAATTCTCCTTATGCTTGATAGGAATAAGGAACCGGATGATTCAGCTAATATGACAGGTATGTTGGCTTCGCACCCTCATAGTTGGATTGTGGATTCCGGTGCAACTAATCATATGGCATCTTCCTTGGACTTACTATCTGATTCTACTGCTCTTACTTTACCTAATGGCTCAAGCACTACTATTACTCATACTGGTACTTCCACTTTCTCTTGTTCATACTCTCTACATAATGTCTTACATATTCCAGATTTTACCCATAATCTCAGTTTCCAAGATTACTAAGGACTTACAATGCTATGTTTCATTCTATCCTGAATTTTGCCTGTTCCAGGATCTTTGGAGTGGTGTGGTGAAGAGGATTGGTAGATTACAAGGGGGCCTTTACATCTACAATCCTTCTCCACCAACTTCTGTCTCATAATCTCATTGTCTATCTTCTGTCTCTCTATCATCTCCATCATGTCCTGCTCCAACATCTACTGCATCTTCTTCTCTATGGCACAACAGGATGGGTCATGCTCCTCTTCCAATTTTGCAGAAGATCCCTTACTTGAAAAGTCATGTTACTACTCCTTGTAATTGTCTTGTCTGTCCTTTAGCAAAACAATCTCGACTTTTTTTCTCCATCTAGTACTACCAAGTCTGTGAAGTCGTTTGATCTTGTTCACATGGATATTTGGGGTCCATATAAAGTCTGTACTTTTAATGGTTCCAGATACTTTCTTACCCTTGTGGATGATTGTACTAGAATGACATGGACTTATCTTTTTGCGTTTGAAAAGTGATTCCTTTGTTGTGTTGCAATCTTTCATTCAAATGGTTCAAAATCAGTTTTCCACTTCTATCAAACAGTTTAGATCAGACAATGGATTTGAATTTTTTAATCACAATTGCTCATCTCTTTTCTTGTCTAAAGGCATCGTGCACCAAAGTAGCTGTGCACATACCCCACAACAAAATGGCTTAGTTGAGCGCAAACATAGACATATTCTTGAAATAGCTAGGGCTGTTAGGTTCCAAGCTCACATTCCCTTAAAATATTGGGGAGATTGCATTCTTACAGCCACATATATCATGAATAGACTTCCCACCCAAGTTCTTTCCGGCAAAAGTCCATTTGAATGTTTCCACGGTCATGCTCCATGTCTTGACCACATTAGAACCATGGGGTGCTTATGTTATGCCACTATTCCTAATTTTTCAGACAAATTTTCTCCTAAATCCATCCCTGCAATCTTCATGGGCTACTCCTCCACTCAAAAAAGGGTATCGACTTCTTAATATAGAAACTAATACCTTCTTTGTCAATAGAGATGTCATCTTCAAAGAACACATTTTCCCTTTTAGATATTCTAAATCTTTTTTTTTTGAAATATTTATGCACTACCTCTGATGATGACAATGTTCCTTCTCTTCTTACCTCTCCTGCTATGCCCTCTGATTTTGATTTTTCTTTCCCTGTTGATATTCCACTTCCTGTTTTTTCTAGTTCCATCTCTTTCCCAGCTTCTTCTCCTCTTATTCCATCTCCTTCTCCCATCCCATCATCTTCTTCTCCTCTTCATCCAGTTTCACCTCCAACTGTTTCAGTATCTTCCCCTGTTGTTCCCTCATCATCTTCTTCTTCTTCTTTGCTTTCACTTTCTAGAAAATCTACTCGGCACTCCAAACCTCCCATATGGCTTACTGACTATGTTCATCCCCCTCTCCCTTCCTCAAACTACTGCTTGTATCCTATTGATAAATGTGTTTCTTATTCCCATCTTTTTCCTTCTTATCAGTCTTTTCTTGCTGCGTTTTCTGCTCATTTAGAGCCTACTTCTTATGCCCAAGCTATACAGAATCAGAAATAGGTTCAAGCTACGAAGCTTGAGATTGAGGCACTTGAAGCTACTTGGGAGGTGGTGGATCTACCTGTTGGAAAAGTTCCTATTGGATGTAAGTGGGTCTTTAAAATTAAATATAATTCTGATGGTTCAGTGGAGAGATACAAGGCTAGGTTGGTTGCTAAGGGCTTTACTCAGCAAGAGGGTCTTGATTTTCATGACACTTTCTTTCCGATTGCTAAAATGGTGACTGTCCGAACTATTATTTCTTTGGCTGCATTGTTTTCTTGGCCTATTCTTCAGATGAATGTACATAATGCCTTCCTCAATGGTGATTTACATGAGGAAGTTTACATGTCCTTACGTCAAGGCATTGGCAGTCGGGGGGGGGGGGGGGGCATTCACAGAAGGTGTGCAGACTGCTCAAATCCTTGTATGGATTAAAGCAGGCCAGTCGACAGTGGAACCTCAAATTGGCTGAAGCACTAGTGGCACAGGGTTTACTCAAAGCAAACATGACTATTCCTTATTCACTAAATCTGTTGGAACTAAACTTGTTATTTTGTTGGTGTATGTGGATGATCTTTTATTGACAGGAAATGATTTAAAATCAATAAAGGAAGCACAATATGATCTGCATAAAAGATTTAAAGTGAAGGATTTGGGTGAACTAAGATACTTTTTGGGAATAGAATTTGCAAGATCCAAAGAAGGAATTGCTATGTCTCAAAGGAAATATGCACTTGGTTTGATTTCAGAGTTGGGATTATCAGGATCAAAGCCTAAAAATGCACCACTTGAGCATCATTTGAAGTTGACAAGTGCAAAATATGATGCATGTGTAGACAGGGATGTTGCAGACCTGCCACTAGAAGATAGGGGGAGCTATCAAAGACTGATAGGAAAGTTATTGTATCTCACAATAACTAGGCCAGATATTTCCTACTCAGTGCAGTGTCTTAGCCAGTTTATGTCTGCACCCAAAAGGTCACATTATGAGGCAGCCTTGAATGTAGTGAGATATATAAAGAAACAACCAGGTTTGGGACTATTGATGCCAAGTACAGGAACAACTCAGGTTACAGCTTATTGTGACTCGGATTGGGCCTCATGTCCAATGTCTAGAAGGTCAGTTACAGGTTATTGTGTTAGGATTGGATCTGCACTAATATCTTGGAAATCCAAGAAACAAAGTACTGTGTCTAGGAGCTCAGCAGAAGCTGAGTACAGGTCTATGGCATGCACTGTAGCAGAGTTGATCTGGATAGCAGGTTTATTAAAGGAATTAAATGTTGAAACACAATTGCCAATGGAGCTTTATTGTGATAATAAGGCAGCTTTGCAAATAGCGGCCAATCCAATATACCATGAAAGGACAAAGCACATTGAAATTGACTGTCACTTCATTAGAGACAAACTTCAAGAAGGGTTGATCAAGACAACATATGTGAGCAGTAGAGAACAATTAGCAGATATACTCACGAAGGCCCTTGGACATCAACAACATCATTTCCTGCTTAACAAGTTGGGAATGAAGAATATCTTCTATTCTCAACTTGAGGGGGAGTGTTAGAACAAGTTGTACTGCTAGTTAATTAAGTTGTGCAGTCGAGAGTTAGTTAAGAGAGAAACTTAGTTAATTAGAAGTTGGATTAGTTTAGTTGACTATGAGTCGGTTACTTTACAGCTGTATAAAAGCTGTAAGTATATAAGCTGTAAGAATAGATTTTTGAGTAGAGTTTTTCCAATTGATTCAATACAGTTCCCAATTTCCTTCTCTCTTCTCTTTCTCTCCCTCTTCTCCTTTTAGCTCTTCTTCCATTGATGTGAATTTAACAGTTCTCAACCTCTTTATAGACAAAAAAGCATAGTTTTAAAGAGAAGTCAACAGTTAATTTTCTTTGTTCAATTTTAATAAAGCAGCATTGTGTTTCCATACAAACTATCCCAGTGTTTCCGGCATAGAATACAAATTTATATTAAAAACCAACAAAATTTCAATGAATAATAGATCTGAAGTCAGAACCCATAAATTTGAAAAATAGAATGACTTTACTTGTCCATGTTCACGTGGAGGGAGAACTCCACTTTCCAAATCTTCAAGAGGGAAGAGGCAGAGTGAGGATTCTTGGGAGTTTTTAGGATTATCTGGTTTTGTCTATTTTGGGCCTGTCAGATTCTTTCTGTTTCCTGTTTTTTAAATAAATAAAATCAATCAGCTAATTGGCATGTGATGGGCTGATGGCTAAAAGGAATCTTGTCATTATAAGCATGGTTAGATTAATTAAATGTCTTATTGTCCTGAAAAAATCTCAATACTTGGAGAGAGCTTGGATGCATAACCAATGATTCACTAAGAATGTTTGCTCTCTCGCTGTATCGAACCTACAAGCTTAGAGTTGGAGGTGGAGATTGTTTACCATCTAAGTAACCGTGTCTTGTACATTTGTCTCATATATACTGTAAATTATCAAGGATTTGTTCAAAGAAATCTCAATACTCTAGATTCCTTTTATAGGGGAACTGAAATTGTTAAAACAGATGCATTGATATCTGAAACTAGAGTAAACATTATGAATGAGTACTTGACGATGTTTGAAAAAAGAAAAAGAAAGAAAGAAACAAGAATTAGGCTTGTAGGATGAGAAAAATCAACTGTTGGAATTTCAGAATTGGCCATGATATTTTCCTTAATGTTCTTCACTCTTAATGATGTTCTCAACCTCTTTATCAAAAAAAAAAAAAGCATAGTGATATAGAGAACTCAACTAATTGATTTAATTGTCAAGCCATCTCCAACCACCGACAACACAACTCCTTTTCAAGCCAACGGCTCTTTTTTACATCTGAAAAAAACAACAACTAAAGATTACTTAAACCCACAACTTAAATTTCATTTATTACTAAAAATCTATCTCTCTAAACATATTACAAAAATCTCATTTGTCTAAAAATATACATACATAACTTTCTATGTATATGTTGCCCCTGTTATGTATATGAATTGGCTTTGTTATGTATATGTCGGTCTTGTCATACTTGTTATGTGTATGAATCGGCCTTATTATGTATATGTCGGCCTTGTCATATACAAAAGTTTCTATATACACGTCCGCCTTGTTATGTATATGAATCGGGAGAGAGAGTAAAGTAATTAAGGAACTGGGAAAGAGTGTAAATAATTCTAATAAGGTTGGGATTTATGTTATTTTTACAAAAAAAAAAAAACCATTCTCTTATCTCTTTAATATTTTATTATTATTTACATTTCTTATTTCGTAAAAATATATATTTAATTTTTTAAATAATCACCTTATAATATGCATGTTTTTTAGGCCTTGTCATACTTGTTATGTGTATGAATCGGCCTTGTTATGTATATGTCGGCCTTATCATATACAAATGTTTCTATGTATATTTCGGCCTTGTTATGTATATGAATCGGGAGAGAGAGTAAAGTAATAAAGGAAGTGGGAGAGAGTGTAAATAATTCTAATAAGGTTGGGATTTATGTTATTTTTACGAAAAAAAATCCTCTTATCTCTTTAATATTTTATTATTATTTACATTTCTTATTTCGTAAAAAAAAATATTTAATTTTTTAAATATATAATCACCTTATAATATGCATGGTTTTTTTTAGAAAAATTTTCATGTAATACGAAATATTCTTTTCAAATTTTTAAATGACATAAATTTCAAGCAATTATTGTATGTTATTCATATTAATAGATAATACAAATAAAAGTGAAATCATTGATGAAATATAATTAAATAAATATTACATCATAAAAAAATATTTTAATTTCTACATAAATATTCAACTTTCAAGATTATTTATTACGTTGCTTCTATAAATTCTCTATTAATACATACGAAGTTTAACATGAGCATTTTTGTCCTTAATTTTTGATGTCTAGCTAAAAATAGTTCAAATTTTAACAAATAAAAATATTAATATGATAAAGATATTACATTAGAAAAATAATTATGAATATTAGGGACTTGATTAATGGTCTTATATAATTTATAATATGTTAAATTAAAAATATTATATATATAATAATTAAAAAGAAATAAAGCGGATGAATCTCCAAATATAGAGTTTGGAGAGTGAAATAAAAGATGGTTGGAGATGGTCTTAGTTTTTTCAAAAAGGCAACTTGCATATCGAACTACCTTTTGACATTTTATTTTCATATCAACTTCCAACACGAAAATATAGATTTGAAATATAGTTGAAAAATTCAATAATATTTGAAATATTAGATTTAAACTCATGAATTTTACTAATAACTTTGCGTCTTAAATTTTTATAAGTCAAACACATCAAATTTAAATTCTAAATCCATAGGCGCAAATCTAGGTGCTGATTGCTACCACACAGTAGTAATGACGGCTTTCTCAAAATTCAACCAAAAAAAAAAAGAAGATAACTTTCTCAAAAACCAACTAGTTCTACCAACTTAAATAGTTGTTTATGCTATGTAATATATAGAAACATATAGAAGTCCATGTGTTTGGGGGTTTGGGCCACAGGTGACAAAAGAGTTTTAAAATGAGGTGTAGGTGACACAAGTCTTAATTATTAGGTGGAGGTGACAATTACTTTATTATGGATTAAGAAAGTTGGGAAAGTTTGAAAACAACCCACAGGTTTTTAAATTTACACTTTGATCCAAATGTTAACCTATATAACGGAAAACGGAGAGAAAAAAGGCGCATTTCTCTCTCTTCTCACCCTTTGTTGATTTCCATCTCTTAGCGATTTTTGTTGTTCATTGTTGCTGCTACTTCATTCATCATCTTCTGCTTCATTATCATCATCTTCTACTTCATTATCATCTTCATCTTGTTCTTGTTGACCATTTGTTGTTGTTGTTGTTACCGCTACTGTTGCTATTTGACCAATTTCTTAAGTCAAATTTTATTTCTAACATCATTTTCCACTTTGGCATTACTTCATAGGAGACGTTGGTAAGTCAAATTATGATTTTTAGTTGAATTTGTCATCTGGGTAACTGCTATTGTGTTGTTGTTTTCCAACAATGGATAGAACCCAGTCATGAATCCAACATAAAATCCATCTGTTTAAACAGATAAATCATCTGTTGCGACAGATGAGACATCTGTTTCAAAGGAAGACTGATATATTGGATTCATGTTTAAACAGATGACTCATCTGTTGCAACATTTGACATATATGTTGCAACAGATTAGTTACCTATTGCAACAAAACCTGAACACGATTCCAACATAGGTTACAATAGATTAATAACCTGTTGCATCAGGTAAGTCATTTGTCGCAACAGGTTAATTATCTGTTGCAACTGTCACTCATCTGTTGGAATCAGCTTCAAAGGTGATTTAGTTATAACATCAATTCCAACAGGCGATTCATCTGTTGCAATAGATATTCAGACCCGTAACATGAATCCCAACAGGTAACAATCTGTTGCAATTCATCACTTACCTGTTGCAACAGATAACACATCTGTTGGGATTCATTCACGGCACTATGAAATCACTATCAACTTTTTTTAACAAATGACTTTATTTAGGTACCACTAATGGAGGGATTAATAACAATAGGGGTGGATTGTCATGGTCATTGGGTCGAGAAGAGCAATCGATATGTATGGCGTTGGAAGGAGGGTGAAATACTAGAGACGATAGTTATGACAGTCCAAAGTGATGTTTCGTATGATGATTTTGTGAACTTAATCATCAGCTTTTGTGGACTGAATTGTCAACCGAAAGAATTCGCCATCAGCTACATGCATAACTTCTTTGAAAATCAGAGGGTACTGCCTTTCAAGATAACCGATCAGGTTTGGTTGCGTTCTTATCTAAGTGATTCAACCAGGCCGGTGTTAAGGGTGTACATGGTTGAAAAGACGAGAGAGAATGAGAACCAGAACGTAGAAGAAGAAGAAGAAAAAGAAGACTTCTTTGATGATAGGTTGGATGATCTAGACATAAATATTCTAGAATGATGATCAAACAATTACGCCCGTTGATGAGACCAATACAATGTGCAGTTCTTCTCAATCGACACAATCTGGAAATCTTCAAGACGACGGGATCGACTTTTTTATTGGAATGCCATTCAAGGACAAGAATGAACTATCTAACACTTTGTTTATTTCTTGCGTGAACAAAGATTTCAGAATAAAGAAGGTGATTAATTTGAGCAGTGGCTTTTGCTTCAAATGTGCTAATTCGAATTGCAAGTGGTGGTTGAGAGCGGTGAAGTACGCAAGTTCTGACAGATTCATCATTCATAAACATGAAAAGCATCACACATGTGGTTCAGAGCACATCTTGGGCCAAAATCCTCACGCCACGGGAAAGGTCCTTGGTGAATATTTCAGGAGTAGTTTCCCCGATGGCAAAGGCCCTTCAACAAGACTTATGGCCAATCAACTCCTTACGGATTTGGGTGTCCTGGTCAGTTATTGGAAGGTATATACGGCCATGGGGATTGCCAAGGACCTGGTTCGGGGGACACTCGAGCATGGGTATGAAGTCTTGGATGCTTACCATTACATGATTGAGTCCTCAAATCCTAGAAGTAAGACGACATTGCATCTGGATGAAAATGGAAGGTTCAAGTACTTTTTTGTATCCTATGGTGCTTGGATTCAAGGTTTTCGACATTTGAGAAAAGGCATAGCCGTCGACGGTACCTTCTTGAGGAGTAGGTATAATGGAGTTCTGCTAGCGGCGGTGGCGCAGGATGCGGAGAATCACATCTTTCCTGTCGCTTTTTGTGTAGCGGACAAGGAATGTGATGCCTCTTATGGATTTTTTTTTGAACAACTGCGACGCTGCTTCGAAGATACCGAAGAGTTGTGTTTTGTATCGGATAGGCATCCAAGTATTCCAAAGATGGGTTCACTTTTCTTCACTTCAGCTTACTTTGGTTGTTGCATCAGGCATCTTAGAGAGAACATTCGAAACAACTATCACAACGAAAGGGTCGTCACCCTTTTTTATAGAGCAGCTAAAGCATATAGTAGGGAGGAGTTTTTAGACCATTTCAATCAAATAGCGGATGTGAATCCCAAGGTAGCAGAATTTCTTGCACGTGTCAGTTTCGAGAGATGGAGCCGGGCATTCTGTCCAGCAAATAGGTACATTCTTATGAATTTAATGTCTTGTTTGATTTACAAGTTTAGTTTGATTTCGTACTAAGTGATTCTTTTCTATAGGTACAATATTATGACATCAAACATAGCTGAATCGGTGAATTCATTATTTGGCGATAAAAGAGAATTTTCCATCAAGGCTATGTTTGAAAAAATAAGCGAGAAATATAGCAATTTTTTTAACGAAAGGCGTGTGCAGTTCAAGTGCCCAGAAAAAAGAACCCGATTTGTTCTCGAAATCAAAAAGAAAATATCAACGAACATCAGTTTGGGGAATAGGTTATTCTCTCATAAAATAGCAGATTACAAATTCCGTATCACCGGTCATGGTGATGTTGCCACGGTCGATCTTCAAATAAGATCTTGTACGTGTAGAGTTTTTGACTTGGACAAAATACCTTGTCCACATGCTATGACAGCCGTTCGAGCTCAATACGGCCATAAATATGGACCTGAAGTTTATGAGCACTCCTCTCAATATTATTCGGTGGAAAAATATGAAATGGCATATAGTGGGCATATTACTCCGGTGCCTCCCAAAGAATCTTGGGTTGTTCCAGTAGAGCTTATGGGGAGATTAATACCTCCTCCATATATTGACCCGAGCACTATCAAACCGAGAAGAAAGCCATATAAAAGGAGGCGTGGAGTTGGAGAATTATTTTCATCAAGAAGAAACAAGTGCTCCATATGTAAGTGCGCTGGCCACAAAAGAACTACATGCCCGAATCATAATCCACCATGATCGTTGTAATTGCAAAAACTTGTGTTGTTGTTTGTTTGTTTGTTGTGGACTTTTATATATTTAACTCATTGTTGTGAACCTAATGTTATCATTTATTATATATAAAATATCTTTTTTTTTAAAATAACTTGTGCATCAATAAAATGAGGCAAAACATGAACTTAAATAATACAACAGACCACAATTATTCTCAACAGTTGCACAAACAACTGGAATGCTTTCCTCCAACTGATGAAAATCTGTCGAAACAGATGGATAATCTGTTGAAACCCAACAGATGACCAATCGGTTCCAACTGTTGAAAGAACTCAAAAGCCAAAATTGCTAGTGCTACTGGATTCAACATTGCCTCCAACCGTCGACATGTTAACATGTATTAGATTAGAAGAAAACAGAATGAAAATTAAATAGGAATTAAAACGCCAAAGTCTGACTAAAAGTAAATTTTTCATTAAATGAAAAATAAACTACATTAGGTATAGATCCAATATAGAAAAATTAAAATACATACGCTAAAAGAAAAAACACATTCTAATTATTATCATCATCATCATCATTAATGACAGTCGGCCAATCAACTTGCAGCAGCAAGGCTCTCATCAGCCTCTGCATCTCTCTGAACATTGTCGCTCTCACAGCGACCAACTCGCTCTGCAGGTCATTAACCTTCCTTTGAAGTTCCCGCACTGTGTCGCGTAGAATAGCAATGTCCGAAAAAGGATCAACCATATCTAGAACATGCATGAATTGACAAATGTAAAGAAAAATGTTCACAATGTAATACAATGTATATGACCAACTGGTAAATTTACGCCAGAAAAAAACTTACCTCAACGAGAAAGGAATATGCTCTTTGAAGAGAAGTGGTTGAAGATGTCACACGAAAGAAAAAAATGCAAAAAATAAATAGAGTTGAATGAAGATTGAGGGACCTATAATATAATCTGGACGTGTCAGGCTAAAAGGCAGGACTGTTCAACTCCATTGTATTAATTACATTCAAACTGGTGGCATTTTATTTTCTGTGAAAAGTCGCGACTTTTTCTTTTACACTAATTACTTCTTACCTTTTCATAGCGGGTTGAGACTCGATAAAAGCCGTTATTATTGAGCTGTTGCAATAGATCATCCAGCATTTTTAACAGATTTAGCATCTGTTGCAACAGATGGACGGATTGAATGTGCAACAGACGGCTATCAAAATAGATTTACCATCTGTTGCAATAGATGGTTTGTATATGCAACAAATAAGACATCTGATGCAACTTATGTATTATCTGTTGCAACAGATGGACAGTATGTATAAGTTGGAGGAGATGTTTTGATATCTTCTGACAGCTAATTCATTAGTTTCAGTTTCAATAGATGGAGTATTCGATTCATTAGCTGTTTTGAACGTGTGAGATAAAAAGTCTTCACCTCTTTTTAATAGTCCCTCCGTTACGTATTAGTTGGGCCCCATGGGCTTGGCAAACCAATTAATAAAAATATAAATTAGGTGATTGTTTTACCAAATTGTCCTTATTAATTATGATTAGAAAGTATAAATATGAATAATATACTTTATGTAGTCATTTAATAATAGGGGTAATCTTGAAAGAATATAATAAAATTCTCTTGATTTTATAAATAGGAAACTAAATTGAAACAAACATATTTACCAAACATAGAATGAAGTAATCACAGGCGTGCAGATTAATTAAAAAAAAAGTCAGGTCTATCGCAACAGATTTACCATTTGTTGCAACATATAGATTATCTGTTGCGATAGATGGACCATATGTTTGGAGGAGATGTTTTGATTTCTTCCAACAACTGATTCGTCAGTTGCAACAGATGGAGATTTTGATTCATCTGCTGTTTTGAATGTGTTAAGATAAAAAGTCATGACTCTTCACACCTCTATTTTAATAGTCATCACATTCATGCAGATAAATAAACAACACTGACATGTCCTGATAGGGTAGGAAGAATAAGATGCGTGCAATGGATCCCATTTTCATGCATGCGAGTTATGTATATTATTGATCAGGCTACCGTGAATACACATAAAGTGCAATGATTTTGTGAATGCAGTTTTTTACCGATGATTAGACACTGATCCTTCAAACAAGATCCTGAATTGTACAGTTTAGTTTGATAGGTGCGAACTGATAAGGCCGAAGGGCTCCAAGACGGTGGTGTCGATATCCCGTTACAATTTAATGACACGATTCATGCACATATTTTTGTGTCAAGTTTGGGGAAGGGTTCAAATTTTTGGCGGTACTGTAAATATCCAATAGTGATTGGACCAGTTTTAATGGCACAATGGATTTCTTGAAAGGCCTCCGAAGCCTCGCAATGCAGCAAACAACGATAGAACCAATAGAAATTCCCTTGGTCCAAATTTATATGGATGGATTAGTAGAGGAGACTATTATACAACAGAAGGTGTTTGGGAGAAAACCTGTGCGGGAAGAGGGAGGTTGAGAAGGCCATATATCATCTTAGTAATTGTTTAAGAGGATACACAGGGTCAATTCCTCTTGACCATTTTTTTTCTTCAACGACTGATGGATTTTCATTTTTGGATACACTTTCACATTCGCATCTCATCCAGTTTTTTCATTTTTCATGTCAATTTCATAAGCTAATTTCGCTACACTTTCCTTCCGACCCTGTGTATCCTCTTAAACAAGTACTAAGATGATATATGGCCTTCTCAACCTCCCTCTTCCCGCACAGGTTTTCTCCCAAACACCTTCTGCTGTATAATAGTCTCCTCTAATAATCCATCTATATAAATTTGGACCAGGGGAATTTCTATTGGTTCTATCGTTATTTGCTGCATTGTGAGGCTTCAGAGGCCTTTCAAGAAGTCCATTGTGCCATTAAAACCGGTCCAATCATTATTGGATATTTACACTGCCGCAAAAAACTTGAACCCTTCCCCAAACTTGACACAAAAACATGAGCATAAACCGTCATTAAATTGTAACGGGATATCGACACCACCGTCTTGGTCCCTCAGCCTTGCCAGTTCGAACCTAACAATCTTAACTGTAAAATTCCATATCTTGTTTGAAGAATTAATGCCTAATAGGTAAAGAACAAACATTCACAAAATCATTGTACCGGATGTGTGTTTTCATGATAGGTTGATCAGTAATACATACCTCCCACATATGAAGTGGTTCCATCTGCAAGCAGCTTATTCCTCCGAACCCATCTTTACTCTAGCCTTTAACGCTGGCCGGGCAAAAGTGGATCCAATTTCACTTCCTTTTGTCTGCAAACAAGAGAAACACATTTGATGTCAAACAAGAGAAGAACAAAAAGAACATTACAAAAGGGTAACACAAAATTGAGTGAATCAACAGATGACCAATATGATGCAACAGATTACCCATCTGTTCAACCGATGAGGCATCGTTTGCAAAGGATGGATGACATGTTGCAACAGATGGGCCATCTATTGGAATAAATCAAATCAGCATTGCTACTGGTTTGATTTCTTCAAAAAGTTGCTCCGTCTATTCCAACAACTGATTCATCAGCTGAGGAAACTGTTGCAACAACATCAGCAACAAAGAAACAAATAAAACAACACCATATGTTCCAACACCATCCACAACACAAATATCATACGTTCCAACATAGCCACCACCCCCAACACCACCACCACCAAAGTACCAAACAAAAGACATAAAAAAAAACTATATTGATAACAAGGCTTTTTAAGTTCTCCTAACATATGACATTTTTTGCATATTTTAATAAAAACAACGGTTCGTTCATTCAAGACTTAAAAGTCACCTTTCCTTCAATTTTCTCAATAAATAGCAAACTGGTAATGGGTAAATCATTGATAGCAACAGATGTAAATAACTAATTTAAATGACATACAAAGAAGAAGACGAGATGAAAAGAGCAACTTTGAACCATACCTGGAATGTCAAAAAAGCAAACGGATCAAAACATCCAGTTCGGTCGAGAAAAGATATTGATTGGTTGAGATCCCAAAGGATCCTCATCCGAAAGAAGAGAGAAAAAAAAGGAAAAAAAAGAAACAACAAGGATAATTGAGAATAAAGAATAAAAAAGAGTTATGAGTTGAGTCTAGTCTAGACTACTTTATGGCTGAAGGAGAGAGAGTTCTAGATATGAGGGGTTTTAAATATTCATTAATAACTTTTGAGGGGCATGAGGAGACGGTGACATTGAAAAGACCAGATAAGACTACTCAGGAGATTTTTGAGTTATCAAAGTTGTACCGAGTAATATTTTTTACCGCCTTAGTATTTTAACTATTTTATCTCGGACAGAAAATACCTAAATTGCTTTATAAAAAAAAGGATCAAAAAAAATTTATGTGCAACAGATGACTTAATCTGTTTGTTAGTTTACAACAGATTCGTGATCTGTCACAACAAATGACGTAATCTGTTTGATAGTTTACAACAGATGCGTAATATGTTGCAACATATTACCTAATCTGTTTGATTTGATCCAACAGAAAAGACATGTTGCAACATGTTGAACATTTGTTTATATATAATTTCAATTGAGTTCATATGTTAGACTAAAACCTTAATTGAATGTGAGTTCTCATAGGGTCAAATACAACTTTAATTGAGTCTTTTGGCAATTTCATGATGAGACGGTACTGCGTTCCTCCGACCAGAGTCGTCGATCGATCACTCTTAGCTGAACCAATTCTTACTACCTCATATGTTAGACTAATACCTTAATTGATTAATCTAGGACTAGGGTACTAATACCTTGATTGAATAATCTGGGACTAGGGGTGGGTTCTCATAAGGTCAACTACAACTTCAATTGAGTCTTTTGGCAATTGCATGATGAGACAGTACTGCGTTCCTCCCGACTAGAGTCGTCGATCAATAACTCTGAGTCGAACCAATTCTTACTACCTCATATGTTAGACTAATACCTTAATTTATTAATCTAGGACTAGGGTACTAATACCCTAATTGAATATAGGGTCAACTACAACTTCAATTGATTCTTTTGTCAATTGCATAATGAGACGGTACTGCGTTCCTCTCGACCAGAGTCGGTGATCGATCACTTTGAGCCGAACCGATTCTTACTACCTCATATGTTAGACTAATACCTTAATTGATTGATCTAGGACTAGGGGTGAGTTCTCATAATGTCAACTACAATAGATGACAACGTCTATTTGATAATTTACAATAGATGGGTAATCTATTGCAATATATGACTCAATTCATTTGATAATTTACAACAGATGGGTAATCTGTTGCAACAAATGACTTAATCTGTTTGATAGTTTACAACAGATTCGTGATCCGTCGCAACAAATGGCTTAATCTATATGATAGTTTACAACAGATGTGTAATATGTTGCAACAAATTACATAATCTGTTTGATCCAACAGAAAAGACATCTGTTGCAACAGGTTGAACATTTTTTATATATAATTCAATTGAGTTCATATGTTAGACTAATACCTTAATTGAATGTGAGTTCTCATAGGGTCAACTACAACTTCAATTGAGTCTTTTGTCAATTGCATGATGAAACGGTACTGCGTTCCTCCCGACCAGAGTCGGCGATCGATCACTCTGAGCCGAACCGATTCTTACTACCTCATATGTTAGACTAATACCTTAATTGATTAATCTAGGACTAGGGTACTAATACCTTGATTGAATAATTTGGGAATAGGGGTGAGTTCTCATAGGGTAAACTATCAATTAATATAGGACTAGGGATGAGTTCTCATAGGGTCAGCCACAACAGATGGCAGCGCCTATTTGATAATTTACAACATATGGGTAATCTGTTGCGACATATGACAATCCATTTGATAATTTACAACAGATGGGTAATCTGTCGCAACAGATGACTTAATCTGTTTGATAATTTACATCAGATTCATAATCTGTTGTTACCTAATCTGATTGATAATTTACAACAGATGAGAAATCTGACGCAACATGTTGAACATTTGTTTTTTACAATTTCAATTGAGTTCATATGTTAGACTCCTAAATTGATTAATCTAGGACCAGGGGTGAGTTTTCACAGGGTCACTCCTAGAGTACTCGGTCAACTACAACTTCAATTGTTTTTATATGATTTTAAAAATTACGCATATATTTTATGATTTTAAAAATAATTAAGATCATTTCAGACCAAATTAACATTTTCAAAACTACTTGTCATTCTTTTCCAAAATACAAATCAACCCATACAAAATGTTTCATCATTTCAAATCTCGAGGTCTGGCTTTTTCTCTCTCATTCTCACTCAACAATACAGTACAGACAACAACTACTCAATAAATTTGCTCAACCCTCCACAACATATCGCTTTTCTTCTCATTTCCGACCACATAGGTGTTATTTTCGACATCATTGTTGCTTGTATCAGTCGTTTTCTTTGTCTTCATAGGCAACAGAGTTTGAGAAGAGCTTTATATTTATTTATTTTTTCTAAAAAATAAGGGCTTTTAAGTTAATGATGAAAAATAAAACTTTTAGTTGTATTATCTTCGAGAATAGGTTTACAATTTTGAGTTTTGATGGTAAAATCGTAGGAAGAACTCGAGAAATCCCTAGTTTCCGTCGCAGTGTTCCGTTGACTGTCGTGGTATAGTTGGATGGTGTTAGTGGTGGTGTTTCTGGTCGTCGTGGTGGCACCGGTAGTGACATTGGTTGGTGGTGTTTGTGGTGGTGTTGGTATTCGTGGTGTTTGTTTGTTGGCATTGGTTGGTGGTGTTTGTGGTGGTGGCTGTTGGTGTGCCGGTATTCGTGGTGTTTGTAATGTATTTTTAAAAATCTATGCATACATCAACTGTAATGTAATTTTTGTTTTTGTTTGTCTGTAGGTAAAACATGTCTCCCAAAAGAAATGAAAGTGAAAGTGGATCAACGTCTGACCACTAAAAAAAAAGGCTACAGTACAGAGGGATTCGGAGGAGCTTCCTGAACAATCTCAGTCAGGGAAAAGTGAAGTTGAGGAGAGATGTGAAAACAACATTGAGGGAGGTGGACAAGGGTCTATAGATGGTGATGAAGAAAATGAAAGTGAGAAAGAGGAGAAATTGGAGAGTTAGAAAGAGAAAGAGGATGATCATCAACATGATGATAATGGATCACTGACGGGGCGTGAGTTAATATCGACATCCCAGCATGATCCTGTCAAAACTTTTAGTATTGACAGGTTTGAAGTTGCTATGCCGATAAATAACCCAGAAGGAAAACAACTAACTGGTCAAATTGTACTTAAATGTCAGATAGGGAATTTTTTTGAACATGTTATGAAAATTATGAAGAACGAAAACACAGGCGGACTTTTTAAGAAGAGCTGCTTTGGACGCTTTATTGATCTGCCTGAGGACCCCTCTTCCCGTATTCGTTTCCCTATGATGATGGTATATGATCTTCTCAATCGCAGGATCAAGTACACGGGGGATGATAAAGATCCGGAGGAGAGGGGCACAAAGAAGATGGATGAAATCTGGATCAACTACTGTGGCATGCCTGTTTGTTTTGGCTTGCAAGAGTTTTCCATAGTGACGGGCCTGAGATGCCATCGTCTAGAAGGACCACCACCCGCAAAAGATCCAAGGAAAGAAAATGCAAGGGAAAAATAGATGGGTTGTTTGACATTGCTCGACGTGGCTACAAAGCATCGGATTTGTTGACAAATCTCGAGGATAAAACCATACCAGAGCAGTACAGGGAGCAATTGTGCTTAGTTTGGTTTGGCCATTCAGTTATATTGACAAGAGACGTCAACAAGGTCATAGAAGATTATTTGTTGGCGCGTGCTGAGGATTTTGATAAATTCAACAATTATTCCTGGGGATATGACAACTTCTACTTGACTGTCCAATATTTACTGACAAAGCTATCCTCAGGGACGACCACATTATACGGCTTTCCTTGGGCTTTCATGGTAAAACTAATCACTAATTTTACTCATCCATTAATTTATATTGAATATAGTTATTATGATTTTTTTTCTTTGCTTGCTTCCTGTTTACACTTTTTAGGCTTGGGCATTTGAAGTCATTCCTTCCCTCCGAAAGCAGTTAATGGATTACCCGGATGAGGTTTCTCATCCAAGGATGTTTAGGTGGTTGGCTGCAAAGAGCAACACCAATATTAAGGAGGCTGATCTCTTTAACTCTCTGGATGATGCAATACGTCTTCTTCAAGTAAAATAATTCTACTCAAAGATAAGAAAGATATTGAACAAATGTTATATATGGTGCATGAGATGTTATATCTGATGCACCAGATGGGACATCTGTTGCGACGGGGTATATTTTGCATCAGATTACCCAACTGTGGCTTTGGTTCTCTGAACCCGACTCCTAAAAGATTAACCATCTACTGCAAATTATGCAACAAATGTTTAATCTGATAACATATCGTTCATCTGTTGTGACGTACAGATTACCCGTCTTGTGCAGCTGTTGCAACAGATGATTGATATTTTGCATCAGATTATCCATATGTTGCTCTGTTTCTCTAAACCAGACTCAAACGGATTTTAACCATATACTGCAAACTACGCAACAGATGGGTCTTTTTTTTTAAATGTTGCCCAACTATGAAAATTATTATATTATATAATTTAAATGCATCTGTCTTTTTTTTCTTTTTTATAGGTTGTGCATCCATGGATTGTGCCTACTGAGGAGGAGTCGGTGATGACTTCTTATATTACTCTAGGTCATGTTGGTACTATTGCAGACCCAATGATGGAGTTAATAAAGAAGGAATTGGCTGGAGAAACAACCATAAGAAGAACAGTTAGGAAAGGTCAGCCTAATGTTGAGGCTCTTCATGACCATCCTTTTACTAAGGCAGATTCGGGTGCTTCTTCTGGTGGAGTTGTTGGTGTTGATGGCAGGCATGCTGATGCTGCTACCACTCATGATGATGAGCATGTTGATGCTCAAGAAAGAATAAATATGTTTGAAAACACCCCTTTCTCCCTTACACAGGTCCCTCTCACCCTTCTTCACCCTCGTGTTCTCGTTGCGAATGCGATGAGTGTAAGGACAGACAGGATAAACTCTTAGAAAAAATAGAGGCTATATCTAAATCTATCGAGAAATTCAAATCCAATAGGTGTGTCATACCATCCAAGAAGGTGAGGGAGCCACACACTCCTACAACGTTGGTTAGGAGAAAGAAAAACAATTAGAGACGTACTCTCCGCTCGGAAATCAAAAGAAATTGCAATTCCTCCCTCTCCAAAAGCTGTTGAAGTTCCAGGGCCAGTTAAAAAGGTGGACATATATGTGAAACTTGGCGCCGAAGAGAAGAGGGATCTACGACAGGCCAAGAATGCCAAGCCAGGCGTACCAGATTACCCCAGGCCTCCCTTCCCCCCCAAGACTTCCAGACTATGACTGATATGCGTATGCTGTACGAGGACAAGACAAGTTTACTTTTCCTAACCTAGCCCTTCTAATCTACCCCATGAATAATAAGCTACGCCACAAATTTCACATCTGTTGCAACAACTGAGTATACTGGTGCAACTGGTTGTGGTTCTGTTGCAACTTATTATCCATATGTTGCATAAACTACGTTGGATTATTTATTCAGAGAACCCTATGCAACAGATGGACCATCCGTTGCATCTTTACAATTACTAACCTATTTAAAAATTGACTTCTTATCTAATAGCATGTTGACATAATTCTCTGCCTCATGAGGAAAAGGCAATTAACATACCGGGAAGCTTATGACGTTGCCGATAGGATAATGGACCTCGAATTCTGCAAGAAGCTCAAGGATAGGTACGATCAACTCAATGGAGAGGCGTCAGCCCTTGGCGTGGGACTTGATTTCCTAGTTCCTACGTTGGTCTTGGATGAAGAAGAAACGTTAAGATATGTTAGAGGGGACAAGCCAAATCCACATGGCAAGAGCTGGATCGAGGAAAAAGGGATTCTTGCAGTCATTAGCGTGAACGGCATGCATTATCGGGCTATTAAGATACTACTCGAGGAGGGAAAGATCAATGTTTATGACTCCAACGTACCTCTCGTCGACGATTTCAATCTTTTTCTCCTCGTGGAGCCACTGATGGTGCTGTTGCCCATCTTGTTGAGGGAGATTAAACTGATGAATCATTTTCCAAAGGAAGTGTTGATGAAGAAATCATGGGATTTTGAAGGTCGAAACAGGGGAATGATCCTTCCAAAAGATGATGCCGCTAAAGCGAGCGGCTCACACGCTCTTGCACACATCGAATGTTTGCTGACCGGCACAAAAATGGCTGAGCCAATGACTTTTATGTGCGACAACGTTGTGGCAAACCTGCAAGAGGTCTGGGCTTATGGGGTACTAACTGGACGCTTGAAGCTTGTGTATATAGAAGAGCCTGTAAAATAGAAATTTTTAATTTCAAGTCACCCTTCACTTTATTACATGTACATGTAGTGGCAATAATTTTTTTCTGATGAAAGTTGAGTTTTTTATAATGCAATAGATTAGATTGTCAATCTGTTGTAAAATATCTTTAATCCGTTCTGGTAGATAGTTTATCTGTTGCAATAGGTTGGTCATCTATTGCATTACGCCGATGTTATTTCTATGAATAATCTAATAATCTAAGTCTAATCTGTTGCAACAGTGGGAAGACCTGTTTGATAATTTCCACAGATGACCTAAATTTTACAACATATGACTAAATCTTTTTGATATTTTCCAACAGTTACGCTTGAATATCCATGTGCTCGTCGACGAAAAACCAGTAGAAAATACACACACCACCATGAAAATTTCAGCAATTAGGCTTCAATATCCATATGCCCAATAACACCAAACTAGTAGCAATAACGACAACAATGTAGTATCTTCTTGCTCAATTTTGTTTCTCTTCATAAGCCTTGACTTTGTTCAACAAACCCCAGATTACACGATTTGCTTGTGAAGGGTGTCGTTCTTCATACCAATCAAAGTAATCGCATCCACCCAATTTCTATAAAAAAGAGAACACAATTACAAAACAATTACAAGTCAATAATTAATCAATTAATTAAATAAAAAAAATATTACCTTTGAAATCTTACAAGTAAAAAACCTACGACCCGAATTTTGTTGAGTCCAAGAAGTCTTTAACAAAGCTTCACGACCGCACTTACTATATCAATAATCCTTATCATAAAAAACAGTGGAAGATGCGCTCGACATTGTCAAGGTTAGTTGGAAAAAATGAAAGTAATAATTTGAAGAATTTGGATAGATAAAAGAAGATGACGATGACGAAGAAGATTTGAGAATTTAGGGTTAAATTTTAGGAGAAAGATGAATATATAAGACAATGAGGGGGGGAAAATGTTCGTTGGGGGCTAAGTGACGGTAAGTCAGCAAAATGTGTCAGGACTGACACTAACACATTTGATGCCTATTTTATTTTACGTGTTTAAAATGAACATGTCTACTTGATGCCTATTTTATTTTAGGTGTTTGAACTGAACACCGTCGATGGGCTGTGCCTTTTTTATTTCAATTCACTTTAACCTTTTTACACGTTGTGAAATTTTTTTATGTCCAACGAAAGTTGAATTTTTATAATGCAACAGATTCTCCATCCATTGTAACAGTTATCCTACCTGTTTTGACATATAGTTTATCTGTTGCAATAGGTTAGTCATCTATTGCATTATCTCGATGTTTTTATCTAAAGTCCATCTGTTGCAACAGTGGGAAGACCTGTTTGATAAATTCCAACAGATAACCTACCTGTTGCAACATATGTATAAATCTGTTAGATTATTCCAATAGATGTGTTGACTGTTGCAACAGATAAAGTCCATCTGTTGCAACATATGTCTAAATCTGTTCTTTTTTCCCAATAGATGTGTCATCTATAGCATTATCTTGATGTTTTTATCTAAAGTCCATCTGTTGCAACAGTGGGAAGACCTGTTTGATAAATTCCAACAGATCACCTAACTGTTGCAACATATGTCTAAATCTGTTTGAATTTTCCAATAGATGTGTCGTCTGTTGCAACAGATACATTATCTGTTGTAATATTTGAATTTAGTATTCCTTTTCAATTAATAAGTTCAAATTTAAGGAATAAATAAAATTCGTAGACAAAATAAAATAAATCGAAGCCTTCATAAATTAGCTGAAATAAGTCAACGAATAAATAAAATGTAAAAAAATTATTATGGGTACAGATCTTAACAAATACATCAACAACAATTTAAGTATACTGCCAAGGATTGCTTTGAAAGGCTCAAGCTATAAATATCTACTCAGTATGGACAAGTTGTTCTTCATTCGGTGCTATAAAATTTGGCTTTGCTCGTCGTGGATCTTCATTGTCGCTTGCATACTATTTTTGCGCTTTATGTTCTCCGTATTTCCATAAAAAGAGTAGCATATTGTCAATGTTGTTTAGCAGTAGCTTCTTCTACATCCACCTGGATAGCCAGACTTGGTCAATGCTAATCACGGAGATACAACAAAACGGAAAAGGATAACTCATCTCTTCTAGCAAATCAAACAGGTCTTTCTCCTGTTTTAAATTGTCCCAAACATATTATATTTTTGTTGCAACAATGAATCAACTGTTGGAACAAATTTCTACATGAGGAAGACCCTGTGTGATAATTTCCAACGAATGAACCATCCGTTACAACATATGAATCATCTGTTGCAGCATATAGGTCATCTGTTGGTACAAATAAAAATTGTACGAAGAGCTGTTTGATTTGCTAAAATAGATGAGACATATGTTGTACCAGATAAAGTATCTGGTGCAACATGTTAGTCAACTGTTGCAACACATGTATATATCTGTTTGATAATTTTCAGCAGATGTGTCATCTGTTGAAACAGATATGTGTCTGTTTATTTTGTCAGTTGGAAGACATATAATATATTCACTTTCTTCAACTCGTGCCGCTCTCCTTTGGACATTGTACGTTGCTCAGTGCAACACGCAAACAGAGGAGTTGCAATTTCACTTTTTTGGATGCGTGATAATGCCCTGGAAATCACTCTCCTTCTCCTCTTAGCCCTAATCTCTAATGGAGACGATGGAAATAAAATCCTCTTTGATGGAATGAGACCCCTCTTAGATGTCAATTCCTTTACAGAAGCAGTTAATGCATTAATAGCATTAATCACTACATCACATTTCGCCCTGCATTCTTGACATTTGCATGCAGAACATTCGCTGGGAGAGGCAAAATCTGTATAACCAGTATGATCATACTCATAATGGTTTGCTTTAAATACTGTAAGAGGAGCATCATTAGCACCAACAGCAGCACCACTACCACCACCAACAGCTCCATCAACAACAACAAGCCCACTCTCCAAAATTATTTTTCTTGTAATGGTTGTTGCTTCAAACAATTTTATTTTTATTCTGTCGATGACCTTAGGGTCCGATAAAGTTTGCACATATCGTAAAATAAGAAAAAATGGCATCTTCAACTCTCGATTGGTCGGAACTAGCGACGGATTCACATTCTAACATAAATCATTACATATATTAGAATGATGATTAGATCATTCAAAAAAAATATTAATTAAAAGAAAAAATTAATTATAATTATACTTACTACATCCTTCGGGGGTTGAAGAGATCAAGAAATTTTACATTTTTATGAGTTTTGGCCGACAACCATCTCAAGATTCTTGGATAGGAAACTCCTTCCTGGTAGTTCACTTGTTGTCTCAAATAAGGAATGACTTCAAATGCCCAATCCTATAAAATAACGCCAATAAATCAAAACCATTATTGAGCGAAAAAATGAATGATATCATAATAGAAGAAAGAAACATTTACCATGAAAGCCCATGGGAAGCCATATAAGTTGACTGTCTTTGGCGCTAACGGAGTCAACAAATATTTGACAGTCATTTTGAAGCTTTCATACCCCCATGAATAGCTATTAAACGCCTCAAGATCCTCGGAGATCTTTATTAAACCAAGGCTTATGTTGTTGTTAACGTCTCTCGCCCAAAGAATATTATGTACAAACCAAACCAAGCACAATGACTGTTTGTGCTTCTTTGAAAGTCCTTTACCTTTCAACGCTTCTATCAAATTTTTGTTTTTGAATCTTGGACCAACAATGGACAACCAGGTCATCTCGATCACACGACTTGCCTTTGCCTTTTTGGGTGTACGGGGTGCTTTTTTTGGGTTAGAATAGGTATAACTTGAGAAGGAGGATAACATTTTAGTCCAGTAACTATGACAAACTCCTTCCAACCAAAACAAATAGGCATGTCACAGTAATTTATCCACACCTCATCCATCTTATCTTTGTTTTCATACATAAACCTACGCTTGAGAAGTTCATATACCATTTTCATTTGGAAACGAGCATTGTTGTCCTCCGGCAAATCAAGATATTTCCCAAAGCAGCTGTCCCTGAAATAAGCATCCAATTTTTGTTCTCGAAATATTTTTCTGAAGGCGTCGAAAGATTTTCCCATGGCTGACTTAACCACGAAATCACCCATAAAATCTGCGGCACCATCGCACTGCATTCTCACAGGATAACGATTAATGCTGAAGGCTTTGACCAGCTCTTCGGTGGAAAGGCTATTAGCATTTGCATCATCTCTTTTGAAATATTTCTCCTCCCCGTGTTCATCATATTCTGCTCCCGATTGAGATAACGCTTGTAAAGCAAGCTCATAGAGTGGTGGATGTAGCCTAGCTTCTTCACTTGTTCCTTTACTTGGACTTGATTCGGTTTCTGTTCTTTTGGGAATCATATTATCTAAAATTAACAGGAACATAAAATAATATATTATTGTTGATTAATGCATCGTTAAAAAAGGATAACAGTAAATCAAACAAGCAAAACAGTAAAATAACAGTTGCAACAGATCACCGATCTGTTGCACCAGGTAGTATATCTGTTGCAGCATATAACCAAACTGTTGCAGCGGATTAGTAATCTGTTGCAACAATACAAAACATACCACTCATCTTTTAAGACAGATGAATGGTCTGTTCAACAGATCACACAACTGTTGTGACATCATCTGTTGCAACATATGGGTGATCTGTTGGAACAATTAAATAATCTGTAGCAACGGCTGAGTAATTTGTTGCGACAAGATGAATGGTCTGTGCAACAGGTCACTCATCTGTTGAGAAAGATGAATGGTCTGTGCAACAGGTCACACATCTGTTGCAACACATGAGTGATCTGTGGGAACAGTTATCAACGGTCAATATTGTTTAGATTTCTTCCAACATAGGATTGTCTATCGCGGCAGATGAATGATCAGTTGGAAAAATCAAGTCTTGGACTTTTCCTGTAGGAAGAGTTGGTAGGATTTTATCCAACAAGAGGTTCATCTGTTGCATCAGATCATTAATCTGATGGTTCTTCCATTGCACCAGATGGTTAATTAGTTGCATCAGATTTTTTTATCCGAAGCTTAATCTGTTGCAATATATGGTAAAGCTGTTGCATCAGATTATTAATCTGTTGTATCAAAATTGTAATCTGATGGTTTATCTGGTGCATCAGATAGTTGATTTTTTGCATCATATGATGAATCTTTTGCATCAAATGGTTAATATGTTGCACTAGATGGGTAATCTGTCGGAGAAAATAGTAGCACGATTTTGTTAAACAAAAAACAACAATTTCACCATTTTTACCAAGAACAAGAACAGAACAAATCAAACCAAATTGTCCATTTATTTTTATAAACACAAACAATAAAAATCAAACTTCAAAAAAATACAACAAACAACAAAATATCATAATTCACTTTGAAAAGAGAAGAGAAGAGAAGAAATACCATAAATTAGGGTTTTATTCAGACCGCATTTCAAATTAGTGCAACAAATATTGAAATTATTAATCAATACTATAAGAGAAGTTGGCTCAAGTTCCTCGTTTTCTTCAAAAATAAAAAGGCCATAAATTTTTACCTGTGAAAGAAGAAAAGGACCGATGAAGAATTCGAAGCTGTTGTGGCCGGAGAGCAAGGCTGTCACGTCGATTGAAGTCGAAAAAGAACTGGAATCCCAACTATTTGTAGTCGGATTGAAAAAAGAAATTTTACAGAACTGTTGGTTGGGAGAGAGTTGAGAGAAGCTGTCGAGAGAGAGGAGAGAGTGATTGATTGGGATTGAAGAGGGTGTGGGTTGGGTTGATTTGTATTTTTAAAAAGATTAGAAAGTTTTGAAAATATTAATCAAGTACACAATTAACTTGATCAAGTTTCCTAATAATGTTTGACCCTATCTATTGGTCAATGTCACCAATCCTTCATTCAAAACTTAAAAGACACCTATTCTTCAATTTTCTCATGTGTCTTGGAAAAAAAGCCAAGTGGCTCCTTACTAATACAAACGTAAGTCATACTCCACCCCTTTATTTTGGTTGAATGTTTTGGCTATATATAGCCATTATCAAGAATAAATGTGTAGAACTTATATATTCTCCATTTTGGCATACTTTTACCTTTGTTACTTCTATATATAATTTTATATCACATTATCAGCACGAGTCTCTATCATTCCGAGTAAATACAGGTAATAAAGGTTAGTATTTATTTTTCTTAAATAATTCAAATATATTCAAACACGAATTTGTTGCCCTAGATATATCGGGCAAAACTTACATATCCTAGGCACTGGATGCCGAAATATATTTGGATGCGATGGGTCTGGCAGACACCATAAAAAATGACAACCAGACATCAAATCAGGACCGGGCCAAGGCCATGATATTTCTATGTTATCATCTTGACGATGGATTGAAAATGGAATACCTCATAATTTAGGATCCACTTATATTGTGGAATAATTTAAAAGAAAGATACGACCACCTGAAGATGGTCGTCCTTCCACAGGCACATTATGAGTGGACTCATTTGAGGTTTTGGAACTTTAAAAATATAACTGATTACAATTCTGTGATGTTTAGAATTAAATCGCAGTTGAACTGATGTTGAGAAAATATAACTAATCACGATATGTTAAGAAAACTTTCTCTACTTTTTTCGCCTTGAGTATGCTCCTGCAGCAGCAGTATCGGAAAATGGAATTTAAAAAGTATTCTGAATAAATTGCTCATCTTCTTTTTGTTGAACAACATAATGAGCTTTTAATGAGAAATCATGAAAGTCGACCTCCTGGTACTGCTCCATTCCCTGAAGTGAATGCTGCACATTTTCAGCAAACCAGGCATGAAAGAAGCCCTGACCCCAGTCGTGGTCGTGATCGTGGAAGAGGTAGATATTTTAATCAGGGTGATCGCCTTGCAATAAAAAATGACCCTCAGTACTAGCAGTGCAAAAAGAAAGGTGAAGCTCCTAAAGCAGCGCAAAGACGAACACTGAAAATAGATATTGTTGATGTGGAGCAAAGGGACACTGGTCGCGTATCTGTCGTACGTCAAAGCATTTGGTAAAGCTCTATTAGGCATCCCTTAAGAAAACAAATAATGATGTTGAGGCAAACTTTATATCTGAAGATAATGTTAAGCCTATGAATTTAGATGCCTCAGATTTCTTTACAATCCCCGAAGGATATGTTAATCATCATGTAGATGATGAATATGAAATAGTCTAATTGTTTAGGATATGTTAATCATCATGTAGATGATGAATATGAAATAGTCTAATTATTTTACTTTCCTGTTTAGTTGTATTAGTTTACATTTTTGTTAATAGTGTCTCACTAATCTTGTAAATTGATAAAGTTTGTGTAATACGTTATCTGCTAGTAATATTATAATGTTTACATTGTTTATGTTTTCATCTTGAAGATTATATGAATACTCATGAAGTAGTAAATTTGAAATTAAAGATATGATAGAGAAAATTCTCTACAACTATATGTATACCTCGATTTACTCCTCAAGTAGCAAAATATTGAAAGAAGTCCTAAGGTATCACTGTTTGATATGCTTAAGGCACATTGTAATAATTATATTTCATTCTCGAAGAATGAAAACTTTTGATAAATTGTTAATTATCTTTCATTCTCAAGAAATGAGAATTTTTAATAAATGTTATAATTACAGACCCATTTCATGAGGTGAATGTGATATTTAGTAAGATATATAAATGTGCAACTGATTGTGAAAACTACATTCAGAAGGAGTAGAAAGAATTATTCTGAAGTTTACTTCCAAAGTAGTAAGTTTGAAATTTATCTTAAATCTACTCCTAAAATAATAGAACCTTAAAATTTACTCCAGAAGTAGTGAATCTGATATTTACTTGTGAAGTAGTAAATTTGATATTTACTCCCGAAGTAGTAAGATTGTGCAATAGTAAAATCTTGCAAACTACTATCGAAGTAGTAGACCTTTTACTCTAGTAAATAACTCATGTCATGATAAATTTGGAGTTTACTAGTTCTATTTATTGTGTGAATGATTTTATCATCCTGAAGATGAGTATATTGAGTTTTAGACATATAATGAAGAACTAGAAGATTCTTCAAGAACTATTACTTGTTCTCATGATAAGTTAATTGAACCAGTTAATGTTGGGACTAAATTTCTTAAATTATGAAAAACATAAAAGGTGAATAAGGGCCTATTCACCCGTCATTTGATATGATGCATCCATAAGATGGTCACATGTACGTTTATTGTCAACTTGCAGTTTGACATTCATAAAGTTGCCTTCTCAATTAAATGGAGTCAAGAGCTTAATTTTCAGATAATGTAGTCAAGACAATTGGTCTTGATAATGTTGGTTATATTCAAGTTGGTTTAGTCTTGAATGCCTCATATAAATAGCCAAATCATTTCTTATGAGAACAAAGATAAAAAGTATTGTTCTGAAATATATATTGCATACAATAGCACTTGTGTGTATTAAACCAATAAATTATGATCAATTCTTCCCTCTCAATTCTCAGGGTCAGGAACTATATATTTTTCATCTAATAGCTTTTTGACATGCGGTATATAATTAATAGATATACAATGATTCACAAAGATGGATTCTCCAAAATAGATTGGAGTATATGTTAGTTTTCCTAACATAAGGGGGAGATAATAAGAAGCTAATAAATATGTTGTAATTATCATTAATACGAACCTCATTTAAAAGATAATTCTAGTCAAATGCCAGAAGCATTTGCTGACCCAAAATTGATTTTATATTTAGCTGCAGAAGCTCCTACTATGTGCTCCTGAAGGACAGAGTCTATAGCATGCATGAAGCATGGCAGATCAATCGGTTCCAAATAAAATAATTCATGAAAAGAAAATGGAGCAAATGATCGTAATAAAGAGGCAATATGCTCTTGAAGAGCGACGACATAACACTTCGTGAAACCTCTAGAAGAGGTTCAGGTACCTGAAAATAATGAAGTATGAGATCTCAATAAGTTATGTCGTAATGTGAACCGATACGAATGATTTATCGTCGATGATATCTTTAGTATAATAGCGCGCAATATTGTATAATATTATGAGGATTTGAATTCTACGTTTATTGAAACATGCTGACGTAGAAATAATTATCAGGTGGAATATGCTTCTTGGTAAGCATAAGGTTTATTTGGCCTGCAGTCCTGACACTAGAAGATGTCATGTATTTAATATTGAATGGTTCACTTGATAATGAAATTTAGATAAGAATCCCAGAAGGATTAAAGATGCCTGAAGAATATAGTTCAAAGTCTCGAGAATTATATTTAATCAAATTATAAAGATCGTTATACGATTTAAAACAATCAGGATGTATGCGGTATAATCGCCTTAGTGAGTACTTGATAAACGAAGGTTACATAAATGATGTCATTTGTCCTTATAAAGAAAATGGCATTAGAGTTTATTATACTCGTTGTTTATGTGGATGACATAAATTTCATTGTAACTCCAGAAGAGGTCCAGAAGGCAATTGAATAGCTAAAGAAAGAATTCAAAATGAAAGATGTTGGAAGGACAAAGTTTTGTCTTGGTCTGCAGATTGAACATTTAGCAAACGGGATCTTTATCCACCAATCTGTCTATACTGAGAATGTTTTGAAACAATTTTACTCGAACAAAGCACATTTATTAAATAATCTAATGATTGTTCGATCACTTAAAGTGAGTAAAGATTCATTCCGACCTCCAGAAGAGGGTGAAGAGATTTTTGGTCCTGAAGTACTATATCTTAATACTATTGGTACACTTATGTATTTTGCTAATAGCGCAAGGCTTAATATGGCCCATTATTTTAACTTACTAGGTAGGTACAGTTTCCTTTCATGTAGACATTGAAACGGAGGTAAGCATATATTGTGATATCTAAAGGGGTCTATTGATATGAGTCTATTTTATACTAACAAAGATAGTTTGGATTTTGTTAGTTATGCGACTGCAGGTTATTTATCTGAACCACATAAAGAAAGATCTCAAATAGACAATGTGTTTACTTACTGAAGTACTTCTATGTCATGGCAATCTACAAAGTAGTCTATCATTGTCACTTCTTCAAATCATGCTGAGATAATAGTTATCCATGAGACAAGTAGAGAATGCATATGACTGAGATCAGTGATACATTTCATCAAAGAGAGATGCAGCCTGAAGATCGATAGCAAGGTTCCCACAGTCATATTTGAAGACAGTACAACATGCATAGCTCAATTAAAAGAAGGCTTTATAAAAGGAGATATAATGGAGCACATTTCGCTGAAGTTATTCTTCACATATGATCTCCAGAAGAATGGCGATATTGGTGTACAACAAATCCGTTCAAGTGACAATCCAACAGATTTGTTCACCAAATCTTTACCAACTTCAACTTTTAAGAAGATGGTACACAAGATTGGAATGCGAAGACTGAATCAGTTGAATTGGGATCTTCATCAGGGGAGTAAGAATACGCGTTGTACTCTTTTTTCCTTAATCAAGATTTTTATCCCATTGAATTTTTCCTGATAAAATTTTTAATGAGGCAACACTCAAATACGTATTTAGTAGATTTTTCTTTATATGAACATCTAAGGGGGAGTGTTATGTAATATATAAAAACATATAGAAGTCCATGTGTCTTGGACAAAAAGCCAAGTGGCTCCTTACTATGAAAATGCAAACGTGAGTCATCCTCCACCCCTTTATTTTGGTTGAATTTTTTGGCTATATATAGCCATTATCAAGAATAAATGTGTAGAACTTATATACTCTTCATTTTGGCATACTTTTACCTTTGTTACTTCTATATATAATTTTATATCAGTTTACTTGCTTATATGAGATACTAGATATCGAAGGTCCGTGCTAGTACGGGCCCAATATATGTTATTTTTTAGTCTCAATTTATATGATACAAATAAAATTTTGATAATTAATTATCTTTTAAATATTTTTTTTAGATATTTTAAATTGTTAGCTATTGTAATTTATAATAGTTTTTTAACATTGTAATTTACTATTTTAAATTATTAGCCATTATAATTTATAATACTCTCCTTGTCCAAAGTTTTGTAGCATTGATAGTCTATTATATTTTGAGAATAATTTAAATTTTTAATTATTGAAATTTATAATACTTTTTCTTCTATTTCAATTTAAGTGACACTGATATAATTTCGAGAGTCAATCAAATATCACGATTGAAGTTCCGAAGTAGACATGTCTTAAATGACTCATAATAACTTATTAGAAGTGATACAATAAAATTACTATAAAAAATAGTTGTCAAAAAAAATTAAGCGGGCCTTATATAAGATGTCAAGTTGATTTAAAACATCAATAATTAATTTATCTTTTTTTTGTTTATTTTATTTTTTTATTAAATATTTTTTTAATATTTAATTGACTCATAATAATTAATTAGGAATAAAATAGTAAAATTACGGTTGAAACAACTAAAGCAAACATATCATAAATGTCTATTTTACTCTTTTTTTTCAAATATTATTAATTTTTTAATACGTAAATGACATATAATAATCAATTAGGAAATAACTTATTAGAAGTGGTATAACAAAATTAATATAAAAATTAGTTGTGAAAAAAATTTAGACATGCCTTATATAAGATGTCAAATTAATTTAAAACTTCAATAGTTTGTTTATCATTTTTTTTGTTTATTTTATATTTTTTATGAAATATTATTAATTTTTTTAATACTTAAATGACTTATAGTAATTGATTAGGGATGAAATAATAAAATTACGGTTGAAGCAACTGAAGTACACATGTTATAAATGTGTATTTTTTTTTTAAAGATTATTAATTTTTAATACTTAAATGACATATAATAATTAATTAGGGATGATATAGTAAAATCACGGCTTAATACTTAAATGACCTATAGTAATTAATTAGGGATGAAATAGTAAAATTACGGTTAAAGCAGCTGAAACTGACATGTCATAAATATCTATTTTATATTTTTGTTAAATATTATTAATTTTTAAATACATAAATGACATATAATAATTAATTAGGGGTGATATGGTAAAATTACGGAAGAAGCAGGCATGGCGACCACCACCTGCTTACAAGCCTCTTCTATATATTAGAATATATAATTTTCATTTCACATGGTCTCTTAACTACTCAATTTAGGACAATTTACTTAAAAAGTCAGCCAAACAAATTTTATTACTAATATCATTCAAAAATCACCCAACTATTGATATTTCCTCTAGAAAAGTCACCCGACCAATTTAAATAGTTTTTTTTCAGAAATTTTATTTCCATGAAATTTTGGGTTTACGTTAAATTTTTAATGAATAATAGGGTACTCATTTTATTGACCCAACCCACTTAGTCCGCCCGCTAAAATTATATTATAACCTAAGGATTCACTACGGATACTTTCTAAAATTGCTCCAATCTTCGCAAATTGATTGAATAAATCTCCCATCTTCTCTGAGACATTGAACAAATATGAATCAATGAATATCCTATCAGTGACAATTTTATTTTTCTATTCCTCCCTAATACCTTCGAACCCACAATTTTAGGTGAAGGGTGTTTATCACTTGAACAATCCCACTTGTTCAAATGCTATTCGTTCAACTTGAGGAGCAAATTTCTTTTTTTAATTGATCGATTTTCTGTGCCCTACAAGGGTGATGATAGGAATAAATTTGTATTTTATAAAGTAGATTAATAGATGTGTGCAATCATTAACTCAAATAAAATGGTTGAATAGCCACTTAACCATTTCTGCCCCATATGGGCCATATTAATATTCATGAATAGCTCTGGCATAAATTTAAGAGGAAGGAGTCAGAAGTACCTTTTTAGATATTAGAATTAATTTTAAAATATCATCTGATTAGCTATTGGGTCAAAAGTATTCTTTCATTCATATTTATGACTTAAATATATTCTTACAATTAATGACCTTTTTAAAAGAAAAAATTACAAAAGTAGTATACTTAAGACTATAATTACAATAAATAGCAACACTTTTATAAAATTACAGTTTATAGCAATAGTTACATTATTTCTCATTAACTAGGCAAATGCATGTTTTACTCTCACAACTTTACATTTTTCTATTTTCACTCCACTATTTCACCTTCCTCAAATATAGTCATATCTTTTACCCTTTTTTTTCATCTTATTTTTTATTTTATTTTATTTTTATTTTTTTATTTCCACTTTATTTTCTCTCTTCTATTTCTCTTTTTTTTTTTTTTCTTTTTTCGTTTTTGATTATCTTTTTATTTTTTGTTTTTTTCTCTCTTTTTCATATTTGAAAATAATTATCTCCATAATGTTCAAGATTTCAATATAAAACATCGTTACTGTCTTTTACTCTCTTATATCTCTACCTTTTTTTTCTTATTATTTTTTTCTGTTATAAATGTATTTACATTATAGTGAATGTCTATCAAGATCTACTTTGATATCTATTAGGATTTGAAGCATCCGTCTTTTACTCAGATTAGGAGTAAATTTCCCCTATAAATAGAGAGATTTTGTTCATTGTATTAACAATCATATAATCTCTCATCCTCAAGAGAAGAAATAAAAATTACTCTCTCTTCTCTCTCTACTCTTGTTCTTTATTCTTTCTTGCTTTATAACACATTATCAGCACGAGACTCTGACAAACAAGGTGATATTATAAATCTAAAGGTCAAGGTTAGTAATTCCTTATATTATTTGTATTTTTCTATTAATGATATAATTATTGTTGGATTTGAGAAAAAATAATTGGTTTGAAACTATTTATATTTAAATTTATTCCTCAAGAACAATATTATCAAAAAGGATGATAATATGTTGGGTTCAAGTCCCATCGATTCATGCCTAAGACACCTTTATATGGATCAAATATTGAGTTTGAATCTCAATACACCATGTTTTGCGAAAATTTTGACTTATGAAAGAGAGTCGCCACTTAATTTTGAAAAGGAATTAAGAAACCTTTAGAGAGTTACTTAAACGATTCAAAACAGGAAAATCATTTTAAGTTAAGAGATTCTGAGTAAGTGGTTCTTATTAACATTTTAGGAAGGTGTTAGGCACCTAAAATGTCTGCTATCTTGCGGTTATCCGACCTGTTTGAAAACATTCTTTTGATTAACTTCGGAAAATCAATTTGTTGGATAAATAGTTGATTAAGGAAAGAGGTTTTGCAAAATTAGTCTTTTAGCGACTTAGTTAGGGATTTAACTAGGTTCGCAAAGAGATAAGTAAACAAATAAAGGAGGAAAGGGAAAGAAGGGAGAAGTAGTGATTTAGGCTTTTACGCCCAAACCATCGGCCCTGTCCTAATCTAGTTGGGTTCTCAACCCATTTTTCTTTTTACCTGTCCTAATTCTATCTTTCGAGACCTTGGCTCGAGTTTCGATTCACCTGTATTAGTTTACAACTTTGGCTTCGAGGCCCAAATAAATGAATAACTTAAACAAACGACCAAATAAATAAATGAATACAATAAGAAATAAAATAATAAGGGAATGAGACTTTTAAGCCTCTTTGTCGCTTCAACAATGAGACTTTAACCCATTTTCCTTCATCTTTCGACTCCTCGATTTCGGTATGCCACGCGATAGCTTTGGATTTAGAACTTCGGGCCGGACTCAAAGAGGTGGGCCTCATGGGCTCATTAGGGAATGCAAGGGGAAAGAGTCCATTTGGGACTCCAAGGTGGATTCATGCAAAGTAAAAATAAAAAATATATTAATATGAGGTCAACTGAGAAAGAAAAGAAGGAAAATTAACATAGGTAAATACAAAAGTCAAGTTACGGAGACAAGGAAGTAAAATATATAATGCACAACCATCTGAAGTAAAGAAAACAGAGAGTGCACTAACTCATGCTCGGTCACAAAAGAGAGGAAAATATAGAAAAGGTTAGTAAGCAAGTACGAGGGTAGATTCGGAGTCAAGCAGCATACTAAGCAAATGATGTCTTGGTGTATACTTTGTTTGCACCTAAGTGTAAATGACATGCTTAATACCTAAGAACGTATGATGCGTGGCAATATATCTGGTACGCGAACATACTATAAATTCATTTGAAAAATATTCGTGGTCAAAATACAACTTGCTTCATGTTCAATTAATACAAACAATCACAAATAAAGCTTAGGCAAGATTCTATCGAGCTAAAAATATGATTGGAATATGGACGAGGCTTTGAATACTCGCCGAGACATCAAAACATAATGCTTATATGTTATCCAATTTCATTAAAAAGGACAAACACCGAGAAGCTGAAGCCTAAGCAACAATAGCATTGAGAACGAGTGAGGTGTCTAGTACTTAACTCATGAGTCGTAGCAATAGCTATAAAGCTAGCAGTCTCGAAGGAAGAGAAAAAAAAACAATTTCCCTTCTGAATTTCGAGCTTTCCAGTCACAAAAAGCAATAACCTTGAAAATTGTAACACGTTAATTGCACCCGACCCCGAGACAAACAATATGTAAATCTGGAATAGTGCTTAAACAATTTGCAGTATTAAGTTTGGCAGTAGGCATTTGAGGATAGAAACAAACGATTGAGACGCGTTGTTCCATCCTTAATCCTATTTTTGAAAGTAAAATAAATAGAACTTCATCCCTACCTTCTTGATATTATTGATCAAGAAAGATCCTTGGGAATCCTTAGCCTGAGTATAAACTATACACAACGTGATGACGATAAAATTAAACTAATTTCTCTGAACAAACACACTCAAATGTCTAGCATCTCAAAACACAACTATATTTGTCCTTCTAATATGTTTTCATTCTGAAGGTGACTTAAAGAAAAGAATGGAAATCTAATTTCTGTTTTTTGAGACAAAAGGAAAGGCATAATCCGCAGACTAAAAGGGGAATGTGGCAGGGTATACTATCCTCATCCTCACTCTCCCTCCGACAAACTCAAACAAAGTAGTCATCGAGAAATCCTAGGATTTTCTAGCATATTTTCAGACCTTACTCATTGTCTTTTTGGCACCTAAGAAGCCAATGGAACTTGAGAGGTAGATCTACTAGCGACTGCTAGCTTGACAATTGTGACACCAGCTAATAGTAACGGCAGACAAAGCGCCATCCAGTAACAACTACAATCCAAACCACATCAGGTTAAAACTACTACTCACAGAAAAAACTTTGACTGGAAAATTAGCTATTCGAGCCACAAGCAGTATGCAAAGATGAGGCATTAGGTTGAAAATTATTCAGTAACGCCAAGATGGATGATAGATTTATGAAGCCAAGATAAAATAACAACGAGAAATGGAGCAAAAAATCAGAACAGTGATCACTCTTAACATAGCAAATATATCTAATCATCATGCACTAATCAATAACTTATGGTCTTTAATACCTCTACAGCAGACAACCCAGCCTCATTCATTTCAAACAGATAACTACTTCTACGAATAAAGAGGGATGAAGCAGGAAACAACAAAATTAAAAGGGACGAACGTGCGTTTACCTCTTTCGGGGCAGCAAAACAGGAAGACGAGCTATCAGCAGAACCGTTACCTTCGGGAGTTAATGTTGTCGATCAGGGAATTCCCAATTGGTCGACCAGCTTTCAGAAAACTTTCTCCCAAACTAATATTTTCAACCTGGATTCAGAAAATCCAAAAATTTTCCTTTCTCTGTTTTCGAAATCAGAAACTTATTCAGAAGATTTCCCTCTTTTTGAAACCTTAATTTTTTGACCCCAGAATTTCTTATCCAAAAGAAAAGAAAAAGCCCGCAATTTTTATATACTCTCCTTCTTCAAACCTCCCTTTTTTTTCAAGAAACAAAGGCCCTCCTATATATAGAAGGTGGAAGAAAAGGTCCTCTAGGATTTCCAATTCGAAATCCCTTTTCCAGCTTGGCGTTTTGTCAGTATGTACCAATTTGGGAATGGTGGACCAATTAAAAACGAGCCAAACAGATTCCAATCCGAAACCAAATAGAAAACATCCTAATATGTACCTGATTCGTACCATTATCCCAAAATTTACGAAGCTGAACGTTAGGAGAGACACCTACGCACGTTCTAGAACATCCTCAAGTCTCGTTCGTACGATTTTGCATGAGGAGCGTGAAGGGAGCCATAGACGGGTTGGTTATGAGTTGTTGATTGAATGATATCCGATTGTGGCTAAGAAATGGGTCGGCAGATCGCCGGCGCCGTTGGAGCTGAAGGGATCGGATATTTGGAGCCATTTTTTGGTCGATGTTAAAGGTTATTCTTGTTTTATTTGCTGCTGAAGAGGAAATGAATGGGCATGGGCCGGTTCAAGTTGCAGATTGGGCTATTATGGAAGGTGTTTTGGGCTTGTTAAGGCTGCCGTATATTATTTGGGAAGGATTGGGCTAGTAGTGTTAGTTAAGGGATCATTTAGGCTTTAAAGGAAGGCTGCAAAATTAATTAAGTGGGTTGTTGGGTAATTAAATGGAGGCTGAAATTGAGCTAAAAATTTTGGGTCGATGTGAGTAGAAGGGTTTCGATAATTAGGATTCTGATTTTGAATTACAAATTTAGGCAGTCAAAATTAAATTCTAGCCAAATTGAATACCAATTAGTCAATTGCATTGCAATTGGGGCCAATTTGATTTCCATTATGGCCAAATCTAATAGATTGGCTAAATTAAATTGAAATTTGATACGAATTAATACTTCTTTTAATCCCAAGCTTCTTTATTTAATAAAAATCAAACACGTATTTATCCAAAAAAATTAATTTTAAGAATAAATTATATTTAAATCAAGATTTTTCAACCATTTGAATTTATTTTCAAAATAATCCTTGATAAAAAATTCAATACTCCGTAAAATAGATATTTAAGTAACAAAATTACATATTTTCGTATAATTGAATACGATAATATATAATCGCTACTTAAAATGATAAGTTTACCCAAATAAATCCTTTGTAAAGATTCTTATTCAGATAAAATATATGTTGTGATTTAATTCAAAACTCAACAAGCTCGGAATTAAACTTAGTCGTGGAGGGTAAAAATTAGGTGTCAACAACTGTTCCCTCCCTTTGGGTAGGGTGGATGCAAGTAACCCTTGGCAAAGGGAGGTTGACGTTCCTAATTTTTGTCCGACCACAAATTCGAATCTGAAAGACATTGGTTTTTCGCACGAGTTTCATAGATTTATGGACGAACCTCGGTATCATATTTCCTACATATCTCAGGTTACATGAGAATTCAGGCCACTTGTAGTTCATAAAGCTTGATTTTAAGCACGAGTTTTGGAGTTTTTTTATAAAACCGAAAAGTTGGGGAATGAAGGGATTTGGGGGGAGGTTGGAATGCAGTCGAGTTTTCTATAGAGAGACCGGCCTACATATCCCCAAGATTTCAGAGAATCAGACTGCTTGTAGTTCGACTCGATCGGTAGAAAATATAGTCTTCTATTTCAGACGATCTTTGGCTCGGGATGAGTGATAAGTTAATGAGTTGCGGAAAAGAGGCTTTTAACCTCTTAACCATGAACGTGGAGCTCTTCTTATCCATAGGTAGGAATTTACGTGGGCATAATTTCCAAAACTCTAAGTGTGTTTCCACCCGAATTTGAAAGAAAAGAAAGTTCCCCTCAGTATGAGTTAACAAACATCCCAGAGGTAAAGGTGAGACCAGAATATCCAAAAGTACCCACATGCCTTCTAATAGAGGCGTGGTTAGATGATGATGGTGATCATCATTTAGCTCGCGTCTAGAGAGTTTGACATCTCTCTCCAGACTATGTCTCGTTTTGCTACTAAGAAAGAGCCCCACATTGTGCTGCGTCCTTTTTGGAGTTGTCCGCACCTGTGGTTTTGATTTGATATTTTCATCCTTCCGGATGCTTTCGAAAATTTCTCAGGAAAAAAGTGTTAGTAGTAAACATAATTCGCGAAAGAGGTATGTAGTCTTTTACCATATCTTCGCGTGAGTTTTTGTCTAGAAAGTAGAGTTATCCTTTCTTGTACCTGTTTGATAGGAAATAACTCGCAATAACAGACACAACACCCTCCTTGGTAGTTGTATAATTAGCTTATCTGTCGAGCAAATATGTTTTCAAAGTGGGGTGACCCCGGTGATACTTTATGCAGAACGTTCCCTACAACCGTGTAATCTTATACTGGTGTGGCAACCTTTTTGGTTACCTGTATTACTTGTCGTATGTGGAATGATAACCTCTCCGGTTATAGCCGATGATCGATTTATAAATTTTCCTCAAATTGTCAATCTTTGGATAATCTTGCGTATTATTTGATATTCGATATGAGGCGACTTACATATATCCTTTGAATTTCTAGCTTTTTGGCAATCCTGCACATTATCCGACTTTGGATAAGAGATGGCTTACAAATATCTCTCCAATCGCTAGCTTTCAGGTGTTCCTACACATCATCCGACCTTGGATACAATATGACTTATAGATATTCCCTCAAATTGATAGTCTTTGGGTAATCCTGCACATAATCGATCTTGGATATGACGCAGCTTATAGAGAACCCTTGGACGTATCAATTTGGCAATCTTCCATATCCTCCGGTAAGGATTTAGTTGCGACTTACGGATAACCTTTGAACTATCAACTTTTGGACGATCTTGCACACTATCCGATTAGGATGTTGTTGTGGCTTACGGATGACCTACAGGCTATCAACTCATAGGTGATCTTGCACACTATCCTATTTCAAATAATGTGACTTATAGGTGACCCTCAAATTGTCAATTTCCAGGAAACCTTATATATCATTCATCCTTGGATAGAGACTTAAAGACGTCCCTTCAAATCGTGTACCCTCGATGCATTCATATGCTGATTCATGAAATAGTGAGATATCCTTGACGCCAGCATTTTTGTCTAGCGTGTCAACAGATGTTGAATGCCTTCTGGGGAGATGGTATGAGATGGCCTTTGCGACAATGATATGTAATGGCCCTCGGGGCAATGATATGCAATAGCCCTTGTGGCGATGATATGCAATAGCTCTTGTGGCGATGATATGCAATAGCCCTTGTGGCGATGATATGCAATAGCCCTTGCGGCGATGATATGCAATAGCCCTTGTGGCGACGATATGCAATAGCCCTTGTGGCGATGATATGCAATAGCCCTTGTGGTGATGATATGCAATAACCCTTGTGGCGATGATATGCAATAGCCTTTGTGGCGACGATATGCAATAGCCCTTGTGGCGATGATATGCAATAGCCTTGTGGCGATGATATGCAAATAGCCCTTGTGGAGATGATATGCAATAGCCCTTGTGGAGATGATATGCAATAGCCCTTGTGGCGATGATATGCAATAGCCCTTATGGCGATGATATGCAAATAGCCCTTTTGGCGATGATATGCAATAGCCCTTGTGGTGATGATATGCAATAGCCCTTATGACGATGATATGCAATAGCCCTTGTGGCGATGATATGCAATAGCCCTTGGGGAAATGATAAAAATAATTTTACCTGAATTCATCTGACATCGTCTTGCTTTCTACATGTACCTGTGCTCAAGGTAGGTGATTAGTAGACACAAAGTCGCTTTTGCTAGCGACTATTTTTAGGAAACTTCTAAATACAATATTTGTAAAGAAGACTAGGCGCTTTTGTTTGTCGCCTATGATCTCAAGAAATGAGATGGACAAATCAAAAGGTCCTCAATAAATAGCTGTTAACCCATTTTTAGGGCTACCCTAAAATACCATTCTTGGGCATTAATGATCTGTTGTGGCTTCTAATTTGCTCGGGGATTTTTGAAAGAGACTCTCATTTTTGTGTATTGATCCCTGCATCCACAGAAAAATGATTAGTTTGAATGAAATTACTCCATGTTGACCTTCTTCGATCCTTGATTTGCTCCTTGCCATCTCTCGGACATTCCGTCATGTTGGTACTTCCACCTTGACACTCCATCCCAAATGATGTCTAGGCAAGTACTAAATAAGTGAATCGTAAGATTTTTGAAAATAGACTTAAATTTTTGAAAATAATTTTGAAAACTTCTGTAAAACTTTAGAAAATCTCTGTCAGTCATGTCATGTACTAGCTCAAGGAACGTCTTCCTCGTAGTTTTGACTATATTCGACGGATGGTTTCCAAAATGCATGATCATCGTTGGAGGGTTTCTTCAAGTAGTTCTATCATAGCCAAAAATTGAGTCTACCCAGACTTTGTTACAGTTGGTGGCTTCCAAAGCTTTAACCTCTGGTGCGGGGGAATTTGGAATATGTTCCGGCATTTGGTGGAAATTTTGAGGTCTTTCTCAAAATTTCTGCCTCAGTTTAAAGTTGTTTGAGATGATACCAATCCGAGTGGATCTGAAGTCTTTGTTGATCTTCATTCTCTTTGTTGGATGTCGATCTTCTCTTGTGAATTTTTGAGATTCCTTCTTGAAAATTCTGCCCCAGTTTCCATTTTCTGGGGTTATATGACTGAGCCGTTGGGGTGCCTACATATCCCGTTGAAGCAGAAATCAGGTCAAACGTAGTTCAGGTTATAGGGGGAAAGGATAAATTTTCCTAAGTGGTTGACCGAAGCCGACATAGGCCGCCTACGTATCACTTTCTTGAGAATTCAGGTCAAACGTAGTTCGTAAATTAATGAAAAGGGATTCTAGGCATTTACACACTAGCAAACAATATAACTACAAAGGTGATTACAAGTAAACTAAGAAAACACAAAAACTAGAACATCATTCAAACATAATATCTCTTTACCGCATCAGAATTGATTGGTTTGGTCCACTCTGTGCCATCCATCTCAGACAAAATCAGAGCTCCTCCAGATAGTACCTTGCGAACTATGTATGGCCCTTGCCAGTTTGGAGAGAATTTGCACTTGTACTCCTCTTGGTGAGGGAATATTCGCTTGAGAACCAGTTGCCCCACTTCAAATGTTCGAGCTCTCACCTTCTTGTTAAAAACACGAACCATTCTGTGTTGATACAACTGACCATGGCATACATCGACCAATCTCTTCTCATCAATCAACATGAGTTGCTTATGGAGAGCGTGGACCCAATCTTCGTTACTCAGCCCAGCTTCCTAAATAATCCTTAGAGAAGGTATTTCAACTTCGGCAGGTATCACAGCTTCATTCCCATAGACAAGTAAATAAGGGGTCGCCCCGGTGGAAGTTCGAACTGTTGTGCGATACCCTATCAAAGCGTAAGGTAACATCTCAAACCATGATCTATCATTTTCAACCATCTTTCTCAAGATCTTCTTGATATTCTTGTTGGCCGCTTCCACAGCTCTATTCATTTGGGGACGGTATGCAGTCGAATTGTGATGCACGATTTTAAACTGATCACAAATTTCACTCATCAAGTGACTGTTCAAGTTTGCCCCATTATCCGTAATGATTGATTTCGGCACTCCGAATCGACAAATCAAGTTATTCCTGATGAAATCTGCAACCACTTTCTTAATGACGGCTCTGTATGAAGCAGCTTCAACCCACTTAGTGAAATAATCGATGGCGACTAAAATAAATCTATGTCCATCGATACCGATGGATCTATAGGTCCGATAACATCCATGCCCCAAGCTACGAAGAGTCAAGGTGAACTTATTGCATGAAGCTCATGTGGAGGCATTCGAATCAAATCTCCGAGTATCTGATATTTTGGACATTTTTGCACATACTTTCCACAATCATTTTCTATAGTCATCCAAAAGTAACCGGTTCTCAGGATCTTTCTAGCAAGGACAACCCATTCATGTGGGGCCCACAAACTCCATCTTGTACGTCTTTTATCAATTTATTGTCTTCTGCAGCATCGACGCATCTTAGGAATCCCAAATCAGGAGTCCTCCTAAAAAGAATTTCCCCACTTGGAAAGTAATTCTTTGCCAAACGCCGAATTGTCTTCTTTTGGTTGTTACTAGCCTCTTCAGGATATATTCTAGATTCCAAATACCTCTTAATATCATAGTACCAGGGCTTCCCATCAGGCTCTTCTTCCACGTGTATGCAATGCGCGGGTTGCTCCTTCAAGCTTATTTCCAAAGGATCAATGTAACTCTGATCCGGGTGCTGAATCATGGAAGATATCGTGGACAAAGCGTCAGCAAACTCATTTTGTATCCGTGGGATATGTCTAAAATCAACATCCTTGAATCTTTGGCATAATTCTTGCACCAGCTCTACATAAGGAGTAATCTTGGGATTTTTTACCGCCCATTCTCCCCGTACTTGGTGAATCAGCAAATCTGAATCTCCGATGACTAACAATTTATGAACACCCATATCAAGTGCCAATCTGAGACCCAGGATACAAGCCTCATATTCAACCATGTTATTGGTACATGTGAAACATAACTTAGCTGTTACCGGATAATGCTGTCCCATTTCTGACACCAAAACTGCTCCGATTCCTGAACCTTTGAAGTTGACTGCCCCATCAAAAAATATCCTCCATCCGGGGTAAATCTCTGTAATGTCTTCTCCTACGAACAAGACTTCCTCATCTGGAAAGTAAGTTCGAAGTAGCTCATATTCTTTATCGACTGGATTCTCTGCTAAATGATCTGCTAAGGCTTGCTTTTTGACTGTTTTTTGGGTTACATACACAATGTCAAACTCACTCAACAACATTTGCCACTTGGCTAGCTTCCTCGTAGGCATGGACTTCTGGAATATGTACTTTAATGGATCCATTCTCGAGATGAGGTATGTTGTATAGGACGACAGATAATGCCTCAACTTTTGTGCCATCCAAGTCAAAGCACAACATGTCCTTTCTACAAGAGTGTAACGGGTTTCATATGGCGTGAACTTTTTACTCAAGTAGTAAATGGCTTTCTCTTTCCTGCCGGTCTCATCATGTTGCCCGAGGACGCATACAAAAGCATTTTCTGAGACTGACAGGTAAAGAAATAATGGAATTCCTTCTCTTGGTGGGACCAAAACCGGTGGTGCGGACAGGTATTTCTTGATGCGGTCAAAAGCTCTCTGACATTCTTCTGTCCACTCATTCAGTGCATTTTTCTTAAACATCTTAAGAATTGGCTCGCATATGACTGTTGATTGAGCGATGAATCTGCTAATGTAATTCAAACGACCCATGAAACTCATAACTTCCTTCTTGGTCCTTGGCGGTGGCAAGTCTTGAATTGTCTTGATTTTAGATGGGATGGGTCTAGCTCGATCCCTCTTCTGCTGACTATGAACCCTAACAACTTTCCCGATGGCACACCAAAAGCACACATAGCAGGATTTAACTTCAAACTGTACCTTCTTAATATGTTGAAGAATTTCTCCAGATGAGTCAGATGATCCGAACTCTCGCGGGATTTGATAATTACATCATCCACGTACACCTCAATCTCTTTATGGATCATATCATGGAAAATAGTCGTCATAGCCCTCATATATGTTGGACCCGCGTTCTTGAGACCAAACGACATTACCCTGTAATGATAAATGCCCCAGGGCGTAATAAAAGCCATTTTTTCTGCATCTTCTTCATCCATCAATATCTGATGATACCCAGCGAAACAATCAACGAATGACTGCATTTCATGTTTTGCACAGTTATCGATGGGAATGTGGATGTTGGGCAACGAAAAATTATCTTTAGGACTGGCTTTGTTCAAGTCTCTATAGTCAACACAAATTCGAATCTTGTCGTCCTTCTTCGGCACAGGGACGATGTTGGCCAACCACGTTGGATATTTTGTGACCTCGACAACCTTAAACTGGATCTATTTTGTCACTTCTTCCTTGATCTTTAGACTCAAATCTGGCTTGAATTTCTGCATTTTTTGTTTGACTGGATCAAACTCAAAATTTATCGGCAATTTATGTGACACAATGCTGGTGCTCAACCCTGGCATATCATCATAGGACCAAGTAAACACGTCGATGTATTCCCGCAACAGGTGGATGAGCTCTTCCCTTTGTGGCGCCGCCAGGTGGACACTGACACTTGTCTCTTTAATTTCATCGTGATCTCCCAAGTTGACTATTTTAGTTTCCTCCAAATTGGGTTTTTCGTAATTCTCAAATTCCTCCATATCTTCAACTAACCGTTCCTCATCATCGTCCTTCCAATCATCATTGTTCCCTTTATTTTGTTCGTTCAAGCTTTGATATGACACAACATTGGCAGGTTTTAAGCTACTGTTACTGTGATGGACAAACAAACTAAGTTAGATGATAAGAAAATAATAACAAAACATATGACTAGGAACGTTTTAGAAATAATATAGTTTTCCAAATAAATGAAGGCCTTTTCATTGAAATTTGAGAGATAATTACAAAATCATGGCTCGTGACTTGCACAAATACAAGTCCCTGCCTTTTGAAAGCAGTAAGATACGAAAAGAAAGTTTGAGATATAAAAGGTGGATCGTGGGGCCTCCTCCGGATCATCACCGATTTCAAAACTATTAGTAATTGCCCTTTCATCTACCATGATGGGCGACGGGTTAGGAGTGGAGTGGAGGTCCAATTTCGTAAGGCCTCCCCTGGCACAATCTGCTTCACCCCGCTGGACTTTGGGAGATCTTCTGGTACAGCATTGCATCCTTCGAACAAATCACCTATCCCATCCCCAAGACGATCATCATCGGACACTTCTCGTATAGGAAATGACTGGAACAGGAGTGGCACGGGCCTAAACAGACTCTTCTCTGGATCATCCTCAACCCTATCCTTCTTGGCAGACTGATATCCTAACCCGTACTTAGATCCTCTCTCTGGGATTGCAATTGGCTCGATAATTCCTTGCAAATTCTTGCCCAAGCCTTGACCAGGTTCTAACCCATTTCTTAACATCACCGTTACAATCATTTTGTAGACAAAAGACATTGCTACTTTGGGTGTCGAATCTCTGTCTGCAGCATTTACAATTTCCACTGTATAGAAACTGCTACCTTTTGGAATATCTTCAATTACCGGCACATAACCATTGGGACGGTCCGCTCGAATTCCTTCTCCTTGGATGACTACTTCATGATCTTCCCAAATGAACTTCAATAATTGATGAAGGGGTGATGAAACTGCCTTTGCACCGTGTATCTATGGTCTTCCCAAGAGCAGGTTGTAGCTAGGATGAATATCCATAACATGAAACTTAGTTTTGAACTCAGCAGGACCCATTTGGATGTGCAAATTAATCTCTCCTATGGTATCTCTCTGCCCTCCATCGAATGATCTCACATTTACATGGCTTTGACGAATTTTCCCCAGATCATAGCCCATTTAAACCAACGTAGAGAGGGGACAAATATTCACACCAGATTCATCATCTATTAATACATGATTAATTGCATAATCTCGATAAATGACGGTGACATGCATGGCTTTGTTGTGCATCGCCCCTTCAAATGGCAACTCTTCATCACTGAATGATATGCAATGATTCCCCACAATGTTCCCTATCATCGTAGCCAGGTTCTCAACACTCGTTCCTGCGGGAACATACGCTTCCTCCAAGACCTTTGATAAAGCCTGTCGGTGGTATTGCGAACTCATTAATAGTACCAAGACAGAGATTTGGGCTGGTGTTTTCTCCAAGTGTTTGACAATTGAGTAATCCTTTGGTTGCATACGCCTCCAAAATTCCTCAGCCTCTCCTTCAGTGATTGGCCATTTCTGTGAATCGTTTTTGTTGGTCAATTCCTCAGGGATGTAACATCATCCCGATCGCGTCATCCCTTGGGCAGCAGCGGTTTGCACAATAAATTCCTTTCTTAGCGGGGGAGCGTACACTTGAGTCGGGGCTGTCATCACTATAAATAGGGTTTTCTCGCTGATACTTAAGGCAGCCATAGCCTTCTCTATCTTTCCTACCTCTTCCGCTCTTTTGCGCTTTTTGGAGTTCACCTGGGTAATGGTCTTGCCAGATGCCCATTCGCCCTCTATCTCAATCATGTTAATTGTGGATCCCCCATGGTTGGGCAGTGGATTACTGCTGACATTTGGAGTAGGTGCCTGGAGCGTGATGACCTTTTGATCGATTAAATCCTGGATCTTGTGTTTCAAGTGGACACAATCCTCTGTACTGTGCCCTGTTGCCCCCGAATGATAGGCACAATGTTAACTTGCATTAAAAAATTGAGATTTGGGATTGACACTCTTTGACTGTATTAGTTGTAAATGACTGGCATTCCTCAATCTTTCAAACAATTGGGTACGACTTTCAGCTAGTGGGGTGAAGTTACGGGGAGGTTTCTTTTCGTAGTTTGGACGTTGGGGGTTATATTGGCTTAGGTTTGTAAGAGGGGGTACTTGGTGATAATTTGGAGGCGTTTGGAAATTTGTTCGGTTATTTAGAGGAGTGGCTTGGAAATGAGACTGATAATATGGCGGTGGAACTGGGTATTGGAGAAAGATGTTTGGCTGTGGAGCTTGGTATGAGGATTGGATGTTTGGGAGTGGAGTTTGGTATTGGGGGTAGGCGTAGAACGCGTGCGAAAGGTTAGGTGAGGGCGGGAAAATAAAACATTTCTTGAGTTGAACCGCGGTTTTGATTTTGTAATAGAATTAGCAGAAACTATACCTACATATTCCTTCTTCTTCTTAGAAAACATGGCAGTTCCAGACGATGTCGGGGTTTTGGCAATTTTCCCTGTCCGAATACCTTTTTCCAATGATTCTCCTATTTTTACCAAATCCGCAAAGGTTGCTCTGACAACGGACACCATCCTGGTATAATATTCTCTTTCTTGAGCGCGAGAAAACACGGATACCATTTCCTCCTCAGACATGGGAGGTTGCACTTTCGCAGCTTCTTTCCTCCAACGAAAAGCATAGTCTCGAAAACTCTCAACGCTCTTTTATTTGATCTGATCTAGTGAATACCGGTCAGGGACTATTTCGATGTTGAATGCGAACTGGTCAAGGAAACCCCTGTCCAATGCTTTCCAACCAGTCAACTTTTCCGGCCAATACACAACTAATTATGGTCAATACACAACATGATGACGATAAAATTAAACTAATTTCTCTGAACAAACACACTCAAATGTCTAGCATCTCAAAACACAACTATATTTGTCCTTTTAATATGTTTTCATTCTGAAGGTGACTTAAAGAAAAGAATGGAAATCTAAATTCTATTTTTTGAGACAAAAGGAAAGGCATAATCCGCAGACTAAAAGGGGAGTGTGGCAGGGTATACTATCATCATCCTCACTCTCCCTCCGACAAACTCAAACGAAGTAGTGATCGAGAAATCCTAGGATTTTCTAGAATATTTTCAGACCTTACTCATTGTCTTTTTGGCACCTAAGAAGCCAATGAAACTTGAGAGGTAGCTCTGCTAGCGACTGCTAGCTCGACAATTGTGACACCAGCTAATAGTAACAGCAGACAAAGCACCATCCAGTAACCACTACGATCCAAACCACATCAGGTTAAAACTACTACTCACAGAAAAAAAACTTTGACTGGAAAATTAGCTATTCAAGCCACAAGCAGTATGCAAAGATGAGGCATTAGGTTGAAAATTATTCAGTAACGCTAAGAGGGGATGATAGATTTACGAAGCCAAGATAAAATAACAACGAGAAATGGAGCAAAAAATCAGAACAGTGATCACTCTTAACATAGAAAATATATCTAAACATCATGCACTAATCAGCAACTTATGGTCTTTAAGACCTCTACAGCAGACAACCCAGCCTCATTCATTTCAAACAGATAACTACTTCTACGAGTAAAGAGGGATGAAGCAGGAAACAATGAAATTAAAAGGAACGAGCGTGCGTTTACCTCTTTCGGGGCAGTAAAATGGGAAAACGAGCTATCAGCAAAACCGTTACCTTCGAGAGTTAATGTTGTCGATCAGGGAATTCCCAATTGGTCGACCAACTTTCAGAAAACTTTCTCCCAAACTAATATTTTCAACCTGGATTCAGAAAATCCAAAAAATTTCCTTTCTCTGTTTTCGAAATCAGAAACTTATTCAGAAGATTTCCCTCTTTTTTAAACCTTAATTTTTTGACCCCAGAATTTCTTATCCAAAAGAAAAGAAAAAACCCCCAATTTTTATATACTCTTCTTCTTCAAACCTCCCTTTTTTTTTCAAGAAACAAAGTCCCTCCTATATATAGAAGGTGGAAGAAAAGGTCCTCTAGGATTTCCAATTCGAAATCCCTTTTCCAGCTTGGCGTTTTATCAGTATGTACGAATTTGGGAATGGTGAACTAATTAAAAATGAGCCAAATGGATTCCAATCCAAAACCAATAGAAAACATCCAAATGTGTACCTGATTCGTACCATTATCCCAAAATTTACGGAGTTGAACGTTAGGGGAGACACCTACGCGCATTCTAGAACATCCTCGAGTCTTGTTCGTATGATTTTGCGTGAGGCGCGTGAAGGGAGACATAGACGGGTTGGTTATGAGTTGTTGATTGGATGATATCCGATTGTAGCTAAGAAATGGGTCGGCAGATCGCCGGCGCCATTGGAGCTAAAGGGATCGGGTATTTGGAGCTGAAGGGATCGGGTATTTGGAGCCATTTTTTGGTCGATGTTGAAGGTTATTCTTGTTTTATTTGCTGATGAAGAGGAAATAAATGGGCATGGGCCGGTTCAAGTTGCAGATTGGGCTGTTATGGAAGGTGTTTTGGGCTTGTTAAGGTTGCCGTATATTATTTGGGAAGGATTGGGCTAGTAGTGTTAGTTAAGGGATCATTTAGGCTTTAAAGGAAGGCTGAAAATTAATTAAGTGGGCTGTTGGGTAATTAAATGGAGGCTGAAATTGGGCTGAAAACTTTGGGTCGATGTGAGTAGAAGGGTTTTGAAAATTAGGATTCTGATTTTAAATTACAAATTTAGGCAGTCAAAATTAAATTCTAGCCAAATTGAATACCAATTAGTCAATTGCATTGCAATTGGGGCCAATTTGATTTCCATTATGGCCAAATCTAATAGATTGGCTAAATTAAATTGAAATTTGATACGAATTAATACTTCTTTTAATCCCAAGCTTCTTTATTTAATAAAAATCAAACACATATTTGTCCAAACAAATTAATTTTAAGAATAAATTATATTTAAATCAAGATTTTTCAACCATTTGAATTTATTTTCAAAATAATCCTTGATAAAAAATTCAATACTTCATAAAATAGATATTTAAGTAACAAAATTACATATTTTCGTATAATTGAATACGATAATATATAATCGCTACTTAAAATGATAAGTTTACCCAAATAAATACTTTGAAAAGATTCTTATTCAGATAAAATATATGTTGTGATTTAATTCAAAACTCAACAAGCTCAGAATTAAACTTAGTCGTGGAGGGTAAAAATTAAGTGTCAACACACTATATTGATGATATTGTGATGGCTAAGGCAAAATAATGGGTGTTTGATGAAAAGTTTGAAATTCGACCCATTGAATATGCTCCATTCCATGAAGTGAATGTGGTAGCAATATATGATAAGTCTAAAATATGACAACTTACTTCATTCTTGAGGTGTATGTGGTAGCAGTGCATAATATGTTTGAAAGAAGGCAAGTGATTGAATGCACGAATATACACATGGAGGGATGATACAAGTCAAATGGCCACCTTAATTTTTGAAGACATGATTGGAGGTTATCATTTAAAGGCTCAAGACTTGGTCACCCCAAGGGCACAAGAATATGCAAGGAAGACCCGTTTTAAGCACAAGCAAGGCCGTGTGTGGAAGATTTCTTGGAGCATCGAAGACTTGAGGACTCACGATGTTGGACAACACTTAATGGGTCATGATTTGGTCATCTTCATTAAGGGTATTTTGGTCACTTCATTGGGTCCAAATGCACTCCATGGCCACCCACTCTTTAAGGGCATTGTTGTCATTTTGCCTTGTTTTGTAATAGAATATAAATAGAATATTTTAGGTCTTTTTCTCATTAGTTGTTTATTGATGGAAGACAAACTCTCTCTCTAGTGTGAGGAGTGTAATACCCCTTAGTTGTAGGGCTTGGAAAAGTCACCAATCCGTAACTAGGGCTGCCCAAGTGTGGATATCACTTGTGTTGCATCGTTGGCTTGATATGTTGGTGATTCGGGAGGTAAAGTCCCTCTTTTGTCAACGTAAGAGTTTGGTGTTAACATTCATTAATCTTAGGGTCCTTACATGTGGTTATGATTCTTAGATTCTTGAATATTGTATGTCAAACTATCTATCCATCTCTTTTGTTAACATTGTATTGTTGTTGGTCTTTGAAGTCTAGTGAAGTCGTGTGGGGCTCTTTCGATTCACTAGCATTGTTGTTCTTGTGTTCATCTCTTTTTTTGCTCAAAACTAAATCTAAAGTCTAGTGAAGCCGTGAGTGGCCTATTTTGATTCACTAGCACCTTGTTGTTCAACTTGTTGTTCTTGTGTTGGCTTGAATCTCTTGATACACACTTAGTCTTGTAGCAAGGGACAATATGATAATTATCATCAAAAGTGATGATATTTTCACACGCTTATATGATTATAAGGTATGCTAGAGAAAAATTCTCTACATTATATGTATGTCTCGATTTGCTTCTGAAGTAGCAAAATCTTGAAAGAGGTTATAAGTTATCATAATTTGATAGGCTTAAGGCACGATTATATTCCATTCCTGGGGAATGAGAAACTTGTTAATGCAAACGTGCACTTGATTGTGATTGTATCACAACTCACCTTCGAAAGAGGTTGAATAATTTTAAAATCTACTTCTAAAGTAGTAAATCTGAAATTTATTCATGTAATAGTAAATCTGAAATTTACTAAAGAAAAAGTACATGTCATGGTAAACTTGGAGTTTACTAGAATAAAAGTTCATAAATTGATATGAATGATTGTGACATCTCGAAGATGTGCATGTATTAAAGAACTAGAAGATTCTTCAAGAATTGTTTATGTCGTTTGTTCTTATGACAAGTTGGTTGGACCAACTAATATTGGGATTGGATCCCTTCAAATCTGAAAATTATAAAAGGTGAATAAGGGCTCGTTCATCTATCGTGTGATATGTTGAAAAGATGCATCAATAAGATGATCACATGTACATTCATTGTCAACCTGCAGTTTGACATTCATAAAATTACTTGCTCAATAAAATTGAGTTAAGAACATAATTTTCAGATTGTGCAATCAAGAAAGTTATCTTGATGATGATGGTTTGGTATTGAATGCCTTCGATAAGTAGGTAAATCATCGCTAATGAGAACAAAGTTTCATGTATTAGTCTGAAATATGATATGTTGCATACAATAACACTTGTATGCATTAGACCAATAAATTATGATTATTTCTTCCCTCTCAATTGGTTCAAGGTCGGGAACCAATTATTCCATCTAATAATTTTGATGTGCAGTATACGATTAATGAATATACCATAATGCACAACGATGGATTCCTAAAAGAAGTAGAGGATGTATGTTAGTTTTCCTAACATAAGAGGGAGATTATAAGCGCTATGAAATATGTTAGGAATTATCACCATATCCTCATCCAAAAGATAATTCAAGTCAAATGCTGAAAGCATCTCATATTAAGCGCAAGTGCTCTTATTTTGTGTTCCTAAAGGACAAAGTCTATGCATGCGTGAAGCGTGGTAGACTGATCGGTTCCAAATGAAATAGTCCTTGAAAAATAAGAAGCAAATAATCATAATAAGAAGGCAATAAGATCTTGAAGAGCCTACGACATACCACTTCATGAAACCTTATGAGAGGTTCATGTACCTGAAAATAATGAAGTGATGAGATCTCAAAATATTATGTCGCATTGTGAACCGATACAAAATGATATATCATAAATATCTTTGACACAATATTGGCACAATATTGTGAAAGATTATGAGGATCTGAATTCTACGTTTATTTAAGCATGCTGATGTAGAAACATTTATCAAGTGACATGAAAGGATGCATTTTGGTAAGCGTAAAACTTATTTGATTTGCAGTCCAGACACTTGAAGATGTCACTTATGAAATGTTGAATATTGTCACTTGACAAAACATATGTGAAAACTTTTAAGGATTCAAACTTCTTGAAGCATAGAAAAGTTTTTGGGAAACTTATTTATAATCCTTATATTGTATAAGCTTATTGCTTGAACATCATTGGAACTCTTGGAGAGTTTTGAAAGCAATAGATTATTTGCTGAAATTCAAAATATATCGAATTGGATTGGTTATGAAGTACCATATCTTAGTGCAATTGATGCACTCATGTACCTTGCAAATACTACAAGGTCTATAGCCTTTTAAATCAATTTGTTAGCAAAGTATATTTCTGCTCCTACTATGAGACATCAAAATGGGATAAAACACATGAGCTTGTTTTATTCTAAAGATTGCAGTCCCGATCTTATTGGTCATGCTGATGTTGGGTACTTATCTGACCCGCATAAAGCTCGGTCTCAAATAGGCTATGTGTTCATATGTGGTGGTACTGCCATATCTTGGAGATATACAAAGAAGTCTATCGTAGCCACTTCATCGAATCATGCTGAGATAATAGCTATTCATAAAGCAAGCCGAGAATGTGTATGGTTGAGGTTCATGATATATCTCATTCGAGAAAAATGTGTTGTGAAATATGACAATCTATCCACAATTTTATGCAGAGATAATTCAACATACATAGCACATCTTAAGGGAGGATTCATAAATGGAGATAGAATGAAGCAAATTTTGCCAAAGCTTTTCTACATGAGCTACAAAAGAATGATGATATTAACGTGCAACAGATTCGTTCAACTGACAATGTGACTGATTTATTCACCAAATTTTCTCCAATTGCAACTTTCAAGAAGATGTTGCACAAGATCGAGATGCAAAGGCCAAAGATGTTCTCATTAGGGGGAGTTAATACGCGTTGTACTCTTTTTTCCTTACGAGGTTTTGTCCCACTGGGTTTTTCTTGTAATGTTTTTAATGAGGCAGCCGAAAGGCGTATTATTAGAGATGTGTACTCTTTTTCCTTCACTAGATTTTTTTCCTACTGGGTTTTTCTAGTAAGGTTTTAACGAGGCACATTATCTACCAATTAGACATTCAAGGGGGAGTGTTATAAATGTATTTACATTATAGTGAATGTATATCAAGATCTATCAAGATCTACTTTGATATCTATTAGGATTTGAAGCATCCGTCTTTTACTCAGACTAGGAGTAAATTTCTCTTATAAATAGAGGGGTTTTGTTCATTGTATTAACAATCATATAATCTCTCATCCTCAAGAGAAGAAATAAGAATTACTCTCTCTTCTCTCTCTACTCTTGTTCTTTATTCTTTCTTGCTTTATAACATTTTCATCTTATTTATTTATTTTTATTTTTTTCTTTTTCATTTTTTTCTTTCCACTTTATTTTCTCTTTTCTATTTCTCTTTTTTTCCTTTTTCGTTTTCTTTTTTTTCCTTTCTCATATCTTTTTTTTTTCTTTTTCTATTTTCGTTTTATTCTTCTTTTTTCTATTTTATTTTGTTTCTTTTTTTTCTTTTATTTTTATACTTCTATTTATCTTTCTTCCTTTTTTTTCTTTTTCACTTCTCTTTTTTTTGTTTTTTTATTTTTCTTTTTTTCCATTTTTAATTCTTCTATCTCTAACTTTTATTTTGAAAAGACAAATATGTACATCACATGTACATATTCAAAAAACAAACAAAATAAATAGTCATACAGATCTGAATATGTATTTCAGTACAAAACATATATATGTATTTACGAAATACATATCATATTCATATTAAACAGTAACAAACATAACTAGACTATATATATCTTCATATGTATTTGCGAAATACAAAGGTGACTCATATAAAATAAGAATATACATATGGATCAGGTATGTATTCTGTAAATACATATGCAGAGCTGTATGTATTTTATACGGTGTTGAATTTATCTTTGAACTGTACATACTATGTTATTTTAGAGGGTAACATATGTACTTATTTGTTTTCAATTACTGTTTAAGATATGTATCATGTATTTTTTTATTACCTATATGTATATGTATATAATTATCATTTTTCTTATAGAGATTTTATGTCCTATATGTTTATATATACATGTGAGTCAGATATGTATTTTTGTAAATACATATGCAGATATATATATGTATATTTTTTTATCGTAAATACATATGCAGATCTGTATGTCTATTTATTTTGTATATTTTTTGAATATGTATATATGATATAGATATGTGTCTTTTAAAAATAAAAGATAGAGATTGAAGAATAAAAAATAAATAAAAATAAATAGAAAAAACAAAAACGAAAAATAAAAATTCAGAAAAAAGAGAAATAAAAACTAGAAATAGAAGTGTAAAAACAAAAGCGAAAAAAAAAATAAAAAGAAAGAAGAAGAAGAAAACGAAAAAAAAAAATGAAAAAAGAAAAATAAATGAAAGAAAAAAAAAAAGGAAAAAAAAAAAAAGAGAAGTAGAAGAGAGAAAATAAAGTGGAAAGAAAAAAATGAAAAAGAAAAGGAAATTAAAATTAAAAAAAAAAAAGATTAAAAAAATGAAAAAACATACCAGCAAAAATAGTTAGAGATATAAGAGAATGATATTTTGAAATTTTGAAGATGATGGAAATAATAATATTCATATTTAAGTTTGATTTGGAAAAGGAATCTACTAATTTAAATAAGAGTAATTTATGAGAATTTAATTAGATGGATAATTATTTCTTATTTAACTCAACTAATTTGAGTAAAACAGGGACAGTAAATCTTGTTGTATATGTATTTGTATAGAAAAAGTTTAATTAAATACAAAATATAATTTATTATTTCTCGTAATTATAAAACTATTGCTATAAAAGTTACAATTAAGGTTCTACCGTTGTTATTTCTGAAATTTTTCCTTTTTAAAATCATAATTAATAAATTTATTTATTATGTGTCACTTTTCTATTAATTATAAATTAAATTATTTAAAATATTATTATCTTATAACAAAATTTAGACCTAACTAAACCTATTCAATCCAAACTCGACAATACCTATCCCAACCAATTAAATAAAAGTGATCCAACTGAAACTACTCAACTCATAGCTGGATTGTTCTTTGATTACTTTGCATTGAATAAAACACCATGTGTATTTTGCTATGCTTGGTTTGTGGGTGTTTAGAGTGGACAACTAAAATATTCCCTCACTTTAAATAAATAATATAACTATGTCATGGATATAAAAAATAACTAAAATAGGCTTAGTGTACTTTTTTATACACTCTCTCTATATATATATATATTAACGGAATGAGGTTAACAACGTCAAAAATGAATAGTACACTATTTGTGTGCACCATCTATATTTTTTTTTATAAAAATAACATAAATTTCAACCTTATTAGAATTATTTACACTCTCTCCCACTTTCTTAATTACTTTACTCACTCTCCCGATTTATATACATAACAAGACCGACATATACATAGAAATTTTTGTTTATAAAAAGACCGACATATACATGACAAGACCGATTCATATACATAACAAGTATGACAAGGTCGACATATACATAACAAGGCCGACATATATATAAGAAAACCGATTCATCTACATAACAGGGCCAACATATACATAGAAAGCTATGTATATGTAATCTTAGAGAAAAATGAGATTTTTGTAATATATTTGGAGAGATGAGATTTTTTGTAATAAGTGAAACTTAAGTTGAGGATTTGTGTAATTTTTAATTATTTTATATAGTGTACTATTTTTTGTGCATTGTGTAATTTATTTCATATAGTGTACTATTTTTTGTGCATTGTGTAATTTATTTCATATAGTGTACTATTTTAGTATATTATTCATTTTTTCATATAATATATAGTGCACAAAATAAATGCACATATATAAAAAAAATTGATAGTGCACAAAAATAATGCAATATATCCTTTCAACTTAATCCCTAAATCTCAGATCTTGATCTTCTCACTGCCGATCCCCGTTTAATTTGGTATAGAGAATGTACTAGAAAAAGTGTTCGTTATCAATATTTTCTCCATTTTCATCACTCAAATTCAATATTTTTTATTAAGAATAAAGAGATTTCATATTATATCACACTCGATGGTATTAAAACATCAATACAATATTTTATAAGAGCTAAAACTTAGATCTAATTAAACCTTATATTTATGACTTGATATCACGATAAGATAAGAGAATGAGGTCGAGCTAACTCGACTCTAAAAATTGATTTAAAAAATAAGAATTGTTGAAAGGATCAAAGATGAATACAAGACTACAAGGCAGAAGGAGCCAAGAAACAGTGTTTGGATTCGTGGTCCTTGATTTGTCTGGAAATTAAGTCCATCCATTCTTTCTTCTTAATACCAAGAAACTATCTTCTTATAAGAAAAATAAAGGCCTTGAGGCAAGCACACTAAAATTTACCTTTTTACTTTTCAGAGAGGAAGTGTTTGTGTGTGGGAGGGGGGCGATGGTGAGAAAGATAAAGATCTGAAATTACCTTCTGTTTGGATTGTGGTTTCTTATGGTTGTTATGGTATGGTATGGTTAGTAATAGTACCATGTTTGTTTTGATTGTTTCTCAAAATATATGGTATAGTATAGTTTAATTTCATGATTAGGGTACCATGAAAACCCTCACTTTTTTGAACCACCAATTTGATGGTATCCCATAATTTAGTTATTTTTTTCCAGTTATACCCTTATATGAAATTATCTAATACTATTTCACCCTTTTACCCTATATTACTTTTAATCCTATTCTATATTTATTTTCACGCTTATCTGATTCTTATTCCAACTGTAAATTCCTCATCATAGAATTCGTATGTTTACCTAGTCAATCATTTGTTCTTTTGACATTCATTAGGCTTCTTGGTAATTCGAAGCATCTTTTCACTATGATATATTCTTTTTGAGGTAATAACTGCATACAACTTTGATGGACAACTCATGTGCCCTTTAGCAGCCTGCTAAAATATTCTGGGTAAATAGAAGGCGAAGGAAAAGAGAACTAGAACATGAAAAGTTCAGTTCTGAGTTAGAATGGCAGCAAACATATTTTGTAATTAAAATAACTTCGTTTGGTGACTAAAATTTTATTAATATCAAAGTGAACAACACTGACCACTTGTTTCTCAAAACTGTAAAAAAGAATAGGACTCAATACTTGTAATTTGCAAGAGGGAGCTATCACAATGTAAACTAATTATAAGCCAATACATATCATTATAGAACAATTAGTTTAGCTAGATTATCAGTTTGTTCCCTTGTTAAAAGTCTCATGATATAACTAGTAAAAGAAAGGTGCAGGTTATACCTTTTAGAACTCTTTGGTAGATCAGGGTTGTACTGCACATGAAGATCTTCAATTTCAATTCTTCCTTTGGCCAATCAGGTTTTTTTTATTAATAATTTTTGATAAATTAAAAATTTATAATAATTAGGGGCATTTTAGTAAATTTACCTATTACGATACAGTACCATACCATCAAACCAAACAAAAAAACTGTTATTAAACCGCAGTAAACGATACAGTCCATCCAAACATTGTATTGTACCATACTATACTGTACCATGTCATACTATACTGTACCGTACATTATGAAACCATGACAAACCACCATCCAAATAAAGACTAGGGTTTGTCACTATTCAATTTTTATATAATGCACTTATTTTATACACTATATACTATATGAAAAAAAATAGATAGTGCACTAAAAAATAAATTAGATAATGTATAATTTTTTGTGCACTACATGAAAAAAAATGAATAGTGCACAAAAATAATGCACTATCCATTTTTAACGTCGTTAACCTTATTTCGTTAAAAGAAAAGTATATAGTGCACACAAAAAAAATGCACTAAGTCTATTCTGATTACTTTTTATATCCATGACAAAAAAAAAAAGTATATAGTGCAGAAAAAAAATGCACTAAATCTACTCTGATTACTTTTTATATCCCTATCATAATTATGTCATTATTTAAAGTGTAGATGGGAACTTTACTGATGACATAAATTTAATATCTAGTGTATATCACTTTCAAAGAATGTTGACTGCCCTTTCTGGGAGCATAACTTCATTCTCTTTTGCTGCTCTTTTGGCTCTGTTTGCAATATCGAGATATTAACAATGACTTATTTTCAATAAAACATTACACTCCAACTAGGATTTTCTGTTGCTTTTAGTGCTACATCATTGTTGCAACTTGCAACACCTTGTGTATAGTGAATACCATCATTTTTGCCTTGTTTCTATTACATCAATCACCTGAAGAGAATAAACTGTAGGGTTGGGGGTTCTCGGGTTGAGGTCAGATAGTTTTAGTTGAGTCCGAATTTGATTATAAGACAATAATATTTTAATTAATTCAATTTGCAATTAATAGAAAACTGTCACGTAATAAATAAAATTTTTAATTATAATTTACAAAAAGGGTGTTAGTTGTAAGAGTATATTTGAGTCATAAAGGTGAATAGAGAGATATTTTTTATTTCATAGATAAATGGAGGATATTTTTGAATCAATTCAATACTTAAAAGATATTTCTGACCCAATATAATTTTCTTTACATCTCCGTGCAAGTTGAGCGAATTTCCTAAATAATCACTCAAGTTTTGGAAATCTCCTTCAAATATCACTTATGTTTAATTTAGGACCACAATATCACTCAATTATCATTTTTTTTTCCTCAAAAAATACTAAACATCTCAAAAGTATTCTTCAATCGGAATTGACATGCCATGTCATTAAAATCACATTTTTTATAAAAATAATAAATTATTAATTCATCAAACTTATAACCAAAATTATAATTTTTTTCTGTGAAAAAAATACATTGGTTTAATTTTCATGCTTAGGAATTCTTTACCACACCTAATCTTTACCATATTATTTTACATGCAAATTAAAATCTCTAGATAGCTTATCCAATTTAATGATATTATTTTTTTTTAAAAAAAGTTGATCTTTGTAGGCAATTATATATGAAAACCTGAATGATCATCTAGGAAAATAACTCCAGAAAAAAAATATAAATAACTAAGTATGAGAATTTCTTTTTGGTAAATTAATCTATATTTTTTAAAAACAAAAGATCATAATTTTAGTTAAATGGGTTTGATGAGTTACTATGTTTATTTATTCTTTTAAATGATAATTTACTAATATGACATGCTAATTAAAAGAGGAGGAACTCTTGAGGCTTTTAGTGATTTTTGAGAAAAATATTGATAACTAAGTGATATTATTGTCTTAGAAAAGATAAAAGTAATTTTTATAAGCGACTTCAAAAACATGAATAACAATCTAAAAAATAACTTTAGGAATAATCAAAGTTTAATTAATGGTAAAAGATTTCTAAGCATGAAAATTCCTTCTTATTAAATTAATATATTTTTTTAAAAAAAACTAAGAATATAATTTTGACTAAATAAGTTTGATGAGTTAAATAGGTCTATTATTAAAAAATAATTTAATGACATGATATACCAATTAGAAGAGAAAGAAACATATGAGATATTTAGTTTTTTTTTTAGAATAATAGTGATAGTTTAATCATATTATTATCTCTAAAAAAAAAAAAAAAAAATTTTGTAGGCAATTCAAAAAATATGAGTGACCATTCAGAAAAATAACCCTTGAAAAAATATATATCAAGATTTAGTATCGATAAAATTTTTCTAAGTATAAAAATTTATTTTTAATAAACTATTGCATGTTTTCATAAAAAAGAGAATAAAATGATATTTTGGTTAAATGAGTTTGATGAATTCATTGGTTTATTATTTTTTAAGAAAATGAGGTTTTAAAGACATGGCATGGCATACCAAGTAAGAGGAAGAAGACTTTTGAATTGTTTAGTATTTTTTAAGAAAAAAAAGTGATAATTGAGTGACATTGTGGTCCTAAATGAAACATAATTGATATTTGAAGAAATTTTCTAAACTTGAATGACTATTTAGGGAATTCACTCTTAGAAGTTTCCATCTTTTTACTTCCTTGATGATTTAAATCCACAACCTTAGAGTTGGAGGTGTAAACTGGTTACCATCTGAGCAACCGTCGCTTGTCCATTAGTCTGATATATACTTTTTGTACTATCAAGGATTTGTTCGAAAAAATCTCAATACTCTAGATTCCACCTGCCTTTAATAGGGAACTAAAATTTATAAAACAGACGCTTTGGTATCTAAAACTAGAGTAAACAATATGAATGAGTACTAAACGATGTTCGAAGAAAGAAATAAAGAAGAGGAAACAAGATTGCAGTTACTACAGTTTGGGTATTTCAAACTTGAACGCAGACTGCCTTTCCCTCGCATCTCACTCTTCGTGCAAAGAATCATTCTTTGCTATCTAATACCGGTCAAGAGCTGCCATTGGACGAACTTTCATCAATTCTCTTTCCGATTTGGTTTCCAAGAGGTGTCAACCATAAAAAAAGGGCAAAACGCAAAGCTATAAATCGAGGATTCCTCTTCTAAGAATCAGACTTGTACTATGAGAGACAAGTGGAACAAATTAAGAAAATAGTTTTGTGCTCTCTAATAGATGAGATTTTTAAATGCACTTCACATACCTAATATTGCTATATTTCTTTCAACATAGAGAGAAAATCTTTATTCACATAAGACTTGCTCTAATTAGAAATTAAGTATTGGGTTGTATGGATGAGGAGAGATCTTCAGGTCTAGCTGGTGGATGAGTCACGTTTCTGAGTCTCAACTGCAGATATTCTTCGAAGAGGAATCCTCTGTACTTGGGCGACTCGCCAATTTCCTTGGTGAACTGTGGTAATGGATCAATCCACTTGTCTCTTTGCATGTCATAGAAGAACGCGTATGAGCAATGATTTGTTTCTCTTGCTCTGACCAACTTGTGAGTTGCACTCTTGAATTTATAGTTGCTTAGCACCTTTCATATGTCAACATCAAAAAAGAAAAGGTTGATTCATCAACTAAGCGGTTTCCTACTTTTAGAATCCATCTGGCTTTAATAGAGAGTTAAACTTTATTACTTTATATTTATAAAACAGATACAGTGGTGCCTAAAACTAGAGTAAACAATATGAAGGAGTAAATGACGTTATTCGGAAAAGAAAAAAGGTTAGAAAGAAACCAGATTGCAGTATAAAAAATTATTAATAACAGCGGCAAGACACAGCTGTAAATCTAAGGATTCCCCTTCAATGGATCAGGCTTGTAGTACGAGAAACGTGTTGAGACATAATTAAAAAAATAAAAGGGAGTTTCTTAACGGTTTAAATAATTTAATGAAATGATCCCACACTTCAACATACATATTAAGAGTGGTGTAATACATATTATTACTATGCCTTTTTCAACATAGAGAAAAATCCTTTGATCACATAAACTTCAATACTCCTCTAACTGGAAATTAAGTAATGGGTTATATGGATGAAATCTTCAGGTCTAGCTGGTGGATTACTCCTGTTTCTGTGTCTCAGCTGCAGATATTCGTCGAAGTGGAATCCTCTGTACTTGGGAGATTCTCCAATTTCCTTTGTGAACTGAGGTAATGGCTCAACCCACTTGTCTCCTTGCACGTTGTAGAAGAACGCAAACGAGTAACGATTGATTTCACTTGGTCTCACTACTCTGTGGGTTGCACTCTTGAATTTATTGTTGCTTAGCACCTTTTTTTATGTCAACAACAAAATAGTTGATTGCTTAAATTTTGGTATAATGGTAACAAATGAAATTAGAGTTAATAAGCAGCCGAAGTATAATAATTACCTGAATCACGTCACCAATGTTAACAACTAGTTTGTCTTTGGAAGGCGCTATAGGAATCCACTGTCCATCTTTTTGCACCTGAAGGCCTCCAACTTCATACTGGTAGACAATGGTGAAGCAGCCAGGATCTTCATGTGCGGGTTTTCCTGTGTTGTCATCTTCTTTCGCCGGAAAGTAGTTGTGTAGTTTGCTAGGAAGTCAGGAGGGAGGCCCAAACATTCGCTGATGATTCTCTCCAACACAACTCCTAATTTTGTGAAATGGGAAGCCATCTCTTCCAATACTTGTCTAAGAATAGGAAGTCATATTTGAAGTCATACTAGTTCTTATTGGATACACCATAACAAGGATTTCAACTAAACTAGAAGCAGTTGATTTATGATGCAATGAAGAACAAATAGGCCTATAACAGATATAGATTAAAATATTACCTGAATTGAGGTGGATTGTTGGGGCAAACATCGAAGGCAGAGGATGATGAAAGACGAACCCACAAGTGCTCAAAAGTCCCAGCTGACTTCTGTGTGCTCTTTAAATAATTATGAGGTATAGAGAGTTTTTCTTCATCTGAAGAAGCAAAGAAAGTCTTATACATATCCATGGTTCTGCTCAACAACTCCAAAGGAATTCCATGATTCGCAATATGGAAGAAACCATAGGTAACACAGGCTTCTCTAATTTTCTCCATAGCCTTCTTTTTCCCCTCTTCATTTTCCTGATCTGATCTAAAATATGGAGAAACATCAATTGTTGGTATATCAGAACTAGCCATGATATTTTCCTTATTTCTCTTGACTCTCAATGTTCTTCTCAACCACTTAATATACAAAAAAATCAAACGAGAAGTCCATTATTGATTTCCGCATCATGTGGCAATATAAATATTCTGGATTGTTAGCTCTGTCATAAATTAAAAAAATCAAGTGCGTATTGCATGCTATAGTTTAAGAATTTTATAGTTCTGTATTAATCCAAAAAAGACCCAATAACGTGCTAAGACTTTTTTCTAATAAATATATACAGTATTAGTTAAAGGGTCTCTTCACAGCATTGAGGACGACAAGTATTATTAGTGATGTTAGGTGTATATACCACAAAATAAATTACAGTTGAAAGTAACAAAATAAGATTAAGGGATAAATAAAAATTCAAGTCGAGTAGCAGATATCTCATTCTCTTTAATGAGTTTCATATCAACTGCAATATAATTTACACTGATCCAATAGCATAAATTTGACTTGTTCCCTGTAGGAAACATCAATCCAACAACGTCGTATAATTCAAACAACTCGAATTAGTCGAAGGGTTCAAAGATTCACGAAAAGTATGCCTTTCTGCAAAATAAAATTGCTCTCTTTTGTGGAAAATAAGTCGGGGAGATATATTTTTTTTTTGTCTTAGCTCTCTCTTTCACTACACTAACCTCAAAATATAAACACCAGATAATACTCTTTTTTTTTTTTTCATGTATTTTAACACAAGGAAGAAAACATCTTTTATATTAGGTGTAGGTTTCTACAAATAAATGCGAAGAATATGAATAGTCATTTCAGGATTAATGAGACAATCAGTAGCAGAAAATGAGCAGAACATGTCATTATAGTTACATGAATCACAAAGAATCATAACACTACTTTATAATGAAAGACGCATTGACTTAGAATTTTTCGAAAAAGGGACAAATATAGTCTCGAATTATAATAAATGGTATGTATATATCCTCCGTCATACTGTGGATACTCATATGCTTCTACCGTTAATGAAATGGTACGTATATGCCCTCACACTAACGTTAGGGGCATATATATGCGTATCCAAATTATGATGAAGGATATATACATATCATTTATCATAATTTAGGGTATATTTATCCCTTTTTCATTTTAATTTTTTTATCTCATACAATTAACTGTTACACACTACCGGACCCAGTAAACCCATCAAAATCGATTTCAAACCAACTCGATCAGACCTCTACATTTTGTTTCAAACCCAATATTTTCTCTATTTTTCTCTTAAACGTGAGCTCCAATCAAATTGCAGTGATTGATCGTTGCTGCTACTTGATGTTTCTTGGTTGGAGAGAGTGGAGATTAAGCCGGAGATGGTCGGAGCTAGGGGTGTGACGAAGGTTCATTGGTGGGGGTATTTTCGATTTAACGGAGATGGTGGATATCTGGTGTTGACTGATGCTGGATAGTGTTTTTTCGATGAAATTTCGTTGAAAATTGAAACACGAGGAGTTCAATTTATTTGTTGTTGTTTTGAGGTGTTATGAGTTAAAGTTTTTTTTTAAAAATAAATAAATAAATAAATGATAATAGTGAGTGTTACAATATTGTGTGTACATCGATATAGGGGGGGAAAATGCGTCTGTTAAATAGTCGTCTCGGATTTAGGTTAATTATTTGGAATAAAAAAATTTAAAGGAAAAAAAGATAAATATACCCCTAAATTATGATAAATGATATGTATATATCATTCAACATACTTTGGGTATATATATGGTCGTACTATAAGTGTGAAGGATATATGCATAATTTCATTAAGGCTTAAGTCATCGACAGACCCTCAAACTTGTCTCGAAAATTCACTTAGACCCCTCAATTAAGGTTTGTACCTATTAGACCCCTAACTCCCTCCCTCCCCCCGAATTTTTTTTACCTACATAGCACACCGCGTGTTATACACTCACTTAGGCGCGTGATGAGTTTTTTTTACTAAAGCACGAATGAAAACGTGCCACTAAGGGGCCCAAAAGATATTTATTAAAAAATTTATATTTAAATTATTTTACTATTATAAATTCTTAATTTTTTTTCTTATAAAAACAACTCCTCCCCCGCGCATCATCTTCTTCACAGCACCCCACTCCCACCCCACTCCCCGCACCTTCAACCCCACCCCACCCCCGCTTCTTCACAGCACCCCACCCCACCCCAGTTCGTCCTCTTCACAGCACCCCACCCCCACCCGTCATCGTCGTCTTCAATTCATTAATTAAAGCTTTTTATTAATGGAAATGACGGATTTTAAATATTACTGAAAATGGCGGATTTGAACTCGTTCGTAATGGATTTGACCAATTTGTTTCTGGAAAATCATTTATGGGCTCATGTAATAAAATAATTTTAGAATTTTGGAGTTGATTTTCCGGCGAGTCTTGCTGGAAAATGTTGACTGTGTTGCTGCTCTCGTGTGTGTGTGAGAGTGAACTCTGTGTGTGTGTGAACTATGTGTGTGTGAGTGAACTCTGTGTGTGTGTGAACTATGTGTGTGTGAGTGAATGTGTGTGTTTGTGTGTGATTTTTTTTTTGTCGATGAAAAAACATTATTTGCATTTAGGTTACAAAGTGTCCACCATCTTTATCATTCAACAGAAATCAACTTCAAATATAAATCCAGCAACTAGTACTTGACGATTCTCTGAATTACCGGAGATCTCTGACAATTTTCATCTCCCTAAGTAGTAGAAAAACTAGGCATTTGCAGTCTTAGGAATGAGCGGAATGGATTGTGTTCCCTTTTGCTTCATCCGTGCTTCTTCTTCATGGATCTTCTTCATCTGAAGCATCCTTTCCATAACAAGTTCATAGGCACACTTTTCATATGTATGGCGTTCGTCTTCGCATTTCCATGGGAGGTAAAATTTGGATTGACGACACTTGTTCAATGGGATCAATAGGTGTGCGCACTGATCTCGATAAGCTAATGGCACTTTGTTCTACACCATTTCTGCTTGTGTTGCTATCATTTTTTTCGATGAACCTGGTACCTCCATTTTCGTCTGCCAATTTTTCTTGTGTGTGAGAGAACTATGAAATGCCGGGGGAGGGGTAGTGTGAAGATGACGACTGGTGGGGTGGGGGGTGCTTTTTTATTTTTTAATTAAAATTATTATTAAATAAATAATTAAATAGAAAAAATCAGTAATTCCACGTATTATTTTTGTTTGCCACGTGTTTTTTTCTAATTGGTTAATTTTATCATGTTAGGCGACTGTATTACACATACTCTATGCCTGTTGTTGATTAGGCAAAAAAGACCAAATTGAATCAAAATTCGGGAGAGTTTAGGAATCTGATAGATACAGACCTTAGTTGAGTGTTTAAATAAATTTTTGAGATAAGTTTAAGAATTTTTCGATGATTTAAACCTTTCATTAAGGATAAGAGCATATTTATATGTATGCTCTTGAGGCGGCAACACCTGAGAAGTATTCTGGACTCTTGTCTGAAGAGTATACAAATGAATAGTAATAGGAAACAATTCATTTGTCTAGGTATTGGGCCGGTTCGGGTATTGGGCTATTGTTCCACAATGTAATAATGGACTGTAACGGGAGTATTGATTGATCAGGAAATTGTATGACATAGATTCAAATATGAGTGACTTTAGATATTTGACCCCAATAAGAAATGTCTTTAAAAAATAATCTTTCCTACTTTTTAAGTATAGTACAAGTATCATTTTACCCCTCTACACTTCAAATATATTTTTTAAACTCTCCATATTTATTTGTCTCTCAAATTTTATTTTATTTTTATTTTTACTTTTTATTTTTCCTTTAATTTTATTATTCTATTCTTTATTATTTTCACTTTTTTATTTTTTCCTTTAATTTTATTATTTTATTTTTTATTATTTTAACTTTTTATTTTCATGTTTTAATTTATTTGTCTCAACCTTTATTTTTATTATTTTTTTCCTTTTTCTCAAGTATTATCTATTTCTTTTTTTTTTTTTAATTTATTTGTCCTTAACCTTTATTTTCTTTTATTTTTGTTTTTTATCAGTTCTTTTTTTCCCTCATTTTTCTCAAATTTTATTTTTATTTTTTCCTCTCATTTTTTATTTTCTCAATTTTTTTAATTCTTCACTTTTTTTCTTAATCTTTATTTTTTTTCTTGCCTCTTTTTTTCTCACTCTTTTTTTTTATTGTTCTATTTTGTTTGATCGTTTTTTTCTTTTTTCAGTTCTCTTTTTTTCCCTCATTTTTCTCAAACTTTATTTTTATTTTTCCTCTCATTTTTATTTTTCTCAATTTTTTTAATTCTTCGTTTTTTTCTTGATCTTTATTTTTTTTCTTTTCTATTTTTCTCAATCTTTTTTTTATTTCTCTATTTTGTTTGATCGTTTTTTTTTATCAACTTCTATTATATTTTGCTAATAAATAAAAAATTGAATAATCCGCAAAGATATCTTCTTTTTTTGACATCAAAGCAAATTTAAGGGCATGAATTGTTGTTATGAAGTTCGTTGAAAATTCTTGAGATAAGTCGTGTCTCTAAGGCGAGAGTTGTAGAATATCTCATAAATAAAGGTATAATATGGTAGTGCCAACTTTTGCCCGTAGGACATAGTTTATTATTTGAAAGTCCTTGAGCTAAGTCTTGCCTCTAAGGCAACAGTTGTAGAACATTCCATAAATAAAGACATAACGTGGTAGTGTCAACTCTTTCCCGTGGGGCATAATTTGTTGTTTGAAAGTCCTTGAGATAAGTCTTGCCTCTAAGGCAATAGTTGTAGAACATCTCATAAATGAAAAAACATAACGTGGTAGAGTCAACTCTTACCCGTGGGGCATAATTTGTAGTTTGATTAAGTCTTGCCTCTAAGACAAGAGTTGAAGAACATCTCATAAATGAAAACATAACGTGGTAGTGTCTATCGCGCCTTGTTTTTGCCAAGGTTAAACAAAACGTGACTTATTGACTCTAAAGAATTGAAATTTTGTATAGTCGCCACCTAATTTTTAAAGGAAAATAAGAAAATCTATTTATTTATTTATTAATACGTATAATTAATATTTTAGTCTGCGAAAACCTATTGAGACTCAAGGGAAGGGTTCAAATTATTCCGAAGAGAAGGGGTTAGGCACCCTTCAGGATCCACGAATGTGGTACTCGGCTAGACTAAACTTATCAATGAGGGAGGAGGTATAATATTTAAATAATGTAAAAGGGTATATGTATTAAGTATAAAATCATTCTTTTGAAAAATGTAAATGTAAAACTATGTAAAAGTATATGTATATTAAATATACAAATAAAATTTATTGTTATAAAAATATGTAAAAAAGATATGTGTAAAAATGTATAAATTGTATGTGAAAAGAAAGTATATTGAGATGTATGAAAAGAAATGTATTTTGATGTGCCATGAAAAGGAAAATATTTACAAGTAATATTTTTTATTTGATTAAAATTAAGGAGAAAAGTAATATTTACAAGGTTTATTTGAGAATAAAAATTACATAATATCTGAATTACTTGATTAACTCAATGCTTTTGTGTAAGTATTAACGGCCTAAGTTTTGCCTAAAAGCGATGAGACTTATGTAAATAAAAAATATCCTCGCCCGGCACCACAAAAAATAAAGTTTTTATTATATATTTTTTTTTGTCTTTATGTACAATTATACAGATAAGAAATAAAAATGAACATAAATGTCAGGACTCTCTCTTCAAATAGCACCTCGAAATGTATTACCGAGAGTATGTACAAATATTTAATGAAAGTATTAAAAATAAATAAATAGTCATTAAATAAATTGAATCATGTGCGCGTACATGTAAAAATAGAATTTTATTATAAGGTGGGCTCAGATTATAGTTTAGACGCGCAACGACTACGAAGTGGTTGCTCGATTTATTGGTCATCGTAAATCGTCTTGTCAAGATGTACATCATAAAACCCTTCGTATTGTCGGGATATTTTTAAGATTTCATCATCGTCCGTTGTTTATTTTTATTACGTATTTGTATACGTAATGTCCGTCCTTTTATTTATGAAGGCCTTGAAAATCGACGACGAATTTCTTCATCGGCCATTGTATTGATACTTGATATGAATAAATAAACTTGAGAAAAATAAAATCCGTCTTTGTAATGGGGTGGCCTCAAATATCTGACGGAGAGATAATTTCATTGGTCGTAATCATATGGTATCCTGTTCTTTATCGGTCAAATAAAATGTAAATGACAAAAATTATTCAAAATTAATGTCTGATGCAAAACAACAGCAAACTCAGTGACAAAATAATCAGAACGGAGAAAAATAGCAGTAACAACAAAAGTAAGCAACCATCAACAAAATAAATTATTTAAGGAAACTCATGGCCAACTCCGGTCAGATCTAAACAAATCAGATAAGAACAAGCATAATAAGAATATTATCAAGTATAAAAAATAAACAAAGGCACCAACCAACACCGCTACTTCGACTGCGATGAAACGCCGGAGCAACGGGTATTTTGTGCCAAGTTCGCGGCAAATCTACGAGTGAAGGGATGTCTCGTCGGATCTTTTCCTGGAGGAGAAACAGCAGCGCAAATGGAGGGAAAAAAGGGAGGTTTCCATGGCTGGTGGTTTGTGTTTGAAGGGGGTGGTGACACGTGAGATCGAGAGAGAGAAGTGAGGTGTGGTAGTGCTTTGCGGCAGTGCTGTGGAGGGACGGAGAGAGGCTGTCGCCGGTCACAGCCTCCGGCGAACAGCGGCGCGGAAGAGAGACTAGAGGGAGAGGAGGAGGCTTGACGGAGGGGGAAGAAAATGTGGTGGTACGGCGGCAGTAGCCGTGGTGGCCGGAGCCTGTTCGCCGGAGGTCCGACAGTGATGGCAGTGAAGAAGCGTGTGTGTGTATTTTGAAAAAAGAATCAAGATCTGATAGATGGTGTTAGTGTGTATATTGGACATTTACCCCCTCCATTTATTTATATTAAAAATTGACACCACTTATGAATCAAGATCTGATATATGGTGTTAGGGTGTCCCTACTTTTTATTAACAACACATTCTTTGGTCCTCAGGGTATTGACCAAAGAATTTTTATCCTTTTGATCAACGGAAAAAGTTATTATCCAAAAAGTATTGTCATTGAGCTGTCATTGTCAGATATGACAAGACATTATGTGTAGTCATTGTCGGATGTGACAAGACATTATGTGTAGTCATTGTCGGATGTGACAAGACATCAAATTATTAGACTGTATAAAAATAATTTATCCGACTTAGCATTTGCGGACCGTAAAAAATATATAAAATGCAGGTATTAAATTGTAATTATGAAAATATATATATATAAAAAATAACAAATGTAATTAATTAAAAAATATATATTATAAAAATATGATGGAACGTGTGCAGATGATTGTGAAAGTACGACAACAAATTGATAACAATCCTAAAGTAAGGATGATTATCAATAATTTATCAAAAATTATAAAAAAAATGTGAAAATTGTAATTTGTGCCCTTTAACGATCAGGAAGCCTGAAGACATTAATTTTAAGCATGGAGAGCAAAAATTGGGTGTCAACAGTTGCCCCTTTTCGTTTGAGGATGATGTATATGTAGACACGTAATTTTGTCCCTCCCGATAACCCAATTCATCCATTTTTTTTAACCTCACGTTACGTTACACCCTACCCGTGTGATTATGCCCCACAAAAATAATAAAATTTTAATAAATCCCTAATATTTCCTTATCCTAACAAACTTCATCACAACACATCACTACCCCATACCACCTCACTACCCTACCCCTCATATTTTATTCCACTTTGTTAACAAATTGATAAAAAAGACTAATAGAGGACCTCACCATTTCCATTGATATACAAGACAACATTCAAATGGGGGGACCCACATCATCATTATCATTATATTCTCACCATAGAAAATACACACAGAAAGAAAGGGAACAATTCTCCATCATCATCATCAATATTCCCCTTCACAAGATATACCAACACATAGGCTTTCCATCACCATATTCACATATAGAGCACACAAAGATCTCTCAGATAACACTCACCAGTGACATTAACACGCAGAGACGCGAAAGAGAGAATAGATTAGAGAGGGAGAAGACGACAACAAAGAGAGGAGAGGCAAAGAGGACATGAGAGAGAGAATAGATTAGAGAAAGGGGAAATTAGTCACCACCGTTAAGCTCGCCGGAGCTTCGGCGATGCAACAACAGTCACCGAAGAACTCCACTGGCAGCAAATCTGGCGACCAAAACCTCACGGAACCCCAAAACTCCATCACTACCGGCAAAATCCACCGGTAAAATCCCTTTAACCACCACTCCAGTCAGCTCGAATCACCGGCGAACCAACGGGCACATGGCAGTTCGTCCAACTCCCCTTCTCATGACCCACATAAAAATACAGAGAGAAAATGGGTCTGGGTAAATAGAATTCGGAGTCGAGATTTGCGAATAGGGTTTTGACGTCGAGGTTAAATTTTGGTCGAGGTTCGTTGGTTCATGTGCTCCGATCCATCGCTAATTGTTCGGAATAAAATTGAGGTCCATTTCTTATCCCGTTTTCGATTAATCTTTATCGTTTGATGCCTTATGTGCTGAAATTGGTGATGGGTGTGAGCCTTGTTTTGTTTGATCATGATCTGTTTGAATCATCATAAGTGTTTGTTGATATCGATTGATTATTTGAGGTGAATAATTGTATGATTGAAAATCGAGTAATTGCGTAATCGATAATAAATTAGGGAGGGATTGATCTTGATCAAATGAACTCGAATTAATTTTGTTTCATTGATTGAGTTGATTTGAAATATTTATTAACCTTCTCGAATGTGGTAGTATCATGATTAGGACATCAAATAGATAGGCAAATAGTAGGGTTGGGTAGGCAAATTTAGAACTCGTCAAATGTTGAATGTTGAAAAATGTGTGTTGAATGGCTTGTTTTTATGGTTTTTTTGGATCAAAGTATCATTTGGCCGGGGAATGCCCCAAAATATTTGTGTTTATTCGTCGGAGAATGCCCCGAAGTATTTTGTACCCGGAGGAAGTTCGTGATGAAGGCCCGAGGCATTGGGTAGAGCATTAGTCTAGGATTAGTTTAGAATAGGATTTATTTTTACGCATTTTTCTATTTTTGGATTGTATAATTGGACTGCACTTTATATTTTTTTTTTGGATGCGTTTTGTTTGATTTGTTTATTGTTTGTTTTATGTGTTTTATGTGGTTTGTACACTCATAGTGTTAAATTAGCCGATACGCTCCACCAAGCGATCGTGGTCGAACCACGGGATCGAGGGGTTCCTAACACCTTCCCCTCGGTCAATAGAATTCCTTAGCCGGAATCTCTGTTCGCAAATAAGTTTTAAAGAGTCAAAACAGTTTTGAAAAGGATTTTCCAAAGGTGACTTGGCACACCAGATTATGCCAAGTGACGACTCTGAGTTTTGAATATAAAAAGTCCTTTTCGGAACAAATCTTCATTTTGTCACTTTAAATAAAAACCCTCTCGAACTTAAAATCAATCTTTCTTTTTGGTGTTAAAAAATGGGTGTGACAACTCTGGCGACTCCGCTGGGGATTTTTCAGAATTTGAGCTTATTTTGGAGTTGTATCGACTTAGTTTGACACTATAGGTGTAGACATTTTGTTTGTGTTGTTTTGTGTTATTGTTTATCATTGTTGAGTGCCTACGTGCTCTTTGTTTACAGTTTTTACTTTATGTGTTACCGCTTTATATCTGGCATCATGTGCATAACCCGAGTCTTTTTTTTTTCTGCAACAAGCCCGTAGTATACGTGTGTACACGACCTATAGTTGAGTCACCTTTATTTTTGGAGGGGGAGCCGTTGGGTTGTATGGAGTAGGTGGACAGCTAAAGCAATCCACTATCGATTATACGCTCCCCCAAACAGCCTTGTTAGTGGACCCCAGCGTAGGTCAACCTTTAGGTCATGCTTATCTACATCATATTGAGACCTATCAGAACCAACGTGGCCCTTTGTAGGAGACTCATCTCTAAAGTATCTCTACGTGCGAAATGTTGCATCTTTGAGGGTAACGTGGTATTTGATGGACTGATTTGAGGAAAACATGTGTTAGAAGTAAAGTGCGTAGGCAAGAAATGTTGAAAAAAAAATAGAAAAAAAGAAAAGAAAGGAGTGAAAAAAAATAGTTTCGTAATTTTTTAAGAGTTCTTTATGGCTTTTATTTTTTCACAATCCAAAAATTCAAAACGATTTTCTTACTTTTTCACGCATTTACTGAAAAACAAAACCTCAAAAAGATTTTTCCTTTATCTCCTTTAGCATGCATTCACAATTCAAAAATTCCAAAAAACATTTTTTAGGAGCTTTTTATAAAAGAAAAATTCAAAAAAAACATGGTAGAAGTTTTGTACATTTCATAAAATGAAAATACCAAAAAAAAAATTCTTTCATAGTTGTAAATGTAAGTTTTATGTGAAGTGTCTGATTAAAACCCCAAAAAGATTTTATTTGTCTGTCTTTGGTCGTATCTCTTAAGTTAGGGTCAATCTGTCATTTAATTCTTAATTGTCCTATCTGGATGAACTACGCACCCTGATTCTCCTCTCTCGGGAGTGAGATACGTAGGCAACCTATTGTTGGTTTGGGGACCTTATTTGAAAAATTCAAAAAAAAAAAGATTTTCTTCACTCTTTATTAGAGTAGGTGTCATATATTTCTTTAAAAGAAAACTGCAAAAAGATTTTTCTTTAGTAGTTTCAATTTTCATTTTCATATGAAATTCGAAATTGAAAACCCAAAAAGATTTTCTTTGGTAATCATAGGTTTTATTTTGTATAGGAATATGAAAAAAAAATCCAAAAAAGATTTTCTTCACTCTTCATTTAGAGTAGGTGTGTCATATACATCTTCGAAAAGAAAACCACAAAAAGATTTTCTTTTAATAGTTTCAAGTTTCATTTTGATATGAAATTTAGAATCGAAAATTCAAAAAAAGATTTTTCTTTGGTTGTCATAGGTTTCATTTTGTATAGGGAAATTAAATCTGAAAAATGCAAAAAAGATTTTTCGTCAATTCTTTTGATAATTTGTTATTTTCTTTTCTTCTTAAAGTTTCAACAACAAAAAAAAGAAAAAGAGTTTAATTGGACATTTTGACAAGACTTCACGAACTATGCACACCTGATCTCCCTTTTCGGGGGAGAGATACGTAGGATCCCTTCTTGGGTTCGGTGATCTTTTCAAGAAAAAAAAGAGGTTTTGAAAAAATGTTGAACTCTAACGCATTTGCTATCTCTTATCCAGTTAGTTTAAGGTGGTTGGTTTGTGGCATTTTGGCTGGGCCTCCATATTGCACCAAGTCATAGAGAAAGTTATAGCCAACAAGGAAACCGAGTTTGTTGTCACTAATTAGACAGGGAGTTCGGGAAATGAGAATTTAGGAGCTAATGAAGAGATTCGGAAATTAAGGCAGCAAATGATAGAAATGCATCGAGCTTGAGCTAATGGGTTGCTTCCTCCTCCAATTCCCAATGATAATCTGGAATATCTTTCAAGCTTGCCTCCCGTGTCACATGCACAATTTCCCATTTTTGTTGATATGCCACAATATGCATCAGGATCGACTCTGGGGCAACAATATCCAACTATTTCCAATGTTCATTTCCTCACTCCCCAATCCAAGACTACCACATACTCGGCTCCACCTTTTGTTCATACTTTTGCGGCGCCACCCCCACCTGAAGCTCCTACTTTTGATGTTCTTCCACAAGTTGTGCCTCACTACTCTACAAGAGAGCCTGCATTGAATATTACTGGTGATCAGTGTTACACTTCTGAGCCTACATTCAAGTTGACTGGTCTTTACGGTGACACTCGCCTACCTGAATTTCCTCCTAACACTGAGAAGACTGTTATGATAGAAGAACAAGAGGAAATGACCAAAAAATTGAGAATGGAACTGGCTATGAATAACTTGCAAGAACTTGGAGGTTACAAAAGTGTCTCATATAAGGACTTATGCATGTTTCCAGGTTTTAACCTTCCTCCTGGCTTTAAAATGCCAAAGTTTGAGAAATACGATGGACATGGAGACCCAGTGGCACATTTGAGGCACTATTGTAACCAATTAAGAGGCGCTGAAGGGAAGAAAGAACCACTCATGGCTTATTTCGGGGAGAGTCTTTCAGGCCTAGCTTTGGAATGGTTTGTTGACCATGACATTGACAAGTGGATTAGTTGGGATGACCTAGCTAATGGATTTGTGCAACAATTTCAATACAATGTGGAGTTGATCCCTGACGAAAAATCTCAAACTAGTATAAAAAAGAAGAATATTGAGAGTTTCAGGGAGTATGCAATCAGATGGCGCGAACAAGATGCTAGAGTAAAACCGCCAATAAAAGAAAGCAAAATAGTGGAGTTGTTTATTCAAGCGCAGGATGAAACATATTATCAACACTTGTTACCTGCATTAGGAAAGTCATTTATTGAGATCCTTAAAATGGGAAAGATGATAGAAGAGGGAAATAAGACTGGCCGCATTGTAAGTTTTGCAATATTAAAAGTGACAACTCAAGCAATTCAAAAGGGTTCAGGAAGTGTTGCGGAGACAAAGAATGAGGAAGATGCATATTCTATTGTAGTTGGACAGCGGTCACGGTCAAGAAGACCCCGTTGTCGTCACTCTCAGGCTCAAACCCAAGTTCATGCCCAAGCTCCGCATAATCACTCCTAAAATTCATTATACTCTGTTCCTCCACCCCCGTATCCAGTTTATAACACACAACCACATGTTCAAACCCCATGCTACCCACAGTGGAACACACCAACTCCTCAGAGTCATCCTTTAACTCCACAAACATACCAAAACCCTTCTAAGCCTGATTTTCGATCCAAGCCAAATGATGAAATGAGGCAAAAGTCAAAAGATAGCTTCACACCAATTGGAGAGTTGTATGCCAGTTTATTTCAGAGATTGATACAATGGGACATGATCACTCTTCTCCTTGGGTGCACTCTTAATCGGCGTTCCAAAAATTTTGATCCTAATGTACGATGTGCGTATCATTCTGATGCTCAGGCTCATAGTATTGAAGATTGTCAAGATTTGAAAAGAGAAATTAAAAAGATGATTCAAGATGGATCAATTATGGTACCGAACATTAACAGTGAGGGAAAATCTAGTCATGCTGATATGCAAACCAGTGGCTAAGATGTCAGGCTGAGCAATTGAGAATTCATCCCTCTCCCTACTAGGAAGAGGTCTGGTAGTTTGTTTTGTTTTATTTTCTGTTATCCGAATTATTTCAGGGTTGTAGTTTGGGATCTATCTTATTTTGTCCTTTTGTCGTTTATGTTCAAACCCTTCTATCTTTTGTTTCAACTAAATAAAGTGTCCTATTTTCCTTTGTGTTTTAAATATGTGTTGTTTGTTTGTTTTATTTACATTGTACATTTTGTGTTGACTCTAGTGATATGACATGCTAGTGAAATTTTCAGTCAGATCTTAAAATCCAGTTTAAGCATGAGCATTGAATCAGAGGGTTAAAGTTAGAAAAAGAGAGCGTCTGAGAAAATAGATAAGTGCTGGGGCATTTGGTGATCAAGTTGAAGCCTTCTTTGAAAATTAAGGCAATTATTTTGAGAATCGTGAGAATAACTTGGTCAGCATTTGAAAGACATGTCTCAATTAGGTCAAATAGTGGATGTGGGATCCTACATCAAAAGGAATAGAAAAATTAGCTCCACGAAAGCATGAGGAATGTACAACAAAGATGGAGTTTGCAGAAGAAGTAGCGACGCACAGTCTCAGTTAAAATTAGTGCTATAAAAATATCACAAATGATCTTCATCTCTCACTTTCATATTGCATGATATGTACTTGCATTTTCAAGGATTGATATCTGCTATCCAAACATCGTGTCATCTTTTGTTTACCCCATTTATGCATTAGTCCTATTTTCCTTCATACCCCTCTTTTGGAATCAAGATAGAGTCAGCAAAGCTCAAAAAAAAAATATCGAGCAAAACAATGGAGTCAGAAAGTTTCAAAAAGAAGCGAGAGAAAAAATGTGTCCAAAAGAAGGAAAAGAAAAGAGCGTCAAGAAAAAAAATAGAGTTAGAAGGTCCCAAAAAGAAAAAAATTCAATAAAAGAGTCAACAAAAGAAAAAAAAATCAGAATCAAGCAAAAAAACAAGCCACCGAAACTACGCGTGACCTGATTCTCCTCTTTCGGGGGTGAGACACATAGGCTGCCCTATTCCGGGCTCGATCCAACCAAATAAACAATTTAGAATTGCGCAGTCAAAAGAAACTGGGGCATTAGTTAATCCTCATTGTTTGAGTCGATTCCAAAAGTTGTAAGTCCTACCCTACTTTAAGTGTCGTTTGGGCCCCATGCCATCCTTTCTTTCTAACCCTATCCAAAAGTCAAGTTACAACCAAAGAAAGACCTCAGATTAATCTTTGAAGATGTTAAGGCTAAGCATGCAAAGTGTATGATGATACATTTGGGAACTACTTGCCTTCCTCAGTATAAGAAATCAGGAGAGAAATAAAAATGAGAGAGTCTTATTGGTAAAAACCCTCACGGGCACCGTAAGATGATGGTAAGTTGAGAGAGATAAAAATGAGAGAGTCTTATCGGTGAAAACTCCCACGGGCACCGTAAGACGACTGTGAGTTAAGGGAAACGAAGATAAGAGAGTCTCATTAGTGGAAAACCCTTACAGACACCATAAGGCAATGGTGAGCTAAGGAAAAGAAAATGAGAGAGGCTTGTTGGCGAAAACCCTTCAAGGCGCCACTAGCCGAATGGTGTCTTAAATACAATTGAACTAAGGAAGCAACTCAGTTTCAAGTCCATTAACTCAACAACAATGAGTAGAAAGTTTGGATGAAAAGATCAAGATGCTTAATCCGAAATGCATGGCATAATCATTAGTGTTGGCTGTCATTTTTAGATGAATTTTTTGTTTCTTTATTTCAAAAGGGGACATTCATTGTCTTTTCTTTCTTCTCTTTATTTTTATTTTATCTTTCTTGAGTCAGTTATCCAAATAAAAATTGTCATTCTTTTTTTTCATTTCTTGTCTTTGAGTCAAGTCCGTGTCAAAACAAGTGAGAAAAGATTTCAAAAATGGCTACCATCTTCTTTAATTGCACAAAGCAAGACAAAAGAGCCAGCACATACAAAAAGACATGATTGTGAGCCAAAATAAGGCATACAGAAAGTTCTGTTAACAGACAAGTCTGGGAACTCATGAAAATACCAAAGTTCAAAGGGTTTATCTGAAGAGCATGTCAAAGCAAAGATACTGTGTTTGTTTCAAAGTCACTCTTAATAATCTGAGTTTGGGTCAATGATGCATCAAGTCAATGATATATGTAATGGTTGGAAGCAAAGTTAAATGTGATGACGGCAAGAGCGTTTGCCACGAAAGCCAAAGCCACAAACCCGCCTCCATGTTTTTAAACTCACAACTTTTCTTTGCATGAAACAAGAACACATGTCACCTTCAAATCAAGGATTTCAAAGCCTAAACATCAAGGCCCTTAATTTCTTGCTTTTATAAATGCAGGAAGCAATGTTGCTGCACAGGTTTGATAATTAAATCATGGTAAAAATTCATTATCTTATATCCCTCAGAGACACACTTTCCTGTTCAGGGATTTTAGTTTTCATTTGCTGGGTGATGCACTTCTTAAATTGAACCTTCACTCCTAGAAGACGTACCTTCTAGTCGAGTCATTTCCTTGGACTCTTAGAAGATGTACCTTTTAGTCGAGTCATCCCCCTTGATTCCTATAATACATACCTTTTAGTCGAGTCATTCTCCTTTATTCCTATAAGACGTACCTTTTAGTCGAGTCATTCCCTTTGATTCTTAAAAGACGTACCTTTTAGTCGAGTCATCCCCCTTGATTCCTAGAAGATGTACCTTTTAGTCGAGTCATTCCCCTTGACCCCTATAAGAAGTACCTTTTAGTCGAGTCATCCCCCTTGATTCCTATAAGATATACCTTTTAGTCGAGTCATCTCCCCTTGACCCCTAGTAGACGTACCTTTTAGTCGAGTCATCTCCTCTTGACCCCTAGAAGACGTACCTTTTAGTCGATTCACTCCCCTTGACCCCTAGAAGACGTACTTTTTAGTCGAGTCATCTCCCTTGATTCTTATAAGACGTACCTTTTAGTCGAGTCATTCCCCTCGATTCCTATAAGATGTACCTTTTAGTCAAGTCATTCCCCTTGATTCCTATAAGACGTACCTTTTAGTCGAGTCATTCCCCTTGATTTCTATAAGACGTACCTTTTAGTCGAGTCATCCCCCTTTATTCCTATAAGACGTACCTTTTAGTCGAGTCATCTCCCTTGATTCCTATAAGACATGCCTTTTAGTTGAGTCATTATCCTTGATTTCTATAAGGCGTACCTTTTAGTCGAGTCATTCTCTTTGATTACTATAACGATGCGACTTTCACAAAAGTCCTTTGATGATAAACTGGGGCAAAATTTAATTCTTGTGTTTGGAACTTCACTTTTCTGGCAAATGAAATCTCTTTATAATAATCTCTGTTTGGGATAATTTCCTTTTTAGTTTTGATGTGATTTCAGGAGCCCGCCTGAAGAACGGGGTGAATAAAATGAAAGTCAAGAAACAAAGTGAAGAAATTGAAAGACAACATATGGAAATAGCTAGTCAGGAGCCCGCCTGAAGAACAGGGTGATGAAACGGCAAGTCAGGAGCCCGTCTGAAGAACAGGGTGATGAAATGGTAAGTCAGGAGCCCGCCTGAAGAACGGGGTGAATAAAATGAAAACCAAGCAACAAGTTGAAGAAATTGCAAGTCAGGAGCCCGCCTGAAGAACAGGGTGATGAAATAGCAAGTCAAGAGTCAAAGAAGCTGCATAGATAGGATTTTTGTAATTTCTTTTATGTTTTAACTTGTAATTTTCATTTTTGATGTGGTGACAGAGTCGCGGACAAGAACCTCGACGTGACCTCACTCGACTCTCCAACTCGGTTGTCCTTCTTTCTTTTGTTTCTTTCTTTGAATAATGGTTGGGTCAAATTCTGTCTCGTTGTCTACTTCTTTGTATGAAAACACTTTATGTTTACATGCAAAGAGGGGCATGATGTAGACACATAATTTTGTCCCTCCTGATAACCCAATTCATCCATTTTTTTAACCTCACGGTACCTTAAACCCCACCCATGTGATTATGCCCCACAAAGATACAAAAATAATAAAATTTTAATAAATTCCTAATATTTTCTTATCCTAACAAACTTCATCACAACACATTACTACCCCATACCACCTCACTACCCTACCCCTCATATTTTATTCCACTTTGTTAACAAATTAACAAAAAAGACTAACAGAGGACCTCACTATTTCAATTTATATACAAGACAACATTCACATGGGGGGACCCACATCATCATTATCATTATATTCTCACCATAGAAAATGCACACAGAAAGAAAGGGAACAATTCTCCATCATCATCATCAATATTCCCCTTCACAAGATATACCAACACATAGGCTTTCCATCACCATATTCACATATAGAGCACACATCACCATATTCACACATAGAGCATACACAGATCTCTCAGATAACACTCACCAGTGACATTAACACGTAGAGACGCGAAAGAGAGAATAGATTACAGAGGGAAAAGACGACAACAAAGAGAGGAGAGGCAAAGAGGACGTGAGAGAGAATAGATTAGAGAAAGGGGAAATTAGTCACCACCACCGGAGCTCCGGCGATGCAACAACAGTCACCGGAAAACTCCACTGGCAGCAAATCTGGCGACCAAAACCTCACGGAACCCCAAAACTCCATCACCACCGGCGAAATCCATCGGTAAAATCCCATTAACCACCACTCCAGTCAGCTTGAATCACCGACGAACCAACGAGCACATGGCAGTTCGTCCAGCTCCCCTTCTCATGACCCACATAAAAATACAGAGAGAAAACGGGTCTGGGTAAATAGAATTCGGAGTCAAGATTTGCGAATTGGGTTTTGACATCGAGGTTAAATTTTGGTCGAGGTTCGTTGGTTCATGTGCTCTAATCCATCGCTAATTGTTTGGAATAAAATTAAGGTCTATTTTTTATCTCGTTCTCGATTAATCTTTATCGTTTGATGCCTTATGTGTTGAAATTGGTGATGGGTGTGAGCCTTGTTTTGTTTGATCATGATCTGTTTGAATCATCATAAGTGTTTGTAGCTATCGATTTATTATTTGAGGTGAATAATTGTATGATTGAGAATCGAGTAATTGTGTAATCGATAATAAATTAGGGAGGGATTGATCTTGATCAAGTGAACTCAGACTAATTTTGTTTCATTGATTGAGTTGATTTGAAATATTTATTAACCTTCTCGAATAGGTTAATATCATGATTACGACGTCAAATAGATAGGCAAATAGTAGGGTCGGGTAGGCAAATTTAGAACTCGTCAAATGTTGAATGTTGAAAAATGTGTGTTGAATGGCTTGTTTTTATGGTTTTTTTGGATCAAAGTATCATTTGGCCATAGAATTCCCCGAGATATTTGTGTTTATTCGTCGGAGAATGCCCTAAAGTATTTTTTACTCGGAGGACGTTCGTGATGAAAGCCCGAGGCGTCGGGTAGAGTATTAGTCTAGGATTAGTTTAGAATAGGATTTATTTTTACGCATTTTTCTATTTTTGGATTGTATAATTGGACTGCATTTTATATTTTTTTTAGATGCGTTTTTTTTATTTGTTTATTATTTGTTTTATGTGGTTTGTACACTCATAGTGTTAAATTAGCCGATACGCTCCACCAAGAGACCGTGGTCGAACCATGGGATCGAGGGGTGCCTAACACCTTCCCCTTGGTCAATAGAATTCCTTAGCCGAAATCTCTGTTCGCAAACTAGTTTTAAAGAGTCAAAACAGTTTTGAAAAGGATTTTCTAAAGGTGACTTGGCACACCAGATTATGCCAAGTGACGACTCTGAGTTTTGAATATAAAAAGTCCTTTTGGAAAAAATCCTCATTTTGTCACTTTAAATAAAAATCCTTTTAAACTTAAAATTAATCTTTCTTTTTGGTGTTAAAAAATGGGTGTGACAGTATTGTCTTCAAATGAAAACGTTGATGTGCAACCAATTTTTCTCGATAAAAAAATATCTTTTAACGAAGATTCGACCTAATTCTAATTTAGAATTGCCTACATACCTCGAGTTAGATGAGGATCAGGTCGGGTGTAGTTCAAAGATTGGGAAAATCGCCATGCTATTAAGAGTGAGAGACCGTGTGAAGTAATTAATAAAATATGGACTATTTAGGAACAGAAGTGTTCATCTATTCCCGATGTTCTTTTCAAAATTGCCCCAGTATCGAGCTGTGAGATTCTGGGGATGCAAGATTGTGTACTTTCTGGGGAGAAAGAATAATTGTGAGGTTGTGAGGCCCGAACTCTGCATAGAGCCTCCTACATATCTCGAGTGCCATGAGAATCTGGTTAATGTAGTTCGAAATGAGGAAATGGGGAAATTTTGAGATGGTTCTCAAAATTTGCCCCAGTGTGTGATATATGGGATTTGAAAAAAAAAAGTGTTGTTGTTCTGAATTGTACCTTTTATTGAAAAGATGTATGATGTCTCCGATTGTCTACGGGGACTTGAGGATGAATGACAAGTGTCTTCGATTGTCTGCAAAATTTGATGTTGATGGATGAAAGATTTCTTAGATTATCTACGAAGACTTAATGCATGACATCTCCAATTGTCTATGAAGATCGATGTTGAATGATGCTATCTTCGATTGTATAGGAAGACTTGATACATGACACCTCCAATTATCTATGGAGGCTGGTTTTGATTGTTGTCTCCGATTATTTACAGAGACTGTGATGATGATGTCTTCGATTGTCTACAAAGACTTGATGCATGACGTCTCCAATTGTCTATGGAGATGGATGTTGATTATCGTCTACAATTGTTTACGGAGACTGTGATGAATGATGATGTCTTCAATTGTCTACGAAGACTTGATGCATGGTGTCTCCAATTATCTATGGAGACGGATATTGATTTACATCTTCGATTTTCTACGAAGACTGATGTTGGATGATGGTGTCTTCAATTGTCTACGAAGACTTGATGATATCTCCAATTGTCTATGGAGGCTGGTGTAGATTGTCATCTCTGATTATCTACGGAGACTGATGTGATTGATGATGTCTTCGATTGTATACGAAGACTTGATGACATCTTCAATTATCTATGTAGAGTGATGTTGATTGTGGTCTCCGATTGTCTACGAAGACTATGTGACGGTCGTCCTCAATTGTCTATGGAGACTAAAGTTATCAACCGATGAGGTAATGGCCTCTCGATTGGTGGACAGCTGGAAGGTAATAGCCTCTTAACTGGCGGGGCTATGAAAATAAAAGAGCTCTCGACTAGCGGAGCGATTTGAAAAGTAATATCCTCTCGACTGGCGGGGCTATGAGAATGTAAAAAGTCTCTCGACTGGCAGAGCTGTTGAAAGGTGATAGCTACTCAACTGGCGGGGCTATGGTAATGTAAAAACCTCTCGACTGGCGGGGATTTGAAAGGTAATAACCACTCAACTGACGGGGCTATGGAAATGTAAAAGCCTCTTGGCTACTGGGGCTTTGAAAGGTAATAGCCTCTCGAATGGCGGGGATATGGAAATGTAAAAGCCTCTCGACTGGTGGGTCTTTGAAAGGTAATAGCCTCTCGAATGGCGGGGCTATGAAAATGTAAAAGCCTTTCGACTGGCGGGGCTTTGAAAGGTAATAGCCTCTCGACTGGCGGGGCTATAAAAATGTAAAAGTCTCTTGATTGGCAGGGCTTTGAAAGGTAATAGCCTCTCGACTGGCGAGGCTATGAAAAGGTAGCAGCCTCTCGACTGGCTGGGCTATGAAAATGTAAGAGCTCTGAGAACACCTGATAGAAAAGTACAATAACTATGTTTGAATGTGAGAACTCAAAAAGAAGAATCAATTTCCTGTATTTGGAGGTGAGCGTCTTGCATGTAAAGTGTAATGCATGTATGTGAAGGCATATGTTTGAAAGGAAATAAAACTATTTTTTTGTGTTTTCATTGTAAAAATGTGTTGAAAGATGAAAAATACAAAAAATTGCTTTGTGTTTTATTTGCAAGAAATGCTGAAAGGTAAAAATATAGAACATTTTTTCTTTGTAAGAAATATTGAACAATAAAAATGTAGAAGATTGTTTTGTATTTTCTTTGTAAGAAATGTTGAACAATGAAAACATATAATTGTGTCTTGACTACTGTTGGTACCAACAATTAGTAGTGTGTACAAGAATCCCGCTATCTCTTTTCCAGCTAACCGAGATCGACTTTAGGGTAACTCTTATAGCTTCGAGTGGTACCTCAGACATACCTAAGTATCGACAAGATTTGTTCTTCTTGCTTCAAACAGAGATTTTGAACTGTGCATGTTTCCATGTTTCAAGTGCCCTCTGCAGAAAGAATGTCTCGTTCTCACATCTATTTGAGATTATTTTTCTCTTGAATTTGGAGATGTCTAGATATATACGCTCACACTTAGAAATAAGTTCAATGAATGTAATTGTGATAGCATAGGCTTGGCCTTCATGTAAGTATCCACTAATGTGAGAAAACTTACAGTAGGATCTTATAGGACTTGTTTTTGGCTTGTAATGTAGGCTTGGGGTCGGGTAGGATGACATTTGGGATAAAAGTTACTAATTCCTCAATGAGCATTGCACTGTATCCGTGCTTTTGACATTTGTTGCTCTTTGATGCTCGATCTTATTTATTGTGCTTCTTTGCCCCTTGTTTTGTATTTGTTTCGATTTCTTTTGAATCTTGTGTTGGAGTTTTCCCCCTTTTTGATATATTTTCCTTCCTTTTTCTTTCTCTTTGGGGGATGATGATTCCCCACCTTTATCATAGTTATCTTTTTTTTTTCTTTGTGGGGGTTCTTGCTTCTTCTTTCTTTGAAGCCGTCTTTTTTTTTTTGTTCTTCTAGGGATATACGTCCTTTGCCTTTGGCAACTTTGATCTTGAATCTTCATTCGAAACTTGCACGTACTTAGTGCGCTCAAGAAGGTGGGCCAAAGAGGGATCGTGCATGTAAGCACTCAAAAGGTATAGGCTCAGATGTGGTTATTTCAAAGAAAAAGTTTCAGCCTTAAAGGAGGAAATACTAGAGATTGATGTCATTTGGTAGGCTGTGGAAGGCACAATCTAGTCAAGGAAGGCCTATAATCCTTTTCCAAACTAAGTGTAACTCAGAATTTTGCCTCAACAGACATTTATGCCAAGTTCTGGATCAACAATACAGTGCAATGATCTAGTCTAAAGCTCATCACACAATGCACTTGAAACGATGAGGGTAGCTTCGTTCTTATCTTAGATGTAAGCAAGAGAAGTCTCGAGTGTCACTTAGGTTTGACTAAGAGGAACCAAAAGAATCTATGGTTTACTGTATAGTCAGTCCTCTCCATTATACCAATTTATTCCTTCGGATGCACATTTCTAACTATGTTGGTAGCAATCAAGTCAAATTTTTATTTATTTACTTGGGAAAAAGAATAGGACCGAACCCAAATGAGGGTTGCCTACGTATCTTGTGAAAACAAGAATCAGGTCTGCGTAGTTCAGGAGTTTTGGCACAACATGGCTAATTAAACTCTCTTTCTTTTTTTTTTCTCAAAATTTTAAGAAGAAAAGAAAATAACAAATTAACGAAAAATCTTTTTGAACTTTTAGCTTTAACATCCTTATACAAAATGAAACCTATGATTATCAAAGAAAATTTTTTTGGGCTTTCGATTTTAAATTTCATACGACAATGACACTTGAAACTAGTAAAGAATTTTATTTTTTTTGTAGTTTTCTTTTAAAAATGTATATGACACCTACTCTAAATGAAGAATAAAATAATTTTTTTTGTATTTTTGAAATAGGATCAAAAGGTAGGCCGACTATGCACTAATGTTATTAAGATTTGGATTTGAGGAATTATTTATTTGCGCTCTTGAAGACTTTTGGAGAGCGTCTTTGAACTGTTTCAGAAAAGTTGCCCCAGTATGAATACCGAAGGAATTATTTTGAAATAGTGAAGAGACCGAGCCCTCATACAGGGCTGCCTACGTATCTTGTCAGGACAAGAATCAGGTCAAAATGTAGTTCAAACCTTTTTATGAGTTTGTACATGGTGTGATCTATTTCTAGAACAAGAAGTTTCCTAGATGGTTGAGAGTAGGACTAAATAATTGTGAAAAGGCTCACTAACCTAAATGCACCAATTCTGAAACTAAAAAATTCAAAGAATGTTCGGAGGAGTGCAGCACACCCCTCGCGTGTTCAGTGTGTGAATTGTGTACGGCCAAAAACTCGATGAAATTGTCATTATTATTGAATAAGGTATCACAGTTTTTATAATGTACAGATAAAGTGTATTAGACAAGTATGAATAAAAGAATTGATAAATAGCAATACTAATTTATGAAAAAAATGTAACGAATTTATGAGCAAATAAACATAGTTTGCAGTGTAAAACAAGTAAATAATCAAGGAATTTAATCATATGCGAAAAAGTAAAAGTACCTCTCTCGATTGAAAAATCGAGTCTATTATAGTTAGAACCTGCTGTTAATCCCCAGCGGAGTCGCCATTCTGTCGTGCCCTATTTTTGCCAAGGTTAAACAAAACATGACTTAGTGACTCTAAAGAATTGAAATTTTGTATAGAGTCGCCACCTAATTTTTAATGGAAAATAAGGAAACCTATTTATTTGTTAATACGTATGATTAATAATTTAGTCTGCGAAAACCTATTGAGACTCTAGATAAGGGTTCAAATTACCCCGAAAAGAAGGGGTTAGGCACCCTTCAGGATCCACGAATGTGGTGCCCGGCTAGACTAAACTTATCAATGAGGGAGGAGGTATAATATTTAAATAATGTAAAAGGGTATATGTATTAAGTATAAAATCATTCTTTTGAAAAATGTAAATGTAAAACTATGTAAAAGTATATGTATATTAAATATACAAATAAAATTTATTGTTATAAAAATATGTAAAAAAGATATGTGTAAAAATGTATAAATTGTATGTGAAAAGAAAGTATATTGGGATGTATGAAAAGAAATGTATTTTGATGTGCCATGAAAAGGAAAATATTTACAATTAATATTTTTTATTTGATTAAAATTACGGAGAAAAGTAAAGGTTTATTTGAGAATAAAAGACTACCTAATATCTGAATTACTTGATTAACTCAACGCTTTTGTGTAAGTATTAACGACCTAAGTTTTGCCTAAAAGCGATGAGACTTATGTAAATAAAAAATATCCTCGCCCGGCACCACAAAAAATAAAGTTTTCACTATATTTTTTTGTCTTTATGTACAATTATACAGATGAGAAATAAAAATGAACATAAATGTTAGGACTCCCTTTTCAAATAGCACCTCGGAATGTGTTACCAAGAACATGTACAAATATTTAATGAAAGTATTAAAAATAAATAAATAGTCATTAAATAAATGGAATCATGTGCGCGTATATGTAAAAATAGAATTTTATTATAAGGTGGGCTCAGATTAAATTTTAGACGCGCAACGACTACGAAGTGGTTGCTCGATTTACCGGCCATCCTAAATCGTCTTGTCAAGATGTGCATCATAAAACCCTTCGTGTTATCGTGATATTTTTAAGATTTCATCATCGCCCGTTGTTTATTTTTATTACGTATTTGTATACGTAATGTCTGTCCTTTTATTTGTGAAGGCCTCGAAAATAGACGGCGAGTTTCTTCATCGGCCATTGTATTGATACTTGATATGAATAAATAAACTTGAGAAAAATAAAGTTCGTCTTTATAATGGGGTGGCCTCAAATATCTGACGGGGAGATAATTTCATTGGTCGTAATCATGTAGTATCCTGTTCTTTATTAGTCAAATAAAATGTAAATGACAAAAATTATCCAAAATCAATGTCTGATGCAAAACAACAACAAACTCAATGACAAAATAATCAAAATGGAGCAAAATAGCAGTAACAACAAAAGTAAGCAACCATCAGCAAAATAAATTATTTAAGGAAACCCATGGCCAACTCCGGTTAGATCTAAACAAATCAGACAAGAACAAGCATAATAAGAATATTATCAAGTATAAAAAATAAACAAAGGCACCAACCAACACCGCTACTTCGACGGTGATGAAACGCTGAAGCAGCGGGTCTTTTGTACCAAGTTCGCAGCAAATCTATGAGTGAAGAGAGGTCTCGCGGAGCTCTTCCCGGAGGAGAAACAACAACGCAAATGGAGGGGAAATGGGGAGGTTGCCGTGGCTGGTGGTTTGTGGTTGAAGTGGGTGGTGGCACGTGAGATCGAGAGGGAGAAGTGAGGTGTAGTGTTGGTTTGCGGCAGTGCTGTGGAGGGACGGAGAGAGGTTTTCGCCGGTCACAGCCTCCGGCGAACAGTGGCGCGGAAGAGAGACCATAGGGAGAGGAGGAGGCTTGACGAAGGGGGAAGAAAAGGTGGTGGAACGGCGGCAGTAGCCATGGTGGCCGGAGCCTATTCGTCGAAGCTCCGACAGTGATGGCAGTAAAGAAGCATGCGTGTGTGTGTATTTTGAAAAAAGAATCGAGATCTGATATATGGTGTTAGTGTGCATATTGGACATTTACCCCCTCCATTTATTTATATTAAAAATTGACACCGCTTATTATCCAATAAATAAAGGGGTGTCCCTACTTTTTATTAATAGCACGTTCTTTGGTTCTCAGGGTATTGACCAAAGGATTTTCATCCTTTTGACCAACAGATAAAGTTATTATCCAAAGAGTATTGTCATTGAGTTGTCATTGTCAGATGTGACAAGACATTATGTCTAGTCATTGTCGGATATGACAAGACATTATTTTGTAGTCATTGTCGGATGTGATAAGACATCGAATTATTAGACTGTATAAAAATAATTTATCCAACTTAGCATTTGCGGACTGTAAAAAATATATAAATGCAGGTATTAATTTGTAATTATGAAAACATATAAAAAAAATTAAAAATATAATTAATTAAAAAATATATATTATAAAAATGTGATGTCATGTCCTGCACGTGTGCAGATGATTGTGAAAGTACGACAACAAATTGATAACAATCCTAAAGTAAGGATGATTATCAATAATTTATCAACAAATATAAAAAAAATGTGAAAATTGTAATTTGTGCCCTTTAACGATCAGGAAGCCTGAAGACGTTAATTTTAAGCACGGAGAGCGAAAATTGGGTGTCAACAGTGTCAACTCTTGCCCGTGGGGCATAATTTGTAGTTTGAAAGTCCTTGAGCTAAGTCTTGCCTCTAGGCAATAGTTGTAGAACATCTCATAAATCAAAACATAACGTGGTGTAGTCAACTCTTGTCCTTGAGGCATAATTTGTAGTTTGAAAGTCCTTAAGCTAATTAAGTCTTGCCTCTAATGCAATAGTTGTAGAACATCTCATAAATGAAAACATAACGCGGTAAAGTCAACTCTTGCCCGTGGGGCATAATTTGTAGTTTGAAAGTCGATGAGCCAAGTATTACCTCTGAGACAATAGTTGTAGATCATCTCATAGATAAAAATATAACATGGTAGAGTTAACTCTTACCCGTGGGGAATAATTTATAATTTGAAAGTCTTTGAGTCAAGTCTCGCCTCTAAGGCAAGAGTTGTAGAACATCTCATAAATGAAAACATAATGTGGTAGAGTCAACTCTTGCCGTGGGGCATAATTTGTTGTTTGAAAGTCCTTGAGCTAAGTCTTGCCTCTAAGGCAATAGTTGTAAAACATCTCATAAATGAAAATATAACGTGGTAGAGTCAATTCTTGCCCGTGGGGCATAATTTGTTGTTTGAAAGTCCTTGAGCTAAGTCTTACCTCTAAGGCAATAGTTGTAGAACATCTCATAAATGAAAACATAACGTGGTAGAGTCAGCTCTTGCCCGTGGGGTATAATTTGTTGTTTGAAAGTCCCTGAACTAAGTTTTTCCTCTAAGGTAAGAGTTATAAAACATCTCATAAATCACAATACAATGTGGTAGTGTCGACTCTTGCCCATGAAACATAACTTGTTGTTTGAAAGTCATAAGTCTTGTCTCTACAATGTAGTAGTGTCAACTCTTGCCCATGAAACATAGCTTATTGTTCGAAAGTCGTAAGTCTTGCCTTTATAATGTGATAGTGTCAACTCTTGCTCATGAGATGTAACTTGAATGGAAGAAATCGAAGAAAAGAACAAAAATAATAAAAATTGCGAAAAAAGAAGAAAAATATTAAAAAATTAAAAATGAAAGAAAATGTAGAAGTTGAGAGAGAATAGGAAAAAAATAAAGGTTGATAAAAATTTAAAAACTTAAATAAAAATAAAGGTCAAGAAAAAATTAAAAAGAAAAAAATCAAAGAAAAATAAATCTTTTTTTTTTTTTAATAAAAGTAGACATTCAAAGGTGTAAAGAGAAAAAAAGTAAGGGTTGATAAAAACTAAAAAAAAAAAAAAAAAAAGAGGAAAGAATAAATAAAAAAAAAAAAATATAAAATAAAATAAAATAAAAAAAGGAAGTTGAGAGGAAAAAAGGAAAAAGTAAAGGTTGAGAAAATTAAAAATAAAAAGAGAAAATAAAAAATAAAAATCAAAGTAAAATTAAAAAGAGAAAAAAATAAAAGTTGAAAGATATAAATATGGAGTTGTTATCAATTATGAGGATAATTTATGTAATTTACTCCATTGATCAGGGGCAATTTTGTCCAAAAGAATATTAGTTACTAGGTAAAGGCTATTTTAAGAAAGCTTTTTTATTTGGAGTTAAAATTTGAAAGTCATCCCAATTTGGGTCTATTTTTGAGATTTACTCTTGATTGATTATTAATATAAGTAAAAAGCACATAAATCCCGTGTATATTGAAAGTATTTACAGATAATCCCTTTAGACTTTCTCTCTCCCTATTTTGCAAAATATATTTATACATTCGGGTGTTTGTTATACATTGTTGGGATGTATGATAAAATTATTTTGCCTATATTTATGGAAAGAGTAATCAGAAAATATCTTCCAATACCTTAAATAACGCCATTAATTACCTATAATTATATAGTGTATGATTAAATATAGTAACTGAAATTTAAAGTCAAAAAAATTCTTAAACATCACTATTAATTGTCTTCATTGTTGAAATAGATTCTTGAAAAAAAAGTCAGTCGTCTTCTTTCTTCTAATTTTGGAAAAAAATATATGAACATCCCCATATTGTTGAAACCTTAACCGTTTTTCAATGAGTTAATCACCAAAAAGACACAAAAGGGAGCGATTTCGGGGCTTGTAGTGGATTTTTTTGATGGTTTTTGAGTGTTAGTCGCTGAATTTGATCGGGTATTGGAAGGAAATGGTCGAATTACGTGATGTGAAGGCAATTTCGGTTCAAAATTCACCCAAAAAAACTCAGCCGGAGCCGAGTTTACCTTTTTCGTTCACTATCTGTTTCCTTCAATGTTTTCACTCACTTTTCCACTATTTTATCTCGTCTTTCCTCTGTTTCTCTCTATTTTTCTCTATCTTTGTGAGTGTGTAGATACTGTGTGTATATCCCTGTGTGTGAGTGTTGTGTATTATTGAGTGTGTGTGTGTGTGTGTTTATTTCTATGGGAAAAAGAGGGAAAATTTTGAAGGGTAAAGAGAGGGGCACACGGGAAAGGGGGTCGGAGTGGTGGAGTGAATTTTTCAATATTTATTCGGTAATGGCAAAATATGTGATATCGAATGACTTCAACACCTTTACTAAACGATCCGACAAACAAAGGTATGAACCAAAATATTATCTTAATTTGTTGAAGGTTTAATATATGTTTTTCTTTGTAATAAGTGTTTTGAAGGAATTGTTGTTTGGACGTTGTTACCTGTTTGTTGAAAGATGTATAGATAATGTATAATATGTACTTATAGATTAGAACGAATGTATAATGAAGCCGTAACAGGGGAAATTTTAGCATTTTAATTAAAATCATGAATTTTATATCTATATTAATACATTGACTACCTGTTTATATTTGATGCATCTATGTACTACACTGTTGTAACAAAGACTGCAAATGGGTCTTCAATGCGTCTTGTATGAATCATTCGGAACTTCTGTATTAAATAATTCATTTCAAATTAGGCGGTTGTTGAAATGCAGAATCAGTATTCATTATACGTTCTAGAATTTGAAGTAAAAAACTTCATTACTAATTGTAAGAACACTGAAATAAAGGTTAACCAACTTGAAATAAATGTGTCAAGATCCCAATTGGAGTCAGACTGCTATTGACAATTTAAGACTAGAAACAGTTGTTTTTTAGGACATTTTTCTAATTATATCAAAAAATAGGAGAAATTGATATTTGAATATATATTTTATATCCACGGCTTCAATTGGCTATAGCTTTTTATTTGTTAACCACTACTCGACTCAAAATGACTTACTCTTCAAGGTGATGGCAAAATATGTAATGCCTCTTTGGATCTATCAATCATGCTTTAACAATATTAAACAATAATACGATACAAAAATTAGAACCAACAGTTAATGTCTGACCTCTTCAACAGAGAAAGGATAAGAGAAGATTACATTTCATCCAATCGAAAATACATAATCATATTTTATGGTTGATATAGTGAATTACCCAACAAAATCAATAACATACTCATTTATTTTTTTGCTCAATAGGTAATTATATAGTATAATGATTAAAAGTTAGAAGACATACTAATACACTTATGGTGCTTAGCGCCTATAAAATCCTTATGTTTCCCTTTTATACTACTACTTGTCTGCTGTAGAAAGAAAATTGTAAGAGACAGCATAATTTTAATATCAATTGCAGCAGTTTTCAAATGTCAATTCCTCTGAACATGATACATGTATAGAAATGTCAGAATCATTGAAGTTTCATTTACTCCCTCCGTTTTGGAATAAGTGAATCATTGAATCTTTTTCCAAATTTGCCCTTATGATTTGACAATCAATTAACTTTTGAAAAGAATTACTAGGTTAACTTTTTCTTTTTTGGGGGTAAAAATGGAAAGTTGTGTTAAATTTATGTCTTTAATGCTTTTTCCTTAATATGTGTGTCAAAATCTAACAATTTATTTATTATGAAACGGAGAAAATACTATTTAACAATACGTTGGTTTGAATCACCATTAAACATTCATCACTGTAATCCTGACTTCAGTAAGGAGTTGAACAATCATTTTTGGGCTTGTAGGAACAGCTTTCTTCGGGCTTGAAGGAACAACTCTCCTCGGACTTGAAGGAACACTACTACTGAATTTACGAACCAAGATTGTAAAACGTGGCAACAACAATACATAAACCCCTGCCAGGATGAATAGTGTAGCAACAAGCCAACCCAACGACTGTAAAATAGTTCATTATTAAAGAATCAGCAGAAGAAGAACAAATATTTCCTTGCCTCTTGCTTAATCAAAAAAAGAAGAGAAAAATATGAAGAAATAGATGGGAAGCATACATCAGGATCAAAATTTTACAGCACAGAACTAGTTTAAAACCCCAAAAATTATATTTCTAAATGCCCCAAAAATCTGTCTTATCAAATTGCACTGAGGCATGTCGAGAAAAATCCCAAAAATTTTATTTCTAAATGCCCCCGAAACATCTTCTCCAAAATAGTCCTTTATGTCTTCGCCAAAAGCACGGTTACAATAGTTATCCATATGCAGTGAGTGAGCCGGGACTTTGTCAATACGGTATTTAACTCCCTGAAAAAATAAAATCTAAATCTAAATCAGATTTAAAAAGATAGCAGCAAACAGATACATTATTAAAGATTACATTATACACAAGTTGCACATGTATGTGAATATATTGTACATTTAAGTATATATCTGCAATAATGTATAATGTCATTAAGACTTTCAAAATGTATAATATCAAATAATACATGAAATGCCTCTTCTATGTGATAAGAACATCTTAATGTATAACATAATGAAATATATAGCAGAAGTTTTATATTGTTATTAAGTCTTTCAAAATAAGTAATGTATAAGGACTGATATATTATAACTTATACGTTAAAATGTAATATTTCATCATGTATAATATCACACTATTAAGTGCAAAACTTTGGCCAAAGTAAGAATGTATAATGTCACCTTATACAATATTAAAAAGTGTAAAATTTTGGCCAAAGTAAGAATGTATAATATCACCTTATACAATATTCAAACAATCACAAAGTATAATTTCACTTATTACAATAACTGTCTCTTTTATGTACATCTTCTTATTGTATAATATAATGAAATATAAAGCAGAAGACTAATATTATGCATTAGTCTGATAAATAAAGTAATGTATAATCAAATGATATAAAATCTATACCTTTGGAAGATGTGGTCGTCCGGAATCATCAACCTTCTTCTTACTTGTCGATTTAGAAGCTGACTTCTTCGAACTAGAACTAGAACTAGCCACTTTCTTCAATTTTTTCATGGTTACCGGGTCGTTTCGGTGCTTGAAATGATTCTCTGCGAAATTGAATTCTTCATAATCAAATATGAAAGGAACAAAACCAACAGAAATATTTTATTCTTGAGCATCTAACTGACGAAGTCCTAAACTAAAGTTAGGACAAGAATCCATTACAAAACTTATACTATATTGATTAATCAATCGCAACTATAAACAAGAAATTCAAAGATCTGACTTGCATTATATGAAAAAAAAAAAAAAAAAAGGGAAAAAATCATCTATCAAGCTAGAATGGGATTGCAAAATAAGGCAATTTCATAAAAACCAACATGCAACCAAACAAGAATCCGAAAAAATTGTGATTTGGTAAAGTTAAAAAAAAAATTAATGAAGAAAATCATAAACTTCAATAAACGGTTGAAAACTTACAAATCGGGAACCTGTAGGTAAACGAAGCTTGATTTGGGGCGTGAAAAAAGGATTTCAAAAACTGAGATAAAATTGAATTTGTAGTGGGAGAGAGATACGGGGGAGGAAAATACGGGAGAAGCATATGTATAATGGATAGGAGAGAGAAAGTAAAAAAAGATGGGATTTAAGTAATTAGTTTGGGATTTATGTAATTACTTTTCAAATATGAGATTTAAAGTAATTAGGTAAAGTTACCTTGTGTATATATGTAAATTTTAGTTAATAAAAAGGTTCAATTAGGACCAAAAATTTCAACTAAAAAAAAGTATATTTATATGCATGCGTATCACTTATCACAATTCGAGTGTATATTTCATTAATCAAAAGGATATATATATATGCGTATCAAAAGTATGACGAGTTTCATTTATCACAATTCGAGTGTATATTTAACTCTTTTTTCATAAATATTTTAATGAAATTGTCACACATTTCAACATAGTATTTGTTTCATTCAACATAGAAAAAAAAAATCCTCGATCACATAAACTTCAATTCGCCTCTAATTAGAGATTGAGTAGTGGGTTATATGGATGAGATCTTCAGGTCTGTCCGGAGGATGAATCCTGTTTCTAAGCCTCAGCTGCAAATATTCTCTGAAGAGGAATCGTCTGTACTTAGGTGACTCTCCAATTTCCTTAGTGAACCGTGTCAATGGCTCAATCCATTTGTCTCCCTGCACGTTATAGAAAACCGCGCACGAGTAACGGTTTAATTCTCTTGGTCTGATAACCCTGTGAGTTGCACTCTTGAACTTATTGTTGCTTAGCACCTTTTTTATATCAACAACAACAGAAAAGAATTGATTCCTTATATTTTGGGATAATGGTAACTGCGAATTTAACCAACTGTAGAACTGTGAGTACCTGAATCACATCACCAATGTTAACAACTAGTTTGTCTTTGCAAGGGGCAATCGGAATCCACTGGTCATCTTTTTTTACCTGAAGGCCTCCTAGTTCATCCTGGTAGACAATGGTGAAGCAGCCAGGATCTTCGTGTGCGGGTTTTCCTGTGTTCTCATCTTCTGTTGCTGGAAAGTAGTGGAGGCCCATCAACGAATTCCGAGACCGATCACTTTTGTAGTTTGCTAGGAAGTCAGGAGGGAGGCCCAGGCACTCACTTATGATTCCCTCCAACAAAACTCCTAATTTTGTGAAATGGGAAGCCATCTCCTCCAATACTTGCCTAAGAATATCAAACATATTTATTTCACAAACAACATTCTTACAAATTTTATAAAGGGCAGAAATGCAAATCAAATTTTAAATTCATACTAGTTCTTATTGGGATGACTAGAACAGAGGATCGACTAAATTAGAAACAGTTAATTTGAGATGCAATCAAGAGCTAATGAACGGAAAGAGATTTTAATATTACTTGAAATGAGGCGGATTGTCGGGGCAGAAATCAAAGCCAGAGGATGAAAAATTAAACACCAAATGCTCCCAAGTCTCAGCTGAATTCTGTTTGCTTTTCATATAATTATGAGGTATAGAGAGTTTTTCTTCATCTGAACAAGCAAAGAAAGTCTCATACATATCCATGGTTCTGCTCAACAAGTCCAAAGGAATTCCGTGACTCGCAATCTGGAAGAAACCATAGTTAACGCAAGCTTCTCCAATTTGCTCCATAGCCTTCTTTTTCTCTTGTTTGTTTTCGTCTGCGCTAAAAAATGGAGAAAAATCAATAGTTGGAATATCAAAACTAGCCATGATGTTTTCCTTATTTCTCTTGACTCTCAATGTTGTTATCAACCTCTTTATAAAAATAAAAAAAAGCATAGGTTTAAAGAAAAGTCAACCTTTCATTTTCTTTGTTAAATTTTAATAAAGCAACATTGTTTTTCCATACAAACTAAGCCCACTGCTTCCGGCATAGAATATAATGTTATACTAAAAACTCAAAAAAATTTCAATGAATATTAGATATGAAGTCTGAACCGATAAATTCGAAAAATAGAATGACTTTAGTATTAAGCTGATTGCTGCTCCCTCTATCAATCTTTACTTGTCCATGTTCACGTGGAGGGAGAACTCCACTTTTCAAATCTTCATGATGGTAAAGGCAAAGTCAGGATTTTTTCGGAGTTTCTAGGATTCTCTGGCTCTGTCTATTTTTTTATTTGGTTTGTTTATTTAATTGGGCCGGTCAGACTCTTTCTGTTTCCTGTTTTTTAAATATATACAATCAATCAGCAAGTTGGTATGTGATGGCTAAAAGAATCTTGTTAGTATAAGCATGGTTAGATTAATTAAATATCTTAGGGGTCGTTTGGTAGAGTGTATTGACAAAAATAATACATGTACTAACAAAAATAATGCATGTATTAATTAATATATATTATGAATATCTTGTTTGGTACAATTTTTAGTCAATGTATAACTAATGCAAACATTAGTTATACACTCTATTGTGTATTACTAATACCACCCATTTTCTATGTATTAGTAATACAAATTCTTTAATACATGCATTAACTTCTTAAATGACCTTAATACCCCTCAATTTCCCTCTCAAAATATTTCATCATTCTTTTTCCCGCCATTTTAATTTGCAATAGTGAATCTTTTCAAAACATTTCACAATTTTTTTTCCCACCATTTTAATCTACAACAATGAATAATTGATTTAAATAATTGTAACATATTTTTGCTTTCCTTTGAGGGTCTTTAAAAAGATTTAAAAAAAAAATTGAGACTATTTCTTAATTTTACGTCTTATATTTTATTTTTGTTTCGACTATGTTAATCCGTTGGCATAATATGTCATGCACAAAGACGAAGGTCTTGCAATTAATCCGAAAGCTCTATATACTAGTTCAACAATACTAATTATATTTGAGATGACAAAAAGAAATTGTTGCAAAAAAGTGTATAAAATCAAAGAAGAGTATTCTTGTAAACAAACATTTTTTTTTATAGAAATTATGTAAGATGTATTATTTCTTATACATCAAACCAAACAATGTATAAGAAATAATACATGCATAAGTAATACAAGCATTACTAATACACTATATTTTGCATTGATCTTATACGCTCTACCAAATGACCCCTTATTGTCCAAAAAAAATCTCAACACTTGGAGAGTTTTCGGATGCAGAACCAATGATTCACTAAGGATGTTTGCTCCCTTGCTGACTCGAACCCACAACCTTAGGAGTGGAGGTAGAGATGGCTTACTATCTAAGCAACCGTTGTTAGAGTCCCACATTGGTGGGTTAAAGGGTCCTTAGTCTCTTTATATGGTCTTGGGCAATCCTTCCCTCATGAGCTAGCTTTTGAGGTTGAGTTAGGCCCAAGGTCCATTTCTTTATCATGGTATCAGAGCCAGGCCCACCCAGTTCATTGTTTCCGATGTTGGGCCCCCCATCTTATATTGTCCACGCTCCAGATGTCCAGCGAAAAAGAAAAAGAAAGAAAGAAACAAGATACAGTTTGATTATTTTAAATTAGTAACAACAACAACAACAACAAACCCAGTGTATTCCCACCAAGTGGGGTCTGGGGAGGATAGAATGTACGCAGTCCATACCGCTACCTCCAGAGAAGTAGAGAGGTTGCTTCTGATAGACTCCCGGCTCAAAATTAGTAACAACAAACAACGGCAAAATACATATCTATGAAATAAAGATTCCTCTTCAAAGAATTAGGCTTCTACTATGAGAGACATGTTGAACATAATTAAGAAAATCATTGTGTGCTCTCTAGGTTTAAATTTTTAAATGAGATGGTCACACACTTTAATATACACAATGAGAGACATGTTGAACATAATTAAGAAAATCATTGCGTGCTCTCTAGATAAAGCTCCCAATATGTGTGAGGTCTGGAAAAGGGCCGGACCACAAGGTCTCTTTCTTGTTTCTCTGATATATATCTCTTTCTTGTTTCTCTGAAATATATTTTTAGCATTATCAAGGATTTGTTCAGAAAAGATCGCAGGTGTCAACAAATGTATCTGAATTTTTTTAACCCCTCCCTAGAAGCTGTTATTTTCCATAATATATTCGCGTATGCAGAAATCTGTATAGTAGAACAACAACTTCAACTCGAGTTCAAGTATAAACAAGAACACAATGAAGTATCAAATACCCTCAACACAAGATCAAAATGACTTTTTCAAGAGGTGTATTTATTTTTCCAGAAAAATAAAGATGAAACAGAAATGATTAAGGCCAAGTCGTCCGAATTCACGGACTTTCCTTAAGGAATAATTCCCCTCACTGTACCCGAGGTTATGGAATCTTCCTCTCGGAATAAAATGGCCTTCAATCCGACTATAGCAGTACCTCAAATAGGCGGATTCTTCGAACGCACTCAACGATTTAATGATCACACACAGAGTTTTTGTTAAGACAAGAAGAAGTTTGTAATCTGAAAAAAAAAATTCTATTCCAAAACCTGTGGATGAAATCAGGTTTTTATAGCCAAGAAATGCCTCTTCTGAAAAGAGACAATGGTCCATCTTAGAGGTGTGATGTTTCTAAAAATGTATGTTTGTTTACCCAAAACAGTGCAGTATTTTGCTGAAACAGTGCACCAGTTCAAAACAGTGCATCACTTCATTGAAGAGTTGCATCTGTTCGAACAAACGTATTAGTTCAGGAAACATTGTTTCAAAAATCTGCACTAGTTCAGAAACGAAAACATAGAAGCAGTTCATCAGTTTGCAAAACAGTGCAACGATTCATTGAAACAGTGGCACCAGTTCACTTCGAATATTACATCTGTTATTTCTACATGCATGTATATTTAAATGGAGTTTCAAAACACTTTTCGGATTGAATTTATTTATTTTATTTCTGTCAAATAAAATTTGTCCAAAAAGATAGATCTCATCGATCGATCATTTGTCAAATCTAAATCCAAATCCAAATCCAAATCCGAAGTCGAAACTGAAGCCGAAGTCGAGCGAGCGACGACGACGACGGTGCGAGGAATCTATTATTTCTTGCCTCACTTGCCATGTGGAGTAAGTATTCATCAATATAAACACTCTCAAGTTCTCTTCTTCCACCAATGTGGGAGAAAGAGTAAACTTGCCAATTTGGGAGTACACTTTTCATTTTAGTGTCTCCTTACCTCCACCCTTTTACTCTTTATTTTTTTATTCACACTTCTTTCATCTACTATGAACCCAAAAATCCCCCACATAAATGGGAAATGGATAATTTTCGTAAAACTTTTACGGACAAGTATGTGATCACCAAGCAAAGACTGATTGCATCTGGATAAGTGGGTTTCCCTTTAACTTTCCGTAGTGAACATGCATCGGATGCACTCGGTCAATCGGTAGATTTGATATCTTTGAACCGTCGAGCTTTAATGTACACCTAGACAACACAGGTCATACAACCAGCCTTTTACCATTTATGGTTCTTACGGTTTTGTTCTTTTCAGCCATGAACACGTTCTGATTCATGAGAGCTTAGAGAATAGGCCTTTACTAAAATTCTCTTTGAAGCGGCTTCCACTTCGCCTCACATAGGTGATTTCTAAACGTTCAATCCTGTAGATTAAACTGTTTGGTCAAATATGCCAAATTTAGATAATCATTAAAAGACTTTTCACCTTAAGTCTTATCCTTGTTTACTATACATTATCTACATCACGAGAATGGGTTGGATAATTGACAATGTCGAACCTGTCAGACACAACTTTGGTTGATCTCCTTGAACTTAACTCTTGGGATCTCCAGTCTGCTAGGTAGAGTTACCGTCATGCTGACTCGTCCTAGGCCTTAAACCCATTCCCTTAGATGTTCTTTCCACGCCTTCTCTAGATAGTCCTTTTGTAAGTGGATCCGACACATTATCCTTTGACTTTACATAATCAATAGTGATAATTCCACTAGAGAGAAGTTTCCTAACGGTATTATGTCTCCGTCGTATGTGATGAGATTTACCATTGTACATCATGCTCCTTGCCCTACCTATTGCCGCTTGGCTGTCACAGTGTATACATACTGGTGCCACTGGCTTGGGCCAACATGGAATATCTTTCAAGAAATTCTGGAGCCATTCTGCTTCTTCACCGGCTTTATCTAATGCGATAAATTCAGATTCCATTGTAGAGCGAGCGATACAAGTCTGTTTGTATGATTTTCAAAAAAACTGCTCCTCCACCGATAGTAAATACATATCCACTTGTGAATTTTACTTCATTCGATACGGTAATCCAATTTGCATCACTATATTCTTCAATTACTACAGGATATTTATTATAATGCAAAGCATAGTTTTGAGTGTATTTAAGATACCCCAAAACTCTTTTCATTGCCATCCAATGAGTTTTGTTGGGATTACTCGTGTACCGACTCAATTTACTAATAGTACAGTCTATGTCTGGTCGTGTACAGTTCATTATATACATTAAACATCCCAATACTCATGCATACTCCAATTGTGAGTCACTTTCACCTTCATTCTTTCGAAGTGCAAAGTTCACATCCAATGGAGTCTTGGCAATACCGAATTCCATATACTTGAACTTGTCAAGTACTTTTTTGATATATTGAAACTGTGACAATGCTAACCCTTGTGGAGTTCGATGGATTCTTATACCTAAGATCACATCTGCAACTCCAAGGTCTTTCAGATCAAACTTGCTCTCGAGCATTCATTTTGTTGCATTTATGTCAGAAATGTCTCCACTGATGATTAACATGTCATCCACATATAAACAAACAATGGCTTGGTGATTTGGAGTGTCTTTAATGTAAACACATTTATCACATTCATTTATCTTGAATTCGTTTGCCAACATGGTTTGGTCAAACTTTGCATGCCATTGCTTAGGTGCTTGTTTTAGTCCATAAAGTGACTTAACAAGTTTACACACCTTATTTTTTTTCTTGGAACCACAAAACCTTCAGGTTTTTCCATGTATATTTCTTCCTCCAAGTCTCCATTTAGGAATGCGGTTTTCACATCCATTTGATGGATTTGAAGATCATATACCGCCGCCAAGGCAATTTACATTCGAATCGCGGTTATCCTTATTACTGGAGAGTATGTATCAAAGTAATCAAGGTCTTCCTTCTGTTTGAAGCCTTTTACTACAAGTCTTGCCTTGTATTTATCAATAGTACCATCCGCCTTCATTTTCCTTTTGAAGTTCCATTTAGAACCTAAAGTTTTATTTCCGGGAGGAAGGTCAACCAATTCCCATCTATGGTTGCTTAAGATTGAATCTATCTCACTATTGACTGCCTCTTTCCCAAAGGATGAGTCTGACGACGACATAGCTTCTTTAAATGTTTGAGGCTCATTTTCTAAGAGAAATGTTACAAAATTCGATCCAAACGAAGTTGAAGTTCTTTGACGTGTACTACGTCTTGGATTTTATTCATTATGTACATTCTCACTTGGTTCATCTTGAGGTCGTTTAGATCCTCCACTAGACTGTTCATGTCTAGTTTTATACGGGTAAATTTTTCAAAGAATTCAACATTATCTGATTCAATTACCTTATTTTCATTAATATTCGGATGTTCGAATTTATGAACGAAAAATTGACATGCTTTACTAATTTTTGCATATCCTATGAACACGCAGTCCACTGTTTTAGGTCCTATCTTAACCCTTTTAGGTATATAAACTTGAACCTTCGCTAGATACCCCCACACTTTGAAATATTTCAAGTTGGATTTCCTTCCTTTCCATTTTTCCTAAGGAATTGATTGTGTCTTACTATGGGGAACTCTTCTGAGTATACGATTGGCCGTATGGATAGCCTCCCCCCATAAGTTTTGCGGTAAACCAGAACTTATAAGTAAGACATTCATTATTTCCTTCAAAGTTTGGTTTTTCCTTTCCGCAATTCCATTAGATTGATGTAATTATGGGGTCGTAGTTTGATGGATTATTCCATTCTCTACTCATATTTGCGCAAAGGGAGATTTACATTCTCCGCCCCTATCACTTCTTATCATTTTGATCTTTTTGTCTAACTGATTTTCAACTTCAGTTTTATATTGCCTAAATGCATCTATTGCTTAATCCTAACTATTTAGCAAGTAGACATAACAATATCTAGTGCAATCATCAATAAAAGTTATGAAATACTTTTTCCCACCACGTGATGGTGTTGACTTCATATCACAAATGTCGGTGTGTATTAAGTCTAAGGGATTAGAATTCCTTTCAACGGACTTATAAGGATGCTTTGCATACTTCGATTCCACACATGTTTGACACTTTGATTTATTGCACTCAAAGTTTGGCAAAACTTCTAAGTTAATTAGTTTTCATAATGTTTTGTAATTAACATGGCCTAAACGTTCATTCCACAAATCATAAGACTCTAGCAAATAAGAAGAATTTGAACTTTTATTTATTTCAACAGTCATTACATTCATCTTATAAAGGCCTTCGGTTAGATAGCCTTTCCCTACATACATTTCTCCTTTGCTAATTACAATTTTTCCAGAAACGGTTACATATTTGAATCCGTTCTTATCTAGGAGTGAAACAGAAATTAAGTTCCTACATAACTCCGGAACATATAACACATTGTTCAGTGTTAAGACCTTGCCAGAAGTCATCTTTAAACAATTTTTTCCTGTTCCCTCCACCTTAGCAGTAGCGGAGTTAGCCATGTAGATCATTTCTTCTTTTTGAGCCGGAGTAAATGACGAAAACAACTCCTTGTTGGCACATACATATGGGTGGCACCAGAATCCATCCACCATTCGCGAGGATTCCCCACCAAGTTGTATTATGAGAACATAGAACATAAATCATCGCATTCTTTGTTGGATTCAATCATATTTGCTTGATCCTTTTTCTTGCATCTCTTCGGGGCTCGATAATCTGTGGACTTGTGGCCAATTTTGCCATAATTGAAGCATTTTCCCTTGAACTTTTTCTTGGGTTGATTGCTTTCATGTTCAACTTTCTTTCTTTTCTTCGAATTGTTTTGGTAATCTTCTACAATAAGTGCTCCATTAATTGTAGAATTCCCCTTTGACCTTCTTTCGGCAGCTTTATTGTCCTCTTCAATACGAAGTCGGACAATAATATCTTCAAAAGTCATCTCCTTGCACTTATGCTTTAAGTAGTTTTTGAAGTCTTTCCACAAAGGTGGTAGCTTTTCAACTATCGTTGCTACTTGAAAAACATCATTCACAATTAAACCTACAACACAGTTTATGTGAGTATTAAGAACATTTTTAATTTATTCAACTAAGGTATTTTTCAAAGATATACCTTCTGCTAGGAGATCATGTATGATGACTTGCAACTCCTGTACTTAAGAGACAACAAATTTTCTATTTATCATTTTGAAGTCCAGGAACTGTGCAACAAGGAATTTCTTAATTCCCGCATCCTCCGTCTTATATTTCCGTTCAAGTGCCCCCCACAGTTCCTTTGATGTCTTGGTTCCACTATAAACATTGTAGAGGTCGTCTTGGAGACCACTCAGAATATAATTCCTGCAAAGGAAGTCCGAATGTTTCCAAGCTTCTACAATAACAAAGCGGTCTTTGTTTGAGGTTCCCTCAGGCACCTCAGGAGCGTCTTCCCTAGTGAACCATTGCAGACATAAAGTGGTGAGGTAAAAGAACATCTTTTACTGCCACCGCTTGAAGTCAATGCCCGAAAATTTTTTGGGCTTCTCTGCCGGTGCCATTGTTGGCGGAGCATTTGTGCGGCTTGATGAAGAAATATTGTTTGCCCCCACAGTCGTAGCCACATCATGCATTTGACTTTCAGTTATCATTTTTCCTGTCACCACAAGATAGAAAACTTAGTATTTTTTCAGAATACTATTTATAAAGTTAAATAACTTGAAACTCTTCTTCTTGTTTCTAGTTAACGATGAAGTTTTTATTACTTCGAATCGTCAACAGAGTGAACCTTAACTTGTGATAAAGATTTTATGGCTTCTAATCACTAGTTAAATTCAAGCGGAATAGAAAACTTAAACTTTAATCTTCAAAAACAAGCAATACAGATTCTATAAATTATTCCTTAAGATTGTTATTTCCCACAATATATTCGGGTACGCAGAAATCTGTATAGTAGAACAACAACTTCAACTCGAGTTCAAGTATAAACAAGAACACAATGAAGTATCAAATACCCTCAACACAAGATCAAAATGACCTTTTCAAGAGGTGTATATATTTTTCCAGAAAAATAAAGATGAAACAGAAATGATTAAGGCCAAGTCGTCCGAATTCACAGACTTTCCTTAAGGAATAATTTCCCTCACTGTACCCGAGGTTATGGAATCTTCCTCTCGGAATAAAATGGCCTTCAATCCGACTATAGCGGTACCTCAAATAGGTGGATTCTTTGAACGCACTCAACGGTTTAATGATCACACACAGAGTTTTTGTTAAGACAAGAAGAAGTTTGTAATCTGGAAAAAAATTCTATTCCAAAACCTGTGGATGAAATCAGGTTTTTATAGCCAAGAAATGCCTCTTCTGAAAAAAGACAATGGTCCATCTTAGAGGTGTGATGTTTCTGAAAATGCATGTCTGTTTACCCAAAACAGTGCAGTATTTTGCTGAAATAGTGCACCAGTTCGAAACAGTGCATCACTTTATTAAAGAGTTGCATCTATTCGAACCAACGTATTAGTTCAAGAAACATTTTTTCAAAAATCTGCACCAGTTTAGAAACAGAAACACAAAAGCAGTGCATTAGTTCGCAAAACAGTGCAACGATTCATTGAAACAGTGGCACCAGTTCACACTTCGAATATTACATCTGTTATTTCTGCATGCATGTATATTTAAATGGAGTTTCAAAACACTTTTCGGATTGAATTTATTTATTTTATTTTATTCAAATAAAATTTGTCCAAAAAGATAGATCTCATCGATCAAGCCAAATCCAAATCCAAAGCCAAAGCCAAAGCCAAAGTCGAAGCCAACCTTTTACTGTTTATGGTTCTTACGGTTTTGTTCTTTTCAGCCATGAACACGTCCCGATTTCATGAGAGCTTAGAGAATAGGCCTTTACTAACATTCTCTTTGAAGTGGCTTCCACTTCGCCCTCACATAGGTGATTTCTAAATGTTCAATCCTGTAGATTAAATTGTTTGGTCAAATCTGCCAAATTTAGATAATCATTAAAAGACTTTTCACCTTAAGTCTTATCCTTGTTTACTATACATTGTCTACATCATGAGAATGGATTGGGTAATTGACAATGTTGAACCTGTCAGACACAACTTTGTTTGATCTCCTTGAACCTAGCTCTTGGGATCTCCAGTCTGCGAGGTAGAGTTACCGCCATGCTGATTCGTCCTAGGCCTTAAACTCATTCCCTTGAATGTTCTTTCCACTCCTTCTCTAGATAGGTCTTTTGTAAGTGGATCCGACACGTTATCCTTTGACTTTACATAATCAATAGTGATAATTCCACTAGAGAGAAGTTCCCTAATGGTATTATATCTCCGTCGTATGTGATGAGATTTACCGTTGTACATCATGCTCCCTGCCCTACCTATTGCCGCTTGGCTGTCACAGTGTATACATACTGGTGCCACTGGCTCGGGCCAATATGAAATATCTTCCAAGAAATTCTGGAGACATTCTGCTTCTTTACTGGCTTTATCTAATGCGATAAATTCAGATTCCATTGTAGAGCGAGCGATACAAGTCTGTTTGGATGATTTCCAAGAAACTGCTCCTCCATCGATAGTAAATACATATCCACTAGTGGATTTTACTTTGTTCGATCCGGTGATCCAATTTGCATCACTATATCCTTCAATTACCGCAGGATATTTATTATAATGCAAAGCATAGTTTTGAGTGTATTTAAGATACCCCAAAACTCTTTTCATTGCCATCCAATGAGTTTTGTTGGGATTACTCGTGTACCGACTCAATTTACTAATAGTACAGGCTATGTCTGGTCGTGTACAGTTCATTATATACATTAAACATCCCAATACTCTTGCGTACTCTAATTGTGAGTCACTTTCATCTTCATTCTTTCGAAGTGCAAAGTTCACATCCAATGGAGTCTTTGCAATACCGAATTCCATATACTTGAACTTGTCAAGTACTTTTTCGATATAACGAGACTGTGACAATGCTAACCCTTATGGAGTTCGATGGATTCTTATACCTAAGATCACATCTGCAACTCCAAGGTCTTTCAGATCAAACTTGCTCTCGAGCATTCATTTTGTTGCATTTATGTCAGAAATATCTCCACTGATGATTAACATATCATCCACATATAAACAAAAAATAACTTGGTGATTTGGAATGTCTTTAATGTAAACACATTTATCACATTCATTTATCTTGAATCCGTTTGCCAACATGGTTTGGTCAAACTTTGCATGTCATTGCTTAGGTGCTTGTTTTAGTCCATAAAGTGACTTAACAAGTTTACATACCTTATTTTCTTTTCCTGGAACCACAAAACCTTCAGGTTGTTCCGTGTATATTTCTTCCTCCAAGTCTCCATTTAGGAATGCGGTCTTCACATCCATTTGATGGATTTGAAGATCATATACCGCTGCCAAGGCAATTAACATTCGAATCGAGGTTATCCTTGTTACTGGCAAGTATGTATCAAAGTAATCAAGGCCTTCCTTCTGTTTGAAGCCTTTTACTACAAGTCTTGCCTTGTATTTATCAATAGTACCATCCGCCTTCATTTTCCTTTCGAAGATCTATTTAGAACCTAAAGGTTTATTTCCGGGAGGAAGGTTAACCAATTCCCATGTATGGTTGCTTAAGATTGAATCTATCTTACTATTGACTGCCTCTTTCCAAAAGGATGAGTCTGACGACGACATCGCTTCTTTAAATGTTTGAGGCTCATTTTCTTAGAGAAATGTTACAAAATCTGATCCAAATGAAGTTGACATTCTTTGACGTGTACTACGCCTTGGATTTTCTTCATTATGTACATTCTCACTTGGTTCATCTCGAGGTCATTTAAATCCTCCACTAGACTGTTCATGTCTAGTTTTATACGGGTAAATGTTTTCAAAGAATTCAGCAGTGTCTGATTCAATTACCGTATTTTTAGGATATGTGCTCCAGTTCACTTCGAACTGGAGAACATATTATGGCCGCAAAATATGTTAGGATAAAACATTTATAAGTTTGCTTTAGTGGCTATAGTGATTACCACTAAACAAATGCTACTAAAAGTAATCATTTTTAGCGGCAATAGTATATGGCTTTACCAGCATTTAAAATAAATAATGCCATTAGAGGCTTTAGCGACTCTGGATTGCATAAACACTTGATCAAACCCCACTAAATGTCATATTGCTGCTCAAAGGTAAATTTATTACCGCTAAAACCTCTTTGGTATAGTGCATATACGTAATATTGCTATGTTTTTTTCAATATTGATATAAGACCTTTGATCACATAGTCTTCTCCTTTAATTAGAAATTGAGTAGTGGGTTATATGGATGAGGTCTTCAGGTCTAGCTGGTGGATGAGTCATGTTTCTGATTCTCAATTGCATATATTCTCCGAATAGGAATCCTCTGTACTTGGGCGACTCTCCAATGTCCTTGGTGAACTGTGGCAATGGCTCAACCCACCTGTCTCCTTGCACGTTATAGAAGAACACATACGAGTAACGGTTTGTTTCTCTTGGTCTCACCACTCTGTGAGTTGCACTCTTGAATTTATTGTTGCTTAGCACCTTTTTAAAGTCGACATCAGAAAAAGAAAAAAAAAAAGGTTGATTCATCAAATTTTGGTATGATGATAACTTTGAAATGAACTATAATTACCTGAATCACATCACCAATGTTAACAACTAGTTTGTCTTTGCAAGGCGCTATGGGAATCCATTGGTCATCTTTGTGCACCTGAAGGCCTCCGACTTCATCCTGGTAGAGAATGGTGAAGAAGCCAAGATCCTCATGTGCTGGTTTTCCGGTGTTCTCAGCTTCTGTCGCTGGAAAGTAGTGGAGGCCGATCAAGGTATCCCGAGACTGATCATTTTTATAGTTTGATAGGAACTTAGGAGGGAGGCCCAGGTATTCGCTTATGATTCCCTCCAACACAACTCCTAATTTTGCGAAATGCGAAACCATCTCATCCAATACTTGCCTGAGAATATCAAAACATCTTTATTTCACAAACAACATTCTTACAAATTTTATAAAGGGCGAAAGTGCGAATGAAACTTCAGTTCTTATTGGAATCACCATATCAGAGGATCGCCTAAGCTAGAAACAGTTAATTTGAGATGCAATCGAGAGAGAATAGGGCGATAGCGGAAATAAATAAAAATATTACTTGAAATGAGGTGGATTTTTGGGGCAGACAGGGAAGCCAGAGGATGAAAGACGATATGCCAAATGCTCATAAGTCTCAGCTGAACTTTGTGTGCTTTTAAAATAACTATCAGGTACTAAAAGTTTTTCTTCATCTGAGCAAGCAAAGAAAGTCTTGTACATATCCATGGTTCTGCTCAACAAATCCAAAGGAATTCCGTGATTCGCAATTTGGAAGAAACCATAGTTACTACAAGCTTCTCCCATTTGCTCCATAACCTTCTTTTTCCCTTCTACATGTTCCTCTGAGCTAAAAAATAGAGAAAAATCAATAGTTGGAATATCTAAACTAGCCATGATGTTTTCCTTAATTCTCTTCACTCTCAATGTTGTTCTCAACCTCTTCATAAACAAAAAAAATCATAGTTTTGGTGAGAAGTCAATTATTGATGTCTGCCCCATGTGGCCATATAAATATTAAGATTAATTTCTGGATAGCTAGCTCTGTCATAAATTTTAAAACTCATGTCTGTATTATATGCAATAGTTTAAGAATTTTATGCTTTTGTATTAATCCAGAAAGATCCAATGATGTGCTATGATTTTATCTTACAAAACAAATATATTAGTTAAAGGGTCACGACAACTCATTGAGGACAAGATCATTAGATGAAAACTTGGACAGCTCTGTTGGAATATCAAAACTTGCCATGATGCTTTCCTTGATTCTCTTGATATTTCCAGCAACTTCACATTTTACATACTAGCCATGATGTTTGTCTTCTAACTCACTCTCAATGTTGTTTCAACCTCTTTATCAACAAAAAGCATGAAGATTTTTTCCTTTTTGGTCGGTCCAAAAATAACCATTTTCTTGTTTGATATACATTTAATGACACTATCTAATATTTTATCCATGTTGGGTTCTGCTTATTTGGCAAAGAGTCCACAAAGGTGTGCCCTTCTATTTAAAAGTTTATTTATTTTAAAGATAGTTTAGAAATATTGCAAAGTCTTTCTCATATTTCTTAAACATCATGTTGAACAACTACTTATTTTCAAGCTGGTCGAATTGGTTCATTGTTTCTCTTCTCGCTTGTACTTGTCACTTTTGCATGTTGATCATCAAAACATGTTTTAAAAATATTTATATTATTAAGAAGTTTATACGAAAATAAAAGTGTGTTCCTTCATGACTTAAATTTTTAATGAAATGGTCATACACTTCTATATACATATTAAGATTGCTGTAATACATATTATTTCTTTTCCTGGAAATTAAGTAGTGGGTTATATAGATGAGATCTTCAGGTCTAGCTGGAGGATGACTCCTGTTTCTAAGTCTCAGCTTCAGATATTCTTTGAAGAGGAATCCTCTGTGCTTAGGTGACTCTCCAATTTCCTTGGTGAAATGTGGTAATGGCTCAACCCATTGGTCTCCTTGCATGTTATAGAAGACCGTGCACGAGTAACGGTTAGTTTCTCTTGGTCTGATCACTCTGTGCGTTGTGTTAGGGTTTTTATCTGGTTTTCTTACTATATTTAAGTTTTATTTTTTAAAGTTACCATAATTACTTTTACTTTTTTCCTGAAAGAAAAAATATAATTCTTTTTCATATTTGACTAACCTCTTTTTCTTGGAGGAAAGATTTTGAACATATATAAATAGAAGACCCTTCTCATATCATAACACAATATTATCTCTAATGTACTTGGGCGACTCTCCAATGTCCTTGGTGAACTGTGGCAATGGCTCAACCCACCTGTCTCCTTGCACGTTATAGAAGAACACATACGAGTAACGGTTTGTTTCTCTTGGTCTCACCACTCTGTGAGTTGCACTCTTGAATTTATTGTTGCTTAGCACCTTTTTAAAGTCGACATAAGAAAAAAAAAAAAAAAAAAGGTTGATTCATCAAATTTTGGTATGATGATAACTTTGAAATGAACTATAATTACCTGAATCACATCACCAATGTTAACAACTAGTTTGTCTTTGGAAGGCACTAAGGGAATCCACTGGTCATCTTTGTGCACCTTAAGGACTCCGACTTCATCCTGGTAGACAATGGTGAAGCAGCTAGGGTCGTCGTGTGTGGGTTTCCTATGTTGTGTTCTCATCTTCTTTCACCGGAAAGTAGTGGAGGCCCATCAATGCATCCCGAGACCGATCATTTGTGTAGTTTCCTAGGAAATCAGGAGGGAGGCCTAGGCACTCACTTATGATTCCCTCCAACAAAACTACTAATTTTGTGAAATGGGAAGTCATCTCCTCCAATACTTGCCTAAGATTATCACACACATTTATTTCACAAATTCTACAGAGTGGCAGTTCGTTCGGCCATGCTGTATGGAGTGGAGTGTTGGCCAGTCAAGAACTCCCACATTCAAAAATTAAAGGTGGCGGAAATGCAGATGTTGCGTTGGATGTGTGGGCTTACCAGGGGAGATAGGTTTAGGAATGAGACTATCCCGGAGAAGGTGAGAGTGGCTTCGGTGGAGGACAAGATGCGGAAAGTGAGGCTGAGATGGTTCGGGCATGCGATGAGGAGGGGCATGGAAGCCTCAGTTCATAGATGTGAGAGGCTAGCTTTGGATGGTTGCAGGCGGGGTAGGGGTAGATCAAAGAAATACTGGACAGAGGTGATTACGTGACATGGAGCAGTTACAACTTACTCAGGATATGACCCTAGATAGGAAGGTATGGAGGACACGAATTAGATTAAAAGGCTAGTGCATGTGGGAAAGTCGTGGCCAGTAATTAAGAGAGCTTTGGGGTAGCCGAGCTGGTAGTCTTAGGGTTGTGTTCATAGGTTGGAGCTGCTAGTCGGAGGGCATGGGGGTAGTGGGTGCCTTTGGTTTGTTAGTGTAGGGTATTACTTTGTGGGTGTCTTATTTCTATTAGTTTTATTATGAACTTGTTTACTATTCTTTGTCTTAAGTCGGGGTCTATCGGAAATAGTCTCTCTACTTCTATGGAGGTAGTGGTATGAACTGCGTATATTTTACCCTCCTCAGACCCCACTATGTGGGAACACACTGGGTTAGTTGTTGTTGTTGTTGAATATGAAAATTAAATTTTAAACTCATACTAGTTCTTATTGGAATCGCCATAACAGAGGATCGACTAAATTAGAACAGGAAAACCCTAAAACCTCTCCTCTCTTTTCTCTCTGGCTACTAGAATGGAGACTTAGCCATATGCTACCCACATAGTTCTAAACCTACATATGCTACCCACATAGTTGTTAAATCATCTACTCAATAAGTGACAAAAATTTCCACGAAACCAATACAATATGTACATGGTGAATCAACTTTGCAATTTAGACTAGAAGAAACAGAAGAATTTGCTGTCTAGGAAGGTCTGTATCAAGCAATTGTAGTTAAACTATCATTACGTTCGCCTGATTTGGAAGTTTTAAGGACGCTACCTCCAAAAGTTTTAGGCGTGAAGGGTCACTGTTTGATTGGTTTACTCGCTCCAAGACAACTTCTAATCAGGTTTGGTCAATACGATGACCTTGTGATTGCTTATCAAAGGCAAGTGAATTATTTTCCTTACAATGGAAAGGAACATCAATATCGAGTTTTTCCATGGACCACTGGTTTTAATCAGGAAACAATGAAGGCTGTAGTTTGGATTTCGTTGCCAGATTTATCACCAGATTTGTTTACTTTGAAATCATTGATGTCCATTGCATCAGCAGTGGGAAAACCAATTGCTATTGACAAAGCAACACAATTTAAATCAAGACCTAGTACAGCTAGAGTTAAGAGTTATCTTGGATTTAGGTGATAAACTGCCAAAGCTTATACGCTTGCAGTACTTGGACAATAAATCCGTTAAGATGTCTGAGGTTTTCCAGGAAATTGTTTAAGATAATTTACCTTCATATTGTAACCATTGTAAGCATCAAGGGCATGATGAAGATGTATGTTGTTTGATATTGAAGAGAATTCAAATTTCAAGCCAAGATGAAGCTGTCCATGATCAAGATGAGTCTGCTGCAGGGGAAAAATATGCAAGAGATTTGAGAGAGGTTCAAATAAGAAAAGGGGAATAGCTACTATTTCTAATCATCAAGAAATCGAGAAATCTGATGATACAGGTGTTGGAATTGATTGAACTACTTGTGGAAACAGGGAGCTTCATAATGTGCCACAAGGTAGTGTTTCTGGGCAGCAGACTAGTACAGAAGTTGATAACGAGCAGGCTATGATAGATGCAGCACAAGTCGAACAGAATGGACATCAATTAACATGTAAGCAACCTGGAGATGGAATCTTGAAAGGCGATGGAAATTTTTCGACACAAGCGGGGCACTCTAAGGATGTAATACCTAATAGTAATTCTAGTAGATTAAAAGAAAAGAAAGATGGATATGAGCTGGTGCAGTTGATTGCAAATTTCAGAAGCACTGAGAATGTTGCAGGGAATTACGATGCTTCTATGTCTTGGTCGAATGCAAGTGGCTTGGGCAAAGGTTTGGAGATGGATAATGAGAAAGTATGGTGTAACAACCTCAATTTCACACCACAACTCTAATATATATATTATACTTCCAAATCCGAATACAAATAAGAATTCGAGCGACAAAGTAACAATGGACAAATACTGATGAAAATTCTCCGAGTAACAGAGGAAGAAGATAATAGATCATTGAAGGGGAGATGAGAGAATACAGACTAAGCAGAAGCTTCAACATAATTTGCAAGAACGTTCTATCTAATCCTAGATCCTATTTAACCAATTAACAATCGGGCCTGGATCCCAAATAAAACACTCCAACATCTCAATAGGTCCAATAATCTCAGCTGGATCAGTCCAGTTCACCACTTCTAACCCATAGCCCCTTACAAAGTTGACTTGGTTCACAACAGATGGACTGCTGTGTCATACAAAAAGAATGTAGTAACTCGAATGGGTTCACCAGGTCACAACTCACAACAAGGTACAACAAAGTTGTCTATCCAATGTGTCTAAGGATCTACTTAGCACAAACTCGTATGACGTTTTGATGAATAAAGAAGGAATTGGCGCTGCCAATATAGAGGATGATTTGCAAGCCAAGGAGATGCATCTTATGGTGGTTAATGATAGTCACAAACCCTCGACTGCTAACCTCAGTCAATTGGAGTTCAAATTCTGGATAACATGAATCCCCTCAATGCACTACCTCAAAATTCATTTACTAATCATCATACGGTCATCCCAAAGGGAATTTAAAGGCAATGGAGACACCCATTACGGTTTTAATTTAGCCACAATGAACACCTGGCATTCTTTAGAATTATTGGCAGAAAAAAGTACACCTTTGAAGGAGGCAAACAAGAGGCAACCCGGACAACAAGATCAAGTTATATCTGTGTCTTCAGCAACAATAAATCAGTAGTTCAGGAGGCTGCCATATCACTTAACTCCAATCTACCCCCTAAGCCACTCATGGTTAGATTGAACACCTGACTCATGAGGTCCTTTCCCAATCTCTGGAATTGTTTGGTGAACATCAAGGTGAATTAATATAATATTAAAAATAAAAATATTAATATAATAATGATATTACATTAGAAAAATAATTACGAATATTAAGCACTTAACTAATAATCTTATATAATTCATAATATGTTAATTGAAAATGGAGTATATAATATAAATAATAATATACTAATCAAAAAGTAAAATAGGGGATGAACAGTGCATCTGCAAATTTGGAGAAACACTATTCACCCCTCAAAATATGGAATTTAAAACGTGAATTAAAGGATTGTTAGAGATGATCACCCTCCAAATATATAAACACACTTAAACTTTAAGGGGACCTATTACCACCAAAACTTATTTTTGCAGATCTGGCCGTCAAGTATCAGAATATTTTTATACTTCTTTCAAAATATTTTTATACTTCTTTTGGGGAGACGAAAAATACTTGTGCGTTCTCTCAATAAAATAACAATCATAAAAAATAGGGAAAAAACATCATTTTCACCCTATACTATACAAGAAAAGTCTAAGTCACACCTAAATTATATAAGTGACCTATTACACACCTTAACTATATAAAAGTGATATTATTACCTCCCCGCGACCCCCATTCTAAGACGCGTGTGTTACACTTATTTTAGCCGCGTTCAGCCTATTAAATAACAAAAGTAAACGGCTAAAAACATTAAGAGAAAAGACATCGTTTTCACCCCAAACTATAGTCAAAAAGTCGAATCCACACCTAAACTATATAAGTGACCTATTACACACCTTAACTATAAAAAAGTAATATTTTTTGCTGACGTGCCAGCGCGTGTAAAACACTACACCACATGCAAGTGGTGGTAGCTTGACAAGGTGTAAATAGTTTCACTTTTTTATAGTTTAGATGTGTAATAGGTCACTAGTATAGTTTAGGTGTGGCTTTGACTTTTTGGGTATAATTTGGGTGGAAACGATGCATTTTTCCTAAAAAATAACATTAGCTTTTGTGACAACTTCATTAAAGAGGTTATACTAAAAAAATTAAATAAAAATATATAAATATTTGACTAAAATAAATAGGGTGAAAATTATTTCCCCCCTCAAGTTTACTTTAAAAATCAAACTCCCACCTCTACTTTGAATAATAAGCATTCTCCTCTCCCCTCCCCCACTCCTCCCCTTTTACCTTGACAATGTTTATTTTAACCTTGACATTAGCAATATCTTCTTATAGTATACATTATTTAAACAATAAGCATTCTCCCCCTTTTTTCCTACTTGTCTTTTTTAAATACTTATTTTACCCTTACACTATTAATCTTTATTTTTCTTTACCTTTTTAAAATTATTATATTTTTAATATATATAGTAAATTTTTATAAATAAAAAGAAAATTATTTTGTAGACAAATAAAGTGAGAAACATATATATATTAGTGTCTAGAAAATAATATATGTTTTTCACCTTTTTTGTCTAGAAAATAATTTTCTTTTTATTTACAAAAATTTACTATATATATTAAAAATAAAAAATATAATAATTTTAAAGAGGTAAAGAAAAATAAAGATTAATAGTGTAAGGGTAAAATATGTATTTAAAAAGATAAGTAGGAAAAAGGAAAGAGAATGCTTATTATTTAAAGTTGAAGGGGAGTATGATTTTTAAAGTAAAGTTGAAGGGGAAAAATGATTCTGCCAACAAGTCCAAAGGAATTCCATGATTGGCAATCTGGAAGAAACCATAGTCGACACAAGCTTCCCTCATTTTCTCCATAGCCTTCTTTTTCCCTTCTTCGTTTCCCTGATTCCATCTGAAAAATGGAGAAACATCAATTGTTCTCTTGACTCTGAATGATGTTCTCAGTGTCTTTATCTACAAAAGAACATACTTCTATAGAGAAGTCAAATATTGATTTCTTTGTTAATTTTCAAAAAACCAACGTGCATGCCTTTTAGTAGTGTGCAATCATTCACTCATATAAAATGGCCGTACAAATATTCTGTTTCTGGATTGCTAGCTCTCTCATACATTATTTTTAAAACCTAAGTCTGTATCATATGGTATAGTTTAAGAATTTTATGGTTTTGTATTAATCCAAAAAAGATCCAATAACGTGCTATGATTTTATCTTACAAAACAAATATTTTAGTTAAAGGGTCTCCACAAATCATTGAGGACAAGAATCATTAGATAATAACTTGGACAGCTGTTGCCAAAGTTTTGATAGGCGCCAATTGGAATATCAAAAGTAACCATATTGCCTTCCATGATATCTGTCTTCTATATGGATGGATGAAGTCTTCAGGTCAAGCTGGTGGATGAGTCCTGTTTCCAAGTCTCAGCCGCACATATTCTTCGAAGAGGAATCCTCTGTACTTGGGCAACTCTCCAATTCCCTTGGTGAACTGTGGTAATGGCTCAACCCACTTGTCTCCTTGCACGTAATAGAAGAACGCATAAGAGTAACGGTTTGTTTCTCTTGGTCTCACCGCCCTGTGAGTTGCACTCTTGAATTTGTTGTTGCTTAGCACCTTTTTTATGTGAACAACAAAAAAAAATGATTCCTTAAATTTTGAGATAATGGTAACTATGAAATTAACCAGTAGCCGAAGTATAATAATTACCTGAATCATATCACCAACGTTAACCACTAATTTGTCTTTGGAAGGCGCTATGGGAATCCACTGGTCATCTTTGTGCACCTGAAGGCCTCCAACTTCATCCTGGTAGACAATGGTAAAGAAGCCAGAAAAGTAGTGGAGGTCAATCAAGTAATCCCCAGATCAATCATTGTTGTAGTTCGCGACAAAGTTAGGAGTGTTAGGATCGCTTTGCGTGCACACACTAGATCTATGGAGAGAATGAAGAAAACTAGAGAGAAAGTTCTTGAGGAAAGAGATATATGAGCACCCGTGAGTAAACTCCACGGCGGACAGGCTATTTATATTAATGATTCAGAGTATATACAGTTACACAGAGAAATGAAAATAAAAGGTACTGTTAGAGTTCGTGCCCTACTGATTATCTTATTTTCGCCTAACTGTTACTTATCGATGGAACGGGTTGTCTGACGTGTTTCAAGGAAGCAGTAAAACAGAAAGTAAAGAACACAATGATTTTTACGTGGAAAACACCCGACTCAAAAGGTGTAAAAAACCACGACCTGCACCTCTACAGGATTTAACCCCAACTTCACGAAATAACTCTGAGCCTCAACAACGACTGATTACAAAACTCTCGTAACCAACAAATAGGAATTATAAACTTTAATCCCTATAACTCAACGACTAGGAATTATAAACTCTAATTCCTAACTACACACACCTCCCCAGGTATGCGTTCCCAAAGTCTCTGAGTTTTCCCCAACTCGAAGACTATCTCCTAATTCAGTTTATAACACACTGAAACTAATATTACATCAATAACTCAAACACAATGAACAACTCTAAAAATCAAAGCTAAAACTCTTAGCTGGATTCTATACGTAGGACTAGGTTCTTCAATGTGTTTCTTCAGTGATTGAGTAGCACTTCGTGAAGTCAATCTGTCGATTGTGCTTTTCTGCTTTGTAAGTGCGTGAATTATTCTGACTGATGCATCTTCTATTTAAGCACAACTCTTCAAAGAGTCATTCTTTATTTCAAACTCCTTCTTTAATTAGAACTCTCATTGCATAGAGTTCTACTTCAAGTGAGACTCTTTCTTTAATTCCAACTCTTGTCTCCTTAGTATTGTAGTAAAACTCCAACTCTTTTAAATCAGCACATGTTTATTTATCAGAATCTTTTTTCTCCCACACATAGGACTCTTCAAGATATACTCAGAAGTGAAACTCCCTTTTCACGTAGGACTCTTTTTTCAACTCAAATTGCTTTCTCTTATCATTATGTGTTTGAATCAAATTCAACTTGTTAAATTCCCCACATGATCAGTAGCTTGAGTATATCAGAATTAGGTTTGCTTATTCGTTCTTGTCTTTAAGCAATATTGTCGGCATTTATCAATGAAACTGGAAATCTGTTTTCCTATGCGTGGACCAGCTCAAGTAACATGTTTCATTCATGTGTCAGTTTTTCAATCATCAAAACTACATAGTACCCAACAAATTTTTCCTTTTTTATGATGACAAACCTCTTGTCTTGTGCATTCAACCATCTTCACCTGTAGGCACTAAAGTATAAAATACTAGAATGAAACAAGTTAGTTAATAGGTTATAAATATTGCACAACCCTATTATCTTCCCCCTTTTGGCATCATCGAAAAACTATCTCAATGAAATAATATACTAGCCAAAGTGATTTGTTATGCTATTCATGGCCACTGGGGATATCACCAAAACAATTAAGCAAAGACTCTAGCCAACATAGTAATGTATTAAAGAGAGAAAAATTGAGTCAATTTAGCAAAGATAACCATTCCATTTAACTGACACAACATGTTCCACATTAACCTAAGCTAGTACTGAACAAAGCAAAATAATTGAGCATTAAAAAAATATGGTATAAAAGTGGGACATGGCTAAGGATACAAATAGTGAGGAGCTAATGAGGAAGGTGGAACAGGTGATATCAATTGTGTCAATTGATGAATGACTTCAATATTTTCATCCCTCTATCAATTAAGGTCAAGCTTCAAAGTCATGATCCTAGCCTTAAGGAACTCTTGTTCTACTTCATGACTGTCTTATGCAGCTTCTAGTTCAGATTTTTTTTTTCAAATGAGTGTTAGCCCTCCTTATTGAAACAGGTAGAGCAACATGATTCATATGTTCAAGAACATCTATTTTTTTATAAGTCAAACCTGATTTAGGACTAACAAGTCCAAAAAAAATAACCAATTAGGAACTAAAAGGGAAAACATGTCCCTTTTCATTCTTCAGAAACATATGTTGCATGTGATTGATGATCAAACTTGGAAAATCCATGGTACACAACTGATATTTTGGTTGAGAAAGAAGAAGGAATTTCTGGTATAGGATTAACACATTTGTGCACACCTATTTGGAGAGAATCAAAGAAAGTTTGGCCAATAATTCATTAGCTTTATAAGACAATGAGAGGATGAAGTGCGTGGAATTTGTCACGCCCCAAATCCCATTGGAGCGGACTGGCACCCGTAGCCGAGAAGGCCCGGGAGAACCCGTTCATAACCTATACTTTCACATTTACATTACTTATGAAAATTAGAAATTTGGGCGGCACTTCGTTGTAAATAGAAGAAAACAGTACCTGTATCAGCCCAGCAGACACGCATATATATATATAAACAGTAATTGGCCATCAGAGTCATCACGTCTATCAACCAAACACTCCTATGGCTGTACAATATGTCTACAAAAGCCTCTACATAGATACACAACTGAGTTAGGGTCGGGACAAACTCCCGCCCACAAAAGACTTTTATACAAATACCAAAAATAAATATAGAAACGACTTGGGATGCCCCGAAACAACTGGAGCTCACCACTATCAACAGAATGTCCTGGCTCTTACTGCGGAGGTGTACGACCTGAAGTACCTGTTCCTGCAAGCATGAATACAGGTCCCCCGTGAGGGACGTCAGTACGGAAATATGTACTGAGTATGTAAGGCAGTGAGTATCAAGATGAGATACAAAAGATCAACAGAACCCAGATACCAGTGAATAAACAGTATGAGTAGACCACACTTAAAAGAGCTGATGGGATACCTGCACATTACTTTCATATCATTACTTCCTGCATTCCTTATCAATACATAACATATGTCATACAATGGCCAACTGATCAGTGGTACTAATACAATACATCAGGGACCACCCCTGGAATAACATATATACATAATCTTTATAATACAATGGCTAACTGATCAGTGGTACTAATACAATACATCATATCATCAATTTAAAATAAAGACATTCCATTTCTTAATTCAATTAATCTTTGAGATTGGTTACTTTGTGGTCACACCTTATGGAACTTGAAACCATGATACCTCAATAGGAAAAACATGTAAATAGGTAATCAATATCATGAAAATGAAATAGAGAATCATGGATACCTCATTAAACCATTTCGGAGTCAACAATAGTATATGGATATTTTTTTGACTAGCCGGACATCTTAAAAGTGAAAACAAGTTCAATTGGTAGTGTCGAAGATCATATGATGTTATTATGTGTCATGTGTCGTTGGACAATGTTGGAAGCTTACTTGAGAGTGTCATGGGTCATTATTCATGCCAAAGATTAGATAGAGTATGTCTTACATACCTTGATATAACCACTTCAATACAAGTCCAACTTGACTTCCCGTACTCTTCGAACACTTATCTACAATAAGTCATTTGTGGCAAACTAGTATTAGCAACCAAACCTTACCATTTAGGTATTAACTTCACCAAATAATGTCTAGGAAGTAATCCTTTAACTCATCAATAAGAGTGCTACATACATCCTCTTATACTCTTATTACATTCACATAGCATGCATTTTCATGCAATATCCCTCAACATCACTCTTAGCCTTTATTTCCCCTCTTAATCACCATCCAATACCAACATGATCACTAGACATACATAACCACTAATATAATGATATATCACCACAATTCATCCTTCATAATCCAATACAACAACTTCCATAATTTACTACTAACAATTTATACAAAACAATTCATAACTATGTTTCTAGTTATCTTCCAACATCAAGACAATACTCATAATCCTTTATCAATACTTATTCATGGATAAGAATAAAGAATAAATAATATTCATACCTTAACAATGAACTCTTGTATTTGGAATCCTCCTTACATAACCATGGGGTGCTTCTCGAAGCTTTCGAGATGGTGAACACAACTACGGAACCAATTCGAATTTTCTACGGTTGAATCACAAAATATTTGAAGTTGAAATTAGGCTAGGGTTTCACCTTCTCTTAATAATTGGATGATATATGATATATATGAGGCTAAGTCTATGTTTATAAAGACCAATTTTCGTCCAAGAGGTAATAGAAAATGACCATTTTGCCCTAAAAATTTAAATAAATCCGACTCTGTCCCCAGTGGACAGTTTTGACAGGCTGAAGTAAATCGATCATAACTCTTTGCTCCGGTATCGGATTTGGGTGAAACCAATTGCATTGGAAATATAATTCAAAGGGATTTTATTTTCATATAAAGTATACCACCCAGTTATTCCTGTACAAGGAGTTATGGTCGGTTAAAGTTGACCCAAAAATCTGTCCCAAAATTATGTTTTTTTTTTATAGGCTGTAGTAAAACGGGTATAGCTCCTGACTCAGACATTGGATTTGGATGAAACCAATTTCATCGGAAAGAAGACTCTCGGAGATTTTCGTGATATATAGCAGCTCACACAGTTCTTTTTGTACAAGGAGTTATGATCATCTAAAGTTGATTTAAAAAAATAATTGCCTAGCTGCAGTAATTTTCCTGCAGATTTACTGTTCACAGGCTTCCCGGCCACCGTTTTGAAATTTCGAATGTGCTCGCTTATATGAAATACTCCTCTGTTTTGGGCAAACTTTATATCGTTGGAAAGCTTATTCCAATACCTACACATAAAACTATTGACGGGATACTTCCGAACACCATAAACTTAATTTAACCCATACACAAGCCTTTAGGACTCCATATAATCGCGATAAGTGTACGAAAAAATTTACGGGGTGTTACATTCTCCCCCCCTTAAGATAATTCGTCCTCGAATGTTAGCATAGTTACTCAATTAAGACATGTCCAAGCTTACAATTAACATATTCATCATCATAACATACTTGCATAAAAATAAACACTTACCTGTTATTATTCTTCTTCCGTCTCATGAACTTCCTCCTCATCGTTGAATAGGTAAGGGTACTTAATCTTCATCGCTTCCTCGTCTTCCCATGTGATCTCCTCAACTTGTTGATTCCTCCAAAATACTTTTACCGATGCTATCTCTTTATTCCTTATCTTTTTAATTTGACGATCAAGAATAGCAATAGGCATTTCTTCAAAACCGAGATCTTTTGTAACTTGTACATCTTCCGTAGTAGTGATGTGCGATGGATCTCCGATGTACTTGCGAAGCATCGAAACATGAAATATGGGATGAACTGCTGAGAGCTCTTGAGGTAGCTCTAACTCATAAGCAACTTGTCCAAATCTTTGAATGATCTTGTACGGACCTATGTATCGTGGACTTAACTTTCCTTTCTTGCCAAACCTCATCACTCCTTTCATTGGTGATACTTTCAAGAATATCCAATCGTCGATAGAAAACTCAAGTCCTCTTCTTCTAACATCCGCATAAGATTTGTGTCGACTTTGAGCTGTTTCAAGCCGTTGTTGGATCACTTTAACCTTCTCCATTGCTTGATAAACAAGATCCGGTCCAAACAAGACCGCATCACCTGCTTCAAACCATCCTATTGGCGATCTACACTTTCTTCCATACAATGCTTCATATGGTGCCATTTTGATACTTAAATGATAGCTATTATTGTAGGCAAACTCGATAAGAGGTAGGTGATCATCCCAGTTGCCTTTGAAATCTAATACACATGCTCGTAGCATATCTTCAAGTGTCTGGATGGTACGTTCCTCTTGTCCGTCCGTTTGAGGATGAAAAGCCGTACTTAGATTTACTTGTGTCCCCAAACTCCTTTGAAAAGACTTCCAGAAATTCGCGGTAAATTAGGCTCCTCGATCGGATATAATGGAAATTGGAACTCCATGTAACCGAACGATCTCCTTAATATACAACTTCGCATACTCTTCCGCCGTATAAGTTGTCTTAACTGGTAAGAAGTGCGCGGATTTGGTAAGCCAATCAATGATCACCCATATGGAATCAAACTTCCAAAATGTACGAGGCAAACCCGTGATGAAATCCATATTGATCTTGTCCCACTTCCAGACTAGAAGATCTATACATTGCATGTAACCACCGGGTTTCTGGTGTTCTACTTTGACTCTTTGACAATTCGGACATTCAGCTACAAATTCGGCAATATTTTTCTTCATGTCATTCCACCAATATATTGCTTTCAAATCTTGATACATCTTAGTCGACCCTGGATGGATGGAATACCTTGAACAGTGTGCTTCTCTCATAATTCTCTTTCTTAGCTCAACTACATCAGGTACACATAAACGATTCTGACACTGAAGCACTCCTTCTCGCGTAAGCTCAAATGCCTTTGTCGTGCCACTCTGCACATCCTCCTTAAGATGCAATAAAATTGGATCTACATACTGCTTCTCTTTCACTTCAGCTATCAATGAAGATTCCGCTGCATTACGTACAATAACCTCTTCATCTGGAGTTTCGAGAAGTCGAACTCCCAAATTAGCTAGTTGGTGAAGATCCTTAATCATCCCCTGCTTTTCTATAGATGCCATTTTAGACTTACGACTCAGTGCATCCGCTACCACATTCGCTTTCCCTGGATGATACAAGATATCAACATCGTAATCTTTTAACAATTCAAGCCATCTCCGTTGCCTCAAGTTTAGATCTTTCTGACTGAAGATATATTGCAGGCTCTTATGATCGGTATATATGTCAACATGAACCCCATATAAGTAGTGGAGCCATATCTTCAAAGCAAATACAACTGCAGCTAGCTCAAGATCATGCGTGGGATAATTCCTCTCATGTGGTCGCAACTATCTAGAGCCATAGGCTATTAATCTACCATGTTGCATTAATACGCATCCTAAGCCAATTCTCGAAGCATCACAGTACACTGCATACCCTCTTGTGCCTTCAGGAAGTACCAATACCGGTGTAGAAGTCAACTTGCTCTTCAGATCTTGGAAACTCTTTTCACAGGCATCATTCCATTGAAACTTGGAGGCTTTATGCGTCAACTTAGTCAAGGGTGCAGAAATAGAAGAAAAACCTTCAACAAACCTTCTATAATAACCTGCCAACCCGAGGAAACTACGAATCTCCGTAGGCATCGTGGGTCTTGGCCAATTCTTCACAACCTCAATCTTCTGAGTGTCAACTTTTATGCCTTCACTGGATACAATATGGCCCAAAAATGCCACTGACTTGAGCCAAAACTCACATTTAGAAAACTTCGCATACAGCTTACGATCACGAAGAATCTGCAACGCCTGCCTTAAGTAATTAACATGATCCTCTTCTGATCTAGAGTAGACCAGAATATCATCTATGAAAACTATCACGAACACATCTAGAAACGGCTTAAACAGCCTATTCATCAGATCCATAAAAACTGCGGGTGCATTTGTCAGCCCGAATGACATAACCAGGAATTCATAATGACCATACCGTGTTCGGAAAGCTGTCTTGGGTATATCTTTATCCTTGACTCTCACTTGATGATAGCCTGATCTCAAGTCAATCTTGGAAAAACACTGGGCACCCTGCAACTGGTCAAATAAATCATCAATTCGTGGAAGAGGGTATTTATTCTTGATAATCACCTTATTCAATTGCCGATAGTCAATACACATCCTCAGCGAACCATCTTTCTTATGCACAAACAATACTGGTGCTCCCCAAGGGGACATACTAGGCCTGATGAATCCCTTCTCTAGCAAGTCTTTCAGTTGCTCTTTCAATTCTCGCAACTCTGTTGGTGCCATTCTATAAGGAGGAATTGAGATTGGCTGTGTGTCTGGTAACATATCAATACCAAACTCCACTTCTCGTTCAGGAGGTAAACCTGGTAGTTCTTCAGGAAATTCATTCACAACCGGAACGGTCTGAAAAGTTGGCGGCTCTGCCTCTGTATCCCTTACTCTAACCAAATGGTATATGTACCCCTTGGAAATCATTTTTCTTGACTTAAAGTAAGAAATAAATCTACCTCTCGGCGCGCCAACATTACCCTTCCATTCAAGGACTGCCTCATTTAGGAAATGGAAATATACCTTCTTAGAACGGTAATCTACTGTAGCATAACAAGACGCTAATCAATCCATGCCCATAATAACATCAAAATCTACCATTTCTAACTCAACAAGATCGGCCATCGTATCACGACCACAAATATTCACAACATAATTTCGATAAACATTCCTAGCTATAAGAGATTCCCCCACTGGCGTTGATACATCAAATGGCTTGGCTAATAATTCGGGTGTTCTTCCGAACCTTCCTGCAACCAAAGGAGTAGCATACGATAATGTAGAACCAGGATCAATTAAGGCGTACACATCAAATGCAAAGATGGACAACGTACCTGTAACCACGTCTGGAGAAGCCTCTAAATTCTGCCGATCTGCTAGGGCATACACACGGTTCTGAGCTCCGCTAGAACTAGCTGCTCCTCTATCACCTCTACCGTGACCCATAGGTTGTGCACCCCTACTCAAATGAGGCACTGATGATGACGCAACAGCTGATCTGGTAGGTCGTGTTATACCACCTGTGGTCCTGCGTGGGCAATCTCTAGCCATATGCCCCGGCTTACCGCACCAAAAGCAATTGTTCATTCCAAGCCGACATTTGCCAAAGTGAAATCTTCTACATATGGGGCACGGGTGTCGTGGAGGTCTCAATTGACTCATACTCCCTTGCCCTTGATACCCCACTGTTTGCGAACTCTAATTTTCACTGCTTTGCCCGAACTGATTACCTCTGAACCTTTGAAATTACGGTGGAGCACTAATTGCAGGATAAGAAGATAACGGGCTAGGCAATCTATGAGAGAACGAAGGCCTAAAACCTCCCTGAGATGCCATAAACTGCCCTATAGCTCTGGCCCGCTTAGAATATCATTTTTCTGATTCCTGGGTTCTTCTTCTTTGCCTCTGATCTTCCATTTTCTGAGCGAAAGCTTGTATCCTCGCTATATCTCTGTCCTTGTTCAAAGCAGCAATGGTACAATCTCTAACCAAGTATGGTTCCAATCTATCCACATAGTGATGAACTCTGTCATCCATAGTAGCTACCACATTAGAAGCATATCGAGACAAGGAGTTAAATCGAAGACTATACTCTCTTACACTCATATTACCCTGACGAAGATTTAAGAATTGATTTGCACGGGCCTGACGAGTCTCAAATGGAAGATAATGATCAATAAATGCATCTTTGAACTCTCCCCACGTAGTTGGAGGTGCATCAATACCTCTAGATCGTTTCCAATCCTCGTACCACAATATAGCCTCTCCTTTCAGTCTATATGCTGCTAGCTCAACCATTTCTTTACCGGATATGTGCATAACATCTAGAGCCCTTTGGGTTTGATCGACAAAGTCCTGCGGGTCTTCATTAATATCTGATCCGGTAAAAGTAGGAGGATCCAGTTTCAGAAAATCCTGTGTCTGAAGGCTAGCTGCTCTATCCGTACCACTAGAACCCGTGGTAGGAATAGTTTGCCCTTGAACTTGACCGGCAACTATACGCATAAGAAGTTGTACTGCATCCCTCAAATCTCGATCAACAGCATTAATAGATGGCCCTTTCGGAGGAGAAGAAGCTCCTGATATATGCTCAGCTTGAGACTCACTTTGTTCAGCTTGTGTCGGTGGTGACTTACTAGTACCTTCTCCGGCCACTACATCTACTCGCTTCCACTTATTCTTTCTCCTTGTAACCAGCATCGTTACTATAATAAATAAATAAAACAATTGGATTAAGCGATCGATTATGACTTTATCTCTAATATGGGCTCTATTGCACGATCTAAGAAATGGAGAATGAAAACAATCCCTAAATGTCCAATAGCCTCCTGTTTATAGATGTGGTGCACAACACACCGATAAACGAGATTCTACGTAGACACGGCTTTGTAGACTCACTAGGACGAACTTCTCTGATACCACTTCTGTCACGCCCCAAATCCCATTGGAGCGGACTGGCACCCGTAGCCGAGGAGGCCCGGGAGAACCCGTTCATAACCTATACTTTCACATTTACATTACTTATGAAAATTAGAAATTTGGGCAGCACTTCGTTGTAAATAGAAGAAAACAATACCTGTATCAGCCCAGCAGACACGCATATATATATATATAAACAGTAATTGGCCGTCAGAGTCATCATGTCTATCAACCAAACACTCCTATGTCTGTACAATATGTCTACAAAAGCCTCTACATAGATACACAACTGAGTTAGGGTCGGGACAAACTCCCGCCCACAAAAGACTTTTCTACAAATACCAAAAATACATATAGAAACGACTTGGGATGCCCCGAAACAACTGGAGCTCACCACTATCAACAGAATGTCCTGGCTCTTACTGCGGAGGTGTACGACCTGAAGTACCTGTTCCTGCAGGCATGAATACAGGTCCCCCATGAGGGACGTCAGTACGGAAATATGTACTGAGTATGTAAGGCAGTCAGTATCAAGGTGAGATACAAAAGATCAACAGAACCCAGATACCAGTGAATAAATAGTATGAGTAGACCACACTTAAAAGAGCTGATGGGATACCTGCACATTACTTTCATATCATTACTTCCCGCATTCCTTATTAATACATAACATATGTCATACAATGGCCAACTGATCAGTGGTACTAATACAATACATCAGGGACAACCCCTGGAATAGCATATATACATAATCTTTATAATACAATGGCCAACTGATCAGTGGTACTAATACAATACATCATATCATCAATTTAAAATAAAGACATTCCATTTCTTAATTCAATTAATCTTTGAGATTGGTTACTTTGTGGTCACACCTTATGGAACTTGAAACCATGATACCTCAATAGGAAAAACATGTAAATAGGTAATCAATATCATGAAAATGAAGTAGAGAATCATGGATACCTCATTAAACCATTTCGGAGTCAACAATAGTATATGGATATTTTTTTGACTAGCCGGACATCTTAAAAGTGAAAACAAGTTCAATTGGTAGTGTCGAAGATCATATGATGTTATTATGTGTCATGTGTCGTAGGACAATGTCGGAAGCTTACTTGAGAGTGCCATGGGTCATTATTCATGCCAAAGATTAGATAGAGTATGTCTTACATACCTTGATATAACCACTTCAATACAAGTCCAACTTGACTTCCCGTACTCTTCGAACACTTATCTACAATAAGTCATTTGTGGCAAACTAGTATTAGCAACCAAACCTTACCATTTAGGTATTAACTTCACCAAATAATGTCTAGGAAGTAATCCTTTAACTCATCAATAAGAGTGCTACATACATCCTCTTATACTCTTATTACATTCACATAGCATGCATTTTCATGCAATATCCCTCAACATCACTCTTAGCCTTTATTTCCCCTCTTAATCACCATCCAATACCAACATGATCACTAGGCATATATAACCACTAATATAATGATATATCACCACAATTCATCCTTCATAATCCAATACAACAACTTCCATAATTTACTGCTAACAATTTATACAAAACAATTCATAACTATGTTTCTAGTTATCTTCCAACATCAAGACAATACTCATAATCCTTTATCAATACTTATTCATGGATAATAATCAAGAATAAACAATATTCATACCTTAACAATGAAATCTTGTATTTAGAATCCTCCTTACATAACCATGGGGTGCTTCTCGAAGCTTTCGAGATGGTGAACACAACTACGGAACCAATTCGAATTTTCTACGGTTGAATCACAAAATATTTGAAGTTGAAATTAGGCTAGGGTTTCACCTTCTCTTAATAATTGGATGATATATGATATATATGAGTCTAAGTGTATGTTAATAAAGACCAATTTTCGTCCAAGAGGTAATATAAAATGACCATTTTGCCCTAAAAATTTAAATAAATCCGAATCTGTCCCCAGTGGACAGTTTTGACAGGCTGAAGTAAATCGATCATAACTCTTTGCTCCGGTATAGGATTTGGGTGAAACCAATTGCATTGAAAATATAATTCAAAGGGATTTCATTTTCATATAAAGTATACCACCCAGTTATTCCTGTACAAGGAGTTATGGTCGGTTAAAGTTGACCCAAAAATCTGTCCCAAAATTCTATTTTTTTTTTATAGGCTGTAGTAAAACGGGTATATCTCCTTACTCAGACATTGTATTTGGATGAAACTAATTTCATTGGAAAGAAGACTCTCGGAGATTTTTGTCGATATATAGCAGCTCACACAGTTCTTTTTGTACAAGGAGTTATGATCGTCTAAAGTTGATCCAAAAAAATAATTGCCTAGCTGCAGTAATTTTCCTGCAGATTTACTGTTCACAGGCTTCCCGGCCACCGTTTTGAAATTTCGAATGTGCTCGCTTATATAAAATACTCCTTTGTTTTGTGAAAACTTTATATCGTTGGAAATCTTATTCCAATACCTACACATACAACTATTGACGGGATACTTCCGAACACCATAAACTTAATTTAACCTATACGCAAGCCTTTAGGACTCCATATAATCGCGATAAGTGTACGAAAAAATTTACGGGGTGTTACAGAGTTGAACAGGTGTGCTCAACTATTTCAACTTAGACAGCTTACTTGTACCTATTTTTATGCACAATCTAATACAAAATTAGGTTAGAAAAACCAAAAATCTGAAATTGGGACACACAACTAAATGTGCAAGACTGAATAGAATAATTTTTTTAGCTAATAAGATTAAAAAGAAAAATGATTATTCTAGTCAATCATTGAGGGGAGTTCATGCAATTTTAATTATCCCCAAGTCTAACCTATTCCTTTTAAAATGCTCTCTACTTAGTGCCTTTGGTGCTTCTCCAGTCAATTAAGTAATCCATATAGTCAACATTTTTATAGCCCTCAAGAGTGAAATTGCTTTCCTTTGGATATCATAGTCTTAAGCCATTGATTCCCATGAGATATCTCAAGATTCTTTTGACAACACCAACTTTTATGAACTACCAACAAAATTACCAGCAACTTGTGTTGGTTTTATTGATATCAATTTCTTTATTTGTTGTTCCCCCTGTAAATATTCCCTCAGTCTGTACAACAATAGTTGAATCAGGTGGTACAACTTGTTCCTGTGCATGCTCATCAGTTTCACAGTCATCCTCTTTTCTCATTTTTTTTAAAAATATCCCTTGCTTCCCCCTTACACGAGCACTATAAATCTGGCCATCTTTCAAATGATCCATTCCCCCTTTAAATGTGGTGAGTGAAAGAAACTTTATTTTCTTCTAGTCTTATGCCTTGAGCAAGTTTTATTTATGCACAAATTTTTCTTGCCTCCTTTCACTCTCACCTGCAAAATAAATTAGGGGTTAACTTTAGGCACCCAGACAAGCTTGAGTCCTTTCTTATGAGTAAATGGATGAATCAGATTTCTTCTAGCCCATGCAGGCAACAGGTTACGTGACCTATTTCTCTGACCAGTTTTAGTTATCCTTTTCTTGGTCTAAGATAGTTTATTTGCCAGATTTAGACTACTGGATCTGCTTTTGGCAGCAACTGGACATTCAGTGGTTGGATGTCCAAGGTTTCCACAGATATAGCACAAGTCTTGATAAGCATCAAGACTTTTGTGAAAACCCAAACCAGCTTTTTCACTGTGATATCTTTCACTCAAATTATGAACAATTCTTGAGGAATTTGTCCACCTATTTGCTCTTTCAAGGTCAAATTTTAGTTTAGAGACTTCTTGACTCAGTTTATTCACCATTTCTGTTGCATTATTGCACTCTTCTTTGTACTTTACCAATTCAAGTTCAACTTTTTCTTGTTCTTTACTCTTGGTGTTTTTTTCTTTTTTCAGAGAGTGTCAATTTTAGAACTTCAGACTTAAGATCATTATTTGAAGAATCAAGTTGCTCAACCTGTTTCTTGAGAGAGTAGTTTTCCTGTTCAACAGTGTTCTTGCAAGCTTCTAAATCAATAAAATTAAATTTGATTCTTGAAAGACCGTTGAACAACTCATCCCTATCAGAATTTGATTCTTGGAAGTCATCAATTAGTGGACTCATCAAGAAAATAAGTTTTGTTTTAGAAAAAAAATGCAACTTTTCTTTAAGTTCAAGTATACTTACCTCAGAAGCATCATCTTCTTCCTCCAAGTCTGAATCTCCAAGAGCAATGATTGCTGCTTCATCAACTCCATCATCATCTGAGTCAAATCCCCAAGCAGCTACCATTGCATATTCTTTCCTCTTTTTGGTTTTTTCTTTCAATTCCTTTTCAACCCTTTTCTTTCTCCATTCTATTTCCCACATAGGACAATCCTTGATATGATAATCAGTCTTACCACACTTGTAGAATCTATTTAGATTGTCATTTGACCATTTCTTGCTACCTGTTCCCTTCTTCTTTTTGAAAAATTTGTTGAAGTTCTTCGCAATAAAGGCAACTTGTTCTTTAACAAGTTCAATTTCTTCATCACTGTAAGATGCCTTCAGAGCTAAGGTATCCTCTGGGGCTTCTAGATCTTTAGTTCCATCAATTTCCATTTCATAAGTTCTTAAATTCCACACTAATTCATCCAGGGTCATGCCTGTAAGATCCTTATTTGCTTCTCTAATTGCAGTCACCTTAACATTCCACTTTGATTTTGGTAATACCCTCAGTACCTTCTCGACTTGTTCTTCTTCAGATATAGCTTTTCCTATGAAGGTCAGCTCATTTGTTAAGGCAGTAAGCCTTGTCATCATCTCATGTAAGGTTTCATTCTCCTTCATCTTAAATGCATCATACTCGGTGAAGAGAAGAGAAATTCTAAATTTTCTTACTTGAGATGTGCCTTCATGAGCATTTACTAGAGCATCCCAAATTTTCTTAGCAGTGGTGCATGTTGATACCATGTTGTATTCAGCAGGTCCTAATCCACAGACCAAAATATTTTTGGCCTTAGCATTTTTTTTAATGCCAATAAGTCATCAAGAGTGAATTCACTTCTTACTTTCTTGATCTATTTCCCATCTTCTAACTTCATTGGAATAGTAGGACCATCAGTGATCCTATCCAATAACTCGTAGTCTTCCCCTTGAATGAATGTTTCTATCCTAGCTTTCCACCAAATGAAGTGAGAACCATCAAAGAGTGGAGGTCTAATAGTAGATTGACCTTCACTATGACCAGTAGGTGGTGCGGAATTCATCATATTGATCTTTATCTTAGGTGCTAACCCTTTTTAAGACAACCTCGCTCTGATACCACTTATTAGAGTTCGTGCCCTACTGATTATCTTATTTTCACCTAACTGTTACTTATCGATGGAATGAGTTGCTTGACGTGTTCCACTAACGTGTTTCAAGGAAGCAGTAAAACAGAAAGTAAAGAACACAATGATTTTACGTGGAAAACACCCGGCTCAAAAGGTGTAAAAAAACCATGACCTGCACCTCTACAGGATTTAACCTCAACTTCACTAAATAACTCTAAGCCTCAACAACGACTGATTACAAAACTCTTGTAACCAACAAATAGGAATTATAAACTCTAATCCCTATAACTCAACGACTAGGAATTATAAACCCTAATTCCTAACTACACATACCTCCCTAGGTATGCGTTCCCAAAGTCTCTGAGTTTTCCCCAACTCGAAGACTATCTCCTAATTAAGTTTATAACACACTGAAACTAATATTACATCAATAGCTCAAACACAATGAACATTAATCATTTGGTATTTTGGATTTGGACAAAAGACTTTTATTTATTATACTGATTAATCATGTATTACAATTACACACAATACATTAATATTCAAAGACTTTACTAGACTCAAAAGAGGTGTAAAAGTACATCCTCTTAGCTAGCTAGCAATATATAGGAGCTAGCACTTAGGCAGCATTGAGGAAGAACCTTTGAGTGCCTCTCATCATGCGATTCTTGTGTAGACTAGTTTTGCACTGACTTTGACAAAAAGCTTTCCCACAATATATTTTTGTGGTTCCACACTGTTAGAGTTCGTGCCCTACTGATTATCTTATTTTTGCCTAACTATTACTTATCGATGGAACGGGTTGCCTGACGTGTTCCACTGATGTATTTCAAGGAAGAAGTCAAACAGAAAGTAAAGAACACAATGATTTTTACGTGGAAAACACCCGGCTCAAAAGGTGTAAAAAAACACGACCTGCACCTCTACAGGATTTAACCCCAACTTCACTAAATAACTCTGAGCCTCAACAACGACTGATTACAAAACTCTTGTAACCAACAAATAGGAATTATAAACTCTAATCCCTATAACTCAATGACTAGGAATTATAAACTCTAATTCCTAACTACACACACACCTCCCCAGGTATGCGTTCCCAAAGTCTCTGAGTTTTCCCCAACTCAAAGACTATCTCCTAATTCAGTTTATAACACACTAAAACTAATATTACATCAATAGCTCAAACACAATGAACAACTCTAAAAATCAAAGCTAAAATCTTAACTGGATTCTATACGTAGGACCAGGCTCTTCAATGTGTTTCTTCAGTGATTAAGTAGCACTTCGTGAAGTCAATCTGTCGATTGTGCTTTTCTGCTTTGTAAGTGCGTGTATTATTCTGACTGATGCATCTTCTATTTAAGCACAGCTCTTCAAAGAGTCATTCTTTATTTCAAACTCCTCCTTTAATTAGAACTCTCATTGCATAGAGTTCTACTTCAAGTGAGACTCTTTCTTTAATTCCAACTCTTGTCTCCTTAGTGTTGTAGTAAAACTCCAACTCTTTTAAATTACCACATGTTTATTTATCAGAATCTTTCTCCTCCCACACTAGGACTCTTCAAGATATACTCAGAAGTGAAACTCCTTCTTCACGTAGGACTCCTTTTTCAACTCAAATTTTTTTCCCTTATCATTATGTGTTTGAATCAAATTCAACTTGTTAAATTCCCCACATGATTAGTAGCTTGAGTATATCAGAATTAGGCTTGCTTATTCGTTCTCGTCTTTAAGCAATCTTGTCTGCATCTATCAGTGAAACTGGAAATCTGCTTTCCTATGCGTGGACCAACTCAAGTAACATGTTTCATTCATGTGTCAGTTTGTCAATCATCAAAACTACATAGTACCCAACACACACACCCCAAACATACTACAACACTCTCCTGTGGGACATTCTTTACCACCAGCTTGATCTCCGCATCTTTCTTGCTTTCGTGGCTCTGGTGGCTCATCATCGCCATTACTTTGATAGTTTTTAGGAGCACATTAGGCTTCTTCTGTTCCGCAATAACTCTCTAGACTATAATACTTGTCATCAAGGCATTCTATATCACCTACAACTTCTCCACATAGCGTGGGTAAGCCTGATAGCTTGGCTGATGATGATGCTGAACTGTCTGACAAATGAAATGGAAGTAAGGGTGTCAAACGGGCCGGGTTAGGTCAACTTGGTCCGGTCAGCCAACGGGCTGTAGGGTATCGGGTCCCGAACCAGTTTATTTTTTTATTTTGGGCCCGATTAACACATCCGGGACCAAGCCCGGTCCAAACCCGCCGGTTAACCGACCCAGATTATTTTTATTTTTAAAAAAAATAACAAATGGACCGTTTGGCCCAAAGTAGTTGTTGGCCCAACGGCTATATAGCCGTTTTTGGGTCCAAACGGCTACTTTGGCCATTTTAATTAAAGAAAAAAAAATTCATTTAAAATTATGTTTTAACCCCAAAAAAACTCCTATAAATACCCTACACTTTCAAATCATTTTCCACATAATTTTTCATTCTCTCAAATCTCAATTCTCAAATATTCTATATATTTAATTTCCTAAAGTGTTCACTTTAATTTTTTAATTTTGCGATTACAAAGTACGAGTGGAAGTTTCTAAAGTCGCAACCTTCGGATACTTTCAAAATTTGGTATTGTCGTTCCATCTCTTACGTTTAATTTTTAATTTGTGTATTAATTGTTGAATATTTAATTTTATTATATTTGTGTATTTTAAATTGTTTTAGTTTAATTTATATTATGGATAAATTAAGAAACTTCGCCACTAAAGTTGTTAAAAAATTTTGTCCCGACAGTGGTAGTGGTAGTAAAAAGTGAATTACTAGCGGTAGAGGTGCTTCAAGTAGTAGATATACTCGTGTGCCTCCGCCTCCGGTACCGCTTAGTCAACCTTTTGAGGAAGAAATAGTTGTTGGTGTCCACGAAATGGATTATGTAGAAGCTTAGAAAAATTACGATAAAGAAGAAGAAAATGAAGTAGATGCGGTTAATTTAGACGAAGATGATAAAAATATTGATGAGACACCCGCAGTAGGAAATGCTAACGTTAGATCTGAATCGGTTAATCTCTCTCCCCGTGCCCCAAGATCTCGTAAACCAACTAGTATTACATGGCAATTTTTTGATCGTATATCAGATATTGAGGTGCAATGCAATATTTGTCAAAAAATATATAAGCATAAAAGAGGAGGCAAGCAAGGGGTACGGGTACGTTAATGAGACATATAAGTGATAATCACGAAAGAGAGTTAAATATTGCACGTGGTGGTGCGGATGTTGGTGGGCCAACGCAAACTAGAATGGACCCAACAACCGATCAGGTAATGAAGAAGTATAATAAATTGAGGGACCGGGAAGAAATAGCTAAAATGGTAGCTGTGGGTTGTTTGTCTATTAGTTTTCCTTCTTCTGATGCATTTATTCATTATATTCAAGCAATTTATAATCTTATGTTTAACAGTATTCCTAGAACTACTTGTAGGGCCGATATTTTTAGACTTCATTCACAATATTATTTTTATTTATCAACATTGTTAAAAAATATTCAATGTAGAATGTCCCTAACTTCTGATCTTGGTCGTGCTGTAAATAAAAATGATTATTTAACCATTACTTGTCACTGGATAGATAGTAATTTTGTTATGCAAAAATGTATTCTTACTTTTTTATATGATGAAGATCGTAAACATACTGGAGATTTTATTGTTGATTCGATTGCTAAAGTTACATAATTTTACGGTATTGAAAGTAAAATCTTATGTATTGCTTTTGATAATGCTTCTAACAACAAGAGTGTTTTAACAAAGTTAAAATCTAAGTTATCTCCGTTGTTACCTGAAATTTTTCATGTTAAATGTGCTTGTCATATGTATAATTTAATTGTAAGAGATGGTCTTGTGTTTTTTGAACTTTATATTGAAAAAATTCGGCTTGCTGTTGATTTTATTCAAGGAAATAATCGTAGAAATAGAATTAAAGACTTTAAACTTAAATGTGAACAAAATGGACTTGCACCGATATTGATGCCTGAAGAATGTGATACTAGATGGAATGCTACGCATGATTTTTTAAAAACTTGTTATAAATATAGAGTTCCTATTACATTATCTTTTAACCAACATTGTGGTTCGTTTGCTGATTCAGCCCACTGCATGCTACATGATTCTGACTGGGATGTAATTAATGATCTTGTTAAGTTTTTGGAAAAAATTTATATAGCTACAGTTGAATTTTCCGGTGCTTATTATCCTACTGTTTGTAATATTTTGGCATATATAGCAGATATTTCTGGTTTGCTCAAAGAATATAAAAATAAAGAAGGTTACAAAGAAGTTGTTGGTGCCATGTTTGCTAAATTTAAAAAATATTTTTTTCCGATTCCCCCTATTTACTTGGTTGGTACTATGCTAAATTCATGCATGAAATATACTACTATGTGCCACTTTAGTACTCTTATTTATGCTAACTTAGAGATAAATACTAACAATGATTCTGATGATGAAGAACAAGAAAAACCTGATTTGTGGACGGTTATGGCCGATGCGAACGCTTACATAGATAAATTATATAACCACTACGCTGATTTAGTTGATTTGGCTGTACCGACAAATATCACTCCAACTGTCGCTCCTCGTCCTCCTGAGGATCCATCATCTTCTAAAAGGCCGACACATAGTGGTTTTTCTGATCACTTTTATGATTTAACTTGTTGGAACAGTATTGAGGAGGGAGCTTACAGAACAACTTATCGGAAAGAGCTGAAGTATTATCTCCGATCGCCGCTAGAGGATCGCAGACGACGGATCAACACGTTGGATTGGTGGAGGAATAATGAAGCACAATATTCTGTGCTTTCAAGATTAGCTAGAGATATCCTGAATGTTCCAATGTCAACCGTTGTATCGGAGAGTGCTTTTAGTTAGGGACAACAACAGCTTGGAGACAATCGACATTCATTGGGAAGCAATGCACTGAATGTTTTAGTTTGCCTTAGAGATTGGATTAGAGCCAAACGAAGAAATCAAGGAATGGAAGCGGAGTCGAACGACGAGCAGAGACTTGAAGAAATTATGACTTCACGGGAGAACTCAGCAGAATCAAGTTCAATGCATGATTTTGCCCCCGTTGACTTTGACTATCCTATGCAAGTTCCCGTTAATATTAACATGAATGAGTTGGAAAAAATGATGCAAAATTTGTATATTTTTCATCCATGTAAATTATAAATTTTGGATCATTTTGCAATCAATAAAATTCAACATTCATTCACTCCTTAGTCCTTATTTTGTAATTTTTTTCATTTAATAATTTAACGTATACATGTGTATATGTTTTAGAAATTAGTATATAACTATATATTTAGTGTGTGTATATATTGTAATATATATATATATATTGTAGTATATGTTTTATTTAAAGTGATACATATATTGAATGATACGTATATATGTATATGTATATATATCTTCTATAGACGTATATATTTAACGTATACATGTGTATATGTTCTATTAACTATATATTTAGTGTGTGTATATATTGTAGTATATATATTGTAGTATATTTTATTTAAAGTAGTACATATATTGAATGGTACGTATAAATGTGTATATATCTTCTATAGACGTATATATTTAACGTATACATGTGCATATGTTTTATTAACTATATATTTAGTGTGTGTATATATTGTAGTATATATATATATATATATATATATTGTAGTATATATTTTATTTAAAGTAGTACATATATTGAATGGTACGTATATATGTGTATATATCTTCTGTAGACGTATATATTTAACGTATACATGTGTATATGTTTTATAAATTAGTATATAACTATATATATAGTGTGTGTGTGTATATGTTGTAGTATATTTTATTTAAAGTAGTACGTATATAATGAATGGTACGTATATATGTGCGTATATTTTCTAAAGTAGTATATATTTAACATATACATGTGTATATGTTTTATAAATTAGTATATAACTATATATTTAGTGTGTATATATATTGTAGTATATTTTATTTAAAGTAGTACATATATTGAATGGTACGTATATATGTGTATATATCTTCTATAGACGTATATATTTGACGTATGCATGTGTATATGTTTTATTAACTATATATTTAGTGTGTGTGTATATTGTAGTATATATATATTGCCGTATATATTTTATTTAAAGTAGTACATATATTGAATGGTACGTATATATGTGTATATATCTTCTATAGACGTATATATTTAACGTCTACATGTGTATATGTTTTATAAATTAGTATATAACTATATATATAGTGTGTGTATAAATTGCAGTATACATATTATAGTATATTTTATTTAAAGTAGTACGTATATATTGAATGGTACGTATATATGTGTGTATATTTTCTAAAGTAGTATATATTTAACGTATACATGTGTATATATTTTAAAAATTAGTATATAACTATATATTTAGTGTGTGTATATATTGTAGTATATATATATTGTAGTATATGTTTTATTTAAAGTAGTACATATATTGAATGGTACGTATATATGTGTATATATCTTCTATAGACGTATATATTTAACGTATACATGTGTATATGTTTTATTAACTATATATTTAGTGTGTGTGTATATTGTAGTATATATATATATATATATATATATATATATATATATATATATATATATATATTGTAGTATATGTTTTATTTAAAGTAGTACATATATTAAATGGTACGTATATATGTGTATATATCTTCTATAGACGTATATATTTACCGTATACATGTGTATGTATTTTATAAATTAGTATATAACTATATATATAGTGTGTGTATATATTGCAGTATATATATTGTAGTATTTTATTTAAAGTAGTACGTATATATTGAATGATACGTATATATGTGTGTATATTTTCTAAAGTAGTATATATTTAACGCATACATGTGTATATGCTAGTCCTTATATGCAATGATAATAAAGGACGGAATCGTATTCTTGTCATATTTTGCCAAATGAAAAAGGTGATCATATTAAAATGATCAATTCAAATACCTTAAATGGTTAATCCTTCTTAACACTTCAAAAAGTACATGATAGAGAAAGAAAAAAAATGCAAAAATGTGAACAATTTCTTCTGTTGGTGCATTCTCTTTTCCTTACTTTTCTCGCCCTCTTTGTGTGTATGTATGCAAAATGTATGTAGTAAAGTATTGTGTGTGGATGTGTATGTTATCATTTATTCTTTTTTGATAATCATTTCTATGCATGCATGCATGGATCATATATTATATCAAATCTCACTTCAAATTTAATCATAACAAAGATTTGAATACTCTAGTATTACAACAACAAATTTAAAATAAGAGCAACTCCACTTTATAATATTGGAATTAAATTCCGCATAATCGGGATATTATATTATTCAAAGAAAGGTAAAGGGTTACCTTTTGGAAAAATAGTTGCCAACAAAAGAAAGAAGAAGTTGCGAACTCGAAACCACGAACCAAACCTCAAACTCCAACTCGTTGTCTACCCGTTTATGTTATTTGCTTTTTGTATCTGTCAAATGTTACTCCCTTTTCTTCTTAACTCTTCTCTTTTCTTGTTTTTCTCTCCCAGACCGTATTTTTTTTTTCAAGGTTCCTCTCCCTTTCTTCCTATTTTTGTTTCCCTAATCCTCCCTATTCGTTCCCCTTATCTTTGTGTTTTTCTATGTCCCCCTTTGTGTCTATGTGGGTGTACTATATAATGTATAAGGTTGGGAAGTTGAGGGAGTTGAGGGGTTGAGGAAAAGGTGGGGATGATTGGAGTAGTTTTCTTTAGGATAAGATTTTTTTTATAAATATATAATGTATAAAGTCGGGAAGTTGAGGGATTTTTTAATTTTTTAAAAAAAAAAATTATAAAAAAAAAAAATTATAATAAAAAAAATATATAATATTAAAAATATATAATTTTTTTAAAATTAGTTTTTTTTAAAAAAAAAAATTTAAAATGACGTGGACCTCTAATATGTTGCCACATGGCAAAGTTGTTTTCTAAAAACCGTCTGTTAAAAGTAATGGCATGAATGAGTCAGTTTTGTAACGGCGATAACGTGAATGAGCCCAATTTTTAACGGATGACATAAATGAGTCATTTCTGATAGTTCAGTGGCATATTTGAGTCTTTTTCCTTATTTTAAACTACAAATTTCAAAAAAAAAATATTTTGTTAATTATCGTATCAATTCAAATGATGTCACTTAAAATGAAACGGAGGGAATACTACTCTATCACGGGAGTACGCTTACACCTCAACAACAGTGACTCAGTTTTGCAGATATATATATGCAGTACTAATTTTGTTTCGTTATTACTCTCAATATCATGGACAATATAATCTATTCATATAAAAAAGCAACATCACTCAGCTGGACATCCATTTTAATTTGTTTATCTACCTTTGACTTAATATTGAAGAAAGAAATCAAAATTTTTAAATCTTATGATTTTAAATTAGAGATATATAGAATATGGAGTATAAAAATATCATTTAATTTAATGGTCTTAAATATGTGTAAAACTAAAATTAGACAATTAATTTTAAAAGGAAAAAAGGAAAAGAAACATTATTTTATGAGCAGACTAAAAATAAAATAAAACAAATAAATTAAAACAAATAACAAGTATATATATATATATATATATATATATATATTATTTTATATTTGTTTCAGTAGAATGATTTTTTTTAATTAAAAAAAGAATCATTTGAGCTGTATCATGTATTTTAAATCAACGTGCACATTATCCAACAAAATCCATCTTTAAAGAGATTAAACTGAGAAAATTTGATCTATTTTATATGCGGTGAGAATTCCTTGGTTTTGTTTGAAAAATCTTTGTGATGTAATTAACTAACTTCAAATAGTATTATTAAGCATAATAAAACCCATCACACCATATATGAAACAGCTCCTAATTATCCCCTCCATTCATAAGTATTTTTTAGCTTGAGCATATTTTCTCGAGAAAATACTCATTTTTAGAAAATAAAGAGTGTGTTTTTCTAGCTTATCCTTAATAAATACTTTAAAGAAAGGTAAAATTGAAAAAAATGATATTAATATAATTTTGATTATCTAAAATGCATCACTTAAAAAACAAACTACAAAAATTAAAACACCACTTATTTTAAATGAGGGAGTAAATAACTTAGAGAGATGTTAGAAAAAAGATTTATATATTATAAATGTATTTATATTATAGTGAATGTCTATCAAGAATATAGATAAGATCTATCAAGATCTAATAAGATCTAGTTGATAACTATCAAGAGAATTTGAAGTATCTGTCTTTTAGTCAGAAACTAAAAGTATTTTCCCCTATAAATGGAGGGGTTTTGTTCATCGTATCCTTAATCTGATGATATCTAGGGTTGTGAAAAAACCGAACCGACCGATAAACTGAACCGATAAAAATGTTATTGGATTATTGGTATTGGGTTATCGAATTAACAGTTTTTTATTTGTTTTATAAAAAAAATTATTGGGTAAACGGTTCGGTATCGGTTTTAGCTTATTGGGTTATCGGTTAAATCGATAACCCAATAAGGATACACTAAGTTATTGTTTTATCCCTATTTATGTTATATATTTAAATCTCTCTCTCTCTTTATCTATCTATCTCTCTCTCTATATATATATAAAGAGAGAGAGAGAGAGAGATGTGTATGTATATAGATTATATGCACTACTAATTCATAATTTAGTGATTCACAAAGTATTAACCTATTCAGGGCAACAAAAGGACAATATAAAGTTAGGTTATTATCGTAATAAAAAGCTTGAAGCATTTATAGCTTCCAACAATTAGGATTCAATTTTTTTCCTAACTAACACTCAGTTCAAGTTTGAAGATTCTTGTAAACTAAAATACATTGCGTAGGTTTTGGCGGTAATTAAGATTTTATTTTTTTTATGTTAGTTGTTACTATTTCTATTTTATAAGTATTTTCTTATTGGTTAAACCGAAAACCGAACCGTTAAGGACCAAAAATCGATAAACCAAAATCGATAAGAAAATATCTTATTGGTTGGTTATTGGTTTTACATATTTAAAAATCGAAAATCGATAAACCGAACCAATAACAGGTAAAACCAAACCGAACTGACTGATGCACACCCCTAATGATATCTGCTCTAAAGAGAAATAAAGAATTACTCTCTTTTTTCTCTCTATTTATTCTTGTTCTTGATTTATATTTTCTTGTTCTTGCTTTTATATTTCATAACACGTTATCAGCACGAGACTCTGTCAAAGAAGGTGAGATTATAAATCTAAAAGTAAGGTTAGTAATTCCTTATGTTATTTGTCTTTTGCTACTAATGATATAATTATTGTTGGATTTGAGGAAAAATAATTGGTTTGGAATCATTTATGTTTTAAATTTATTCCTCAAGAACAATATTATCAAAAGGGATGAAAATATGTTGGGTTTAAGTCCCATCGATTTATGCCTAAGAACCCTTTATATGGGTAAGACGTTGAGTTTGAATCTCAACGCACCATATTGATGATATTATGATGGCTAAGGCAAAATAATGTGTTTTTAATGAAAAGTCATGAAATATGTCCCGTTGAATATGTGTCATTCCATAAAGTGAATGTGGTAGCAATATATGATAAGTCTGAAATATGACAACTTACTTAATTCTTGAAGTGTATGTGATAGAGTGCATAATATGTATGAAAGAAGACAAGTGATTGAATGTACGAATATACGCGTGGAGGGACAATATGATAATGATCATCAAAAGTGATGTTATTTTCACAAGCATATTATGATCATAAGATATGTTAGAGAAAAATTCTCTAGATCATATGTATGCCTCAATTTGCTCCTGAAGTAGCAATATCATAAAATAGGTTATTGATAACGCTCAAACTACACCTCTCAACGAGAGTGTAAGTGATCGTTGTCAATATAAAACCCAATTAGGTTGGGGTCGAATCCCTCAGGGAATATGGTGTGAAATCAAGTTGTTTGCGATTAAATCCACTAATAGTTCAATGTTTCCTGAAATGGGGGGTTTAGGTTTAACAAGTAGTTGTTTGTCACTTTAATTTCAGTATTTGTAATCAAGAGTTTATGAAATAACCAGAATTATATTCACTAGGGCTTCCGGTACATGACAGATGCTAAAAGTGGTTCAAGATTCTCACGGTGGGTAGGACAACAAGCTATCTTTATCGACGTTATGGTTAAATGTATCTAGACCTACTTAAGCGTTTAATTCCCTAATCCTCTCGGACTTAGGAAATTTCTATTCACTGCCCAGATTTTACCTCAGGTTAACCAACCTTGTTACAATGCTGATTATAAAACGAAGTATTTCTGAGTCCCTGTTGATAATTCACTTCCTGTCATCAGGTCTTCTTCAAATCTGCACTAGTCCTGTCTTAGGTTGACAACAACTTCTGACGGCTTATCAGGACTGTGACGACTTATCAGAAATGTCATCATAGTTTAGCTCCAATTCTCATGCCCTGCCTAAGTCTAATGGCATTCCTGGCGACTTATCACCATTATTACGGCCTATCACAAAATATCGTCGATTTTTCCTACTGGAACTCATTCCCTGTTTAAGGCTGACGATGGCCTTGATAACCTATCACCGGGCTGACGACCTATCATGAATGTCGTCAGCTGCATTTGTATTTTAATTTCTTCATATTTCAGCCTTTTTGCTTTCATTATTGTTGGTTTTCCTGCATCTCAACCGTTACTGCAAAATCAAAGTAAAACTAATCAAAAACAACTAAAGTTGTTCAAGACCTTGCAATTATTTAGAGTTAAAAGCCTCAAATGTGTTAACATAGGCTCACACATCAACACCCTCAACTTAAAACAATTGTTTGTCTTCAAGCAACCAAAACATGACTAAGAGAATACAAAGTACAAATTTGGCAGCTAACTACTCAAATCAGCTCAGAATAAATTCACCATCTCTAAGGTCAGTCAATTTAAAACTCACTGTGGATGTTTTGAAGAACAACCATGCAACTCACAAGTATCAAGATCTGGCAAAAATTTTAGCAAAAACAACCATGCCATACCAAGATCACATTATCTGAACAAGTCAGTGACTAGCAACATACCCAGTGTGCCCTCACAACAAAGAAATCCCTTTTTCACTCATATCAGAATTCACATACATAAACATAGGGATAGTCACAAGGCTCACTCTCAGAATGAAGTTCCAAACACTGCATTTCAAATTCCATAGGCTTGCCCTTATAGTCAGTACCCAAGTCTTCAGACAGGTCAGTTAGGATCACTATAGGGCTTTTCTTAGGCTTGTAATGTAGTCTAGGGGCTGGTATGATATTCATGGGTATTTAAGAGTGACTATGCCTCCTTGACACTACAATAAACTCTTTGGTCTTCACTTCTCAACCTTCTTTTCTTCCTCTCTTTTACTGATCACACATGCTCAAGATGGATGCGGTCTTTTCAATCATCATTTTATCTTTTTATCATCTTTACACAACACTCTCGTTTCTTATTCTTTTTTCACCGCACCCAACTTTTTATTCTTTTCTATTATTCTACATCTTTTCATACTCATTTTGCATCACGCACCCCTATGATAGCCACCCTCAACTTAGGCTATTTGCGTAAGTCAAGGTGCAAAGTGTCTAAGGAGGACCAGGGCCAAAACAGGTTCATTGTGATGTAAACGGGAAGGTGAGATGTGTCATAGAAAGAAACAGGCATATAGGCTCAAATTAGGGATCAAGGGATATTATTCATATTGGGAAGGTCATTTAGGCTGAAAGTGGGTTACAATTAAAAACGGCCTATGATCCTTTCCTAACCCCTATCCTACAACCTAGACAGGACTAACAGGGCAAGTTCTAGGATCGGCACACACCAGGAACTGAGTAAAACCTCACACACACATGGCACACAAGCACATCACACATCACTACTTATCCGATTCATGCAATTTGTTCAGCCAAAATCATCAAGTTGCCAGACTAATGCTTCAAAAGGATGCACCGCGATCACAAATGAATGCAATTCATACAGTTATAAACTCAGATCAATGGAGAGGTGCTCAAAAGTTACAAAACAAGCTAACTACCTCAAATACTTTTATTACTCCTAATTATCTACCAAAAATTGTTACAACAACATCCTACCCTACACCCTCAACTTAAAAGCTAAACAAAACAAAACTAAGTGTTAGAGTATACCTGGAATGGATCAATCCCGGGGTTCATGGGTTGTCTCCCATGCAGCGCCTGATTTAACATCACGGCGCTACTCAGGTATCTCGATTACTTCAGACTTCATCAAGAAAGATAATGGCGATACTTTTCATCGATTCTTTCGGACCAATGTAAAGTTTGACACGTTGCCCATTTACCTTGAAGGTACTATCATCTCTGTTTTCAAGTTTCACTACTCCAGGTGAGTAGAGTTGACTAACTTTAAAAGGACCTGACCACTTAGATTTTTGCTTACCTGGGAACAATTTGAGTCTGGAATTGAACAGAAGCACCAAGTCACCCTTTTGGAAGTCTCATTTCTCTATCCTCTAATCATGGTACTTTTTCATCTTTTCCTTATACAGATCTGCTCGTTCATATGCCCTGAGATGGAATTCTTCCATCTCATTCAGTTTTCCCAGTCTCAGCTCTACTGCCTCCTTCCAATTCAAATTCAGCTGTTTGAGGGCCCATAAGGCCTTGTGCTCCAATTCTATTGGTAAGTGGAAAGCTTTTCCATAGACCATCTGAAATGGTGACATACCAATGAGTGTCTTAAAAGTAGTCTGATATGCCCACAAGGCATCATCGAGCTTCCGAGACCAATCTTTCTGACTAGCATTCACCGTTTTGGATAGGATGGCTTTGATCTCTCTATTTGACACCTCCACTTGCCCACTGGTTTGTGGGTGGTATGGAGTAGCTACTCTGTGTTGTTTTACCCCATATTTTGCTAAGAATGTCAAAAAAATTTGTTGCAAAAATGAGATCCTCCATCGCTTATAATGGTACGTGGTACTCCAAAGCTAGAGAAGATGTTCTTCTTGAGAAATGAAACAACCCTCTTCCCTTCATTATCAGACAAGGCTACAGCTATTACCCATTTTGAAATGTACTCCACGGCAATTAAAATATACTTCATCCCGTACGAGCTTACCAAAGGGCCCATGAAATCGATGACCCAGACATCAAACAATTTCACTTCAAGCATCTTAGTCAATGGCATCTCATGTTTTTTAGAGATTGACCCCTGCCTCTGACATTGGTCGCATTTCAGCACAAACTAGTGGGCATCCTTGAACAATATTGGCCAGTAATATCCACTCTGCAACACCTTCCTAGCCGTTCGGTCGCCTGCATGGTGACCCCCAATTGGGGAAGCATGACATGCTTCCAATATGCATAATACATCCACTTCCGGCACGCATCTCCTTATAATATTGTCTGCATATCGCCAAAAAAGATACGGCTTATCCCAGAAGTAATGTGTTACATCATGAAGGAATTTCTTTCTTTGATAGGAAGAAAGATTTTCTGGGATGACCTCACTCACAACATAATTTGCATAGTCCGCATACTAAGGCAATTTTTCCAAAGACATCCAGGATCTCCTTATCAGGGAATGCATCATTTATCTCCATTTCATCACTAATTTCCCGTTCACCTTCCATTCTAGACAGATGATCTGCAACTTGATTTTCACAACCTTTCATATCTTTGACCTCAAAGTCAAACTCTTGCAACAATAATACCCATCTAATCAACCTTGGTTTTGCGTCCTTCTTAGCTATCAAATACCTCAAGGCAGCATGGTCGGTGTGGACCACCACTTTGGTCCCAAGCAAATAAGCTCTAAACTTCTCAAAACCATACACTACAGCCAGAAGATCTTGTTCAGTGACGGTGTAATTCTTTTGCACTTCATTCAGTGCTTTGCTGGCTTAATATATGGGATAAAGCAGTTTGTCCCTCTTTTGTCCCAATACCGCTCCAAGGGAAATGCCACTTGCATCATACATGATCACAAATGATTTTAACCAGTCAGGTACAACAACAATGGGGGCCTCAACCATCTTCTTTTTAAGGTCTTCAAATGCCTTCAACCACTCATCATCGAAGGAAAATTTCACCTCTTTCTCCAAAAGTTTGCACAGTGGATTTGCAACCTTCAAGAAGTCTTTTATAAATCTCTGATAAAAGCCAACATGACCAAGAAAACTACGCACTCCCTTCACTGAAATGGGAGGTGGTAGTTTCTCAATAACTTCCACCTTTGCTCGATCAACTTCTATCCCTTTTTCAAAAATTTTGTGGCCGAGAACGATGCCCTTCTTTACCATGTAATGACATTTTTCCCAGTTAAGCACCAAATTGAATTCAACACAACGTTGCAAGGCTATATTCAGATTTTCCAAGTGCATCTCAAATGAATCTCCCACCACAGAGAAATCATCCATGAATACCTCTATAGTGTCCTCCACCACGTCTGAGAAGATAGACATCATACACCGTTGAAAAGTGGCGGGTGCATTGCATATCCCAAATGGCATCCTCTTAAATGCAAAGGTGCCATATGGGCATGTGAATGTTGTCTTCTCCTGATCTTCAAGAGCAATACAAATTTGGTTATATTCGGAATAACCATCCAAGAAGCAATACCACCTCCTTCCAGCCAATCGATCAAGCATTTGGTCCATAAAGGGCATCAAAAGGTGGTCTTTCAGAGTCCATGCATTTAGCTTGCGGTAATCCATACAAACTCTCCACACAGTTGCAGGCCTGAGTGGAATCAACTCATTCCTTTCATTTGCGACCAGTGCCATGCCCCCTTTTTGGGCACGTATTGAACTGGACTCACCCACTTGCTGTCAGAAATAAGGTAAACCACTCCTGCATCTAACCACTTAATAATCTCCTTCTTAACCACCTCTTGCATTGGTGGGTTAAGACGGCGCTGATGCTTTATGGTTGGAATACAATCTTCTTCAAATCAAATTTTTTGCATGCAGATACTAGGAAAAATGCCAATAATATCTGTGATGGTCTATCCTATATCTCTCTTGTGCCTCTGAAGTACTGAAATAAGTGTGTTTACCTGTTTATCACTCAAATCAGCCGCAATAACAATAGGTAGTGTGTTCTCATTGCCCAAAAACACGTACCATAGGTGCCCAGGTAATTCTTCCAATTCCAACACAGGAGGCTCCTCAATAGATGGCTTGGCCGGTGGTGTTGGTAGATTAGCTAGGTCAAGGTTTAGCTTTTTAGGAGCATAAGGATATGAACCCATTCCTGTCAAAGTGGAAACGGTCTCTTCATACTCCCTGATGCCTTCACTATCATAATTCATCATGACTGCGGCCAAAGGTTCGACAAAAAGTTGCTCAGCTATGGACACCTCCAGTTCATCGTCATAATACACATCAACTACTGAGAACACACTCATTTCTTTATTCTTCTTCATTGATTTACATACATCAAATCGTACCTTTTCATCATTTATCCTGAATAAGAGCTCATTCACTCTCAAATCAATTAATACACTTCCTATTGTGAGAAAAGGTCAACCTAAGATTATGGGCACCTCAAAGTCCACCTCGCAATCTAGAATGATGAAGTCTGCAGAGAATAAAAATTTGGATATCTTCACCAACACATCATACAGAATGCTAATAGGTCGCTTTACTGACCTATCCGCCATCACGAGTCGCATGTTGGTGGGTGTGGGATTTTCCAGACCCAACTTTCTATAAACAGCCAGCGGCATCAAATTAAGGCTTTCCCCCAGATCACATAATGCCTTGGCGAATTCCATAGTCCCAATTGTGCAGGGAATAGTGAATGCGCCTGGGTCTGGTTTCTTTTGCACCAAGTTCCTTGTAGAAATAGCGCTACAATGGTGGAGACCTTCCTCCAATTCGTAGATCACCACTCTTTTCTTAGTCCTAAGGTCCTTCATGAATTTTGTGTATCCTGGCATTTGCTCAAGTGCCTCAACCAAAGGCACATTTATTGTCAATTGCTTGAGCATTACCATGAATTTGCTGAATTTTGCATCAGTCTTCTTCTTCAATCATTGGGGAAAGGGAGGTGGTGGTCTTGGGATAGTTTTCAACACCACTTCCTGTTCCTTCTCTTTTTCCTTCTCCGAAGCATCAACAGAACTATCCAGCTTCTTAGACTCCACTGGATTGTTTTTTTCGAATTCTTCCATAAGTACCCTACCATCTACATATTTGCCCACAGAAGGGCCACGTAAAATCTTACCACTCCTAGTGGTAATCGCCATACATGAGCCATCATTCCGCAGATTCTGAACCGTATCGCTTGGTAACGTTCTACTCTTTCTCCAGTTGAATGCAGCAGAAAGTTGGCTAATCTTCTACTCCAACTATTTGATTGCAGTAGAGTGTGAGTTCACCAACTGACTGATGGATGTCAAATCGGTCTTCATGGTGGTCACACCAGAGTTGGTAGCCACAACTCCTTTCAACAATTTAGCCATCATGTCCTCCATGGACATCTTTTCAAAACTTGTTGCTCCTGTCATTTTTGCTCCTCCAGTTTCCTTGCTCCCTGTCTTTGTAACCAGGCTTGTCATAAATGTTCTGACCTTTATTCCCTTGGCTATTGCCTCAGAAACCCCCTTGATTATTAACATAATTCGCCTCTTCTTCAGGCTTCATATCAACTCGATCTTGAGATATTACAGCCTTCACTTTCTCAGTCTTCCCCAATAGTAAGTGCTTGGTGAGTAAGTCCATCTTAGTCTTTAGATGGGCCGTGTCTTGATCCTGCTCCGCATCTCTCCTGCGTTGTTCAACAGACATACCAACAGAAATAGTGGGTCTTGCTACCATAGACTCCCTGGTATACCAAGCCCGACTCTGTTTGGTCATCCTATTTAGCATATCTGAGGCATCTTGAAAAGACAGATCAACAAACGAACCACCAGCAGCATTATGTACAATCAGCTTTGTTACAGAGTTGAGGTCCCTATACAAAGTCTCCATCAAGTGTAAGTCCGTCATATAGTGGTTCGGACACTGTGTTAGATTCTTCTTGAATCTCTCCCAAGTTTCATACAAAGCTTCAGTAGGGAGCTGTCTAAAGTTGTTGATCTCATCCCTCAACTGTACCCTCCTGGAGAGTGGAAAAAACCATTCTAGGAACGTTTTTTTCAATTGCCTCCAGTGGGTGATGGAACCAGGCATAAGCTTATTCACCCATAATGTTGCCTCCCCAGACAGAGACAATGGGAATAAACTCAACCGAATAATGTTCTGGCCCACTCTTGAGTTATAAAAAGATTTGCAAATGGTGACAAAATTCACCAGATGCAGGTTCGGATCATCCCCAGGAAGGCCACCAAACAACCCCTTCAGATTTAAGAGTTAGATCATAGTACTCGTAATGTTGAACTTTTCTGCAGGTGCCAACGGTGGAGGAATGATTGCACCCGTTGCACCTGCCCCATCCATGCCATCATCATCATCATTTAGATCATACTGGATCGGCTTGTATTCTTGTCTTTCTTACAATGGACAGTTCTGGTTAACATTACGACGTACTGGTGCAGCTATCTGCTCTGCACACCTTGGGTTACCAGGGTTCAACAACTCCTCATCCCCCAAATCTTTGTCCTCAGGGTTTGGATGTCGTGCCTGTTGCCCGATATTTTGCACATTCACCTGCGCTCTAGCTAAGGCTGCCAGTCTGTCAGCCTCTTGCTGTTCTGCCATTTTTCCAATTCTTTGAGGTTTCGGATTGAGTGGTAATAATATTTCTTCGAAACTTCTGGTTCTTGTCATACACTATAAATATCCTGCAAATAAACAAAAATAACAAACAAACGTAAAACTAGGAAACTTAACTAACAGTCAATTAGCGCATTACAAACTACAGCTTACAATTGTATTCCCCGGCAACAGCGCCATTTTTGATAACGCTCAAACTACACCTCTCAATGAGAGTGTAAGCGATCGTTGTCAATATAAAACCCAACTAGGTTGGGGTTGAATCCCTCAGGGAATATGGTGTGAACTCAAGTTGTTTGCGATTTAATCCACTGATAGTTTAATGTTTCCTGAATTGGGGGGTTTAGGTTTAACAAGTAGTTGTTTGTCACTTTAATTTTAGTATTTGTAATCAAGAGTTTATGAAATAACCAGAATTATGCTCACTAGGGCTTTCGATACATGACAGATGCTAAAAGTGGTTCAAGATTCTCACGGTGGGTAGGACAACAATCTATCTTTATCGACATTATGCTTAAATGTCTCTCGACCTACTTAAGTGTTTAATTCCCTAATCCTCTCAAACTTAGGAAATTTCTATACAGTACCCAGATTTTACCTCAGGTTAACCAACCTTGTTACAACGCTGATTATTAAACGAAGTATTTCCGAGTCCCTGTTGATAATTCACTTCCTACTATATTTGATTTCTTTCTCAAGCAAATCAAAGTAGGGGTGTCTACTGTTTGCAACCAATAGACGTTAATTAAAGCTTTAGAATTATCAAGAAATCCTACCACCTTTCAAATCTTGAACACTCAGCACCTTATCAAGACCTAACCCTAGATCCCATAATTCAGGTTAATGGAATTTAGCCACTCATAATGCTAAAATCGAAACAACAAGTTGTATTCATGCTTTGAAAGTTAAAATTACTACAATAAGAATAATAACTATTGAATCGCAGATTAAATCACAGAGGATATCCCAAAATAATGAGTATAATCTCTTCAAAGTAATTGCTTTTTCAAGCCAAGAAATTAGAGAGACAAAATATCAAAAGTATTCTCTAAACTCAAAGTGTCCACTCTCAGAAAAACCATCAACAAGGCTTTAAATAGTTCACCTTAATTATGAAAACAAAATCAAGGTTACAGTTTTTTCTCGAAATAGACGACGACCTTTGGTGACGCTTTATCAGGATACTGATGACTTATCAAGAATGTCATCAGGTCTTCTTTAAATCTACACTAGTCCTATCTTAGGTTGACGGCAACTTCTGATGGCTTATCAGGATTGTGATGACTTATCAGAAATGTCATCACAGTTTTACTCCAATTCTCATGCCCTGCCTAAATCTGGCGGCATTCCTGACGACTTATCACCATTATGACGGCCTATCACAAAATATCATCAATTTTTCCAGTTGGAACTCATTACCTGTTTAAGGCTGACGATAGCCTTGATAATCTATCATCGGGCTGACGACCTATCATGAATATTATCAGCAGCACTTGTCTTTTAATTTCTTTAGATTTCAGCCTTTTTGCTTCCATTATTGTTGGTTTTCCTGCATCTCAACCTTTACTGCAAAAGCAAGGTAAAACTAATCGAAAATAACTAAAGTTGCTTAAGACCTTGGAATTATTTAGAGTTAAAAGCCTCAAATGTGTTCGCATAGGCTCACACATCAGTTATAAGCTATCAATTTGATAGGCTTAAGACACGATTATATTTCATTCATGAGAATGAGAATTTTAATTGTTATAAGCATAGATCCATTCCCTAGGTGAATGTGATGATATTTAGTAAAGCTTATCAATACAAACGTGTACTTGATTGTGATGGACTGATGGTATCACAACTCACCTCCGAAAGAGGCAGAATAACTAAAAAGAGTTATTTTGAAATCTACTTCTAAAGTAGTAAATATGAAATTTATTCATGCAATAGTAAATCTGAAATTTACTAAAGTGAAAAATACATGTCATGGTAAACTTGAAGTTTACTAGTATAAAAGTTCATAAATTGACATGAACGATTGCGACATCCTAAAGATGTGCATATTAAGTATTAAATACATACTGAAGAATTCAAAAATTCTTCATGAGCTTTTAATGTTGCTTGTTCTCATGATAAGTTGGTTGGACCAACTAATGTTGAGATTTGATCCCTTAAAATCTGAAAAGTATAAAGGGTGAATATGGGCCCGTTCACCTATCATGTGATATGTTGAAAAGATGCATCAATAAGATGATCATATGTACATTCATTGTCAACTTGCAGTTTGACATTCATAAAGTTGCTTGCTCAATAAAATTGAGTTAATAACATAACTTTCAGATTGTATAATCAAGACAATTCATCTTGATGATAATAGTTTGGCATTGAATGCCTTCGATAAATAGCTAAATCATTGCTAATGAGAATAAAGTTTCATGTGTTGGTCTGAAATATAATATGTTGCATACAATAGCACTTGTATGCATTAGACTAATATATTATGATTATTTCTCCCCCTCTCAATTGGTTCAAGGTCATGAACCAAATATTCCATCTAAATTTTTTTGATGTGCGGTATCTTGATGCACAAAGATGGATTCCTTAAAGAAGTAGAGGATGTATGTTAGTTTTCCTAACATAAGGGGGAGATTATAAGCAGTTATGAAATATGTTAGGAATTATCATCAGATCCTCATTTAAAAGATAATTCAAGTCAAATGCCAAAAGTATCTCATATTTAAGCTGCAAGTGCTCCTACTTTGTGTACATGAAGGACAAAGTCTATGCATGCGTGAAGCGTGGTAGACCAATCGGTTCCAAATAAAATAATTTTTGAAAAGGATAAGGAGCAAACAATCATAATAAGAAGGCAATGTGCTCTTGAAGAGCCTACGACAGAACACTTCATGAAACCTTATGAGAAGTTCAGGTACCTGAAAATAATGACGTGATGAGATCTCAAAATGTTATGTCACACTGTGAATCGATACGAAATAATATATCATCAATAAGATCTTAGATATAATATTGGTGCAATATTGTAAAAGATTACGAGGATCTGAATTCTACGTTTATTTAAGTGTACTGACTAGAAACATTTATCAAGTGACATGAAAGGATGCATCTTGGTAATTGAAAACTTATTTGATTTGCACTCCACATACTTGAAGATGTCACACATGAAAATGTTGAATATTGTCACTTGACAAAATATATCTTGCAAATACTACAAGGCCTAATGTAGCCTTTTCTATTAATTTATTAGCAAGGTATAGTTTTGCTCCTACTAGGAAACATCGAAATTGGATCAAACGTTTGATCTTATATTATTCAAAAGATTGCAGTCTCGATCTTATTGATTATGCTAATGCTGGGCATTTATTTAATTCGCATAAATCTCAATCTGAAACATGCAATGTGTTCACATGTGGTGATACTGTCATATCTTGGAGATATACAAAGCAGTCTATCTAGCCACTTTATTGAACCATACTGAAATAATATTTATTCATGAAGCAAGCTGAGAATGTGTATGGTTGAGGTCCATGATACATCTCATTCGAGAAAAATATTGTTTGAAATGTGGAAATATTCCTATAATTTTATACAGAGATAATGCAGCATGCATAGCACATCTTAATAGAGGATTCATAAAAGGAGATAGAATGAAGCACACTTCATCAAAGCTTTTCTACATACATGAGCTACAAAAGAATGGTGATATTAACGTGCAACAGATTTGTTCAAGTGACAATGTGGCTGATTTATTCACCAAGTCTCCTCCAATTACTCCTGCAATTACAACTTTCAAAAAGATGATGCACAAGATCGGGATGCAAAAGTTCAAGGATGTTCTCATTAGGGGGAACAAATACGCGTTGTACTCTTTTTTCCTTTTAAGGTTTTATACCACTAAGTTTTCCTTGTAAGGTTTTTAATAAGGCAGCGAAATGCGTATTGTTAGAGATGTGTACTCTTTTTCCTTCTCTAGTTTTTTTTCCACTGAGTTTTTTTAAGTAAGGTTTTAACGAGGCATATTATCTATCAATTAGACATTCAAGGGGGAGTGTTATAAATTTATTTAAATTATAATGAATGTCTATCAAGAATATAGATAATATCTATCAAGATCTATTAAGATCTAGTTGATATCTATCAGGATTTGAAGTGTAATACCCCGTACTTTTTCCTAGCTAATTTCATCTCAAGAATGTCTAGTATTAGCTTCTAAATTAAATGATGGTTATTCTATGAGGAATATTTAAGATTTTCACTTTTTGTCATGTGGAAAATTCAATAAGCTTTCCATCGATATAAGATTTACCCAAATCTGATAACCGAGTCAGAAGTTACGATTGTTTTAAGTTCCCGTCGTAAAACAGCACCATATTAGTCAGTGGCGCGCGCCACAAGAGGAAATGACATTTGGCAATTTCCAATAGGTTTCTACGATTATGGTGCGTCGCGCCAGCACTCAAATTCAGAATTGTCCTTTATCCAGTGTCTCAGCGCGATTTCCCCCGTTTAGATGTTATATTTTACATCAGTTATGTGAACCTTCCGGCCTTTCAGTTCATGTTTCTGCATTATAAAGTATTTTCTGCAGTATATAGGTACAGATATCAGTCATGGGTTAGCTTGTGGTCCTTTGGGGTCGTGAACACCGTGTAGCATTTCGGTTCAACAAATCGGGGCGTTACAAACTTGGTATCAGGGCCTAAGGTTCAATAGAGTCCTAGGAAGTCTGAAAGTCGCATTTAGTAGAGTCTTGTACATGGGTGTGTTGCGCGCCACATTTATGTGCAAGAGGCTATGACATGTTTAGGAACAGTTTTCCTTCTTTTAGTATTCATGTCGTGCCAGTAAGCATAGTCACAAGTCAATCTCTCAGTCTAATCCGCTTCTTCTTTTTATTTTAGAATATGCCTCCTAAGAGAAGAAATCAGTCAGCCGATCAGCCCGAAGAACCTTTGGGCGATCATGTTTCTCATGCGGAGTTTAGGACCGTATTTACCACTCTTGCTCAGTCAGTAGCTACTCATAATGAGCGACCAGTTGTCTTTCCGGCCAACCCAGTGGCCAATTCAGCTGCAGCCAGGATTTGGGATTTCACCTGAATGAATCCTCCACCCTTTCTCGGGTCTAAGACAGATGAGGACCCTTAGAAATTCCTAGATTAGGTGTAGAAGGTGACAGACATCATGGGGGTGACTATTGTTGAGAGTGTTGAGTTAGCTGCATATCAGTTGCAGGATGTTTCTCACAATTGGTTCAAACAGTGGAAGTCAGAGAGGGCATATGATGCAGGGCCAGTTGAGTGGGAGGAGTTTGCGTCTGCTTTTCTCGATAGATTCTTTCCCCTTGAGCTTAGGAAAGCTAAGGTGTTAGAATTCATCAACCCCAGGCAGGGCAATATGCCAGTGAAAGAGTATTCTCTTAAGTTTACTCAATTATCCAGATATGCCCCTCATGTGGTTGTAGATAGTAGGGCAAGGATGAGTAAGTTCATTTCAGGGGTGAATGATAGCGTGGTTAATGAGTGCAGATCCGCCATGATGCATAGTGACATGACTTTAGCCAGGCTTATGACTCATGCTCAGCAGATTGAGGAGTAAAAGATTAAGATGAGGGAGAAGCAGAATAAGAAAGCTAGGACAGGTAGCTTCAATTTTAGTCAGCCTAAATCAGAAGCAGGAAACCGTTCTCAATTTCGTCCTAAGTCATCAATTCCAGCTCCTTCTTTAGCCAGTACTCCAGTTCCTAATTTTAGAGAGTTAGCAGTGCCCGCACCTATCCTCTTTGTCAGACTTGTAGCAAGCACCATCAGGGTATTTACAGAGAAGGCAGTGGTATTTTTTTCAGATATAGCAGGCCAGGCCACAGAGTCAGAGACCGTCCTCAGCCAGGTCCTCAGTGTCAACAGAATCGCTCCTCAGCTCAGTCCGATGACCCAAATAAACAGGGTGCCACCTCCAGTGCTACTAGTGGGCAACGCCCAAACAGTCTTTATACTCTTCAGTCTCGACAAGATTAGGAAAATTCTCCTGATATAGTTACTGGTACGTTATAGATCTTTTATGTGCATGTTTATGCTTTGCTAGATCCAGAAACTTCTTTGTCTTTTGTTACTCCCTATATAGCAGGTGATTTTGGAATCAGTCCCAAAATCCTAGTAGAGCCCTTTACAGTCTCTACCCCAATGGGTAAAACCATCATAGCCAAGAGGGTATACAGGAACTACCCGGTTATGATATTTCGGAAAGTTACTTCAGCAGACTTAGTCGAATTAGAGATGACTAATTTTGACATCATTCTCGGCATGGATTGGCTTCATTCCTGCTATGCCACAGTTGACTGTAGAAACAAAATAGTCCAGTTTTAATCCCCAAATGAATCCGTCCTTGAGTGGAAGGGTAGTGTATCCGCTTTCAGAGATCAGCTTGTTTCCTACCTTCGGGCAAAGAAAATAATATCTAAAGGATGTGTCTATCATTTTGTTCGAGTTAAGGACACTTGTTCCGAAACTCCCACCCTTGAATCATTCCCAGTAGTGAATGAATATTCAGATGTCTTTCCCGAAGATATTCTAGGAATTCCTCCCAAAAGGGAAATAGACTTCGGCATTGACCTTCTTCCAAATACTCAGCCTATCTCTATTCCGCCATACAGAATGGCACCATCAGAACTCAGAGAACTAAAAGAACAATTGAAGGATCTATTAGATAAGGGATTCATCAGACCCAGCATTTCCCCATGGGGCACACCAATTTTATTCGTACGCAAGAAAGAAGGTTCTCTCAGAATATGCATTGATTACCGTCAACTCAATAAGGTCACGGTTAAGAACAAGTATCCTCTTCCCAGAATCAATGACTTGTTTGACCAATTTTAGGGTGCTAGTTATTTCTCTAAGATAGATCTCAAATCTAGCTATCATCAGCTCAGAGTTAGGAAATGTGACATTCCAAAAACAGCTTTCCGAACTCGCTATGGTCACTTCAAATTTCTAGTCATGTCATTTGGTCTTACCAACACCCCAGCAGCTTTCATGGACTTGATGAACTTTGTGTTCAAGAAGTACTTGGACACGTTCTTCATAGTCTTCATAGATGATATTCTGGTCTATTCCCACAGTGAACATAATCATGCAAACCATCTCAGGACTGTACTTCAGACTCTCAGAGATCATCAGCTATTCGCCAAATACAGTAAGTGCGAATTTTGGCTAAGGTCAGTAGAATTCCTTAGTCACATCATTTTCGGTGATGGCATTAGAGTTGATTCTCAAAAGATCGAAGCAGTAAGAAACTGTCCCATACCTATCTCTCCATCAGATTTTAGGAGTTTCTTAGGTTTGGCTGGCTAATACAGATGGTTTGTTGAGGTATTTTCTTCTATTGCATCCCCTATGTCCAGATTGACTCAGAAGAAAGTCAAGTTTCAGTGGTCAGATCTTTGCGAGAAGAGTTTTCAAGAGTTAAAGACTCGACTCACCTCAACTCCAGTTTTATCTCTTCCAGATGGTCCAGATGGGTTCGTAGTGTATTATGATACATCCAGAGTAGGTTTGGGTTGTGTCCTCATGCAGCATGGTAAGGTCATAGCCTACGCCTCCAGATAGCTTAAGCCTCTTGAGAAGAATTATCCTACTCATGATCTTGAGTTAGCAGCCATAGTATTTGCCTTATTAATTTGGAGGCATTATCTATATGGTGTTCATGTAGATGTGTTCACAGATCATAACAGTCTTCAGTATGTCTTTTCTCAAAAAGATTTCAATCTTCGTCAGAGAAGGTGGTTAGAGCTCTTGAAAAATTTCGACATGAGTGTCCTCTATCATTCGGGCAAGGCCAACATAGTGGCCGACGCTCTCAATAGACTATCCATGGGTAGTGTTTCTCATGTTAAGGATAGTAAGAAGAAGTTAGCTCAGGAAGTCCATTAGCTTGCCAAACTAGGCGTTCACTTAGTTGATACAGATGAGGGTGATATATGGGTTCAGAGTAGTTCAGAATTATCTCTAGTTTCCGAGGTGAAGGAAAAGCAGGATAGAGATCCCAGCCTTGTCAAGTTGAAAGAGTCAGTTCAGGATCATAAAGTAGAGGTTTTCTCCCAAGGGGGAGATGGTTTCCTTCATTGTCAAGGTCATCTCTGTGTTCCAGGTGTAGATGACTTAAGGCAGCGAATTCTTGCAGAAGTGCATGGTGTGCGTTACTCTATTCATCCAGGGGCCACAAAGATGTACCACGACTTGTGAGAGATCTATTGGTGGAGTGGGATAAAGAGAGATATTGCAGAGTTTGTTGCTAAGTGCTCTACATGTATGCAAGTTAATATAGAGCATCAGAAGCCTAGTGGGTCCATGCAGGAGTTCAGTATTCCTACTTGGAAGTGGGAAGTTGTGAACATGGACTTCGTGATGGGTTTGCCTCGAACTCATCATCAGCACGATTCAGTTTGGGTCATTATAGATAGAATGACCAAATCAGCTCATTTCCTTCCAGTTCATACCTCTTATTCGGCCGAGGATTACGCCAAACTCTATATCAAGGAGCTGGTCAGATTGCACGGTATTCTATTGTCAATTATCTCAGACAGATGTACCCAATTCACCTCTCACTTTTGGAAAGCATTCTACAAGGGTCTTGGTATCCAAGTTCATCTTAGTACAACTTTTCATCCTCAGACAGATGGTCAAGCAGAAAGAACTATTCAAACTTTAGAAGATATGCTAAGGGCGTGTGCAATTGATTTCAAGGGAAGTTGGGATGACCACTTGCCTTTGATTGAGTTTGCATACAACAACAACTATCATTCCAGTATTCAGATGACTCCATTCGAAACTCTATATGGTAGGAGATATAGATCTCTAATTGGTTGGTTCAAAGTTAGTGAGGCCTCAGTCATAGGTTCTGAATTAGTATTCGACGCCTTAGACAAAATCCAGTTGATCAGAGAAAGACTTCGGGCTGCTCAGAGCCGACCAAAGTCTTATGCAGATATTCGTAAAAAAGATCTTGAGTTTGAGATTGGTGACTATATGTATCTAAATATCTCTCCCATGAATGGAGTGAAGCAGTTCGGCAATAAAGGAAAACCCAGTCCCCAATACGTCGGTCCCTTTAAGATTCTTAGTCGATTCGGCAAGGTAGCTTACGAGCTTGAATTGCCTTCAGATCTAGCCTCAGTTCATCCAGTCTTTCATGTCTCTTTGCTTAAGAAATGCATAGGTGACCCATCAGTTGTAGTCCCTATTCAGAGTATTGATGTTCAAAACACTCTCTCTTATGAAGAGATTCCAGTCAAAATCTTAGACTATCAGACTCGTAGATTGAGGAACAAAGAAGTCCCTCTAGTTAAGGTTCTTTGGCGAAATCAGTCCGTCGAGGGAGCTACTTAGGAAGCAGAGGCAGGCATGCGTACCAAATATCCTCACCTCTTCTTCGCCAACTCAGCTCAAGCTCGAGGTAACAGTTCTTCTTAAGCTTACTCAGTTTCATGTTCAGTGTTCATCACAAACTTGGTATGCATTTTCATGCTCATGTTCCCATTATAAACTTGGTATCAAGTACCATTGCATACTCAGTCATGCATTCATGAATCAGTTACACATGCATCAGATATGCATGTTCAGTATTATACGTTCAGTTTGTCAGTAATGTCAGTCATGAGATCATGTTCCAGTTATTCATGTTCAGTATGTACATTAGTTGTCTTTTCTTCCCTCTCAGTCAGTCTCATTCGAGGATGAATGTTCTCAAGGGGGAGATATTGTAATACCCCATACTTTTTCCTAGCTAATTTCATCTAAAAAATGTCTAGTATTAGCTTCTAAATTTAATGATGGTTATTCCATGAGGAATCTTCAACATTTTCACTTTTTGTCATGTGGGAAATTCAATAAGCTTTCCATCGATTTAATATTTTCCCAAATCCGATAACCAAGTCAGAAGTTACGATTATTTTAAGTTCCTGTCGTAAACCAATGCCATATTAGTCAGTGGCGCACCACGCCACAAGAGAAAATGGAATTTGACAATTTCCAGTAGGTGTCCGTGATTATGGCGTGTCGCGCCAGCACTCAAATTCAGAATTGTCCTTTTTTCAGTGTCTCAGCACGATTTTCCCCGTTTAGATGTTATATTTTACTTCAGTTATGTGAACCTTACGGCCTTTCAGTCCATGTTTTCGCATTATAAAGTATTTTATGCAGTATACAGGTACAGATAACAGTCATGGGTTAGCTTGTGGTCCTTCAGGGTTATGAGCACCGTGTAGCATTCCGGTTCAGCAAATCGGAGCGTTACATGAAGTATCTGTCTTTTAGTCAGAAACTAGGAGTATTTTTCCCAATAAATGGAGGGATTTTGTTCATTGTATCCTTAATCTTATAATCTCTCATCCCTCAAGAGAAATAAAGAAGTCTCTCATCTTCTCTCTTTATTTATTCTTGTTCTTGTTTTATATTTCATAACATTATACTTATAATCATTATTAATTAAGGAGCCACTAAATAATTCTCACAACCCGAGTCGAGGCCCTGGCCGCAATGAGCATCCCGAACCATGAAGGTCTGAGCGCCCTTCACTATCTAGCAATCATGCACACATTCATATACTATAAAGGAAAATGTGAAAGTATACGACAATACGGAAACATGGTCAATATTATAATTCAGTTGAACCAATTTGGAATGAAATCCATAAATCTCTAACAATATCTAGCATCAGTCTGCGAAATCTCTAATACATCAAAACCAACATCTTGTCTAGAAGTGGGACAAGGCCCCCAGTCAGACCATAAACAAAAGAAATAATACAGACTAATAACCAGGCCTTCCGGAAATAGAGAAGGCTCACCAACTGCAACTTCTGACACACAAGTCTACTACTGAACGGGACCCCAGAACTGTACCTCGGATCCTGAAATATAGGGGGTCAATACATATGTACTGGTATGCAGAGCAATCCAAAATACTATACTTTTATGCAACATAAGTGAGGGTAATTTTATAAACGCTTTACCTAAGTTATATGAAAAACACATGGGCATGTTTTCAAGACTTAGAACATATATTTGAAAATCCACGACTCACTCTTTTATCTTACTTTTGAGTTAGGTGGTACACCCTACGACTCTACAATCCCACGGGCTATATGGAATCCGCCCTTCAACTCTACAATCCTACGGGTTATATGGAATCCGCCCTTAACTCGACGGCCAAGCCCCCAACCCAAGTTTGCCGCAAGGGTTGGATTCTCTATCTCTAATACGCCAAGGGGCACTAGGCCAGCGTATGGTCCCTCTTGGGGACATAATAAACCCGTATCGGCAAAACACAATTTTGGGCTACGAGTTATCTAACTTGATCCTTCTTTGGGTAACCACCTAACTCTATTTAAGCCCATTTTTAACTCTTTGAGACATGCATTCTTTGAAATCAGAATCTGAAAATCTTACTCTGTTATGGCATTCATCTGTTTGGTATCGTCATACTAAGACTTGCAAGTCATATATCTAAGCCATAAACTATCATGTATAATTCTTTAATTCAAAACATTGTTCAGACCACTAAAACATTCATACGGTCCAAGAAGATTCATCTTTCAAAACATATGTGAAACCATGCAAGGATTCTCTCTTTTCAACTCTTAAACATGTGGTGGTCACTTACTTTATAGTAAATCATGCAATTCTTTCAATAATCATCTTCATCATTTATTAACAAGTAAAGCACCCTCTCTTTAACTCACAATCAATCTCAAATCAATTAGCAATAGACAAAAAACATTTATATCATGCTTCAAAAGGTGAAATTTATCAATTCGTAAACATGTGAAAATCAAAAGGGTTATAACTAGCGAGGGAGTACAATGTTCATGCTCTCAATGTATTCATATTTCAAAATTCCAACGTGAAAACACTTCATGTTTACATTCAAATTTTAGTGTATATATAATATTCTCTTTTTGGTCTTTTGTGAATTAGTTCAAAAGAACGTGAGAAAGGTGAGGGGTAGGAGGGACACGTGAAAGGGTGAGGGGGTAGGGGTAGGTAGGTGAGATGTGAGGTGTCCGCTTTTAATTGGAGAGGTTGTTAGGATAGTATCAAAACAAGATAAAATTTGTTAAGGGTTGTGGTTTTTGTTATTTTATAGAGGGTATAATCACGTGGGAGAGAGTGCGTGGTAATGTGAGCTCAAAATGAATAAAATTGAACTTAGAAGGGACAAAATTAGGTGTCTACACAACGCATATATATATATATATATATATATATATATATATATATATATATATATGAACAAACATCAAATTTATGGGGAAGGCCTCAAGACCAAAACATCGTTATCAAAAAGAGTTCACAATTCATACTTTTAAGTGTAATTCAAGAACCCTTCATAAATACATGTTTTCTCAACATTTAAAACCTTATTAAAAGGATTTCACCATGCCTATGTAGTTTAGGAAAACCCCACGTACCTTAGGTTACTTGGTTTGAAGAATAGAACCCGAAATCTTGATTTGTTTCTTGGAAATCTTGGCCTAAGAGCTTGATTCTAGATCTTTAGGAGAGGAGTTTAGGATTTTGTTCTTGATGGAATTGAGTAGTTTTGGGCATAAAATTCTTTAATAACATTTTAATCATCTGTTTTCACGACTTGGGGCCTTAGAAAAAAGATGAGACAGCCCCTCATATTTAAACTTCGCAACAGTAATGCCTATTTAGCCTTCACCGCGATGCGGTGACGCCCTCATCGCTATACTCACCGCGACGCGGTGCAATCACGGTGAGTCACTGAAAATTGACCATTGTTGTTTTGCTCTTCACCGCGACGCGGTGAAGGTCCCACTGCTATAGTCAGCACGATGCGGTGCAATCGCGGTGACCTTCTGTTTTTTATTTTCAAACAGGCCTCAAATCCCGTCCAAAAAATTTAAAACTTACCCGAGACATGTTACTTACACCCCTGAATATGAATCAATTAAAAAATCTATGTCTCGGGATCGGAAAGGTTGACTTAGAAATCATTAAAGTTTAGGAGCTTAAACTATAACAAAGTCCTTTAACGCTTAGGGAAATTTCAGGTTGTTAGCTCTTTTGTGCATGCTACTAAGCGTGGTATCAAGTCGAGAATGCTACGGGGTGTTACAATAATGTTGGACTAAATTAAATTTGGATATTTGTTCACAGAAACAAAGAATGACTCCTATAGTCAATTCTTGAGGAGAATTAAAAATATTAGGAAAAAGGGTTAAAAATACCCCTCTACTTTGAAAAATTGGTCAACTTTACTCTTAGTCATACTTTGGGGTCATATTTACCCCCGCTGTTAAGAAAGTTATCAAAAATATCCCTCCTTTTAACACTTTTCCACCTTAGCCACGTGGCGTGACATTTGGAGTGAGGTGGATGCCACGTGGCATGCCACCTCAGCATCAAACTTTTTTTTTCTTTAAGTTTTATAAATTATTTAATTTTATTAAAATGAGCAGTGATATTAAAATGAAGGAGCAATAGTGTTACTATCACGCCCCAAAATCCCATTGGGCCGGACTGGCACCCGAAGCCGAGAAGGCCCGGGAGAACCCGTTCAAATACCTGTACTTTCACTTACATGTCACCAAAAATTTGGACAGCACTTCGTTGAATATAGAAGGGTCTAATTACCTGTATCAGCACAACACGCACAAATATATATATATATATAATACTTGGCCGTCGGGGCCACCACATATACAAATATAACATCACTATATAAACTTCCATGACTTTACCCATCCTTATGTCTACAAAGCCTCTAGGATATACATGACATAACTAGGGTCGGGACAAACCTCCCGCCCTATCATGACTCATGTACAATAACAAAACATAAGGAACCGACTCGAAAAGCTCCGAAGCAAACTGGAGCTCACCAGCAATAGCTGTATGACCTGGCTCCTATCTATGTTGTGTATGAGCTGAAGCACCTGTGCCTGCAGCATGAAATGCAGGTCCCCCGTGAGGGACGTCAGTACGAAATATGTACTGAGTATGTAAAGCTGTAAATAATCATATGTGATATGGGGGATCAAGAAAATCAGACACAAGTGAATAAATCATAATAGAAGTGAACCACACTTCATAAACACTTTTAGGATCATTTACATTACCATTAATCTGAATTGGGTTCTTGAATTCAAACACATTTGTGGAACGGTATACCTTCATTCATTTCATTCTTTACAATTATCATTCGCCATTACCTCCTCCTCCCGAACCTCCAACCACCTAACAATAATCAATACTGTACCGTACTGTGACTATTAGGCTGCCCCCAGTACATATCAACTGTAATCATATCAAGTATCGGGATTGGCCCATGCTAGGCTTAAGCCCCTGAGCTACCACCCACACGTATATCAAGTAACACACATAAGATATCTTTCCAATAACTTAGTTCAAAAGCTTTTGAGATTATTACATTAGTGTTCATGTCAATATAGTACCTTTGGAACAATGATGCATCAATAGGAACCAAGTAATAGACCTTTTATATAATAACGATGTAATAAAGACTCATTGGTACATCAACAATATGTTTTAGAATCATCAATATCACAACAATGAAATAGGAGCCTTTTGGTATATCAATGAAACATTTTGACACTTTATAGAATGGAAACAACTTCGTTGGTAACGTAGAACAATACATGTTTTTTGGACAACCTCGGAATCTTACTTGATGGAACATTGGTGTTTTCATGCCAAAGAACATCGTTAGAGTATGCTTTACATACCTCGTTGTAGATTCGGATACCAATTCAACACAACTTCCCGCCTTTACAAATCACTTATCTACAATGAAATGTTTGGCATCTAGTATTAGCAAACCAATACCACAATTCTCTTCCATAATTCCATACAACCAATATTTGCAAAGCATTCCAAAAACCAACTTGAACAATAGGTTTATGTGTATATATATATATATATAATCATCATTTCAATACCACATCATCACACCCAAATCTCTTCACAATTCAACATAATCCAACCATGCACAAGAATAATCCAACATCATTTCCAATCATCTTTCAACAACAATCAAATAACATACTTCTTATGCTCACATGCATATATATACATATCCATATAAATAACACCAACATAATTTACATCCTTACCATAAAATGGACCTTTTGATTTCGAAGTCCTGTTGGCACAAATAAGGGGTGCTTCTCGAAGCCCTCGAGACGGTGAACACATCTACGGAATCAATTTGGATTTTCTACGGTTGAATCACAAGATAATTGGAGTTGAAATTTGGCTAGGGTTTCTTATTCTTCAATAATTTGGATGATAAATGATGGATATGAGGCTAAGTATATGTATATAATGACCAATTTTCGTCCATGAGGTGATGGAAAATGACCATATTGCCCTTAAAATTTAAGTAAATCTGAATCTGTCCATGGTGGACTGTTTTGATAGGCTAAAGTAAATCGACCATAACTCTTTTCTCCAATAATGGATTTGGGTGAAACCAATTGCATTAGAAATAAGACTATCGGGGATTCTCATCGATATATAGCAGCTCACACAGTTCATTTTGTACAAGGAGTCATGATCGTTTAAAGTCGACCCAAAAATCTGTTTGGCTGCAGTACTTTTGTGTGCAGAAAATTTCTGCACATTTACTGTTCATTGCGTCCACCGTTTTCAAGTTTCGAACATGCTCGCTTATATCCGATACTCATCTGTTTTCAGAAATCTTTATATCGTTGGAAAGCTAACTCGATAAACTTCGCATAGAAACATCGACGAGCAAATTCTGGTATAAATAAAGTCGATTCCTATACACATATAATCAAACTATACACTTGAAACCATCTCAAAATAATCAATACTCATACTTAAACTCATATATACCTAAATTATGATCAATACATATACTCCAACACATATAACCATGGCTAATGCACGTAATTAAGTACGTGGTGTTACATCCATCCCCCCTTAAGGACATTCATCCTCGAATGTGAATGTAGTTATTTAGCCGAAACAAGTTCGAATTCATAATTGATATTCACATCATCATATAGATATTATGCATATGTAAAAACTTACTTGTTAGTGTCCCAGTTCCACTCCTTGCACTTCTTTTTCACCTTTGCACAAATAAGGGTATTTGGATTTCATTGCTTCCTCCGCTTCCCATGTAATCTCTTCCCTTTGTTGATTTCTCCAAAGTACTTTCACCGATGCTACTTCTTTATTTCTCATCTTCTTAACTTGATGATCTAATATAGCAACAGGCATCTCCTCATAGGTAAGATCTTCTGTTACTTGCACATCTTCAGTAAAAGTAATAAGGGACGGATCTCCGATGCACTTTCGAAGCATCGATACATGAAATACTGGATGCACTGATGAGAGTTCCTGGGGTAGCTCTAATTCATAAGAAACTTTCCCACAACTTCGAATAATCTTATACGGGCCTATATATCATGGACTCAACTTTCCTTTCTTGCCAAATCTCATCACCCCTTTCATTGGCGATACCTTCAAAAATACCCAATCGCCTAACGAAAACTCTAGACCTCTTCTTCTACTATCCGCATATGACTTGTGTCGACTTTGGGCTATTTTCAACCGTTGCTGAATCACCTTGACTTTTTCTATGGCTTGATACACAAGATCCAGTCCGAACATAAGAGTTTCACCCGCTTCGAACCATCCTATTGGTGATCTACACTTCCTCCCATATAAAGCTTTATATGGTGACATTTTGATACTTGAATGATATCTATTATTGTTGGCAAACTCAATAAGAGGTAAATGATCATCCCAGCTGCCTTTAAAATCTATAACACCTGCTCGTAGCATATCTTCAAGTGTTTGAATGGTGCACTCTGCTTGTCCATCCGTCTGAGGGTGAAAAGCTGTACTCAGATTCACTTGTGTTCCTAAACTCCGTTGGAAAGACTTCCAAAAGTTTGCAGTAAATTGAGTTCCCCGATCCGATATAATAGAAGTTGGCACTCCATGTAATCAGACTATTTCTTTAACATACAACTTCGAATATTCTTCAACTGTGTAAGTGGTCTTAACGGGTAAGAAATGTACGGATTTAGTAAGCCTATCCACAATCACCCATATAGAATCAAATTTCTGAGCTGTATGAGGCAAACCTGTAACAAAATCCATGTTGATCATGTCCCACTTCCAAATTGGAAGATCTATGCATTGCATATAGCCTCCGAGCTTTTGATGTTCCACTTTAACTCGTTGGCAATTTGGACATTCACCTACAAATTCTGCGATGTTCCTTTTCATGTCATTCTACCAATATACAACCTTCAAATCTTGATACATTTTGGTTGACCCTGGATGAATAGAATACCTTGAGAAATGTGCCTCAGTCATAATTCTTTTTCTTAGCTCATCAACAATAGGCACACATAGCCGATTTTGGCATAGAAGTACTCCTTCTTGCGAAAGATCAAATACCTTCATCGCACCATTTTGAACATTCTCCTTGAGTTGCAATAAAACAGGATCTACATCTTGCTTCTCTTTCACCTCAGCTACTAATGAGGATTCTGCGGCATTATGCACAATAAGCTCTTCGTCCGGAGTTTCGAGAAGACGAACTCCTAGACTAGCTAATTGATGAAGATCTTTAATCATCCCTTGCCTTTCTACAGGTGTCATCATAGCCTTACGACTCAACACATCAGCTACTATATTCGTTTTCCCTGAGTGATACAAAATATCAACAGCATAATCTTTTAATAGTTCTATCCATCTTCGCTGCCTCAGATTTAGATCCTTCTGACTGAAAATATATTGTAAGCTCTTCTGATCAGTATATATATCAACATAAACCCCATATAAATAGTGGCGCCATATTTTTAAAGCAAAGATAACCGCTGCCAGCTCAAGATCATGTGTGGGGTAATTTTTCTCATATGGCCTCAATTGCCTTGAGGCATATGCTATCACCTTACCATGCTGCATTAATACACATCCTAAACCAATTCTCAAAGCATGACAATACACTGTATACCCTTCTGTACCTTCTGGAAGTACCAACACAGGTGTAGAAGTCAACTTATTCTTCAATTCTTGGAAACTCTCCTCACACGCATCATTCCATTGGAACTTGGATGCTTTATGCGTTAGCTTAGTTAAGGGTGCTGAAATAGAAGAAAAAACCTCAACAAATTTTCTCTAATAACTAGCCAACCCAAGAAAACTACGAATCTCCATAGGCGTTGTGGGCCTTGGCCAATTCTTCACAGCTTCTATCTTTTGAGTATCAACCTGCATGCCTTCATTTGATACAATATGGCCCAGAAATGCCACTGACTTTAGCCAAAATTCACATTTAGAAAATTTTACATACAGCTTGCAATCACGAAGAGTTTGCAACGCTTGTCGCAAATGATTAGCATGATCCTCTTCTGATCTAGAATAAACTAGAATATCATCAATGAAAACTATCACAGATACATCTAGAAATGGCTTAAACACCCTATTCATTAAATCCATGAAAGCTGCAGGTGCATTAGTTAGCCCAAATGACATAACTAGAAACGCATAATGACCATAACTTGTTCGGAAAGCTGTCTTGGGTATATCTTTTTCTTTGACTCTCACTTGATGATAACCTGACCTCAAATCAATCTTAGAAAAACATTTGGCACCCTGTAACTAATCAAATAAATCATCCATTCTTGGAAGAGGATATTTATTTTTAAGAGTCACTTTATTCTGTTGCCTATAATCAATACTCATTCTCAATGTCCCATCTTTCTTGCGCACAAACAGCACTGGTGCTCCCCAAGGGGAAATACTAGGCCTAATGAACCCCTTTTCTAGAAAATCTTTCAATTGCCCTTTCAATTCTCGTAATTCTGCTGGGGCCATTCTATACGGAGGAATTGAGATTGGCTTAGTGCCTGGTATCACATCAATACCAAATTCTACTTCTCGTTCAGGAGGTAAACCTGGAAGATCTTCAGGAAATACATCAAGAAATTCACTTACTACTGGTACAGTGTGAAGATCTGGTGATTCCGATTCCGTATCCTTTACTCTAACTAAATGACATATGTAGCCCTTGGAAATCATTTTTCTCGCTTTGAAATAAGAAATAAATCTACCTCTTGGTGCGCCAATCTTACCTTGCCATTCAATAACTGCTTCATTAGGAAAATGTAAATACATTTTTTTCGTACAACAGTCAATTTTGGCATAACAAGACGCCAACCAATCCATACCCATTATAACATCAAAATCTACCATTTCTAGTTCCACAAGATTGGTCATCGTGTCTCGACCACACACAGTTACTACACAATCTTTATAAACTCTTCTAGCAATAATAGATTCCCCAACCGGGGTAGACACTTCCAACGGCTTATCTAACAATTCGGAGGTTCTTTTGAACTTTCTAGCAACCAAAGGAGTAACATATGATAATGTAGAACCGGGATCAATTAGAGCATATACATCAAATGAAAATATGGACAACGTACCCGTGACCACATCTGGGGAAGCCTCTAGATTCTGTCGATCCGCTAAAGCATAAGTGCGATTCTGAGTCCCGCTGGAACTGGTGACTCTTTTTTCATTTCTAGCGTGACCCGCAGGTTGTGCGCCCCTACCAGAATAAGATACCGGTGACGATGATGCAACAGCTGATCCCGAAGGTCGTGCTACGCCACCTGCGCCCCTTCGTGGGCATTCTCTCATCATATGTCCCGTCATACCGCACCAAAAACAAACATTTGTTCCCATTTGACATACGCCCATATGATGCTTTCCGCATCAATTACATAGCTCTCGATAAGGTCTCGATTGACTCATGTTCCCTTGCCCATGATAACCCACTGATCGCGAACTATGACCCTCACTTCTTTGCCCAAATTGACTGCCTCTGAACCCCTGATGTTGTGGTGGAGCACTAGCTACAGAATAAGAAAATAATGGCCTAGGTGGTCTAGCAGAAAATTGAGGTCTAAAAGCTCCCTGTGGCACCATAAACTGCCCTGTAGATCTGGCCCTCTTAGAAGATCCACTTTCAAATTCCTGTGTTCTTTTTCTTTGCCTCTGATCTTCTATTTTCTGTGCAAATGCTTGGATCCTAGCTATATCCATGTATTTATTCAGTGCAACAATAGTACAATCCCTAACCAAATACGGATCCAATCCATCCACATATCGATGAACTCTGTCATCTATCGTAGCTATAACAATAGGAGTATATCTGGACAAAGAATTAAATCGAAGACTATACTCCCTCACACTTATATTACCCTGTCGAAGATTTAAGAACTGATCCGTAGGGGCCTGACGAGTCTCATATGGAAGATAATGATCAATAAATGCCTCTTTGAACTCTTTCCAAGTAGTTGGGGGTGCATCAATGCCCCTTGATCGTTTCCAGTCTTCATACCAATATATAGCCTCACCTTTGAATCTATACACGGCTAACTCCACTGTCTCTCTGCCCGATACGTGCATCACCTCTAGGGCCCTTTGGATCTGATCAATAAAGTCCTGCGGATCTTCAGTAAGATCAGATCCGGTAAAAGTAGGCGGATCCATCTTAAGAAAATCTTGCGTCCGAAGACTAGCCGCCCTATCAGTACCGCTAGAACCCGCGACAGGAATAGCTTTCCCTTGGACTTGACCGGCAACAATCCGGGTCAACAGTTGTACTGCATCCCTCATATCCTAATCAGCAGCATTAACAAGTGGTTCTGTGAATGTGGTTCGCCTCCCACTTATTTCATCTGGAGTGGAAGACATTTCAGATACCCGCTCAGCTTGAGCTTCACTCTGATTAACTTGTACAGGTGGTGACTTACTAGTCCCTTCTCCGGCAGCCACATCTACCCGCTCGCCGGTATTCTTACTTTCGGTATCCGGCATTCTTACTGTAATAAGAGAAACAAATGGATTCAGTGGTCAACTATGACTTCATTTGCTATATAAGCTCTATGGCACGATCTATGATCTGAAGGAAAGAAACAATTTCCTAAATGTCCATAGCCTCTTGTTTATAGATGTGGTGCACAACACACCGATAAACAAGACTCTACGTAGACACGGCTTTGTAGACTCACTAGGACGAACCTCTCTGATACCACTTTTATCACGCCCCAAAATCCCATCGGGCCAGACTGGCACCCGAAGCCGAGAAGGCCCGGGAGAACCCGTTCAAATACCTGTACTTTCACTTACATGCCACCAAAAATTTGGACAGCACTTCGTTGCATATAGAAGGGTCTAATTACCTGTATCAGCACAACACGCACAAATATATATATATATAATACTTGGCCGTCGGGGCCACCACATATACAAATATAACATCACTATATAAACTTCCATGACTTTACCCTTCCTTATGTCTACAAAGCCTCTAGGATATACATGACATAACTAGGGTCGGGACAAACCTCCCGCCCTATCATGACTCATGTACAATAACAAAACATAAGGAACCGACTCGGAAAGCTCCGAAGCAAACTGGAGCTCACCAACAATAGTTGTATGACCTGGCTCCTATCTATGTTGTGTATGAGCTGAAGCACTTGTGGCTGCAGCATGAAATGCAGGTCCCCCGTGAGGGACGTCAGTACGAAATATGTACTGAGTATGTAAAGCTGTAAATAATCATATGTGATATGGGGGATCAAGAAAATCAGACACAAGTGAATAAATCATAATAGAAGTGAACCACACTTCATAAACACTTTTAGGATCATGTATATTACCATTAATCTGAATTGGGTTCTTGAATTCAAACACATTTGTGGAACGGTATACCTTCGTTCATTTCATTCTTTACAATTATCATTCGCCATTACCTTCTCCTCCCGAACCTCCAACCACCTAACAATAATCAATATTGTACCGTACTGTGACCATTAGGCTGCCCCCAGTACATATCAACTGTAATCATATCAAGTATCGGGATCGGCCCATGCTAGGCTTAAGCCCCTGAGCTACCACCCACACGTATATCAAGTAACACACATAAGAGATCTTTCCAATAACTTAGTTCAAAAGCTTTTGAGATTATTACATTAGTGTTCATGCCAATATAGTACCTTTGGAACAATGATACATCAATAGGAACCAAGTAATAGACCTTTTATACAATAACGATGTAATAAAGACTCATTGGTACATCAACAATGTGTTTCAGAATCATCAATATCACAACAATGAAATAGGAGCCTTTTGGTATATCAATGAAACATTTTGACACTTTAGAGAATGGAAACTAATCTAAGAATAATTATATTATTTATTTTACTATTATTATTATTATTATTATTATTATATTAATCCGCAACCTTAGTCAATTTGATTTTTTAATTTATTTATTTTCTAGTCTGATTTTGTCAATTTGTAACAATTCTAGCCTAATTTTATTCAATGTATTACAATCCTAGCCCAAATTGTGTCCAATTGAACTCAATTTCAAATTTCATTCAATTTTTTTAACCAAATTCTTATTCTTTAGATCTCAGCCGTCGATCGACATTTATTTATTATTATTATTATATTTATTTTTAATATTAATTTTATATAGTTACTATATTTATTAAATATCAACCTAAGTCAATTAAATTTTTCTAATTTATTTAAATTCTAGTCAAATTATACTCAATTTGTGTCAGTTGAGTTTAATTTGACTCAGTCGAATTCCTCAATTCAATTTTTTAACCCAATATCTAATCCCAATATGGATCATCTCCTCAATTACAATCTCAACCGTTCATCATATTTGATCAACAACTAATATTAAATAAATTTTCTCTAATATTTTTCTTGAAATTGGACAGCTTCAGACTATTTTTCTTGAACCAAGGGTCTATTGAAAACAACTTATCTACCTTATCACTAGGGTTTGCGTACACTGTACCTTCCACGGATCCCTATTTGTGAGAATAAATCGGGTTAGTTGTGTTGACACCCAATTTTGACCTCCCGATACCCCTCTTAGACTACTATTTTAGCAAAATTATTAATTTTAAATGTTGATATTTTCTACGTATTATTTTAATATCAAATAAATATTAACTTGTCACATTCATGATTTGAAAATATACGATTTATTTTGTATTATTATTTTTTACATTATATAATATTTTACATAATTTTTCTAATATTTATTAAATCATTTTCGCAATTATACATGCCCATAATTTACAAACATTGTCTATTATTATTATTATTATTATTATTATTATTATTATTATTATTATTATTATTATTATTATTTTTATTATTATTATTATTATTACTTTTTATTATCATTTTTAATAATTTATTAATTCAAATATAATATTTCATTTACTTATTTATTTATTTTACATAATTTTATTAATATTTATCATATGCACACTCACAATTTACAAATACATTCTTTAGTTTTCATTATTATTATTATTATTATTTATTTATTTATTTTTATTATAGTAACCCCTTTTTATTATTTGTTTATTTAATTTTCTTAACTTATTTATTTTTAACTTAATTTTGTCAATTTATGATAATTTTAGTAGAATCTATCCAAACATATTAAATACCTTGATTTGAAATGATAGAAGTAATATTAATATAATGTACGTTGAAGTTATATTAATATAAGCTAATCAAAATAATCGATAACTCATCAAAGTATGTATATGAAATACGTCGCATTATATTATTGGACAATATACTCGTGTACGTATGTGTTGTATATAGTACATATTGATATAGTCGATAGTGTGTTTATGTGTGTGTATGTATAGGTATATATATAGTATATACATATTATATAGTGAAGGTATATTAATGGCATAAGATAAACCAACCGATAATTCAACTGAGTATCTGTGAAATACGTTGTATATTATTATTAGGTAGTAAAATCAGGTATGTAATGTATATAGTACGTATTTGAAAGCTGATAGCAATTGAATATATTTATATATCTCCTGTAGTGATCGTATGCAATAAAAGAAAGGTAGATAACTAAATCTATATATCAAAATATTTTAAATAATACATTGATATCACAATATTGATAAAATAGATATACTATTTTGTGTCAATGCAGACACATGTATATTGTTGAAGTTGTAGTAACGTAAGACAAGTAATCGATAATTTATCTGATTAACACGGTGTATTACGATATATATATATATATATATAATATCGTATTTAAAAGCTAATTAAACCAAAAATTTATCGTAATTTACAAAATTCATTGAGATTATTATACGATTCAGGAAATAAACTACTCGTGTTAATGTTATGATAGAATAACTAATTATCTAATTTATATACATACACATTGTATTAAATTATTTGGATGTTGTTATAAATATCATAGAATTTATTAAAATTTATTAAAATTTAAATTGTTAAAAATTAATTTTATTTTATTAATTTATTTTGTAATTTATTTTTATTTATTAATTTATAAATTATAATTTATTAAACTTTAATTTGTCAAAAAATTTGATTAAAAACCGACCACAGCGGTCAGTTTTTAAAAATATTACTAGAAATATATATATGTGATCGATGTATATAGTACGTATTTGGAAGCATGATAGTCAATCGAATATATGTATATATCCGTATATCTCGTGTAGTGACGTATACAGTAATAAAATGCTAGATAACTGAATCTAATAATAATTTTACGTAACATTATTTTTTACATACGTAGTTATTTTAATAATGAAATCTTATTATTTTCAGTATTACATTTATTAAATAGCAGCCTTAGTCAATTCAATTTGTCGAATTTATTTAATTTCTAGCCTAACTTTTGTCCAATTAATATCAATTTTAGACAAAATTGATATCAATTTTTAACCCCAAATTAAAAGTCAAATTGATAACCTTTTTTTAATAATTTTAATCTCAGTCGTTGATCAATGTTGATCCAACGGCTGAGATCATATCTCAATTCCTTTCCTTTTAAAACAACATCAAAACCCTAATCCCTCTATTTCATAAAATGAAGCCGCAACTATCTCTCTCTTTATACCTCTCTCTCTTTTTACCTCTCTCTAACAATCAATGGCTGCCACCGCCGCCGCTGAGAAACCTGATGCCGCCCCTTCCCCTCTTCCCGACTTCCCTCTTCTCTTCCCTAGCCGGAGAAAACTTGATGTCACCGAGCCAGCCGGGATTTCAACCGGCAGAGCACTAGCGTCGCCTCCCAACATCAACCATGCCAACATGGCTACGTCCTCGCCAGTTGAGGTATTTCTTGCTTCACCAGTTCCCCTATTATGCTAGTCGTGGCTTGAACTCTGCCAAAGAGGATATAAGTTGAATGTGTCGGGATGCACTAAAGTAAGTTTTGCATTCCGTATTGTGTATGATTCTTTAGTGTCACTGAATCTTTCCAACAGTTGAATTACGTGAAATTTCTGTTTTGGGAGAAAAGTGCAAACTATCTTTATTTGACCTTTATTGTACCTTTAAATTTTTTTATTCAATCAATCAGCAAGTTCTATTCAACCACAAACGAGCTCGGGTTAACTGTACCAATCCTCGGTCAATTGTACCCAATTTTCTTTGAAGAACTGTAAGACCCCACAAAATTCTCTCGTAGTCTGAGCCTTAGAGCGTGTTCAGTGAAGTGTTAATCCATCCATAAAAGGTTGAGAAGTGTCTTCCCAAGTCATGTAGAGAATTGAATAAGCTTTCCGTCGATACCAAATTCGCTCAAATCCGACACCCAAGCAAAGAGTTAGAGCTATTTTAGTGAGACAGTGTGCCACCTGGCACTTTAGCGCATCTCGGAGCCAGCCAAAATGGCAATCGTCAAAATCCAGTGAGCCTCCGCGATTATGGCGCGTTGCGCCAAGGCTTAGTTTCAGAATTGTCAATTTCCAATGCACCAACGCGATTCCACCGCATCGCGGTGCCTTTCCAGTTTGAACCAAAGGTGGCAATGCGATTCCACCGCGTCGCGCCATCAAGCACTTTCCCGATATTCCAATTTCCAGTGAGCTGGCGCGATTATGGTGCGTCGCGCCAGCATGTAAAATCGGAATTTTTTAGTTTAATTCCAAGGGCGAAAAGGGTCTTTTCCCGACCCCTATATATACTCCTTAACACAGGATTTGGCTTCATTTCACCCAAAATATCATTGTTTTCTCTCAATGCTCTTTAAGAACAAGAGCTAGGGTTTCTACAAAATCAAAACCCTTCTTTCTTCTTCAAGAGAAATCAAGAATCTCTCCAAGAGCTTTCAAGAAAGAGTTTCTCTAAGGTATGTAGATGTTGATTCTTGGGTCCCTTTCATCCAAGAAGCTCAAGAATCCTTTTCTAAATTTTGAAACTTTTATGTTTATGAGTTTTCATGATTCATGTGAGTTGAAATTGATGTTCATGCTATTATTGAGTTGTGATTCATGTTTGTTTACAAGGTTTTCAAGCTTTGACCATAGTATGTGGTATTCATGTGATGTTCATGATAAAACCTCTTCAAGTTGCTTGTTAAGTGATGTATTCATGTCAATTAGGTGTAGAAATTGTTGAATAAGCAAAGCATGCTCCCCATATGTTTAATAAAATGCTTATGTGAAGGAATTAGAGCCATTCTAGCATGTTGATTAGAAATTCCCAATTGTGTGCAAGCCTATGCATGCCAAGTGTTTGTTGAAAAGCCTTAGTGAATGAATTGTGACATGATAGTATGAAATTCCCCAATTATGTGCTCTTTGATACATGTTAAGACTTTAATACATGCTAAGTGTTTGATGCGAGATCTTGTTGAATGGAGTATGATCCAATAACATGTCCCCCTATGTTATTACATGATTAGGATTCCTAAATGCTTGAAGTGGTGCCTTAATGATTGTGATGGTGAATGATTGTCCATGGTCTTGATTATTCAAGAATGGTTTATGTTATAGAGTCCTGGGGGTATTTATACCCAATAATTTAGCTTCTGTTTAGAGCCCGTGTCAGTTTTCACGATAATTTCAGTTGAGCCATGATTCTCAGAACTCAGCGAGTTATAGAACTCTGTATTCTCAGATAGATACAGAATTTAAGAAATCTCAGAAATCTCTTTAATCGTCGTAATCTCAGTATCGCTAGTAATCTAGCCTCAGTTCTGTACCCAGCTCAGATCTAGTAGTATTCAAGTGTTCAGTTCTAACCTTTGTAGTAATCGAGTACTCTATTCAAAGATCAGTGTCGTTCAGTTAGATAACGAGATTCAGTGGTATTCCTTCAGATAAGGAACCAAGTGAATTCAGCTTCAGATCATTCGAGAAACCTGATCAGTATCAGATTCAGCTTAGTTTGTGTTCAGTTAAGAATCAGTTCAGAGTCGTTCAGTTGGGAGTAGGAGCTAGCACTGAGCGAGGACAGGGATGACGGCTCCCCGTCAGAGAGGCAGAGTCGTTAGGAGCAATCCCTGAATTCCAGAACTGCGTAGCCAACGCAGGATGCAGGAGCCACCTGTCAAGATAGCCTGGTCACCCGTCAGATAGGCTTGACTATTATATTGCCTTAGGCTTGACTTTCTGTGAGGGTCACCCGTCAGATAGGCTTGACCAGAGAGGTCTTTACCCGTGGCACGCTATTGACACCCTTCCAGCTAGGGTTACAGGTTGGACCCCACCAGTTGAGATTTGGGGCATGTCGGTTAAGTGAATACTTCCCACAGTTACAGTTTCAGTATCAATCTTCAGAAATCAGGATCGTCAGCTATCACAGTGAGAAACTCAGATAGTTCCATTGATTCATAGACCACCCGTCAGATAGGCTTGGTCCCATATAAAGTTATTCAGTATCAAATCTAGAGATCACCCATCAGATAAGCTTGATCTCAGTCTCATATTCAGTTAAGTAATCTCATTATCAGATCTCGAGATCACCCATCAGATAGGCTTGATCTTAGTCTCATATTCAGTTGAGTAATCCCATTATCAGATCCTGAGATCACCCGTCAGATAAGCTTGATCTCAGTCTCAAATTCAGTTGAGTATTCTTGTTATCAAATCTAGAGATCACCCGTCAGATAGGCTTGATATCATTCTCAAATTCAGTTGAGTATTTTTGTTATCAGATCTAGAGATCACCCGACAGATAGGCTTGATCTCAGTCTCAGATTCAGCTGAGTAATCTCATTATCAGATCCCGAGATCACCCGTCAGATAGGCTTGATCTCAGTATCAGATTTAGTTGAGTATTCTTGTTGTCAGATTCGGACATGATCATTTTTTTATCATTGATAGTAGACTCCGGAATCATCCGTTAGAGAGGTTTGATCTCCGATGCAGTTAGTTGAGATCACTCGCTAGATTCTGAGATCATTCGCTAGATAAGACTAATCTCACCTCAGTACTCATTTATCAGTATTAGATAATTCAGTTATTCAGTATCTCAGTAATAGTAGTGAGTTCAAATGTCAGTAATGCAGTACTCGAGTTTCATTACCCAGAGTCGTGATGATTATGATTATGGTTTGTGCATTCATGCATGTGTTCTCATTCATTACTCTCATGATTATTCAATTAAGTAATTGTTCATGCATAAGCCTTTGCATTTAGCCTTACCTCATCTGCATACTCGGTACATTCCCGTACCGACGCATTTGCGCTATGGTGTTTTATTTGACACCATAGGTTCAGAGGCACAAGATCCAGAGTACCCTTAGCAGTTTAGTCCCAGTCAGTAGCAGTAGACGTAGCAGTGAGTCCTCTTCCTTCGAGAATGATCCTTGTATCATTTTTGTATCAGATTTTGTTTATTTTTAGTAGACGGAGTTAGTTGGAGACATGTCCCATCAACTCCACAGTTCAGACAGTTTAGAGGCTTTTCGGACAGATGTATCAGTATTTAGTTTTCAATTTTGAGTATTTTTAGATGTTTTGAACCTTATGGCCAGTTTTCGCATTTATTATCTATATTATGCAGTGCTCAGGTACAGATATCAGTAGAGGATTGGCTTGTGGTCCTTTGGGATCATGAGCACCGTGTGATGTTTCGATTCCAGAAAATCGAGTCGTTACAAGAACTTTACAAATTTAGGCCAATAATATACAAAACTAGCTGAATTCTAAGAACTTTGTCAACTTGTAATCGATAGTGTAGTGGTTGACTTATCAAAGAAAGCATTTTCATATTTAAGTTCATTTTTAAAGGAAAACAGTATGTTCCTAAAGAAATATATATCTGATAAAACCACTTTTCCCTATTAGAAATGATCCCTAAAACTGATGAATACTCTTTTAGGAAATGTCACACATTCGCCATGAGTCCTGGGTGTACAGAACTGTTAAAACCTATTTTCTTTAGGATTCAAGTCACTGCATTCCGGGGTCATTTGAGAAGTGAATATTAGTGAGTCAAAAATGTTTAAGTGTAGTTACTTGAAAGGTGGACTTGTGTTTTGAATATAGTTAAGTGTGGTCACTAGAGAAGTGAGTTAGTAAGTTGAAAATGTTTAAGTGTAGGTAATTGAAAGGTGGACTTGTGTTTTGATTATAGTTAAGTCTGGTCACTAGAGAAGTGAGTTAGTAAGTTGAAAATGTTTAAGTGTCGGTACTTGAAATGTGAACTTGCGTTTTGAATATAGTTAAGTGTGGTAATTAAAGAAGTGAGTTAGTGAGTCAAAAAAGTTTAAGTGTAGGTACTTGATATGTGAACTTGTGTTTTGAATTTAGTTAAGTGTGATCATTTGATAAGTGAGTTAGTGAGTCAAAAATATTTAAGTGTAGTTACTTGAAAGGTGGACTTGTGTTTTGAATATAGTTAAGTGAGGTCACTTGAAAGGTGGACTTGTGTTTTGAATATAGCTAAGTGTGGTCACTATGAAGTGCATTATTGTTCATTACTGTCAAGTTATATTAAGTACTCCATTTCAATTTGTTTGTCTAGTTTAACTTGAAACAGAGTTTAACAAAGTAAAGAACATTTTAAAATCTTGTGATCTTAAATTAAAACTGTATATAATGGTTAAGTATGATCATAATGTTTGAGCTGCTTTGATATGGATTTTCATTAGCTGACCATATAATGTTTACATGATTGTAAAATATTGTAAAAGTGGCAGCATATGTAGAAGTAAGATGAACAAGGAAGTATGAGAATTAGGTCCTTAGCAAATCTTCAAAAGAAACTGGTGAAGTTGGCAACACTTAGCGAATCTAAGACAATTGTTGTACTCTTAAGTTTGATGAATCTAATTTGTTGTTAAGGACATAAAGTCCGGGAGATAAATAGCCAAGGGAGCTAGAAAAGGAGGACTTTATGCACTGGAAGACATCAACACCTATGCCTTGACAACAACCCCAGACTGGAGGAAGACGAATAGTATTTGGCACACTAGATTAGGTTATTCTAGTTTGAATTCTTTGTAATTTTTTAGTAGAAATAAGCTTATAGATTTTAAGAGTTGGAATAATGTGCATGCTATTTATACTAGATACCAGTTGGGAAAAATTTGTAAACTTTTTTCTGTATTGAGAAATAAAATTGAAAAAGAATCATTACTCAATATTCATTGTGATATTTGATGTCTAGCCATTGTTGATCATTCTAACACATGAAGTATTATGTTCTATTTGTGGATGACAACGAAAGATATACCTGGTTGTTTCCAATAAGAAAGAAGTCTAAATTTTATGTGACTTTTCTTAAGTTTCAGAAATTGGTTGAAAAATAGTTTTTAAAGCCAATTAAGATCTTTCAATGTGATGTGTAGATACTTGAAATGTAAATTAGTTAAATGATTTGTTTAACTACATAAATTAAAACATTATTTAGTTACTTGAAATGTGAATTAGTTAAATGAAAATGGTTGAGTATAGTAACATAAAATTATAATATTAACCCCACTCTTCTATTTCATGTTTAATTAATGTAAGAAAATAACAAGATTTTTATTGAAATAGATCTTTATGTTGTTTTACTACGTTGTTGCCAATACTCTTTTTGTATTTACCTTTTCCTACTGCAACTCTAATCTTGTCATTTGTAATTTGTGTATTTTATTTGTAGCATCAAGCAATTTAGTACAAGCGGCCTCTTGTAGTGGAAAGGTCTTGCTCGACTATTAGAAGTTAAAGGATTTGTTAAATGATGAACGCCCATCTCAAGAATACAGCCAAGAGGATGAAAGTGATGATGACTCTGACAACGTAAATGAAAGTGATTCTAATCTTGATAATGTGGATGAAAGTGATTCTGACCTTGATGGTTGGTAGTTTTATTGAGGATTCAAGTTTGAAATATTTTATTTTGGACCATTTAAGAATCCTACAATATTTATGTGGCTGTTTTGAATATTTTTTTTGTTATCTTTAATGATTTACATTAGATTTGTTAAATGATGAACGCCCATCTCAAGAATACAGCCAAGAGGATGAAAGTGATGATGACTCTGACAACGTAAATGAAATTGATTCTAATCTTGATAATGTGGATGAAAGTGATTCTGACCTTGATGGTTGGTAGTTTTATTGAGGATTCAAGTTTGAAATATTTTATTTTGGACCATTTAAGAATCCTACAATATTTATGTGGTTGTTTTGAATTTTTTTTTTGTTATCTTTAATGATTTACATTAGATTTGTTAAATGATGAACGCCCATCTCAAGAATACAGCCAAGAGGATGAAAGTGATGATGACTCTGACAACGTAAATGAAAGTGATTCTAATCTTGATAATGTGGATGAAAGTGATTCTGACCTTGATGGTTGGTAGTTTTATTGAGGATTCAAGTTTGAAATATTTTATTTTGGACCATTTAAGAATCCTACAATATTATGTGGCTGTTTTGAATTTTTTTTTTGTTATCTTTAATGATTTACCTTAGACTTGTATTGAATGATGTTTTTGAGAATTATTGAAGATTTTGAATAGATTTTTGATTAATTGTGAAATGTTTTTAGTAATTTACGTGTAATTATTATTTGGGAATTTTCATGGGGATGTGCATGTTAAATATTCATGAAAATTTTCTTGAAAAAATTTATTCTTGTGGATTTACTTGGGGCATTTCATACAAATTTTCTTGCGAAATAGTTCGTGGAAAATAATTATGAATTTTTTCGTGGAAATTCGCAGGTAAAATTCCTTTTTTATGAAATTTCATCAAATAATTCATGTAAAATTTTGATAGTTAATCAAAAATAAATCCACAAATAACGTACCTGCGAATTTATTTCCGCAGCTAAATTACCTAGGGATTTAATTGAAAATTTTAGTGGGGAATAATTTGTGATTTTTTTTCGTGAAAATTCGCAGGTAAAATTCTTTTTTGATTAAATTTTATCAAATAATTCATGCAAAATTTTGATAGTTAATCGCAAATAAATCCGCAAATAATGTACCTGCGGATTTATTTTCGCAGCTAAATTACCTATGGATTTTATAAATCCGCAGGTAATAATTACCTACGAAGGTATTTCCTTTGGATTCTAATTGGTAAGAAAATCCGCAGGTAATCAAATTTCTTGGGAATTTTACCACATTATCCCTAGGAAAATCCCTAGGTAATAAGCAATTTTCTTGTAGTATCGGTTTCCTGCTTAATGCATGAAATGAAGGGTTATAGTTTCATGAGTAAACTCTCTTGGCCCATTCAAAGAATTGTGTGCTTCAAAGAATGATGCTTGAAGTGATTCCGATGAGAAGCGGTCAGTTATTTGAATATCAACTTAGAGAAGTTTGATTAATATAGACACTATCGTGTACTGAACTCTGTAGTTCATTATGCTAAATGATTATTATTGTACCAAATTCATCCGTGCTTCATCAATTTAAATTTGTGAATTGTGCATTTCATTTCAAGAAAATGTAGGTTTCATTTCTCACTTTCCGCCCAAGCCTCATGAACCTTTTTTAAAAATATTTTTTCGCTTTGAAAGACGCTGAGATATGCTTAAATTGTTTTAGAAAATGATTTTTTAAAAAATTAATAAAATCAAATAATTTATAAAACTTAAAAACAATGAAAAAAAAGTTTGATGCTAAGGTGGCATGCCACGTGGCATCAACCTTACTCCAAATGTCATGCCATGTGACTATGATCTTGCCATGGTGAAAAAGTGTTAAAAGGAGGGGTATTTTTTGATAACTTTCTTAACAGCGGGGGTAAATATGACCCCAAAGTATGACTAAGGGTAAAATTGACTAATTTTTTAAAATAAAGGGGTATTTTTAACCCTTTTTCCAAAATATTATTACACTTTAATTTGCATGAAACATGCACATATTGTATAATAAATTTATATGGTCCAGTACAACGTTAATGAAAGCAACTTGCCAGAGATGCGCAGCTAGAAATCGTCCACCACATATTGTACAATAAACTAGTAGTAGTAATTAATATGGTCCAGCGCAACTTGCCAACATGCCCAGCTAGAAATCGTCCTTTTACTTCAATGTGATGTATAAGTAATTTTAAAAACCAACGTGCATATTATCCGACAAGATCCATTTCTTAAGGGGTTAAACTGGACAATCTAATCTACATTATATGCGATGAGAAAGTCAATTGAATTTGTTATATAGTTTTTAGATAGTTTATATTATTATTTATTATGACTTATACTACTTTAATTTCTACGTGAATTTTAAATTTATATGACATTGATAGAATTTAGAAATTCAAACCAATTTTTTATACAATCTTCAAATATTTTAATTTATTAATTATTGTAATTTATATTAATTTTCACGACATTTTCAAAATAATATACAACTTCTCTATCTCAATTTTTATTGCACTAATCGAATTTGAGTCAATAAAATTTTATACTAAGTATTTGATATAAAAACGGGTAAAGCACGTTTTCTTACACTAGTTAAAACAAATAATATGAAATGGGAAACCATCTCCTCCAAATTAAACTTTTCTAGGAATATCAAACCTATATATACTTATATAGTCCGTCGTCTTGTTCATAAATTCCAAAAACCAACGTAAGAATATCTCATCCAAACAAGTTCCACAAAAACCAATCAAAAATACAACAAATAAGCAAATAGATGATAAATATAGATAAAAATGGCGGGAGAGATGTTATAGAATGACCGTAATCATTCGTTATTTTGGATTTGGACAAAAGTCCTTTATTTATTATATTAATCAATAATGCATTACAATTACACACAATACATTAATATCCAAGCATTTGACTAGACCCAAAAGAGGAGTAAAAGTACATCCTCAATACGTAGGAACTAGCTAGCATGCACTGAGTCTTAGAGAGCATTGAGGAAGAAGCTTCGAGTGCCTGTGCCTCTCATCATGCGATTCTTGTTTAGACTAGTTTCGCACTGGATCTGACAAAAAGGTTCCTCACAATGTTCTTCTGTGGTTCCACAGTAACCAAATACACTACAACACTCTCCCGTAGGACATTCTTTACCACCACCTTCTCTTCCGCATCTCTCTGGTTCTGGTGGCAATGGTGGCTCATTGCACTGACTTTGACAAAAAGGTTTCCAACAATGGTCTTCTGTGGTTCCACACGAACCAAATATACTACAACACTCTCCATTAGGACATTCTTTACCACCAGCTTGATCTCAGCATTCTAGCTCTGGCTCTGGTGGCTCATCGCAATTACTTTGACAGTTTTCAGGAGCACAGTAGGCTTCTCCTGTTCCACAATAACCCTCTAGACTACAACACTTTCCATCAGGGCATTCTCTACCACCAACAGCTTCTCCGCATAGCGTCGGTAAGCCTGATAGCTTGGTTGATGATGATGATGCTGAACTGTCTGACAAATGAAAGGGAAGAGATGTTTTGGCTGAGACCTTAAGGAGGAATAAAGCTAGAGCTAAAACGCTAGTTAATGCAGTTTCTTTCATTTTGTGGGTTGTTAGTGATGACATTCAGTCTCATGCTGCTCAGGCATATATAGGCAAAAAAAAAAGAAGTTACTTTAAATCATTCCAAAGAATGTCATTTTACTATAATTAAGAAAATAAAGATACTTTAAAATTTCTCTTTCATTAATGAAATAATTTAAAATGATTTACAACTACAAAAGTATTTAAAGATTATTACTTTAGACAATAAATTTCAAAAGATTTTATTTTAATTTTCTTAAATATCGTGTTATTTTAAATGATCTCACATAATATTGGACAAAAAGAATACTACTACATCACGGGAATAAGCTTTTTTTTTTGTTTCCCGCCCATTTGGTGTTCGATATTCGCATTGGAACCCCGACTAATTCGGATCGCGCGTTGCAAGGCACATTAAGGTGGCAACGCTTCCAACAGAGTTTTTTCCATACCCAGGATCGAACTCTCGACCTCTGATTAAGCGTGGAGCAACCTCATCTACTGCACCACAACCCATGTTGGTGGGAATAAGCTTACACTTCAACAATCGTGACTCAGTTTGGTAGATATATACAGTATTAATTTTGTTTTATTATTACTCCCAATATCATGGACAATATAATTTTGTTTTGATCTATTCTATGCGGTGAGAATTCCTTGGTTTTGTTTGGAAAATCTACGGGATGTAATTAACTAAATTCAAAGAGTATTATTAAACATAATAAAATCCATCACGCCATATACGAAAGTCGAAACAACTCCTAAATATTCCCTCCATTCATAAGTATTTTTAGCTTGAGCATATTTCCTCAAGAAACTACTATTTTTAGAAAACAGTATATTTTTCTAGCTTACTCTTAATAAATGCTTTATTTCTTGATTATGTAAAACTTTTTTAATTTAAAGAAAGGTAAAATTGAAAAAACGACATTAATATAATCTTGATTATCTAAAGCACCACTAAAAAAAAGAAAAAACTTAAAAATAAATTGAAAAGATTAAAACACCACTTACTTAGAATGGAGGGTGTAAATAACTTAGAGAGATGCTAGAAAAAAGCTTTATATATACTTATAATCATTACTAGTTTAGTGTACGTGCGTTGCACGTGAATATCACGTTAATTGATAAAAAACGTAATACTTTTTTTACCTAACACAAGTTTTTGACTTAGCTAAATATACAACAATTCTATTTCTTTTAACAATATTACGAATTCTAAATTCATAATCAAATTTAAATAGACCCATCAAAAGATTCAATATTTTCGTCACTTCACTATAGTAAACATAGTTTTTCAAAAGAAAATTATGAGAGTTAGTGTATGAATTTCACATCTTTAGAATATAATTTGTGGTTTAAGATACTTCAAATTAAAATTAATATAATTAAACTTAGGCTTCCAAGTTGCAAGTCGCCAATAGAACTGTCCTTTTATGATTTTGTTATTCTAGTGTTTGATGATATCTTGCTATAAAAATAACATAGCTAGTGTCTATGCAGACCGTATCTTTTACCCCAACAATAGAAAAGTTGTTTTCGATAGATCCTTAGGTTCAAGAAAAAATATCCCAACAATCCTTAATGCTCAGTAGACTGTAATTGTCTCACGTCCTATTTAATCACCTATCTCAAATACTTCTTCAGTCTACCTCTACCTCTCCTAAGATCATTTGTAGTCAATCTCTCAAACCCCTACATTTGGGCATTTATGCATCTCCTTTTCAAATATTTGAACCATCCCAGACCCACATCACATATCTTATCCTTCATCAAATATTTGAACCAATATTTTGTACACTGATGTTTGACGGTGCACAAAACTTAAACTTGATATGAATTTAAATTTTCAGCAAATTACATTGTTGTCTTTTCTTATAAAGGTACGCTAAATGGACTTCTTCTTTAATAGTCATATTAAAATAGCAGTAATAAATTTCTAAAAATTACACAAATGCACAATTTATGTTTTCAATATTACAAAAAATTACATCTCCCTAAACATATTACAAAAATCTCAACATATACACAGAATGCTATGTATATGTCGGCTATGTTATATATATTAATAGGTAGAGAGAGTAAAATAATTAAAAAAAATAAGAGACAGTATAATTACTTCCAAAAGGATTGATATTTATATTATTTATACAATAAATTTTCTAGTCCTAAAAGACTTTCTTGGTTTTTAAGTAAAATAGGCACATGTAGGAAAACCTACATCAAAATTGCAAATTTTTCGGAGAAAAAAGGACAAAAAAATTATGTGAGAAAACCCAATGTATAAATACTCAACTAAAAGTAGTTAAGTTTTTAAAATTTTCTTTCTTGCAACGTCTATTCCGCAATATAATAGTGTAGTTAATTATTATTTTTCATAATATATCTTATCATATATTTGAAGACTCTTTAATATTTTAAAATTTTCTCTTATCATATGCTGCGGAACTTCTTATTTAAATATTTTTGTAAAAAGTAATTTAATAGTAATTTGAAGGAGAAAGTAAAAGATAATTTTTTGTATTACGAAATCTTTTAATGAAGGGTAAGAATTAATAATTAAGGCTCAAACCATAATAACAAAACATTAAAATACTCATGGTTCTCATAGACTACGAATTTTTTGTAATTTTTTTTTTTAAAAGATCAAACTATGGGTAAAAACTTGCCCAAATTGTGTATGGCTAAAAATGATAAAAAGAAGAAATTCCTAAAAAAAAAATGAATTAGGCTCCTAAATCTAAAATCTTATAACGAAAAAAGGAACTCTTAAATAAAACATTGATGCCTATTAAATTCAATTTCAAAGTTTCTAGTTATTTTTGGAAATTAGTTTCTACTATTTTGAAATTACAAATTCACACAAATATTCACGTGTTTGTAAATAGGCTAGCAAAAAAGGAGCAACATGTAGACAGATGGAGGAGTTACGCTAGTGGGAAACCACAATACTAATAAAATTGAAAAAAAAAATACGTTCGATTACCTACTAACATTTTACCCCAATTCTCAACCTCTATATATTCCTACAGAATCCTAAGTCAATTCTTGACTAAAAAAAATAATTAGTTATTCACATGCCTTGAAAATAATCAAATCAAATGCTTAAGGATCAACTGAAGGTAGTGGTTACAATCAACAAAGTTTCAATCAATATATTAATCAAATGCCTAGAACTGCTACCCTTGAATTGATGGACATGACATCAACTTGCTTAAAATTTACGTGCCCATACCCAAGAAACTGTTTTCTTGTAACCTAATATTTTGTTGACAATATTAAGCATGTGTCATTATATTGCTTGACACAATATATGGCCGAATTATATTGAAAACTGAAACATGAAACCTAAATCAAATGTAAAAGTAAACGTATAGTTAGACATCTCCGGATAAATCAAATAATACGTTCTATAAGTTAATAAAATACAACAAAAGTTGGCAGAAATCCACAAGAGACACTATAAAATTATAGTCTATCCGAGATAAATTATAATTTTAAATTGTTCACATATTTTACTTAGATACCTCAATAGATTCTTTTTCCAATTAGACACTTAAACTATTCAAAAGTGATATATCAAAAAAACTGTTATGTTCTTCACTCTCTTTAAGAGCATAAGATGTTTGAGAAACTTAAAAATTGTAATTTATATATAGTAGATGTTTGAAATGCAATAGTTGATTACAAAGAAACTGCCATGGGCATGCTAATATAATATATGTCATAATACCTTTCATCACAAAGAGTTTCATCGGCCTCTAATCAAATACATGGATCCATCAGCCTCCAAAAGTCAAATGCATTAGGTTGCAATGTTGTTCGCATGACACTTCTGCTGAATACTAATGGATAAAATAGTAGTGGAGGAGATCTAATCCCTAGACCCCATTCACAAAACTATCAAAGAAAAATAATAGGAGCTACATATTTTAATTTACAACAACAAACCCAATGTATTCCCACATAGTAGGGTCTGGAACATATTTTAATTTACAAACAAAGAAATTGTCATACCTTTTTCTCTCCTTGCAGTTGCCCGAAGAAGTCGTGATTATGAGAACATGAACAAATTTTTATGATGGAGGGTGGAGGCACATACAATTGTTATCCTGCAATTTGTAGACCTAAATTTTGTATGCATACTATATTAATCATATAAATATATATAGGTGAAGTGAACAAATTAAACCATGAAAAATTAGAAGACAAAAGTTACCATGTATTTTGAAGTCCTAACCAAATTATTTTAGGAATCAATGTTATAGTTAAATAATAAGTAAACCAAAAAAAAAGGTGAAATGACTGTTTTGTTTATTGCGAAGTGTTTTAATGAAGGGCAAAAAGTTCGAATCACATTTCTAATGATTTTCACACTTTTAATATATTATATAGATTAATTAAGAAGCCACCAAATAATGTTGGTCTAAATTAAATTTGGATATTTGTTCACAGACACAAAGAATGACTCCTATATATGTCGATTCTTGAGGAGAACAAAAAATATTATTACACTTTAATTTGCATCAAACATGCGCATATTAAGAGTGTCAAACGGGCCGGGCCGGGCCAACCCGGAACCGGCCCTCCCATTTTACCCGGGTTCCGGGCCGGTTACGGGCTGAGTTTGACGTTAACCGGGCCGGGCCGGGTCAAACAGTAAAAAAATTAGAACCCGGCCCACTTAACCCAATCCGGTCAAACCCACCAAAACACGGTCAAACCCGATTAAAAACCGGTCAAACCCGTTTAAAAAATAAATAAAAAATCCAATATACACTCCAATATACACTATATACACTCCAATATACAATATATATTTTTTTAAAATATATAAAGTATAAACAATTACACATATATACGTACCATTCAATATATAATTATATATGACTATACGTACTACTTTAAATAAAACATATGCTATAATAGTATAATATATATATATACACTACAATATATATATATATATATATATACTAATTTATAAAACATATACACATGTATACGTTAAATATATACTACTTTAGAAGATATATACACATATATATGCACCATTCAATATATATGTACTACTTTAAATAAAATATATACTACAATATAGTGATATACATATATATATATATATACAACAATATGTATATATATATAGTTACATACTAATTTATAAAACATATACACTTGTATACTTTAAAGATATACGTCTATAGAAGATATATACACATAGATACGCACCATTCAATATATATGTACTACTTTAAAAAAAGTATATACTACAATATATATACTAATTTATAAAACATAAAGTAATGTATACGTTAAATATACACGTCTATAGAAGATCTATTCACATATATACACTCTATTCTATGTATATGTAATACTTTAAATGAGATATATACAATATATATACATTACAATATATATTTGTATAGTTATATACTAATTTATAAAATATATACACATGTATACGTTAAATATACACGTCTATAGAAGATCCATTCACTCTATTCTATGTATATGTAATACTTTAAATGGAATATACTATAATGTATATACGTTACAATATATATTTGTATAGTTATATACTAATTTATAAAACATATACACATGTATACATTAAATATACACTTCTATAGAAGATATATACACGTGTATACGCACCATTCAATGTATATATACTACTACTTATAAAATATACTACATTATATATACATTACAATATGTATAGATATACTTATATACTAATTTATAAAACATATACACATGTATACGTTAAATATACACTTCTATAGAAGATATATGCACAAATATACAAAACATATGCTACTTAATATAATAAATTAATAATATTTGGTAGTAAATTAATAATATATTAGAAGTAAGTTTTTAATTTAAAGTAGAAAACTAGAAATTCAATTTAAAATTTTAAATCGTTAAATAAAAAAAATAAAAAACAACGACTAAGGACTGAATGAATTTGGAGAATTTTATTGATTGCAAAATGATCCAAAATTTATAATTTACATGAATGAAAAATCTATAAATTATGCATCATTTTTTCCAACTCATTCATGTTAATATTAATGGGAACTTGCATAGGATAGTCGAAGTCAACGGGGGCAAAACCATGCATTGGACTTGATTCTGCTGAGTTCTCCCGTGAAGTCATAATTTCTTCAAGTTTCAGCTCGTCGCTCGGCTCCGGTTCCATTCCTTGGTTTCTTCTTTCCGCTCTAATCCAATCTCTGAGGCAAACTAGAACATTCATTGCATTGCTTCCCAATGAGTGTCGGTTGTCTCCAAGCTGCTGTCGTCCCTGACTGAAGGCGCTCTCTGATGCAACGGTTGACATTGGAACATTCAAGATATCTCTAGCTAATCTTGAAAGCACAGGATATTGTGATTCATTATTCCTCCACCAATCCAACGTGTTGATCCGTCGTCTGCGATCCTCTGGTGCCGTCCGAAGATAATATTTCAGCTCTTCCCGATAAGTTGATGTGTAAGTTCTCTCATCAACACTGTTCCAACAATTTAAATCATAAAACGAATCAGAAAAACCACTATGTGTCGGCCTTTTAGAAGATGATGGCTCCTCGGGAGGATGAGGAGCGACAGTTGGAGTGATATTTGTAGGTACGGCTGAATCAAATAATTTAGCATAGTGATTATATAATTTTTCTATGTAATCCTTTGCATCAGCCGTAGCCGTCCACAAATCAGGTTGTACTTATTCAGAATCATGGTTAGTATTTATTTCTAAGTTGGTATAAATAAGAGTACTAACGTGACACATATGATTATATTTCATGCATGGATTTAGCATAGCACCAACCAAGTAAATAGGGGGAATCGGAAAAAAATATTTTTTAAATTTCGTAAACATGGCGCCAACAGCTTCTTTATAACCTTCTTTACTTTTATATTGTTGGAGCAAACCAGAAATATCAGCTATATATGCCAAAATATTACAAACAGTAGGATAGTAAGCACCGGAAAATTCAACCGTAGCTATATAAAATTTTTCTAAAAACTTAACAAGATCATTAATTACAACCCAATCAGAATTATGTAGCATGCAATCAGCAGAATCAGCAAATGAACCGCAATGTTGGTTAAAAGCTAGTGTAATAGGAATTCTATATTTATAACAAGTTTTTAAAAATTCATACGTAGAATTCCATCTAGTATCAATTTCCTCAGGCATCAAAATCGGTGTAAGTCCATTTTCTTGACATTTAACTTTAAATTCTCTAATTCTCGATCTACGATTATTTCCTTGAATAAAACCAACGGCAAGACGAATTTTTTCAATATAAAGCTCAAAAAACTCAAGACCATCTTTTACAATTAAATTATATATATGACATGCACACTTAATATGAAAAATTTCAGGCAAGGGCGGAGATAGCGTAGATTTTATTTATTTTATAGCAGTCTTGTTGTTAGAAGCATTATCAAAAGCAATACATAAAATTTTATTTTCTATACCATAATATCCGACAATTTTAACAATAGAATCAGCAATAAATTGTCCAGCATGTTTACGATCTTCATCATATAAAAAAGCAAGAATACGTTTTTGCATCACGAAATTACTATCCATCCAATGACAAGTAACGGTTAAATAATCATTTTTATTTACAGCACGACCAAGATCAGAAGTTAGGGACAATCTACATTGAATATTTTTTAACAATGTTGATAAATAAAAACAATATTGTGAATGGAGTCTAAAAATATCAGACCGACAAGTAGTTCTAGGAATACCATTAAACATAAGATTATAAATTGCTTGTATATAACGAATAAAGGCATCAGAAGAAGGAAAACTAAAAGGCAAACAACCCACAGCTACCATTTTAGCTATTTCTTCCCTGTCCCTCAATTTATTATACTTTTTCACTACTTGACCGGTTGCTGGGTCCATTCTAGTTTGCGTTGGCCCACCAACATCCCCACCACCTTTTGCAATATTTAACTCTCTTTTGTGATCTTCAGCTATATGTCTCATTAACGTACCCGTACCCCCTTGCTTGCCTCCACTTCTATGCTTATATATTTGTTGACAAATATTGCACTGCACCTTAATATCTGATATACGTTCAAAAATTTGCCATGCAATACTAGTTCTTTTACGAGGTTTTGGGGTACTGGGAGGACGGGAAGGGAGATTAACTGATTCAGATCTAACGTTAGCATCTCCTACTGCGGGTGTTTCAGCAATATTTTCATTATCTTCGTCTAAATTAACCGCATCTACTTCATTTTCTTCTTCTATACCGTAATTTTTCTGAGCTTCTACATAATTCATATCGTGAGCACCTACATCTATTTCTTCCTCAAAAGGTGTATCAAGCGGTACCGGAGGCAAAGGCACACGGGTATATCTACTACTTGAACTACCTCTACCGCTAGTAATTCTCTTTTTACTATCACTAACGCTTCGGGACAAAAATTTTTAACACCTTTAGTAGCGAGGTTTTTTAATTTATCCATAATATAAATTAAATTAAACTAAAAATATTCAAAAGACACAAATATAATAAAATTAAATATTAAACAATTAATACAATAAATAAAAATTAAACGTAAGAGATGGAACGACAATACCAAATTTTGGAAGTATCCGAAGATTGCGACTTTAGAAACTTCCGCTCGTACTTTGTAAACGAATAATTAAAAAATTAAAGTGAACACTTTAAGAAATTAAATATATTGAATATTTGAGAATTGAGAATTGAGATTTGAGAGAGAATGAGATTTGAGAGAGTGAAAAATTGTGTGAAAAATGATTTGAAGTTGTAGGGTATTTATAGATTTTTTTTGGGGATTAAAAAATATTTTTTAAAGTTTTTTTTTTTTTTCTTTTACTAAATGGGCCCAAACTAGCCGTTTGGACCCAAAAACGGCTATATAGCCGTTGGGCCAACGGCTAGTTTGGCCCAAAATCCAATTTTTTTTATTTTTCGGGTCGGGCCGGGCCGGTTAACCGGCGGGCCTGGATCGGGCCTGGTCCGGACCGGGTTAACCGGGCCCATTTTAACAAAATAATCGGCCCGGGACCTGGAACCCTAAAGCCCTAGGGCTTACCGGGCCGGGTCAAACCGGGCCGGGTTAGATAATCGGGTCGGCTCGGCCCGTTTGACACCCCTAGCGCATATTGTATAATAAATTTATATGGTTCAGTACAACGTGAATGAAAGCAACTTGCCAACGATGCCCAACTAAAAGTTTGTCCATTTACTTCAATGTGATGTATAAGTATTTCTAAAAAGGCCTAAGTCATCCGGAGCCCTTTAAAATGGTCGGGATAATTCACCTGAACATTTCAACTCAACCTTATACCTATTAAATATTTTAATTGCTTAAAGTTGACATCTTTAAGACATTTTTTTTTTTTATGAATCAACCAAAGATATGAAATGTGTGAAATCCACGCCCATGACAAAGCAAAAATGATAAATTAAGTAATGACACATGGCTTTTGGGATCTCAAAAAATATAAAAAGTTATTTAAACCTATTTAACTAATTAAATAAATATTACAATTATAAAAGAAAATAAAATTCCTATTTTCTAAAAGACCCACCCTACGCAAACCTCTCCCTCTCCCTCTACAGTCGGAGATTCCCCGTCCTTATTCCTTACAAGCTTACCCATAGCAAGTAGAAACCAGCAGGCTATTCTATCATCCACAACCTATTCTTCAATTGTAATTTTTTCTATCCCATTTTTCAATTGCAGTAGGAAGAAGAATGGAGTTTCGCGGGAAAAAAGAAACAAATTTTTGTTAATATTGCCGGAAAAAATGGAGCTATCTAAAACTTTTTATTAAAAAAAATTGTAGCATGCTACATAGTTCACTGGTGGGACAGTGACGTCTTAACAGGGTGATGGCAACTCAATTTTATGTCGAATTTTCATAGAATAAAATCTTTCAATTGTTAGCATTTTCAAAAATTAGTTTCTTCATTCGAATTTTCAGTTTGTTTGGCCTGCTCAATTAATTTCTGGGTGAGTTCAATTTTGGGATTTAGGATTATTCCGTAGATGTTGATATCAACTTTTCTTTAACATGTGACGGAGGAAGAGAAAAACAAAGAAAGTAGGGAAATTGAGAGAGTTCGGTAGCACATGGGGTGGTGTATGCTGAGAGGTGGTCGGAAATGCCACCATTTTCCACCAGCATTTTCGAACACACGATGTGGCAAAGAGGCGATAGTTTAGCGGACTAATACTTCTAACTTGAAAGAAGAATGTTTTATATTTTTTTAATAAAAGTTAAATAAAATGTTATTGAAAATAAAAGGAAAAAAAAATAGGTACTACAATTATTCACGCCCTCACAATTAGGTGAAACTCACTTTTTGTGTAATGCAGTTACAATGTTTAATAGGTATATGTTTGTTAGTATTAGAGTACCTAATAGGTATAAGACTAAATTGAGGTGTGTAAGTGAATTTTTTAGATAATTTTAGGAGGTCATCGATGGCTTAGGCCTTATAAAAACTAACGTGCATATCATCCAACAAGATCCATTTCTTAAGGGGTTAAACTTGAGAATTTGATTTAATATTATATGCAATGTGAAAGTCAATTAAATTTATTATCTAGTTTTTAGATAGTTTATATTGTTACTTAGTATGATTTATAATACCTTCTACGTAATTTTTTAATTTATATGACATTGATAGAGTTGGAAAGTCAAAAATAAATAAATTATACAATATTTAAATTTATTAATTATTGTGATTTATATATTTTCACGACATTTTCAAATAATATATAACTTTCTCTATCCCAATTTAAGTTGTAATAAATTTCGAGTCAACCAAAATTTTTATGTGCCTTGAAGTAATTTAAATTGTTAAGTATTGCGATTTATAATACTTCTCATACAAATTTTAAATATATAATATATTTTAAAAATATAATAATTAAATTAAAAAAAAAATTATAAAAAGATCCTCGATCAGAAGCAAGCAGATGAAAACAAACATAATAACCCTCAGCAAGCTGCTGATTCACATTCCTATATAGTACTTCCCCGTTTAAAAAAGAATGATCTACTTTTCTTTTTAATCCGTTTCAAAATAAATAACTCTTTTCTTTTTTTGACAATACTTTAATTTCAACTTTACATATGGAATGTTTAAGACTACAAGATTAAAGGGTATTCCTATATAGTACTCCCTCCGTTTAAAAAAGAATGACCTACTTTTCTTTTTAATCCGTTTTAAAATAAATAACTTTTTTCTTTTTTTTTACAATACTTTAATTTCAACTTTACACATGTTTAAGACTATAAGATTAAAGAATATTTTGATCTATTTGATATAACTTTAATTTAGGATCACAAGAGTTAAAAGTTTCTTTACTTTCTTAAATTAATATCAAGTCAAATTAGATCATTCTTTTTTAAACGTAAGAAATAGTAATTTTTGAGCAAAAGATATTTTTACTCCTTAATTTGCACCACACATATTAAAACAATATGGTCCACTTAAATTTAGTACAACGTTAATGTAAGCAACTTGAGAATGATCACCAGCTAAAAATCGTCCTTTTTACTTTGCTGTGATGCATGTGTTAAAATCAAGCAAACTTGTCGACACTTATATGTCCGTATATGAATGAATAGATGAGAATTTTAGGGGGGTGGGGGTGGGGAGTCTGACCCTTATATATTATCGATAAGCCTTTAATTTTTGCAGTATCATAATACATTAGAGGAATCTTTTAATTAATGACATATTTGGTCATAAATTTCTCTAAGTAATTTTTTAAAATGACATGACAAATAGTATTTAGTCATATAATTTATTATTATTTAATAAATAATATAATTTTTTAAATACTAGAAAATATTAATATTTGGGTCAAATTCTATTTTTTTTATGAATTTTTAAAAGTGAAATATGTTTTTCAAATACAGTCGTCAAACGCATGATTAAACTTCACTTAAATTTTTGCACAAAAATAATTTATCAAAAATATTTAAAAATCTATGTCAAAGACTAACTAAAAACAGGGTGTTTTTAATTTTTTTAATATATATATACCGCGAGCTCAAGGCACACGGGAGGCCAGTATCCACTCCGCGACAACAGCGTGCCCCGTGATTGTGGCGCGATGCGGGAGGTCGATGCGATGCGTGACGCCCAGGCAGACGTGTCCTCGACCTAATGGCTTCGGGCGCAACTTACGTTCAAAGACTCGATGATCCACGGAATTCTGCAATTCACAACAAGTATATATATATATATTAGTAAGTATTTATGTTAGACAAGTGGATATAGTCAATTAGGCTTAAGTCATGTACTATATATGTAGCTCCTTAGGACTCGAATACTCAATTTCTGCATTAATTTAAAATAAATTTATTTTATATTTATATTATAATAAAATATATGAATAACTCATTTCGCTATTAATTAATTGGGGATGGTAATTTTATTTTTATCCTATATTTTGGGTGAAATAATTAAACTGCTACTAGCTCATACCAAGATAATTAGCTCTATAATTTATTTATTTTTCGTTGAAGCTGCTCAGGCTTTTTTAGATTGAAATTATTGCAACTCTGTTTCTTCAAATATTTACATGATTTCATGTTTTGCTTTATTTATAACTACATCCAACGCGTGTCACAGCCCTTTTTTATCAAAAGATTAGATTTTATGATTTCGAGAGTGTTTCATTATTAAGTGACAAAATGTAAAAATTTATTCCGAAAAAAAAGATTATTTTTACTTTCAAAACTCAGAGTCGTCACCTGACATAAATCAGGTGTGCCAAGTCACCTTTGAAAATCCTTTTTCAAAACGGTTTTGACTCTAAAACTGATCCGCAAACAGAGATTCCAGCTAAGAAATTCTGTTGACCGAGGGGGAGGTGTTAGACACCCCTCGATCCCGTGGTTTGACCATGGTCGCTTGGTGGAGCGTATCGACTAATTTGACATTATGAATATATAAACCACACAAAATCACGCAAAACAATCAATCAAACAAACAAACAAAACAAATCCAAAATTATAATGTCCAGTCCGATTATTACAATCCCGAAACAAAAAAATGCGAAAATATAAACCTACTCTATTCTATGCTAATTCTAAACTACACTCCATTGCTTTCTCCACCCGACGTTCCGGGCCTTGATCATGCGTCATCTTCAAGTACATGATACTTCAGGGCATTCCCCGGATAAATCAATATAAATCTCTCGGGGCATTCCCCGGCCAAATAAATACAATAGATGTCAATGCATAAATCAAAACCATTCCACAAACATTTCATTATTCAACAATAACAAATCCTAAACTTTTCCTGCCCAACTTATTGTTTGCCTAGCGATCCACGGCCTAAAACATGATACTATCGAACTTAACAAAGTCGACGTTCATTCCAAATCAGGCAATCATTGCTGAACCAACACAAATCAACGTTCACTTTTAATAATTTTTTATCTTTTTCTCCAAAATTCAACTTAACCTCAAATCAACTACGTGATTAACATACTTCACACCAGGATTAACAATCAAATAACGACGAGTAAAATCACTTCAACCAAATTCAACCAAAAATCACACCATTCAAAAATATTCACGAAAAAGAGAGATAAAAGATATAGAATTGGACCTCGATTCAAAGGTTTCGAAATTTAATAATACTTCAACGAGAGGACAGAATCCGCTTCGAAGAAACTCGATTCGGAACCTCCATTCTAACCCCAACAGCAGACCCACTCCAAACTCGGTACTACCAAAATTAAAACCCCGAACTGACCACGATAATCCAAAAAGCTCGCTAAAATCCAACGGAAAATGAAACACCCGCAGGGTTCGAACTCCGATGAGTCGCCGGTGATGCGGACGACCAGAACAACCAGTCGTCGGACGGATTCCGTCCAGAATCGAAGAACAACGGAGGGAGGTTTGACCGTTTTATACGAACGCCGAACGGAAGGAATGATTCCGGCAAAGCTACTGCCGGAACAGTAACCCGAAATCAACCCCTCTTCCTTCTTCGTTATGGGTTTGTTATTTTTTATATTTTTATGGGGTATAATCACATAGATGAGGGTACATAGTAGAATAAAATAAAAATGGGTAAAAGTAAATCAAATTAAATTTTAGGAGAACAAAATTACGTGTCTACAACGCATAGATCAATTTATTGATTTTTTTCTCAGATCTTTAGATCATAAATTGATTGCATTCTTAAAATGCATGAAAGTAGAAGGAAGGTGAACGTTGAAGAAAAAAAGGTAGGGAGGTTGGGCGGAGTCACAAAAGAAGAAACGGGGTGGTTGGGGAAAGAGGAGTGTTTAAAGAAGAAGAAGAGTCAAAACGAAAATTGGGTGGGGATGGTTCAAATCAAAGAAGAAAGGATGTAGGGAGGGGATATATTTTTTTTCTTTTTTTCTTTTTATTATCTAATGTATATAAATTGGAGTTATCCTTTTTCAAAAAAGAAAATATTCGATGTGGCTATGACATGATGTTGATATAATATTTAGAGGTGGAGCCATGATTTCAACTGAAGGGGTTCAATATTTAAAAAAAAATTAGTCGAAGGAGGTTTAACATCTACTATAACCACATAAAAACTAATTTTAATCATGTATAAATAGTATATTTTTCCGTCGAATAAGGTTCGACTGAACCCCTAAAAGAGGCTAGCTCCGCCTCTGATAATATTAATTTGATAATAACATGTTGCAAGTGTAATATCTCCCTTATGAGATTGATAATATAATTTTAAAGTGATATTTCATCACTTAAAAGTTGTTTAAAAGCTATATAAATACTTATAAAGTTAAAGTGATAAAATAAATTTAACTAACAAAATTTAGAAAGATATTAGGTCTCTTCTCAAAATAATATTTATTAGTCATCTTTACTTACATAATACTTTCTCCGTTTCATAATAAGTGAATTATTGGAGTATTTTTTATGTTTTAAAATAAGTGAATGGTTCACAATTCAAGGTAGATGTTGAATTTTTTTTTCAAATTTATCCTTCATTAAATGTGCATTGGAAGTGGTGTATCATGTGTTTTTGCTTTTTGAAGAGAGTAAAAATGAAAAAATATGATAAATTTATGTCTTTATTTTTTTTTCTTAATATATATGTCAAAATTTAACAATTAACTTATTGTGAAACGAAGAAAATAGTATACTATGTGTATTACACCTATAATCAGGTACGTAAAGGACATTTTGGTTTTAGTTTTAATGTCTTTTTTTCTCCATGCTCTATATGCCACCACTTCACCAACTTACCCTATCAACCCACTGTTGTAGCATCTTGACGTCTCCACCATTTCAACAACCGATTTCTTTATTTTCTTAGATTCGACGAAAATTATTAGATTTATCTAATAATACTTGTTCACGATTTACTTGATACATATATTAAAAATAATAAATAATAAAAGATATTTTACTATTTCTTTCACTTTATATTAGTTGACCCCTATGAATTTGACACACCTATTAAGAAAATATTAATTAGGAGATTTATTTTATGAAATTGGTCTTATTAATTATGCTTTGAAAATATAAATTTGAGTAAATACATTTTGTTCAGTCATTTAATGTTAAGGGTAGTATTGTAGAAAATAATAAAATTATCTTGATTTCATCAAATGAACAACTAAATTGAAACAAATATTTTTAGAAAGAGAGTCAACTAAAACGAAATGAAGGGAGTATATTATATTTGAATATGATAAATCTAATGTTTTAAAAAATACATTAAATGATAAATAGTACTTTCTTCGTCCAACAACAATTGTCCATTATTAACTCGAACAACAAATAATAAACAATAAATAACGGAATAATTTTAGTATTCCCTTCTTTCGCTTTTACTTATCACTTATTTTCTAATTGAATTTTTTATTTTCTCTTATTATTTCTGATATATAAAAAAAAAGATAATTTTTTTTCTATTTTATCCTCAACATTAATTGTTTATTCACATCAATTAATATTCACATCAATTAATAGAACAATTATGTTAAAATAACCATGTTAATAATTATTTCCTTGATAATTGTGTCAAGCTAAAATGTGACAAGCAATAAAAGCAAATGGAGAAAATATATTACCTTTTTTATATAATAAATTTAATATTTTTAAAAATATATTGAGTGATAAGTGGTATTTTTAAACAAAGGTAAAATAGATAAAAATGGATAATGATTCATTGTTTTTTAAAATTGAACAACCAGTATGAAATATCTATTTTTAATATAATTAACAAGTATTGTGGGATATAAGAAGTATTTAATAGAAAAGATAAATAATAAATAAGGGTAAATTATTATTTATTTTTCAAACTAAATAAGTATTTTTATCCATTTAATACAGTGGATAAATATTCAAATATTACCGCGATTTTTTCCTCTCTGTCTTTAAATTTGATAAGATCGTCTATCGTTGCTACCTTAAGCGCCAGAAATAATGGAGAAGAACATCATCACTCCTCTTTCTCCCTCCCTTTCTTAAGCCAAAAAGTATGAATATATGCCACAAAATAGTCAGATTTATAAATTTTTGACTTTCTTTTTTGTGCTTAAAATGTTTTACGTTTTTTTTTTTAAAAAAAAAATCTTATGTACTTATTTGGATAAAAAAAAAGGTCAGTTTTGACTGACACGAAGTTTAATAAAATAAAATAAAATTGAATAATGTGATTTTAAATTAAGTTAAAATTATGTTAAATATATTAAAATGTCATTTAATCTTTTGATTTTAAAAATATTACGTCAAAAATTGAAATTAAAGTATGTGTTAAAAAAGTAAAATGCTGCCAAAAAAAAGTTAACCGCTAAAGGGCTTGTTTTAATTCGTATTGTACAACTGTCTACAACATCATCCACGAGTGTGCAACACAATTCATATTTTTAGATGATTATCAGAAAATGTTAAATAGGTATTCCTTTTTTTTTTTTGTATTATTTGGTTATTTTTTTATACGCATATTAAAATATAATAAATAAAAAATTTATTAATTTAATCCTTAAAAAGCTTCTTGAAAACTCTTCAAATAAGTAGAACATTTTTTTAAAAATTAATTATAATAATAATATGAGAAAATTTTTAATTAATATTTTCTTAATTTAATAAAATGGAGAGTTGATATAAAACAACTATATTTAGTAAGATGATCAACTAATAAAACGTGTTATAGATCGGACAGTATTAAGTAAACCACAAACAAAAGAATGACAAGAAGAACATATAGATTTATGTAAAATCTTTGCTGGAAAGACCACGGACAGAGGCAGAGGCAAAGGAAATTCACTATGAAAGAGAAGAGTACAAGGTTGAAGACGTAGTCTCAAGGACGTAATTTTTGTTACCTCCAAAACGACTCATCAAATGCACTTATATAATGGGTGCGTACAAATAAATCGCAGGCCCAAAAACATCCTAGGTCCTATCGGCCCGATCCCTACGCTACCACCACAAATCCCATGAAAAATCACAAACAAGGATCGCACTACTAACTTTTTAGGATCGAATCAACAGAATTTGGATCACAAACTCTAATAAAACGAAAGAAATATCAGCTAATAAATGTGGTTAATAGGTATAAGGCTCGATTGTACAAATAATTTAAGTCATTCAACTATTACCATGTGAAATAGTACAACAGTTACCGAATGTGTCCTTAAATATTGGAATGTGATGCAGTGATATGATTAATTCATCCTTAATTAAAAATCTTAAGTTTAAACTTTTGAATATGAAAAAATCTTATTGAAAACGTGATCCCAAAAATAAGTCTTTCAGCATGCGATTCAAAATAATCTAAAATTTTGATGTGGATATCAAACTTACATTGGGAAACCGGAAAAAAGAATGTACCCCAAAATTTGAGTTCTTTGTATCCCCACAAATCAGAATCCAGAATTAAGATATGTCATGAAACTAAAAAAAATATCAAAATATGTTATGTATTTAAAATATTATCATAATATGCTTAACTCTCTTTTATATGTATTATTTTTAACGAAAGTTCAGAAATGAAGTTAACATTTTAGAAAAGTACATAACTTTCTTTTTAAGGAACTATGCGTTTTTTTTTACATAACTCACTAAAAAAGAGAGTTATATAATTAGAAGTTACATAACTCTCTTAAAAAGAAAGTTATCCATTTTCTTCTACATAACATAATAGAAATTACATAACTCTCTTTTTAAGTGAGTTATACATTTTTTTTACATAACTCACTTAAAAAGAGAGTTATATAATAGAGTTATAAATATAATAAAAATAAGTTACATAACTTGCTTTTTTCCTCTACATAAATATAATAAAAATTATATAACTCACTTTATAAAAACTTACATATTATGTGAACAATCAATTTATCTTTTTAAAGTTTTACTTTTTTAGAAAGAAGACCAACTATTACGTAACGGATGAAGTAAAACTCACTGATTATATGAGTTATTCAAATATAAAATAAGTTAAAAAAAATGAGTTATCCATTGAATATAACTCTTAAAATATATGTGATAAGTACATAACTTTATTAGTGATATACAATATGATTATAGTGCTAAAAATATAGGAGTTATGCTAAAAGCTGACATGTTCATAAAAAACGTTTGTCAATCATATATTTTTAGCATCATATTCATATTTCATATCACTAATAAAGTTATGTACTTATCACACATATTTTAAGAGTTATATTCAATGGATAACTCATTTTTTTAAAACTTATTTTATATTTGAATAACTCACATAATTAGTGAGTTTTACTCCATCCGTTACGTAATAGTTGACCTTCTTTCTAAAAAAATAAAACTTTAAAAAAAATAAATTGATTGTTCACATAATATGTAAATTTTTATAAAGTGAGTTATATAATTTTTATTATATTTATATAGAGGAAAAAAATAAGTTATGTAACTTATTTTTATTATATTTATAACTCTATTATATAACTCTCTTCTTAAGTGAGCCGTGTAAAAAAAATGCATAACTCACTTAAAAAGAGAGTTATGTAATTTCTATTATATAACTCACTTCAAAAGTGAATTATGTAGAAGAAAATGGATGACTCTCTTTTTAAGAGAGTTATGTAACTTCTAATTATATCTCTCTCTTTTTTAGTGAGTTATGTAAACAAAAATTGCATAACCTTAAAAAGAGAGTTATGTACTTTTCTAAAATTTTAACTTTGTTTCTGAATTTTCGTTAAAAATAATATATATAACTCTCTTACAAAGAAAATTAAGCATATCATAGTAACATTTTAAATACATTATATATTTTGATACTTTTTTTAATTTCATGACATATTTTGATTCTGGATTCCACAAATCACAATAAGTTAGTGGCACGTGCTATAAAATGAGAATTCAATTATTAATTGCCATGTGAAGGTACAATTATTAGTGAATGTACGGTACATTATGTAATTTATACCCCATTCATTCGCTTTTGCTAGTTAGTAGTATTGTTTTTCTAATTTAATTTTTATTGTCACATAATTAAGGAACAATAAAAGAATTTATTTATTTTATCTTTAGTATTTATTGCTTACTTTTTAAATTATATTCAAGATATATTATTCTAAATATCAATTAATAAGGATAACATGATAAAATAATCATATTAATAATTGTTTTCTTAATGTATATGTCATGTCAAACACTGATAAGTAAAAGCGGACGGAGAGAATATATTTTCATCCCCACAATATGTTAATGGCACGGACTACAGGAGCGTGTGACTATAAAAATTACTATTTACCTTTGAGAGTTTACTTTCGAAAAACAAACATGTATGAACATAAAATTTCAGAAAATTTGTTTCACTTTCTTTACTTCAGAAAAAAATCAAAAATTTCAAAAACAACAGAAAGAGTGTTCACTTTTTTTAACTCCAAAATTTTTAAAATAATTCTAATTTATTTTATGGCCAAACATAGCTCAAATTGTTAAATATCATTTTTCACTTAAAAGACAAAAAAATAGAGTACTTTATTCTATTTCCATAATGAAACATGGCCAAACACCTACGACATTTGTAAAATATCTCAAATGCTAAGTTTCTTCTTTTAATTCGTAACATTTTCATATTTTTAGATAGTTGTCAAAAAATGTGTATCAATTTTAACTCGCAAAGGTGAATTAAGTATTAGGTAGATTCGATTGAGGTATCTAAATGAGGTTTTTATAATAATTTTAAGAAGCTGCGAATGATTTAAGCCATTAAATTATTACCACGTGAAATAGTACAATAATTACTGAATGTACCCTAAAAGTTGAGTCTTCTTCCATCCCCACAATATGTTAATGGCCTGTACGACTTGTCCAAATGACTAATGAGAGTCATTTTCAGTATCTAATGTTAAATATTAATTAATATAAGTATTTTACTATTGAATATCAATTAATAAGAGTATTGTGGTAAAATATTCATGTCAATCTTTAATTATTTGTTAAGGAGTATACATAATTTAAAGTGGACAGGTAAAAGTGAAGAGTGAAAGTAGATTTCGGGCTAGCTCTATTATTTTGCCATCACGTTCAGGCTTACTTCTTTAAGAAATCATCTCTGCAAATAGTATTGTTCAAACACATTTACTTGTGATTTATGCAGCAGTAAGTCAAAGCGAATTGTGAGTTGAAAAGGTCCAGTAACTTCAGCAGATCAATTAGCAACATGGACTTCCTTTCAATTTGTATCAGAGGCGGACCTACGTTTAGAGTAGGGGGTGCACGTGCACCCGCTAGCCTCGAAACTCTGTATATATAAGCTGTATATCCGTATATATATCAGTGAATATAACTAAATATACGTTGTACACCCTCAGAGACAACTGATTGTGTTGGTGCAGTGGTTGAACTTGTTGCCTAAAATCTCCTTTTTGGGTTGATGACTTGGGTTCTAAGCCCGCCACCAACAATTGTTTTATTGCTCCTTTTTCCAAGTACAATTTGCTCGTTCGAAACCCACCAACAACAATTGTTTTATTGCTCTTTTTTCCAATTACAATTTGCTGCAGCATCATTGCTGCTCTCTCCCCCCCACCCCACCCCACCCCCAAACAACATTAACAACATAGAGAAAGACACACACATTATTTATGTATTTTTAATTTTATTCCCAAAATACAAGCTATCCTCTAATTTCAATAGGTAGATTCTCCTCTCTTAGACTATATAATGTTTATTTTACTTTTATTTCTTATTTAGAAGTTAGCAATTTAAAGTTTGAAATAGGCTTAAATCCAACGTTTTCTCGTAGCAACCATCTAGCAAACAAATCTCTCAGATTTTCTATTTTTCAAAAACTCTCTATTATTGTTGAAAATATAAAAGTGCATCAATTCAAATACGGTGAATAACACACTTTTGTCATATTAAACCAAATTAATGATATTTAATAATATTAAGTTTTCAAAGAACTATATGTCGAACTTTGGTACTATCAATTATTATGTTTAAATATAAAGGTGCACCCGTCAAGCTCAAATCCTGGGTTTGCCTCTGATTTGAATTTATGGGCTCAACTAAATGGGCTGACAGCTCTTTCGCAGTAGGAAATTGTACCCTGTGACCTTGAAATATATAAGAAGCTGTCTTGAACTTGAGAAATCTTCAAGATCAAAAGTCAAAACTTGTTAAACTCTAAGTTTTGCCATAGGGCAAGTGGGTGAAGTTAAAAGTTCAAAACCATTCTTGTCGATCACCCACAACAGCAAATTGATACCCATTACAACTAATTAATACGTCTCCTCTCCATTTTTTCCAAGTTCTTACTTGGATTGGAGAGATTAAAATTAATGACGGATATTTAATTAGTTAAAGTACAATCCTAACAATATAATAGTTATTAACTTTCATATATTTGCTTCTTAAATATTTTTAACAATCCATTACATTACTGGCGTATTACATTGGCTTTGACAGTTTTCAGGATTATAAATCTTAGGCTGCTATAACAGCAACCCCTTTAGCTTCGCTAGTATAGACATTAACCTATGTTACTTCGACTGCTCAAAAATGTCGTTGTTGCACACATATTGCATTATTCTTCAAAAATACACCACATTTTTTAAGAGTCCAACACGCACACATCAACATTTTCAAAGAGTCGAGCAACGTAGACATTAACTATTTTTAATTTGTTATTAACTAGTACTCTCAATTGTATCTGGTGTTGGGTTCATAGTAATGAAAGGGTGTGAATGGAAATGTTAAAACATGCAGGAACGCGTGAACAGTGACTGTTTCGCGTGAACAATAGCACTGTTTCGCGTGAACAGTGCACTGCTTCACGAACTGCTGCAACACTGTTTCGAACTGATGCAATGTTTCACGAAATGGTGTACTGTTTCAGAAAATTACTGCAATGGTTTAAGTAAACAAACATGTATTTTCAGGAAAAGACACACACCTCTAAATTGAACCAATGCCACCTTTCAAAGGGGCATCTTGTGGCTATAAATAACCTGCTTTCTTCCACAGGTTAAGACAGAAATTTTTTTCATAATTACAAGCTTCTTCTTCTTCTTAAAAATACACTTTAAAGACTCTAAGTGTGATCATACAAACTGTTAGTGTGTTCGAAGAATCCGCCTATTTGAGGTACCGCTATAGTCGGATTGAAGGTCATTTTATCCTGGGAGGAAGATTCCATAACCTCGGGTACAGTGAGGGGAATTATTCCTTAAGGAAAGTCCGTGAATTCGGACGACTTGGCCTTAACAATTTCTGTTTCATCTATATTTCTGAAATATAAAATACACCTCTTGTAAAGATCATTTTGATCTTGTGTTGAGGGTATTTGTTCAACTTCGTTGTGTTCTTGTTCATACTTGAACTCGAGTTGAAATTGTTATTCTATTATACAGATTCTACGTACCCATAATGTGAAAAATAACAATCTTAAGGAATAACTTTACAGAATTTGTATTGCTTGTTTTTGGAGATTAAAGCTTAGGCTTTCTACTCCGCTTGAATTTAACTAGTGATTAGAAGACATAAAATCTTCATCACAAGTTAAGGTTCATTCGGTTGACGATTCGAAGTAATAAAAACTTCATCGTTAACTAGAAACAAGAAGAATTGTTTCAAGTTATTTAACTTTATAAATAGTATTCTGAAAAATACTAAGTTTTTTGTCTTGTGGTGACAGGAAAAATGACAACTGAAAGTCAAATGATGGATGCGACAACGTCTGTGGGGGAAAATAATATTGCCACATCAAGTCGCACAAATGCTCTCGCCAACGATGGCACCGGCGGAGAAGCCCAAAATTTTTTTTGGCATTGACTTCAAGCGGTGGCAACAAAAGATGTTCTTTTACCTCACCACTCTATGTCTACAATGGTTCACTAGCGAAGACGCTCCTGAGGTGCCCGAGGGAACCTCGGACAAAGACCGCTTCGTTATTGTAGAAGTTTGGAAACATTCGGATTTCCTTTGCAGGAACTATATTCTGAGTGGTCTCCAAGACGACCTCTATAATGTCTATAGTGGAACCAAGACATCAAAGGAACTGTGGGGGGCACTTGAACGGAAATATAAAACGGAGGATGCGGGAATTAAGAAATTTCTTGTTGCACGGTTCCTGGACTTCAAAATGATTGATAGCAAATCTGTTGTCTCTCAAGTACAGGAGTTGCAAGTCATCATACATGATATCCTAGCAGAAGGTTTAATTGTGAATGGTGCTTTCCAAGTAGCAGCGATAGTTGAGAAGCTACCACCTTTGTGGAAAGACTTCAAAAACTACTTAAAGCATAAACGCAAGGAGATGACCGTTGAAGATCTTATTGTCCGACTTCGTATTGAAGAGGACAATAAAGCTGCCAAAAGAAGGTCAAAGGGAAATTCTACAATGAATGGAGCACATATTGTAGAAGATGGCCAAAACAACTCGAAGAAAAGAAAGAAAGGTGAACATGGAAGCAATCAACTCAAGAAAAAGTTCAAGGGAAAATGCTTCAACTGTGGCAAAATTGGCCACAAGTCCACAGACTGTCGAGCCCCGAAGAAAAGAAAGAAAAAGGACCAAGCGAATCTGATTGAGTCCAACAAAGATTATGACGATCTGTGTGCTATGTTCACGGAATGCAACTTGTTGGGGAATCCACGTGAATGGTGGATGGATTCTGGTGCCACACGCCATGTTTGCGCAAACAAAGGGTTGTTCTCGTCATTTTCTCCAGCTCAAGCAGAAGAAATGTTTTACATGGCCAACTCCGCTACTGCTAAGGTGGAGGGAACAAGAAATTTTTTCCTAAAGATGACTTCCGGCAAGGTCTTGACACTGAACGATGTGCTATATGTTCCGGAGTTACGTAGGAACTTAATTTCTGTTTCACTCCTAGATAATAACGGATTCAAATGTGTAACCGTTTCTGGAAAAATTGTAGTTAGCAAAAGAGAAATGTATGTAGGAAAAGGCTATCTCACGGAGGGCCTTTATAAGATGAATGTAATGACTGTTGAAATGAATAAAAGTTTGAAATCGTCTTATTTGCTTGAGTCTTATGATTTATGGCATGGACGTTTGGGCCATGTTAATTACAAAATGTTACGAAAACTGATTAACTTAGAAGTTTTGCCAAGCTTTGAGTGCAATAGATCAAAGTGTCAAACGTGTGTAGAATCGAAGTATGCAAAGCATCCTTATAAGTCCGTTGAAAGAAATTCCAATCCCTTAGACTTAATACACACTGACATTTGTGATATGAAATCAACACCATCTCGTGGTGGGAAAAAGTATTTCATAACTTTTATTGACGATTGCACTAAATATTGTTATGTCTACTTGCTAAATAGTAAGGATGAAGCAATAGATGCGTTTAGGCAATTATAAACTGAAGTTGAAAATCAGTTAGACAAAAAGATCAAAATGATAAGAAGTGATAAGGGCGGAGAATATGAATCTCCCTTTGCGTAAATATGTGTAGAGAATGGAATAATCCATCAAACTACGGCCCCGTATTCACCTCAATCTAATGGAATTGCAGAAAGGAAAAACCAAACTTTGAAGGAAATGATGAATGCCTTACTTATAAGTTCTGGTTTACCGCAAAACTTATGGGGAGAGGCTATCCTTACGGCCAATCGTATACTCAACAGAGTTCCCCATAGTAAGACACAATCAATTTCTTACGAAAAATAGAAAGGAAGGAAACCTAACTTGAAATATTTCAAAGTGTGGGGGTGTCTAGCAAAGGTATAAGTTCCTATACCTAAAAGGGTGAAGATATGACCTAAAACGGTGGATTGCGTGTTCATAGGATATGCTAAAAGTAGTAAAGCATGTCGATTTTTGGTTCATAAATCTGAACATCCATATATTAGTGAAAATACGGTAATTGAATCAAACAATGCTGAATTCTTTGAAAATATTTACCCGTATAAAATTAGACACGAACAGGATAGTGGAGGTTCCAAACTACCTCGAGATGAACCAAGTGAGAATGTACATAATGAAGAAAATCCAAGACGTAGTACACGTCAAAGAACTCCAACTTCGTTTGGATCGGCTTTTGTAACATTTCTCTTAGAAAATGAGCTTCAAACATTTAAAGAAGCGATGTCTTCGTCAGACTCATTCTTTTGGAAAGAGGCAGTCAATAGTGAGATTGATTCAATCTTAAACAACCATACATGGGAATTGGTTGACCTTCCTCCTGGAAATAAACCTTTAGGTTCTAAATGGATCTTCAAAAGGAAAATGAAGGCAGATGGTACTATTGACAAATATAAGGCAAGACTTGTAGTAAAAGGCTTCAAACAAAAGGAAGACCTTGATTACTTTGATACATACTCGCCAGTAACAAGGATAACCCCGATTCGAATGTTAATTGCCTTGGCGGCGGTATATGATCTTCAAATTCATTAAATGGATGTAAAAACAGCATTCCTAAATGGAGATTTGGAGGAAGAAATTTACATGGAACAACCTGAGGGTTTTGTGGTTCCAGGAAAGGAAAACAAGGTGTGTAAACTTATTAAGTCATTATATGGACTAAAGCAAGCACCAAAACAATAGCATGCGAAGTTTGACCAAATCATGTTGGCAAACGGATTCAAAATAAATAAAAGTGATAAATGTTTTTATATTAAAGACACTCCAAATCACCAAGTCATTGTATGTTTATATGTGGATGATTTGTTGATCATCAGTAGAGACATTTCTGACATAAATGCAACAAAACGAATGCTCGAGAGCAAGTTTGGTATGAAGGACCTTGGCGTTGCAGATGTGATCTTAGGTATAAAAATCCATCGAACTCCACAAGGGTTGGCATTGTCACAGTCTCATTATATCGAAAAGGTACTTGATAAGTTCAAGTATATGGAATTCGGTATTGCCAAGACTCCATTGGATGCGAGCTTTGCACTTCGAAAGAATGAAGGTGAAAGTGACTCGCAATTGGAGTACGCAAGAGTATTGGGATGTTTAATGTATATAATGAACTGTACACGACCAGACATAGCATGCGCTATCAGTAAATTGAGTCGGTACACGAGTAATCCCAACAAAACTCACTGGATGGCAATGAAAAGAGTTTTGGGGTATCTTAAATACACTCAAAATTATGCTTTGCATTATAATAAATAACTTGCGGTACTTGAAGGATATAGTGATGCAAATTGGATCACCGGATCGAACGAAGTAAAATTCATAAGTGGATATGTATTTACTATCGGTGGAGGAGCAGTCTCTTGGAAATCATCCAAACAGACGTGTATTGCTCGCTCTACAATGGAATCTGAATTTATCGCATTAGATAAACCCGGTGAAGAAGCAGAATGGCTCCGGAATTTCTTGGAAGATATTCTGTATTGGCCCAAGCTAGTGGCACCAGTATGTATACACTGTGATAACCAAGCAGCAATAGGTAGGGCAGGGAGCATGATGTATAACGGTAAATCTCGTCATATAAGACGAAGACATAATACCGTTAGAGAACTTCTCTCTAGTGGAATTATCACTGTAGACTATGTAAAGTCGAAGGATAATGTGTCGGATCCACTTACAAAAGGCCTATCTAGAGAATGAGTAGAAAGGACATCAAAAGGAATGGGTTTAAGGCCTAGGACAAGTCAGCATGATGGTAACTCTACCTAGCAGAATGGAGATCCCAAGAGCTAGGTTCAAGGAGATCAAACAAAGTTGTGTCTGACAGGTTCTACATTGTCAAATACCCAACCCATTCTCATGATGTAGACAATGTATAGTAAACAAGGATAAGACTTAAGGTGAAAAGTCTTTTAATGATTATCTAAATTTGGCAGATTTGACCAAATAGTTTAATCTATAGGATTGAACGTTTAGAAATCACCTATGTGTGGGCGAAGTGGAAGCTGCTTCAAAGAGAATGTTAGTAAAGGCCTATTCTCTAAGCTCTCATGAAAACCGGGACGTGTTCATGGCTGAAAAAAACAAAACCGTAAGAACCATAAATGGTAAAAGGCTGGTTGTGTGACATGTGTTGTCTAGGTGTACATTAAAGCTCGGCGGTTCAAAGATATCAAATCTACCGATTGACCGAGTGCATCCGATGCATGTTCACTACGTAAAGTTCAAAGGGAAACCCACTTATCCAGATGCAATCAGTCTTTGCTTGATGATCACATACTTGTCCGTAAAAGTTTTACGAAAATAATAGTCATTCCCCATTCATATGGGGATTGTTGGGTTCATAGTAATGAAAGGGTGTGAATGAAAATGTTAAAACATGCAGGAACGCGTGAACAATGACTATTTCGCGTGAACAGTAGCACTGTTACGTGAACAGTAGCACTGTTTCGCGTGAACAGTGCACAGCTTCACGAACTGACGCGTGAACAGTGACTGTTTCGCGTGAACAATAGCACTGTTTCGCATGAACAGTGCACTGCTTCACGAATTGCTGCAACACTGTTTCGAACTGATGCAATGTTTCACGAAATGGTGTACTGTTTCAGAAAATTACTGCAATGGTTTAAGTAAACAAACATGTATTTTCAGGAAAAGACACACACCTCTAAATTGAACCAATGCCACCTTTCAAAGGGGCATCTTGTGGCTATAAATAACCTGCTTTCTTCCACAGGTTAAGACAAAAAATTTTCAGAATTACTAGCTTCTTCTTCTTCTTCTTAAAAATACACTTTAAATACTCTAAGTGTGATCATACAAACCGTTAGTGTGTTCGAAGAATCCGCCTATTTGAGGTACTGCTATAGTCGGATTGAAGGCCATTTTATCCTGGGAGGAAGATTCCATAACCTCGGGTACAGTGAGGGAAATTATTCCTTAAGGAAAGTCCGTGAATTCAGACGACTTGGCCTTAACAATTTCTGTTTCATCTATATTTCTGAAATATAAAATACACCTCTTGTAAAGATCATTTTGATCTTGTGTTGAGGGTATTTGTTCAACTTCGTTGTGTTCCTGTTTATACTTGAACTCGAGTTGAAGTTGTTATTCTATTATACAGATTCTACGTACCCGTATTGTGGAAAATAACATCTGGTACGGTACAGGAACCATTTGGATGTTGAATAATGGGAAGAAAAACTTAGACGTCAATCACATGGACAATTTTGATTAAAAGCCATTTATGATGTTATACAGAAATGGAAAACGTGTGCTAAGAAATGGATTTAAAATTTACTTTATATTTGACGGGTTTAACATTTAGATTTTTGCAATTGAATCTAAAATTTACTTATATTTGACGGGGGTTTAACATTTAGATTTTTACTATTGAAATCATTAAACTTTACATAAAACCCATAACACGTTATTTCTACAATTGGTGAAGAAGTGTTGAATAATTTTCTTTTTTCATGACTCCTCCTCCTCCTCTCTCTACTTCGATCGATTGATTTTGCTTATTCTTTCTCCTATACATCCATGGGTCATGTATGGCATCATGAAAAACTAAAGAGCCGGAGAAACCCCTACCTCTTTCTGTTTCCCCTCAATTAAACATGATGCATCATTTCCTAATTATTTATTTCATTCTCTTAGATACTAACTCTAATTCTCTTTGTTTTCCTCTAATATTACAACTCAATTAGAGGTGACGTGTGGGATCGAACTAAGAATGGTAATATCATCATAATTTATGGAGAGTAAAGAGTGACAATTAACAAAAGGGTACTAGATATTTTCCTTATTATATGATACTTTTTCAACTGTGTTACATGTACACCATATGGGTCGATAAGAATATAGATGAAAATGGCGGGAAAGATGTTATAGAATGAGCATAATCATTTGGTGTTTTGGATTTAGACAAAAGGTCCTTTATTTATTATATCAGTTAATGCATTTCACATGCATTATGATTATCGATCACGCACATTACATAGTATTCCGACACTTGACTAATCCCAAAAAGAGGAGTAAAAGTACATCCTCTAGCTAGTTATTAATTATTGGGACTAGATCAGGAAGGAGGAGGTAGCACTTAGACAAGGTTGATGAAGAAGCTTTGAATGCCTCTCATACGATTCTTGGTTTGAGTTTTGCCGTGACTTTGACTACGATCGTGACAATGGCCATCTGATTTTCCACACCAACCCTAAAAACTACAACACTGGTCTCTAGGACAATTACCAATTAATTCTCCGCATCGTCCCGGTTCGTGATCGATCGGCTGCTAGCTGGGCTTATGTGCTGTCTAACAATTGATCACATTGACTTTGGCAGTTTCCAACAGCACAATAGGCTGCTGTGTAACCAATCCAACCCCATTTACTACAACACTGTCCAGTAGGACATGATTCTCCACCATTAACGTGTTCTCCGCATGGTCCTAATGTAAGGGTTTCATTGTTTGACAGATTAAAGGGAAGAGATGTCTTGGCTGAGACCTTAAGGAGGAAAAGGCTGCTTAATTCATTTTGTGGATTGATTGTTATGAGATTAATTAGTCTCATGCTGCTCAGGTATATATAGGCAAAAAAGTTACACGGGGATATGCTTATGCCTCAACAATAGTAACTCCATTTGGTAGATACAGTACTAATTCTATTTTGTCATTGTGTACTCTCCATATCATGGACAATTTATTGATATAAAGCGCACCATCACTCTAGAATAGTACACTCCATCTTTTCAATTTGTTTATCAGACACAGTTTTAAGTATGTATCAAAATGTCTTTTAGATTTGTTTTCTTAAACATGCCATGTGAAAAACTAGAATTAGAGGGTTGCAAGAAAAGGAAAGAAACATTACTTTCATAAATTTTAGTGTCAAGTTAAATTAACTCACATAAATTGAGAGACAAATGAAATATTAACAAATAACAATATTGCCCAATGAATATTGTTTTCAATTTCAAATTGAGGGCCTCTTTAAAATGTTACTATAACCGTAAAACTCATGGGTGTGGAAGCAGCAGGAATATAAGTCAAATACTTGAAGTAAGAAGTCAGATCAGGAAAAGTTAAAAGACATATATAGTTGGGTAACTGGGTATATATATAGAAATAGATTATTCATGGAATATTCATTTTTCAACATCTCACTTAATTTGTCATGCAAATAAGTTTCTAGAATTCAATACAGATATATTATAACTCGATTTCGATTATCTCCAAAATGTCCTCAATTTTTTCCCTACTAAGGTTAGAGCTGTCTAATGTGAACTAGGAAGGGGTACAATCACGCTACAGCAAAAAAGCTATTTAGCGATAATAAGTTAATGACAATTGTTTAATTGTCATTAAATTTTTTTTTTAGAGGCAATTATATTTTATCATTCTTTGTAAATGTCCTTAAAGCATAGCGATATTTGATTCAATGACTAACTAATGCCGAAAATTTTTTTAGCACTCTTTATTAAATTGCACATTTATTGTCGCTAATTAAAATTCGTATTGTTGTAAAGAATTGAATTCACTTGTCGTAAAATGTAGTGCATAATCCAGCTTTTAGATTTGTTTCATCGGAAGTGGATGTGAGATTCATTTAGCTTTTGGATCAGTTTGGTATGGAAGAAAATATTTCCAGCTTTTTCCACATTTTATTGATCAAAATATCTAAAAATGATTCTTTATAGAAAAACAAAATTCATGAAAATCAACTTTCTAGTGATACTAGAAAAACAAGTATCATAAATTAGCATCCCACTCCTCCCTGTATATCCCCCAAGAATACTTTTATACCATAACAAACGGAGAACAGGGGTATGTTCAATAAAATGAAAGTTAAGTGACCATCCGTTGAAATTACCTTTTTACATTATATGTGGAAATTAAATCTTTGATCACATAGAATTGTTAATTAATTAAACATATTGGGTTCGTCATCAATATGTATATATGTTAATTTTTAATTTGGGATAAATTAAGTTTGAATAGAACCAATAAAGTAGTACCTGATAAAGCAATGTCCACATATCCTAGTAGTGAAATTAACGTAATGCATGTTGCCATCTAGTGCAGACTAGTTAACTTCAGCAGATTATTTCTAAATATCCATCACCATGGACTTCCTTCAATTTGGATTTATCTTATGGGTTCTACTAAATGGGCTGGCAGCTCTTCGCAGCAGGAAATTACACTGGGAAATTTTTCTCTGTATACGAAAATTATCTAATTTTCAGCTCTTTCCATATCGTCCTTGTGGGAATGAAGGGTGTGGGGAGGTTGGGGCTGGCGTATTACATTGGCTTTGACAATTATCAGGAGCAAAATAGGCCCGTGTGGTTCCACATGCACCAACCAGAGTGATTACAACGTTTGCTGTCAAATAGGACAATATAGACCGCCATTACATTAAGTTTTGACTGTTTTCAGGATAACAAAAGTCACCAGTGGAAACACCAGCCAGACTTACCGCAACAGAAACCTGGCGGACATGTGACAATGTCCTAGTCTTTGCTGCAATATTCTGGATATATTGGTTTTGGCAGTTATGGTTTGACACAATTTTAGTATGTTTCTCAAAACCAATCCCAGTGGCTACAACACTGTCTAGGAGGACAGTATTTCTTTACCTCCACTTTGATATCTGCATAGTTTTTTCTTTGTTGAGGGCCAAGAGTTTCACTGAGTGGAAGAGATGATAGCTTCTTGGTTAGCTGATGAAACTTTAATTATAATCAGGATAAGGAACAATAAAATAGTCTAATCGATCTCATCATCTCTCTCTCTAGGGAAAAATTGGCAAAAGAGATATTTTCCAAAATTATTTATCCAAATACCCACTAAATTTCTTTTTGATTTAATTTTTAAGATTAAGGCATAAAAAGTGGGGAAAAGTTGAAAAAGTGGTGCCCACATGTGGGTCAAGAGATCATTTCATCATTTTTACAACTTTAAAAATTTAATATAATACACCTAACACCCACTACTTCTTTCAATATTAGAAAAAAACCCTCTTTCTCTTCTTCAACTTCAACTTTTCCTCTACTCTCAAGAATTTTTCTTGCAAATGCCATTTTTTATTTTTCTTCTTCTCCTACGATAAAGGGATCATTTTTTGCATTATAAAGTAGGATTTTATTTTTTTGAAAACCTGATGACGTATATTAATTATGAAGAAAAGAGGGGGGACTAGGCCTTAACCTCAATATACATCAAAGATTGCAAAGCAAACTGGGCAAAAAGAATGTGACAAAACAGTGAAACTGTTGCACATTCACACTATCTACAAAGCACTACACTTAGCTAACACAGAAATTGGCCTTATCATATCTAATCCTAAGATTTGGAAGCCGTAATTTATCCAAGAAATATGCGCCTTTAGCTCCTGCTGGTAGTTGGCCAAAGTCGGTGTAAAGCATAGATTCTCCACTGCTTGCTGCCAGCTTTGCAAGGAAATCTGAGACCATGTTTGCTTCTCTGTAGCAATGGGAGAATGTTATCTCATTTGAAACAATCAATCTTGTGGTGTCTTCCACAACGGGTCTTAAATTCATATTGTGGGAGGTCCTATTTTGCATCATATTTACAATCAATAAGGAGTTCATTTCGACAACACAAGACTTGTACCCTCTGGCTTTTAGCCAATTTACTGCAAAATGTGCCGCCATGGCTTCGGCGTCATTCTGATCCCTGCACTGTATTGGTAGAGCAAAAGCAAAAGCAAAAAGAAAATTTCCAACACTATCCCTTGCTAGTCCTCCTATGCCGGCTTTTCCATTGTGGTCAAAATAACTTCCATATCGGTGTTGAATTTAATCTGTCTCTGTTGAGGCTTGATAAAAGAAATTGCTTTAACAATGGTTCTTGGCCTAAATTTCTCAACCATCTCACATAACTGGTTTCATTGTAAGTCCATTTTTTGCATTGGAAAGGCTTTATCCATAGCAGACTTCATGTACCACAAGATTTGTTGCTCCATTCCCCTAATATTAAACTTTTTTTTGGGTTCCATAGTTGTATGAACATCTAGTCCTCCATATTTGCCAACGTATCACAATTGGCACCACCTGGATCATCATTCTCTGAACTGCATTTCCTTCAGTGTTTTCCCACCAATCTTTTAAGAAGCTTCTTACTGGTTTTCTTTGGTATTTGATACCCATAGGATGTCCAAGATCTTTCCATAAGTAGCGTGCTGGTTCACTGTCAATGAAAACATGCTTGATGGTTTCAGGTTGTGGATTATTACAACATATACATTCTTGTGGCCTTCGATCTCCATACCTGCATATTACATCATTATAAGGTAATTTAGATTTGAGTAACCTCGAGGAAAGGAAAGAAAATTTGAAAGGGATACTATTATGCCAAACTCTTTTGGCCAAAGTATCCAACTCCCTGATGTCTCTGATGCTATTCCAAGTTGTTTTATTTGTAAAGATACCATCACTTGCTGCATTCCAGAACATGAAATCCTTTCAAGTTACGATTATTTGTAGATCCATTTTATCATTTTTATTGTTAACCGTTTCGAAGTGATGTAGTATAATTTTTTTTTTCGAATGTGGTTGATTAAATAGTTAAAATATGAGAATTTTATAGGTAATTAATTTGATTCCATAGCAATGGTTGAGTTTTAATTCGGCATTTTCGATAGATTTTTTTTGCCGATCACGGTGTTGAATTTTAAAATTTTTGTTAAGAAATTTTGCTTTATTTCTGATATTTTTTTAGCACTGCAGTGTTGAATGGTGGGATAATTACTAATTTATGGGTTATTTATGCTATTTGATTTGAGCATGACCTGTTTCTGTCCGTAGACTTGTGGTCTATGAATTAATATTTAGGTGTATGAAATTCTTTTAAAATATGATTGATGAAATAGTAAAAAAATAACATATTAATAGCTAATTAGTTTGATTTGTAGCAATAGTTGAGTTTTGATGTTTGATTGGGAATTTTTCGTTCATCATGCTATGAACTGTTTAATGGTGGGATAATTCTTAATTATTTTGACTTTTTTATTTGAGCATTGAATTGTTTATATTAATAGACTTGTGGTCTATGAATTGACAATGACAGAATTGTTGAAAAAGAAGCTGAGGATGGAAAGGAAGAAACAACAGACCAAAAAGAAGGAGAAGACAAAAAAGATGGATATAAAGAAAAAAAATAGAAGAAACAAAAAAAAAAGATATGGTCTTGGATATCGTTGATTTCATCAACGATAATATTTGTGACGATGAGGAAAAACATATTTGAATGCTAATGTTGTTAATGTTTAAGACTTTTTTTTTGAGAAATAAGGGAGTTGAATGATCTGTTGTTAGGATATGACAAACATTTTTTTATTTTATGAAAATTGTTATGATTCTGCGCTGAATCTATTTTTATCAAACTGTATTATTGCATGAAATTTGAATTTGCATTATGTTTTCATAACTGATACAGTGTATGAATGACTTCATAGAATGCATGTTTAATCATTCGTATACTGTTAGCATATTCTATCATTACCATGCTACTCGATTTTAAGTGGATGTGTAGTTTGATCAACTATGATTCTATGAAAAACAGTATTAACATTATAGAAAAATATAAGTATTTTTATTTATTCAATCTCACTACATCTATGTTACACCTTTCCAAACAATGAATACTAACATTATACTACATAACATCATTTTTAGACCATTCTTCCTTTCTTCGGCTGAAATCAATTACACAGTTATAAAATTTGCGACTTGAATTTGAGTCCCTGTGTGTTGTCCGTAAGACAGTCGCATTTCCACAATGACAAATTAGAGTCTTTTTAGAATTGGATGTTTGAGATACTTGAGACATTGTAGAATTTTAAAATAAAAATAAAGTGGATGAAATAAAATAATAAAGGATGGAGGGCTTTATATATGAAGTAAAAAGAAGTGTTAATATTGAAGGAATAGAAAATTAGCCGTTTGTTATTGTTGGAATAGTAATTGTATTTTTTGAACTATTGATGACACTTAATAGACTGCTATCGATCATGACCTATGTCAATCATCAACGAGTTATTAAAGTCTACCGTAGACACTCGTAATCGATGGACCCTCAATAACATGTTTAAAAAGAAAACAATTAAGTAAATAATATACTTGTGCTTTGAGAGTCCGTCGATTCAATTGGTCTACCGTAGACTTACACTGTAGGTAGTGCATCGATTGATCTCTGGATCATTGATAGATCTCGTAGATGTATGTACATGATAATATACCCTTACTAGCATGTTGTTTAAAAATGAATAAATAAATAAAGAATAAATGCAGTGTGAAATTCCACACATATGAGCGAATTTAAACAAGTCACATAATCATATTAGAGATTATACAAATCAGGGGTGATGAATTAAGATGTGTGTAGATGGATAGTGGTTGAACAAACAATATCCTAAGAGTAACGTTTGTCAAAGCACAAGTATGTTTTGAAGATGTTGGTTATATTTGATACCTACCCATCCACATACTCCTTCAATCACCACCCCCAAATCAAAAGAGTCTATGGATGGGTAGTCATCAAATACAACCAACATCCTCAAAACATACTTGTGCTTTGACAAACATTACTTTGAGGATGTTGATTGTTCAACCACTATCCATCCACATAATTCTTTAATCACCACCCCCAATTTGTATAAGCTCTAACAAGATCATGTGACTTGTTTAAACTCCTTTATATGTATAGAAATTCATAATTTATGTATTTTTTATTTAATTATTCATTTTTAAACAACATCAAAGTGAAGGTCTATAACCATGTACATAGATCTATGTGATCTATGAATGATCAAGAGAGTAATTGATGCACGACCTACAGTGTAGATTTACAATAGACCAAATGAATCGATGGACCCTCAAAGCACAAGTATATTTTTTATATGGTTTTGACATGGGTCAGCATCGATGACAAAGTGTCACCAACAGTTCAAGATTGTTTGTTTAACCAACAGTTCAAGTAGTAATGTGTTTATTTTTTTTAATTTAATTATTTTCTTTCACCACCCCCAAATCATGTGATTATGTGTTTAAACTTTTTTAATTTAATTATTTTCTTTCAAACTACAAGCTACTGATGGTTCATCGATTCATATAATTTAGGATTGACCTATATGTCTGGTCGAGAAGTGACAGTGTCTAAGATCGATGACAGTGCATAAAATTCACTACTAAAAAGAACTCAAAAATCGACCACGAAAAACCGATCACAGATTGTGGTCGATTTTTTTTTAATTTTTTTTTTTAAAAGCGACCACAAGTGGTCGCTTTTATATTTTAAAATTTCAAAATATTTTTTATATTAATTATTAATTATTTATAAATAAAAATTTTAAAAAAATAAGAAAATCGACCACTTGTGGTTGTTTTTTTTTTAAAAATTAATTAAAAATATTTTTAAAAAACCGACCACTTGTGGTCGGTTTTTGAACTAAAAAAAAATAATAAATAAATAATTTTTAGTGAGCAATAATTATATATATGTAATCAAATATATATATATATATATATATATTATTTTCATTAGAAATAATTAAATATATATTTTTTTCAAATTACACTGATCACATGATGTCGATAACGGTCTATTATAAGGTAATATAATTGTGGATGTGATATATATAGTACTCATTCAAGCGTTCATATACATAAATATATATATATATATATATATATATATATTATCTAGCGATCGATTGATGAACGATGTAGTCAAAACCTAATATTGTATTAAGATAATCAAATATAATAAATCGATCACTCATCTGAGTAAGTATAAGAAGCACATCGTATTATATTATTGGATAATATACTTGTGTACATATTTGATAGATATAGTACGTATTTAGAACTTGTTATAGTTGATAGCGTGTATATGTGTGTGTATGTATGGGTATATATATATATATATATATATACATATTATACAGTGAATGTATATTAATGACATACGATAATGTAATCGATAATTCATCTGAGTATTTATAAAATACATTGTATATTATTATGGGGTAGTAAAATCGTGTATTTGATGTTTATAGTACGTATCTGAAAACTAATAGACAATTAAATATATGTATATACGTATATCTCGTGTAGTGACGTATGCAGTAATCGATATATATATAACAAGTTGTATTACGAGGTATATATATATAAGGGTGTAGGAAGTAATCAGAGTGGTTTACAGTTATAAGCTTACCATTTTTTACAATTTATCAATTCAAATATAATATTTTATTATTTTTCGTAAACATACACATTCGCAATTATTATACAAAATACATTATCTATTATTATTGAAATAACGGACATTTTTTAAATTTGTGTATTTTCTAACTCAATTGTGCCAATTCATAACAATTTTAAATTAATTTTACCCGATTTATTATAATTCTAGCCAAATTGTATCTAATTAGACTAAATTAAATTTTTCATCTAATTTTAGTCAAAATATTAATATTTAGGTCTTAGCCGTTATTAATATTTATTATTTATTATATATTATTTACTATTTTATATTATCCAAGTTCTTACAATTTTAGCCTATTTATTTAATTCATTACAATTTTAGCCAATTTATTACAATCATAGTCAATTTGTAATTTAATTTTTAAATTTTAGTCAATTCATAATTAAATTCTCAACCTCTAGATCTCAACCGTTGTTGACACCCAATTTTGACCTCCCGATACTATATTTAGGCTGCTATTTTAACAAAATTACTAATTTTTTAAATATTATTATTTTTTACACATTTTTTCTTGCATCAAACAGATTGTCGACGTGTCACATTCGTGATTTAAATATATATAAATTATTTTATTAATTTTTGATTTCATTTTATGATTTATTAATTCAAATACAATATTTTACATAATTTTGTTAATTAAATTATTTTTTCACATAATTGTGCACACTCACATTTTTTGCAAATACACTGTCTAAGTTTTCTATTATTTAATACTATTTATTGATATTATTATTTTTATTATTATTTATTAGCATATATATTGTTATTATTTATTACTTATATTATTATTATTATTATTATTTAAATTATTGTTATTTAATTATTATTATCATTATTTATTATTATTATTATTATTATTATATATTTAAATAACAACCTAATTAAAATTACCTTGCCTAATTCATTTACCTTTTAATCCAATTTTATTCAATTTCTTACAATTATAGCCTACTCTACTCAATCCATTACAATCTTAATCCAATTTCTTGCAATTCTAGCCATTTGTTACAATCTTAGCCTAATTGCTTGCAATCCTAGCCACATTCTAACCTCACATAATCTTAAAATCCTAGCCGTTGATCAAAATTGATCTAACGACTGAGGTTTGATCTGCCTCTTTCCTTATTAAATACAACCTAACCCTAATTTCCAAAAAAACAAAAAAATGAGGCAGCCTCCCTTAGTCTCTCTCTAGACTCTCTCCTTCTTACCTCCCCCATCGGCGATAACAGTGTCGCCGCTAGTGCCACTCTAACACCACCACGAGGTCCCTCTCGTCTTCCTCCTTCTCCGCTCCAATGCCGTCACTGGCGCCGTCCTTCCATTCCAACGAAACAGCCTCCTCCAACACCTCTCTCCCCTCCACACTGCTCCACCTCCGACCATACCTCACCAGTCATGGCGTCACCCCTCTAGCACCGTATCCACCACCATCATCAACGGAGAGCCGACCCAGCGCCACCTCTGGATTCTTCTTTCCGTCCCTATGCCTCCATCAACGGCGAACCAGCCATGCAACCCTTTTCTCATCGAAAATGATGGATTCTGAGAAAATATGTCTCAGGTTTGCTATTCCGTTCAAACTCGTACTTCTTTATCTATTTTCTCTTGTGAACGATCCTATTAAGATCTAATTGTGAGTTTTGAGTTAAATCCTCCAATTTTTGTGTGTCGTTATGTGCCTAAACTAGCATTGTGGGAGAAGTCTCAAAAATACGTGACACTTGCGCTATCACTTTGACTAGATTGTTTTGAATGCATGTTTATTTATATCTGTTAACTAACATATGTTTCCATCCCTCTTCTTTTTAAATGAGCAAATCCGCTGGATTTTGATTGTCAATCCCCTATTCTAATTTCAAGTTTATTTATATTCATATATCGACATATGTAAAAGTTGCATTTTTTATGATTTTCATTTGCTCTAAGCTATGACTTGTGGATTCGTGAACTGTTACTATAATAGTATTTAGTTCAACGTGTAATCTTGATTTCTCCATGTATAGGTGATTTTTTGTACTTAGTTGAGTTATTCGTAATCATTTGAATAATATTCAACCTGATTGTGTGCAAATTAAGGAGTAATCTCCTTATATCATCCGCCTCATCCCTCTCTCTATACTTCTCTCCCTCTAAGACCTCTTCACCATCAATGGTGGCGGCGCCGCTGCTCAGCCGTCACGGTCATCTCGGTTCTCTTGAACTTGTGGACTGTTTTGAATGTATGTTTTGGTGTGTTCTTTGTCGCTGGTCGTTCTTGTATCAAAATGTGTAGTACTGACTTGAAAATGGTTAAGTTTAGTTACTTGAAAATGGATACATATAGAAGTGTAGTTATTTGAAATGGTTAAGTATAGCGACTTAAAAATGTGAATTAGTTAATTGAAAATAGCTAAGTGTAGTGACTTGAAATGCTAGTACATGACTTGAAAATGGTTAAGTGTAGTTACTTGAAAATGGTTAAGTGTAGGGATTTTAAAGGGGATTTTGTGTTTTGAAAGTGGTTTGGTTGGTGACTTAGTCACTTGAAAATGGTTAAGTGTAGGGACTTTAAAGGGAATTTTTTTTAAGGTACTTGAAATGTGGACTTGTATTTTGAATTTAGTTAAGTGTGGTCACTTGAGAAGTGAATAAGTACTTGAAAATGTTTAAGTGTAGGTAGTTGAAATGTGGACTTGTGTTTTGAATTTAGTTAAGTGTGGTCACTTGAGAAGTGAGTTAGTGACTTGAAAATGCATAAGTGTAGGTACTTGAAACGTGGACTTGTGTTTCTAATTTAGTTAAGTTTGGTCACTTGTGAAGTGAATTAGTGACTTGGAATGTTCAGATGTAGTTACTTGAATTATGAACTTGTATTTTGAATATAGTTAAGTGTGGTCACTTGAGAAGTGAGTTAGTGACTTGAACATGTTTAAGTGTTGGTACTTGAAATGTGGACTTGTGTTTTGAATATAGTTAAGTGTGGTCACTTGAGAAGTGCATTAGTGAGTCGAAAGTGGTTAAGTGTAGTTACTTGAAAGGTGGACTTGTGTTTTGAATATAGTTAAGTGTGGTCACTTGAGAAGTGAGTTAGTGACTTGAAAATGTTTAAGTGTAGGTACTTGAAATGTGAACTTGTGTTTTGAATTTAGTTAAGCGCGGTCACTTGAGAAGTGCATTAGCGAGTCAAAAATATTTAAGTATAGTTACTTGAAAGGTTAATATCATGTTTTGAATATAGTTAAGTGTGGTCACTTGAGAAGTGAGTTAGTGACTTGAACATGTTTAAGTGTAGTTACTTGAAATGTGGACTTGTGTTTTGAATATAGTTAAGTGTAGTCACTTGAGAAGTGCATTAGTGAGTCGAAAATGTTTAAGTGTAGTTACTTGAAATATGGACTTGTGTTTTGAATATAGTTAAGTGTAGTCACTTAAGAAGTGCATTAGTGAGTCGAAAATGTTTAAGTGTAGTTACTTGAAAGGTGGACTTGTGTTTTGAATATAGTTAAGTGTGGTCACTTGAGAAGTGAGTTAGTGACTTGAAAATGTTTAAGTTTAGGTACTTGAAATGTGAACTTGTGTTTTGAATTTAGTTAAGTGCGGTCACTCGAGAAGTGCATTAGTGTCGAAAATGTTTAAGTGTATTTACTTGAAAGGTTGATATCATGTTTTGAATATAGTTAAGTGTGGTCACTTAAGAAGTGAGTTAGTGACTTGAAAATGTTTTAAGTGTAGGTACATGAAATGTGGACTTTTCATTTTAAATTTAGTTTAGTTTGGTAATTCGCGAAGTGAATTACTGACTTGAAAATGTTTCGGTGTAGGTACTTGAAATGTGAACTTTTCATTTTGAATTTAGTTTTGTTAGGTAACTTGTGAAGTAACTTTGTGACTTGAAATGTTTAAGTGTCATTACTTGAATTATGGAATAGTGACTTTTGTTTTGAAATTAGGTACTTGAAATGTGAACTTTTGTTTTTATTTTAGTAAAGTGTGGTCACTTGAGAAGTGAATTAGTGACTTCAAAATATTTAAGTGTAGGTACGTTTTTTCATTTTGAATTAAGTTTAGTTTGGTAACGTGTGAAGTGAATTAGTTACTTGAAAATGTTTAGGTGTAGGTATTTGAAATGTGAACTTTTGTGACTTGAACTAATCACTTGAATGCGATTGATTGTGTAGATGGAATCTGATTATAGCTGGATATATCAACGAAATATCGATAATTGAATGGATAAGGCTGAGAATGAAGATGCGGATGATGAGTTGTAGTTTTTAGTATTTTGTATGTTTTATAGTTTGGATTTGGAACCTCGATAAATTTTGTAAATAATGTTTGTATTCTTATGGTGGTTGGTTGATTGTATATTAAATGATTGGTGAGATGTATTGTAGATACTAATCAATGTTTGTGAATGATTGGTGGGCTATATTGTAAATAATTTGATTTTTAATTTTGTATTTTGAAAATTTTCAATATTTTTTTTTACAAAATTATCAAAAAAACCGACCACATGTGGTAGTTTTTTTAAAAATTTTAATATTTTTTTTAACAAAATTATCAAAAAAATGACCACATGTGGTAACTTTTTAAAATATTTTCAATATTTTGTTTTTACAAAATTATCAAAAAAACCGACCACATGTGGTAGTTTTTTTAAAAATTTTAATATTTTTTTTAACAAAATTATCAAAAAAATGACCACATGTGGTAACTTTTTAAAATATTTTCAATATTTTGTTTTTACAAAATTATCAAAAAAACCGACCACATGTGGTAGCTTTTTTTAAAAAAAATTTAATTAAAAAATATTTATAAAAACCGACCACAAGTGGTCTTTTTTTTTTTTTAAAACCGACCACTTGTGGTCAAATTAAAGTGAGGAAAGCAAATCTTTATTAAATCAAATTAACAGTGTCCTCCCAACACTCCAACACACCTCATCTTCACCCAAGTGCTGAGTTACTCTAGTTTACATCAGACAAATGCAATGTTTTCTTGTACTTAATGTTTCTCCATTATAGCTGTAGGTAACTCACCCTAAGTTATCTTTTGCACTAAAGAAGAATATCCGTATTTTGGTGGCTTACCTAATTAAAAGATCTTACAAAACCATCATTTTCAAAAGCATTGTCCCAAAATCAGTCCAATTGTTGTCATATTATTCTTAAATGCAACAATAAGCATGATTGTGGCGTCAGATAAACGGGTATCAACATTATATTTATGATCTGCCCTGGACTTTAAGGCTGGGCCTTAGCTTCGTTTGTAAGGAGATCAAAAACCTCACTGGTCTCTTCTCAATGATCATGCAAAAAGTTTGGGTTGTCAAAAATGTAACATTTTACGTATCAATGATCAAAGGAGAAGCATGAGTATAGCAACATGCCACCATGGGTAGAGCCTGTTTGGACGGGCTTTGGATTTTTAGCTTATAAGCTAAAAGTTGTAAGTTAAAATTTCTAACATATGTATGGGTCTTTGACTTACTTTTATCATTTTAACTTAAAACCAAATATTTATAAGCATTTTTTTGTTTTGCTCAAACACTACAAAGATACTTTTAGCAATTAAAAAAGCTTATCCAAACACACGACGGTCTGACCTATACATATATACTTCTTTGTTAATATTACTCCATGTGTCCCAATTTATATGGCTCAATTTTCTTATTAGTCAATCTAAAAAAGAATGACATATTCAGATATTTAGTAACAATCTAATTTTAAAATACCTATTTTACTCTTAATGAAATTATTTATAGCCGCACATCTTATACTTATTTTAGAATACAAATTTTAAAAATTTTACTTACTTTTTAAAATTTAGTGTCAAGTTAAACTAGCTCATATAAGATTCCGTTTGGGATTGCTGTTATAAAACTGCTTATTTGAGAGGTACTTTTATAAAATGACTTTTCAAAAAAATGTTTTTAAAAAAAACAATTTGTGTTTGGTAAATTCATTCGAAGGGTGCTTTTGATAATCAAATTGTGTTTGGATAATTTTTTTCAAGAAGTAATTTTTTGAGACAAATGACCAAAAAGGACATCTATCAATAGACTTTTATTACTAAAATCAAATTATAGAGCAATATTATTTTAAATATCCATTATAATATTTTTAATTAATTTTTTAATTTAATTAAAAAGTACGTTCTCTAAAATTTTCAATCAATAATTATATACATAAATACATTAAAAAATTAAATGGTGATATATTACTTAAATAATTTAAATATTACTTAAAACATCAAACAAAAATGAATACATAAATTATTTTATAAATTAAATCACTATATATGAAAAAATTAACGACAAAAATAATTAGGCCTTTATACATCACAAAAATTCTCAACAATTTCATCCCTAATTTTACTATGCAATGTCTCCATACTTGTAGAACATCTGTCTTGTATTTCTGAAGGTATATCAAAAGGTTGGCCTGCTTCTTCGATCTCTGTGATGATGCCTTCGTTAGCACAATAGTTAAAGTCTTTTTTAATATATTTTTACGATGTCAAAATTTACTACGAATAAGCAGTCATTGTGTGTGTGTATATATATATATACACACACACACACACACACATTATATTTTAACAAATATTTCACTTTTCATGAATTATTTATTTAAAATTAAATATTCGAGAAAATTTTTATATGTGATATCAAAATACAATCTTGTAACGTGATTCATTGTCAATTGTTATCATTAATAATAATAAAATAATTTATATATTCTTTAGTAATCATCATCAATGATATTTTCAAATTTATTTAAAGAAAATGAGTGAAAATAAAACAATAATATATAAATCATAAAGAATTATGACGTAAATATAAAATATAAATTTTTAAAAATCAAACATTAATTAAACTTGTAAGATATGTTAATTAACTAATAAGGTGTGTGTGTATATATATATATATATATATATATATATATATATATATATATATATATTTGTGTGTGTGATAGGGATATTTTTGTCATAAAAAAATAATTTTCTGCTTCTGCTTATTTTGGGAAGCAGAAATTTTCTGCTTCTTACCAGAAACAGAAAAACTGCTTCTGTTTATTTTTAGAAACATTTTTGTAAGATTACCAAACAATCTTCTTTTTAAAAGAGTGTTTTTTTCCTCAAAATAAGTACTTATTTTGGAAAATAAGCAATCCTAAACCGTCTATAAATTGTGAGAATGATGGAGTATTAATATTGCCCAATGAATATTGTTAAGTTCAATTTCAAATTGAAGGCCTCTTTATAGTGTTACTATAACCGTAAAACTCATGGGCATGGAAGCATGAATATAAGTAGGGGTGTGAAAAAATTGAACTGACCGATAAATCGAATCGATAAAAATGTTATTGATTTATTGTTATTGGGTTAACGGTTTTTTAATGATTTTATATAAAAAAAATTGGGTTATTGGTTCGGTTCGATTTTTTCTTATTGGGTTATTGGATAAACCGATAACCCAATAAGAATATATATATATATATATATATACATATGACTTATTATATATTTCTCTTTAATTTCTACCAATTAACAAACCTATTATTTCAATTATACAAACTCTTAATTTCTCCTAACAACATTTAGTTTAAACTTGAAGATTCTTGTAAATTAAAACATATCATGTAGGCTTTATGGTTGCAACTAAGATTCGATTTTTTTTCATGTTAGTTACTACTATTTCTATTTTATGAGTATTTTCTTATCGGTTAAACCTAAAACCGAAGCGTTAAGGACTAAAAACCGACAAATCGAAAACCGATAAAAATATCTTATTGATTTGGTTATTAATTTAGCATATTTAAAAATCAAAAATCGATAAACCGAACCGATCGTTGCACACCCTTAAATACAAGTCAAATATTTGAGGCAAAATATGAGGTAAGAAGTTAGATCAGGAAAAATTGAAGGCACACAGTTGGGACGGGGTGGGTAACTGGGTATATAATATATATAAAAGCCACTATGCATGCCCTGTGCCTTCATTTTTCAACATCTCACTTAATTTGTCGTGCAAATAAGTTTCTAGACTTCAATACATATATATTATTATAATTGGATTTCAATTATCTCCAAAATATTGAGCAACGATAACAAATATCACTATCAATTGTGAAAATAAATGAATTGCAACAATAATAATAATATTTTTTTTATAATAGTATCACAAGTTATAATAATAATAACAATAATAATAATAATAATAATAATAATAATAATAATAGTAATGATGATGATAATAATAATAATAATAATATTTTAATTAACATATAAAATATTTGAGTCGTTCTAGACACTGTTCTAAGAAACTATTTCCGCAAAGTTAAATGTTTGCTCAGGATTAGACAAGCACTTCCCTGCTGTCTTCAAGATCACTTTCCCGTCTGTAACTGTAATTAAAAATCGACCCAACATGTGTGATGCGTTTGAAAGATTGCAACCTAGGATCAATGTCAAACAAGTTATTCGACAAAAACCAAAAACAGGGGATTACAAAATTAATGTCGATGACAACTACATCAAGGACACAGGACAAAAAGGTATCAGAGGCATAGTTAGAGACAACAATGGAAACTTTGTGAGGGCCTTTTCTAAGATAGTGCATTGTGCCATTAATAACCAAGCGGAAGCTACAGTCGCTAAATCTGGTGCGCAATGGTGTGTGCAGAAGGGTCTTAATAGCTTTGTTATAGAAATGAATTCGATGGTGATCATTAACATGTTGAAAAACAAGGGTACTGATAATCTCAATCTGAAGAAGATTATTTATGATACTAATAATAGTGTTAGAAATGCCAATGACAATTTCAATCATTGCAATCGAGAAGCTAATATAGCAGCAAATTACTCTGCTAAAATGGCCTCTACTAATGGAAATGAAACCTTTTTCTACTCTTGACAATCCCTTCCTCCAGAGATCAAAGGCTTAAATCAACTAGACAAGCAAAGGTACCACAACCTGGAACCCCAACAAGCTTCTTTTTTATTAAGAGACATGGTAGAAGTCAAGCCTACCCCCCTCACCAAAGGTACCACAACCTGAGGTGATGGTTTATTGAAAAAAAAAAAACTTTCTTTCGAAGACATTAACCTAGAATGAACCTTTTATGCAATTTAATTTAGGCAAAAGTCCTTTATTTAATATATTAGTTAATGCATTTCACATGCATTATAATTACGCATATTACAGAATATTACAACACTTAACTGGTTCCAAAACAGGCTGGAGTAAAAGTACATCCTCTAGCTAGTGTTGTCTTTCAACGTTTTCGGGTACAAGAATTTGTAATTTGACACAATAATTTCAACACTAGTTCAAGTTTAAAACAAGAACACTATGAACTATAACAACACCCTCAACACAAGATCAAAGTGATCTTTCTAAAAAGTGTGTTTTATTTTTTCAAAAATTAAGATGAAACAGAAATGTAAAGCCAGGTCCCCCGACTTCACGCAGTGTCCTTAAGGAATAATTTCCCTCACTGTACCCGAGGTTTTGAAATCTTCCTCCCAGGATAAAATGGCTTTCAATTCAACTGTAGTGGTACCTCAAATAATTGGATTTGTCAAACTCACTCAACGATTTGATTGATCACAAGGAATGTTTTGATGACAAGAAGAGTTTGTATTTTAGAAAAATTTTCATACCAAATGTCACACCCCTTTTTTAACCGAAAAAAGATTCGTTTTGGGTTCGAAAGGGTTTTTATTATTAAGTGACAAAAGAAAACGATTTGTTTCGAAGAAGGATTGTTTTTACATTTGAAATCTGAGTCGCCACTTGGCATAATCTGGTGTGCCAAGTCACCATTGGAAAATCCTTTTCAAAACCATTCGACTCTTTAAACTGGTTTGTGAACAGAGATTCCAGCTAAGGAATTCTGTTGACCGAGGGAAAAGTGTTAGGCACCCCTCGATCCCGTGGTTCGACCACAGTCGCTTGGTGGAGCGTATCGACTAATTTTGACACTATGAATGTACAACCCACACAAAACACGTAAAACAATCAAACAAACAAACAAAACAAAAAGAATCAATAGTACAGTGTCCAGTCCAATTTATACAGTCCAAAATAGAAAAATGCAAAAATAAATCCTATCTAACTACACTAATACTAACTACGCTCCCGTGCTTTACCCGACGCCTCAGGCCTTCATCACGAACGTCCTCCGAGTACAAAATACCTCAGGGCATTCCCCGGTGAATAAAGATATACAGGTACGTTGGGGCATTCCCCGACCAAATAGTACAATTGATCCAAAAGTGATAAAACAAAACCATTCAACACACATTTCAACATTCACCACATTGAATCAACACATCACTCAAACTTTTGCCTACCCGCACCTAAATATTTTGCCTATCTAAGTCGACCTATCAGGATACTATCAAGTTCGATATCAATGAATCAAAACAACAAAAGTCATTTTTATCAACTTTTAACTTCCGCCCCATAACAATCAATTTTAATTCTCAAACGAGATATCATTTTATCACATAATCCATAATCAATCCACAGTCAAGGGAATCAAATACCGAACCAGAACAACAACAATTCACATCATCACGAATCAACCAACACACAATATTAAAATCAATGCATCGGATACCATCAACAATAAAAACAAAAAGAGGTAAAGAGTAGAATTGGACCAAGATGACGATTTTATTCCAAATATCAGTCAATCAAAAAGACAGAATCCGAGCACCGAAGAACCTCAATTCGAACCTCGACTACGAACTTTCCAACTCGATCAAACCCCCCCTAAAACAGCGGAGAAAACCACAAAAAATAAAACCCAAAGCTCAAATTTCGAACTCAGTTTGCAACGGGTCTCGTCGGATTTGCTATTTTCGGTGAAGTTCGAACTCGTCAAAGTTTCGATGGATCTTGACAGTCAGCAAAATAATGTTTCCCGGCGAGATTTCACCGGAAACGGAAGTGGGTTTTACCGGTAGGCTCGGCTTTTGATTTCTGGTGGAGGTGGGCTGTTTAACCATTGATTTGCGATGGGTTTGCGGGTGATTTGAGCTAATTTTGACTGGGATCGGTGATGAGGGCCCCTTTCCGGTGAAGGAAATCATATCGATGTTCTCCGGCGACTGTGTCGCCGGAACAGTAACCAAACGCGACTCTACCTCCCTTGTCGATCCTCACCTCTACCTCTTACTCGATTTCACTCTTTTCCTCTCTTTTTGGTTTCTCTCGATTTCTCCCCCTCCCTCTCGTAGCTCTCTCTTTTTTCAATCGTGACTGTGTGTGTGTTGAAGCTGTGTGTAGTGTATGTGTTGTGAGGAAGAAGAAAGCTAAAGAAAATGGCTCTTCTCAATTTTTTTTTCACCCCCGAACAAGAAAAAGAACTGATGTATATCTTCCATTCCAGAAAATCCCGTGGGCCCTCCTTATAAATGTCATATCCTTTTTTTTTTTTGAATTATGTAAGTGTCCCTTGTACGTTGCCCTCTCCCTACTGTAATCTTTATACATATATATATATATATATGTTGTATTCACCCTCTTTTGCCTTTGTTACTGTGGACCCCTTCTTTATTGTAGTGTAGTGTAATTATGAAAGGGAAAATGGGGAATCACGTGAAAGGGTGGGGCTAGGCTAGGTAGGGGTGTGGGGTGTGGGGTGTGGGGTGTGAGGTGGGGTAGGGATGGTTGTTAGGATAAGATAAAATTAGTTAGGGGTTGTTATTTTTGTATTTTTATGGAGGAATAATCACACGGAGTAAGGGCTCGTGGTAGGTTGAGCTAAAAATGGATAAAATAAAGCTTCGGGAGGGACAAAATTAGGTGTCTACACCAAAACCTGTGGATAAATGCAGGTTTATTTAGCCTTCAAGTGCCCCTTCCGAAAGGTGGTAATGGTTTATCCGAAAAGATGTATCCTTTGAAAGAGTCATGTCTGTTCATTCGAAACATTGTGTCTTTTTCTGAACAAACACAACTATTTGAATAGTCACTCCTTTTCCAAAATAATATATCTTTTCATAAAAGGTTGTGTCCCTCCATTTTTCGTTCACACCAATTAAACCCAACAATCCTCTACATGAATGAGGAATGACTATTCTTTGTAAAAATTTACGGACAAATATGTGATCATCAAGCAAAGACTGATTGCATCAGGATAAGTGGTTTTCCCTTTGAACTTTACGTAGTGAACATGCATCGGATGCACTCGGTCAATCGGTAGATTTGATATCTTTGAACCGCCGAGCTTTAATGTACACCTAGACAACACATGTCACACAATCAGCCTTTTACCATTTATGGTTCTCACGGTTTTGTTCTTTTCAGCAAAAGGATACATCTTTTCGGATAGACCTTTACTAACATTCTCTTTGAAGCGGCTTCAATTTCGCCCTTACATAGGTGATTTCTAAACGTTCAATCCTATAGATTAAACTATTTGGTCAAATCTGCCAAATTTAGATAATCATTAAAAGATTTTTCACCTTAAGTCTTATCCTTGTTTACTAAACATTGTCTACATCATGAGAATGGGTTGGTATTTTGACAATGTTGAACCTATCAGACACAACTTTGTTTGATCTCCTTGAACCTATCTCTTGGGATCTCCAGTCTGCTAGGTAGAGTTACCGCCATGCTGACTTGTCCTAGGCCTTACACTCATTCTCTTGGATGTTCTCTCAACTCCTTCTCTAGATAGGCCTTTTGTAAGTGGATCCGACACATTATCCTTTGACTTCACATAGCAACAATGATAATTCCACTAGAGAGAAGTTCTCTAATGGTATTATGTCTCTGTCTTATGTGATGAGATTTACCATTGTACATCATGCTCCCTGCCCTACCTATCGCTTATCAAAGTGTATACATACTGGTGCCACTGGTTTGGGCCAATAAGGCATATCTTCCAAGAAATTCTGGAGCCATTATGCTTCTTCATCGGCTTTATCTAATGCAATAAATTCAGCTTTCATTGTAGAGCGAGCAATACAAGTCTGTTTGGATGATTTCCAAGAGACCGCTTCTCCACCGATAGTAAATACATATCCACTCTTGGATTTTACTTCGTTCAATCCAGTGATCCAATTTGCATCACTATATCCTTCAAGTACCGCAGGATATTTATTATAATGCAAAGTGTAGTCTTGAGTGTATTTAAGATACCCCAAAACTCTTTTCATTGCCATCCAATGAGTTTTATTAGGATTACTCGTGTACCGACTGAACTTACTAATAACGCATGCTATGTATGGTTGTGTACAGTTCATTATATACATTAAACATCCCAATACTCTTGCGTACTCCAATTGTGAGTCACTTTCACTTTCATTCTTTCGAAGTGTGAAGCTCACATCCAATGAAGTCTTGACAATACCAAATTCCATATACTTAAATTTATCAAGTACCTTTTCGATGTAATGAGACTGTGACAATGCCAACCCTTATGGAGTTCTATGGATTCTTATCCCTAAGATCACATCCGCATCTCCAAGGTCGTTCATATCGAACTTGCTCTCGAGCATTCATTTCATTGCATTTATGTCTGAAATGTCTCTACTGATGATCAACATATCATCCACATATAAACACACAATGACTTGGTGATTTGGAGTGTCTTTAATATAAACACATTTATCACATTCATTAATTTTGAATTTGTTTGCCAATATGGTCTGGTCAAACTTTGCATGCCATTGCTTAGGTGCTTGTTTTAGTCCATAAAGTGACTTAACAAGTTTACACACCTTATTTTTTTTCCTGGAACAACAAAACCCTCAGGTTGTTCCATGTAAATTTCTTCCTCCAATTCTCCATTTAGGAATGCGGTTTTCACATCCATTTGATGGATTTCAAGACCATATACCGCTGCCAAGGCAATTAACATTCAAATCAACGTTATCCTTATTCCCGGTGAGTATGTATCAAAGTAATCAAAACCTTCTTTTTTGTTTGAAACCTTTTACTACAAGTCTTGCCTTGTATTTGTCAATAGTACCATTCGCTTTCATTTTCCTTTTGAAGATCCATTTAGATCCTAAAGGTTTGTTTCCTAGAGGAAGATCAACCAATTCCCACATATGGTTACTTAAGATTGAATCAATCTCAATATCAACTGCCTCTTTTCAAAAGGATGAGTCCGAAGACGTCATCACTTCCTTAAATGTTTGAGGCTCATTTTCTAAGAGAAATATTACAAAATCCGATCCATACAAAGTTGACATTCTTTGACGTGTACTGCATCTTGGATTCTCATCATTATGTACATTCTCACTTGGATCATCTCGAGGTCGTTTAGACCCTCCAATAGACTGTTCATATCTAGTTTTATACGGATAAATATTTTCACAGAATTTAGTGTTATCTGATTCAATTACCGTATTTTCATTAATAGTCGGATGTTCGGATTTATGAACAAAAAACAGACATGCTTTACTACTTTTAGCATATCCTATGAACACGCAGTCCACCGTCTTAGGTCCTATCTTAACTCTTTTAGGTATAGGAACTTGGACCTTTGCTAGACACCCCACACTTTAAAATATTTCAAGTTGAGTTTATTTCCTTTCCATTTTCATAAGGAATTGATTGTGTCTTACTATGGGGAACTCTATTGAGTATTCGGTTGGCTATAAGGATAGCCTCCCTCCACAAGCTTTGCGGTAAACCTGAACTTATAAGTAAGGCATTCATCATTTCCTTCAAAGTTCGGTTTTTTCTTTTCGCAATTCCATTAGATTGAGGTGAATACGGGGCCGTATTTTGATGGACAATTCCATTCTTTACACAATTTCGGCGAAGGGAGATTCATATTCTCCGTCCCTATCACTTCTTATAGTTTTGATCTTTTTCTCTAACTGATTTTCAACTTCAATTTTGTATTTCCTAAACACATCTATTGCTTCGTCCTTACTATTTAGCAAGTAGACATAACAATAACTAGTGCAATCGTCAATGAAAGTTATGAAATACTTTTTCCCACCACGTGATGGTGTTGACTTCATATCACAAATGTCAGTGTGGATTAAGTCTAAGGGATTGGAATTCCTTTCAACAGACTTATACGGATGCTTAGCATACTTTGATTTCACATAAGTTTGACACTTTGATTTATTGCACTCAAAGTTTGGCAAAACTTCTAAGTTAATCAGTTTTGTAATATTTTGTAATTAACATGGCCTAGTCGTTCATGCCACAAATTGGGAGACTCAAGCAAGTAAGAAGAATTTGAACTTTTATTGATTTCAACATTTATTACATTCATTTTGAATAGACCCTCATTGAGGTAGCCTTTTCCTACATACATTTCTCCATTACTAAGTACAATTTTCAAAACAAATACACATTTGAATCCGTTCTTGTCTAGAAGTGAAACAGAAATCAGGTTTTTTTGTAACTCAGGAACATACAAGACATTGTTAAGTGTCAGCACTTTGCCGAAAGTCATCTTCAAGCACACTTTTTCTGTTCCTTCCACTTTTGCAGTAGCGGAGTTTGCCATGTAGATTTTTTCTTCTACTTGAGTCAGAGCGAACGTCGAAAATAACTCTTTGTTAGCACAAACATGGCGGGTGGCACCAGAATCCATCCACCATTCGCGAGGATTTCCCACCAAGTTGCATTCGGAAAGCTTAGCACACAGATCATCCATTTCTTTCTTAGACTTAGCCAGATTTGCTTGGTCCTTCTTCTTCCCTTTCTTTGGGGCACGACAATCCGTAGACTTGTGGCCAATCTTGCCACAGTTGAAACACTTTCCCTTGAATTTCTTCTTGGGTTGATTGCTTTCATTTCCAGCTTTCTTTCACTTTTTAGAGTTGTTTTGGTCATCTTCTACAATGTTTGCTCCACTCATTGCAGAATTGCCTCTTGACCTTTTTTCCGCAACCTTATTATCTTCTTCAATGCGTAGTCGTACAATCAGATCTTTGACTGAAATCTCCTTACATTTGTGTTTCAAATAGTTTTTGAAGTCTTTCCACATAGGTGGTAGCTTCTCTATTATTGCCGCTACTTGAAACGCTTCATTCATAATCAAACCTACAATAAAGTTCATGTGAATACTAAGAACATTTTTAAATTATTCAACAACATTATTTGTCAAAATCATACCTTCCGCTAGGAGATCATGGATGATCACTTGCAGTTCCTGCACTTGGGAAACAACAGACTTGTTGGCTATCATTTTGTACTTCAGGAATCTTGCAACAAAGAACTTTTTAGTTTCGACATCCTCCGTCTTGTACTTCCGTTCTAGCGCTCCCTATAACTTTTTTGTAGTCTTGGTTCCGCTATACACATTGTAAAGGTCATCTTGGAGACTACTCAAGATATAATTCCTGCAAAGAAAATCTAAGTGCCTGCAAAGAAAATCTAAGTGTTTCCAAGCCTCCACAATCACGAAGCGTTCTTTTTCAGAGGTTCCCTCGGGAACCTCCGGAGCTTCCTCAATCGTGAACCTTTGAAGATACAGAGTTGTGAGGTAGAAGAACATTTTCTGCTGCCATCTCTTGAAATTAATACCCATGAACTTTTCGGGTTTCTCCGCCGGTGCCATAGCTTGAGAAGCATTAGTACGACTCGTCGTGGCAATACTAGTTGCCGCCATAGTTGTTCCAGCATCATGCATTTGATGTTGGGTTCGAAATTGAGAGGGCGTCATGCGAAAGCTTTTAGTTTGCAAATCATAAGATGATAAATCAAACGACACATGAAAAATTAAACTAAAAATATATTATTGAATATGGTTTGGCCAAACAGCCTACATATTAAAAATAAAATTGAAAATCCTAAAACTTATTGGGGGAAATCTCTCCCTAAACAAAGACTCTTTAAAGACTACATTGTGGATGTTATTATGTTATTGTATGAGAAGGGGGGTCTTCTATTTATAGATGTCCAAAACCTTTCCTCTAAGAAAGAGGTTAGCCAAATATGAAAAAGAACTATATCTTTTTCTTTCACGAAAAGTAAAAGTAATTATGGTAACTTTTATTTTCCTTCTAAGAAAAAAAAAAAACTTAAATATAGTAAGAAAATCAGGGCAAAAACCCTAACAAATCTCCTCTTTTTGGCTTGATTTTCTTCACTTGATCCGTCTTCTCTTCATATCACGTGCATGAACTTCGTTCTTGATATAATCTTCAAAACTGCTGCTTGTCATGGTTAAAAATAAGGTTTAAAATATCATGGTTAAAAATTGGTTTAAAAGTAATATTTTATTTTTATTTTTAAAGATGCAGCAGCAGGAGTGATGAAAATATGGTTGAAACTTGTTCTCCACATGTAGTTCGACAAAAATCTTCATTATCATCCAAATTGTTGCAGCTTGATTTTGAAACCTCTTTGAACTTGTTTAATCTCGTCTCACCACACCATTGGATCATTGAACCGTAAACTCTGATACCACTTGTTGAGTTCGAAATCGAGAGGGCATCATGCGGAAGCTTTTAGTTTGAAAAATTAAACTAAAAATATATTATTGGATATGGTTTGGCCAAACAACCTACATATTAAAAATAAAATTGAAAATCCTAAAACTTATTGGGAGAAATCTCCCCCTAAATAAATACTCTTTAAAGACTACATTGTGGGTGCTATTATGTTATTATATGAGAAGGGGAGTCTTCTATTTATAGATGTCCAAAACTTTTCCTTCAAGAAAGAGGTTAGCCAAATATGAAAAAGAATTACATTTTTTTCTTTCAGGAAAAGTAAAAGTAATTATGGTAACTTTTATTTTCCTTCTAAGAAAAAATAAAACTTAAATATAGTAAGAAAATCAGGGCAAAAACCCTAACACATTTGACTATCAGTCGCCATTTTCCTGTCACCACAAGACAGTACCTTAAGTATATCGAAATACTTATTAAAAAATTGCAGCAACTTTAAACACTTCTTGTTTCTAGTTTAACGATGAAGTTTTTATGACTTCCAATCGTCAACCGAGTGATCTTTAACTTGTGATGAAGATTTTATTTCTTCAAATCACTAGTTAAGTTCAAACGGAGTAGAAAGCTAAAAATTTTAACTAGTGATTTCTACTGGAGATTAAATTTCTACCAAACAAGCAAAGAATTTTTTTTTATTTTTTTTCTAAAATTTATTCCTTAAGATTGTTGTCTTTCAACGTTTTCGGGTACAAGAATTTGTAATTTGACACAATAACTTCAACACTAGTTCAAGTTTAAAACAAGAACACTATGAAGTACAACAACACCCCCAACACAAGATCAATGTGATCTTTCTAAGAAGTGTGTTTTATTTTTTCAGAAATTAAGATGAAATAGAAATGTAAAGCCAGGTCCCCCGACTTCACGGAGTGTCCTTAAGGAATAATTTCCATCACTGTACTCGAGGTTTTGGAATCTTCCTCCCATGATAAAATGACTTTCAATTCAACTATAGTGGTACCTCAAATAATTGGATTCGTCAAACTCACTCAATGATTTGATTGATCACAAGGAATGTTTTGAAGACAAGAAGAGTTTGTATTTCAGAATTTTTTTTATACCAAAACCTGTGGATAAATGCAAGTTTATATAGCCATCAAGTACCCCTTCCTAAAGGTGGCAATGGTTCATCCGAAAAGGTGTATCCTTTGGAAGAGTCATGTCTGTTTATTCGAAACATTGTGTCTTTTTCTGAATAGATACAACTATCTGAACAATCACTCCTTTTCCAAAACAATATGTCTTGTCATAAAAGGTTGTGTCCCTCCATTTTCCGTTCACACCAATTGAGGTATGAATAGGCAAAAATAAATAAATTTACGTACTCTATCACGGGAATATGCTCATGCCTAAACAACATGACTCCCTTTGGTAGATACAGTACTATAATTCTATTTTGTTATTACGTACTCTCCATATCATGGACAATTTATTGATATAAAAACCACCATCACTCTAGAATAGTACACTCCACCGTTTCAATTTGTTTATCACATGATCTATGAAATTAAATAATTTTTTGAATCTCATAGCCTTAAAATAAAGATATATAGAATGTATAAAAATGTCATTTAATGTTGTAATTTTAAATATATCATGTGAAAAGTTAGAATTAAAGAGTTGTCAAAAAAGGAAAGAAATATTTCTTTTTAAAAAAAATGGAATAAAAAGTAAAATAAGAGAAACAAATTGAAATAAATGGAACAAGTAATATAATTCTATGTTATTACATATGTATACTGATATTTGACTTTCTTTTTAATAAAGATGACAAGTGTTTAGAACAGGGGAGTGTTATGTTTTGGTGGCTTGCTTAATTAATTAAAGACCTTACAAACCCGTATTTTTCAAAAGCATTGTCCCAAAACCAACCCAAGTGTTGTCATATTATTCTTAAATGCACTTAAGAAATAAGGATGATTGTAGCGTCAGCAGATAAACAGACATCAACGTTATTTATGATCTATGCTAGGCTGTTTATGGCGTTCTTTTATAAGGATAGTCAAATCTCACTGGTATCTTCTCAATGATTATGTGCATAGTCTTTGGGTTGTCAAATATGTTACTACTTTTTACGTATCAACGATCAAAGGAGAAGCACGAGTATAGCAACATGTCGCTATGGGTAGAGCCTGTTTGAGTTGACTTTCGATTTTTATCAAGCTAAAAGTTATAAGTTAAAATTTTTAACATATGAATTTTGGCTTATTTTTATCATTTTCACTCAAAATCAATTGTTTATAAGCACTTTTTTTATTGTACTCGAACACTACAAAGATGCTTTAAGAAAGCTTATCAAAACAGGCTAGCTCATACATATTTGTTAATATTACTCCATGTTTTTAAATTTATATGACTCATTTTCCTTATTAATCAATCTAAAAAAGAATGATATTTTCTATATTTAGTAACAATTTAATTTTGAAATACCCATTTCCTCTTAATGAAATTATTCATAGCCACATAAATATCTTAGACTTATTCCAAAAAAATTTCTTTCTTAAATTTAGTATCAAGTTAAATTAACCCACATAAATTATAGTACGGAGGGGGTACTAATATTGCCCAATGAATATTGTTTGAGTTTCAAATTGAGGGCTTCTTTAGAATGTTACTATAAAGTATAACCGTAAAACTCATGGGCGTGGAAGCAGCTGGAATATAAGTCAAATATTTGACGCAAAACATGAGGTAAGAAGTCCGATCAGGAAAAACTAAAGGCGTATAGTTGGGATGGGTGGGTAACTGGGTAGATACATAGACCACTACCCACGCCCCATGCCTTCATTTTTCAACTGTCTCCCTCAATTTGTCATGCAAATAAATTTCTAGAATTCAACACATGTATTTTTTGTTTTGTTTTTTCATTCGGTGTCTGGTGTCTGCATTGGAGCCCTAACTAATTCGAGAACGCGTTGTAGAGCCCATTAAGATGGCAGTGCTCCCAACAGAGTTTTTTCCATACTCAGAGTCAAACCCTTGACCTCTGTTTAAGGGTGGAGCAGCCTTATCCAACGCACCACAACTCATGTTGGTGAATTCAACACATGTATATTATAATTGGATTTCAATTATCTCCAAAATGCCCTCATTCCATTGGGAACTGCGACGGGGTACTATCACTACACCGAAAAAATTACTTTTTTTATTTTAAAATAAATAAATTATTGAACTATTTTTTAATGTCTAAAATAAATGAAATATTTATTCTTCATAAACATGTTGAAAATTTCTTTTAATTTTACCCTTTTATTTAATAAGGTTCTTAAGTACTTCACATTTTCTAGAAAAATAATTTGAGAATAATTAAAAGGATAATAATGAACAAGTAACCTTCAATTTATGTCCTAAATTTTTTTTCTTAAAGGGTGTCATACCCAACAATTCAATTATTTTGAAACGAAGAAAGTATTTAACAATAATAAATTATTGACAACAGCTTAATTGTCATTAAATATCTTTTAGAAGCAATACATACATTAGTGATAGTTACATTTTATCGTTCCTTGTAAATGTAAATGTCCTCAAAGCATAGTGACATTTGATCCAATGACTATTAACTAATATTGATAAAAAATTTAATAGTACTTTTTATTAAATACATATTCATTGCTGCCAATTAAAACAAGTACCATAATTAGCATCCCACTCCTCCCTATCCCCAAACAGAACTTTTATACTATAGCAAACAGAGAATAGGGGTATGTTCAAAACAATGAAAGTTAAGTGACCGTCCGTTGAAATTAACTCTTTCCATTATAGGTTGATGATGTAGACACCTAATTTTGTTCCTCCCGAAATCTAATTTTATTCATTTTTAGTTCACCTTACCATGTGTCCAACCCCATGTAATTATATCCCACAAAAATACAAAAATAAACAAAAAAATACCTCTAACTAATTTATTTTATCCTAACAACCTACCCAATCAAAAGCTTCCACCTAGCCTAACTACCCATGTGATCTCCCCCTCCTTTTTCTTGTCCACAAAGAAAGAATATATGGGGGACCCACCAAAATTTCCACATCATAACAAATCCATGCCCATTATAAAAGAAAAATTCTAAGAGGAAAAAGGAGAGGCTCATTCTTTTATCATCATCTTCTCCACAATAACAACAATCACAAAATAATCTTCCTCACAAGAACAAGAACAACAAGAACAACAAAAAAAAAAGTAACCGGTGAACAGTACCAGTGAACAGTAACGGCGTGAAAAGTGACGGTGAACGGGTCATTATTTGTCGAGTTGGATTGTTGGTGTTAAGGTTAGGCTCGAGGTTTCCGGGTGCGGACTCTCTTTATTCGAATAACATTGAGTTTGAAAGCTTCAAATTTAAGGTCCAATTCTTTATTCTCTTTTATTTAATTCTTATGTGATTGTGATTGCGTGTGATTCGATACCGTGGTTTGTTTGTTGATGTGAATTGTTGGTGACATTTGGGTGTGTGATGTGCTAAGCATGATTGGTGAATTTTCGTTATTCTCGATTGGTGGATTGTGTATTGAAATGGGTTAATCACGTGTTTGAGAATGAATTAAGGTGGGGATTAAAAATGAAAAAAAATGAATATTGATTAATTTTGATGTATTGATAATATTAAACATGATAGAATTGTGATACGTTGAACTTGGTAGGCAAACGTAGGCCGGGTAGGCAAATTTAGGAATAACGAGTTGTTGGAGTGTTTGAATATGTGCGTGAATGGTACTTTCTACTTTATTGCACGAAAAGTTTAAATTGTACTCATTTAGCCGGGGAATGCCCCGAAGGATTTGTATTGATTTATCCGGGGAATGCCCCGAAGTAGCATGTACGCAAAGAAGGCTCGTGATCAAGGCCCGGAACGTCGGGTGGAGTTTAGTTTAGGATTAGTTTAGAATAGAATAGGTTTTATATTTCAGCACCTCTTTTATTTTGGATTGTATAATTTGGACTGAACATTATTTTGGTTTGTTTTGAATTTTGTGTGATTTGTTTGTTTGCTTGTTTTGTGTGTTTATGTGGTTTGTACATTTGTAATGTCAAATTAGCCGATACGCTTCACCAAGCGACCGTGTTTGAACCACGGGATCGAGGGGTGCCTAACACCTTCCCTTCGGTCAACAGAATTCCTTAGCCGGAATCTCTGTTCGCGGATCAGTTTTTAGAGTCAAACCGTTTCGCAAAGAATTTTTCAAAGGTGACTTGGCACATCGAATTATGCCAAGTGGCGACTCTGAATAAGAAAAAAATAATGTAAATAATCCTTTTTTTTTTTCGAAATAAATTTTTTATTTTTGTCACCTTAATAATAAAACCCTTTCGAACTTAAAATACATATCTTTTTTTTGGAGTCGAAAAAGTGGTGTGACAGCTCTGGCGACTCTGCTGGGGACTTGTTCAGAATTCGAGCTTATTTTGGAGTCGTATCGGCTTTGTTTGGCACTATAGGTGTATAAACATTTTGTTTGTGCTGTTTTGTGTTATTGTTTTATCATTGTGGAATGTTTTCGTGCTCTTTGTGTACAGTATTTATCCTATATGTTACCGCTTTTATATCTGGCATCATGTGTCTACCCCCAGGCCTTCTTTCTGCAACAAGTCTGTAGTACACGTGTTGTACACGACCTCTAGTTGAGTCACCCTTATTTTAGGGGGGGAGCCGTTGGTGTTATGGAGTAGGTGGAAAGCTGTCGCAGTCACTATCGGCCATACGCTCCCCCAAACAGCCTTGTTCGTGAACCCCAACGTAGGTCAGCCTTTAGGTCATGCTTATGTGCATCATATTGAGACCTAGTGGGGCCCACTTGGTCCTTTGTAGGAGACTCACCTCTAAAGCATCCCTACATGCTAAATGTTGCATCTTTGAGGATAACGTGGTCATTTGACGGACTGATTTGGAAAAAAACGTGTTGGAAGTAAGGGTGTGGGTAATGAAAAAATAGAGAGAAAAAAAAACAAGAACAAAAAAAAAAAAAGAGTTTCGTAGTTTTAGAGTTTTTTTATGGCTTTTATTTTTCACAATTCCAAAATTCAAAAGGACTTTTTTTACCTTTCACACTCATTTTCTCAAAAACATCAAAAAGATTTTCCTTTGTTTCGTTTAGCATGCATTCACAATTCGAAAACTTCAAAAACAATTTTTTTTTCATTCATGGGATGTGTTTATAAAAGAAAATGCAAAAAAAAGTGGTGTTAGAAATTTTTTACATTTCGTATAACGAAAATACCAAAAAGATTTTTCTTTCATAGTTGTTGATGTCATTTTTCTGCGAAGTATCAAAATGAAAACTCAAAAGATTTTATTAACATGGTTCATCGTCTGTCTTTGGTCGTATCTCTTAAGTCAGGGTCTAGCCTGTTATTTAATCATTAATTGACCAATTTGGACGAACTACGCACCCCTGATTCTCCTCTTTCGGGATGTGAGATACGTAGGCAACCTATTGTGGGTTCGGGGATCTTATTTCAAAAATTCAAAAAAATATTTTTATTCACTCTTCATTTAGAGTAGGTGTTTCATATACATCTTTAAGAGAAAACTACAAAAAGATTTTCCTTTAATAGGTTCAAGTTTTATTTTCGCATGAAATTCAAAATTGAAAACCCAAAAAAGAGTTTCTTTGGTAAACATAGGTTTCACTTTGTTTAGGGATGTTAAGCCTAAAAAATAGTCAATTCTTTTGACAATTTGTTATTTTCTGTTCTTCTTAAAGTTTCAAGAAAAAAGGAAAAAAAAGAGGACAAAGAGTTCAATTGGCCATTTTGGCACGGCTTCACGAACTACGCACACCTGATTCTCCTCTCTCGGGGGTGAGATACGTAGGCGCCCTTCTTGGGTTCGCTGATCTTTATAAAAAAAAAAGAAAAAAGAAGAGGTTTTGAAAAACTGTTGAACTCTAACCATTTGCTATCTCTTGTCCAGTTAGTTTAAGGTGGTTGGTTTGTGGCATTTTGGCTGGTCCTCCATATTTCTCCAAGTCACAGAGGAAGTTATGGCCAACAAGGATACCAAGTTAGTTATCACTAATCAGATAGGGAGTTCGGGGAATGAGAATGTAGGAGATAATGAAGAGATTCGGAAATTAAGGCGGCAAATAATAGAAATATATCGAGCTTGGGCTAATGGGTTGCCGCCTCCTCTAGTTCCCACTTATAATCTGGAATATCTTTCTAGCTTGCCTCCCGTGTCACATGCACAATTTCCCATTTTTGTTGATATGCCACAACATGCATCAGGATCGACTCCGGGGCAACAATATCCAACCACTTCCAATGTTCACTTCCTCATTCCCCAATCCAAGACTACCACATACTCAACTCCAGCTGTTGTTCATGCTTTTGCGGCGCCACCCCCACCTGAAGCTCCTACTTTTGATGTCCATCCAAAGGTTGTGCCTCCCTACTCTACGAGAGAGCCTGATGTGAATATTTTTAGTGATCAACATTATGCTCTCGAGCCCACATTTAAGTCGACTAGTCCTTATGATTGCCCTCAACCGCCTGAATTTCCTCCTAACACTAAGAAACCTATTATGACAGAAGAACAAGACAAAATAGACAGAAAATTGAGAAGTTTGGAACTGACTATGAAAAACTTGCAAGGACTTGGGGGGTACAAAAGTGTCTCATATAAAGATCTGTGCATGTTTCCTGGTGTACATCTTCCTCTTGGTTTTAAAATGCCGAAGTTTGAGAAGTATAATGTACAGGGCGATCGATCCTGTAGCACATTTGAGACGCTATTGCAACCAGCTAAGGGGCGCTGGAGGGAAGGAAGAATTACTCATGACATATTTCGGTGAGAGTCTTTCAGGTCTAGCTTCAGAATGGTTTGTTGACCAAGACATCGACAAGTGGAACAACTGGGATGACCTTGCTAACGAATTCGTGCAACAATTTCAATACAATATGGAGTTGATTCCTGACGAGAAATCCCTGACTAATATAAAGAAAAAGAGTACTGAAACTTTCAGAGAGTATGCGATTAGATGGCGTGAACAAGTTGCTAGGGTGAAACCGCCAATGAAAGAAAGTAAGATAGTGGAGGCGTTTATTCAAGCGCAGGATGATATATATTATCAACACTTGTTACCTGCATTAGGCAAGCCATTTATTGAGGTCCTTAAAATGGGGGAGATGATAGAGGATGGAATTAAGACCGGTCGTATTGTGAGTTTTGCAACATTGAAAGAGACTACTCAAGCAATTCAAAAAGGTTCGGGAAGTGTTGGAGGAAAGAATAATGAGGAAGATGCATCTGCGATTATAGTTGGATAATAGGCACGGGTAAGAGGACCATATCATCGTTAACCACGGGCTCAAACCCAAGTTTATGACCACGTTCAACAGAATCTTTCCCAAAATCCATTATATTCCATTCCCCTATCTCCATATCAAGTGTATAATGCGCAACCATATGTTCAATCCCCATCTTACCCACACTGGTGCGCGCCAACTCTGTCGAGTTATCCTCCAGCTCCACATACATACCGAAGCCCTTCTAGGTCTGGTTTTCAATTTAAGCCAAATAATGAAATGAGAAAGAAGTCGAGGGATAACTTCACACCGATTGGAGAGTCGTATGCAAGTTTATTCCAGAGATTGGTACAGCAGGACATGATCACTCCTCTCCTTGGGTATACTCCTGAACCACATTCAAGAAGTTTTGATCCTAATGTACAATGTGCATATCATTCTGATGTTCAGGGTCACAGTATTGAAGATTGTCATGCTTTGAAAAGAGAAATTGAAAAGATGATTCAAGATAAATTAATCATGGTACAAAACATTGACAGTGAGGAAAGCTCTAGTCAATGCTGATATGCAAACCAGTGGCTAAGATGTCAGGATGAGCAATTGAGAAGTCACCCCTCTCCTTACTAGGAAGGGGTCTGGTAGCTTGTTTTATTTTATTTTCTGCTATCCGAATTATTTTAGGGTTGTAGTTCGGGATCTATCTTGTTTTGTTCTTTTGTTTATGTTCAAACCCTTCTATCTTTTGTTTCAACTAAATGAAGTGTCCCATTTTTCTTTGTTTTAATTATGTGTTATTTGTTTGTTTTCTTTATACAGTACATTTTATGTTGACTCTAGTGATATGACATGCTTGCGGAATTTTCATCCAAATCTTAAAGTCCAATTTAACCATGAAACATTAAATTAGAGGGTTAAGGTGAGAAAAAGCATCTGAGAAAAATTGATAGAGTGTTGACACATTTGGTGACCATGTTGAAGCCTTCTTTCAAAATTAAAGCAATTATTTTGAGAATCACAAGAATAACTTGGTCATCAATTAAAAAACAAAGCTCAATTAGGTCAAATAGCAGATGTGTGCTCCCGAGGAACAGAACAAAAATCAACTCCACGAAAGCATGAGTCATTCAATGTGAGGGATGTACAACGAAGGTGGAGTTGTATGTTCGACAAGTGTAAAAGAAGAGGTGACACATATGCTCGGGGCAAGTTAGTGTTATAAAACATGTCATAAGTGATATTGATTGTGCACTTTCACATTGCATGCTATGTACTAGCATCTTCAAGGATTGATATGACGAAGGCATTTCATTTTGTTATCCATATATTGTGTCATCCTTTGTGTACCCCATTTGAGTCTTAGTTTTATTTTCTTTCATACCCCTCTTTTGGAATCAAGATACAGTCAACAAAGTTCAAAAGATAAGTGTCGAGCAAAAGAATAGAGTCAAAAGTTTCAAAAAAAAAATGTGTCAAAAAGAAGGAAAAGAAAAAGTGTAAGGTTAAATCGAGTGAAAAAAAAAAGAAATCAGAATCAAGCAAAAGAACAAGCTGCCAGAACTACGCGTGACCTGATTCTCATCTCTCAGGGGTGAGATACATAGGCTGCCCTACTAAGGGTTCGGTCCAACCAAATAAACAATTTAGAATTGCCCAATCAAAAGAAACTGGGGCATGAGGTAATCCTCATTGTTTGATTCGATTCCAAAAGTTGTAAGTCCCACCAAATAAACAATTTATAATTGCCCAATCAAAAGAAACTGGGGCATGAGGTAATCCTCATTGTTTGAGTCGATTCCAAAAGTTGTAAGTCCTACCAAATAAATAATTTAGTATTTTCCAGTCAGAAGAAACTGGGGCATGAGTTAACCCTCATTATTTGAGTCAATTTCAAAAGTTGTAAGTCCCATCCCCACCTCAAGTGTTGTTTGGGCCTCATGCCATCATTTCTTTCTTTCTAATCCTATCCAAAAGCCAAGTTACAACCAAAGAAAGACCTTTAGATCAATCTTTGAGGATGTTAAGGCAAAACATGTAAAAGATATGAGGATGTATTTGGGAACTACTTGTCTTCCTCTGCACAAGGAATCAAGAGAGAAATAAAAATGTGAGAATCTTATCGGTAAAAAACCCTCACGGGCACCATAAGGCGATGGTAAGTTGAGAGAAATAAAAATGAGAGAGTCTTATTGGTGAAAACCCTCACGGGCACCGTAACACGATGGTAAGCTGAGAGAGATAACAATGAGAGAGTCTTATCGGTGAAAACCCTCACGGGCACTGTAAGACGATGGCGAGTTGAGACAAATGAAAATAAGAGAGTTTCATTGGTGAAAAAAACCCTCGCGGACACCATAAGGAAATGGTGATCTAAAAAATTAGAGAGGCTTGTTGGCAAAAACCCTTCAAGGCGCCACTAGCCGAATGAGGTCTTAAATGCAATTGGCAAAAGAAAGCAACTCACTTTCGGGTCATTAACTCAACAACAATTTGTGAGAGTTTGGATGGAAAGATCAGGCGGCTTAATCCAAAATGCATGGCATAATCATTACAGTTGATTGTCATTTAAGATAAAATTTTCATTTCTTTGTTTCAAATGGGGACATTCATTGTCTTCTCTTTATCTTTATTTTTATTTTCTTGAGTCAGTTATCCAAATAAAACAAAAGTTGTCATTTTTCTCTTGTTTTTGAGTCAAGTTCATGTCAAATCAAGCAAGAAAAGATTTCAAAACTGGCTACCAACTTCTTCAATTGCACAAAGCAAAACAAAAAGGCCAGCGCATGAAAGAGACATGATTGTGAGCCAAAAAAAGGGGTGTGCAGAAAGTTTTGCCAATAGACAAGTCTGGAAACTCATAAAAATACCAAGGTTTAAAGGGTTTATTCATGAAGCATGGCAAAGCAGAGATGCTTTCTTTATTTCAAAGTCACTCTTAATAATCCGAGTGTGGGTCAATGAAACGACAAAGCAGGGGCAAGTGCCAACAATCTGAAACAAAATGAAGGGAATGAACACTAGAGCAGGTGTCGGGATAGACAAGTGCCGCAAGCCATCACTAAGGTCTTAACTGACAAATTTTCTTTGATGAAACAAGGCAAATTCATTTCACTTAATTCAGCTACCATTGGAAATGCCCATCCGTGGAAATTTACCTTCTGTTCAGGACCCTCCTGAAAAATGGGATTTTACCTTCTGTTCAGGACCCTCCTGAAAAATGGGAATTTACTTTCAGTTCAGGACCCTCCTGAAAAATGGGATTTTACTTTCTGTTCAGGACCCTCCTGAAGAATTGGAATTTACTTTCAATTCAGGACCCTCCTGAAAAATGGAACTTTACCTTCAGTTGAGGACCCTTCTGAAAAATGGGATTTTACTTTCTGTTCAGGACCCTACTGAAAAATGGGAATTTACTTTCAGTTCAGGACCCTCCTGAAAAATGGGATTTTACTTTCTGTTCAGGACCCTCCTGAAGAATGGGAATTTACTTTCAGTTTAGGACCCTCCTGAAAAATGAGATTTTACTTTCTGTTCAGGACCCTCCTGAAGAATGGGATTTTACTTTCTGTTCAGGACCCTCCTGAAGAATGGGAATTTACTTTTAGTTCAGGACCCTCCTGAAAAATGGGATTTTACTTTCAGTTCAGGATCCTCCTAAAAAATGGGTCTTTACCTTCTGTTCAGGACCCTCCTGAAGAATGGGAATTTACTTTCAGTTCAGGACCCTCCTGAAAAATAGGATTTTACCTTCAATTTAGGACCCTCCTGAAAAATGGGATTTTACCTTCTGTTCAGGACCCTCCTGAAAAATGGGAATTTACTTTTAGTTCAGGAGCATCCAGAAGAATGGGATTTTACTTTCTGTTCAGGACCCTCCTGAAGAATGAGAATTTACTTTCAGTTCAGGACCCTCCTGAAAAATGGGATTTTACCTTCAGTTCAGGACCCTCCTAAAAATTGGGATTTTACTCTCAGTTCAGGACCCTCCTGAAGAATGGGAATTTACTCTCTGTTCAGGACCCTCCTGAAAAATGAGATTTTACTTTCTGTTCAGGACCCTCCTGAAGAATGGGAATTTACCTTCAGTTCAGGACCCTCCTGAAGAATGGGATTTTACCTTCTGTTCAGGTCCCTCCTGAAAAATGGGATTTTACTTTCAGTTCAGGACCCTCCTGAAAAATGGAATTTTACTTTCTTTTCAGGACCCTCCTGAAGAATGGGAATTTACTTTCAGTTCAGGACCTCCTGAAAATGGGACTTTACCTTCTGTTCAGGACCCTCCTGAAAAATGGGATTTTACTTTCTGTTCAGGACCCTCCTGAAAAATGGGATTTTACTTTCTGTTCAGGACCCTCCTCAAGAATGGGATTTTACTTTCTGTTCAGGACCCTCCTGAAGAATGGGAATTTACCTTCAGTTCAGGACCCTCCTGAAAAATGGGATTTTACCTTCAGCGCAGGACCCTCCTGAAAAATGGGATTTTACCTTCAGCTCAGGACCCTCCTGAAGAATGGGAATTTACTTTTAGTTCAGGACCCTCCTGAAATATGGGATTTTACTTTATGTTCAGGACCCTCCTGAAAAATGGGATTTTACTTTCTGTTCAGGACCCTCCTGAAAAATGGGATTTTACTTTCTGTTCAGGACCCTCCTGAAAAATGGGATTTTACTTTCTGTTCAGGACCCTCCTGAAAAATGGGATTTTACTTTCTTTTCAGGACCCTCCTGAAAAATGGGACTTTACTTCATTTTCAAGACTCTCCTAAAAAATGGGAGTTTACTTTATGTTCAGGACCCTCCTGAAAAAATAGGATTTTACTTTCTGTTCAGGACCCTCCTGAAAAATGGGAGTTTACTTTATGTTCAGGACCCTCCTGAAAAATAAGATTTTACTTTATGTTCAGGCCCCTCCTGAAAAATGGGACTTTACTTTATGTTCAGGACCCTCCTGAATAATGAGATTTTACTTTCTGTTCAGGACTCTCCTGAAAAATGAGATTTTACTTTCTGTTTAGGATCCTTTTGAAAAATGAGATTTTACTTTCTGTTCGGGTTCCTCCTGAAAAATGGGACCACTCTTTCAAAAATGAAATACTGTCTTATGATAATCCTTGTGTGGGAAATTTGAGCAACATTTGTAAGGAGACGAACTTCCTTATTTGGTAAATCCAGCAACATTTGTGAGGAAACACACTTTCTTGTTTGGTAATTCAAGCGGTATTTGTAAGGAGATGCACTTCCTTGTGTGGGAAATTCAAGCAAACATTTGTAAGGAGATGCACTTTCTTGTTTAATAATTCAAGCAACATTTGTAAGGAGACGCACTTCCTTGTTTGGTAATTCGATTGACACTTGTAAGGAAACGTACTTCCTTGTTCGGGTAATTCCAACAACATTTATAAGGGGACGCACTTCCTTGTTTTGACAATTCAAGCAATATTTGTAAGGAGACACACTTTCTTATTTTGATAATTCAAGCAACATTTGTAAGGAGACGCACTTCCTTGTTGGGTAATTCAAGTGACATTTGTAAGGAGATGCACTTCCTTGTTTAGGTAATTCAAACGACATTTGATAAGGAGACGCACTTCCTTGTTTGGGGTAATTCAAGCAACATTTGTAAGGAGACGCACTTCCTGGTTTGGGCAATTCAAGAAACATTTGTAAGGAGACGCACTTCCTTGTTTGAGTAATTCAAGAGGCATTGGTAAGGAAATGCACTTCCTTATTTTGATAATTCAAGCAACATTGGTGATGCACTTTCTAACTTAAGTCTTGATTCCTAGAAGAAGCACTTTCTAGCCGAGTTATTGCACTTAATCCTTAGGAGACGCACTTCCTTGCTAGTTTTCATTTTTCAGGTGACACACTTTTAACTTAAACTTGTATCTCTAGAAGACGCACTTTCTAGTTAGAATCCCTCACTTTAATTCTTAGGAGACGCACTTCCTAGTCTTGCTTATTCAATTGTACTCTCAAGAGATGCATTTCTTGGTCAGAGTCTTGATTCATTATTGCAACATGCAAGTAGGTATGATGTAACTTTTCCAAAAGTCTTCTGATGATAAACTGGGGAAAAAATTCAATTTCTATTTTTGAAACTTTACTTTTCTGGCAAATAAAACCTCTTTATAATAATATTTGTTTGGGATAATTTTCTTTTTAGTTTTGATGTGATTTCAGGAGCCTGCCCGAAGCACAGGGCGAATAAATGGAAAACCAAGCAACAGGGTGAAGAAGTTGAAAGCATGGCAACAAGTTGATGAAATAGCAAGTCAGGAACCCGCCTGGAGAACAGGGTGAAGAAATTGAAAGGCAAGCAACAAGTTAAAGAAATTGCAAGTCAGGAGCCCGCCTGAAGAATAGGGTGATGAAACTCAAGTCAAAAGTCCAGAAGAAGCTGCATAGATAGGATTTTGTAATTTCATTTATGTTTTTAACTTGTAATTTTCATTTTTGATGTAATAACAGAGCCACGGACTGGAACCTCGACGGAACCTCACTTGACTCTCCAACTCGGCATAGTCCTTCTCTTTCCAATCCTTTGAAATACCTGTGACTTGATTCTCTCATAACTTGGATAGGTAGGATGTCTTAAGTCAAGACCCGGTTGTCCTTCTTCCTTCTGTTTCTTTCTTTGAATAATGGTCGGGTCAAAATTTGGTCTCGCTGTCTACTTCTTTATCTAAAAACACTTCGTGTTTACATTCAAAGGGGGCATGATGTAGACACCTAATTTTGTCCCTCCCGAAGTCTAATTTTATTCATTTTTAGTTCACCTTACCATGTGTCCAACCCCATGTAATTATATCCCACAAAAATACAAAAATAAACAAAAAAAATACCTCTAACTAATTTATCTTATCCTAACAACCTACCCAATCAAAAGCTTCCACCTACCCTAACTACCCATGTGATCCCCCCCTCCTTTTTCTTGTCCACAAAGAAAGAATATATGGGGGACCCACCAAAATTTCAATATCATAACAAATCCATGCCCATTATAAAAGAAAAATTCTAAGAGGAAAAAGGAGAGGCTCATTCTTTGATCATCATCTTCTCCACAATAACAACAATCACAAAATAATCTTCCTCACAAGAACAAGAACAACAACAACAAAAAAAAAAAAAAAAAAAGTAACCGGTGAACAGTAACGACGTGAAAAGTGACGGTGAATGGGTCATTATTTGTCGAGTTGGATTGTTGGTGTTAAGGTTCGGCTCGAGGTTTCCGAGTGCGGACTCTCTTTATTCGAATAACATTGAGTTTGAAACCTTCAAATTTAAGGTCCAATTCTTTATTCTCTTTTATTTAATTCTTATGTGATTGTGATTGCGTGTGATTCGATACCGTGGTTTGTTTGTTGATGTGAACTGTTGGTGACATTTGGGTGTGTGATGTGTGTAGACACGTGATTTTTGATCCTCTCTAAATTTTTACTTGTTTATCGATACTAAATATTTATATTTATATTTAGTCATATATTATTTTGACAATTATTTTATTTTAATATAATATAAATAATTAAATGAATTTAATTTTAGGATATTATTCTGTTTTTTTTTAAAGAAAAAAAAAATAAAAAAAAAATAGTTTTGTACTATCTTAATTATATAATTTAATTTTGACTATTTTTAGATTGTTATTGTATTTTTGTTTTCTTTAAATATAAAAATTAATTAATTATTATTATTATTATTATTTTATTTGTTACTATTATCTATTTATTTATTTATTTATTTATTAATTATTTTTCGTTATTAAAAAAAAATAAAAATAAAAAAATCTTAAAACCTACCCTAACCCCCCACGTTCCCCACACTTCCCTCAACCTCCCCCCACTATTCCACAACTACATACCCACTCCCACTACAACTCACACAAGACTACACATGCACAATATATATTACATGCACAAGGAAAAAAAAGAGGACGGTCAGAGAAAAAAAACGGACATCCATCAAGATCAGATAAAAAAAAAGCAGAGAGAAGAAAAATCAAAGGGAAAGAATCAGAGTTAAAGGTTTTGTTTGCGGTTTTCAAGTTGGTGGCTTCTGAAAATTAGATATTGTTAACTTTCAAAATCAAAAGATTATACTCGTTTATTTATCTCGAATTCACCTCCCAAAGGTAACACTCAATTTCATTGTATAATTTAATATCGCAAATGTGCGAAACTTGATTTCAATGTCATGAATTACGTTACCCAGATTTCACGTGTTCTTAAACGGTTATTACTTGTTGGCGTTATAATATGAAATATATTTAGTGTCTCTTTCTGTTGTATCTTTAAATCAAGAGCAGAAACCTTCTATTAACGGATTTTATTTTAAAGCCGATATGTTCATACGTATGATTATCATGTTTTGAAAATAAGTTAAAGTTAAACAATAGGTTGTTGATTTTATTTGCATCTCTGTTTGTCTTGAAAAACTATGTAGATAATATTTTCTTTTGTGTTGTATTGGTCGAGAAGTTAAGTGTATGTATCTACAAATATTACCTTGTAATTAGCATTCAATATAATAAAGTATATAAACAAAGTGTTTGCATTAAAGAAATCACAGACGGAGAGAAGAATAAAAGAAATAAAACATGGTAGGAGAAATTATCATTAAAATGAAGAAACTGTTTTTAATTTTAATTCGAAGATTAACTGGGTGGTTATTTAATTTGGAATTTAAATTCATAGGAATAAACAATTTTTGATTTCATTATTTTTTTATTTTTTTCCTTGTCTTGTAAATTTCCGTGCTCTTGATTAGATTAGTTGATTTAATTTGTATAATAAAAATATCTACAGTGTATTGAATTGTGAGAAAAATGTAAATGAGCATATGATTTTTAAAAAATATTTTTTTTTTAGGAGTGCAAGTAGATATATATTATTGTTAAAGTATTGTTAAATATATTTATTGCTAAATTAATCAAATTTTTATTAATAATTTGAGAAATGATGAGACAGGATACAAATTTATTCAAGACTAATTACATGATAAAAGAAAAGAGAGAAAAAAAAAACTGCAAGGGAGCGAGGTGAGTTATGGAATAATCTAAAACTCGTTGTAGAATAAAGAGCAAAAAGAATAAAAATGGGTAAGAAAAATTGTCTCGAGTTTACAAGAGACGGAATAAATTTATTTTAATGCTAGATAAGCTTTAGGCATGTTTAATATCTTCGTCTCAATTAAGAATGCGGTGTACGCATCTTTCCGACACATTTAAAATTTAAGGATGTAAAAAATACACCTTGGCAAATACTTTTCTAAAATTAACTTGACAAATATTTTTAAACTTTCACAGATTTATTTAATATGAAATAATAGACGAGTTTTAGTATAATAAAATGAGCGATTTTAGGGCCTACTAACATAATTATCAAAATAATTTAAGTCAAGATAAGTCAATAAAAGCGACCGTGCTAGAACCACGGGACTCGAGGGGTGCCTCACACCTTCCCCTCGATCAACAGAATTCCTTACCCATTTTCTGTTTTCGCAGACCAAATAAGAGTCATTTCCTTTTGATTAGGGATTCAAAAAAGGTGACTTGGAACACCAAAACTAAATTTCAAGTGGCGACTCTGTAAATAATTTAATCCCTATTCAATATCGTCACTTTAATTGGAAAAACCCTTCGACTCGGCCTTTGAGCGGAAAAAGGGGTGTGACATCTTTGGCGACTCTGCTGGGGACTAAATAAGAATTCGAGCTTTGATATTGACTTTACTTGCTTTAATTATTTTATAATGTGTTTATTGGCCTCATGTGCTACTTGTCACTCATTTACTGCTTTGATATTATTTGAACTGTATTATATATTGTCTTCTATCGCGTACCCCTCTGAGTCTCTGAAATAGGATAGAGGGAATGCAGCATATGCATCCCACCTTCTTTTTGAGATAACCGGAGTGTCAAGACACCTGGTGAAGGATATAGTCACACATGTTAGGCGGGGTTCGGATCGACAACGAAGGCGGTGTTGCCCTGCTACCGACCAAGTTGTCCCTCCCCGGCTCGAGTGTCCGCTCGAGTAAGCCAGTCTAGACACTTATCCCTATTAGGATTTAACTTAGAAGAACTGAAAACTCAGAATCTGGTTATCCCTATTAGGTACCGCTTTATTTGCATCATATGCATTCGACTTAGCGGGACTCGGCACAGGGGCTGGGTCTGTCTAGTACAGGTCACCTACTTAATAAAGACCAACATGTGCATCCTATGTGCTCTTTGATATTTGTTTGGAAGGCTATTTGTGTGTTGACCGGCTTTTAGGCAACATTGAAATGCAAGAGATTAAATTATCGTCACATTTAGTGAATCATTTTTGAAAGAAAAATTTTATTTTATTTTTAAAAAAAAATAGAAATTTTTTAGTAACATAGTTTTACGGTTTTTATGAACTACGAGGGTCTGATTCTCACATATTTGTGAGATACGTAGGAAGTCCCTCCCAGGATACGACCTTATCTTTTAAAGAAAAATTTTGTTCATAGATTTATTGGAAAATATTTTAAAAATATGATTATTTTTCATAATTATTTTTCTAATTTTCAAGTCCAATTTTCATATATTTCAACAGCCCGGAATCTTTAGGGATCATGAGGCTAAGAAAAAAATAAAAAATAAAAATAAAATATATAGTAAAATAATAATAATAATAAATAATAATAATAATAATAATAACAATAAAATAAAAATATATTTCAAAAGCCCGGAATCTTTAGGGATCATGAGGCTAAGTTTTACAAAATATATATATATATATATATATATATATATATATATATATATATTAATTTTAACAAGTCCTAAACCTTTAGGGTCATGAGACTGAAAATTTTATACAACTTCATACATAAAACGGTCATTCTATTCTTCTTTATTTCTGAGTCCTTTTATTTTATTTTTACTTAGGGAATATTGTCTTCAAACATATAGATAAAATTGTCTAGAAGTCTGTTATAGCAAAATTTTTGATAGGGTCAATTTAAATAAAAAAAAATAAAAAAATAAATTACCAATCTTGTTTCTCTCGCTTCAATTTTTGATAAAATTGTTCTTTGTAACTAAGTTTAAATAATGGTCGCACTAAGTTTTACAAGTTAAGTTATAAATTCTTTTCAAAATTAATAAATTAAGTTTTGTCTAAGTCTAGATATTTATTAATTTTATGTCCCTTTCAATAGGTATAAAATGTCCCCCCCTGTTCGTGGAGAGCGTCCAAAGAGAAAGAGAGATGGGAATGTACCGGTTCAGGTTGTGGATTGTACCCCTCTGCAACTCTGGTTATGGTGGAATGCAATCGATACATTTGATTATGACGAAATACATAAGTACTTGGGTTTTTTAACGAGTATCATGAGAATCAACCCTAATAGGGAGGTGATTGATGCATTACTGAATTTCTGGGACCCAAATAATAATGTATTCCGTTTTTCAGATTTTGAGTTGACACCTACTTTAGAAGAGATAGCAGGCTATGTTGGATATGGTGATATGCATCGGAAGAAACTTATAGCCCCAAGACTTATTTCAATAAATAAATTTTGCAAGCTCATGAACCTAAGGAACACAAAAGAAGAATCAATGAAAAAAGGTTGGGTTTCCTTGCAGTTTTTGTATGACAGATACGGAAGGCAAGAGGGGTTTCAGAAGTACGGTAAAGAACTTTGTAATAAGGGAAGTTTTGAGACTTGGAAAGTTCACAGACGATTTGCATTCATGGTAGCCTTTTTGGGCACTATGGTCTTCCCAAGAAGAGAAGAAAAAATTAATATTCGTTTAGCGGGAGTGGTACAGATACTGATTAAGAAAGATTACACCATGATACCAATGATCCTAGCTGATATTTACCGTGCTCTGACTGTTTGTCAGAAAGGAAAAAGTTTTTTCGAGGGATGTAATATCTTGTTACAGATGTGGATTGTAGAGCATCTTTATCAACGTCCTACATTGACAAGGTTCAATCCCGAGCGATTCAATCGAATCAACGATTACGAGGAAAGGATGGAGAAATATAAATGTCCAAAAGAAATTGGAGATTGGGTTAAACTTTTTCATTCTTTGACAACAGATATAATCACTTGGAATCTCCATTGGTTCCCTTGGAGGCAAGTCATATATAGTTCTGTCATCCGTCCGTTCTTGTTATTAATGGGTATTAGAGGTGTTCAACCGTATGTTCCATTGAGAGTTCTACGTCAGCTAGGCAGACGTCAAATAATTCCCGTAACGGAAGACATGGCTGAGTTCGTATTTGAGGTCAGACCAGAGATTTCACTTCCAGAAGATTTGGCCCAGCAGATTTGGGAGGGTCGCCGTATTATGGGAATCGAAACGATGGTCATAGAGCGTGAGAAAGGAGAAGTGCACCCAGATTATCGGGAATGGTTTGAAGAACAGTCGAGTCCTCCAGTCAGACCAGAAAAATCGGTTAAAGGACCTATAGATCAGGAAGCTGCAATCAGGATAGGAATTGAAAGAGCCATGCGAGAACATCAGGAAGCCAACCAAATTTTGAGAGAAGAATTAGAGCATGCCAGGGCAAAAATAGACGAACAACAAAGGGAATTCTCTGAAGAGAAAGCTAAATCAGCAGCTATTGAGGTTGCACTTCGGGGACAAATCAAGTTTGCTACCACTAGAGGGTCACACGTTGCAGAACTTGCCGCATCTCGCCGACAACGACTTCAAGAAGTTGAAAAGAATATGCAAGAAGAATTTGATCGAGAGAGATCTCAATGGATTTGTGAAAGGGGAATATTGCGAGAACAGTTGGAGGTTGTTTCCGCTCGTGAACAATGTGCAAGAGAGATGGTTGATTTCCGAGATCGACAGGCTCAGGAATGGGATCAGGCTTTCAGTTCTCTTCGAGGGAAGGTCCACCGTGTAGCAAAGGATACTGCCAGAATGGGCTTAGATTATCAGCAGCTGGATTGTGAGGATTTTTTTGCACAAGTACCTGCTTTCGCACATCGACTCACTACTTCATTGGAGGACATATAACTGAGTTTGGGAGGACATATTAAATCGAAATCTCCTTGAAAGGATCGTTGTTTTCTTTGTCATAGTTTTTTCATTTTCAGTTTTAAATTTTTTTTCTTGTTTAGATATTATGTCTTTTAGTTTTCAGATGTCAGTTAGTAGGTTTTATTTTAGGAGTTGGGTCAGTTATTTTATCGTAGAATATAATGAAGTTGAACGTTTATTTCTATATATATTACATATGTTTTACTTCACTTTATTTATTTTCTTCAATAATAATATTAAAAAAATAAAATAAAAAAATTGTTAAATTACACCCGAACTACGCAAGATCTGATTCATGTCCTGACATGATACGTAGGCAACCCTCCAAAGGGTTCGATCATAACTTTTGAAAATATGCCTAGAAAAGCCGGGATGAAACACAAAGCTTCCATGATAGGTTGGGAAATGCATATAGATACATGACATATAATGTGGCTTTATAATGTGTTAAATATATAACACTCACTTGTTTGCTACTTGATTACAGAAAGATAAAATAATTGGTGGTTGGTTTGTGGTTTAAACTGGCATCACATCCGTATAATACCAGATACAAGGGTAAAAGAAGAATGACTCGCAGAGAAGATATAGAGTCTGATAGTGAAGAAGAGCAGAATCAGTTGACTTCGCAGGAAGTAGCATCAATGGAAGAAATAAAGTCATTAAAACAACAGATGGCGGAGATGTACAAAGCTTGGTTGAATGGACAAGCCCCGCCTTCTTTAATCCCTGGACTTTCAGCTTCAAATGATCCAAATTCTGACCCAGCTCAAACTAGTGATCCATTTTACCCACCAGGGTTTGGCCCATTCGCTACTATGTCTGGAGTTGCTGGTACTTCTACCGTGCGCCCACCAAATCCATCTGTCGCAAATAACCCACTTTTTACTTCTGTAGCGCCAGCTACTGTGGGAATTCAACCGACAATACCAAAGAATATGGGAAAACCAAATCATGATATGTTATATCCTCCTGAAATGACTTTCAAATCACAAAATCCACATTATCATGTTCATCAACGTGATACTCCTATCGTGATTGAGAAGATTGCTAAGAATGAGGAACATGAGGAGATGGCTAGAAAAGTGAGAAGCCTGGAACAAAGTATGAGAAATATGCAAGGAGTAGGTGGACCAAAAAGTGTTTCGTACAAGGATTTATGTATGTTTCCTGATGTCCATTTGCCGATAGGGTTCAAAATGCCAAAATTTGACAAATATGAAGGACATGGCGATCCTGTAGCTCATTTGAAAAAGTTTTGCAATCAATTAAGGGGAGCAGGAGGAAAAGAAGAATTATTGATGGCGTACTTTGGAGAAAGCCTTACAGGGATAGCTTCTGAATGGTTCATTGACCAAGACATTTCCCGTTGGCATGTGTGGGACGACATGGCTCGAGATTTTGTTCAACAATTTCAGTATAACATTGAGATAGTTCCAGATCGCACTACGCTTGCCAACATGCGAAAAAAGATGACTGAAAGTTTTTGAGAATATGCCGTCAGATGGAGAGAGCAGGCTTCAAGAGTTAGACCATCGATAAAAGAATCTGAAATGATTGATATTTTTCTGCAAGCACAAGAACCTGATTATTTTCATCATTTGCTTTCTACTATCGGAAGCACATTTGCAGAAGTTATCAAAGTTGGAGAGATGGTAGAAAATGGAATCAAATCAGGAAAGATCATCAGCCAGGCCGCTTTGAAAGCAACAACACAGGCAATTCAAAGTGGTACAGGAATTTTTGGGGGAAAGAAAAGAAAAGAGGATGTAGCAACTGTCATGGCAGGTCCACGGCAAAATTGGAGAGGTGCGCGTCAACCATACGAGCAAAATCCATTATATTTTGTTCCATCTCCCCAATATCCTATTTACAATACACAACCATATGCTCGAGGTCCTTCTTACCCGCAGTGGCGTACACCAGCAATCCAAAATCATTCAATGGCCCCGCAAGTTCAAAGAGGCCCTCCGAGGTCTAATTTTCGGCCTAGAGCAGAATTCAAAAGGGATAACATGGTAAAAGATAATATCACTCCTATTGGGATATCTTACACCAGTTTATTTCATAAACTGAGAAAAATGAATGTTCTAAACCCAATTGAGAGAAGGATCCCGAATCCTCCTCCGAAGAATTTGGACTATTCTAGAAGATGTGAATACTGTTCTGATGCCCCAGGGCACGACACAGAGAAATGTTGGTATCTGAAAAGAGCCATTCAAGAGTTGATTAATACCCAACAGATTATGGTAGAAAGTCCAAGCGCTCCAAATGTCAATCAAAATCCACTGCCAGATCATAATGAAACAAACATGCTCGATGTGATACTCAGTGGTGAAGACACTACGATTCCCTTTAAATCGATCATTAAAATTAAAACTGATTTGGAAAAATCAGCAAATGCTGTAGATTTAACGAAAGAAAAACCTGCAGAAGCAGAGGTGGTGATAGCAAAACCCGAATCATCGAATGATCCCTTGGCGATGGGGAAAGAGATTTCAGAAAATATTGGGTCAAGTCAAATAAAGCCGAAACTCATTATTCCTGGAAGATCCAATAAGCCTCTTTTAATCATAAAAGGAGCTCCTGTAGTTCCTATTGTTATTAAACTAGTGTCACAGCTGCCTATGGTTGATACCAAGGCAGTCCCTTGGAATTATAATCACGTTGTGGTGATGCACAAGGGGAAAGAAGTGATTGAAGATGTAGATGAAGTAGGGGGATTAACTCGATCTGAAACATGTTATGTTCCCGTAGAGTTAAGAAAGAATAAACAAGGCGGTGAAGAATGAATGACAGTCAAGAAGCCTGTCACTGATGAAGAAGCTGAAGAATTCTTAAAGAAAATGAAATTGCCAGAATATTCTGTTATAGAACAGTTGAAGAAGACACCAACACAGATTTCTTTGTTGTCTTTATTGATACATTCAGAGGAACACCGCAAGGCTGTAATGAAGATTCTTAATGAAGCATGTGTTCCTAGTGAGATTAGAGTAAATCAGCTGGAAAAAGTTGTTGGAAGGATCGTTGAAGCAAATAAAATTGCTTTTTCAGATGATGAACTGCCCATAGAAGGTACGGAGCATAACAAAGGTCTGTACATTTCTGTGAAATGCGAACATTCCATCATCACTCGAGTGTTAATTGATGGAGGATCAGGCGCTAACATTTGTCCTATGTCAACTTTACAAAAGTTGAATGTTAATGTGGAAAGAATCCGACCTAACAATGTGTGTGTCAAAGGTTTTGACGGATCAAAAACTGATGCCATTGGTGAAATAGAGCTCATATTGACAATTGGGCCTGTGGATTTTTCTATGGATTTTCAAGTACTGAACCTTGATGCTTCATATAATATGTTATTGGGAAGGCCATGGATTCATAGGGCTAAAGCAGTCGCATCAACATTGCATCAAATGGTCAAATTCGAATATGACAGGCAAGAGATAGTAGTTCATGGTGAAAGAGACTTATCAATGTATAAAGACTACTCTGTTTCTTCCATCGAAACAAATACTGCCAATGTGTTAATTCATCAAGCTTCTGAGGTAGTGGCTGTTGAGCATATCCTCGAGGGGAATCTCATCGCAAGACCACAATTGTCCTCTACATCTGTTATGGTAGTGAATGAAATGTTGAAGCATGGTTTTGAACCAGGAAAAGGTCTAGGGATGTTTTTGCAAGGCATAGTTCATCCGGTAAACCTCTATGAGAACTTTGGTACGTTTGGTCTGGGATACGAGCCTACTGCTGAAGATATAAAGAAGGCTAAAAAGCATAAGAAAGAGTCGTGGTCACTTGCCAAGCCTATACCGCCACTTTATGAGTCTTTCATCAAATTCAGTGTTGTTGGATCCTCCAAGTTACCTGATGCAAAATCAATGAATGATGATGATACAGAGTTGATTGACCTTTTTCAGAATATGTTCATTGAAGCAGATATGGTTGAAATTGGGGAAGGTACCAGTAATGCAGATGTGCAGTTTGTCGGCCTTGATGTCCAGCTTAACAATTGGGAGGCCACTCCTCTCCCTATTATAAAAGAGTCTTGGTAGTTTGTTTGTTTTCTTACAGTCTTAGCAGTTTGTTTGTTTTCTTACAATCTTAGTAGTTTGTTTGTTTTTACTTCTGTAATTTAAATTATTCTAGGATTATAATTCAGAACTTTTATGTTAGGTTAAAACCTTTCTATCTATGTTTCTAATTAAGTGCAGTTTCCTTTTGTTTTATTTTAAGTCTGATTTTTATTTATTTTCTATCATACAGTTCTTTCTATGCCGATTCTAATGACATGACATGCTTGAAGAATTGTTCTCCAGAGTTAAAAAACCAATCTAATTTTGAAATAATGAATAAGGAGGTTGAATGCAATGAAGAGGAAGCATTTGAGGATATAAGCAAAGATTTCAAACATTTTGAGAATAAGACAAATCCCAATTTGGAAGAAACTGAAGCGATCGATTTAGGAGATCTTGAAAATATTAGGGAGACTAAGATAAGTGTACATGTTCAACCGCAACAAAAGAAAGCTATAATTGAAGCTTTGCATGAGTATAAAGACATCTTTGCGTGGTCTTATGATGATATGCCCGGTTTAAGCACTGATTTGGTAGTTCACAAGTTGCCAATTGATCCTGCTTTTCCTCAAATCAAGCAAAAGTTAAGAAAATTCAAAACTGACATGAGTGTAAGAATTAAAGAAGAAATCACGAAGCAAGTTGAGGCTAAAGTCATTCGAGTGGCCCAGTACCCTATTTGGTTGGCAAATATTGTCCCTGTTCCAAAGAAGGACGACAAAGTTCGGATGTGTGTTGATTATCGCGATTTAAACAAAGCAAGTCCGAAAGATAATTTTCCACTTCCCAATATTCATATTTTATTGGACAATTGTGCCAAACATGATCTTGCTTCTTTTGTGGATTGTTATGCGGGGTATCACCAGATCATTATGGATCCAGAAGATGCGGAAAAGACATCATTTATTACTCCATGGGGAACATATTGTTATAGAGTTATGCCTTTTGGATTAAAGAATGCTGGGGCAACTTACATGAGGGCAATGACCACAATGTTTCATGACATGATGCACAAAGAGATTGAAGTTTATGTGGATGATGTGATCATTAAGTCGAGAGAGCAATCTGATCATATCAAAGATTTGATAAAATTCTTTGAAAGGCTTCGGAGGTATGATCTCAAACTTAATCCAGAAAAATGTGTATTTGGAGTTCCGTCAGGGAAACTTTTGGGTTTTATAGTCAGTCGACGTGGCATTGAGTTAGATCCTTCAAAAATAAAAGCTATCCAAGATTTACCTCCACCAAAAAATAAAACGGAGGTGATGAGTTTACTTGGAAGGTTGAATTATATCAGTAGATTCATTGCTCAGCTTACGACAACTTGTGAGCCAATATTCAAGTTGTTGAAGAAGAATGTTAAAGTTGAATGGACTGAAGAATGTCAAGAGGCATTTGACAGAATTAAGAGACACTTGTCGAATCCGCCTATTTTGGTTCCTCCAGAGCCAGGCCGACCTTTGATATTGTACATGTATGTTTTAGATAATTCTTTTGGCTGTGTATTGGGTCAACATGATGTCACTGGAAGAAAAGAACAAGCCATCTACTACCTCAGCAAAAAGTTTACCACTTATGAGGCTAAGTACACTCTTCTTGAGAAAACGTGCTGCGCCTTAACTTGGGTAGCCCAAAAGCTGAAATATTACTTGTCATCTTATACTACTTACCTCATATCTCGTATGGATCCTTTAAAGTACATCTTTCAGAAGCCTATGCCCACAGGCAGACTCGCGAAATGGCAGATGTTGCTTACAGAGTTTGATATTGTTTATGTGACACGAACTGCAATGAAAGCTCAAGCCTTGGCGGATCATTTGGCTGAAAATCCTATTGATGAGGAGTATGAGCCATTGAAGACTTATTTTCCAGATGAAGAGGTATTGTATGCTGATGAGTTTGTTTCAGAAGATTGTCATTCAGGCTGGAAGTTGTTCTTTGATGGAGCTGCTAATATAAAAGGAGTGGGGATAGGAGCGGTTCTTATTTCTGAATCAGGACAATATTATCCCATAACAGCCCAACTTCGATTCTACTGTACCAATAATATGGCAGAATACGAAGCTTGCATTCTAGGTTTGAGATTAGCCATTGACATGGGGGTCCAAGAATTGTTGGTATTAGGAGATTCAGATTTATTAGTCCACCAAATCCAAGGAGATTGGGAGACTCGTGATTCGAAACTCCTACCGTATAGAAGTTGTTTGCAAGATCTTTGTCAACGATTTTTATTAGTGAAGTTCAAACACATTCCCAGAGCTCATAATGAGATTGCTGATGCTTTGGCAACCTTATCTTCGATGCTTCAACATCCCGATAAAACTTATATTGACCCTTTGCATATACAGATTCATGATCAACATGCATATTGTAATGTGGTTGAAGAAGAATTTGATGGGGAGCCTTGGTTCTATGATATCAAAGAATATATTCAGACTGGGAAGTATCCTGTACATGCTGATGGTAATCAAAAGAGAACCATTCGACGTTTGTCTAGTGGATTTTTCTTCAGTGGAGGAATCTTGTATAAGAGGACTCCTGATTTGGGACTTTTGAGATGTGTAAATGATAAAGAAGCTTCAAAAATCATGACCGAAGTACATTCTGGTATTTGTGGACCACACATGAGTGGATATGTTTTGGCAAAGAAAATACTCCGAGCCGGTTATTATTGGCTCACCATGGAGCGAGATTCCATAAACTTCGTTCGTAAATGTCATAAATGCCAGGTACATGGAGACTTGATACATTCCCCTCCATCCGAGTTGCATATAATGACTGCTCCATGGCCTTTTATGGCTTGGGGAATGGACGTAATTGAACCAATTGAACCAAAGGCCTCGAATGGACATAGGTTCATCTTGGTAGCCATTGATTATTTCACGAAATGGGTAGAAGCAGTGACTTTCAAGTCAGTGACCAAGAAAGTTGTGGTTGATTTTATTCACTCCAACATCATTTGTCGTTTCGGCATTCCAAAGATAATTGTCACGAATAATGCCGCGAATCTCAATAGTCATCTGATGCAAGAAGTGTGCCAGCAATTTAAGATTATGCATCGAAATTCAACTCCTTATCGTCCAAAGGCGAATGGAGCTGTAGAAGCTGCCAACAATAACTTAAAGAAAATACTCCGTAAGATGGTACAAGGTCCCGACAATGGCACAAAAAGTTACCGTTTGCTTTGTTGGGTTATCGTACTACAGTTCGGACTTCAATTGGTGCAACTCCTTACTTGTTAGTGTATGGAACTGAAGCAGTTATACCTGCAGAAATTGAGATTCCATCTCTTCGAGTAGTTGTGGAAGCTGAAATTGATGAAGACCAATGGGTCAAGACTCGTTTGGAGCAATTAAGCTTGATTGATGAAAAAAGATTGACGTCAGTATGGCACGGACAACTATATCAGAAGAGAATGGCACGAGCATATAATAAAAAGGTGCGCCACAGACATTTTGAAGTTGGTCAGTTAGTACTAAGACGTATCCTTCCTCATCAGATTGAGGTCAAAGGCAAATTTTCTCCTAATTGGCATGGGCCATTCATAGTAAAGAAAGTGTTACCTAATGACGCGTTATATCTGACTGATGTAGAAGGAAAAATGGAAGGAATGCCGGTCAATGCTGATGCAGTTAAAAGATATTATGTATGATATTCATATACAATTATGTTATGTATGTTTTGTACTTATATTTTTAAAGATTGAAATGATGAAGGCATTTTGTTCTGCTATCTGAATAATATATAAACCTTTGCTTACCCCTTTGAGCCTTTATTTTTCTTCGAACCCCTCTTTTGGAATCAAAATAAAAGGTGTGTTAAAAAAAAAAAAAAGAACGATATTTCATGAACTACGTTTGACCTGATTCTTGCTATGACAAGATACGTAGGCAGCCCTACTCCGGGGTTCGGTCTAACCAGAAGAAAATTTAAATTACCCAGAATGAAATAAACTAGGGCAAAATTTATTTTCTTAAAAGGATAGATTCCAAAAGTTGTATGTTTCACTCAATGTTATAAATTTTTTGAGACTCATGCCTCCCTTTCTTTTTAACCCTATCCAAAAGCCAAGTTACAACCAAAGAAAGACCTTCGGATTAATCTTTGAGAATGTCAAGGCTAAACATATTATGAGTGCATGATATTTCATATTTTGGATGTTTATTAAATAAAAAAAAAAGTGATGAAAAATAAAAATGAGAGAGTCTTATTGGTGAAAACCCTTTCGGGCACCGTAAGACGACTGTGAGCTAAGGCAGGAATAAAAGGAGATAGACTCGTTGGCAAAACCCATTGAGGTGCCACTAGTTTAAGAAAGATTGTTATCAAGAAGGAACAAATTCAAGATTGGCTTAATTTAAAGCTCAATATGTGGACAAAAGTTGTAATGATTGGTGTGGGTAGATCTGGTTGTTTTATTCAAAATGCATGTCATAATCACCAGAATCGACTTCCACATTCAGATAAGTTTTCTCTTTGTTTTGGAAAAGAGATATCTATTGTCTTTTTATTTTGTTTTATTTTTATTTTTGATTTGTTGTGTCTTTGTCATCAAACAAAAATCTTTGTTGTCTTTTGAGTCAAATTCACATCAGGTCGAGTCAGAAAAGATTTCAAACTCGCTACCAACTCCTTTAAGGGTACAAAGCAAGACAAAGGGTCGATCTACAGAGACAACATTTCAAAGTAAAAGTAAGAAATATGATTTGAGTCGAGGATCTCAGTAGTCAGAATTCTGATTCAGAAATATGACAATTCAAAGAAGATTATCATGGATTGGAAAGGAGTCGAGCATGGCAAGTGCGAGAGCGGCCACTTCAAAAGCCAAAAGCCACAAACTAACCACCACATGTTTTAAAACTCACAATTTTTCTTTGTTTGGAACAGAGATGAAATAATGTTTTCAGCTAAAGGATGCAATTTTGACACTTCATTCAATGCAAGAAGCACGATTACAACGTCCGATACTGGATCTCGGTCATGATAAACTTTATTATTTGCGAGATATATTAAGATCCAGTAACACATAAATTTTTTCAGTACAAACTGGGGAAAAATTTTATGTGTGTTATATGGAAATTATTTTATGCACAGGACCCTCCTGAAGAATGGGAATCTGTTTTATGCTCAGGACCCTCCTGAAGAATGAGAATCTATTTTATGCTCAGGACCCTCCTGAATAATGGGAATCTATTTTATGCTCAGGACCCCCCTGAATAATGGAAATTTATTTTATGCTCAGGACTCTCCTGAAGAATGGAAATTTATTTTTATGCTCAAGACCCCCCTAAAGAATGGGAATTTATTTTATATACAGAACCCTCTTGAAGAATAGGATGTTATTTTTCTGTTTCACTATTTGCTTTGAGTTCAGGAGCCCGCCTGAAGAACAGGGTGAAAAAGTTGCAAGTCAGGAGCCCGCCTGAAGAACAGGGTGAAGAATTGCAAGTCAGGAGCCCGCCTGAAGAACAGGGTGAAAAGTTGCAAGTCAGGAGCCCGCCTGAAGAACAGGGTGAAAAGTTGCAAGTCAGGAGCCCGCCTGAAGAACAGGGTGAAGAATTGTAAATCCAGGAGCCCGCCTGAAGAACAGGGTGAAAAGTTGCAAGTCAGGAGCCCGCCTGAAGAACAGGGTGAAAAAGTTGCAAGTCAGGAGCCCGCCTGAAGATAGGGTGAAGAATTGTAAGTCCAGGATCCCACCTGAAGAACAGGGTGAAGAAAAAGAAAGTTCAGGAGCCCTCCTGAAGAACAGGGTGAAGAAATTATAAATCCAGGAGCCCGCCTGTAGACACCTAATTTCGTCCCTCCGCAATATCATTTTTACCCATTTTTACCTTATCCTACCGTGTACCCTCAATCATGTAATTATCCCTCCACAAATGACAAAAAAATCAAAACCAACTCTAAACAAATCTTATCCCAAAATCCCCACATAATCCCAATTGATAACAAATTAACAACCTTCCCAATTAAAAGTGGACACCTAACCCTTATCCCTCCAATTAAAAAACAACACCTACCTACCCTACTCTAACAAACCCTATCCCTACCCCTACCCCTACCCCACTACCCTACCCCACTACCCCATCCTAATATATACACACATATACACAATTAAAGAGGGGAAGAGACATCAGCAAAGGCAAAAGAAAAAAAAAAAAAGAGAAAATGGGCTCTCTCTCTCTCTAGTCTCTCACTCTCTCTCTTCAACAAATTTCGCCGGCGACCGGCCGCCGCTCCGTCCGACCAACGACGACGGCAGCAGCGCCGTCGTCTCTGTCTCTCTCCCCTCGCTACTCCGTCACCGACGAACCAGCCCCCATCGAAACAGAAAACCACAATCGCCGCCCCTTCCATCGTTTTCCCTCGCCGGCGCCGCTCTCTCTCCGATCTCGATCTCCCTCTTTCTCTCCGACGACGGTAACAGCGCCGTCGTCACTCCCTCTCTCCCCCTCTCTTTCTCTCCAAATAACAGCGACCAGCGGCGGCACTAGCTCCGTCACCGCCTAGATCTGCCGCCGCCGTCCTTTCTATCGCCGTGAGCTCACCGCCTCGATCTGTTGGGTTTTTTTTGATTTCTTGCTGTTTTGGTTGATTTTGGTTTCGTCTATTTCATGGTTCAACGTTGATAGTAAGTTTCAAGTCGACTTTATCGAATCTCGTTGTTGTGAGGTTGGGTTTCGTAGAGTAAAATTTTATTCACGGGTTTTGGAGCTGTCCGGTTATTATTTTAATACCGAGTTTTGGTTTGTTCGTCGTGAGGTTCTACGATCGAGTTTTGGTCTTCGGATTTCCTTATTATCGACAAAACGTTCTATCGAGGTCCATTTCTTAACTCGTCTCTTATATATATATATATGTTGTTGTTTGTTTTGATTGGTTGCGATGGCGAGTGGTGATTATAGTTTTGTTGAATTTTTGTTTATGTTGATGTTATGATTGTGATGCTTGGTTGTTTGGTTTTGGTAGATTAAGGCATAAACTTGATCATGTTCAATGGATGGACGGAAAGAAAGTCGGGGGGGGGGGGGGGGTGGAATTGGAAAAATTAACAAAAGGATAGATTCGGTTTAATTTGATTTATTGTCGGTATGAATCGTGGTAGGATTATGTCTTTAGTCTAGAACGGATAAGCAAATGGTAGGTTCGGGTAGGCAAAATTTAGGATTCGTGGCTTCGGTTGAATGTTGGAAATTCTGTGGAGTGTTTGAAATTTTGTTGAATAGTTTTATTTTTTTCCGCACTAAAAAATGTATTCATTTGACCGGGGAATGCCCCGAAGCACTTGTATTATTTTGTCCGGGGAATGCCCCGAGGTATCTTGTACTCGGAGGACGCTCGTTATCAAGGCCCGAGGCATCGGGTAAAGCTTTGGAGCATAGTTTAGGATTAATATAGGTTAGTGTAGGTTTATATTTTTGCATTTTTTTTATTTCGGGATTGTATAATTGGACTGGACACTAATTTTGGATTTGTTTTTTTTTCATGTGTTTGGATGGATTGTTTTATGTGTTTTTGTGTGGTTTATACATTTGTAATGCCAAATTAGTCGATACCCTCCACCAGGCGACTGTGGTCAAACCACGGGATCGAGGGGTGCCTAACACCTTCCCCTTGGTCAACAGAATTCCTTAACCGGAATCTTTGTTCGCAAAACCAGTTTAAGAGTCAAACGGTTTCGAAAAGGATTTTCTAAAGGTGACTTGGCACACCGGATTATGTCAAGTGGCGACTCTGAATAAAAAATGCAAATAATCCTTTTTCCGAAACAAATTTTCATTTCTCGTCACTTAAATAATAAAACCCTTTCGAACTTTAAAAATGTATTCCAATGTTTTGGAGTACGCGTTGAAAAAAAGGGGTGTGACAGCTCTGGCGACTCTGCTGGGGAACTTTCAGAATTCGAGCTTATTTTTTGAGTCGTATCGGCTTTGTTTGGCATTATGAGTGTATAAGCATTGTTTGTGATTATTGTTTTGTTATTGTTTTCACTTTTGTGCGTTTTCGTGCTCTTTGTTTATAGTATTTATCCTATGTGTTACCGCTTTATATCTGTCATCATGAGTCCATCCCCCCGGCCTTCTTTCTGCAACAAGTCTCGGAGCGCACGTCGTGCGCACGAAAATCTAGTTGAGTCACCTTTATTTTAGGGGGGGAGCCGTTGGATGTATGGAGTAGGTGGAAAGCAAAGCAGCCACTATCGACCATATGCTCCCCCGAACGGCCTTGTTAGTAAACCACAACGTAGGTCAGCCTTTAGGTCATTCTTATGTGCATCTTATTGAGACCTAGCGGGGCCTACACGGTCCTTTGTAGGAGACTCGCCGTTAAAGCATCCTTACGTGCTAACTGTTGCATATTTGAGGGTAACGTGGTCATTTGACGGACCGATTTGGGGAAAACATGTGTTATAAGTAAAGTGAAAAAAAAAGAAGAGAAAATGGGCTCTCTCTCTCTCTAGTCTCTCACTCTCTCTCTTCAACAAATTTCGCCGGCGACCGGCCGCCGCTCCGTCCGACCAACGACGACGGCAGCAGCGCCGTCGTCTCTGTCTCTCTCCCCTCGCTACTCCGTCACCGACGAACCAGCCCCCATCGAAACAGAAAACCACAATCGCCGCCCCTTCCATCGTTTTCCCTCGCCGGCGCCGCTCTCTCTCCGATCTCGATCTCCCTCTTTCTCTCCGACGACGGCAACAGCGCCGTCGTCACTCCCTCTCTCCCCCTCTCTTTCTCTCCAAATAACAGCGACCAGCGGCGGCACTAGCTCCGTCACCGCCTAGATCTGCCACCGCCGTCCTTTCTATCGCCGTGAGCTCACCGCCTCGATCTGTTGGGTTTTTTTTGATTTCTTGCTGTTTTGGTTGATTTTGGTTTCGTCTATTTCATGGTTCAACGTTGATAGTAAGTTTCAAGTCGACTTTATCGAATCTCGTTGTTGTGAGGTTGGGTTTCGTAGAGTAAAATTTTATTCACGGGTTTTGGAGCTGTCCGGTTATTATTTTAATACCGAGTTTTGGTTTGTTCGTCGTGAGGTTCTACGATCGAGTTTTGGTCTTCGGATTTCCTTATTATCGACAAAACGTTCTATCGAGGTCCATTTCTTAACTCGTCTCTTATATATATATATATGTTGTTGTTTGTTTTGATTGGTTGCGATGGCGAGTGGTGATTATAGTTTTGTTGAATTTTTGTTTATGTTGATGTTATGATTGTGATGCTTGGTTGTTTGGTTTTGGTAGATTAAGGCATAAACTTGATCATGTTCAATGGATGGACGGAAAGAAAGTCGGGGGGGGTGGAATTGGAAAAATTAACAAAAGGATAGATTCGGTTTAATTTGATTTATTGTCGGTATGAATCGTGGTAGGATTATGTCTTTAGTCTAGAACGGATAAGCAAATGGTAGGTTCGGGTAGGCAAAATTTAGGATTCGTGGCTTCGGTTGAATGTTGGAAATTCTGTGGAGTGTTTGAAATTTTGTTGAATAGTTTTATTTTTTTCCGCACTAAAAAATGTATTCATTTGACCGGGGAATGCCCCGAAGCACTTGTATTATTTTGTCCGGGGAATGCCCCGAGGTATCTTGTACTCGGAGGACGCTCGTTATCAAGGCCCGAGGCATCGGGTAAAGCTTTGGAGCATAGTTTAGGATTAATATAGGTTAGTGTAGGTTTATATTTTTGCATTTTTTTTATTTCGGGATTGTATAATTGGACTGGACACTAATTTTGGATTTGTTTTTTTTTCATGTGTTTGGATGGATTGTTTTATGTGTTTTTGTGTGGTTTATACATTTGTAATGCCAAATTAGTCGATACCCTCCACCAGGCGACTGTGGTCAAACCACGGGATCGAGGGGTGCCTAACACCTTCCCCTTGGTCAACAGAATTCCTTAACCGGAATCTTTGTTCGCAAAACCAGTTTTATTCAGAGTCGCCACTTGACATAATCCGGTGTGCCAAGTCACCTTTAGAAAATCCTTTTCGAAACCGTTTATCTTTATGTAGTTTGAGTCTTTTATGTTTCTGTCATTGTAGGTTGGTGTCTGTGTTAAGTCGGAGTTAAGTTGTTTTTTATATTCGGGTATTTATTGCACGCATATCGTTAGGGGTTTAAAGTGTTGTTTTTTGTATTTGTTGTTTAGTTTTAAAGTGGTCCTAAATTCGTTGTATGTTTTGCTATCTTTCATCGAAATGTTAAAAAAAAAAAAAAAAACCTTCAATTGTGTAATGTTTATGCATAAGCTGCCCGAACTACGCAAGATCTGATTCATGTATAACATGATACGTAGGCAGCCTACTTTTGGGTTCGATCTAATCATTTTGTTTCGTTGTTTTTCGTTATTTTTCCTCTTTTAAGGAAAACAAAAGCCATAAAGAATGATAAAATAAAGGTATATAACGTGAGGAAAAGAGCGGATATTGATAAAAAAAAATAGTAATAGGTGTAGATAAAAAAAAAAGTGTGTAAATAAAAATCGGGATGATGTTGAAATGACCTCGCTACCCTCAAAAGCTGGTAGAAATGAACATGAACTTAGGGCAATTTTACCAATGTGATTCCCATGCTTTTGGTATACCCTAATCCTAACGGATGTCGTCTTTGATGAGCATGTTCTTTCAGATAAAAGTGGTAGGTTTGCAGCACTCTGGCTAGTCACCCATACTTCACTAGATCCAAAGCAAAGCTCGCAATGGCTAGCAGGGAGATTGAAAATTCGCTCATTGACCCGGATCAGGATCACAGGGAAGAAAGTTCAGAACACAATGATGAGGTAGTAAGGCTCAGGCAACAATTGATAGATTTGCACCGGGCATGGGCCAGCGGAATGCCTCCTCCTCCGCTCCCTGAAGGTCTTGGGAATATCTCTAATTGCCCACCGCTCTCTCAAGCACAATTCTCTGCTCCTACTGAATCACCTGAGCACGCGCCAGGATTCACTCCGCGACATTATTATCCGGGCAATTCTGGTGTGCCCTTGGCAGCTCCCCAATCAAGACCAGCTGCTCAGCCAGCTCCACCGATCACACCGGTATTCGTGGCCCCGCCACCACAAGAAACTCCCATATATGCTGTGCGTCCCACAATGAGGCTTCCTCGGTCTTCCAGTGAGCCAGCACTGAAGGTTTCAGATGGTCAGTATTATGCTACGGAGCCTACTCTGCAATTGAATGAACCGTATGGGTACACTCAGCCGCCTACATTTCCATTTAATACGGAGAAACCTGTCGCAACGGAGGAACAGGATGTCATAGCCCGGAAACTGAAGAGTTTGGAACAAGCTATGAGGAATTTGCAAGGAATCGGAGATTATAGAAGTGTTTCCTATAAAGACCTGTGCATGTTTCCTGACATCAACCTGCCTCCCGGTTTTAAGATGCCTAAGTTCGAGAAGTACGCAGGACACGGTGATCCTGTTGCACACTTGAGACGTTATTGCAACCAGTTGAGGGCTGCAGGAGGAAAGGAAGAACTACTCATGGCCTTCTTTGGCGAGAGTCTTTCAGATCTGGCTTCAGAATGGTTCATCGATCGGGATATCGATAAATGGAACAGTTGGGATGATTTGGCTTCTGAATTTGTTCAACATTTTCAGTACAACATCGATTTGATTCCGGACGAAAAATCCTTGGTCAACATGAAGAAAAAGAGCACTGAAGGTTTTAGGGAATACGCTATAAGGTGGCGTGAACAGGCCGCTCGGGTAAAGCCTCCAATGAAGGAAAGTAAGTTGGTAGAAGTTTTCATTCAGGCGCAGGATGAAACCTATTTTCAACATTTACTTCCGGCAATGGGAAAGTCTTTTATGGAAGTCCTCAAAATGGGGGAGATGATAGAGGACGGGATTAAGACCGGTCGAATAGTGAGTTTTGCTGCATTAAAAGCTACCACACAAGCGATTCAAGGTGGATCTGGCGCATTTGGAGGAAAAAAGAAGAAAGAGGATGTTGCGACTGTCGTAGCCGGAACCCATACTTATCCTAAAAGGCCACCTCGCCCCTATCCCCAATCCCAAGCCCAAGTCTACGCCCAAGCTCCATATATTCCTCCCCACCATTACTACCCTCCACAAAATCCTTTATATTCCATTCCACCACCCCCTTACCCAGTATATAGTGCGCAACCATATGCCCAAACCCCTTCTTACCCGCAGTGGCGCGCGCAAACTTCACAAAATCGCCCATTCGCTCCACCAAATTACCAAAACCCCCCCAGACCCAGTTTTCAGCCTAGGCCCAAGTATAAGCAGGAGAAAACGGTCAAAAATCAATTCACACCTCTTGGGGAGTCATATGCTAGCTTGTTTGATAGGTTGAAGAAGTTGAAGGTTTTAAGCCCAATTCAAGGAAGGCTTTCAAATCCACCACCAAGGAATCTCGATTATTCTTTAAGGTGTGCGTACTGTTCTGATATGCCAGGCCATGATATTGAGAAATGCTGGCATTTGAAGAGAGCTGTCCAAGATTTGATTGACACAAATCAGATGTTGGTCCAAGCCCCGGAGGGTCCAAACATTAACCAAAATCCGCTGCCAACCCATGCTGAAGCCAATATGTTAGAATTGATATATGATGGGAAAGAGTCTTCGAGGGGTTATAAGCCTATTGTCAAGATACACACCACTGAGGAGAAATCGGTGAATGTAGCGGAGTCTCTGAAAGCAATGTCATTGAGCCAGGAAGGAATGAGGGAGGATAAATCCCGAGAAAGCACAAAGAAGCCCCTGATCACAGTACAAGGCGCCGGAAGGTATGGTGATTCGAGTCAGGATAAACCTAAGTTGACAGTGGTGGGAGCTTTGAGTCAGCCTATCTTGACGGTGAAAGGAGCACTGGCAGCGCCTATTGTCCTCAAACCAGTGACCCAACCTCCGATAGTTGATATGAAAAGGATTCCCTGGAATTATGGGCGGACTGTGATGACCTATCACGGGAAAGAAGTTGTGGAAGATGTAGATGAGGTAGGAGGTTTGACCAGGTCAGGAAGATGCTTCGTGCCTGAAAGCTTAAGAAAGTCTAAGCCAACGGTGAGTGAACCGTCGTCTATCAAAAGGCCTATCACTGAGGAGGAAGCCGAAGATTTTTTGAAAAAGATGAAATTGCCAGAGTATTCAGTATTAGACCAGTTGAAGAAAACCCCTGCTCAAATTTCCCTTTTATCTTTGCTGTTGCACTCCGAAGAGCATCGTGATGTTTTGCTGAAGGTATTGAATGAAGCATATGTTCCAAGGGAGATTACAATCAACCAGGTTGAGAAAATGGTGGGAAAAATCTTTGAGGTCAATCGGATCAGCTTTTCTGATGATGAATTGCCTGTTGAAGGTACAGGGCATAATCGAGGTCTTTACATTACAGTGAAGTGTGAGGATTTCTACGTCACTCATGTTATGATTGATGGAGGTTCAGGTGCAAATATTTGCCCTATTTCTACTTTGCAAAAGCTAAATGTTGGTGCTGATAGGATCAAGCCCAACAATGTATGTGTTAGGGCTTTCGATGGTGCAAAGTCAAATTCCATTGGCGAAATAGAACTAATGTTGACCATAGGGCCTGTTGAGTTTGCCATAGAGTTTCAGGTATTGAACGTAGAATCCTCTTACAATCTGTTGTTGGGAAGGCCCTGGATCCACAAGGCCAAGGCGGTTGCATCCACGCTGCACCAAATGATTAAGTTTGAGCATGACAGGCAAGAAGTTGTTATTCATGGTGAAGGAGATTTATCAGCCTACGAAGATTCTCCCTTGTCCTTTATTGAAGCAAATAACGTAGAGGAGACATTCGTCTATCAAATTTTTGATACAGTGCCAGTGAGTCGTATCCCTGAGTGGCAAGCTATACCGGGACCGCAATTGTCTTCTGCTTCTATCATGATGGTGAGTGAACTTTGGAAATACGGATTTGAACCAGGAAAAGGTTTGGGAGCATCTCTGCATGGTATAGTTCATCCCATATGTCCGAGTGAGAACATGGGCACGTTTGGTCTAGGATTTGAGCCTACAGCTGAAGATCTGAAGAAAATCAGGGGAAGGAAGAAGGAAATATGGTCACTCCCTCGCCCAATGCCACTACTCAGTGAGTCATTTGTTAAGAGCGATGTCGCGAAGCATGTGGAACCTGAAGTTGAATTGGTGGGTGACCTCCAGAACTTTTTTATTGAAGTTGATATGGTTGAAGCAGGAGAAGGTACCAGTATGGCAGATGTGCAATTCATAGGTCCAGCTGTCCGGCTTAATAATTGGGAAGTCACTCCTTTCCCCGTCAGGAGGGAGTTTTGGTAGTTTATTTTGTTTTCCTTTCTGTTTATCCGAGTTATTTCAGGGTTGTAATCTGGATTTTAGTTTGTTTATGTTATATTGGTGTCTGTGTTTAAACCCTTCTATCTTTTATTTAATGAAATGCAATGTCCCTTTTGTTTTGTGTCTAATATAGTTTGTTTTTCTTTTTACACAGTTCTCTTTATGCTGATTCTAATGACATGACATGCATGCGGAATTTTCAGCCTGGTCTTAAAATCCAAAATAATCCGGATGTAATGGAGCAGGATGAGGAATATGATGAAAAAGAAGCATTAGAAGAAATAAGCAAAGGGTTGGAACAATTTGAAGACAAACCGAATCCTAATTTGAATGAGACTAAGCCAATAAATCTAGGGGATCAAGAAGATGTTAGGGAAACTAAAATCAGTGTACATGTTTTGCCCCAGCTAAAGGATGAAATGATTCAAACGTTAATGGATTATAAGGATGTTTTTGCATGGTCTTATGATGATATGCCTGGTTTAAGCACTGAATTAGTGTCCCACAAATTGCCGACGGATCCCGCATTCCCTCCTGTCAAACAGAAGTTGAGGAAGTTTAAAACAGATGTAAGTATTAAAATCAAAGAGGAAATCATGAAACAACTTGAAGCCAAAGTAATTCAAGTGGCTCGTTATCCCATGTGGTTATCCAATGTTGTTCCCGTGCCAAAGAAAGAAGGCAAAATTCGAGTGTGTGTTGATTACCGCGATTTGAACAGGGCAAGTCCAAAAGATGATTTTCCACTGCCCAACATCCATATTTTGCTAGACAACTGTGCTAAACACGAGGTTGCCTCTTTTGTGGATTGCTATGCCGGATATCACCAGATCATTATGGATGATGAAGATGCGGAGAAGACATCTTTTATCACACCATGGGGGACTTATTGTTATCGGGTGATGCCGTTCGGTTTGAAGAATGCTGGAGCAACATACATGAGAGCCATGACCACTATGTTTCATGACATGATGCATAAGGAGATTGAGGTTTACGTGGATGATGTGATTATTAAGTCAAAAAGTCAGGCTGACCATGTAAAAGACTTGAGAAAGTTCTTTGAAAGACTTCGCAGGTATAACCTCAAACTCAACCCGGCAAAATGTGTATTTGGAGTTCCATCTGGAAAGCTGTTGGGGTTTGTAGTCAGCCGTCGGGGAATTGAATTAGATCCCTCGAAAATCAAAGCCATTCAGGATTTGCCCCCGCCCAAGAATAAAACGGAGGTAATGAGTTTGCTTGGTAGACTGAACTACATTAGCAGGTTTATTGCTCAACTCACAACCACTTGTGAGCCCATATTCAAGTTGCTGAAAAAGAGTGCTGTGGTAAAATGGACTGAAGAATGTCAGGAAGCGTTCGATCGAATCAAAAGATATTTGTCAAATCCGCCCGTGTTGGTACCCCCGGAGCCTGGTAGGCCTTTGATCTTATACTTGTCAGTCATGGACAATTCTTTCGGGTGTGTCCTGGGGCAACATGATGTCACAGGCAAAAAAGAGCAGGCTATTTACTATCTTAGCAAGAAGTTCACCACTTATGAGGCCAGGTATACTCTTCTTGAAAGGACGTGTTGTGCCCTAACTTGGATAGCACAGAAGTTGAAGCACTATCTCTCATCCTATACTACTTATCTCATCTCCCGCATGGATCCTTTGAAGTATATCTTTCAGAAGCCTATGCCGACAGGTCGATTGGCAAAGTGGCAAATTTTGCTTACCGAGTTCGACATCGTATATGTGACTCGAACCGCCATGAAATCCCAAGCCTTGGCAGATCATCTTGCTGAGAATCCCATCGATGAAGAGTACGAGCCATTAAAGACATATTTTCCTGACGAAGAAGTGTCGTGTGTCGATGAAGTCGTTATAGATGTTGATCCAGGTTGGAGGTTATTCTTCGATGGAGCTGTCAATATGAAAGGAGTCGGAATAGGTGCGGTTCTTGTCTCTGAATCGGGACAACATTTCCCGGCAACAGCACAACTTCGATTCTACTGTACTAACAATATGGCAGAGTATGAAGCCTGCATCCTTGGTTTGAGGTTAGCTGTTGATATGGGAGTCCAAGAATTATTGGTGTTGGGAGATTCGGATTTACTCGTCCATCAAATTCAAGGCGATTGGGAGACGCGAGATTTGAAGCTCATCCCGTATCGACAATGTTTGCAGGAGCTATGCCGACGATTTGTGTTAGTAAAATTTAGGCACATTCCAAGGATTCGTAATGAAATTGCTGATGCGTTGGCCACTTTGTCTTCAATGCTCCAGCATCCTGACAAAGCCTACATCGATCCAGTGCATGTACAGAGTCGTGATCAGCATGCTTACGGCAATGTGGTTGAAGAAGAGCTCGATGGAGAACCTTGGTTCTTGGATATCAAGCGGTACATTCAATCAGGAGAATACCCAACATATGCCACCAACGATCAAAAGAGGACTCTTAGGCGTTTGGCTAGTGGATTTTTCTTGAGCGGGGGAATCTTGTATAAGAGGACCCCAGATCTGGGACTTCTAAGGTGTGTAGATGCAAAAGAAGCCTCGGCAATCATGGTTGAAATACACTCTGGAGTATGCGGGTCGCATATGAACGGTCACGTCTTGTCAAAGAAGATTCTTCGAGCAGGTTATTACTGGCTTACTATGGAGAGGGATTCTATTCAGTTTGTTCGAAAGTGTCATCAATGTCAGGTGCACGGCGATCTGATACGTTCTCCTCCTGTTGAGTTGCATGCAATGGCCGCTCCATGGCCGTTCGTAGCTTGGGGAATGGATGTGATTGGACCGATTGAGCCGAAGGCATCAAATGGACATAGATTCATTTTGGTAGCCATTGACTACTTCACAAAGTGGGTGGAAGCAGTAACTTTCAAGTCGGTGACAAAGAAGGTTGTGGTAGATTTTGTTCATGCCAATATCATTTGTAGATTTGGAATTCCTAAGATGATTATTACAGACAATGCTGCCAATCTCAATAGTCATTTGATGCAAGAAGTGTGTCAACAGTTTAAGATCGCACATCGAAATTCTACTCCATATCGCCCAAAGGCCAATGGTGCTGTAGAAGCCGCCAATAAAAATATAAAAAAGATACTGCGAAAAATGGTACAAGGTTCTAGACAGTGGCATGAAAAGTTGTCGTTTGCATTGCTAGGTTATCGCACCACTGTTCGCACTTCAACAGGGGCAACTCCATATTTATTAGTGTATGGGACAGAAGCAGTCATCCCTGCAGAAGTTGAAATTCCTTCTCTTCGGGTCATTGTAGAAGCAGAGATCGATGACGACGAATGGGTAAAAGCCCGACTGGAACATTTGAGTTTGATTGAGGAAAAAAGGCTAACGTCCGTGTGTCATGGCCAGTTGTATCAAAAGAGGATGGCTCGTGCGTATAACAAAAAGGTCCGTCCCAGGAATTTTGAAGTTGGTCAGTTGGTATTAAGACGTATCCTTCCTCACCAGGTTGAAGCGAAGGGCAAGTTCTCCCCTAACTGGCAAGGTCCCTTCGTTGTGAAGAAAGTGTTACCCAATGGAGCCTTATATTTGACAGATATTGAAGGCAAAATGGCGGAAATGGCTATCAATGCTGATGCGGTCAAAAGATACTATGTATGATATTTGGTCCTTTGTTTGATTTTATTGCATGTTTAGTACTTGCATTTTTGAAGATTGATATGACGAAGGCATTTTATTCTTCTATCCAAACATTGTGTCATCCTTTGTTTACCCTTTTGAGCCTCGTTTATTTTTCTTTCATATCCCTCTTTTGGAATCAAAATAGAGTCAAAGATAAATGTCAAGAAAGTAAGAATAAAAGAAAGAGTTCGAAAAAAAAAAATAATAAAAAATAAAAAAAAAATCAAAGCAAAGCAAAGGACAAGCAGATGGAACTACGTGCGACCTGATTCTCCTCTCTTGGGAGTGAGATACGTAGGCTGCCCTATTTCGGGCTCGGTCCAACCAAATAAAGATTTAAGATTCACCCAGTCAACAAAACTGGGGCATGAGTTAATGCATTTGTTTGAGTCGATTCCAAAAGTTGTAAGTCCCACCCCCACTTCAAGTATCGTTTGAGCCTCTTACCATTTTTTCTAACCTTGACCAAAAGCCAAGTTACAACCAAAGAAAGTCCTTCAGATCAATTTTTGATAGTGTTAAGGCTAAGCATGCAAAGGATATGACGATACATTGCGAAGTACCGCTTATCTCCCTCAGCATAAGAAATCATGAAAAAAAAAAAAATACAAAAATGAGAGAGTCTTATTGGTGAAAACCTTTGCAGGCACCATAAGGCGATGGTGAGTTGTGAGAAAATGAAAATGAGAGAGTCTTATTGGTGAAAACCTTTGCAGGCACCATAAGGCGATAGTGAGTTGAGAGAAATACAAAAATGAGAGAGTCTTATTGGTGAAAACCCTCACGGGCACCGTAAGGCGAGGGAGAGTTCAAAAGAAAAGTGAAAAGTGAAAAGAAAGAGATTTGTTGGCGAATGTCTTTTTAGATGTCGTCGGTCGAATGTGATGTATGAGTCCAATAGATTTGAAGAAGCGGCTCGACGGCAAAGGCACAAACTCGACAACAAATGGGGAGTTTTGGATAGGAAGATCAGGCAGCTCAATCCTAAATGCATGTCATACTCATTGGAGTTGGTTGTCGTATTCAGATAAGTTTTCTTTTTGAATATGGGACATTTCCCTCTTTCTTTCATTTACATATTCATGCTTTTTGTTTTTTTTTTTTATGTCATTTATCAAAATAAAAGTCACCATCATTTCTTTACATTTTAAGTCAAGTCTGTGTCAAAACAAGCAAGAAAGGATTTCAAAATTTACTACCAGTCTTTCCAATTATATGAGGAAAAGCCAAGGAACAGCACAGGAAAGAAATATGATCGTAATTCAACACGAAGCAAAGGAAGTCTATCAGCCGACAGGCTATTGAATTCGTGGAATCATTCAGATTTGGAAAAGAGTGCACCTCAGGGGCATGGTAAAATGAAAACCCATTGTTTGAGTCAGAACTCATTTCCCTCAATCTGTATCTTGGTCAATGATGCGGTAAGACAGGGCAAGTGTTAGCAATTTGGGACAAAGATGAAAGGAACGAGTACTGGGGCAGATACCTGAGAAGCCAAGAGCTGCAAGCCATCACTAAGTTTTTAACTGATAAATTTTCTTTGATTGAAACAGGGGAAAATTCGTTTCACTTGATTCAGCTACCATTGGGATTTTACTTTATGCTCAGGACCCTCCTGAAAAATGGGACTTTACTTTCTGTTCAGGACCCTCCTGAAAAATGGGATTTTACTTTCTGTTCAGGACCCTCCTGAAAAATGGGATTTTACTTTATGTTCAGGACCCTCCTGAAAAATGGGATTTTACTTTCTGTTCAGGACCCTCCTGAAAAATGGGACTTTACTTTCTGTTCAGGACCCTCCTGAAAAATGGGACTTTACTTTCTGTTCAGGACCCTCCTGAAAAATGGGATTTTACTTTATGTTCAGGACCCTCCTGAAAAATGGGAATTTACTTTAGGTTCAGGACCCTCCTGAAAAATGGGACTTTACTTTCTGTTCAGGACCCTCCTGAAAAATGGGACTTTACTTTCTGTTCAGGACCCTCCTGAAAAATGGGATTTTACTTTCTGTTCAGGACCCTCCTGAAAAATGGGACTTTACTTTCTGTTCAGGACCCTCCTGAAAAATGGGATTTTACTTTATGTTCAGGACCCTCCTGAAAAATGGGAATTTACTTTCTGTTCAGGACCCTCCTGAAAAATGGGATTTTACTTTCTGCTCAGGACCCTCCTGAAAAATGGGATTTTACTTTCTGTTCAGGACCCTCCTGAAAAATGGGATTTTACTTTTTGTTCAGGACCCTCCTGAAAAATGGGATTTTACTTTCTGCTCAGGACCCTCCTGAAAAATGGAATTTACTTTCTGTTCAGGACCCTCCTGGAAATGGGACAATGCTTGCAAAAAAATGAAATACTAATTATTTATAATTCTTGTTTGGGATAATTTTCTTTCTAGTTTTAATTTTGAGTTTCAGGAGCCCGCCTGAAGAACAGGGTGATGAAATAGCAAGGCAGGAGCCCGCCTGGAGAATAGGTTGAAGAAACAAAAGAGTCAAGCAACAAAGTGAAGCAATTGAAAGCCAAGCAACAAAGGGAATGAAATTGCAAGTCAGGAGCCTGCCTGGAGAACAGGGTGATGAAAGTCGAGTCAAGAACCAACAGAAGCTGTATAGATAGGATTTTTGTAATTTCACTTATGCTTTTACTTGTAATTTTCATTTTGATGTAATAACAGAGCCGCGGACCGGAACCTCGACGGAACCTCACTCGATTCTCCAACTCGGTATAGTCCATCCCCGTCCAATCCGTGGAGATACTTATCACTTGATCCCTTCATAACTTGGGTAGGTAGGCTTTCCTAATTCAAGACCCGGTAGTCCTTCGTTCTCCTGTTTCTTTCTTTGAATAATGGTCGGGACAAAATTCTATCTCGCTGTCTACTTCTTTGCCTGAAAACACTTCATGTTTACATTCAAAGGGGGCATGATGTAGACACCTAATTTCGTCCCTCCGCAATATCATTTTTACCCATTTTTACCTTATCCTACCGTGTACCCTCAATCATGTAATTATCCCTCCACAAATGACAAAAAAATCAAAACCAACTCTAAACAAATCTTATCCCAAAATCCCCACATAATCCCAATTGATAACAAATTAACAACCTTCCCAATTAAAAGTGGACACCTAACCCTTATCCCTCCAATTAAAAAACAACACCTACCTACCCTACTCTAACAAACCCTATCCCTACCCCTACCCCTACCCCACTACCCTACCCCACTACCCCATCCTAATATATACACACATATACACAATTAAAGAGGGGAAGAGACATCAGCAAAGGCAAAAGAAAAAAAAAAAAAAAGAAAATAGGCTCTCTCTCTCTCTAGTCTCTCACTCTCTCTCTTCAACAAATTTCGCCGGCGACCGGCCGCCGCTCCGTCCGACCAACGACGACGGCAGCAGCGCCGTCGTCTCTGTCTCTCTCCCCTCGCTACTCCGTCACCGACGAACCAGCCCCCATCGAAACAGAAAACCACAATCGCCGCCCCTTCCATCGTTTTCCCTCGCCGGCGCCGCTCTCTCTCCGATCTCGATCTCCCTCTTTCTCTCCGACGACGGCAACAGCGCCGTCGTCACTCCCTCTCTCCCCCTCTCTTTCTCTCCAAATAACAGCGACCAGCGGCGGCACTAGCTCCGTCACCGCCTAGATCTGCCGCCGCCGTCCTTTCTATCGCCGTGAGCTCACCGCCTCGATCTGTTGTTTTTTTTTTGATTTCTTGCTGTTTTGGTTGATTTTGGTTTCGTCTATTTCATGGTTCAACGTTGATAGTAAGTTTCAAGTCGACTTTATCGAATCTCGTTGTTGTGAGGTTGGGTTTCGTAGAGTAAAATTTTATTCACGGGTTTTGGAGCTGTCCGGTTATTATTTTAATACCGAGTTTTGGTTTGTTCGTCGTGAGGTTCTACGATCGAGTTTTGGTCTTCGGATTTCCTTATTATCGACAAAACGTTCTATCGAGGTCCATTTCTTAACTCGTCTCTTATATATATATATATGTTGTTGTTTGTTTTGATTGGTTGCGATGGCGAGTGGTGATTATAGTTTTGTTGAATTTTTGTTTATGTTGATGTTATGATTGTGATGCTTGGTTGTTTGGTTTTGGTAGATTAAGGCATAAACTTGATCATGTTCAATGGATGGACGGAAAGAAAGTCGGGGGGGGGGGGGGGGGTGGAATTGGAAAAATTAACAAAAGGATAGATTCGGTTTAATTTGATTTATTGTCGGTATGAATCGTGGTAGGATTATGTCTTTAGTCTAGAACGGATAAGCAAATGGTAGGTTCGGGTAGGCAAAATTTAGGATTCGTGGCTTCGGTTGAATGTTGGAAATTCTGTGGAGTGTTTGAAATTTTGTTGAATAGTTTTATTTTTTTCCGCACTAAAAAATGTATTCATTTGACCGGGGAATGCCCCGAAGCACTTGTATTATTTTGTCCGGGGAATGCCCCGAGGTATCTTGTACTCGGAGGACGCTCGTTATCAAGGCCCGAGGCATCGGGTAAAGCTTTGGAGCATAGTTTAGGATTAATATAGGTTAGTGTAGGTTTATATTTTTGCATTTTTTTTATTTCGGGATTGTATAATTGGACTGGACACTAATTTTGGATTTGTTTTTTTTTCATGTGTTTGGATGGATTGTTTTATGTGTTTTTGTGTGGTTTATACATTTGTAATGCCAAATTAGTCGATACCCTCCACCAGGCGACTGTGGTCAAACCACGGGATCGAGGGGTGCCTAACACCTTCCCCTTGGTCAACAGAATTCCTTAACCGGAATCTTTGTTCGCAAAACCAGTTTAAGAGTCAAACGGTTTCGAAAAGGATTTTCTAAAGGTGACTTGGCACACCGGATTATGTCAAGTGGCGACTCTGAATAAAAAATGCAAATAATCCTTTTTCCGAAACAAATTTTCATTTCTCGTCACTTAAATAATAAAACCCTTTCGAACTTTAAAAATGTATTCCAATGTTTTGGAGTACGCGTTGAAAAAAAGGGGTGTGACACCGCCTGAAGAACAGGGTGAAGAAAAAGAAAGTTCAGGAGCCCGCCTGAAGAATAGGGTAAATTTTCAAGTTCAAGTCAAGAAGATTTGAATCAAGAGATTACACTTTTTACTTGTATTTTTCCATTTTTGATTTTTATTAGTCAGTTGAATGTAAAAGCAGAAGTTGTCAACCGGAAACTCGACGGAATCTCACTCGACTTTCACTTTTTCTCTCACCAAAATACCTTTTGAACTACTCATGACCTGATTCCCTTGTAACCCGGGATAGGTAGGATGTCCAAAAACAAGACTCGGTCACATTTGTCTTTTTATTTTTATTTTATTTTTATTCTTACCTTTCAAATAATTGGAGAGTCAAAAATCATATCTTGTCTACTTCTTTGTATGAAAACTCTTCGAGATTTCACACAAAGAGGGGCAAAAATGTAGACACGTGATTTTTGATCCTCCCTAAATTTTAACTTGTTTATCGATACTAAATATTTATATTTATATTTAGTCATATATTATTTTGACTATTATTTTATTTTAATATAATATAAATAATTAAATGAATTTAATTTTAGGATATTATTCTGTTTTTTTTTTTTAAAAAAAATAATAGTTTTGTACAATCTTAATTATATAATTTAATTTTGACTATTTTTAGATTGTTATTGTATTTTTTTTTTTAAATATAAAAATTAATTAATTATTATTATTATTTTTTTTTTATTTGTTACTATTATCTATTTATTTATTAATTATTTTTCGTTATTAAAAAAAAAAAAAAAAAAAAAAAGCTTAAAACCTGCCCTAGCCCCCCACATTCCCCACACTTCCCTCAACCTCCCCTCACTATTCCACAACTACATACCCACTCCCACTACAACTCACACAAGACTACCCATGCACAATATACATTACATGCACAAGGAAAAAAAAGAGGACGGTCAGAGAAAAAAAACGGACATCCATCAAGATCAGATAAAAAAAAAGCAGAGAGAAGAAAAATCAAAGGGAAAGAATCAGAGTTAAAGGTTTTGTTTGCGGTTTTCAAGTTGGTGGCTTCTGAAAATTAGATATTGTTAACTTTCAAAATCAAAAGATTATACTCGTTTATTTATCTCGAATTCACCTCCCAAAGGTAACACTCAATTTCATTGTATAATTTAATATCGCAAATGTGCGAAACTTGATTTCAATGTCATGAATTACGTTACCCAGATTTCACGTGTTCTTAAACGGTTATTACTTGTTGGCGTTATAATATGAAATATATTTAGTGTCTCTTTCTGTTGTATCTTTAAATCAAGAGCAGAAACCTTCTATTAACGGATTTTATTTTAAAGCCGATATGTTCATACGTATGATTATCATGTTTTGAAAATAAGTTAAAGTTAAACAATAGGTTGTTGATTTTATTTGCATCTCTGTTTGTCTTGAAAAACTATGTAGATAATATTTTCTTTTCTGTTGTATTGGTCGAGAAGTTAAGTGTATGTATCTACAAATATTACCTAGTAATTAGCATTCAATATAATAAAGTATATAAACAAAGTGTTTGCATTAAAGAAATCACAGACGGAGAGAAGAATAAAAGAAATAAAACATGGTAGGAGAAATTATCATTAAAATGAAGAAACTGTTTTTAATTTTAATTCGAAGATTAACTGGGTGGTTATTTAATTTGGAATTTAAATTCATAGGAATAAGCAATTTTTGATTTCATTATTTTTTTATTTTTTTTTCCTTGTCTTGTAAATTTCCGTGCTCTTGATTAGATTAGTTGATTTAATTTGTATAATAAAAATATCTACAGTGTATTGAATTGTGAGAAAAATGTAAATGAGCATATGATTTTTAAAAAATATTTTTTTTTTAGGAGTGCAAGTAGATATATATTATTGCTAAAGTATTGTTAAATATATTTATTGCTAAATTAATCAAATTTTTATTAACAATTTGAGAAATGATGAGACAGGATACAAATTTATTCAAGACTAATTACATGATAAAAGAAAAGAGAGAAAAAAAAAATTTGCAAGGGAGCGAGGTGAGTTATGGAATAATCTAAAACTCGTTGTAGAATAAAGAGCAAAAAGAATAAAAATGGGTAAGAAAAATTGTCTCGAGTTTACAAGAGACGGAATAAATTTATTTTAATGCTAGATAAGCTTTAGGCATGTTTAATATCTTCGTCTCAATTAAGAATGCGGTGTACGCATCTTTCCGACACATTTAAAATTTAAGGATGTAAAAAATACACCTTGGCAAATACTTTTCTAAAATTAACTTGACAAATATTTTTAAACTTTCACAGATTTATTTAATATGAAATAATAGACGAGTTTTAGTATAATAAAATGAGCGATTTTAGGGCCTACTAACATAATTATCAAAATAATTTAAGTCAAGATAAGTCAATAAAAGCGACCGTGCTAGAACCACAGGACTCGAGGGGTGCCTCACACCTTCCCCTCGATCAACAGAATTCCTTACCCATTTTCTGTTTTCGCAGACCAAATAAGAGTCATTTCCTTTTGATTAGGGATTCAAAAAAGGTGACTTGGAACACCAAAACTCAATTTCAAGTGGCGACTCTGTAAATAATTTAATCCCTATTCAATATCGTCACTTTAATTGGAAAAACCCTTCAACTCGGCCTTTGAGCGGAAAAAGGGGTGTGACAATGTGCTAAGCATGATTGGTTAATTTTCGTTATTCTCGATTGGTGGATTGTGTATTGAAATGGGTTAATCACGTGTTTGAGAATGAATTAAGGTGGGGATTAAAAATGGAAAAAAATGAATATTGATTAATTTTGATGTATTGATAATATTAAACATGATAGAATTGTGATACGTTGAACTTGGTAGGCAAACGTAGGCCGGGTAGGCAAATTTAGGAATAACGAGTTGTTGGAGTGTTTGAATATATGCGTGAATGGTACTTTCTACTTTATTGCACGAAAAGTTTAAATTGTACTCATTTAGCCGGGGAATGCCCCGAAGGATTTGTATTGATTTATCCGGGGAATGCCCCGAAGTAGCATGTACGCAAAGGAGGCTCGTGATCAAGGCCCGGAACGTCTGGTGGAGTTTAGTTTAGGATTAGTTTAGAATAGAATAGGTTTTATATTTCAGCACCTCTTTTATTTTGGATTGTATAATTTGGACTGAACATTATTTTGGTTTGTTTTGAATTTTGTGTGATTTGTTTGTTTGCTTGTTTTATGTGTTTATGTGGTTTGTACATTTGTAACGTCAAATTAGCCGATACGCTCCACCAAGCGACCGTGGTTGAACCACGGGATCGAGGGGTGCCTAACACCTTTCCCTCGGTCAACAGAATTCCTTAGCCGGAATCTCTGTTCGCGGATCAGTTTTTAGAGTCAAACGTTTCGAAAAGAATTTTCCAAAGGTGACTTGGCACACCGGATTATGCCAAGTGGCGACTCTGAATAAGAAAAAAATAATGTAAATAATCTTTTTTTTTTCGAAACAAATTTTTTATTTTTGTCACCTTAATAATAAAATCCTTTCGAACTTAAAATACATATCTTTTTTTTGGAGTCGAAAAAGTGGTGTGACAGTTGAAATTAAATCTTTGATCACATAGACTTGTTAATTAATTAACTAAACATATTAGGTTCTTCATCAAGATGCCATCTTGATCATGTGCGGACTAGTTAACTTCAGCAGATTGTTTCTAAATATCCAGCACCATGGACTTGCTTCAATTTGGATTTATTTTATGGGCTAGCAGCTCTTCGCAGCAGGAAATTACACCGGCAAAATTTTCTATGTATACAAAAATTTTCTAATTAACTTCAGCTTTCTATCCACATCGTCATTGTGGGAATGAAGGGTGTGTGGAGGTTGGGGCTGGCGTATTACATTGGCTTTGACAATTATCAGGAGCAAAATAGGCTCGTACCAGAGGCGGATCCAGAATTCTGAGTCTCAGGGTGCCAAGTAGACTCATCGATTCAATCACTCGGAGACTCCAAATCCAAAGTTCGCCTCCAAGGGCAGAACTAACTTACGGCCAAAGTGTTCATCTTAACCCTCTTCATCAGAAAACTGTAATACTTTTATATAGTTAACATTATTTTTTACGATATATAGTAGATATTGAACCCCCTTCGACTAGTTTATGTTTTTTTTTCGTTCGATTTAAATTTCCCTAATAAAAATTGTAGCTCCGCTGTTGTCTCTCAACAGGGAGTGATTAAAAGAAGGAATGTTTCAGCTTTTGACCTATTTATTAAATGTTACTTTTGCAATTTGGCCTCAATTTTGTGTACAAAGTTTTAGTATAATAACAGAATTAAAATTCATTATATATTCAAAATTTACAATTTGGTTTTTTAAAATAGAGTTAGAACTCATATATTGAAAATAGAATTAATCCCTTTTCAAAAATAAAATAAAACAACAAGCTTAGTAACATATAAAGAACCTAATCCACTCCCTCCCTTCTTCTTCCTAAACTTACTATTTCAGTCAAAAATAAATGAATTAATATAAGTCAACAACAATTAAAAGCATCTGCAGTGAAGAGGAAGAAAAAGAAAATTTTCAATTATAAGATCGGGTTATTATCATAGATCAACTTAATCTGATAAGATTAATCTATATACTTTACACAAAATTTAATTCTAATTTATTTTGAAAGGACAAGTCAATGAATTTTAACAACTCCCTCTCGTAATTACGTAACATGAACATATCAAACAATAGGGGTTCTAATTATACCTAGGTTAAGTATTACTTACATTGGACATATCAAAAAATCGGTTCTAATTATAACTAAGTTAGCCAATAAGAAATTTTAAATAAGTCTAATAGAAATTTTAAATAAATATAATTTTGACTTCACTGGCAAAATATAGTTGGATACAATTGATTGAATTAAATTAAACTAAACAAAAAAAAGGTTTGCACAGGGTTCGAAACCTGCAACCCTCCGGGGAGAATATATGCCCCTTTACCACTGGAGCAACATAGCTCTTTGGTTCCCTTGGTGACACATTTATTAAATATTTATATTCATATATATATATATACATATCTACACATATATAGAGTTTACGTTGAAACTTGCGGGTGGCGTGGCACCCTCAAGCTCCTTAATAGATCCGCCCCTGGCTCGTACGGTTCCACACCAACCAGAGTGATTGCAACGTTCGCTATCCAATATTGGGGTGCTCGCGTATTACATTGGCTTTGATTTGTTTAAAGGATAACAAAAGTCACCAGTTGGAATACGCTTACGTACGCCACAACTACAACGAAGGTGTTTAATTTGATAACAATTATTTCACCTACAATGATGGTGTATATAAATGAGATGGGAACTGGAAATCCTATGGTGATATGGACGATTTCTCCAGTCTCTTATCCACAACTCAACAGTCCCTTTCCAATCGCTTTGCTAGTATAAACATAATCATTCGGAATTTGGCCGGGTTTTAGACAAAAGACCTTTATTTATTGTATTAATTAATAATGCATTTCATAAGCTGACACAGTACATTAATATTCAAACACGATCACCAGTCCGAAAAGAGGAGTAGAAGTACATCCTCTAGCATTTAGAGAGCATTGAGGAAGAAGCTTTGAATGCCTCTCAAAGGACGTTTTTCACAACCACCTTGTATTCCGCATTTACCTGTCACTTCCCATTTACTTTTGACAGTTTTCAGGATCACAGTATTCTGGTCCGCTTCCACAGTAACCCCAGTGACTACAACACTCTCCACCAGGACATTTTCTACCATCACCTTGGTATCCGCACGTTCTGTCATCCTGGGCTAGTTCAAGCTGGCCAAGGATCGTTTCATTGGCCGGCAAATGAAAGGGATGAGATGGATTGGCTGAGACCTTGAGGAGGAGGAACAAAGCCAGAGCTAAAAGGCTAACTAATGCACCGCTTCCTCTCATCTTGTGGATTATTGTTATGAGATGTAGTCTCATCGATGCTGAGGTATATATAGGAAAAATATTATATATCAAACTTTATGCTTACGCATCATCAATTCCATTTGGAAGATATTAACGTTTTATTATTACTCTGGGATGGGTGAGAGGGTTGTTGTGGGGGGAAGGGGAGGGGGGGATATCAAAAGTTTTGAAAGATATTTTTTCTAGAAAACAAGTTCTTTAAAAAATGACTTCTCTGAAAGTAAGGAAAGCAAATGTTATTTAACCAAATTAATAGTGTCCTCCCAACACTCCAACACACTTCATCTTCACCCACACTAAATAGGTACAAGTGCTGAGTTACTCTAGTTTACATCAAACAAGTGCAAAGTTCTCTTGTACTTCATATTTCTCCATTATAGCTGTAGGCAACTCACCCTAAGTTTTCTTTTGCATTAAAGAACAACATACGTATTTTGGTGGCCTACCTAATTAAAAGACCTTACAAAATCATCATTTTCAAAAGCATTGTCCCAAAATCAATCCAAGTGTTGTCTTATTATTCTTAAATGCACTAAAGAAATAAGCATGATTGTAGCGCCAGCAGATAAACGGGTATCAACATTATTTATGATCTACCCTAGACTTTTAGGCTGTTTATGGCCTTCTTTTGTAAGGATAGTCAAATCTCACTGGTCTCTTCTCAATGATCTTGTTAATAGTTTGGGTTGTCAAATGTGTAACATTTTACGTATCAATGATCGAAGGAGAAGCATGAGTATAGCAACATGTCAGGTAAAGCTTGTTTTTGTTGACTTTCGATTTTTAGCTTATAAGTTAAGTGTTATAAGTTGAGATTTCTAACTTATGGTTTTTGACTTATTTTTATCATTTTAACTTAAAATCAAGTGTTTATTAGTACTTTTTTTTGGGGGAAAATTTCAGAAATAGCAACTCTGTAGTCTTAATTATAGTTTCATAATTACGAAAAATAACAAATTGTATTTTGTATTTAAGTAAAATGTTGCTATATAAATACATATACAAATATATATGTATTACTCATAAATACATATGCACAACTGAAAAATACATATTCGTCTATTACTATGAAGTGAGTAAAATATTGCTACTTTTGCTATAAGTTGCAATTTTTAAAAACTGTTGCTATTTATTGTAATTATAGTCTTAAGGATGCTGATTTCTGTATTTTTTCCTTTTTTATTTTACCCAAACACTACAAAGACACTTCAATAAAATTTATCCAAATAGGCGACGGTCTAGCCCATACATATATACTTACTTTGTTAATATTACTTCATGTGTCCATATTCGTATGACTCACTTTTCTGATTAGTCAGTCTAAAAAGAATGGCATATTCTTATATTTAATAACAATTTAATTTTAAAATACCTATTTTACTTTAAATGAAATTATTTGTAGCCACACAATTATCTTAAACTTATTTTGGACCACAAATTTCACAAAAATTTCTTTCTTTCTTAAATTTAGTATCAAGTTAAATTAATAACTCACATAAATTGTGAGACGGATGGAGTATTAATATTGCCCAATGAATATTGTTAAGTTCAGTTTCAAATTAGGGGCCTCTTTAAAATGTTACTATAAAGTATAACCGTAAAATTCATGGGCGTGCCGTGGAGGCAGCAGCAGAAATATAAGTCAAATATTTGAGGCAAAACATGAGGTAAGAAGTCGGATCAGGAAAAATTAAAGGCATATAGTTGAGATGGATGGGTAACTGGGTATATATATACATAGAGCACTACCAATGCTCCATGCCTTCATTTTTCAACATCTCACTCAATTTATCATGCTAATAAGTTTCTAGAATTCAATACATATATATTATAACTCGATTTCGATTATCTCCAAAATGCCCTCAATTTTTTTCCCTACTAAGGTTAGAGCTGCCTACTCGGAACTTGGAAGGGGTACAATTACAACACCGAAAAAGCTATTTAGCAGCAATAAATTATTGACAATAGTTTAATTGTCATTAAATATCTTTTTAGAGATTATTACACATATTAGTGACAATTACAATTTATCATTCTTATAAATGCCCTTAAAACATTGCGACATTTAAACCAATGACTATCGACAAATGTCGATAAAAGTTTTAACACTTTTAATTAAAATGCATATTTATTGTCGCTAATTAAAACAAATTGAACTACCATAATTAGCATCCCACTCCTCGCTTTCCCCCAACAGTACTTTTATACTATAAAGTAAATTTGAACATAACCAATAAAGTAGTACATGATAAAGTAATGTCCACATATCCTAGTAGTGAAATTTACGTAATGCAGTTGCCATCTTGATCATGTGCGGACTAGTTAACTTCAGCAGATCGTTAATTTCTAAATATCATGCACCATGGACTTCCTTCAATTTCGATTTATTTATGGGCTCAACTAAATGGGCTTTCAGCTCTTCGCAGCACGAAATTACACCGCCAAAATTTTCTATGTATGCAAAATTTTCTAACTTCAGCTTTCTTTCACATCGTCCTTGTGGGAATGAAGGGAGTGGGAAGGATAGGACTGGCGTATTACATTGGCTTTGACAATTATCAGGAAAAAAATAGGCTCATGTGGTTCCACATATATGCACCAACCAAAGTGATTACAATGTTCGCTGTCCAATAGGACAATACAGTCCCCAACTTGCATTCCATATCACCCCTCTGGAATTGGGGGTTCCGGTGTAATACATTGGCTTATAACAAAAGTCACCAGTCCCACACCGGCCAAACTTGCTGCAACAGAACCCTGGAGGACATGTGAGAATGTCCTAGTCTTTGCCACAATATTCTGGACATTGGTTTTGGCAGTTATGGTTTTGACACAATTTTAGTATGTTTCTCAACATCAAACCTGGTGACAACAATACTGTCTAGGAGGACAGTATTTTTTTACATTCGCTTTGATATCTGCATTGTTTTGCTTTGTTCAAGGCCAAGGGTTTCGTTGAGAGGAAGAGGTGATAGCTCCTTGGTCAGAGGCGAAGCCAGAATCTTATGTTTGTGGGTATGGTTCTGACTTTAAAGATAACACGATGACCTTAAGCTAATATATATAATCACTAAATTAACTAAGGAACAATGCTGAACTATTTAAACACTAAATAAATATGAATACAAGTCAATCATACAGCTTGATAAAGAAAATCATAAAAAAAAATTCTCAAACACCTCATATACACTATGCAGGGGGAGTTGGCTAAAAGGCCATTTCCAAACCTTTTTGATATTTAGACACCAAGTTATTTTAATTGGAAAAATAGATATTTTAATGGGACCACAAAAAATAAATGCAACCCTAACACGCAACTTACAAAATATATACTTTAGCCCCTTTCCCATTTCAGCCCCAATTTTTTTAAAACTACACTTTAGTTCATGTCCAAAAATATAAATATTGGATAATTAATTTTTAAAAAAAATATCCCAAAGCTTCTCAACCAATCCACTACCAACAACCCAATTTTGGCGCCATTTTCTCGATTTTTCGACCATTTTTCGTCGAATTTTTCGGCATCCATCGGAAAGTGACATTATCTCCATTGTTTTAAGCCATTTTCGCTTATTTTTAGCTCCAATTTTTCTTCCATTTTCATACAAAAAGCTTGAAAATCAGTTCCACATTTCGAAATCGATTCTTGGCTCAATAGCAATATTCCAACACTCCTTAGGTTGTTTGTAAGCTGAAATTCATCGAATTATTTCGATGATCGTCGGAAAAGGGTCGATCTTGCACTCTATGACCAACAACTAAGAAGAAGACGACTTCAGTCTATTAAGTCTAGGCGCATAAACCACTATTCAAGTCTATTAAATACTATTATCGAGGTATATCATGTCTATTATAGATTACGTGGTTGTTGGTGGTATATTTTCTGGTGAATGGGAGGAGACTCCTAAATGTTGGGTTTGAAAAACCGCGTCTAAGGAGACAATGTCCATTGCCCTTCATCGCAACGGTTCATACGCCGATATAGTTAAAAGCTAATGGAGAGTGGTGAATTAAGTTGTGATCAAAGCGAGGTGGTAATTAGTTACTTGATGAACGGGAGGGGGAAAATTCATCCAACGTTCATAAGGAATGATAGACACCATGAATTATACATGCTTTGCGTTGATTCTGATAACTCCAGACCTGTATTGCGGGTTAAAGTTGTTGGAAGGTCACGGGAAGAAGCTTCTACATCAGCCCCACCCCCAACCCCACCCTTGGCAGTGGATGATACGTCAACGAAATACGATTGCATGAGTGGTGATGAATGGGATAATAGTGAAAATTATGAAGAAGAGGAGTGTGGAGGAGGTGAGGACGGACAGTTCGGACCACAAGGAAGCCACTCTTTCTCGGACGACATTAATCATTGTGTAGAATAAACATTCAAGGATAAGAATGTTTATGTAATTTTAAGTAAGAAAAGATTGAAGAAATATATACTAGACTGTGCGAATTATTTATTATATACTAACGCCATTGTTGATTTCTACACATGATAGATAGATTATTAATTTTTTAAGAAGTCGATTATATTCACCAATTCGTGGATTTATGATCAACTATTTGAATATATGGACAAGTTAGAATAATGACCAAAAAATAGAAATTAAATTAAATAAAATTAAAGTATAAAAATGAACACCTTTCAAACATTGTAAAACAATTTAGATACATTAATTGTGATACCAAATCACTTTTGAACATAATCAAGTGATATTTAATGCATGTTATAGTCGTGTAAATCAGTGAGATGAAACTAAAAAGAAAAGAAATAAAATAAAATAAAATAAAATATATAAGCACCATCCAAACAATGCAAAACAACTAGATATCATCAAATGAGATTAGACGCATCTAATGAGCATAAGGAAGAGTGATGGTTGTGACTTGTGGGTGCAGGGGACAAGTAACGTTTGAGAACAAATAATCCTTCTCAATTCAAACGTTTGTTCTGAATAATTGATTGTTACTACCATCACTCTCCCTTATACTCATTTGATCGAATGTTCAATTATTTTATACTCTTATATGATGATATTTAGTCATTTTCATTGCTTGAATGATGTTTATTTATTTTATTTCTCCCTTTTTAGTCTCGTCTTACTTGTCAATAGAATTAGATGATTGATGCTAGATCTATAATGATATCGTGCATATATTATATATAAATGTATGCATCTATACTAGACTAAATTAACAGTCATGTATCGACCAATTGAGTCTAGTGGAAAGTAAGACGAGATTAAAAAGGAGAGAAATAAAATAAAATAAAATAAATTAACACCATTCAAGCAATGAAAAATGATTAAATATCATCACATGAGAGTACAAAATAATTAAACACTAGATCAAATAAGTATAAGAAAAAGAAATGATAGTAACAATCAATTACTCATGACAAACGTCTGCATTGAGAAGGACTACTAATTCTCAAACACTATTTGTCTCATGAACACCCACAAGTCACAACCATCACTCTTCTTAATACTCATTAGACACGTCTAATCTCATTTGACGATATCTAGTTGTTTTGCATTGCTTGGATGGTGCTTATTTATTTTATTTTATTTTATTTTATTTCTTCCCCTTTTAGTCTCATCTCACCGATTTAAGCATGTCTTAAATATCACTTGATCATGTTCAAAAGTGATTTGGTGTCACAATTGATATATCTAAATGGTTTTACAATGTTTGAAAGGTGTTAATTATCATATTTTAATTTAATTTAATTTCTCTTTTTTTTGTCATTATTTTAACTTGTCCATATATTCAGATAGTTGATCCTAGACCTATGAGTAGGTGAATAATCGACTTCTCAAAAATTGATAATATATCTATCATGTGTAGAAATCAATAGCAGTGTCAGTGTATAATAAATAATTTGCATAGTCTAGTATTTCTTCAATCTCTTTTTACTTCGTCAATTTTAAGAAGCTTCAATTATGTATTGTTTAAAATTACAACTCTTTCAGGCATACAATGATAGAGTTTATATAGTAAACCTTGATAATCGATTATAGAAGATGTAAATATTCTTTAGACCTTTTCCAACGGTCACTTTTTTAGTAATCCTACTATATAAATGACATGACTTTTTTGAGCTCCTCCATATTCATTTATTCATCCTTTTCTCATTTTGATTCAACAATATCAATGTCTCTCTTTCTCATTTGAAACACTCCTTAGCTTGTGTAGACACCTAATTTCGTCCCTCCACGATGTCGTTTTTACCTATTTTATTTTATTTATTTTTATCCTATCGTGTACCCTCACCCGTGTGATAATCCCTCCACAAAATGATAAAAATAACAACCTCCTAACTAATTTTGTTTTATCCTAATATTCTAACAACCCACCCAATTAAAAAACAACACCTAATCCTTATCCCATCCAACCAAAAAGAAACACCTCACACCCTACCCCCTACCCCACTCTCCTTTTCTTATCAAGAAAGAAAGCCTAAAAAAATATATATACCCACCCATACATCTCACCATGGAGGAGACACTCTAACAGAATTGAGGGACACGAAATAGAGGAAAAAGGAGATTTTGGAAAAGGGGGCCCACAGGGACAAAAAAAAAGAAAAGGATCAACATCATCTTCTCCATCTAAAAAACTCGCACAGAAGAGATCCTCCATACTCACATACTCCATTCTTCTTCCTTTTTCCTCACTACCACCAATCGGGTTACATACACACACTACCATAGACACTCCATTTTCTTGACTCAACGACATACACAGAGCTACATGAATACAGATGCACAAACACATAGAATCGAGAGAGAGAGAGTTTAAATCAAGAGAGAGAGAATTAAAAACGAGAGAATGGAGAGAGATCTGGTGAAAAAGCTCTAAAATCAACTCGTTTTAGAGTTTTTCGACAAGGTCTTCACCAGAATTGGTTTTTCATTCGTCATTTTGATCAAACTAGTAACCAAATTCTCACCGATTTTAGTTCGTTCAAATCGGTTCTCACAAAATCCCGTCTGGGTTTGTTTTTTTGTCGCGATTTCTAATTCGGATGCTGCAGTTGTTCGTATTAATTTAGGATTCGGGTTCTGTTCGTCTCATTCAGGTCATTCGTGGTCAGTTTTGAATTTTAATTTTTCGATACCAAGTTGGATTTCGTTCACTGTGGAGGTTTTCCAGTCGGGATTTCGAGTTTGGGTTTTCTTAACTCCATATTATCAACGAAATCAGTCTTTCGAAGGTCCATTTCTTAACTCTACTCTTTCATTATCTCGAATGTAGTTAATGTTGTAGTTTTTTGTTGGTTTTGAATATATTTGAGCCATGTTGATTTTCGTTGTCTTGCTTTCTACCTTAAAAATCAAATAATCATGTGATTGGGAATTGAGTAATTGCTTGATTGATAATAAATTGGGATGAGACTCAGAAATTGATGAAGCAAATATTGTTATGTTGTGATCCATCAATTGTTGTGGATTTGAAATGGATATTAATTTTTAAATTTGATAGTATCATGCTTTGGGCAGAAATCGATAGGCAAATTTTAGATTTTGGGGTAGGCAACTAGTAGGATTTTATATCATGTAATGTGTGAATGTCTGTGTTGAATGATTTATCCACTTTTATTACATTTCATCAAATGTATTTATTCACCGGGGAATGCCCCGACGTATTATGTTGGCGAAAAATGATCGTGATGAAGGTCCGCGGCGTCGGGTAGGGCATTGGAGCATAGTCTAGATTTAGTTTAGATTAGGATTTATATTTTCGTATTTTTTCTATTTTTCGAACTGTATAATTGGACTGGACTTTTACGTTTTTGGACTGTTTTGTTTTGTTTATTGTTTGATCATTTTGTGTTCTTTTGTGTGGTTTATACATTTCATAATGCCAAAATAGTCGATACACTCCACCAAGCGACCGTGGTCGAACCACGGGATCGAAGGGTGCCTAACACCTTCCCCTCGGTCAACAGAATTCCTTAGCCGGAATCTCTGTTCGCAAACCGGTTTAAGAGTCAAATGGTTTCGAAAAGGATTTTTCAAAGGTGACTTGGCACACCGGATTATGCCAAGTGGCGACTGAATAAAAAATGCAAATAATCCTTTTCCGAAACAAATTTTTATTTCTTGTCACTTAACTAAAAAAACTTTTTCGAACTTTAAAAATGTATCCATTTTTTGGAGTACGCGTAAAAAAGGGGTGTGACAGCTCTGGCGACTCTGCTGGGGACGTTTTAGAATTCGAGCTTATTTTCGAGTCGTATCGGCTTTGTTTGGCATTACGAGTGTATAAGCATTGTTTGTGATTATTGTTTTGTTATTTGTTTTCACTTTTGTGTATTTCGTGCTCTTTGTTTATAGTATTTATCCTATGTGTTACCGCTTTATATCTGTCATCATGAGTCCACTCCTCGGCCTTCTTTCTGCAACAAGTCTCGGAGCGCACGTCGTGCGCACGAACTCTAGTTGAGTCACCTTTATTTTAGGTGGGGGAGCCGTTGGATGTATGGAGTAGGTGGAAAGCAAAGCAACCACTATTGACCATATGCTCCCCCGAACGGCCTTGTTAGTAAACCACAACGTAGGTCAGCCTTTAAGTCATCCTTACGTGCATCATATTGAGACCTAGCGGGGCCTACACAGTCCTTTGTAGGAGACTCACCTTTAAAGCATCCCTACGTGCTAACTGTTGCATATTTGAGGGTAACGTGGTCATTTGACGGACTGATTTTTTTTAGAAAAAAAAATAAAAAAAAATATAGAAAGCGAGTCGAAAAGAATGAATCAAAAGGAATGTCGTAGTTTATTTTAGAATTCTTTATGGCTTTTGTTCTTCACGAACCCAAAAACTCAAAAAGATTTTTTTTTTTTACATTTTTGCATTTGTCTTCTCAAAGTACCGTAAATTCAAAAAGAAAAAAAAGTTTTTTCTACGTATTTTTCAAAAGCAAAAATACCAAAAAGATTTTTTTCCATAATGGATGGTGTCAGTCTTAGTTAAAGTGTCTAATTGAAAATCCTAAAAGTTTTTATTCGTTTGTTTTTGGTTTTGTCTCTTAAGTTCGGTTCAATTTATTAGTTAATCGTTAGTTGTCCAATCTGGACGAACTACGCACCCTTGATTCTCCTCTCTCGGGAGTGAGATACGTAGGCAACCTATTTTAGGTTCGGGGATCTTATTTCAAAATTCAAAAAAAATAAATTCTTCACTCTTCATTTAGAGTAGGTGTCTCATGTACATCTTTAAAAGGAAGCAAAAAATATATTTTCCTTTAATAGGTTCAAGTTTCATTTTCGTATGAAATTTAAAATCGAAAATCCAAAAATATTTTCTTTGGTAACCATAGATTTCATGTTGTACAGGAATCTGAAAAATTCAAAAAGATTTTCTTCACTCTTCACTTAGAGTAGGTGTTTCATATACATCTCTAAAAGAAAACTACAAAAAGATTTTTCTTTAATAGTTTCAAGTTTCATTTTCACATGAAATTCAAAAATTGAAAACTCAAAAATATTTTTTCTTTGGTAATCACAGGTTTAATTTTGTATAGAGATTTAAACCTTAAAAAAAAAAAAAGATTTTCATCACTTCTTTTGACACTTTATTTCAAGAAAGAAAAAAAGAATTTAATTGGCCATTTTGGCAAAACTGCCCGAACTACGCAAGATCTGATTCATGTACAACATGATACGTAGGCAACTTACTTTTGGGTTCGATCTAATAATTTTGTTTCGTTGTTTTTCATTATTTTTCCTCTTTTAAAGAAAAAAAACAAAAGCCATAAAGAATAATAAAATAAAGGTAGATAACGGGAGAAGTGGAAAGAATAGAGAGAGATACAAAAAAAATAAAAAATAAAAAATCGGGATGATGTTAAAATGACTTCGCTACCCTTGAAAGCTGGTAGAAATGAACATGAACTTAGGGCAATTTTACCAATGTGATTCCCATGCTTTTGGTATACCCTAATCCTAACGGATGTCGTCTTTGATGAGCATGTTCTTTCAGATAACAGTGGTAGGTTTGCAGCACTCTGGCTAGTCACTCATACTTCACTAGATCCAAAGCAAAGCTCGCCATGGCTAGCAGGGAGATTGAAAATTCGCTCATTGACCCGGATAAGGATCACAGGGAGGAAAGTTTAGAACACAATGATGAGGTAGTAAGGCTCAGGCAACAATTGATAGATTTGCAACGGGCATGGGCCAGCGGAATGCCTCCTCCTCCTCCGCTCCCTGAAGGTCTTGGGAATATCTCTAATTGTCCACCGCTCTCTCAGGCACAATTCTCTGCTCCTACTGAGTCACCTGAGCACGCGTCAGGATTCACTCTGCGACATTATTATCCTGGCAATTCTGGTGTGCCCTTGGCAGCTCCCCAATCAAGACCATCTGCTCAGCCAGCGCCACCGATCACACCGGTATTCGTGGCCCCGCCACCACATGAAACTCCCATATATGCTGTGCGTCCCACAATGAGGCTTCCTCGGTCTTTCAGTGAGCCAGTACTGAAGGTTTCATATGATCAGTATTATGCTACGGAGCCTACTTTGCAATTAAATGAACCGTATGGGTACACTCATCCGCCTGCATTTCCATTTGATATGGAGAAACCTGTCGCAACGGAGGAACAGGATGTCATAGCCCGAAAACTGAAGAGTTTAGAGCAAGCTATGAGGAATTTTCAAGGAATCGGAGATTATAGAAGTGTTTTCTATAAAGACCTGTGCATGTTCCCAAACATCAACCTGCCCCCCGATTTTAAGATGCCTAAGTTCGAGAAGTACGCAGGACACGGTGATCCTGTTGCACACTTGAGACGTTATTGCAACCAGTTAAGGGCTGCAGGAGGAAAGGAAGAACTACTCATGGCCTTCTTTGGCGAGAGTTTTTCAGATCTGGCTTCAGAATGGTTCATCGATCGGGATATCGATAAATAGAACAGTTAGGATGATTTGGCTTCTGAATTTGTTCAACATTTTCAGTACAACATCGACTTGATTCCGGACGAAAAATCTTTGGTCAACATGAAGAAAAAGAGCACTGAAGGTTTTAGGGAATACGCGATAAGGTGGCGTGAACAGGCCGCTAGGGTAAAGCCTCCAATGAAAGAAAGTAAGTTGGTAGAAGTTTTCATTCAGGCGCAGGATGAGACCTATTTTCAACATTTACTTCCGGCAATGGGAAAGTCTTTTATGGAAGTCCTCAAAATGGGGGAGATGATAGAGGACGGAATTAAGACCGGATGAATAGTGAGTTTTGCCGCATTAAAAGCCACCACACAAGCGATTCAAGGTGGATCTGGCGCATTTGGAGGTAAAAAGAAGAAAGAGGACGTGGCGACTGTTGTAGCTGGAACCCATTCCTATCCAAAAAGACCACCTCGCCCCTATCCCCAATCCCAAGCCCAAGTCTACGCCCAAGCTCCATATATTCCTCCCCACCATTATTACCCTCCACAAAATCCTTTATATTCCATTCCACCACCCCCGTACCCAGTATATAGCGCGCAGCCATATGACCAAACCCCTTCTTACCCGCAGTGGCACGCGCAAACTCCACAAAATCGCCCATTCGCTCCACCAAATTACCAAAACCCTTCCAGACCCAGTTTTCAACCTAGGCCCGAGTATAGGAAAGAGAAGGCGGTCAAAAATAAATTCACACCTCTTGGGGAGTCATATGCTAGTTTGTTTGATAGGTTGAAAAAGTTGAAGGTTTTAAGCCCAATTCAAGGAAGGCTTTCAAATCCACCGCCGAGGAATCTCGATTATTCTTTAAGGTGTGCGTACTGTTCTGATATGCCCGGCCATGATATCGAGAAATGCTGGCATTTAAAGAGAGCTATCCAAGATTTAATTGACACAAATCAGATGCTGGTCCAGGCCTCGGAGGGTCCAAACATTAACCAAAATCCGTTGCCAACCCATGCTGAAGCCAATATGTTAGAATTGATATATGATGGGAAAGAGTTTTCGAGGGGTTATAAGCCTATTGTCAAGATACAGACCATTGAGGAGAAATCGGTGAATGTAGCAGAATCTTTGAAAGCAATGTCATTGAGCCAGGAAGGAATGAGAGAAGATAAAGCCCAAGAAAGCACAAAGAAGCCCCTAATCACAGTACAGAGCGCCAGAAGGTATGTTGATTCAAGTCAGGATAAACCTAAGTTGACGGTGGTGGGAGCTCTGAGTCAGGCTATCTTGATGGTGAAAGGAGCACTGGCATCGCCTATTGTCCTCAAACCGGTGACCCAACCTCCGATATTTGATACGAAAAGAATTCCCTGGAATTATGGACGGACCGTGATGATCTATCATGGGAAAGAAGTAGTGGAAGATGTAGATGAGGTAGGGGGTTTGACTAGGTCAGGAAGATGTTTCGTGCCTGAAAGCTTAAGAAAGTCCAAGCCAACGGTGAGTGGACCGTCATCTATCAAAAAGCCTATCACCGAAGAAGAAGTCGAAGGATTTTTGAAAAAGATGAAATTGCCAGAGTATTCAATATTAGACCAGTTGAAGAAAACCCCTGCTCAAATTTACCTTTTATCTTTGTTGTTGCACTCCAAGGAGCATCGTGATGTTCTACTGAAGGTATTAAATGAAGCATATGTTCCAAGGGAGATTACAATCAACCAGCTTGAGAAAATGGTTGGAAAAATCTTTGAGGTCAATCGGATCAGCTTTTCTGATGATGAATTGCCTGTTGAAGGTACAGGGCATAATCGGGGCCTTTACATTACAGTGAAGTGTGAAGATTTCTATGTCACTCATGTTATGATTGATGGAGGTTCAGGAGCAAACATTTGCCCTATTTCTACTTTGCAAAAGCTGAATATTGGTGCGGAGAGGATCAGGCCCAACAATGTATGTGTCAGGGCTTTCGAAGGTGCAAAATCAAATTCCATTGGCGAAATAGAACTAATGTTGACCATGGGGCCTGTTGAGTTCACCATAGAGTTTCAAGTATTGAATGTAGAATCCTCTTACAATCTGTTGTTGGGAAGGCCGTGGATCCACAAGGCCAAGGCGGTTGCATCTACGCTGCACCAAATGATTAAGTTTGAGCATGACAGGCAAGAAGTAGTTATTCATGGTGAAGGAGATTTGTTAGCCTACGAAGATTCTCCCTTGTCTCTTATTGAAGCAAATAACGTAGAGGAGACATTCGTCTATCAAATTTTTGATACAGTGCCAGTGAATCGTATCTTTGAATGACAGACTATACCAGGACCGCAATTGTCTTCTGCTTCTATCATGATGGTGAGTGAACTTTAGAAATACGGATTTGAGCCAGGAAAGGGTTTGGGAGCGTCTCTGCACGGTATAGTTCATCCCATATGTCCGAGTGAGAACGTAGGCACGTTTGGTCTGGGATTTGAGCCTACAGCTGAAGATCTGAAAAAAGCCAAGGGAAGGAAAAAGGAAATATGGTCACTCCCTCGCCCAATGCCACTACTTAGTGAATCGTTTGTTAAGAGCGGTGTCACGAAGCATGTAGAATTGGAGTTTGAATTGGTTGATGACTTCCAGAACCTTTGTATCGAAGTTGATATGGTCGAAGCAGGAGAAGGTACCAGTATGGCAGACGTGCAATTCATAGTTCCAGCTGTCCAGCTCAATAATTGGGAAGTCACTCCTCTCCCCGTCAGGAGGGAGTTTTGGTAGTCTATTTTATTTTTCTTTCTGTTTATCCGAGTTATTTCAGGGTTGTAATTCGGACTTTAGTTTCATTATGTTATATTGGCGTCTGTGTTTAAACCCTTCTATCTTTTATTTAATGAAATACAATGTCCCTTTTGTTTTGTGTCTAATATATTTTGTTTTCTTTTCTTACACAGTTCTCTTTATGCTGATTCTAATGACATGACATGCATGCAGAATTTTCAGCCTGATTTTAAAATCCAAACTAATCAAGATGTAATGAAGCAGGATGGGGAATATGATGAAGAACAAACACTAGAAGAAATAAGCAAAGAGTTGGAACAGTTCGAAGACAAACCGAATCCTAATTTGAATGAAACTGAGCCAATAAATCTAGGGGATCAAGAAGATATGAGGGAAACTAAAATCAGTGTACATGCTTTGCCACAGCTAAAAGAGGGAATGATTCAAGCATTAATTGATTATAAGAACGTTTTTGCATGGTCTTATGATGATATGCCCGGTTTAAGCACTGAATTAGTGGCTCACAAGTTGCCAACTGATCCCGCGTTCCCACCTGTCAAACAGAAGTTGAGGAAGTTTAAAACCGATGTGAGTATTAAAATCAAAGAGGAAATCATGAAACAACTTGAAGCCAAAGTAATTCGAGTGTCTTGTTATCCTATGTGGTTATCCAATGTTGTTCCCGTACCAAAGAAAGATGGCAAAATTCGAGTGTGTGTTGATTATCGTGATTTGAACAGAGCAAGTCCGAAAGATGATTTTCCACTGCCCAACATTCACATTTTGTTAGACAACTGTGCTAAACACGAGGTTGCCTCTTTTGTGGATTGCTATGCCGGATATCACCAAATCATTATGGATGATGACGACGCAAAGAAGACATCTTTTATCACACCATGGGGAACTTATTGTTATCGAGTGATGCCGTTCGGTTTGAAGAATGCTGGAGCAACATACATGAGAGCCATGACCACTATGTTTCATGATATGATGCATAAAGAGATTGAGGTTTACGTGGATGACGTGATTATTAAGTCAAAAAGTCAGGCCGACCATATTAAAGATTTAAGGAAGTTCTTTGAAAGGCTTCGCAGGTATAATCTCAAACTCAACCCGGCAAAATGTGTATTTGGAGTTCCATCTGGAAAGCTGTTGGGGTTTGTAGTCAGCCGTCGGGGAATTGAATTGGATCCCTCAAAAATCAAAGCCATTCAGGATTTACCCCCACCCAAGAATAGAACGGAGGTGATGAGTTTGCTTGGTAGACTGAACTACATTAGCAGGTTTATTGCTTAACTCACAACCACTTGTGAGCCCATATTCAAGTTGCTGAAAAAGAGTGTTGCGGTAAAATGGACTGAAGAATGTCAGGAAACGTTCGATCGAATCAAAAGATATTTGTCAAATCCGCCCGTGCTGGTACCCCCCGGAGCCTGGTAGGCCTTTGATCTTATATTTATCAGTCATGGACAATTCTTTCGGTTGTGTCCTGGGTCAACATGACGTCACAGGCAAAAAGGAGCAAGCTATTTATTATCTTAGCAAGAAGTTCACCACATATGAAGACAGGTATACTCTTCTTGAAAGGACGTGTTGTGCCCTAACTTAGGTAGCACAGAAGCTGAAGCATTATCTCTCATCCTATACTACTTATCTCATCTCCCGCATGGATCCTTTGAAGTATATCTTTCAAAAGCCTATGCCGACAGGTCGATTGGCAAAGTGGCAAATATTTCTTACCGAGTTCGACATTGTATATGTGACTCGAACCGCCATGAAAGCCCAAGCCTTGGTAGATCATCTTGCTGAGAATCCCATCGATGAAGAGTACGAGCCATTAAAGACATATTTTCCTGAAGAAGAAGTGTCGTGTGTCGATGAAGTCGTTATAGATGCTGATCCAGGTTGGAGGTTATTCTTCGATGGAGCTGTCAATATGAAAGGAGTCGGAATAGGTGCGGTTCTTATCTCTGAATCGGGACAACATTTCCCGGTAACAGCACAACTTCGATTCTACTGTACTAATAATATGGCAGAGTATGAATCCTGCATCCTTGGTTTGAGGTTAGCTGTTGATATGGGAGTCCAAGAATTATTGGTGTTGGGAGATTCAGATTTGCTTGTCCATCAAATTCAAGGCGATTGGGAGACGCGAGATTTGAAACTCATCCCGTATCTACAATGCTTGCAGGAGTTATGTCGACGATTTGTGTTAGTAAAATTTAGGCATATTCCAAGGATTCATAATGAAATTGCTGATGCTTTAGCCACTCTGTCTTTAATGCTCCAACATCCTGACAAAGCCTATATCGATCCAGTGCATATACAGAGTCGTGATCAACATGCTTATTGTAATGCGGTTGAAGAAGAGCTCGATGAAGAACCTTGGTTTTTGGATATCAAGCGGTACATTCAGTCAGGAGAATACCCAACATATGCCACCAATGATCAAAAAAGGACTATTAGGCGTTTGGCTAATGGATTTTTCTTAAGTGGGGGAATCTTGTATAAGAGGACCCCAGATCTGGGACTTTTAAGGTGTGTAGATGCAAAAGAAGCCTCGGCAATCATGGTTGAAATACACTCTGGAGTATGCGGGTCGCATATGAACGGTCATGTCTTGTCAAAGAAGATTCTTCGAGCAGGTTATTACTGGCTTACTTTGGAGAGGGATTCTATTCAATTTGTTCGAAAGTGTCATCAATGTCAGGTGCACGGCGATCTGATACGTTCTCCTCCTGTTGAGTTGCTTGCAATGGCTGCTCCATGGCCGTTCGTGGCTTGGGGAATGGATGTGATTGGACCGATTGAGCCGAAGGCATCAAATGGACATAGATTCATTTTGGTAGCCATTGACTACTTCACAAAGTGGGTGGAAGCAGTAACTTTCAAGTCAGTGACAAAGAAGGCTGTGGTAGATTTTGTTCATGCCAATATCATTTGTAGATTTGGAATTCCTAAGATGATCATTACAGACAATGCTGCCAATCTCAATAGTCATTTGATGCAATAAGTGTGTCAACAGTTTAAGATCGCACATCGAAATTCTACTCCATATCGCCCAAAGGCCAATGGTGCTGTAGAAGCCGCCAATAAAAATATAAAAAAGATACTGCAAAAAATGGTACAAGGTTCTAGACAGTGGCATGAAAAGTTATCGTTTGCATTGCTAGGTTATCGCACCACTGTTCGCACTTCAACAGGGGCAACTCCATATTTATTAGTGTATGGGACAGAAGCAGTCATCCCTGCAGAAGTTGAAATTCCTTCTCTTCGAGTCATTGTAGAAGCAGAGATTGATGATGACGAATGGGTAAAAACCCGACTGGAACATTTGAGTTTGATCGAGGAAAAAAGGCTAACGTCCGTGTGTCATGGCCAGTTGTATCAGAGAAGGATGGTTCGCACGTATAACAAAAAGGTCCGTCCCAGGAATTTTGAAGTTGGTCAGTTGGTATTAAGACGTATCCTTCCTCACCAGGTTGAAGCGAAAGGCAAGTTCTCCCCTAACTGGCAAGGTGCCTTCGTTGTGAAGAAAGTGTTACCCAATGGAGCCTTATATTTGACAGATATTGAAGGCAAAATGGCAGAAATGGCTATCAATGTTGATGCGGTCAAAAGATATTATGTATGATATTTGGTCCTTTGTTTGATTTTATTGCATGTTTAATACTTGCATTTTTCAAGATTGATATGATGAAGGCATTTTATTCTTCTATCCAAACATTGTGTCGTCCTTTGTTTACCCGTTTGAGCTTCGTTTATTTTTCTTTGATATCCCTCTTTTGGAATCAAAATAGAGTCAAAGATAAATGTCAAGAAAATAAGAATAAAAGAAAGAGTTCGAAAATAAAAGAAAAAAATCAAATCAAAACAAAGAACAAGCTGATGGAACTACGTGCGACCTGATTCTCCTCTCTCGGGAGTGAGATACGTAGGCTGCCCTATTTCGGGCTCGGTCCAACCAAATAAAGATTTAAGATTCACCCAGTCAGCAAAAACTGGGGCATGAGTTAACATGTTGTTTGAGTCGATTCCATAAGTTGTAAGTCCCACCCCCCACTTCAAGTATCGTTTGAGCCCCTTACCATTTTTTCTAACCTTATCCAAAAGCCAAGTTACAACCAAAGAAAGACCTTCATATCAATCTTTGAGGATGTTAAGGCTAAGCATGCAATGGATATTGATGATACATTGTGAGGTACCATTTGTCTCCCTCGGCATAAGAAATCAGGAGAGAAATACAAAAATGAGAGAGTCTTATTGGTGAAAACCCCTGTGGGCATCATAAGGCGATGGTGAGTTGAGAGAAATGAAAATGAGAGAGTCTTATTGGTGAAAACCTTTGCAGGCACCATAAGGCGATGGTGAGTGGAGAGAAATAAAAATGAGAGAGTCTTATTGGTGAAAAACCCTCACGGGCACCGTAAGACGATGGAGAGTTTAAGAGAAAAGTGAAAAGTGAAAAGAAAGAGATTTGTTGGCGAATGTCTTTTTAGATGTCGTCAGTCGAATGTGATGTATGAGTCCAATGGATTTGAAGAAGCCGCTCAGCGACAAAAGACACGAACTCAACAACAAATGGGGAGTTTGGATAGGAAGATCAGGCAGCTGAATCCAAAATGCATGTCATACTCATTGGAGTTGGTTGTCGTATTCAGATAAGTTTTCTTTTTGAATATGGGACATTGCCCTTTTCTTTCATTTACATATTCATGTTTTTGTCTTTTCTTATGTTATTTATCAAAACAAAAGTCACCATCATTTCTTTACATTTTTAAGTCAAGTCTGTGTCAACACAAGCGAGAAATGATTTCTAAATTTACTACCAGTCTTTCCAATTATATGAGGAAAAGCCAAGGAACAGCACAGGAAAGAAATATGATCGTAATTCAACACGAAGCAAAGGAAGTCTATCAACCGACAGGCTATTGGATTTATTGAATCATTCAGATTTGGGAAAAGAGTGCACCTCAGGGGCATGGTAAAATGAAAACCCATTATTTGAGTCAGAACTCATTTCCCTCAATCTGGATCTTGGTCAATGATGCGGTAATACAGGGCAAGTGTTAGCAATTTGGGACAAAGATGAAAGGAACGAGTACTTGGGCAGATACCTGAGAAGCCAAGAGCTGCAAGCCACCACTAAGTTTTTAACTGACCAATTTTTCTTTGATTGAAACAGGGGCAAACTCGTTTCACTTGATTCAGCTACCATTGGAAATGCATATCCAAGAGATTTTTACTTTATGTCCAGGACCCTCCTGAAAAATGGGAATTTACTTTCAGTTCAGGACCCTCCTGAAAAATGAGATTTTACTTTCTGTTCAGGACCCTCCTGAAAAATGGGATTTTACTTTTGTTCAGGACCCTCCTAAAAAATGGGATTTTACTTTCAGTTCAGGACCCTCCTGAAAAATGGAATTTTACTTTATGTTCAGGACCCTCCTGAAAAATGGGGACCCTCCTGAAAAATGAGATTTTACTTTCTGTTCAGGACCCTCCTGAAAAATGGGATTTTACTTCAGTTCAGGACCCTCCTGAAAAATGGGATTTTACTTTTATTCAGGACCCTCCTGAAAAATGAGATTTTACTTTCTGTTCAGGACCCTCCTGAAGAATGGGAATTTACTTTCAGTTCAGGACCCTCCTGAAAAATGGGATTTTACTTTAGGTTCAGGACCCTCCTGAAAAATGGGATTTTACTTTCTGTTCAGGACCCTCCTGAAAAATGGGAATTTACCTTCAGCTCAGGACCCTCCTGGAAAATGGGATTTTACTTTCTGTTCAGGACCCTCTTGAAAAATGGGATTTTACTTTATGTTCAGGACCCTCCTGAAAAATGGGAATTTACTTTCAGTTCAGGACCCTCCTGAAAAATGGGATTTTACTTTCAATTCAGGACCCTCCTGAAAAATGGGATTTTACTTTATGTTCAGGACCCTCCTGAAAAATGGGAATTTACTTTCTGTTCAGGACCCTCCTGAAAAATGGGATTTTACTTTATGTTCAGGACCCTCCTGAAAAATGGGATTTTACTTTCAATTCAGGACCCTCCTGAAAAATGGGAATTTACTTTCAATTCAGGACCCTCCTGAAAAATGGGAATTTACTTTATGTTCAGGACCCTTCTGAAAAATGGGAATTTACTTTTAATTCAGGACCCTCCCTCCTGAAAAATGGGAATTTACTTTATGTTCAGGACCCTCCTGGAAAATGGGAATTTACTTTCAATTCAGGACCCTCCTGAAAAATGGGATCTTACTTTATGTTCAGGCCCCTCCTGAAAAATGGGAATTTACTTTCTGTTCAGGACCCTCCTGAAAAATGGGAATTTACTTTATGTTCAGGACCCTCCTGAAAAATGGGATTTTACATTATGCGCAGGACCCTCCTGAAAAATGGGATTTTACTTTCTGCTCAGGACCCTCCTGGAAAATGGGACAACGCTTTCAAAAGTGAAATACTATTTTACTATAATTTTTGTTTGGGATAATTTTTGTTCTAGTTTTAATGTTGGGTTTCAGGAGCCCGCCTGAAGAACAGGGTGATGAAATAGCAAGTCAGGAGCCCGCCTGAAGAACAGGGTGATGAAATAGCAAGTCCGGAGCCCTCTTGGAGAATAGGGTGAAGAAATGAAAAGTCATGCAATAAAGCGAAGTAATTGAAAGCCAAGCAACAAGTCGAAAAAAATTGCAAGTCAGGAGCCCGCCTGAAGAATAGGGTGATGAAAAGTCGAGTTAAGAATCAACAGAAGCTGTATAGATAGGATTTTTGTAATTTTATTTATGTTTTAGCTTGTAATTTTCATTTTGATGTAATAACAGAGCCGCGGACCAGAACCTCGACGGAACCTCACTTGACTCTCCAACTCGGTATAGTCCATCTCCGTCCAATCCTTGGAGATACTTATCACTTGATCCCTTCATAACTTGGGTGGGTAGGCTGTCCTAATTCAAGACCCGGTAGTCCTTCGTTCTCCTGTTTCTTTCTTGGAATAATGGTCGGGACAAAATTCTATCTCGCTGTCTACTTCTTTGTCTGAAAACACTTCGTGTTTACATTCAAAGGGGGCATGATGTAGACACCTAATTTCGTCCCTCCACGATGTTGTTTTTACCTATTTTATTTTATTTTATTTATTTTTATCCTATCGTGTACCCTCACCCGTGTGATAATCCCTCCACAAAATGATAAAAATAACAACCTCCTAACTAATTTTGTTTTATCCTAATATTCTAACAACCCACCCAATTAAAAAACAACACCTAATCCTTATCCCATCCAACCAAAAAGAAACACCTCACACCCTACCCCCTACCCCACTCTCTTTTTCTTGTCAAGAAAGAAAGCCTCAAAAAATATATATACCCACCCATACATCTCACCATGGAGGAGACACTCTAACAGAATTGAGGGACACGAAATAGAGGGAAAAGGAGATTTTGGAAAAGGGGGTCCACAGGGACAAAAAAAGAAAGAAAAGGATCAACATCATCTTCTCCATCTAAAAAACTCGCACAGCAGAGATCCTCCATACGCACATACTCCATTCTTCTTCCTTTTTCCTCACTACCACCAATCAGGTTACATACACACACTACCATAGACACTCCATTTTCTTGACTCAACGACACACACAGAGCTACATGAATATAGATGCACAAACACATAGAATCGAGAGAGAGATAGTTTAAATCAAGAGAGAGAGAATTAAAAACGAGAGAATGGAGAGAGATCCGGTGAAAAAGCTCTAAAATCAACTCGTTTTAGAGTTTTTCGACAAGGTCTTCACCGGAATTATTTTTTCATTCGTCATTTTGATCAAACCAGTAACCAAATTCTCACCGATTTTAGTTCGTTCAAATCGGTTCTCACAAAATCCCGTCTGGGTTTGTTTTTTTGTCGCGATTTCTATTTCGGATGCTGCAGTTGTTCATATTAATTTAGGATTCGGGTTCTGTTCGTCTCATTCAGGTCATTCGTGGTCAGTTTTGAATTTTAATTTTTCGATACCAAGTTGGATTTCGTTCACTGTGGAGGTTTTCCAGTCGGGATTTCGAGTTTGGGTTTTCTTAACTCCATATTATCAACGAAATCAGTCTTTCGAAGGTCCATTTCTTAACTCTACTCTTTCATTATCTCGAATGTAGTTAATGTTGTAGTTTTTTGTTGGTTTTGAATATATTTGAGCCATGTTGATTTTCGTTGTCTTGCTTTCTACCTTAAAAATCAAATAATCATGTGATTGGGAATTGAGTAATTGCTTGATTGATAATAAATTGGGATGAGACTCAGAAATTGATGAAGCAAATATTGTTATGTTGTGATCCATCAATTGTTGTGGATTTGAAATGGATATTAATTTTTAAATTTGATAGTATCATGCTTTGGGCAGAAATCGATAGGCAAATTTTAGATTTTGGGGTAGGCAACTAGTAGGATTTTATATCATGTAATGTGTGAATGTCTGTGTTGAATGATTTATCCACTTTTATTACATTTCATCAAATGTATTTATTCACCGGGGAATGCCCCGACGTAGTATGTTGGCAAAAAATGATCGTGATGAAGGCCCGCGGCGTCGGGTAAGGCATTGGACGGTCTAGATTTAGTTTAGATTAGGATTTATATTTTCGTATTTTTTCTATTTTTCGGACTGTATAATTGGACTGGACTTTTACGTTTTTGGACTGTTTTGTTTTGTTTATTGTTTGATCATTTTGTGTTCTTTTGTGTGGTTTATACATTTCATAATGCCAAAATAGTCGATACACTCCACCAAGCGACCGTGGTCGAACCACGGGATCGAAGGGTGCCTAACACCTTCCCCTCGGTCAACAGAATTCCTTAGTCGGAATCTCTGTTCGCAAACCGGTTTAAGAGTCAAATGGTTTCGAAAAGGATTTTTCAAAGGTGACTTGGCACACCGGATTATGCCAAGTGGCGACTCTGAATAAAAAATGCAAATAATCCTTTTCCGAAACAAATTTTTATTTCTTGTTACTTAAATAATAAAACCCTTTCGAACTTTAAAAATGTATCCATTTTTTGGAGTACGCGTAAAAAAGGGGTGTGACAGCTTGTTCCAAAGCTTTAATCCGTTGCATAATTTCAATGATCATCGGAAAAGCGATATCAAGTACTGTATGAAAATCAGGTAAGAAGAAGACAACTACAGTCTATTAAGTCTATGATCATAAATGAACTTGTTCTCATTGTCCAGATTTCTGGCACACTAACCAATGAAATTCAAAAAAAAAATTACCTTACAATCGGCAAGGACAATCATAATCCATCAACAATCAAACAAATATCAACCTTAAAAGCATAGATTTTCAACAAAATTAAGTTCCATTTTTTAAAAAGATTTCAGTTTTTTCTATTCTAACCAAACAAATACCTAATCAACCGAACGATCTATTAACAGAACAACATTCAAATTTTTTGACACATTAACTGATTAAATTCGCGAAAAAATTTCACTATGTAATTGACAAGGACAATCATAATCCATCAACAATCAAACAACTATCAACTTAAAAACACAGATTTTCAATAAAATCAAGTTTCATTTTTTTAAAAGATTTCAGTTTTTTCCATCCAAACCAAACAAATATCTAATCAACCGAACGGTCTATTAACAGAACAACATCCAAATTTCTTGGCACATTAACTAATTAAATTCGCGAAATTTTTTTAGCATGCAATCGACAAGGACAATCATAATCCATCAATAATCAAACAACTATCAACTTAAAAACACAGATTTTCAGTAAATTCAATTTTCATTTTTTAAAAAGATTTCAGTTTTTTTCATCCAAATCAAACAAATACCTAATCAACCGAACGGTCTATTAACAGAATAACATCCGAATTTCTTGGCACATTAGCCGATTAAATTCGCAAAAAAATTTCACCATGCAATCATCAAGAACCATCATAATTCATCAACAATCAAACAATTACCAACTTAAAAAAAAAGTTAGTAAAATCAATTCCTTTTTTTCAAAAAAAAAATAAAAAATCTCCCAAATCAATTCATTTACCACAAACTAAAATCGAAAAAAGCAAAAAAAAACCATAAATATGGAGCACAAATTACTCGGGAGATGAAGAGAAATTATTTAAAGTGGAAGATGAAAGATCTTAGAGCTTTAGAAAAGATAAAAATAGAAAATAAAAGTTTGGGAAAGAAGAAAGAGAAATGACCATGGTTTTGTGAGTGAGAGTGAGGAGAGAGAAAAAAGCTTTTGGTATTTAATAGAAAAGTGGGGTTAAAAAAGTATTTAATAAATATAAGGAGTGGCAAAATAAAATAAAATTTTAACACTTTAACCCATACCCTACAAAATCCTAAAAAATTCGGTCAAACCAAAAAGAATATCTATTTTTCAAAATAAGTTTTCAATGTGCCCTTTTACCTAAATCTTCTCCACTATACACACTTAACAAATTGCTAGAAAAATAATGGAGAAGCAAAACTTCTTCTGCTCTCTAAATCATCTAAACGTATGCAATAATAGATATTAGAGTTATTCTTTTGACTCTAGTCCAAATAATCATTTTTATCCTCAGCACAATCAAATAAGAAAGAAATACTACCAAAAATTGTCTGCATTGAAACTTCTTTAATAGTTCACAAATTAATTTATTTACAAAAATATTCTAAAATTGCATATGATATAGTATCATATTTAAAGGGAAACAATTAATAAATTGCATTATACCAAAAATAAGAAAGGAATCACACCAGTCGGGAATTATGACGATGAAATTTCGGAAGCAAAATAGCAAAAGCTATCCATGAAATGCCAAAATATGACACAACCCTAAACTTAAGGATTAAAAATTAATTTGTACAAACTGTTATATATTATACTCCCTCCGTCTTAAATTTTTTAATTTGATTTTTTATTTTACTTTTTTTTTTTAATTAACCAAGAAGAGACAAATTTTTTTTTCCATATTTTACCCTTTGCATTAATTATTTTTTCTTCAAATTAAAATGTAAACATCATTTAATAGGGGTATTATGATAAACTAGCTATGTTATTAATTATTTTTCTTAATCAATGTGTCATTTCAATTTGGGACAGATAATTTGAGACGAAGGGAATAGTAGGCAAACCAAATAAAAAATAAAAGAGAAAGATATGAGAAAAGAAGATGAGTAAAGGCCCAAAATCATACATTATCTTTTGCTTTAGACACAAAATAATACATATTCTTTCAACTGGTGCACTAATAGTCTTTTTTATTTAAAAGTTGGTGCGTTTTTAGACACAATTCTAACACCGTGACTTTTTTCTAACAACAGCCAACCACCTTTCTATCAAGCTATTCTTTTCCCTCAATAAAAAACCTCACCTACATACTTTTTTTAACAGCAATCATTAATAAATTACTGTACGTTGACTAATAAACTGAATTTTTTTAACATTTAATCCAATCATCTACCTTTCAAAATCATGGAGTCAGCATTGAATTGAAATATTACATACATTACAGGGTGATGTAAATAAGCAAAAAAAATAATAATCAAAAACATTGACAAAAAAATGCAAAATAAGGACAATAACCAATACTCTTGAAGAAAGAGATGTTTTTGTTACACAAAAGTTGAAGAAAACAATCTTAAATAACTACACAGCTTGAAGCAAACAATCCGAAATGACAGGACAATAATAGCAGATCAACCTAGCTATTCTGTTTAGCATGAAAGCAATCAATTCGACAGTCACTTTTCAACAAAAACAATAGCTGAATTCCAGCAAAAACACTATCTAAATCACAGCTATTTTAAGTAAAAAACAGCAACTAAATTCCAACAAAAAGGTCACCCAAATTTCAGCAAAAATAATATTCAAGCTACTGTAGCAAATAATATCCAGAATCCAGCACCAGCAAAAACAGCATACGGAGTGAGCCATTTTAACCCCAGAAAAATTGTTATAGCTTCAAAATGTAGATTCATTTTCTTGTGTATATTGAGAACTTTCCCAAACAAAATATGATTCAATGTCTTCTTCTCCATCTCTCATTTGTTCTTGTTTCACTTTATTCCGTCGTCTTCTAACCTGAAAAACAATAACAAGTATAATGTTATGCTAAATTAAACTTATTAAATTAAAAATCAAATCTACCATAAAAATCGACAATACATGTAATTTTTTACGAAATGAAGAGGAAGGTTCTAGTGTCACAGTGTAGTAACCACAAGTTCTTTTATTATGGCCAGGTTTGTGACATGTGCTGCAATTTAGAGTCTTGCTTTCGTTTCATCTTTGTTCTATTAGCTCCAACTTCATCTTCTTCCTTCTTTCGCGACTTTGATTTTCTTCCTTTCTTCTTAACTTTTGTAATTTTTGGAGGCAGGGGAGGAAGTTTGCTTGACTTAGGCCACATTTGTCGTCCATTCATTGGAAGAACTGAATTTTCAAAAATTCTCCTATATGTTTCCACCTAGTAACAATCATGAACATAGTCAAGAATGTTATTTTTTTTCGCCCAAATTGCCGCAATAGCATGCTTGCAAGGAATTTCGGTGAGACTCCATTTCCTACAACTACAAGTTTGGTTCTTCAAGTCAACTGTCCATTTGTCCATAATTGTAGCTACCAAGATTTCATAGCTCCAATGATTAGATCTTCTAGGGATATATTCAGCAGCTGCAATCTCATTCTTATGTAATATATCCTTGATCCTAGGACAAACATCTCCCAATTTCTATTTTTGTGCTTTTTCTCTATTAGCATGTATTCTAGCCATGAGCAGATACCGCAACTTCTCCAAAAGTGTCACAATTGGCTTGTCTCTAGCATTAAGTATTATGCTATTAAACACTTCACACAAATTATTTAAAAAAATGTCACACTTAACATCTGAAGAGAAATGCGATCTTGACCATTCACTGGTTCTTTTTCATTTAACCAAGTAGCAGCATCAAGATCTAACTTTGAAATATTCTTCATGCAGTCATCAAACCTTTTGACAGTACTAGCCTTTGCAGCAGCCTAAAGTTTTTTTTTTAATGTGACACCGCCAAAGCCAGCAATTTTAAAATTGTTATGAAGGTGTCTAACACAGAACTTGTGACTCACACAAGGTAGGACATCATTAAATGCTTCAATAAGACCTTTTTGCTTGTCAGACATAAACGTCCAACCATTCTCACCTATACACAAATCAGCAGCCAAATAATTTAAAAACCAAGTCCATGTCTCCTTACTTTCCTTTTCTACAATCGCATATGCAATAGGAAGTATATTGTTGTTAGCATCGAGGCCAACAACGGATAACAGTTGAGTCCCATACATTGGACCCTTCAACCAACACCCGTCCACGCCTACTATTTTTCTACGACCCGCTCTAAAGCCAAGCTTACAAGCAGCAAAACAGATATGGATTCTTTGAAATCTTTGTGTCTCATTAGGGACCTCGTTGTCAACAAGTTTCATGTATATTGTGCTGCCTGAATTTGTTCTATTAATCTCATTGCAATACTCCCATATCATTTTATATTGATCTTAATATCACCATCAATTAATGCAATCGCTTTCATCTTAGCTCTTTTAGCTTGAGATAAGGTCACATGAGCTCTTAGTTCGACACTTACTTTATCCCGAAATTCTGCCACACTCCAATTTCTATTCAATGCAACTTCTTTGAGGTACTTTCTTGCAATGAAAGATGAAGTGATCGTCCTATTATCATAATGCCACTCTTTAGAAGTATGTAGAGGATCATAAGTTTGAACCTGGAAAGCCTTGTCTCTTTGCATTTTTGAAGCCTTGATTTTCCATTTGCACTCTGGATGATGTATGCAAATTGCTTCCGCTTTTAAATTATCATTCTTACACCATTGAATAGACTTTACATTCTTAATTTCATGAGTTGCTACAACATTTTTAAAGTCCATCTTTGTATCAAAGATATATTCGAGACCTAATACTGGGTTATCTCCATCGATTTTTGGATTGTGCTGAGGAAAGTTGAAACTTTCAGTTTCAGAATCACTATGTAAGCTCTCTGTGTCTTCAGAATTACAACAATCAGAATCTCCATCTATATCAGCTATCTTTCTCTTTATTTCAACACTAAGGAGCTCCCCCCTCTTCTAGAATGCTTTGGTTCCTCTTTCCATGTGTATTAATTGTAACATCATCTGATAAATTAGTTTCTGAGTCACTAAAATTTCCACCCGATGAATTTTCATACAAAATCTGTTTAGCATTTTCTCCCATGTTTGATTGATTTACTGAATCCATTTTGTCCATCTGAAAGTAAGAATCCAAGTGTTCAAAGCATATCTCAACCACATTGTCCTTTTGGATGGTTTACTAACTAAGTATGCTTCAAAATCTGTAGCGATCAACTTCCATTTATTATCAGATTTTCCACAACGATGCCAAAAGGTTATCTAAATCATTCACATAACCACATAACTCTTCCATCTTCTTGAATTCAACAAGATTCAGTTCTGCCGCATTTACATAATCAATGTAATCCATGATTCCTCCAACGTAATGCTTGTCTGGTGTACGCTTCATAATTCCCCCATGATATATTTTCACCATCATAAGTAAAGACTCGATTGAAAAATCTGAAATTACAAAAAGTGAACTTCATAAAGTGTTGTTACAGATAAAAAAAAAATTAAAATTATTGTTTCTTGCAAATGAACTAACACGATTAAGCTGACCATATTGAAAACAAGCAAATTAAATTGCCCTAGCTACATTCCAAGAAAATCAACAGATTTTGAGCATTATTTCACCAAAATGAGCAAATGAAATATTCTGCTATATTTACTCAAAATCAAGGTAAGAAATAGAATGTCCTCTAATCTGAAGAAATTATTATCATCAGAAAAAAATAAAAGAATCTTACCATAGAAAGGAGGCGATCGTCTATCACTATAGCGTCTTAGGAACATTACTTCCGGATAATTAGTGCTTCTATAGATTCGATTCGGGCTTGATATGATTTTTTGTTTCAAATTTTTAATTTTAAGTTGGGTGAAGAGTTACGTTTTTCAGAAGAAAGAAAGATAGAGAAACAGAGCATACACTTTTGGAGGAAAAGAAACCAATATTATATGCAGGCCTATACATTTGGAGGGAAAGAAATCAATATTATATGCAGGCATATTTTGGAGGGAAAGAAACCAATCTTATATGCAGGTGGAGCTTTTTTTTGGAGGGAAAAAAATAGCTTGGTAAAAAAGTGGTTGGCTGCAGTTAAAAAAAGTAACGGTGTTAGAATTATGTTTAAAAATGCACCACTCTTTAAACAAAAAGGATTGTCAGTGCAACATTTGAAAGAATGTGTATTATTTTATATCTAAAGTAAAGATAATGTATGATTTTTGGCCTTTACTCAAAGAAGATTGAGTAAAATCTCTCTATATAGAAATAGGGAAAAAATAAAAAAAATAGCGCATAGGGTAATGGAAAAAAGTTCTAGGTAAAAGGAAAAAAAAGTGAGGCACGATGAGTTTCGAACCCACTTTCCATCAATAGAAAAGCATTACTTGTCTGTCCTTATTGGCTTAAAGCCAAAAACCATAAATAGGTATTATCCTACTTTTTAGCTTTTGATTTATTGTGACACTTTTTTACTTAAAAATAAGTGCTTAAAAGTATTTTTTTTACTTTGTCAAATAACAATAAAATTGAAAAAATGCTTACTGTAAACACCTAATTTTTGACCAAACCTAAGTGTTTTTTTTGCCATTTTAGTGTTTAATTTTTTTATTTTTTTTTATTTTTTTTTTAGGGTTTAAATTAGGTATTTTAAGTTTATCTTATTTTTACTAAACTTATTTTAAAATTTTTGAAAACTACAAAAATAGAGTTACATTTTAAATAAGCTTTTATTTTCATTATTTATTTATTTATTTATTTATTTACCAAGAAAAAAAAAAGAAGGAAAATTTTTAAATCATATTTGTTTTCTTCTTTTAATTTTTAATAAATAATCTAGTGATATTAATATTCCGTAATCATGTTTTAAGACTAATTATTTAACTTACTTATAGTTTATTAATCTTAAATAAATTTTTTTTTCTTTTTCTTGTCTTTTCTTTTATTATTTTTATTTAAAACATTAATTTAAAAAAAAAAAAAAAAAGAAAAAGCCCTAAACTACCCCATCACCCTTTTCCCACTAACCTAAAACCACTCCCCCATTATTTTCCAATTTCCCACTTCCCCCACAAACACACACACACGACAAACATACACACACGACACAAACACACACATACACTATTATATATATAACACACACATGCACACATGGACAGAAAAAAAAAAGGGGGAGAGAAACCAAAAAAGAAACAAAAGCAAAACATGCATTAAGAAGAAGAAATAGGCGAACAGAACACAAAAAACAAAAAAAAAGCACGAAAAATCAAAGAGGAGCGTTTCTGAGTTGGAATTAGAGTTTCGGATCCTGTTTTAGTCTCCGGTAATGACATCCTACTCCTGATTTCAATTAATTTGTTACACAGGTATGTCTATTGTCGAGGCTTGACTTTGTTGTATCAAGAATGATTTATTGTTAATTCAATTTCGAAAATATATTAGTTTGGCTCTATTCGATGTTCAGTCCTCGAACTTTCTATTTCATTGTGATAATATCTCCATCTAGATTTATTGTTTTCGTTCATCTTTGTGTGAATATGTTAATTAATATGTATTTTTTTTAAAATTCATGTTGGTAGATACTTTTCATATTTAATTTGTTGCACTAAAAATGGTGAGAAAACCTAATAACAAAAGATTTATGTAAATTGGTCAAAAAAAAAAAAAAATTATCTTTAGTTATTTATTTATTTATTTATTAATTAATTAATTTATGAGATTATTAATTGAAATTTACTTTATTAAGTCTGTGACGTAAAAGAAGCAGCTCTCAAATCTTCTCTTGTAACATAATAACCGTGTTAAACGAAGACATTTATGTTTTAATTAGTGATTCAATATTTTTTTTTCTTTCTTTTCTTAGTTTACATTTGGATTAGATCCATGGTAGGCTTAACATTTTTTTTTTATATTTCATCGAATATGTTAGTTAATGAAGAGTCAGTTCATTTTTGTTTCCTTTTCATTCTTCGCTCTCATTTACTGTAATAGATTCAAGCAATTGGTTAATTAGTTTATTTTCTTCTTATTCATTTTTTTGTTTTTCTTGAGTTTCATGTTATCATAATTTAGTTGATGAAAATTGAGAATATGTATTAAGGGTTTGTCGTGAAATAAAATAAAAAGGAAAAGCAATATAGATGAGAAAAGATAAAATATATACCACAGTATTATAATACAATACAATTAGATTATGAGAAACATAGCATAATTGATTTTGTTATTGGTTAAATTAATATTCTTTCATGTTAATACTAAATACTAGTATGTGTGCTTCGGTTTCTGTAGATTTTCTTTTAATATGTTATTGTAATCACAAGATATAAGAAATCAATTAATTAATGTGAAAATGAGCGAGATGGGGTGCAGATTTATTCTAAATCCTATCGCATAAAAGAAAAGAAAAAGAGGGAAAATCATTTGTAAGAGAGTGAATTCATAAAACAACGAGTTAGGTTCTTAGCCCCCTAAATCAAAGTTTAACATACAAGAGAAATTAACGATGAAGTTGGAAAGCCCTGCTACCGGCTATTCGTTATAATAAAATTTATCATACCATTTGCAGCCGATCTAATTGGGTTGGATAGATTCTAAACATGTCAGGTGCTTATTTAGATTAGGAAAATGGGGACGACTCATAAATGCCTCAAAGGCGCGAGAAATATATCAAAACTCGTAGTAAGGCCGAAAAGTACTACTATCGGTAAACCACACATCAAGGCAGTTTTTAATTAATTCTCAATAAATAAAATCAGGAAAAAAATCACTTTTAGGCCGACAAATATTATATATCCGAGAGATTAATTTAAGCCAGACGTAAGTCATTAAAGCGACCGTGCTAGAACCACGGGACTCGAGGGGTGCCTAACACCTTCCCCTCGGTCAACAGAATTCCTTATCCGGATTTCTAGTTCACAGACCAGAAATAAAAATAAATAAAAATTAAAGAGTCATTTCCTTTTGAATAGGGATTCAATAAGGTGACTTGGAACACCCAAACTCAATTCCAAGTGGCGACTCTGTAAATAAAATAATCCCTTCTCAAAACGTCACTTTAATTGGAAAAACCCATTTTTCTCTAAAACCAACTCCTTAGCGGGGATGCGGTGAAAAACAGGGGTGTGACAGATGGCGACTCTGCTGGGGAACTTTGCCAGAATTCGAGCTTTTATATTGACTTGTTTGGCTTTATTTTATTTTGATATTGTATATTGTTGGCCTAAATCTGTTGTTTGCCTACATGTTTATCGCTTTGATATTATTTGAATTGCAATATAAACTGTCTTCTCTCGCGCACCCATCTGAGTCTTCTGAGATACTGTATATTCGGAGATGCGGTATACGCTCCCGAGCTTGAGATACCAGAGATGCGGCAACGCTCCTGGAAAGGATTCTGTAGTCACCCATAATTTATGACGGGAAGGGACCAACAGTGAGGCCGGAAAGCCCTGCTACCGGTAAAGCTGACCCTTGCCGACTCGAGTTGTCTGCTCGTTTTACCGCCAGTCTAGAGACCTAACTCCACCAGGTTGAACCTAGCATAACTGGAACTTAGACATGGCTATCCCTAATAGACTGAGTTTTATTGGTATCACGTGCAATTTTGACTTAGTAGGGCTCGACCCGGGGTTCGGGTCCATCTAGGTCAGGTGTCACCTTTTGAGACCATCATGTACATTTTATGTGCTACTTGTTGCATTATAGGAAATGCCATATCGAATGTTGACTGGCTTTTAAGTGAATTAATTGATCTGAAAAAAAGGGTTAAATAAATTTTTTTTGGGGTTTATTTTAGAAAATATATAATATTTTTACATAGAACTTTTCTGAAAAGATTAAGTGGTTTAACGTCGTGGTCTCATTATGTCCATTTTCTTTGGTTTTAAAACCTCTCTTAGAAATATCATAGAGCCCATTTTTGTCAAACACAATTAAAAAATATTTTCAAACAATTTGGTCCACTATTTTGTTTTAATAATTTCATTATTTCTGATGTGTCTGGTTCAAACGTCATCAAAATTATTGTCTCTACTCTAGGATGTTTTAGAAGACTTGGATACTTCCTGTTTTGTCAGTTATTACTTTCTCATGCTCATTTTGAAATCTTATTCCGTGTCGTTCCGTCAACTTCTTTCGAAAATTATTTTTGTCTTGTTTTAGGATGTTTAAAATAGAATTCTTATTTGCCATCATTATCCTATAGGGCAATATGAACTCATCCGGAAGGAGTGACAAGAGGCCGAGGGATGATGAAGTACCCCAGTTCATGGTGTTGGATAAAGTTCCAAAGCTATTGCAGATATGGTATAACAATATGACTGACTATAGACAGGGAGAAGTATATAAACACTTGGGATTTTTAAGGAGTCTGTTGAGTGTTGAACCACGAAGAGACGTGATAGAATCTTTGGTACAGTTTTGGGATCCTTCAAACAACGTATTCCGATTCTCCGACTTTGAGCTCACTCCCACACTGGAGGAAATAGGAGCATTTATTGGAAAGGGAAAGAACCTTCACCGAGGAGAACCCATGATACCGAAGCATGTCACTTCCGAAAGATTTTTTGAGCTATTGCACATAAAAGGGAAGAACATAGGAGGCTGCCTAGAAAATGGATGGGTTCGTCTAGAATTTCTGTATGAAAGATATGGTCAGGAAAGGGGATTCGAGTTGTTTAGATCAGAACTTAACAACGGGGGGTGCTACCAAACCTGGGAAAAGCACAGTTCTGAAGCATTCATAGTGGCTTTTTTGGGAATCATGGTATTTCCGAAGAGAGGAGGAAAAATCAGCATCAATCTGGCTGCGTTTATTACCGCTTTCGAGAAGAATCCTAAGGTCACCCTCGTGCCCATGATTTTGGCAGACATTTATCGGGCCCTGACGATGTACAAAAATGGGGCGGACTATTTTGAAGGATGTAACATTCTATTGCAGTTATGGATGCTCGAGCATGTTCGTTATCATCCATTTGTTGTAGATTTTCGAGTCGAATGGAATGATTATATCAACGGCCATGAGAAGAGGATGGGGGACCAAAACTTTCCCGAAGGAATAGGAGCTTGGAAAGAGTACTTGGAGGGGTTGACGGCGGACAAGATAGTGTGGAATTATCATTGGTTCCCTTCAAAAGAGGTGATATATATGTCTACTTTCCGACCCTTCATCGTCTTAATGGGTCTCCGGGGTGTTCAGCCCTACGTGCCACTAAGAGTCATGCGACAATTCGGTCGACGTCAGCATATACCGCCAGTCGAGGATATGAAAGAGTTCATGTACGAATTCCTCCCTGACATCCCTCTAAGAAAGACTGAGATACTTAAGATTTGGGGAGGATGTGTACTTTCAGGTTTCGATCACATGGTGGAAGACCGCGACAAGGGCGAGGTAGACTATTGGTATCTGCCATGGTTTCATGACCAGCCTCCTCCTAAAGCAATGCCAGAAAGGTCAGCCAGAGAGCCAGTGGATCGAGAAGCGGAGATTGAAGTCAGAATTAAGCAGGCTCGACGAGAGGTAGAAGAGAACTATCAGTCTACTCTGCACGTCTTAAATAATGATTTGGAAAGGGCCAGAGAAGAATTGGTTCACCATGAGGCAAGATTTAAGGCCAGAATTAGGTTGGCTCGTAAGGAGATTGAGAGAGAGATCCGTGTCGCCATGCATGCCCTGCAAGAGGACCTGGATATTGCCACCGGTGCTATGGAGGAGCAATCGAGTGATTTTGAGAAAGAGAAGGCCTTGCTGACAAGTACACAATCGAAGCTTCGGGCTCAGCTAAAAGCTTCCATGGAACGGGAAAGAGAAATAGCGAGGCGCTTCACAACTTTTCAGAAGGAAGTTGAAGTTGAGAAAAACCAGTGGATGACCGAACGACAGGCGCTTCACTATCAGATCGACGACCTTCATGAACAAGAAGGAGACCTAAAGCACACCGTCCGCACTACGCAGCATTGGGTGCAAAACTGCCATAAGAGTATAATCGAGGCCAGGGAAGAAGTACTTCAGCTCAGTGAAACCTTGATTAATGTTTATGCTAAGTATCTTCACCAAGGTGATGAAAATCTGGGCCGTCAGGCACGTGCTCTCGCTCCACATCTGCCAAAAGCCTTATCCAGGATCTACTCGAGTCTGAGGGAGGATTAAGTTGCAAGACATCTTTGGAAGGCATCTTGATGATAATTATTAAAGTCCTTTTTTTTTCTTAGAGTTGGTTTCTTTATAGGTTTTTTAGTATTTCTCCAGTATTCCGAGTCTGTTCTAGTTTTAGATAATTTTAGTTTCCTTTCATTAAAGCTTTGTTTTAAGAACAGTTGGAAATGTATGGAAAGTTTCGCATTTGTTTCAAGTTTTTATTCTCTTTATTTTTTAATATATATACATATATTTGCCATATCCATGAACTACGTGATGATCTGATTCATGTAAAACATGATACGTAGGCAACCCTCGGCAGGTGCGATCAAATATTTTTTTTTCAAGTTTCAAGTAACAATTTTAAGATGTTGGCGTTAAATAATGAAAAAATTAATTCACCAAAGCCGGGATGAAACAAGAGGGTTTTCCTAAGTCCATTTCAGGAAGAAAATTGCTTAGGTGCATAACATTTGAGTTAATTATGAATATATCAATATTTTTAAAAGCTCTAAATCCTAACATATTTGTTTCTATTTCAAGAGAGAGAGAGAGAGAGAATAAGGTGGTTGGTTGTGGTTAAGCTGGCCTCTCACCCGTACAACACAAGGTATAAGGGAAAAAGGAAGATGACTCAAAAAGATGGAACAGAATCTGATAATGAAGAAGGTCGAGATCAGTTAGTTCCACGAGAGTTCGCATCTTTGGAGGAGAATAGGTTATTGAAGCAACAAATTGCGGAAATGTATCAGGCCTGGGCGAATGGACAAGCTCCGCCTTCCTCGATTCCTGGTCTTTCAGACGCAAATCATCCCAGTTCTACTCAAGCCCAAGTCGACGATCCACTTTATCCGCCTGGATTTGGTCCATACGCTAATGTGCCTAGCGCTGCTGGCACATCCACTATGCGTCCTCTAAATCCATCATTCACGAACAACCCGCTTTTCGTTCCGGCCGTGACAACTAATATAAACCCTTCATCAATGATACAGAAGCCTATCAACGAGCTAAATCATGATCAAGTCTATCCTCCTGAATTGGCATTCAAACCCATAAATTCATATCAGCCCACTCATCAGCCTGAGTCTGATATCGTGATTGAGAAGGCTATTATGAATGAAGAACGAGAAGAGATAGCTAGAAAAGTGAGGAGTCTGGAGCAGAGTATGAGAAACATACAAGGATTGGGAGGACACAAAAGCGTCTCTTTCAAAGACCTGTGTATGTTCCCTAATGTTCATTTGCCAATAGGGTTCAAGACCCCAAAATTCGACAAATATAGTGGTCATGGTGACCCAGTGGCCCAGTTAAAAAGGTATTGCAATCAACTCAGAGGAGCAGGAGGGAAAAAAGAGCTGCTTATGGCTTATTTCGGAGAAAGTCTGACGGGAATAGCCTCCGAATGGTTTATCGATCAAGATATCTCCCATTGGCACATTTGGGATGATATGGCTCAAGATTTTGTACAAAAATTTCAATACAATCTCGATATTGTCCCTGACCGCACTTCTCTCGCTAACATGAAGAAAAAACCATCTGAAAGTTTTCGAGAGTTTGCCATAAAATGGAGAGAACAGGCATCTAGAGTCAAACCGCCACTGAAGGACCAGGAATTGATTGACGTTTTTCTCCAAACTCAAGAGTCCGATTATTTTCATCATTTACTAGCCGCGGTTGGTAAACCTTTCGTCGAAGCAATAAAAATTGGGGAAATGGTGGAGAATGGCATCAAATCAGGAAAAATCGTGAGCCAAACCGCCCTCAAGGCCACTACACAAGCCATTCAGAGTGGATCAGGTGGCTTCGTAAATCGGAAGAAGAAGGAGGAAGGATCCATGATGGCATCAGGACCGGGCAATGCCAAAAGAGGGCGGAACTCCCCTTACGTTCATGTCCAACAGGGACAACCCAGCCCTCCTCAACATTATTATGCACCTCAACCTGCTGTTCTTAATGCTCAAGCGTATGCCCGACCTCCTCAGCGTCCACAATGGCGGGCACCTGCGCCACAAGGTTTTCGTCCGCGGCAGCCAAATTTACAAGCCCCTCGTAATCCGTATGTTCAGGCAGACTATACAAGAGAACAGAGGCCAAGGGAAAACTTCACCCCAATTGGAGAATCATATACGAGCCTGTTGCGGCGGTTGGTCAAATTAGGATGGATTGAACCTGTTTTGCCTTTCAAAGTGGATCCGAATGCAAGTTGGTTTGATCCTAATGTAAGGTGTGAGTACCATTCCAACGTCCAAGGTCACAGTACCGAAAATTGTTGGAGTCTGAAGAGAGCCATTGAAAAGTTAATCGAAAGCAAGGCAATCGTAATACAAAAAGAAGAAGCACCGAATGTCACCGACAATCCACTTCCTAATCACAGTAACACACACGTCGTGGGGATGATTTTTGACGATAGAGACTACAGGCCAACAAGCCAAGCAGTGATGGAAATAGGCACCTTGAAGGAGAACCCGGGTGAAGCGCTGAAGTCTATGCAAAGAGAACCACTAATCGCGAAAGGAGCGAGTTCCATTATAAGACCCCGAGATTCAAAAAAGATGGTATTGTATGTTCCTGCAAAGATAAAGGGAATAGCACAAGATGGGCCAAAACTATATGTTTCGAGTGGTCCCGCATGGTTCGACCAACAGCGCAACAACATGAGAAAGATAACAGAGCCAATTATCATAAGACACGCAGCACAGCTCCCAGTGACAAGCTTGAAAACCATCCCATGGAACTACAACAAAACCACGGTGATGTACAAAGGAAAAGAGGTCATGGAAGAAACAAACGAAGCAGGGGGTTTGACTCGATCAGGAAGATGTTATGCTCCAGAAGAATTAAGGAGACCAAAACAGTTTAAAGATAGTCAAGGGCCAATGAAAAAACCTGTCACAGACGAAGAAGCTGAGGAATTTCTGAAGAAAATGAAAACCCAAGACTATTCCATTGTCGATCAATTGAGAAAAACCCCGGCTCAAATCTCATTATTATCCCTACTGCTACATTCTAAAGAACATTATCAGACATTGATTAAGTTGTTGAATGAAGCATACGTCCCGAAGGAAACTACGGTCTGTCAAATAGAAAGGATGGTTCGTAGAATATTTGAAGCAAATAGAATAACTTTCACTGATGATGAATTGCCCACAGAAGGTTCTGGTCACAATAAGGCCTTGCATCTAACTATCAAATGCGAAGGATATTACATAAAAGGGGTAATGATCGATGGAGGTTCAGGAGTAGATATCTGTCCTCTCTCTACTTTGCAAAAATTAAAAATCAGCCCAGATAGGATTCGATCCAATAATGTATGTGTTCGGGCTTTTGATGGTGCAAAACGAGACACCATTGGTGAGATAGATCTTGCTTTGGTTATTGGACCAGTTGAGTTTGTGATCACCTTTCAAGTAATAGACATGGATACTTCCTACAACCTACTTTTAGGAAGACCATGGATCCATACGGCCAGAGCCATACCTTCTACTTTGCATCAAGTAGTTAAGTTTGAACACGACAATCAGGAAATCATTGTACATGGAGAGGATGACCTTCTCATACATCGAGATCCTTCTGTACCCTGTATCGAAGTAAAAGGGGGTTGTGAATCTTCCATTTATCAGGCTTTTGAAATTGTGACAGCTGATCAAGTCGTGGAAGGCACGCCAATTCCAGGGCCTCATTTCTCTTCTACTTCAATCATGGTGGCTAGCCAAATGCTACAAAATGATTATGAACCAGGAAGAGGATTAGGGGTTTCGCTGCAAGGAATTATAAACCCTGTAGATCCATGTGGTAGCCACAACTCTTTTGGCTTAGGATTTAAGCCTACCGCAGCAGATAGAAAATGGGTGAAAGAGCAGAAGAAGATGTCTTGGAAATTGACAAGTCCGGTTCCACACATTAGCCAATCCTTCACGAAAGCTCAAAAGGAAGAAAATCAATACCCATATGCTAACAAGATGTGGATGAAATATGTCAAGGTCTCAAGGAAATGTTTTATGAAATAAACATGGTTCAGATGGGTGAAGGCCCTAGCCATGCAGATGTGCAGTTCGTCGGGCCAAATATCAAGCTCACTAACTGGGAAGCCACTCCTCTCCCCACAAGGAAGGAGTCTTGGTAGTTTATTTTGTCGTTTCGTTTTTCTTTCATTTGTATTTTGGACTATTCTCAGGGTTGTAGTCCACATAGTTTAGTTGCTCTGCTTTCATGTTAACCCTCCTATCCTTTCCGATTCAATGAAATGAATTTCAAGTTTTCTAGTAAATTCATCTTTTCTTCCCTCTTTTAATTTTTCATTTTTTTTATCTTATTTCAGTTATGTTAATACTGGCTCTGATAACATGGCATACATACGGAGTTCACATTTAGATCCTAAAAAGTTGTCTAATCTCGAATCAACAAACCAAACGGTAGATGAATACAATGAAGTTGAAGCTGATGAGGAAGTCAAAAAAAGATTGGATCAATTTGAGGATAAGCCCAAACCCAATTTAAATGACACTGAGGTAATAAATTTGGGAACTGGTGAGGAGGTTAGAGAAATAAAAATAAGTATTCATGCGGATCAAAATATCAGAAATGATATTGTTCAGATTTTATTCGAGTATAAGGATGTTTTTGCTTGGTCTTATGATGATACGCCGGGTCTAAGCACTGATTTGGTAGTCCACAAACTGCCTACATACCCTGATTTTTCACCGGTCCAGCAAAAGCAAAGAAAGTTTAAAACTGACATGAGCGATAAAATCAAAGAGGAAATCATGAAGCAATTGAATGCGAACGTGATTAGGGTCGCTCAGTACACCACATGGTTGGCTAATGTGGTTCCCGTACCTAAGAAAGATGGAAAAATCAGAGTTTGTGTTGATTATAGGGATTTGAACAAAGCAAGCCCTAAAGATAACTTTCCGCTACCCAATATTCATATCCTTGTTGATAATTGTGCTAAACATGAGATCCAATCTTTCGTGGATTGTTATGCCGGATATCACCAGATCTTGATGGATGAAACAGATGCAGAAAAGACTGCTTTCACCACCCCGTGGGGTACTTATTGCTACAGAGTCATGCCGTTTGGTTTAAAGAATGCGGGAGCTACATACATGAGAGCTATGACTACTATTTTTCATGACATGATGCACAAGGAGGTAGAAGTATATGTTGATGATGTCATTATAAAGTCCAAGACACAAGTCGACCACGTATATGACTTGAGGAAATTCTTTGAAAGATTGCGAAAGTATAATCTTAAGCTCAATCCAGCCAAGTGTGCATTTGGAGTTCCATCCGGAAAACTTTTAGGTTTCATAGTTAGCCGTAGAGGCATTGAATTGGACCCTTCCAAAGTAAAATCCATTCGAGAATTGCCGCCTCCAAAGAATAAAACTGAGGTCATGAGTTTTCTTGGAAGGCTGAATTATATAAGCAGATTCATCGCTCAGCTCAGCACTACATGTGAACCGATATTTAAGTTGCTGAAAAAGGATGCTGCTATCCAATGGACAGACGAATGTCAAGAATCATTTGATAAGATTAAAGAATATTTGGAAAATCCTCCAGTACTGGTCCCACCGGAACCTGGGAGGCCTCTATTTCTATATATGTCAGTGGTGGACAATTCTTTTGGTTGTGTTTTAGGACAGCATGATATCACAGGCAAAAAGGAACAAGCAATCTATTATTTAAGCAAAAAGTTCACGAGTTATGAGGTAAAATATACTCTTTTAGAAAAGACATGTTGCGCCCTAACTTGGATTGCTCAGAAGTTGAAGCATTATCTTTCGTCCTACACAACCTACCTCATATCTCGAATGGATCCTTTAAAGTATATTTTTCAAAAACCTATGCCCACAGGCAGATTGGCGAAGTGGCAGATTTTACTTACAGAATTCGACATTGTGTATGTTACTCGTACCGCTATGAAAGCACAGGCATTGGCCGATCATTTGGCAGAGAACCCAGTTGACAACGATTATGAGCCTTTGCAAACTTATTTTCCTGATGAAGAAATTAATTCAATTGAGGAAGAAGTTCAAGATGATATGTATGCGTGGAAATTATATTTTGATGGGGCAGTCAATGTCAAAGGAGTAGGAATTGGGGCGGTTCTTGTCTCACCGACCGGGCATCATCATCCTGCCACAGCACGACTTCGTTTCTTTTGTACTAATAACACAGCAGAATATGAAGCTTGCATCATGGGATTAAATATGGCAATAAATCTGGATGTACACAGGCTAGTGGTGTTGGGAGATTCCGAATTACTCATTCGACAAATTCAAGGCGAATGGGAAACGAAAGATATCAAGCTCATTCCATACAAACGGTTCTTAGAGGACCTTAGCAAAAGATTCAAGTCTATCGAGTTTAGACATATTCCCAGATCCCATAATGAGCTGGCTGATGCCCTGGCTACCCTAGCTTCCATGCTCCCATACCCAGGAAATACGCATCTCGACCCATTAGAGATACAGATACGAGATTAACATGGTTATTGCAATATAATTGATGCAGAACCAGATAATGAACCCTGGTACTATGATATCAAACGCTTTCTAAAGTCAAAAGAATACCCGATACACGCCAATGCAGATAAAAAAAGGACTATTAGGCGACTTGCTAATGGGTTTTTCTTAAGTGGGGAGATTCTGTACAAACGAACCCCAGACTTGAACTTGTTGAGATGTGTTAATATTCAGGAAGCTGAAAGAATCATGAATGAGGTACATTCGGGGGTATCTGGTTCGCATATGAATGGCTATGTTTTAGCGAAGAAGATTATGCGGGCAGGATATTATTGGCTAACTATGGAGCGAGATTACTTTCGCTTTGTTCGCAAGTGTCATCAGTGTCAAATCCATGGCGACTTGATTCACTCGCCACCTTCAGAGCTGCATCCTATGTCCGCTCCTTGGCCATTCGTTGCTTGGGGCATGGATGTAATCGGTCCAATAGAACCAAAAGCTTCTAATGGGCATCGATTCATACTGGTCGCTATTGACTATTTCACCAAATGGGTAGAAGCTGTTACTTTCAAATCAGTCACGAAGAAAATAGTAGTGGATTTCGTTCATTCGAACATCATATGTCGTTTTGGTATACCAAAGTCCATTATCACAGACAATGCAACCAATCTCAATAGTCATCTAATGAAGGAGGTTTGTGAGCAATTCAAGATCGTGCATCACCATTCTACCCTTTACCGTCCTAAAGCAAATGGAGCCGTTGAAGCAACAAACAAGAATATTAAAAAGATTCTTAGGAAAATGGTCCAAGGATCTCGACAGTGGCATGAGAAATTACCGTTTGCTCTTTTAGGATATCGTACAACTATCCGTACATCGACTGGCGCAACTCCTTATTTACTAGTCTATGGGACTGAAGCTGTGATACCCGCAGAAGTCGAAATTCCCTCGCTTCGAATCATTAGTGAAGCCGAAATTGACGATACTGAATGGGTCAAGTCTAGACTAGAACAATTATCGTTAATAGATGAAAAAAGGTTGACGGCAGTTTGCTTTGGTCAATTATACCAGCAGAGGATGGCGCGAGCTTACAACAAGAAGGTACGTCCTAGAAAATTCGAGGCCGGCCAACTTGTTGTAAAATGTATCCTTCCACACCAAGAAGAGGCTAAAGGAAAGTTTGCGCCAAACTGGCAAGGTCCATACATAGTTAAACAAGTATTATCAAATGGAGCTTTGCAACTTGCGGATCTGGATGGAAAAATGGCAGGAAAAGCTATCAATGCCGATTCAGTCAAAAGATACTATATTTGACACACTTGTGCTTAACATTCTCAAGTTGAGATGACGAAAGGCCATCATTCTACTTAACTAAATGTTGTTAATCCCTTGTCAGCCCTTCGAGCTTTATTTACCTTTCCTTGCTTACCCTCTTTGGAGCAAAATTTTTTTTTTTTTTTTTAAAAAAAAAAAAAAAGAATAATGTGTATAGCATTGAACTACGTTCGACCTGATTCCTAAATGGATACGTAGGCAGCCCTATTTTGGGGTTCGGTCCGACAAAAATAAAAAAAATAAAAAAAAAAATCTTGGTATTCAAAAAAGATGAGATATATATCCTATTGTCACTTTTATATGGCTCTCAAGTTGTAATTTATCTTAAAAAATCCTTTTCCTTTTGTCCATTAAAGACCTTCCGATCAATTTTTGAGAATGTCAAGCTTTGTGTGTTGTATATATATGTATATAAAAAAAAAAAAGGCTTGTAGGTGAAAACCCATAGAGGCACCACAAGATATAAAAAAAATAAAAAAAAAATAAAAAAAAATAAAAAAAAATCTTATTGGTGAAAACCCTCAGGGGCGCCATAAGACAATGATGAACGAGACAATCGAAATTAGAGAAGTCAATTGAGAAAATCCTAGAAGAAATAACTTTAGTCAAGCAAAGTTTATCATGACAGGACAAAGATCAAGAAGGATGATTTGATTTGATTGAAAGGTGCAGCCTAATTCGAGATTAGACAGTTTTGAAGGATCAAATATCTACTCCAAATTGTGTGTCACGCGTTATTGAAGTCAATATACACCTCCAAATAAGCTTTCTTACTTTACTGGTAGAAATACCTTCTATTCAAACATAATTCTTTTATTCCTTCTTTTGATTTTTCCTTATTTCATTTTTACACGCTTTGTTTTTATGGGTAAGTCTCACACCAAATGCAAAATAAAGAAAAATGCGCAAAATTGACCATGGCTCCCAGTGAAATTGAGCAGAGATTGTTGGGCGTTCACAACCTTGACACACAGAGAACCAGTTAAGATAAGTGTTACGAGTGAAGCATTTGAAAATGAAGAGCAGAATCGTACTGAAACAAACAGAGATGCAACAGAATTTGAAAGAAAAAGAATCAAGCTCGCCAACCAATTAGTTGAATCAACTGTATCAAGTTGGGGCAGAGATAAGGAAAACCTCTAAGAAATTCAAGGCCACAAACCAACCACCAATTTTAAAACTCACATTTTTTTTTCTCTTTGTTTGAACAGGGGCAAAGCAATCTTGTGAAATTTAGTGAAAAAAAAAGAAACAAATATAGCAAAGTTAAGTTTTCTTGAATTTTCTATTTTTGTTATACTCCTATAATTCTAAGTTCGTACCAATATAATAATAATAATAATGAAACCCCTCATATTCAAAACTGGGGCATTTTTTTCTAACAAGAAAAAAAAATCCCAATCTTTATTCGTCTTCATAGGGCGCCATCCCCTAGTGGACATCTTACTTCGTCTTCATAGGGCGCCATCCCCTAGTTGACATCTTTATTCGTCTTCATAGGGCACCATCCCCTTGTTGACACTTTATTCGTCTTCATAGGGCGCCACCCCCTAGTTGACGTCTTAATTCGTCTTCATAGGGCGCCTTCCCCTAGTTGACATCTTATCTCGTCTTCATAGGGCGCCTTCCCCTAGTTGACATCTTATCTCGTCTTCATAGGGCTCCTTCCCCTAGTCGACATCTTATCTCGTCTTCATAGGGCACCATCCCCTAGTTGACATCTTATCTCATCTTCATAGGGCACCATCCCCTAGTTGATATCTTATCTCGTCTTCATAGGGCGCCATCCCCTAGTTGACATCTTATCTCATCTTCATAGGGCACCATCCCCTAGTTGATATCTTATCTCGCCTTCATAGGGCGCCATCCCCTAATTGACATCTCATTCGTCTTCATAGGGCGCCATCCCCTAGTTGACATCTTATCTCGTCTTTATAGGGCGTCATCCCCCAGTTGACATTTTATTTCGTCTTTATAGGGCGCCTAGTTGACATTCTAGGAAATAAACCTTCCTATTGTCATTCTTTATGTCCTCATAGGGTATGACAATCCTTAGTCACATTTTTAGAGGCAAAAATCTTAATTCTTTTTCATGCATTATTAAGAATATGGTTCTTATCTCATCGCGCTCCTAGCCTAAATTTCTATCCATTCATTCATTTATTTATTTTTAAACTAGATTATAGTTTTTCTAATAACTCACAAAATTTTCCTAGTGTAAACTGGGGCAGAAAATTTTGTTTGTTTTGTTTCGTCTTCTTTGATGGCTTGTAGGTTTTTTGCAAAGCACAGGGTTATCCAAGAATGGAATTTCATCTCCAGTCAAAATACAGAAGAATGATCATGTTGAAGATAGTTAGAGTCAGCTCTGTATCTGTAGCGGCCTAACATATCAAGAGACATCTTTTTATCTTCTGATAAGGAGAATAAGCATCCAAAGTATTCTATGAACTATTCTTTGGTAGAGTGTCAATGACTCAATCCAAGTTGCAGGTTCAAATCTCAAATCCTAACTTCAAGATCAAATCTTGAGATCGAGGTACCCACCAGAAGAAGGTGAGGCGATAACTAAAGATCCAAGAGGTAGATCTGAAGCAAGGGGATCACGACAAATAGAATAAATAGGATCTTGTACTTTTATTTCTATTTTCATTCTTTGATGTAATAAAAGGAGCAACGAACCGGAAACTCGACGGGACCTCAACTCGACTCTCCAATTCATCCACTCACTCTTACACCCACTTGAACTACATGCGACCTAATTCTCTTATAACCCGAGATATGTAGGACGCCCAAAGTCAGGGTTCGGTCACACCTCTTTCCCACTTATTTACGTATTAATTTTGAATAAATGGTTGGGCCAAAAATTAGTCATGTTTACTTCTTTGCTTGAAAATTCTCCATATTTCCAAGCAAAGAGGGGCATTCTGTAAACACCTAATTTTTGACCAAACCTAAGTGTTTTTTTTGCCATTTTAGTGTTTAATTTTTTTATTTTTTTTTTATTTTTTTTTAGGGTTTAAATTAGGTATTTTAAGTTTATCTTATTTTTACTAAACTTATTTTAAAATTTTTGAAAACTACAAAAATAGAGTTACATTTTAAATAAGCTTTTATTTTCATTATTTATTTATTTATTTATTTATTTACCAAGAAAAAAAAAAGAAGGAAAATTTTTAAATCATATTTGTTTTCTTCTTTTAATTTTTAATAAATAATCTAGTGATATTAATATTCCGTAATCATGTTTTAAGACTAATTATTTAACTTACTTATAGTTTATTAATCTTAAATAATTTTTTTTTTCTTTTTCTTGTCTTTTCTTTTATTATTTTTATTTAAAACATTAATTTAAAAAAAAAAAAAAAAAAAAAAAAGCCCTAAACTACCCCATCACCCTTTTCCCACTAACCTAAAACCACTCCCCCATTATTTTCCAATTTCCCACTTCCCCCACAAACACACACACACGACAAACATACACACACGACACAAACACACACATACACTATTATATATATAACACACACATGCACACATGGACAGAAAAAAAAAAGGGGGAGAGAAACCAAAAAAGAAACAAAAGCAAAACATGCATTAAGAAGAAGAAATAGGCGAACAGAACACAAAAAACAAAAAAAAAGCACGAAAAATCAAAGAGGAGCGTTTCTGAGTTGGAATTAGAGTTTCGGATCCTGTTTTAGTCTCCGGTAATGACATCCTACTCCTGATTTCAATTAATTTGTTACACAGGTATGTCTATTGTCGAGGCTTGACTTTGTTGTATCAAGAATGATTTATTGTTAATTCAATTTCGAAAATATATTAGTTTTGCTCTATTCGATGTTCAGTCCTCGAACTTTCTATTTCATTGTGATAATATCTCCATCTAGATTTATTGTTTTCGTTCATCTTTGTGTGAATATGTTAATTAATATGTATTTTTTTTAAAATTCATGTTGGTAGATACTTTTCATATTTAATTTGTTGCACTAAAAATGGTGAGAAAACCTAATAACAAAAGATTTATGTAAATTGGTCAAAAAAAAAAAAAAATTATCTTTAGTTATTTATTTATTTATTTATTAATTAATTAATTTATGAGATTATTAATTGAAATTTACTTTATTAAGTCTGTGACGTAAAAGAAGCAGCTCTCAAATCTTCTCTTGTAACATAATAACCGTGTTAAACGAAGACATTTATGTTTTAATTAGTGATTCAATATTTTTTTTTCTTTCTTTTCTTAGTTTACATTTGGATTAGATCCATGGTAGGCTTAACATTTTTTTTTTATATTTCATCGAATATGTTAGTTAATGAAGAGTCAGTTCATTTTTGTTTCCTTTTCATTCTTCGCTCTCATTTACTGTAATAGATTCAAGCAATTGGTTAATTAGTTTATTTTCTTCTTATTCATTTTTTTGTTTTTCTTGAGTTTCATGTTATCATAATTTAGTTGATGAAAATTGAGAATATGTATTAAGGGTTTGTCGTGAAATAAAATAAAAAGGAAAAGCAATATAGATGAGAAAAGATAAAATATATACCACAGTATTATAATACAATACAATTAGATTATGAGAAACATAGCATAATTGATTTTGTTATTGGTTAAATTAATATTCTTTCATGTTAATACTAAATACTAGTATGTGTGCTTCGGTTTCTGTAGATTTTCTTTTAATATGTTATTGTAATCACAAGATATAAGAAATCAATTAATTAATGTGAAAATGAGCGAGATGGGGTGCAGATTTATTCTAAATCCTATCGCATAAAAGAAAAGAAAAAGAGGGAAAATCATTTGTAAGAGAGTGAATTCATAAAACAACGAGTTAGGTTCTTAGCCCCCTAAATCAAAGTTTAACATACAAGAGAAATTAACGATGAAGTTGGAAAGCCCTGCTACCGGCTATTCGTTATAATAAAATTTATCATACCATTTGCAGCCGATCTAATTGGGTTGGATAGATTCTAAACATGTCAGGTGCTTATTTAGATTAGGAAAATGGGGACGACTCATAAATGCCTCAAAGGCGCGAGAAATATATCAAAACTCGTAGTAAGGCCGAAAAGTACTACTATCGGTAAACCACACATCAAGGCAGTTTTTAATTAATTCTCAATAAATAAAATCAGGACAGAAATCACTTTTAGGCCGACAAATATTATATATCCGAGAGATTAATTTAAGCCAGACGTAAGTCATTAAAGCGACCGTGCTAGAACCACGGGACTCGAGGGGTGCCTAACACCTTCCCCTCGGTCAACAGAATTCATTATCCGGATTTCTAGTTCGCAGACCAGAAATAAAAATAAATAAAAATTAAAGAGTCATTTCCTTTTGAATAGGGATTCAATAAGGTGACTTGGAACACCCAAACTCAATTCCAAGTGGCGACTCTGTAAATAAAATAATCCCTTCTCAAAACGTCACTTTAATTGGAAAAACCCATTTTTCTCTAAAACCAACTCCTTAGCGGGGATGCGGTGAAAAACAGGGGTGTGACACTTACAAGCTAAAAATAGTTAAAAATAAGTCAATCCAAACACCCACGTAACTTGATCTATCTGCTGATATTTCCGGTACAAATATCTTACCTACAGAAAAGTTACCGAATTCTTCCTAACTTCCTCATTTCACTTTTGCTCCGCCCCTATCCTTTTTTAGCTGATGAGACTTTAATTATAATTAGGATGAGCACCAACAAAATTAGGCTTGATCTCATCATTTTCTATATATATAGATAAGGATATATATGAGTGGATTGGTATATATATTTGGTCTCATACTCAAGTATATAGCAAAATGTTCAGGGGAATACGCTTACGTACGCCATAACTACAATGACGGTGTTTGTTTGTTTCAATAGCATCTTTTTCACACCTACAATGATGGTGTATGTAAATGTGATGGGAACTGGAAATCATGAGGACGGCGATTTCTCCAGTCTCTTATCCCCAACACAACAGTTCCATTCCAATCGCTTCCCTAGTATATAAACATAATCATTCGGAATTTGACCGGGTTTTAGACAACAGACCTTTATTTATTATATTAATAATTAATAATGCATTTCATATGCATTACAATTACACACGATACATTATTATTCAAACACGATCACCGGCCAGTCCGAAAAGAGGAGTAAAAGTACATCCTCTAGCATTTAGAGAGCATTGAGGAAGAAGCTTTGAATGCCTCTCATGCTGTTCTTCTTTAGAGTAGTTGGGCACTGACTTTGACAAAAATGCTCACACATATCTGATGCTGCTGTACACAAACCAAATACAGTACAACACTGTCCACTAGGACATTTTTTACCACCACCTTGTATTCCGCATAAACCTGGCTCTTGGCATTGACTTTGACAGGTTTCAGAAGCACAGTAGGCTGGTTCGGTTCCACACCAACCCTAGCAACTACAACACTCTCCACTAGGACATTCTTTACCATCACCTTGTTTTCCGCATTGTCCCTCCCCCTCGGCTAGTTCAAGCTGGCCAAGGATCGTTTCATTGGCCGGCAAATGAATGGGATGAGATGGATTGGATGAGACCTTAAGGAAGAACAACAAAGCCAGAGATAAAAGGCTAACTAATGCACTACTTCTGTCACGCCCCAAATCCCATTGGAGCGGACTGGCACCCGTAGCCGAGGAGGCCCAGGAGAACCCGTTCATAACCTATACTTTCACATTTACATTACTTATGAAAATTAGAAATTTGGGCAGCACTTCGTTGTAAATAGAAGAAAACAGTACCTGTATCAGCCCAACAGACACGCATATATATATATATAAACAGTAATTGGCCGTCAGAGTCATCACGTCTATCAACCAAACACTCCTATGGCTGTACAATATGTCTACAAAAGCCTCTACATAGATACACAACTGAGTTAGGGTCGGTACAAACTCCCGCCCACAAAAGACTTTTATACAAATACCAAAAGTACATATAGAAACGACTTGGGATGCCCCGAAACAACTGGAGCTCACCACTATCAACAGAATGTCCTAGCTCTTACTGCGGAGGTGTACGACCTGAAATACCTGTTCCTGCAGGCATGAATACAGGTCCCCCGTGAGGGACGTCAGTACGGAAATATGTACTGAGTATGTAAGGCAGTGAGTATCAAGATGAGATACAAAAGATCAACAGAACCCAGATACCAGTGAATAAACAGTATGAGTAGACCACACTTAAAAGAGCTGATGGGATACCTGCACATTACTTTCATATCATTACTTCCCGTATTCCTTATCAATACATAACATATGTCATACAATGGCCAACTGATCAGTGGTACTAATACAATACATCAGGGACCACCCCTGGAATAGCATATATACATAATCTTTATAATACAATGGCCAACTGATCAGTGGTACTAATACAATACATCATATCAGAAATTTAAAATAAAGACATTTCATTTCTTACTTCAATTAATCTTTGAGATTGGTTACTTTGTGGTCACACCTTATGGAACTTGAAACCATGATACCTCAATAGTAAAAACATGTAAATAGGTAATCAATATCATGAAAATGAAGTAGAGAATCATGGATACCTCATTAAACCATTTCGGAGTCAACAATAGTATATGGACATTTTTTTGACTAGCCGGACATCTTAAAAGTGAAAACAAGTTCAATTGGTAGTGTCGAAGATCATATGATGTTATTATGTGTCATGTGTCGTAGGACAATGTTGGAAGCTTACTTGAGAGTGCCATGGGTCATTATTCATGCCAAAGATTAGATAGAGTATGTCTTACATACCTTGATATAACCACTTCAATACAAGTCCAACTTGACTTCCCGTACTCTTCGAACACTTATCTACAATAAGTCATTTGTGGCAAACTAGTATTAGCAACCAAACCTTACCATTTAGGTATTAACTTCACCAAATAATGTCTAGGAAGTAATCCTTTAACTCATCAATAAGAGTGCTACATACATCCTCTTATACTCTTATTACATTCACATATCATGCATTTTCATGCAATATCCCTCAACATCACTCTTAGCCTTTATTTCCCCTCTTAATCACCATCCAATACCAACTGTAGACACCTAATTTCGTCCCTCCGCAATATCATTTTTACCCATTTTTTACCTTATCCTACCGTGTACCCTCAATCATGTAATTATCCCTCCACAAATGACAAAAATCAAAACCAACTCTAAACAAATCTTATCCCAAAATCCCCACATAATCCCAATTGATAACAAATTAACAACCTTCCCAATTAAAAGTGGACACCTAACCCTTATCCCTCCAATTAAAAAACAACACCTACCTACCCTACTCTAACAAACCCTATCCCTACCCCTACCCCTACCTCACTACCCTACCCCACTACCCCATCCTAATATATACACACATATACACAATTAAAGAAGGGAGAATAGAGATCAGCAAAGGATAAAAGAAAAAAAAAAGAAAAAGGCAAAACGCTCTCTCTCTCTTTCTTCTCTCTCGATATACCTCTCCTCTCCTCTCCGTCGGAATCCATGGCTGACGCCGGCCAGCTCAACACCGGCTAGCTTCTCTTCCCCTCTCCCTCGACCGCCACGTCATCAGCTAGCTCTCTCTCTCTCGGTCTACGATCTCTCTCTCTCTCTGCCTCTATCCTCTCCGGCAAGACGCCGCCATCGTTTCAACCACAACGACGACGGCCAACCCACTATCGCTGTATCCAGCTCTTCTCCCAGCCCGATATCCGACCAACACGACTGAAATCGATGAATTCCACTGGAATCGGCTCCACCAGCTAGGATCTGTGAACCCGTTTTCACATTTCGCATCTGTTTTCAACCAAATTCGACCCCATTGAGTCAGTTCCGGGGAAACCCATGGGAAAATCCGTAAAACCTGGTGACCAGATCGCAAAGCAGATGCGGGTTTGGCGAGAGGCATAACTATTGGTTCGTGTTGGTGAAAAAAAGGGGTTTATCGTCGTTGTTGGTTCGAATCCGGCGAAGTCAGCTGGAAATCGTTCGAAACAGTAGCTAGGAGGTGCGAAATAGGTTCAGGCTTATCTTCTTTGTTGGTTGGAAAAATTCGTTTGGTCGACGTTTGGGTTGGGGTTTCCGTCTTGTCTTGTCGTTCGTCTGTTGGCTCGAAATCCGGTTCGTCGACGTTCGGGTGGGAGATTGCTGATTCGAGGTTCATCGGCACGGGTTCTACCGTATTTAATCGGAATAATACTTGAAAGCAACATTGATGGCCTTCGGATTCGGGTTTTCTTAAATATTATTATCCACGAAAATCGATATTCGGAAGGTTCAATTCTATCCTTGCTCCTCTCAATTTTACGTAATTCTTAATAATTTGCGTGTTTGGTATGTTCGAATATGTGTTATGTGTTGTTTGATGTTGGTTGCGGAGTTTGAGACGTGATTTAATAATCGAAGCATGTTATAATTATTGTGGTTAAAAAATGGTTTTGTGGGTGAGAATTGAAAACTTGGCATAATGGTTGAATTTTGATTAGTTTGATTCATTGGTTGTTTGGGTTCGAAATGAACGTTAATCGAACTTGGTAGTATCTTGATAGGACGATTGGTTTAGGCAAACATGGTTTGGGTAGGCAAAAATTTAGGATTTGTGGCTTCGGTTGAATGTTTGGAAATTATGTGGAATGTTTGAAATGTTGTTGAATAGTTTTATTTTATTTTTTTTCGCACTAAGAAATGTATTCGTTTGGCCGGGGGATGCCCCGAGGTACCTGTATATATTTATTCACCGGGGAATGCCCCGACGTATCATGTACCCGAAGAATGATCGTGATGAAGGCCCGCGGCATCGGGTAAGACATTGGAGCTTAGTCTAGATTTAGTTTAGAATAGGATTTATATTTTTTCGTATTTTCTATTTTTGGACTGTATAATTGGACCGGACTTTACATTTTTTGATTGTTTTGTTTTTTTTGTTTATTGTTTGATTATTTTATGTGCTTTTGTGTGGTTTATACATTTTGTAGTGCCAAAATAGTCGATACACTCCACCAAGCGATCGTGGTCGAACCACGGGATCGAGGGGTGCCTAACACCTTTCCCTCGGTCAACAGAATTCCTTAGCCGGGATCTCTGTGCGCAAACCGGTTTAAGAGTCAATTGGTTTCGAAAAAGGGATTTTTCAAAGGTGACTTGGCACACCGGATTATGCCAAGTGGCGACTCTGAATAAAAAATGCAAATAATCCTTTTCCGAAACAAAAATTTATTTCTTGTCACTTAAATAATAAAACCCTTTCGAATTTTAAAAATATTCCATGTTGTTCTGGAGTACGCGTAAAAAAGGGGTGTGACAGCTCTGGCGACTCTGCTGGGGACATTTCAGAATTCGAGCTTATTTTTTGAGTCGTATCGGCTTTGTTTGGCATTACGAGTGTATACGCATTGTTTGTGATTATTGTTTTGTTATTGTTTTTCACTTTTGTGCGTTTTCGTGCTCTTTGTTTATAGTATTTATCCTATGTGTTACCGCTTTATATCTGTCATCATGAGTCCATCCCCCCGGCCTTCTTTCTGCAACAAGTCTCGGAGCGCACGTCGTGCGCACGAAATCTAGTTGAGTCACCTTTATTTTAGGGGGGGAGCCGTTGGATGTATGGAGTAGGTGGAAAGCAAAGCAGCCACTATCGACCATATGCTCCCCCGAACGGCCTTGTTAGTGAACCACAACGTAGGTCAGCCTTTAGGTCATTCATATGTGCATCTTATTGAGACCTAGCGGGGCCTACACGGTCCTTTGTAGGAGACTCGCCTTTAAAGCATCCCTACGTGCTAACTGTTGCATATTTGAGGGTAACGTGGTCATTTGACGGACCGATTTGGGGAAAACATGTGTTAGAAGTAAAGTGTGAAAAAAAAAAAAAAAAAAAGGAAAAAAAAAAAAGTGAGTCGAAAAGAATGAATCAAAAGGAGTGTCGAAGTTTATTTTAGAGTTCTTTATGGCTTTTGTTCTTCACGATCCCAAAACTCAAAAAGATTTTTTTACGTTTTTGCATTTATCTTCTCAAAGTACCGTAAGTTCAAAAAAAAATGAATGAAAAAAAGAGGGTTTTATTTGCTTTGTCTACTTATCTGTCAAAAACAAAATACCAAAAAGATTTTTTTTTATAATTGGTGGCGTCAGTCTTAGTTGAAAGTGTCTAATTGAAAAATCCAAAAAGTTTTTATTCGTTTGTTTTTGGTTTTGTCTCTTAAGTTAGGGTCAATTTATTAGTTAATCGTTAGTTGTCCAATCTGGACGAACTACGCATACCTGATTTCCGTCCCTCGGGGCGGGATACGTAGGCAACCCTCGGTGGGTCCGGTAACCTTTATTTTGGTCTTCGTCTTAGTCTTAGGCTAGGTCTTTTACTCCGTAACCTAGAGTTGTTAGCCAAGTAGGCTGATTTTATTCAGCATTACTGTTCGGCGATTTGGAGTCATGAAGCGGTCTGTCCCATCGACGTATGTCCGCATCAAATTCCCGTTGGTTGGGAACCTTTTGCTCTTATCAAATTTTGAGATAATTTCTTATCTGCTACTACAGGATGGACCTGTCCACAAAGTCTAGAGTCCTTATGGTTGTCAAGGTACCCAAAAAGTTGATCAAGTGGTGGGGCACGTTCAATTACACCGAAAAATACGAAGTGAGGAAAGTGTTAGGCAATCTTGTAACACTCATGGACCTCACGCCTCGTCCGGATTTAATAGAAGCTGCGTTGACTTTCTGGGATCCAAATAATTTGGTGTTTAGGTTCGGAAGTTGTGAATTGACTCCTACCCTGGCAGAAATATCTTGTTTGTTTCGGTTGACTTACATGGACCGGCAGATGATTTTAGCCCGCAATCATACTCGTAAGAAATTCCTTCGACTCTGTGGATTAAAAGATAACAAACATCTGGGATGTCTCAAACAATCTTGGATTTCCTTGGACTATTTGTTTGCTAGATTTGGGTCTTTAGAGGGTTTCGACTGTTTTTGGGATGAATTCTGTACTACCAAAAAAATCTGGGAACAACGTCGTCTGGAGGTTTTCTGTCTGGCTTTGTTGGGTATCTTAGTGTTTCCGTTAGACGAGAGGTGTATCAATACTCGTCTACAATCAGTGGTGATAGCTTTATTCAAGAAAAAAGATGAGGTCACCATTGTACCAATGATCCTAACAGAAATATATAAGGCTTTAACTGAAGTAAAAGGAGGGGTACGATTTTTTGAGGGGAGTAATCTGATATTGCAGTTGTGGATGATGGAGCACTTGCATACGCCTTCTTTGATTAGAGCAGATGTGATCGACCGTTGTCTGAATGATCGAGTGCAAGCCATGCAAGAAAGAATGCGTTTTGACAAATTTTCTTTTCCTCTTGGAGTCGATTCTTGGATCGAATTTCTCGGATCAAGAACTCCAAACAACATTCTTTGGTGCTATATGTGGTTTTGTCCTATGAAAATCTTGATTGGATCTCAAATGCAACTCTTTCTAGTTTTGATAGGACTTAACTGCACTAGGCCTTACAGTCCAAGAAGGGTGATGCGTCAGTTGGGTAGAATGCAAGACGTCCCCCCAATAATGGACCTTCTAAAGGATGTAGAGTACTTTAAAGACCAAGCCGTAGGGGAAAGCAAATATGAGCAATTCTGGAATAACGCGATAAAGTTGGGTGTCGATACTTTCGAGGAAAATCCAGGATGCACTCAAAACTATGAAATCTGGCTACAATCTCTGCCCCGTGGCATTAGTAGACCCTTACCAGCCCAACTTAGAGGGCGAATACGGGAAGCAATCATGGTAGAAGATGATGAGCGGGAAGATCCGGGTGTCAAGGTGGAGTTTTTGAGAGTTCAGTTGTCGCGTTTGATCACAACTGTGGATGGGTGTCAGAGAAACCTTTGCGGGTGTACTCTCCAAGAGGCGGGGATACGGGAAAGAAATTTGTTTCCGAGTATCAAAATGTCGTTGCAGGACATGTTGCAAAGTCTAAGTGGAAAAATGGGGACTTCACAGATGGGTTCATCTCAGCCGGGGACATCACACAGAGCACCAGTTTGAAAGAACATGTCTTATCTTTATGTAGTTTGAGTCTTTTATGTTTCTGTCATTGTAGGTTGGTGTCTGTGTTAAGTCGGAGTTAAGTTGTTTTTGATATTCGGGTATTTATTGCACGCATATCGTTAGGGGTATAAAGTGTTTTTTTTTTTTTTTTTGTATTTGTTGTTTAGTTTTAAAGTGGTCCTAAATTCGTTGTATGTTTTGCTATCTTTAATCGAAATGTTAGGATGTTACGTCTTTCTTTTGTTTACTTGTTATCGTGTTTCGTAAACCTTCAATTGTGTAATGTTTATGCATAAGCTGCCCGAACTACGCAAGATCTGATTCATGTACAACATGATACGTAGGCAGCCTACTTTTGGGTTCGATCTAATCATTTTGTTTCGTTGTTTTTCATTATTTTTCCTCTTTTAAGGAAAACAAAAGCCATAAAGAATGATAAAATAAAGGTATATAACGTGAGGAAAAGAGCGGATATCGATAAAAAAATAGTAATAGGTGTAGATAAAAAAAAAAAAAGTGTGTAAATAAAATTCGGGATGATGTTGAAATGACCTCGCTACCCTCAAAAGCTGGTAGAAATGAACATGAACTTAGGGCAATTTTACCAATGTGATTCCCATGCTTTTGGTATACCCTAATCCTAACGGATGTCGTCTTTGATGAGCATGTTCTTTTAGATAAAAGTGGTAGGTTTGCAGCATTCTGGCTAGTCACCCATACTTCACTAGATCCAAAGCAAAGCTCGCAATGGCTAGCAGGGAGATTGAAAATTCGCTCATTGACCCGGATCAAGATCACAGGGAAGAAAGTTCAGAACACAATGATGAGGTAGTAAGGCTTAGGCAACAATTGATAGATTTGCACCGGGCATGGGCCAGCGGAATGCCTCTTCCTCCGCTCCCTGAAGGTCTTGGGAATATCTCTAATTGCCCACCGCTCTCTCAAGCACAATTCTCCGCTCCTACTGAGTCACCTGAGCACGCGCCAGGATTCACTCCGCGACATTATTATCCTGGCAATTCTGGTGTGCCTTTGGCAGCTCCCCAATCAAGACCAGCTGCTCAGCCAGCGCCACCGATCACACCGGTATTCGTGGCCCCGCCACCACAAGAAACTCCCATATATGCTGTGCGTCCCACAATGAGGCTTCCTCGGTCTTCCAGTGAGCCAGCACTGAAGGTTTCAGATGGTCAGTATTATGCTACGGAGCCTACTCTGCAATTGAATGAACCGTATGGGTACACTCAGCCGCCTGCATTTCCATTTGATACGGAGAAACCTGTCGCAACGGAGGAACAGGATGTCATAGCCCGGAAACTGAAGAGTTTAGAGCAAGCTATGAGGAATTTGCAAGGAATCGGAGATTATAGAAGTGTTTCCTATAAAGACCTGTGCATGTTCCCAGATATCAACCTGCCCCCCGGTTTTAAGATGCCTAAGTTCGAGAAGTACGCAGGGCACGGTGATCCTGTTGCACACTTGAGACGTTATTGCAACCAGTTGAGGGCTGTAGGAGGAAAGGAAGAACTACTCATGGCCTTCTTTGGCGAGAGTCTTTCAGATCTGGCTTCAGAATGGTTCATCGATCGGGATATCGATAAATGGAACAGTTGGGATAATTTGGCTTCTAAATTTGTTCAACATTTTCAGTACAACATCGATTTGATTCCGGACGAAAAATCTTTGGTCAACATGAAGAAAAAGAGCACTGAAGGTTTTAGGGAATACGCTATAAGGTGGCGTGAACAGGCCGCTAGGGTAAAGCCTCCAATGAAGGAAAGTAAGTTGGTAGAAGTTTTCATTCAGGCGCAGGATGAAACCTATTTTTAACATTTACTTCCGGCAATGGGAAAGTCTTTTATGGAAGTCCTCAAAATGGGGGAGATGATAGAGGACGGGATTAAGACCGGTCGAATAGTGAGTTTTGCTGCATTAAAAGCTACCACACAAGCGATTCAAGGTGGATCTGGCGCATTTGGAGGAAAAAAGAAGAAAGAGGATGTTGCGACTGTCGTAGCCGGAACCCATACTTATCCTAAAAGGCCACCTCGCCCCTATCCCCAATCCCAAGCCCAAGTCTACGCCCAAGCTCCATATATTCCTCCCCACCATTACTACCCTCCACAAAATCCTTTATATTCCATTCCACCACCCCCTTACCCAGTATATAGTGCGCAACCATATGCCCAAACCCCTTCTTACCCGCAGTGGCGCGCGCAAACTTCACAAAATCGCCCATTCGCTCCACCAAATTACCAAAACCCCCCCAGACCCAGTTTTCAACCTAGGCTCGAGTATAAGCAGGAGAAAACGGTCAAAAATCAATTCACACCTCTTGGGGAGTCATATGCTAGCTTGTTTGATAGGTTGAGGAAGTTGAAGGTTTTAAGCCCAATTCAAGGAAGGCTTTCAAATCCACCACCAAGGAATCTCGATTATTCTTTAAGGTGTGCGTACTGTTCTGATATGCCAGGCCATGATATTGAGAAATGCTGGCATTTGAAGAGAGCTGTCCAAGATTTGATTGACACAAATCAGATGTTGGTCCAAGCCCCGGAGGGTCCAAACATTAACCAGAATCCGCTGCCAACCCATGCTGAAGCCAATATGTTAGAATTGATATATGATGGGAAAGAGTCTTCGAGGGGTTATAAGCCTATTGTCAAGATACACACCACTGAGGAGAAATCGGTGAATGTAGCGGAGTCTCTGAAAGCAATGTCATTGAGCCAGGAAGTAATGAGGGAGGATAAATCCCGAGAAAGCACAAAGAAGCCCCTGATCACAGTACAAGGCGCCGGAAGGTATGGTGATTCGAGTCAGGATAAACCTAAGTTGACAGTGGTGGGAGCTTTGAGTCAGCCTATCTTGACGATGAAAGGAGCACTGGCAGCGCCTATTGTCCTCAAACCGGTGACCCAACCTCCGATAGTTGATATGAAAAGAATTCCCTGGAATTATGGGCGGACTGTGATGACCTATCACCGGAAAGAAGTTGTGGAAGATGTAGATGAGGTAGGAGGTTTGACCAGGTCAGGAAGATGCTTCGTGCCCGAAAGCTTAAGAAAATCTAAGCCAACGGTGAGTGAACCGTCGTCTATCAAAAAACCTATCACTGAGGAGGAAGCCGAAGATTTTTTGAAAAAGATGAAATTGCCAGAGTATTCAGTATTAGACCAGCTGAAGAAAACCCCTGCTCAAATTTCCCTTTTATCTTTGCTGTTGCACTCCGAGGAGCATCGTGATGTTTTGCTGAAGGTATTGAATGAAGCATATGTTCCAAGGGAGATTACAATCAACCAGGTTGAGAAAATGGTGGGAAAAATCTTTGAGGTCAATCGGATCAGCTTTTCTGATGATGAATTGCCTGTTGAAGGTACAGGGCATAATCGGGGTCTTTACATTACAGTGAAGTGTGAGGATTTCTACGTCACTCATGTTATGATTGATGGAGGTTCAGGTGCAAATATTTGCCCTATTTCTACTTTGCAAAAGCTGAATGTTGGTGCTGATAGGATCAAGCCCAACAATGTATGTGTTAGGGCTTTCGATGGTGCAAAGTCAAATTCCATTGGCGAAATAGAACTAATGTTGACCATAGGGCCTGTTGAGTTTGCCATAGAGTTTCAGGTATTGAACGTAGAATCCTCTTACAATCTGTTGTTGGGAAAGCCCTGGATCCACAAGGCCAAGGCGGTTGCATCCACGCTGCACCAAATGATTAAGTTTGAGCATGACAGGCAAGAAGTAGTTATTCATGGTGAAGGAGATTTATCAGCCTACGAAGATTCTCCCTTGTCCTTTATCGAAGCAAATAACGTAGAGGAGACATTCGTCTATCAAATTTTTGATACAGTGCCAGTGAGTCGTATCCCTGAGTGGCAAGCTATACCGGGACCGCAATTGTCTTCTGCTTCTATCATGATGGTGAGTGAACTTTGGAAATACGGATTTGAACCAGGAAAAGGCTTGGGAGCATCTCTGCATGGTATAGTTCATCCCATATGTCCGAGTAAGAACGTGGGCACGTTTGGTCTGGGATTTGAGCCTACAGCTGAAGATCTGAAGAAAATCAGGGGAAGGAAGAAGGAAATATGGTCCCTCCCTCGCCCAACGCCACTACTCAGTGAGTCATTTGTTAAGAGCGATGTCGCGAAGCATGTGGAATCTGAAGTTGAATTGGTGGGTGACCTCCAGAACTTTTTTATTGAAGTTGATATGGTTGAAGCAGGAGAAGGTACCAGTATGGCAGATGTGCAATTCATAGGTCCAGCTGTCCGGCTCAATAATTGGGAAGTCACTCCTCTCCCTGTCAGGAGGGAGTTTTGGTAGTTTATTTTGTTTTCCTTTCTGTTTATCCGAGTTATTTCAGGGTTGTAATTCGGATTTTAGTTTGTTTATGTTATATTGGTGTCTGTGTTTAAACCCTTCTATCTTTTATTTAATGAAATGCAATGTCCCTTTTGTTTTGTGTCTAATATAGTTTGTTTTTCTTTTTACACAGTTCTCTTTATGCTGATTCTAGTGACATGACATGCATGCGGAATTTTCAGCCTGGTCTTAAAATCCAAAATAATCCAGATGTAATGGAGCAGGATGAGGAATATGATGAAAAAGAAGCATTAGAAGAAATAAGCAAAGGGTTGGAACAATTTGAAGACAAACCGAATCCTAATTTGAATGAGACTAAGCCAATAAATCTAGGGAATCAAGAAGATGTTAGGGAAACTAAAATCAGTGTACATGTTTTGCCCCATCTAAAGGATGAAATGATTCAAATGTTAATGGATTATAAGGATGTTTTTGCATGGTCTTATGATGATATGCCTGGTTTAAGCACTGAATTAGTGTCTCACAAATTGCCAATGGATCCCGCATTCCCTCCTGTCAAACAGAAGTTGAGGAAGTTTAAAACAGATGTAAGTATTAAAATCAAAGAGGAAATCATGAAACAACTTGAAGCCAAAGTAATTCGAGTGGCTCGTTATCCCATGTGGTTATCCAATGTTGTTCCCGTACCAAAGAAAGATGGCAAAATTCGAGTATGTGTTGATTACCGCGATTGGAACAGGGCAAGGCCAAAAGATGATTTTCCACTGCCCAATATCCATATTTTGCTAGACAACTGTGCTAAACACGAGGTTGCCTCTTTTGTGGATTGCTATGCCGGATATCACCAGATCATTATGGATGATGAAGACGCGGAGAAGACATCTTTTATCACACCATGGGGAACTTATTGTTATCGGGTGATGCCGTTCGGTTTGAAGAATGCTGGAGCAACATACATGAGAGCCATGACCACTATGTTTCATGACATGATGCATAAGGAGATTGAGGTTTACGTGGATGATGTGATTATTAAGTCAAAAAGTCAGGCCGACCATGTAAAAGACTTGAGAAAGTTCTTTGAAAGACTTCGCAGGTATAACCTCAAACTCAACCCGACAAAATGTGTATTTGGAGTTCCATCTGGAAAGCTGTTGGGGTTTGTAGTCAGCCGTCGGGGAATTGAATTAGATCCCTCGAAAATCAAAGCCATTCAGGATTTGCCCCCGCCCAAGAATAAAACGGAGGTAATGAGTTTGCTTGGTAGACTGAACTACATTAGCAGGTTTATTGCTCAACTCACAACCACTTGTGAGCCCATATTCAAGTTGCTGAAAAAAAGTGCTGTGGTAAAATGGACTGAAAAATGTCAGGAAGCGTTCGATCGAATCAAAAGATATTTGTCAAATCCGCCCGTGTTGGTACCCCCGGAGCCTGGTAGGCCTTTGATCTTATACTTGTCAGTCATGGACAATTCTTTCGGGTGTGTCCTGGGGCAACATGATGTCACAGGCAAAAAAGAGCAGGCTATTTACTATCTTAGCAAGAAGTTCACCACTTATGAGGCCAGGTATACTCTTCTTGAAAGGACGTGTTGTGCCCTAACTTGGATAGCACAGAAGTTGAAGCACTATCTCTCATCCTATACTACTTATCTCATCTCCAGCATGGATCCTTTGAAGTATATCTTTCAGAAGCCTATGCCGACAGGTCGATTGGCAAAGTGGCAAATTTTGCTTACCGAGTTCGACATCGTATATGTGACTCGAACCGCCATGAAAGCCCAAGCCTTGGCAGATCATCTTGCTGAGAATCCCATCGATGAAGAGTACGAGCCATTAAAGACATATTTTCCTGACGAAGAAGTGTCGTGTGTCGATGAAGTCGTTATAGATGTTGATCCAGGTTGGAGGTTATTCTTCGATGGAGCTGTCAATATGAAAGGAGTCGAAATAGGTGCGGTTCTTGTCTCTGAATCGGGACAACATTTCCCGGTAACAGCACAACTTCGATTCTACTGTACTAACAATAAGGCAGAGTATGAAGCCTGCATCCTTGGTTTGAGGTTAGCTGTTGATATGGGAGTCCAAGAATTATTGGTGTTGGGAGATTCGGATTTACTCGTCCATCAAATTCAAGGCGATTGGGAGACGCGAGATTTGAAGCTCATCCCGTATCGACAATGCTTGCAGGAGCTATGCCGACGATTTGTGTTGGTAAAATTTAGGCACATTCCAAGGATTCGTAATGAAATTGATGATGCGTTGGCCACTTTGTCTTCAATGCTCCAACATCCTGACAAAGCCTACATCGATCCAGTGCATGTACAGAGTCGTGATCAGCATGCTTACTGCAATGTGGTTGAAGAAGAGCTCGATGGAGAACCTTGGTTCTTGGATATCAAGCGGTACATTCAATCAGGAGAATACCCAACATATGCCACCAACGATCAAAAGAGGACTCTTAGGCGTTTGGTTAGTGGATTTTTCTCGAGCGGGGGAATCTTGTATAAGAGGACCCCAGATCTGGGACTTCTAAGGTGTGTAGATGCAAAAGAAGCCTCGGCAATCATGGTTGAAATACACTCTGGAGTATGCGGGTCGCATATGAACGGTCACGTCTTGTCAAAGAAGATTCTTCGAGCAGGTTATTACTGGCTTACTATGGAGAGGGATTCTATTCAGTTTTTTCGAAAGTGTCATCAATGTCAGGTGCACGGCGATCTGATACGTTATCCTCCTGTTGAGTTGCATGCAATGGCCGCTCCATGGCCGTTCGTAGCTTGGGGAATGGATGTGATTGGACCGATTGAGCCGAAGGCATCAAATGGACATAGATTCATTTTGGTAGCCATTGACTACTTCACAAAGTGGGTGGAAGCAGTAACTTTCAAGTCGGTGAAAAAGAAGGTTGTGGTAGATTTTGTTCATGCCAATATCATTTGTAGATTTGGAATTCCTAAGATGATTATTACAGACAATGCTGCCAATCTCAATAGTCATTTGATGCAAGAAGTGTGTCAACAGTTTAAGATCGCACATCAAAATTCTACTCCATATCGCCCAAAGGCCAATGGTGCTGTAGAAGCCGCCAATAAAAATATAAAAAAGATACTGCGAAAAATGGTACAAGGTTCTAGACAGTGGCATGAAAAGTTGCCGTTTGCATTGTTAGGTTATCGCACCACTGTTCGCACTTCAACAGGGGCAACTCCATATTTATTAGTGTATGGGACAGAAGCAGTCATCCCTGCAGAAGTTGAAATTCCTTCTCTTCGGGTCATTGTAGAAGCAGAGATCGATGACGACGAATGGGTAAAAGCCCGACTGGAACATTTGAGTTTGATCGAGGAAAAAAGGCTAACGTCCGTGTGTCATGGCCAGTTGTATCAAAGGAGGATGGCTCGTGCGTATAACAAAAAGGTCCGTCCCAGGAATTTTGAAGTTGGTCAGTTGGTATTAAGACGTATCCTTCCTCACCAGGTTGAAGCGAAGGGCAAGTTCTCCCCTAACTGGCAAGGTCCCTTCGTTGTGAAGAAAGTGTTACCCAATGGAGCCTTATATTTGACAGATATTGAAGGCAAAATGGCAGAAATGGCTATCAATGCTGATGCGGTCAAAAGATACTATGTATGATATTTGGTCCTTTGTTTGATTTTATTGCATGTTTAGTACTTGAATTTTTGAAGATTGATATGACGAAGGCATTTTATTCTTCTATCCAAACATTGTGTCATCCTTTGTTTACCCTTTTGAGCCTCATTTATTTTTCTTTCATATCCCTCTTTTGGAATTAAAACACAGTCAAAGATAAATGTCAAGAAAATAAGAATAAAAGAAAGAGTTCGAAAAAAAAATAAAAAAATAAAAAAAATCAAAGCAAAGCAAAGAACAAGCTGATGGAACTACGTGCGACCTGATTCTCCTCTCTCGGGAGTGAGATACGTAGGCTGCCCTATTTCGGGCTCGGTCCAACCAAATAAAGATTCAAGATTCACCCAGTCAACAAAACTGGGGCATGAGTTAATGCATTGTTTGAGTCAATTCCAAAAGTTGTAAGTCCCACCCCCACTTCAAGTATCGTTTGAGCCTCTTACCATCTTTTCTAACCTTGACCAAAAGCCAAGTTACAACCAAAGAAAGTACTTCAGATCAATTTTTGATAGTGTTAAGGCTAAGCATGCAATGGATATGCCGATACATTGCGAAGTACCGCTTATCTCCCTCAGCATAAGAAATCATGAAAGAAATACAAAAATGAGAGAGTCTTATTGGTGAAAACCTTTGCAGGCACCATAAGGCGATGGTGAGTCGTGAGAAAATGAAAATGAGAGAGTCTTATTGGTGAAAACCTTTGCAGGCACCATAAGGCGATGGTGAGTTGAGAGAAATACAAAAATGAGAGAGTCTTATTGGTGAAAACCCTCACGGGCACCGTAAGGCGAGGGAGAGTTCAAGAGAAAAGTGAAAAGTGAAAAGAAAGAGATTTGTTGGCGAATGTCTTTTTAGATGTCGTCAGTCGAATGTGATGTATGAGTCCAATAGATTTGAAGAAGCGTCTCAACGGCAAAGGCACAAACTCGACAACAAATGGGGAGTTTTGGATAGGAAGATCAGGCAGCTCAATCCTAAATGCATGTCATACTCATTGGAGTTGGTTGTCGTATTCAGATAAGTTTTCTTCTTGAATATGGGACATTTCCCTCTTTCTTTCATTTACATATTCATGCTTTTTGTTTTTTTTTATGTCATTTATCAAAATAAAAGTCACTATCATTTCTTTATATTTTAAGTCAAGTCTGTGTCAAAACAAGCAAGAAAGGATTTCAAAATTTACTACCAGTCTTTCCAATTATATGAGGAAAAGCCAAGGAACAACACAGAAAAGAAATATGATCGTAATTCAACACGAAGCAAAGGAAGTCTATCAACCGACAGGCTATTGGATTCGTAGAAGCATTTCGGATTTGGGAAAAGAGTGCACCTCAGGGGCATGGTAAAAATGGAAACCCATTGTTTGAGTCAGAACTCATTTCCCTCAATCTGGATCCAGGTCAATGATGCGGCAAGACACGACAAGTGTTAGCAATTTGGAGCAAAGATGAAAGGAACGAGTGTTGGGCAGATACCTGAAAAGCCAAGATCTGCAAGCCACCACTAAGTTTTTAACTGACAAATTTTTCTTTGATTGAAACAGGGGCAAATTTGTTTCACTTGATTCAGTTACCATTGGAAATGCATATCCAGGGATTTTTACTTTCTGTTCAGGACCCTCCTGTAAAATGGGATTTTACTTTCTGTTCAGGACCCTCCTGAAAAAATGGGATTTTACTTTCTGTTCAGGACCCTCCTGAAAAATGGGACTTTACTTTCTGTTCAGGACCCTCCTGAAAAATGGGATTTTACTTTCTGTTCAGGACCCTCCTGAAAAATGGGACTTTACTTTCTGTTCAGGACCCTCCTGAAAAATGGGATTTTACTTTATGTTCAGGACCCTCCTGAAAAATGGGACTTTACTTTCTGTTCAGGACCCTCCTGAAAAATGGGATTTTACTTTCTGTTCAGGACCCTCCTGAAAAATGGGACTTTACTTTCGAAAAATGGGACTTTACTTTCTGTTCAGGACCCTCCTGAAAAATGGGATTTCCTTCTGAAAAAATGGGATTTTACTTTCTGTTCAGGACCCTCCTGAAAAATGGGACTTTACTTTCTGTTCAGGACCCTCCTGAAAAATGGGACTTTACTTTATGTTCAGGACCCTCCTGAAAAATGGGAATTTACTTTCTGTTCAGGACCCTCCTGGAAAAGGGGACAATGCTTTCAAAAAAAAAAAAAAAAAAAAAAAAAAAGAAAAAAAAATGAAATACTAATTATTTATAATTCTTGTTTGGGATAATTTTCTTTCTAGTTTTAATTTTGAGTTTCAGGAGCCCGCCTGAAGAACAGGGTGATGAAATAGCAAGGCAGGAGCCCGCCTGAAGAACAGGGTGATGAAATAGCAAGGCAGGAGCCCGCCTGAAGAACAGGGTGATGAAATAGCAAGGCAGGAGCCCGCCTGAAGAACAGGGTGATGAAATAGCAAGTTCGGAGCCCACCGGGAGAACAGAGTGAAGAAAATGAAAAGTCAAGCAACAAAGTGATGAAATAGCAAGTCAGGAGCCCGCCTGGAGAATAGGGTGAAGAAACAAAAGAGTCAAGCAACAAAGTGAAGCAATTGAAAGCCAAGCAACTAAGGGAAAGAAATTGCAAGTCAGGAGCCCGCCTGGAGAACAGGGTGATGAAAAGTCGAGTCGAGAACCAACAGAAGCTGTATAGATAGGATTTTTGTAATTTCACTTATGTTTTTACTTGTAATTTTCATTTTGATGTAATAACAGAGCCGTGGACCGGAACCTCGACGGAGCCTCACTCGACTCTCCAACTCGGTATAGTCCATCTCCGTCCAATCCTTGGAGATACTTATCACTTGATCCCTTCATAACTTGGGTGGGTAGGCTTTCCTAATTCAAGACCCGCTAGTCCTTCGTTCTCCTGTTTCTTTCTTTGAATAATGGTCGGGACAAAATTCTATCTCGCTGTCTACTTCTTTGCCTGAAAACACTTCATGTTTACATTCAAAGGGGGCATGATGTATACACCTAATTTCGTCCCTCCGCAATATCATTTTTACCCATTTTTTACCTTATCCTACCGTGTACCCTCAATCATGTAATTATCCCTCCACAAATGACAAAAATCAAAACCAACTCTAAACAAATCTTATCCCAAAATCCCCACATAATCCCAATTGATAACAAATTAACAACCTTCCTAATTAAAAGTGGACACCTAACCCTTATCCCTCCAATTAAAAAACAACACCTACCTACCCTACTCTAACAAACCCTATCCCTACCCCTACCCCTACCTCACTACCCTACCCCACTACCCCATCCTAATATATACACACATATACACAATTAAAGAAGGGAGAATAGAGAACAACAAAGGATAAAAGAAAAAAAAAAGGCAAAACGCTCTCTCTCTCTTTCTTCTCTCTCGATATACCTCTCCTCTTCTCTCCGTCGGAATCCATGGCTGACGCCGGCCAGCTCAACACCGGCTAGCTTCTCTTCCCCTCTCCCTCGACCGCCACGTCATCAGTTAGCTCTCTCTCTCTCTCGGTCTACGATCTCTCTCTCTCTCTGCCTCTATCCTCTCCGACAAGACGCCGCCGTCGTTTCAACCACAACGACGACGGCCAACCCACTATCGCTGTATCCAGCTCTTCTCCCAGCCCGATATCCGACCAACACGACTGAAATCGACGAATTCCACTGGAATTGGCTCCACCAGCTAGGATCTGTGAACCCGTTTTCACATTTCGCATCTGTTTTCAACCAAATTCGACCCCATTGAGTCAGTTCCGGGGAAACCCACGGGAAAATCCGTAAAACCTGGTGACCAGATCGCAAAGCAGATGCGGGTTTGGCGAGAGGCATAACTATTGGTTCGTGTTGGTGAAAAAAAGGGGTTTATCGTCGTTGTTGGTTCGAATCCGGCGAAGTCAGCTGGAAATCGTTCGAAACAGTAGCTAGGAGGTGCGAAATAGGTTCAGGCTTATCTTCTTTGTTGGTTGGAAAAATTCGTTTGGTCGACGTTTGGGTTGGGGTTTCCGTCTTGTCTTGTCGTTCGTCTGTTGGCTCGAAATCCGGTTCGTCGACGTTCGGGTGGGAGATTGCTGATTCGAGGTTCATCGGCACGGGTTCTACCGTATTTAATCGGAATAATACTTGAAAGCAACATTGATGGCCTTCGGATTCGGGTTTTCTTAAATATTATTATCCACGAAAATCGATATTCGGAAGGTTCAATTCTATCCTTGCTCCTCTCAATTTTACGTAATTATGAATAATTTGCGTGTTTGGTATGTTCGAATATGTGTTATGTGTTGTTTGATGTTGGTTGCGGATTTTGAGACGTGATTTAATAATCGAAGCATGTTATAATTATTGTGGTTAAAAAATGGTTTTGTGGGTGAGAATTGAAAACTTGGCATAATGGTTGAATTTTGATTAGTTTGATTCATTGGTTGTTTGGGTTCGAAATGAACGTTAATCGAACTTGGTAGTATCTTGATAGGACGATTGGTTTAGGCAAACATGGTTTGGGTAGGCAAAAATTTAGGATTTGTGGCTTCGGTTGAATGTTTGGAAATTCTGTGGAATGTTTGAAATGTTGTTGAATAGTTTTATTTTATTTTTTTTCGCACTAAGAAATGTATTCGTTTGGCCGGGGGATGCCCCGAGGTACCTGTATATATTTATTCACCGGGGAATGCCCCGACGTATCATGTACCCGAAGAATGATCGTGATGAAGGCCCGCGGCATCGGGTAAGACATTGGAGCTTAGTCTAGATTTAGTTTAGAATAGGATTTATATTTTTTCGTATTTTCTATTTTTGGACTGTATAATTGGACCGGACTTTACATTTTTTGATTGTTTTTTTTTTTTTGTTTATTGTTTGATTATTTTATGTGCTTTTGTGTGGTTTATACATTTTGTAGTGCCAAAATAGTCGATACACTCCACCAAGCGATCGTGGTCGAACCACGGGATCGAGGGGTGCCTAACACCTTCCCCTCGGTCAACAGAATTCCTTAGCCGGGATCTCTGTGCGCAAACCGGTTTAAGAGTCAATTGGTTTCGAAAAAGGGATTTTTCAAAGGTGACTTGGCACACCGGATTATGCCAAGTGGCGACTCTGAATAAAAAATGCAAATAATCCTTTTCCGAAACAAAAATTTATTTCTTGTCACTTAAATAATAAAACCCTTTCGAATTTTAAAAATATTCCATGTTGTTCTGGAGTACGCGTAAAAAAGGGGTGTGACACCAACATGATCACTAGGCATACATAACCACTAATATAATGATATATCACCACAATTCATCCTCCATAATCCAATACAACAACTTCCATAATTTACTACTTACAATTTATACAAAACAATTCATAACTATGTTTCTAGTTATCTTCCAACATCAAGACAATACTCCTAATCCCTTATCAATACTTATTCATGGATAAGAATCAAGAATAAACAATATTCATACCTTAACAATGAACTCTTGTATTTAGAATCCTCCTTACATAACCATGGGGTGCTTCTCGAAGCTTTCGAGATGGTGAACACAACTACGGAACCAATTCGAATTTTCTACGGTTGAATCACAAAATATTTGAAGTTGAAATTAGGCTAGGGTTTCACCTTCTCTTAATAATTGGATGATATATGATATATATGAGGCTAAGTGTATGTTTATAGAGACCAATTTTCGTCCAAGAGGTAATAGAAAATGACCATTTTGCCCTAAAAATTTAAATAAATCCGAATCTGTCCCCAGTGGACAGTTTTGTCAGGCTGAAGTAAATCGTTCATAACTCTTTGCTCCGGTATCGGATTTGGGTGAAACCAATTGCATTGGAAAGATAATTCAAAGGGATTTCATTTTCATATAAAGTATACCACCCAGTTCTTCCTGTACAAGGAGTTATGGTCGTTTAAAGTTGACCCAAAAATCTGTCCCAAAATTCTGTTTTTTTTTTTGATAGGCTGTAGTAAAATGGGTATAGCTCCTTACTCAGACATTGGATTTGGATGAAACCAATTTCATCGGAAAGAAGACTCTCGGAGCTTTTCGTGATATATAGCAGATCACACAGTTCTTTTTGTACAAGGAGTTATGATCGTCTAAAGTTGATCCAAAAAAAAAATTGCCTAGCTGCAGTAATTTTTCTGCAGATTTACTGTTCACAGGCTTCCCGGCCACCGTTTTGAAATTTCGAATGTGCTCGCTTATATGAAATACTCCTCTGTTTTGGGCAAACTTTATATCGTTGGAAAGCTTATTCCAATACCTACACATACATCTATTGACGGGATACTTCCGAACACCATAAACTTAATTTAACCCATACGCAAGCCTTTAGGACTCCATATAATCGCGATAAGTGTACGAAAAAAATTTACGGGGTGTTACAGCTTCCTCTCATTTTGTGGATTGCTATGAGATGTAATCTCATCGATGTAAGCTATATATAGGAAAAATACTATATATCAAAGTTAATATGGTTACTCTTGGGGTGTATTTTGGGGTGGAGGGGTGGAAGTGGGGGTGGGGGAATATTTTTCTATTTTCTTATGTTTGACCAAAATTTTAAAAAATATTTTCTCTAGAAAACAAGTTCTTTAAAAAAATGAAGAAAATAAAACAAATGTCATTAATCCAAATTTATAGTGTCCTCCCCACACTCCAACGCATCTCATCTGCACCCACACTACTTAGCTCCCATCTCCATCACTCAATCACCACTTCTCATATTATTTATCTAGATTATACATAAATATTTTTATAATAATACTTTTTGTTTGCCTATAAAATACACACACACAAAAAGTAGAAACCTATTTATTTTACTAGAAAATAATCACTTTTCATAAAAAAATATTTTCCTTCCTAACGAACATACCTCTCATGATAAATTTGATAGCGATTGAATTAAGGGATTGAGCAGTATCCATTATTTCTAAATAACGAGCATATTATCCAACAAGATCCATTTCTTAAGGGATTAAACAGGAAAATTTGATCTATTTTAGATGCAATGAGAATTACATTCTTTAATTTTGTTTGTAATTAATTAACTTCAAAGAGTATTTTTAAACACAATACGTCCATCAAGGCTTTTATATTCAGATATATTAAATTGCTCCTAATTAAATTACTAAGAGATAAACTAGGAAAAAGCTTTTTAGCCATGATTAATTAAGGAGGACACTAAGTGATGTTGGTTTAAATTTGGATATTTTTTCACGGCATCCACAAAGTAGGAATCTCCACAAAGTATGACTCCTATATTTATGTTGGTTTTTGAACAGAATACAAAGATATTATTACTTTAATTTGTATCAACACATATTGAGAACATAATTAAAAAAATATAAGTGTATTTTTTCTAACAACTTAAAAATTTAGATGAAATGATCGACATACTTTAACTTGCATGATATCAGAGCAGGCAAAGTTAGGCCCTCAGATAAAATCTCACCGTTGTCACCCATTATTAACAAGAGTTTTCAGGAGTTTAGACTATGAAAATGAATCAGGGTTGCACGTGAGGAGCGGATTGAAATTACAATTAAGCTTTTAGATGAAACGATCATAAACTTTAATAACACATATTAGTGGATGTTGTGGCAGAGCCACATTTAATTCAGGGGTTCATCCGAATCTCCTTCATCGGAAAATTATACTATTTTTTCATAGTCAAAAATATTTTTATGTATATATAGTAGATGTTGAACTTCCTTCCACTAGTCCGTATATTTACTTTTGAACCCCATAATGAAAATTCTGGCTCCGCCACATAATGGATGTGCTCAAATTCTTAAGGAAAACTAGACATTAATGTTAGAGTACAACCCCTACTAATTGCCTATCTGTGGAACAGGTAAGTAAACGTGGTTCACAGAAGTAGAAACTGAACACAGTATTTTTACGTGGAAAACAACCGGCTCAAGAAAGGTGTAAAAAAACACGACCTGTACCTCTACAAGATTTAACCCAAACTTCACTAAAACACTTGAGCCTCAACAATCAGCAAAATTACAAGACTTCTTGTAAAATAGGAATTAAAACTTCTAACTCCTATCACTACAAAAATACAAATCTTCTCAAGATTAGTGTTCCCAAGTCTTCGAGTTCCCAAACTTGAGTTCCCAAACTTGAAGACTCAACTCCTAATTCCCAAACTTGAGTTCCCAAACTTGAAGACTCAACTCCTAACTCAATTTATAGATCACTGAGACTAAAACAATGACTCATTACAATTCAAAGAACCTATCTACTACAAACACAGCCTACGACTTGCTAAGTAAGAGACTAGGTTCTTCTTCAAGTATGTGGACTGATATGCTAATTGTTGATTATCCTTTTAGTGCTTAAGCGTTGCTTTTGAATTCGTTTCTTGTATTTAAGCACACACCTCATAGAGTCCTTCAATTGATGTCGTCTTCTATGTTCAATAGGACTCTAGATAGTTTCCCACTTCTTGTTGCCGCCCCACTCTTCTTCTTTCAATAGGATTCCTCTTCTCTCTACAAGACCTCTTGTTCAACTCAACTTCTACACTTCTTCTTTTTCAACTTAACTTCTGTACTTCTTCTTTTTCAACTCAACTTCTGCTATGATAAATGTTATCCACTTCTATTTGTACGCCAAGTCATCATATCAATAACCTATCTGCAGCTGATCTTGGTTCAGTTGGATGGAACAACTTTTACCACATGTTTCATTCTCATGGCTATCATCAAAACTCCACATGCTTTAACAATTAATGATTACAATCAGCCAATATGGTCCATTTAAATGGACAATAAATTGACGAATCCAGGACAATGTTAATGACACCAAGTAGCCAGCTAGAAATTGTCCTTCTACTACAATGTGATGTATTGAAAATGAAAAATTAAGCAAATTTATTAATTATTTTCAACCAAACATTACGAGGAATTCTTTAAATTAGAAAATAGACTTGTTTTTTAGTAGAAAACAATTTCAATTTTTTTAACACTGCTTTACATTTGTAAGCAAAAGCCAAATGTCAAACACATCATTCACGTGTTCTTGTGAATTTACTGAAGAAAAAAGAAGTCTTTTGTAACACTGGTCCGGAATGAGTATTCCATTATTGGCATGTGAAATAGTACAATCATTACTGAATGTTACCCTAATAATTGAGTTTTTTTTTTAATCGCCACAATAGGTAATGGCACGTACCATTTATCCAAAATGAGAATTCAATTACTTCCTCCTTTTCCCAAAAAAAATGATGTAATTTGATTTGACACGAAATTTAAAAAAATATAGAAGATTTTTAAATCTTGTGATCCTAAATTAAACTTATGTCAAATGTATCCAAATATCTTTTAATCTTGAACATGTCATATGGGATGTTGAATTAAAAATATTGGCAAAAAAGAAAAAAAATATTCTTTTAATAACAGACTACAAGAAAAAGTAGATCATTATTTTTTAAATCGAGAAAGTATTATATACCATGTGAAATAGTAATGTACCCTAAAAGTTTGACTTTTTTGAATCCCCGCAATATATTACTGGAATGTACGTGCCTAAAATTTTAAGTAAAACAAGTACCTACTAATAGAAAATAATAAGCGCGTTATAGTAACTTTAATAAATGAGTTTAATATAGGCAAAACGACCTTCTGGACTCCTGCATTATGTCAGTTTTGTAAGTTGGACATTTCTACTTATATGTTTGTCATCTGAACCCTTGAACCCACTAAAAAATAACATTTTAAACACTTTTTTGGTGAGTGTTGTGACACACTCTCGCCACATCAGCTACCACGTCAGCCACCACGTCATTTTTAAGTATTACATTAAATTTTATGTTATTTTTAAAATGCTACATAAGAAATTAAATATTAAAATAAATTTAATTAAATAAATTCTTTTTATAAATTATAGAAATTCTAATACACAAACACAATAAAATTTTGATTTAAATTAATTTAAATTTTCAACTATAAATTTAAATTTTTAATTATAAATTCTAACACAAAAACACAATAAATTTAATTAAACATCAAATTTATTCTAAATAATTGAAATTTCTCTCCAATTAATTTAAAGTTTTAACTATAAATTCACTTACACAAACATAATGAATTTTCAATTTCTATTTAAATATCTTTAACAATTTATAAAAATTACAAAATTAATCCTAAATAAAATAAAAAATTTAAATTGAGAAAGTAAATAAAACAAAATTAAAAAAGTAAAACAACAACAATTTTTTTTTAACAATAAACAACAACAATATCAACCACAGACCCTCTTTAGGAATATATAAATATTAAGAGCCTCGTATCTTGGCTGGGCGACCTAGACGCAATCCGAGGTTTGCAGCCATGGCGATGTCTTCATTCTCTTATTTTATCAACAGATCTGAGCTTCAATTTTACTCTTGTAACTTGTTTGGATGATTGTTACCTATTGTGTTGTATTGTTATTCTACAATGGTGTATTTGGTACAAAAGAAAATGCTTTTATGATGAATGTCATCCGTGTTTGATTTCTAATGTAGCCCTCTGCAAAGAAGAAAATTGGGAAATTTTAACGAGGCTTACTCTTTTGCGTGCAACTGGTGATTTTGCAGCCATGGCGTGGTTGTCTTCTCTTTGTCTGAGCAATAATACAAAATTCTGAGACTCAAATTTTTGATCAACAGCATTAATAGATGGCCCTTCCGGAGGAGAAGAAGCTCCTGATATATGCTCAGCTTGAGACTCACTTTGTTCAGCTTGTGCCGGTGGTGACTTACTAGTACCTTCTCCGGCCACTACATCTACTCGCTTCCACTTATTCTTTCTCCTTGTAACCGGCATCGTTACTATAATAAATAAAAAAAAACAATTGGATTAAGCGATCGATTATGACTTTATCTCTAATATGGGCTCTATTGCACGATCTAAGAAATGGAGAATGGAAATAATCCCTAAATGTCCAATAGCCTCCTGTTTATAGATGTGGTGCACAACACACCGATAAACGAGATTCTACGTAGACACGGCTTTGTAGACTCACTAGGACGAACTTCTCTGATACAACTTTTGTCACGCCCCAAATCCCATTGGAGCGGACTGGCACCCGTAGCCGAGGATGCCCGGGAGAACCCGTTCATAACCTATACTTTCACATTTACATTACTTATGAAAATTAGAAATTTGGGCAGCACTTCGTTGTAAATAGAAGAAAACAGTACCTGTATCAGCCCAGCAGACACGCATATATATATATATAAACAGTAATTGGCCGTCAGAGCCATCACGTCTATCAACCAAACACTCCTATGGCTGTACAATATGTCTACAAAAGCCTCTACATAGATACACAACTGAGTTAGGGTCGGGACAAACTCCCGCCCACAAAAGACTTTTATACAAATACCAAAAATACATATAGGAACGACTTGGGGTGCCCCGAAACAACTGGATCTCACCACTATCAACAGAATGTCCTGGCTCTTACTACGGAGGTGTACGACCTGAAGTACCTGTTCCTGCAGGCATGAATACAGGTACCCCGTGAGGGACGTCAGTACGGAAATATGTACTGAGTATGTAAGGCAGTGAGTATCAAGATGAGATACAAAAGATCAACAGAACCCAGATACCAGTGAATAAACAGTATGAGTAGACCACACTTAAAAGAGCTGATGGGATACCTGCACATTACTTTCATATCATTACTTCCCGTATTCCTTATCAATACATAACATATGTCATACAATGGCCAACTGATCAGTGGTACTAATACAATACATCAGGGACCACCCCTGGAATAGCATATATACATAATCTTTATAATACAATGGCCAACTGATCAGTGGTACTAATACAATACATCATATCAACAATTTAAAATAAAGACATTCCATTTCTTAATTCAATTAATCTTTGAGATTGGTTACTTTGTGGTCACACCTTACGGAACTTGAAACCATGATACCTCAATAGGAAAAACATGTAAATAGGTAATCAATATCATGAAAATGAAGTAGAGAATCATGGATACCTCATTAAACCATTTCGGAGTCAACAATAGTATATGGACATTTTTTTTGACTAGCCGGACATCTTAAAAGTGAAAACAAGTTCAATTGGTAGTGTCGAAGATCATATGATGTTATTATGTGTCATGTGTCGTAGGACAATGTTGGAAGCTTACTTGAGAGTGCCATGGGTCATTATTCATGCCAAAGATTAGATAGAGTATGTCTTACATACCTTGATATAACCACTTCAATACAAGTCCAACTTGACTTCCCGTACTCTTCGAACACTTATCTACAATAAGTCATTTGTGGCAAACTAGTATTAGCAACCAAACCTTACCATTTAGGTATTAACTTCACCAAATAATGTCTAGGAAGTAATCCTTTAACTCATCAATAAGAGTGCTACATACATCCTCTTATACTCTTATTACATTCACATATCATGCATTTTCATGCAATATCCCTCAACATCACTCTTAGCCTTTATTTCCCCTCTTAATCACCATCCAATACCAACATGATCACTAGGCATACATAACCACTAATATAATGATATATCACCACAATTCATCCTCCATAATCCAATACAACAACTTTCATAATTTACTACTAACAATTTATACAAAACAATTCATAACTATGTTTCTAGTTATCTTCCAACATCAAGACAATACTCATAATCCTTTATCAATACTTATTCATGGATAAGAATCAAGAATAAACAATATTCATACCTTAACAATGAACTCTTGTATTTAGAATCCTCCTTACATAACCATGGGGTGCTTCTCGAAGCTTTCGAGATGGTGAACACAACTACGGAACCAATTCGAATTTTCTACGGTTGAATCACAAAATATTTGAAGTTGAAATTAGGCTAGGGTTTCACCTTCTCTTAATAATTGGATGATATATGATATATATGAGGCTAAGTGTATGTTTATAGAGACCAATTTTCGTCCAAGAGGTAATAGAAAATGACCATTTTGCCCTAAAAATTTAAATAAGTCCGAATCTGTCCCCAGTGGACAGTTTTGTCAGGCTGAAGTAAATCGATCATAACTCTTTTCTCCGGTATCGGATTTGGGTGAAACCAATTGCATTGGAAATATAATTCAAAGGGATTTCATTTTCATATAAAGTATACCACCCAGTTCTTCCTGTACAAGGAGTTATGATCGTCTAAAGTTGACCCAAAAATCTGTCCCAAAATTCTGTTTTTTTTTATAGGCTGTAGTAAAACGGGTATATCTCCTTACTTAGACATTGGATTTGGATGAAACCAATTTCATCGGAAAGAAGACTCTCGGAGATTTTCGTCGATATATAGAAGATCACACAGTTCTTTTTGTACAAGGAGTTATGATCGTCTAAAGTTGATCCAAAAAAAAATTGCCTAGCTGCAGTAATTTTCCTGCAGATTTACTGTTCACAGGCTTCCCGGCCACCGTTTTGAAATTTCGAATGTGCTCGCTTATATGAAATACTCCTCTGTTTTGGGCAAACTTTATATCGTTGGAAAGATTATTCCAATACCTACACATACAACTATTGACGGGATACTTCCGAACACCATAAACTTAATTTAACCCATACGCAAGCCTTTAGGACTCCATATAATCGCGATAAGTGTACGAAAAAATTTACGGGGTGTTACATTCTCCCCCCCTTAAGAACATACATCCTCGAATGTTAGCATAGTTACTCAATTAAGACATGTCCAAGCTTACAATTAACATATTCATCATCATAACATACTTGCATAAAAATAAACACTTACTTGTTATTGTTCTTCTTCCGTCTCATGAACTTCCTCCTCATCGTTGAATAGGTAAGGGTACTTAATCTTCATCGCTTCCTCGGCTTCCCATGTGATCTCCTCAACTTGTTGATTCCTCCAAAGTACTTTTACCGATGCTATCTCTTTATTCCTTATCTTTTTAATTTGGCGATCAAGAATAGCAATAGGCATTTCTTCAAAAGTGAGATCTTCTGTAACTTGTACATCTTCTGTAGTAGTGATGTGCGATGGATCTCCGATGTACTTGCGAAGCATCGAAACATGAAATATGGGATGAACTGCTGAGAGCTCTTGAGGTAGCTCTAACTCATAAGCAACTTGTCCAAATCTTTGAATGATCTTGTACGGACCTATGTATCGTGGACTTAACTTTCCTTTCTTGCCAAACCTCATCACTCCTTTCATTGGTGATACTTTCAAGAATACCCAATCGTCGATAGAAAACTCAAGTCCTCTTCTTCTAACATCCGCATAAGATTTGTGTCGACTTTGAGCTGTTTCAAGCCGTTGTTGGATCACTTTAACCTTATCCATTTCTTGATAAACAAGATCCGGTCCAAACAAGACCGCATCACCTGCTTCAAACCATCCTATTGGCGATCTACACTTTCTTCCATACAATGCTTCATATGGTGCCATTTTGATACTTGAATGATAGCTATTATTGTAGGCAAACTCGATAAGAGGTAGGTGATCATCCCAGTTGCCCTTGAAATCTAATACACATGCTCGTAGCATATCTTCAAGTGTCTGGATGGTACGTTCCGCTTGTCCGTCCATTTGAGGATGAAAAGCCGTACTTAGATTTACTTGTGTCCCCAAACTCCTTTGAAAAGACTTCCAGAAATTCGCGGTAAATTGGGCTCCTCGATCGGATATAATGGAAATTGGAACTCCATGTAACCGAACGATCTCCTTAATATACAACTTCGTATACTCTTCCGCCGTATAAGTTGTCTTAACTGGTAAGGAGTGCGCGGATTTGGTAAGCCTATCAATGATCACCCATATGGAATCAAACTTCCGAAATGTACGAGGCAAACCCGTGATGAAATCCATATTGATCTTGTCCCACTTCCAGACTGGAAGATCTATACATTGCATGTAACCACCGGGTTTCTGGTGTTCTACTTTGACTCTTTGACAATTCGGACATTCAGCTACAAATTCGGCAATATTCGTCTTCATGTCATTCCACCAATATTGCTTTCAAATCTTGATACATCTTAGTCGACCCTGGATGGATGGAATACCTTGAACAGTGTGCTTCTGTCATAATTCTCTTTCTTAGCTCAACTACATCAGGTACACATAAATGATTCTGACACTGAAGCACTCCTTCTCGCGTAAGCTCAAATGCCTTTGTCGTGCCACTCTGCACATCCTCCTTAAGCTGCAATAAAATTGGATCTGCATACTGCTTCTCTTTCACTTCAGCTATCAATGAAGATTCCGCTGCATTACGTACAATAACCTCTTCATCTGGAGTTTCGAGAAGTCGAACTCCCAAATTAGCTAGTTGGTGAAGATCCTTAATCATCCCCTGCTTTTCTATAGATGCCATTTTAGACTTACGACTCAGTGCATCCGCTACCACATTCGCTTTTCCTAGATGATACAAGATATCAACATCGTAATCTTTCAACAATTCAAGCCATCTCCGCTGCCTCAAGTTTAGATCTTTCTGACTGAAGATATATTGCAGGCTCGTATGATCGGTATATATGTCAACATGAACCCCATATAAGTAGTGGCGCCATATCTTCAAAGCAAATACAACTGCAGCTAGCTCAAGATCATGCGTGGGATAATTCCTCTCATGTGGTCGCAACTGTCTAGAGCCATATGCTATTACTCTACCATGTTGCATTAATACGCATCCTAAGACAATTCTCGAAGCATCACAGTACACTGCATACCCTTCTGTGTCTTCAGGAAGTACCAATACCGGTGTAGAAGTTAACTTGCTCTTCAGATCTTGGAAACTCTTTTCACAGGCATCATTCCATTGAAACTTGGAGGCTTTATGCGTCAACTTAGTCAAGGGTGCAGAAATAGAAGAAAAAGCTTCAACAAACCTTTTATAATAACCTGCCAACCCGAGGAAACTACGAATCTCCGTAGGCGTCGTGGGTCTTGGCCAATTCTTCACAGCCTCAATCTTCTGAGTGTCAACTTTAATGCCTTCACTGGATACAATATGGCCCAAAAATGCCACTGACTTGAGACAAAACTCACATTTAGAAAACTTCGCATACAGCTGATCCGGTAGGTCGTGTTATACCACCTGTGGTCCTGCGTGGGCAATCTCTAGCCATATGCCCCGGCTTACCACACCAAAAGCAATTGTTCGTTCCAAGCCGACATTCGCCAAAGTGAAATCTTCTACATATGGGGCACGGGTGTCGTGGAGGTCTCAATTGACTCATACTCCCTTGCCCTTGATACCCCACTGTTCGCGAACTCTGATTTTCACTTCTTTGCCCGAACTGATTACCTCTGAACCTTTGAAATTGCGGTGGAGCACTAATTACAGGATAAGAAGATAACGGGCTAGGCAATCTATGAGAGAACGAAGGCCTAAAACCTCCCTGAGATGCCATAAACTGCCTTATAGCTCTGGCCCGCTTAGAATATCCTTTTTCTGATTCCTGGGTTCTTCTTCTTTGCCTCTGATCTTCCATTTTCTGAGCGAAAGCTTGTATCCTCGCTATATCCATGTACTTGTTCAAAGCAGCAATGGTACAATCTCTAACCAAGTATGGTTCCAATCTATCCACATAGTGATGAACTCTGTCATCCATAGTAGCTACCACATTAGAAGCATATCGAGACAAAGAGTTAAATCGAAGACTATACTCCCTTACACTCATAATACCCTGACGAAGATTTAAGAATTGATCTACACGGGCCTGACGAGTCTCAAATGGAAGATAATGATCAATAAATGCATCTTTGAACTCTTCCCACGTAGTTGGAGGTGCATCAATACCCCTAGATCGTTTCCAATCCTCGTACCACAATATAGCCTCTCCTTTCAGTCTATATGCTGCTAGCTCAACCATCTCTTTACCGGATATATGCATAACATCTAGAGCCCTTTGGGTTTGATCGACAAAGTCCTGCGGGTCTTCGTTAATATCTGATCCGATAAAAGTAGGAGGATCCAGTTTCATAAAATCCTGTGTCCGAAGGCTAGCTGCTCTATCCGTAACCACTAGAACCCGTGGTAGGAATAGCTTGCCCTTGAACTTGACCGGCAACTATACGCATCAGAAGTTGTACTGCATCCCTCAAATCTTGATCAACAGCATTAATAGATGGCCCTTCCGGAGGAGAAGAAGCTCCTGATATATGCTCAGCTTGAGACTCACTTTGTTCAGCTTGTGCCGGTGGTGACTTACTAGTACCTTCTCCGGCCACTACATCTACTCGCTTCCACTTATTCTTTCTCCTTGTAACCGGCATCGTTACTATAATAAATAAAAAAAAACAATTGGATTAAGCGATCGATTATGACTTTATCTCTAATATGGGCTCTATTGCACGATCTAAGAAATGGAGAATGGAAATAATCCCTAAATGTCCAATAGCCTCCTGTTTATAGATGTGGTGCACAACACACCGATAAACGAGATTCTACGTAGACACGGCTTTGTAGACTCACTAGGACGAACTTCTCTGATACCACTTCTGTCACGCCCCAAATCCCATTGGAGCGGACTGGCACCCGTAGCCGAAGAGGCCCGGGAGAACCCGTTCATAACCTATACTTTCACATTTACATTACTTATGAAAATTAGAAATTTGGGCAGCACTTCGTTGTAAATAGAAGAAAACAGTACCTGTATCAGCCCAGCAGACACATATATATATATATATATATATATATATATATATATATAAACAGTAATTGGCCGTCAGAGCCATCACGTCTATCAACCAAACACTCCTATGGTTGTACAATATGTCTACAAAAGCCTCTACATAGATACACAACTGAGTTAGGGTCGGGACAAACTCCCGCCCACAAAAGACTTTTATACAAATACCAAAAATACATATAGGAACGACTTGGGGTGCCCCGAAACAACTGGATCTCACCACTATCAACAGAATGTCCTGGCTCTTACTACGGAGGTGTACGACCTGAAGTACCTGTTCCTGCAAGCATGAATACAGGTCCCCCGTGAGGGATGTCAGTACGGAAATATGTACTGAGTATGTAAGGCAGTGAGTATCAAGATGAGATACAAAAGATCAACAGAACCCAGATACCAGTGAATAAAAAGTATGAGTAGACCACACTTAAAAGAGCTGATGGGATACCTGTACATTACTTTCATATCATTACTTCCCGTATTCCTTATCAATACATAACATATGTCATACAATGGCCAACTGATCAGTGGTACTAATACAATACATCAGGGACCACCCCTGGAATAGCATATATACATAATCTTTACAATACAATGGCCAACTGATCAGAGGTACTAATACAATACATCATATCAACAATTTAAAATAAAGACATTCCATTTCTTAATTCAATTAATCTTTGAGATTGGTTACTTTGTGGTCACACCTTACGGAACTTGAAACCATGATACCTCAATAGGAAAAACATGTAAATAGGTAATCAATATCATGAAAATGAAGTAGAGAATCATGGATACCTCATTAAACCATTTCGGAGTCAACAATAGTATATGGACATTTTTTTTGACTAGCCGGACATCTTAAAAGTGAAAACAAGTTCAATTGGTAGTGTCGAAGATCATATGATGTTATTATGTGTCATGTGTCGTAGGACAATGTTGGAAGCTTACTTGAGAGTGCCATGGGTCATTATTCATGCCAAAGATTAGATAGAGTATGTCTTACATACCTTGATATAACCACTTCAATACAAGTCCAACTTGACTTCCCGTACTCTTCGAACACTTATCTACAATAAGTCATTTGTGGCAAACTAGTATTAGCAACCAAACCTTACCATTTAGGTATTAACTTCACCAAATAATGTCTAGGAAGTAATCCTTTAACTCATCAATAAGAGTGCTACATACATCCTCTTATACTCTTATTACATTCACATATCATGCATTTTCATGCAATATCCCTCAACATCACTCTTAGCCTTTATTTCCCCTCTTAATCACCATCCAATACCAACATGATCACTAGGCATACATAACCACTAATATAATGATATATCACCACAATTCATCCTCCATAATCCAATACAACAACTTCCATAATTTACTACTAACAATTTATACAAAACAATTCATAACTATGTTTCTAGTTATCTTCCAACATCAAGACAATACTCATAATCCTTTATCAATACTTATTCATGGATAAGAATCAAGAATAAACAATATTCATACCTTAACAATGAACTCTTGTATTTAGAATCCTCCTTACATAACCATGGGGTGCTTCTCGAAGCTTTCGAGATGGTGAACACAACTACGGAACCAATTCGAATTTTCTACGGTTGAATCACAAAATATTTGAAGTTGAAATTAGGCTAGGGTTTCACCTTCTCTTAATAATTGGATGATATATGATATATATGAGGCTAAGTGTATGTTTATAGAGACCAATTTTCGTCCAAGAGGTAATAGAAAATGACCATTTTGCCCTAAAAATTTAAATAAGTCCGAATCTGTCCCCAGTGGACAGTTTTGACAGGCTGAAGTAAATCGATCATAACTCTTTTCTCCGGTATCGGATTTGGGTGAAACCAATTGCATTGGAAATATAATTCAAAGGTATTTCATTTTCATATAAAGTATACCACCCAGTTCTTCCTGTACAAGGAGTTATGATCGTCTAAAGTTGACTCAAAAATCTGTCCCAAAATTCTGTTTTTTTTTTTGATAGGCTGTAGTAAAACGGGTATAGCTCCTTACTTAGACATTGGATTTGGATGAAACCAATTTCATCGGAAAGAAGACTCTCGGAGATTTTCGTCGATATATAGCAGATCACACAGTTCTTTTTGTACAAGGAGTTATGATCGTCTAAAGTTGATCCAAAAAAAAATTGCCTAGCTGCAGTAATTTTCCTGCAGATTTACTGTTCACAGGCTTCCCGGCCACCGTTTTGAAATTTCGAATGTGCTCGCTTATATGAAATACTCCTCTGTTTTGGGCAAACTTTATATCGTTGGAAAGATTATTCCAATACCTACACATACAACTATTGACGGGATACTTCCGAACACCATAAACTTAATTTAACCCATACACAAGCCTTTAGGACTCCATATAATCGCGATAAGTGTACGAAAAAATTTACGGGGTGATACAGAACCTCTTGTGCTTACATTTAAGTTTGCTCCAATTAGAATGATGTACAGTTGTATACGGGGTCATTTGCACTTTTGCCCTTATTTTGTGTTGTTCTTCAATTTACGCCTCTCGTACGGGGGAGGGAGAGGGGGCTGGACGGGGGTGAGGGTGGGGTGGGGTGGGGTGGTGGCTGGGCGCGGGGAGGAGGCTGGGGAAGGAGGCTGAATGAGGGTGAAGGCTGGGGTGGGCTGGACGGGGAGGGGGGCTTTTTATTTTTTATTTTTAAAATATAAAAATATTTTAAATTTAAAAAGATGGAGGGAAAAAAAAGGATCTTTTTAATTATTTAAAATTTTAATATTATTTTTATTTTTTTTAAAATTATTTTAATATAAAATTGACTCTCACTTGCACCATAGGCGAGTGTAATCAGTCTCCTAGTTCTAGTCAGCATTTTAATGTCACATAGGCAAAGTCAATGGTCAAAGGGTTTAAAATATTACTTTTTAGTGGGTTCAGGGGTCCAGATGACAAACATGTAAGTAGAAGTATCCAACTTACAAAATCGACATGGTACAGGGATCCAGAAGGTCATTTTGCCTTTAATATATTAAAAGTTTCACCACCTTCTCGCTACTAAAGTATTAAAATTTATATTTTAAGAGAGTTTATTACTTGTACATATTCGCAATTCATTTGATATCTTTTACATTAATAGTGGATATAATTTAAACTCCCAATAAACTCTTCACCACAACTACTCTCTTGTTTCATTTTAGATCATCATTTTACTAGATACAAATTTTTTCGTTATCAAAATAATAAAACTTCTTCCTTTTATATGATTTGTGTGATTCGGGCTGAACACGGTGCCTATTTATCTCACTCGGGGACTTACCTGTATCTGGAAAGACTAAGAGGAGTGACATATTATTGTATCCCGCTCTTCGGCAGATATAGAGTACAGGTTAATGGTAGTGATGACTATCTGTGAATTGAAATGGTTGAAAGGTATCCGATCAATGTGCATTGTGACAGTCAAGTGGCTTCTCATATTGCCCCAAATCTGATTGTTTGTGATCTATCCTAGACTTTTTAGGAATCGTTTGGTATGGGATGAGATAAATAAAGTTATTTTATGAATTGGGATATCTCATGTGATTAGTTATCTTTTATATATACATATATTTATATATATATGAGATAACTTATCACTTTGCTATGATATAAGTGATAGAATAAATAATTCCATCACTAACCAGTACCTAACCAAATGCAAGAATAATTATTCCTTATCCCACATACCTAACACCTCCAGCTGTTTGTGGTCTTTTTAGGTTAGGATAATCAAATCTCCCTATTCTCTTCTCAATGACCATGTAAATAGTTTGGGATGGCAAACTACATAATGTAACTTTTTGCATATCAATAATTAAAGGAGATTCAGTTAATTTAAAAAAAAAAAAAAAAAAGCAGCATGATTATAGCGACATGTCACTAGTCTAGTCTATAGCCCCATATATGTCAGTATAATAATTAATATTGCCATTTTTAGGTTTAGTGTCAAATTGAGGGCCTCTTTATAATGCTACTATAACCGTAAAAATCATTGACATGCAAGTAGAAATAACTCAAATAATTGAGGAAAAACAGGTAAGAAGTTAGACCAGGGAAGGAGAAAAATTAATTATAATTGGGGTGGATGGGAAAGGTAGATCTACTACCCATGCGGCCATGCCCCATTGTCTTCATTTTCAACATGACCCAATTTGTCATGCAAATAAATTTCTAGATTTGATATATATTTTACAATAATCCGATCAATTTTTATAATACCTGTTAGAAATTAACTAATCTATCCCACCACAAGTATTAGGAATCTAGTCTCAGAAATTGCAGTAAACAACAAATAGTAAAATAAAGTGCAACGTAAATTTGCCGTGGGAAACTTCTTGCTCAAGAGAGTAAAAAATCACGACCTACACTGTGTAGGATTTCACCACCAATCTCCACTAATTTCAAAGAGCTTTGTTCAAGATTATAACCCCGCAATCCTAGAACCTAACTCTTAACTCACAACTCAACAGTTTACTACAACTTTTCAACCCACTATATGAGCACTCCAAGAAGTCAAATCCACTTCTTGTTAGAATGCCTCACAAACAAGAAGTCAAATCAGCTTCTTGTTACTCAGACTCACAACGCTCAATAATAGAAAAGATTCTATCCTATTACAGACTCAAAACTCATCAATTTACTCCAACTGATGATATCAACAAAGACTACTAACTCTAGCCTTAAACTTCTCAAACTTCAGCTTTCAATAATGCAAACTAGAACAAAAACTGTGAACCAGGTTTTTGTTTTGCTGTAATGAGGTCGTGCAGTTTTTGCTTTGATGGTTATTGCTCTCAAGATGATATATTTCGTAGATGTGCAATAGGTGTGGCTCTCAATGATCTTCATGCCATATATATAGTGGAGATTTGTCATACCCTAGAATATTATGGACTAGGACTCCTTTTCTTAATGGAACATGGTATTCTGTAAAGAATTAGGTGATTCCTTTCCTTATAAGGAGATTGCATCATATAAGGAAACTTTGAATCCTCTTTAGACTCTATTTCTTCTTTTTATTTTCTTCCTTCTTTGATCATTTATTTCATTCTTTCTTTGCTCCTTTCTTTCCTTGTTTGCACCTTTGTTTATTTTCTTCTTTATTTCATGCCTCCAACCTTTCTTATTTGTACTTAATTTCCTTGTGTACTCACGTCACCTGCTCTGGGACCTGGTTCACAACTGTTCAGGGACTTGGTTCACAGGATACAACTTACAAAAGACAGTAAGTAATAAACTAGGTTCTTATTTGTCAATCATCAAAACTACAAACATGTTCTTTTACTTTCCAACAATTTTTTTCTTTTTTGATGATGGCAAACAATGCATCATATATTCCTTGCCACTCCATATAACTTTCCCCTTTTGGCATTATTGAAAATCAAAAACCAAAGGACTCAATGAACATACAATGAGTGCAATATCAATTTAACCCATGGCCACTTGGGCAACACTATTCAACACACACTTGTTGACAATAAGGTAAGTCAATCTAAGAATATCAATCATCTTACATACACAATCAAGACATGTAGAGAAGAAACACAATTAAGTAGACATGTACCAATTTAAGCCCTTAGGACCCTAATCCAAAGCATATCATATCATGAGTATGAGAAAAAAATATAAGCACCACGAGTAATATTGGAGGCAAAGGAACTCAAGAATATATACTGGGAGGAGAAGTACTAAGGTTGAGAAGAAGAGGTGAAATGCTTTTCCATACCATTGTGATTTGTGCATTTTCTTTTTTTGGCATTTTTTTTTCATAATACTACATGCTAAGCATACATGAGGTTCACCTTTAGCTGAGTATTTTCAGCTTCAAGTAACTATGCATTTGCAAGATGTAGGAGAAACAACAATTGAGTGATCAATCCTTTTATTTTTTAATTTGTTTATTTTGAAATCTGGTTCAAATACACAAAGATCTTATTCCATCCAGGTACTTTTATCAAATAACTTCTTCTTGACGAATTTCAAGCCTGAATTTTGGAAGAATATATATGGTTAAGAAACTCATTAGACTCAGTGCAACAATGATGGATTTAGCAACAACAAGAAAACTGATCATAATTTATTTCTAAGAAGGTTGTTCCCCCAAGAAATAGTTAGTTACACTTGAAAGGTGAGGTCATGATTTGGTATTTGTGAATCTGGTTCAAATGAATTGAAGGAAAGAGACTAGGTTCTTCTGAATTGAAGTTAGGGTAATTTTAAGACTGAGATTCTCTTTATCAAAGTGATTTGGGATTGAGGAGTGTTCAGCATTAAAAAGAGAAAGGAAGATTCTTGATGCTTTCCTTGAAAGAATTGGTTTTTTAAGAATGAATCAGGTTCACCAGTGCTTAAGCTTTACACATACTCAAGAAATACATGCATTGAAAAGGATGGTACATACCTGACTATAAATAAGGAACCAGGTTCCCCTTTTGTTAGCTCCTCTTCAATTTCTTGATGCAATTTGTATGAAAGCAGGGGTAATATCCACAGATCTTTTAGCCACTGTCAAAGATGTGTCTGAGGTGTGTACCTGCAATAGTACGAGACTGAGTTATTAGATATACAATATATGTCCAATCAAGCATAAACTTATTCATTTACTAGCCAATTATTAAGAAAGTCAAGATGATGTGTCAATGCTTCTTGATAAGACCAAGCTCCAGAAAAATGGAAACCGGGTTCACAATAAGTTGAACTCTTTAATCATCCAATAGTTCCCCCTCTTTTTTGTTCACCATGCATAGTCTAAACAATTTTTCCCCATCTCATATACCTCCACAATGTATGAGGATTACCACTGAGCTATCAATTTGATCATTTCAAAAACTTCTTAGGAACCAGGTTGTGCCAATATTGTCCATTCATATCCTCACAATCATCTCTAGCAATACTAAATCTGTCATTATCAACCTTCTCTTCAAGATCACGATCGTCAAGATTGTCATTCACAAAGACTAATTTTTTTATCATCTTTCTTCAAAATTAAACAAACCAGGTTCCTGTTGCATAATTTTTCCAATTGTTGTGAGAGAACCTTTAATATTTAAGTTAGAACATTCTAAAATTCTTCTTGATTTTTTGATCATTTTGAACATTTCTTCACTGAATTTCGTGTTGGAAAACTTATGAAACAGAACTTTCATGACTCCTTCATTTCGAACCAGTTTCAGAATTTGAGTTTTCATTTTGTCATGCATCTAAAAGATGCTCAATAAATTATGTTTCAATCCTTTTTTTTTTGCAAAGTCTACCTTGTAACCTTGGAAATACGCGAGTGAGTGAAAACTTTCTCGCATTTCAATAATGTGTACGAAGCATGTATTATTCAGATACCATGATTTGTCTTTTACTCTCATCTTCACCTGAAATATTAATTAAAGATTAGTCTTAGGTAGGTATTACAATTCTAAAAAATGAAAATGAAATTGTATCTTCCTCATTCAATTTTTTTTATGGATCTTGGTTCGCACTTTTCGGCTTTTTCACTCATGACAGTATTCGTCTTACTTGTGTGTTGCCTCAATAAAATAAAGTTATACAACTATCATATATATATATATATGGTCTAATGATTGTTGGGCATAGTTTGACAACCCAGATTATTAACTTAGGCCCCTTCCTGTGAGTAAAAAGATGAATGAGATCTCTTCTAACTCAAAAAGACAAATAAGAGAATGGTTTCTTTTGAAAATTTGCATGGTAAGGACCTAATTTATTTTTAACAAAATTAGAACGATTCATCTGACAACAACCAGGTCCCTTTTTGACAAAATTAATATTTTTATGATTTGCCCAAATTTGACATTGACATTGATTTTTAAGATGACCTTTTTTTTACAGTAAGTACAAAATTTTAATATAGCAGAGTTACCTTGTGAGGACTTGTATTCTTCAGGTTTAAAACCAATTTCATGTCTAGTAGTGGTTTGACTATCCTGAATTTGAGTTAACAGTGTTGAGGACTTGATCCACTTTTTGTTGTGTTCTAACTCATCTTTAGTCCTTGCAAGATTTTTCTGTAGTAACCTATTCTTTTTAGTAAGCTTTTGAAGATTTATAGTTAATTTCTTGATGTCAACTTCTAAAGATTGTTGAAAAGTGGTTGTCTGACTTTTTTCTTTAGAAGAAAATTCTTTTAAAGAGTTTTTCAAGGAATAGTTTTCTTCATCAAGACTTTGATATTCCATTCTTAAAAATGCATAATCACTCATAAGATGATTCTTGTCAGAACAAGCAAAATAATAGGCATCAATAAGAACATAAGCCAAATTTACAAGTTTTTTTTAGAAAATTTTTTGAGTTCAGGTTGAAGATCAAGAAAACATACCTCAAATTCTCTTTGTTCAGTATCACCATCTGAGTCTGAACTTGCCATGTGTGAAAGTATGGCCTCTTTGAAATTTTCTTCCTATTATTCACCATCTGAATCAACAATTGCAACAAGTGCTAGAGTGTCCTCATCATCAGATTCCACCATAGCTAGTAATGACCGATTTTGTGGTTCTTCAGCTCCAAATTCATAAGAAGAGTTTTTCATTTTAGCAAGAGCCCTTTTAACAGCAACATCAGCTTCACGTTTCGTCATCATTCTTTGTGATGAAAGAATCAGGTCCTTCTTTTGTTCCTTAGATTTTTCTTGATTATTTTTCTTGTGCTCCACTGTCCAGAAAGGACAAAATTTGATGAAGTGTTCAGGACTGCCACACTTGTAACACACTTCATTATGATTTTCCTTTTCATAATTTCTCGAAACCTAGTTCCTATTTTGTGAATTCAGGCTTCACCTTTTGAAATCTCCTAGTCATGAGTGTCAAATTCTCAAGTTCAAAATCTACCTTTTCAGTAACTTTTAGAATCAAATTATTTTGCTTTATGACCCCAATAATTTCACGTTCTTGATTTTTCTTAAGCTCATACATTTTCAAGTTTTTTATGAGCTCATCCATGGTTAATGTGTCTAAGTTATGAGCCTCAGAGATAGCTTCAATCTTATATTCTCATGATTCTGGCAACACACTGAGCAATTTTCGGACAGCCTTACCATTGGGAACAACTTCGCCTAAAGAGTAGATCGCATTAATGAGATGTGAACCTGGTGTGCAACTCCTGAATAGTCTCTCCTTCTTTCAACCTAAATAATTCATATTTTCTGTTTAGTACATCAATCTTAGACTTCTCACTTGACTAGTACCTTCATGAGCTGTTTGTAAAGTGTCCCAAATTTCCTTTGTAGTGGAATACGAGGATATTCTATTGTACTCATCAGGTCCAATTCCACAGATTAAGATTTTCTTGATCTTTGCATTATTTTGAACATTGATCTTGTTATTATTATCAAATTCCAATCTCCCTTTAGGAATCAGTGTCTTTCTATCTTCACCAAGCTTCATTGGGATTGTTGGTCTATCTAATACAATATTTCAGAAATTATAATTTTCTCCAATAATAAAGTCCACCATCCTATTCTTCCACCACCCATAATATTGTCCGTTCAAGAGGGGTGATCGAATCTGCGAAGTACCTTCTTGAGATGTTGGTGGAGCAGCCATTTGATCATTTTCAAGATGTTAGCCTTTAATTGAAAAGACCTTCTCTGATACCAACTATTAGAAATTAACTAATCCCACCACATGTATTAGGAACTTGATCTCAGAAATTGCAGTTAACAACAAATAGTAAAATAAAGTGCAACACAAATTTATCGTGAAAACCTCCTTGCTCAAGGGAGTAGAAAATCATGACCTACACTGTGTAGGATTTCACCATCAATCTCCACTAATTTCAAAGAGCTTTGTTCAAGATTACAACCCTGCAATCCTAGAACCTAACTCTTAACTCACAACTCAACAGTTTACTACAACTGTTCAACCCACTATATAAGCACTCCAAGAAGTCAAACCAACTTCTTATTACAACGTCTCACAAACAAGAAGTCAAGCCCACTTTTTGTTACTCAGACTCACAACGTTCAATAATAGAAAAAATTACAACTCAGAATCTATCCTATTACAGACTCAAAACTCATCAATTTACTCCAACTGATGATATCAATAAAGACTACTAACTCTAGCCTTAAACTTCTCAAACTTCAGCTTTCAGTAATGCAAACTCGAACAAAAACTGTGAATCAGGTTTTTGTTTTGCTGTAATGAGGTCCTGCAGTTTTTGCTTTGATAACTATTGCTCTCAAGATGATATGTTTCGTGGATGTTCAATAGGTGCAGCTCTCAATGATCTTCATGATATATATATAGTGGAGATTTGTCATACTCTAGAATATTATGGACTAGGACTCCTTCTCCAAATGGAACATGATTTCCTGTAAGGAATTAGGTGATTCCTTTCCTTATAAGGAGATTGCATCATATAAGGAAACTTTGAATCCTATTTAAACTCTATTTCTTCTTTTTAGTTCCTTCCTTCTTTGCTCATTTATTTCATTCTTTCTTTACTTATTTCTTTCCTTGTTTGCTCCTTTGTTTATTTTCTTCTTTATTTCATGCCTCCAATCTTCCTTATTTACACTTGATTTCCTTGTGTACTCACGTCACTGCTCTGGGACCTGGTTCACAACTATTCAGGGACCTAGTTCACAGAATACAACATACAGAAGACAGTAAGTAGTAAATCAGATTCTTATTTGTCAATTATCAAAACTTCAAACATGTTCTCTTACTTTCCAACAATACCCTCAACATTTCTTTCTTTATTTTTCACTAGGGTAGAGCAGCTGCCTGTTGGGATGGGGTACAATTGAATCCCTAAGTCGTAAAATGTGGTTCATAAATAGGGTAGAGATTATGTTTGGCATATACTCCCTCCATCCCAAATTATCCGTCTCAAATTGAGATGACACATTGATTAAGAAAAATAATTAATAACATGCCTAGTTTATCATAGTACCCCTATTAAATGATGTCTACATTCTAATTTGAAGAAAAAGTAATAAATTCAAAGGGTAAAAATGGAAAAAAAAAATTGTCTCTTCTTGATTAATGAAAAAAGACAAGTAAAATAAGAAATCAAATTAGGAAATTTGAGACGGATAATTTGGAACGGAGGGAGTAATATAAATTATTGAATATTATTTTCTTAAAATATGAAAAAATTCTAAATTAAACGCAAATTTTAACGGATTCAAATCTTAATCATGGTACTTCTGTATTCTTTTCAATTTCCTCATTAAAATTCCTGATTAATTGTGCATTCTTATCACATTAAATCAGATGATTTTATTTCTCTATCTTTTGGACAGGTTTTGATGAAACCTGCAGCTACTCATGAGGAAGCAGCAACAACATATGACAAGGCAGCTATGGACTAAAGTAGGCTAAACGCCATTTCAAACTTGAATTTTTGTCCCCTGATATAAACTACCTTATAGATCATAATCCTGCTTTGTGCACTACTTTTATGATTTAGCAAACAGAGGAGCAGGGGTATGTTCAATAAAATGTAAAATGACTACTGTGTTGAAATTAAATCTTTGATCGTACATTTGTTAATTAATTATATAGTGATATATTAGGTTCCTCAGTCAGTATATTATATGTTGATTTAGGCTAGTACTAGTAGTCAAATTAAGTTAAGGGGGTAATGCAGCTGCCATCTTGATCATGTGCAAATTTGAAAAGGGCCACTTGCTAACTTCAGCAGATCATTTATAAATATCCAGCACCATGGAGTTTCCTTCAATTTGGATTTATCTTATGGGCTCAACTAAATGAGCTGGCAGCTCTTCGCAGAAGCAAATTGTTGGTTTCAATATATATGAAAAGTGTGAATGGAAAATGGAAAAAAAATTGTGAAGAGAGAGAGACACCAAAATGGAAAGTGTACTCTTTTAAGGGAAAGTTCACTAAACCTCCCACATTGGTGGGAGAAGGAACTTTGAAATGTTTATAATAAGAAACACTTACTTCACATGGAAAGTGAGGCAAGAACAAGGTGGTGTCTCACGCTGTCATTGCTCGGCTTGGGATTTGGATTTGGATTTGACAATGATCTCTTGATGAGATATATCTTTTTGGACAAATTTTATTTGACAAAAATTTAATCCGAAAATACCAAAGGGAAAAACGCAATAAATTTTTTCTGTGTTTTTGATCCTCCATTTATATTCATGCATATAGTGGCGGAAACACTATTTCGAAATGCAGTGCAGAAGCGAATTGATATTTCGGAAGGGATGCAACCCTTCAACGAAATGACACATTGATTCATGAAATGGTATGCATGTTCGAAAAAGGTGCATTCTTTGAATAAACAGACATGATTTTTCAGAAAGGTTACACCTTTTAAGCGAACCATTGTCACCTTTCAGAAAAGGCACCTAATGGCTATAAAAACCTGTTTTCATCCACAAGTTTTGATACGAAATTTTTCTGGAAAAAAATACAAACTCTTGTCTTCAAAAACTATTCTGTGGGATCAATCAAATCGTTGAATGAGTTCATTGAATCCAACAATTTGAGGTACCGTTATTGTTCGGATTGAAGGTCATTTTATCTTGGGAGAAAGATTTCATAATTTCGGGTACAGTGAGGGGAATTATTCCTTAAGGACACTCTGTAAAGTCGGGGGACTTGGTCTTAAAAATTTTGTTTCATCTCTTTTCTTGAAATTTAACTTACTTCTTGGATAGATTACTTATAATCTTGTATTAAAGGTGTTAAGGAACTTCATAAGTGTCCTTGTTTATACATGAACTAGTATTGAAGTTGTTGTTGCATTTATACAGATTCTACTATTCAAAACATTGAAAATAACACAAATTACACTGGGAAAATTTTCTATGTAATACAAAAGAGTTTAGGTTTTGTGCACCGTCAGTGCACAAAATATTTTACACTATTAGTTAGCTTGATCTGCTATTGCAGGATACCCAATTATTTACATAAAAATTAAAAAAGAAAAAGTTAGATAACCTGCAATAGCAAGTCAAGTTTATTCAGTGTAGAATATTTTGTGCACCGATGATGCACAAAACTTAAATTCAATACGAAATTCAACTCATATTTATAATTGTAGCAGGAGATTTCCATTTACCATACATATTAGGAGTTTTGTTATCGTTTTATTTTTTTTCAAACACATATGAAATCACACTTTGAATTTCGCTCAAAGCTTAAAAATTGGTAATACTTTTCATGTATGAAAATTGTATAAAGCTGGCACGAACTATGTATACCTCATTAAATACTTGGCATTTGACTGTTGTATAGAACTGATATGAAATATGTATATTGCGGTTGCTCTAATGTTGGTTTTTAGGAATTTAATATAATTACAAGAAAATTGTTAAAACTTTTATACATAAGTCAAACAAATTGGTACTTCTGCATTTCAAATGCATTAACATACGCTTTCGATGAAAGGGGATTCAACATCTAAACAGTGTTGATCGAGAAGCTTTCAATACTTTTCACACGATTCTTGGAGGATGAGGACAGAGTTTTGAAAAAAGTTGGATCGATGCACTGACTTTGACAGTTTCGAGGAGCACAATGGGCTTTCCGCATTGTCGTTGTGGGAACGAAGGGGGTGGGACTGGCGTATTACATTGGCTTTGACAGTTGTATGGAGCACAATAGGCTAGTGTGGTTCCACACCAACCAGAGTGATTACAACACTGTCCAATAGGACAATATAGACCCCCCCAGCTTGGATTCTGGGATTGGGGGTGCTGGCGTATATATTGCATTGGCTTTGACAGTTTTCAGGATCACAATAGTCCCAACCAGGTCCGCAGAAGCCCAACTTGCTGCAGCAGAACCCAGGTGGACATGCGAGGATGTCAGTGGTCTTTGCCGCACAATCCAATAGGACATTGGTTTTGGCAGTATTCTCCCGAACAAAAGGAGTATGTGTTTCCACAAAAACCCCAGCGGTTACCACACTGTTTTGGAGGACAATATTTTTTATATCCACTTTGATACCCGCATCGTTTAAGGCCAAAGGGAGGAAAAGATGATAGCTCCTTCGTTGTTCTATAGAAGAGAATGAGTGGATTGGTTATACATATATATATGTGGTCTCATGCTCAATTGACATTATCCTTGGTTTGTTAGTACCCTCAATTGTTTTGCGATATTTGACGAATGATGATTGATGTGGGACAGGAATCATTTAATTTTATGTTGAATTATGGGAAGAAAAACTTCACGTCAATAGTGAAATCTCAGGGACAATTTTGATGGAAGACAGTAATGATATCTAACATATTATTAATTATGGTTAAAGTTGAGCATTAGAATTTCAAGAAAATGTGACAAACAAATAAAAACAAGATTTATCTTTGGCCACTAAAACATTTAATTAAGCTTCTACAATTGAAATTATAACATTTTAGAAATTATTATAGGTTCAAGTCTACAAAGATTTAAAGGTAAAATTAACAAGACAAACACGATATTTAGGTTCGTTATAATCATCCGCCATGAAAATAACAGCTGGCATTCCATTGTGCATAGTTGTTCTGTATTGAATATGGGGAGCTTAAATTTTAAGGTTATGCCGTGTAGGCATACCAGAGTTCAGAGTTGTAGCATAGAAAGGATCATTTGCAACAATCCTCAAGTTTAGGTTCGCTACTCAGTATATATATATATATATATATATATATATGTTGATTATCAATTTGGGTTAAAGTAACGTTTAACAGAACAAATCAAGTAATACCTGATAAAGTAATGTCCACATATTCTGGTATTCGAATTAAGGTAGTGTATCTGCTTCAGTTTCTAACTTTGAAAGGGGCCACTAACTTCAGCAGATCATTTCTAATATATCCAGCATCATAGACTTCCTGCAAATTTTTTTTAATTTTTTTTATGGGCTTAATTAAATGGGCTTGCAGTTCTTCGCAGCAGGAAGTTACACCGGGAGAATGGTAAAAACTTACACGCACCCGGTGTATACATCAAATTAATATTCTTTACCATAATTATGTAATTAAATTAAGTAAAATACATATTAATTAATCATGGTTAATAACATGAACTTTAAATTCAAACACATGGCATGCATGTATTGACTTGATGTATACATCGGGTGCGTGTAAATTTTACCCAGAGGAGAATTTCCTATATATACGAAATTAGACTCAGATTAAGCAAACGTAGTAGGACATCTTCATTTACCAAACATAGCCGATTTTTTTTTTTAAAACATGTGTGAAATCACCCTTTGAATTTCGCTCAAAGCTTAAAATTTTGCTCACATTTTTCATTTATGAAAACTGTATAAAAGCATAACGAAATATGTATATTTCCCTAAAGACTAACATTTCTCTCACAATTTTCATGTATGAAAACTATTTAAATCAAATAAAATATCCATATATCGCTCAAGGCGTAGAATCTCGCTCACAATTTTCATGTATGAAAACTATATAAAATTGATATATATATATATATATATATATATATATATATATATATATATATTTTGCCCATATTGATTTTTGGAAATTTAATACAATTACAACCAGGTTATAAACAATTCATAAATAACTCATAAAAATCTGATAACTTTCATTTCATATGCATTATTATAATTATGTGCATTCAATCGCTTTATCAGTCCTTGTTTCCACAAGAACTCCAGTGGCCGCAACACTCTTCAGGAGAGGAAGAGATGATCCATAGATCCCGGCTGTGGAGATCAATATATATTACTAAGAACCCGCTTGACCATGAGAATTTTTATCATTTTAACTTAAAACCAAGTGTTTATAAATACTTTTTTATTTTACCCAAACACTTCAAAGTTTAAAGACACTTTAAAAAAGCTTATCCAAACAGGCTAACCCATACATATATACTTCTTTGTTAATTATCACTCCATGTGTCCCAATTTATATGACTCACATTCCTATATTTAGCAACATTTAATTTTAAAACACCCATTTTACACTTAATAAAATTATTTATAGCCAAATGAAAATCTTAGACTTATTTTAGATCACAAATTTCAAAAATTTTACTTACTTTCTTAAATTTAGTGTCAAGTTAAATTAACTCACATAAATTGTGAGATGGATAGAATATTAATATTGCCAAATGAATATTGTTAAGTTCAGTTTCAAGTTGAGGGCCTCTTTAAAATGTTGCTATAACCGTAAAACTCATGGGCGTGGAAGCAGGAGTAGAAGTCAAATATTTGAGGCAAAACATCACGTGAGAAGTTAGATTAGGAAAAATTGAAGGCATATATTTGGGATGGGATGGGTAACTGGGTATATATATGGACCACTACCGATGCCCGATTGCTTCATTTTTCAATATCTCACTCAATTTGTCATGCAAATATGTTTCTAGAATTCAATATATATATAAAATTCGATTTCGATGATCTCCAAAATGCCCTCAATGTTTTTCCCTACTAAGGTTAGAGCTGCCTATCGGAAACTAGGAAGGGGTACACCAGAAAAACTATTTGGCGGTAATAAGTTAATGGCAATAGTTTAATTATTGTTAACTATCTTTTTAGAGGCAATTGCATATATAGTGATAGTTACACTTTCTCATTCTTTGTAAATGTTCTTAAAGTATAGTGGCATTTGATCCAATAATTTATTAACTAATGTTGATAAAAGTTTTAACACTTTTTATTAAAGTGCATATTTAATGCTGCTAGTTAAAACAAGTATCATAAATTAGCATCCCACTCCTCCCTATCCTTCATATCCCCCAACAATACTTTTATACCATAACAAACAGACAACAGGGGTATGTTCAATAAAATGAAAGTTAACTGGCTGTCCGTTGAAATTAACTCCTTCCATTGTATGTTGAAATTAAATATTTGATCACATAGACTTGTTAATTAATTAACCATATTAGGTTCGTCACCAATATGTATATATGTTGATTTTTTAATTTGGGATAAAGTAACTTTGAATAGAACCAATGAAGTCGTAATAGAACCAATGAAGTCGTACCTAATAAAGTAATGTCCACATATCCTAGTAGTGAAATTAACGTAATGCAGTTGTCATCTTGATCGTGTGCATCTTTGAAAAGGGCCACTAGTTAACTTCAGCAGATAATTTTCACATAATCCAGCACCATGGACTTCCTTCAATTTGGATTTGTTTTATGGGCTCAACTAAATGGCCCTTCAGCTCTTCGCGGCAGGAAATTACACCGGCAAAATTTTCTCTGTACACGAAAATTTTCTATCTTCAGTTTTCTGTCCACATCGTCCTTGTGGGAATGAAAGGAGTGGGGAGGGTGGGACTGGCCTGTTACATTGGCTTTGACAATTATCAGGAGCAAAATAGGCTCGTGTGGTTTCACACGCACCAACCAGAGTGATTATAACGTTCGATGTCCAATACGACAATATAGACAGTCAGCTTGCATTTTATATCACCCCTCGGGGTCGGGGATGCTGGTGCATTACATTGGCCTCGACAGTTTTCAGGATAACAAAAGTCACCCGTTGGAACACCGGCCAGACTTGTTGCAACAGAACCGTAGCGGACACGTGAGAATGTCCTAGTCTTTCCGCAATATTCTGGACATTGGTTTTGGCAGTTATGGTTTGACACAATTCTAGTATGTTTCTCAGAATTTTTGACTCAAATAAGCCATTTTATGAAGCAATTGACCAAAATAATATGCTTTATAAAAAATTTACGAAACTAGTATATACGTAGTTGTCAGTAACGTTTTACCCTATTATTTTATTAAAAATATATAAGGGTCAAAAGTAACGGAGTAAAAACTTAACGGACCATAAAACGTTACTAGTAGTAACGTTTTATGGATAATTCGTGACTGCCATTCTTTTTTTTTTTAAAAGCAAATAAAAATGAGACTTAAAGTATTTTCAAGTGTAGCCGTTTCCCTAATTTTGAAAGAAATCCCCAATTCTCTTTTCTCCCACTCGTCTCTGTCTCTCATATCTCGTCTATCGTCTATGGCTTCTTACTTTGTTTTTTTAGCAATTTCAATCATCTGTGGTTGATTCAATTGACAGTGCAATCTCTTTCATCAAAGTAATTAATCGTTCGTGTTTCAGATTGCAAAACCCTAGCCTCAAGTTTTGGTATGAATATACTCTCTGTTCTCCTTGCCTCAACTTGACTCTCTATTTTAAACTTTATATTTCTCGAATTTTATTCAACTATGCTCAAAATTATGAACAATTATTTGTAGACAAAGAGATGGGATATTTTTTAAAGAAGAAAGAATTATCTGTAGACTTTGTTAGAGAATAATTTTTCCTTTATGGCTGGTTAATTTGTTTATTATAGTGAAAATATTTACTTATGTATAGGTACCTTTTCTATGGCTGGTAGTAGTTCATACAAGTTGGATCCTGGGCCACTTGCACCGTCTGTGTTAACTGAACAACTCACTCATAGGTCACGGGATATATGGGATGGAAGTGTTGATATGGTTCTTAATACAAGAAAGAGTGATGGAGGTTTTTGGAAGCTCGTAGAAAAATATCCTATCCATCCACGAGTTTTAGAAGTGATTAGATTATCTGGATTGTATGGTGTTTATAGATGTAATAGGCCTTCTATCGACCGTAGTTTGATCACTTCATTAGTTGAGCGGTGGCGCCCTGAAACACATACTTTCCACTTTAGAACAGGTGAAGCAACTATCACCTTGCAAGATGTCGAGGTGTTGTATGGATTACCCGTGAATGGTGCTCCGGTACTTGGTACTGAGACGACGAGAACTATTAGAGATTGGCAAAACATTTGTCAAAGATTATTAGATTTTTTTTCATCTCTTCAGAACTTTAAAAATAGTTTCCTCAAGGTCTCCGCGCTTAAAGCACACCTGCTAAGTGAGCCACAATTTTTAGACATGGCAACCCAAGAAATAGTCAATCAGAAGGCTAGGTGTTACATGTTTTGGATGATTGCGGGTATGATGATGGCAGATACATCTGGTGCTTATTTGAAGCTTCTGTACCTGCCTATGCTCGAGGATGTCAATGCAATTGGGTCTTATAGTTGGGGTAGTGCAACTTTAGCATACTTGTATCGCTTTCTTTGTAAAGCCTCACAAAGTACCCAAAATGAGATAGCCGGATTTGTACCACTACTTCAGGCATATCTAATAATTCTAATAATTGTACAAATATATTGATATTTCTTTTAGTTTTTTTATTTATATATATATATATATATATATCAGGTTTGGGCATAGGAGAGGATCACTGTCCTTAGGCCACAGATAGTAGGAAAAAGAGGTACAAGAAATATTTTTTCTACTGATTTGCCTAGGGGTCCATATGCTACTAGATGGTTTGCACACTTTAGTTGGACTAACACTTCTAAGCATGTGCTGAAAGTTTATAGGGATGCACTTGACTCTATGACAGAAGATCAGGTAGATTGTGTATAATTTTTTTCTTTGATTTTATGTCGATTGTAAATATAACTCATTTGCTTTTTCCTTTTTCATGTAGTTTATCTGGGAACCATATACTGATGACTTAATTGAGAGTCTTCCTGACTATTGCCGTGCTGGACGAGACATGTGGCGTGTTAGAGTTCCAATCTTCTGTTGGGATGTGGTAGAGGTTCACTTGCCTGATAGAGTAATGAGGCAATTTGGATTGCAACAGGTGATTCCAACTCCATTTTTGTTTGATTCCACCCACTTTCGTCATGATCGTCGGGGAAGGCCAAATACAAACTGGGAGTTAGAACATGCACAATGGTTACTTTTTTGGAACGAGCGAGAACAATTTATCTGTAATGCACCGGTCAATCATGGGCCACTTCGGTATGACGACCCCTACCTTATTTGGTTCAGACGTATTACTCGTCTTCTCATTGGTAATCCTAATCCCCGTCCTCAATGCCAAAAAGGTTATGTGCCTAATTCAACTGCATATGAAACAATGGTATGTAGAACTTTCTTTGTCTTATTTTTATTTATCTAATATATGTTAATAATAATCATAACCTATATGTTAATAATAATCATAACCTCAAGAGTAGGAACTTATCCTTTTTTTTAATCTTTTTGATGCTTTTACAGTTAAATGTTTTTACTTTAATTCACAGGCACGTCATATTCATTCGATGGTTGATAAAGCTAAATCACTTGGAGATACGCCATCATATGAGGACTTATACATGTTTAGAAAGATGGTGCGGGATCAAAGTTCTGATTGTTTGAGATATGTCCATGAGGCCGACAGGATTCAAGTATCAGCCGATTATAGAAGAGATGAGGTACAACCTGATCAGTTACATCCCCCTATTCGTAGGCGAGGAAAAGACGGTGTTGCTGGAAGAAGAGAACGTGCTATTGCGAGAGACCAAGTGCCTGATGAAATGAATGAAATAGATGAAGCAATGCAAAATTCTCAAATAGGTTTAGAAGATGATCAAGCAACAACTAATCATGATTTTGGTTCCACTTCAATGGGTTGCACTCAGGAATTCACTCAGGCATCAGGTATGACATATCAACATACAGAGATTGTGCCATATATGACTCTACAGACTCCACAAATATCAAGGTATCCAAGTCTTTCAGCACTTGATAATATATTTGGTGGTTATCCGCCTCAACATTTTGAGAGTGCTCCAAACTTTACCTCATCGCTTGTGCCAATGTCTATTGATATCCCAGATGTCACTAATAATTTGGAGAACTTGAACACTGAGATGGAAGATAATGAGTTGGATGATACTAACAATGAAGTGGATGGTAATGATCCGGAGGATGCAAGTACAGGTTGTGAGACGACTATTCAGCATGATGAACTATCAAAGAAAGAAAAGCGTAAAATTATTGCTAAGCTTTGTGGGACTGGTATTTTTTCATGATTATGTTATTTTTTTTTCAACTTAACTGCACCTTTTTAGTTGAACAGTTGAAAATCTACCTTTGCTTGACAGGGAGTCACTATGCTTACCAGCACGCCGAAAAGAAAAACGCAAAACAGAAGAAAAGCAAAACAAAAAAAGGCAAAGAGTAATGGAGTTAAGTTGGACTCTTCCTTCTTCCATCCCCCTGTATCTGGTCTAGTCATCACTTCTGTGGTAATACATGAATACTTGTTCTGTCTGTTTTCAACTGCATTTACTTGAAGTTATCCTGTGAGGTTCATGTTTTTCATTCCAACTGCATGTGCTTGAATTTATCCATGTGATTTTATATGGTCATTCCCGAAGAGGGGAATATTGATGACCAATTATCTGAGAATCGAATCTGTGTCTGCCATTTTACTATCAATCATCTGTTAGGAAAGAGGTCCTTAACCTCATCAAAAAAGGGAAGGGGCCAAAAAATAATATTTTGCTTTTTTTTTTACATGCTGCCAGAGGGCCAACAAATCTTGTTTTCCAATTTGTGTCACCCTTCTTTCGTTGGCAGGTATGCGATGGAGCTCAAAGTTGGGTAAAAAACTTATAGGTAATTGTTTTGATAGGCTGTAGTAGATCGACCATAACGTTTTACTCTGATAGCCAAATTAGATGAAACTAATTTCATTAGAAAAAGGACTCTTAGATATTTCCATTGATATATAGTAGCTCACCCAGATCATTATGTACAAGGAGTTATGGTCATTTGAAGTTGACCCAAAAATTCACTTTTGATAGGCTGAAATAGATTGACCATAACTTTTTTCTCCGATAGTCAAATTGGATGAAACTAATTTCATTAGAAAGAGGACTTGCAGAGCTTTCCGTTGATATATAGTAGATCACCCAGATCATTATGTACAAGGAGTTATGATAGTTTGAAGTTGACCCTGAAATTCGCCTGGCTGCAGTAATTTTAATTTCCTGCACGTTTTACTGTTCACAGTTCGATCGGAATGGTCGTAGTTCGATCGGAATGGTCGTAACTCATCGCTCGAGTGTCCGTTTTCAATGATCTACATATCGTTGGAAAGCTTATTCGATACTCTACGCAATGGTATGTCAATGTCTTAGAAATACTACACAGAAAATTTATGGATCGCTCTAAAGCGTAGAACTCGATACGTTTCTCACGAAATCTTTACGAAGAAAATTTTCCGGGGTATTACAGAAACTATGTTTAATCTTGAGCTTGGTAGGGCTCTTATGTTGCCAAAAGTTATAGGATATTTTAGCAAATCTTGAACAGTTCCTCTTGAGTTGATTCTTTGGTATGGCTGTTACAACCATTAAGGGATTATCTGGTTGTGATCGGTATAACTTCATATGGTCTGATTATAGTTAAGAGGATCGAGAACAGTATGGCATAGATAAGAGGGACTGTGTAGTATCAAGTATACCTCTTGAGCTGGAAAGTTTATGCTTTAATGTTTTTGTATAAGTGCATAGAAAAAGGTTAATTTACTAACTTTGTTTAATCTTTTGGTGTTTCCCTGTAGTATGATGTAGTTCCTCCTAACACCGTATCAGTCAGTTCACTTGGTAAAAGGTCAACGGTAGAAGAACAAATTAAGAAAAAGAATCCAGCTGTTGTGAAGATTAGCCGATGGACGTTAGCACGATTGAATTCAGAGGATGTTTTAAAAGCTGCGGCTGAAAATTCTCCAGCCTGTAGCAGTAAGGAATTGCACTGGTTTCACTGTAAACTAAAGAGTGTCCTTTTTTCTTATGGAATTTCATAGAAGACTATACAACTTATGGAATTTCAAAGATTGAGTTGTTGACGTGCCTTACAATATTCTAGCCTACAATATTCTAGCCGTTTTTCTTGGGTACGTTTGGTTGCTAAGGAAGCAGAAGGAAAGTGTTAGAAAGTTATTTGATTTGTCTTTAGGTGCATTTGTAAGTAGGAAAAACACACAGTACAAAGCAACGTACAATTGCTACTAGAAATTGTATTGACCAGCTATGAATCATGATACTACTACTAAAAACCGAAGCATAGCTACAAATGCTAGCTGGAATGAAGTTCTTTTATAAGATGAAACATAATACTCACAGATGACATTTGAAAGATAGAAAAGAGTTGCAAACTCTATCGGAAATCATTTCACATAAAACACCAACAACTCTTATGTCTTAAGTACTAATGCTACAAATGCTAGCTGGAATGTTGGTACAAGATTTCTACTCAATTAATTCATGAAACAATTATTAGACTTAGAAATAATCCACAAAACAGAATTCATTAGACTTAAAACGGTTAGAAATTTTAAGAGTACCCACTTAAGTTTGATTACGAGTTGGACATCGGCGCCTATCATGTCCAGTCTGTCTACACAACCCGCAAGCTCGCCCATATACTGCAGGACCACGATCCATCTCATTAGGTACTCTAGTTGTCCTTTGTCGATTAGGACGACGATAGAATTCATTACTTCTCATTATAAAACTTGGAGATGGCCAATATGCCTCGTGCCTAACCGGTGAGAATGACCCAGAATATGTAGCAACATAATTCTCTGTTGTGAAATGCTCGCTAACAAAATTTCTAGCTAGCCCTCCCATTCTTTCAGTAACCTTCATGACATGTGAACACGGAAAGTGCAAATTAGTCCATTTTCCACAATCACATTTTTTATCATTTAGTGAAATACGATGAGGATTACCACCAGTACCATCAACTTGAATAGATCTAACCTCATATGTCCCAGTGGATATATTCCAATCAAAAACAAAGTGTCTTTTTGAACTTTCGTAGTTCTTCTCCCACTTTACTTTGAACCTGCTTGTCCATAATTCCTTTTGCTCTACAAGTTGGTGCGCTGTTTGAGATCTACGGGTATACCGTTCAACTATTTGCTCCAATGAAAGTCTCACCATGGCAGTGACAAGCAATCCTCGAGCTTTCTTTAGAAGACCGTTGAAAGACTCTGAAAGATTTGTTGTCAACACTCCCCATCTTTTTCCATCATCATGGCTAATCGTCCATTTGTCCAATGGAAATTGCATGAGATATTCATATGCTTCTTCATTTTCTTCCCTGATTTCCCACATCAAAGCTTCGAACTTCCGTACTTGATGAGCCGATGCAGCATTCCACATCAGATCACTGAGATTCCTATTTGGAAAATAAGATTGAAAGTTACTCTTAAGATATCTTACGCAAAATCGATGAAAGGCCCGAGGCTCCTGGAATTGCCACAACTCTGATAAACTAGCTAAGATTCCTTTTGCCCTATCAGAGATAATACATACATCTTCTCTATCCTTTATTACATGTGCGCTTAGTTTTCTAAAAAACCATTTCCATGCCTCTTTCGATTCCCTGTTAACAATAGAAAATGCTAGAGGAAGAATGTTATCATTTCCATCAATTCCAACAGCAATTAATAATTTTATCTCATATTTACCATACAAATGGGTTCCATCTACTGAAATAACTGGATGACAAGTTCGGAATCCATCAATGCATGGCTTGAAAGCCCAAAATACAAATTTAAACGTTTTTACCTCTAACGAACTCATTGACTCTTCGTGTTTCCATTCTACAATTGTTCCATGGTTAAAGTGTTGAAAAGATGCAAAAAACTTAGGAAGCTCACTAAATGATTTCTGAAAATCACCATACACCAATTTAAATGCTCGTTGACGTCCAAGTCACGCTTGCCTATATGTTACTTGATGACCAAATATCTCATGAACCTTAGAAATGACATCTACTACCAACAATTTGGGATTTTTACGTATTTGATTTAGAAACAAAGATGCAATTAAATTGGTATCTAGGTTAGCGTGACCTGTAGTAAGCCCTTCAGTCTCACATCTATGATTATCAAAATATTTTCCTATCTTCCAAAGGCTACCTCCAACCTTTCGGCCTCGAAGAAACCATCGACAACCTAATGATTCGTGAAACCTGCATTGACAATCCATAGTTTCTTGCTTGATGTTACAACTATGAATTCTTTATTTTTGCGCAAACTCCAAATTGTCACAGCCCGTTTCAATCTATCTTTGCTGCTAAAACACATTCCTTTTTTTAAATCTTTTTTGCCATCGTCAGACCAAACAGAACAACAATTCATCTCAGATTCATGGGTAGAGATAAAAATATCTTCTTCATTCTCTAATGTTGTAAAGTAGGGTATATCATGATTTTGCATTTCAGACATACTTTGACCAAATTGATTATGAAGATTTACACCAATATCATTTTGAGGTAAATCTTCACTATCATTGGTATCTTCATCAGATTCACTTTCTCCATCATCTTCTGAAGGTTCATCTTCCTTCGAACTTTCATCACAAATTTGAGCATGTGCATCATTACACAAATCAAAGTTATCCTCATCTTCTCTGCGGAAAAAAAAAATAATGAATTAGTGAAGTAATGATGCATAAGATTTCTTATAGTTTCAAAAAAAGTAAAGATCACCCACCTGATCTCATATTGTCAGTGGCCACTTTCAATGTGTCCTTGACTACTTAATCCTTCATCATATGATTGATACTCATGTTTGTTAGGGCTTGCATCAAGTGATTGATGGATACTAGGGGTTGCAGTATATGCAAAATAAGGATGACTGAGCATGGCAAATTCATAATTTTGAGCTAATAAATTCATATGATAACCATGCTGACCATTCATTTGAAATAGATTATCATGATTTGTTGGTCTAGTCTTTACATACATCTCCAAAAGATTTATATCAATTTTATTCGAAAATTTTTGAGGAATGACAAGAAATTATAGCAAAGACTGGTCATTCTCTATTTTAAATTCAATAAACCTTGTAATGTTACCTTGAAATGAGCATGGATATTTTTCAGAAATATCCATTTGAGTATTTTCACTGTTTGTCCTCATTTTTTCATGCAACATTGCAACTAATTCAACGTAGCTAGTTGAAATAGACATGCTAACAATCATTCTAGCACCTTCGCTGTATCTAAATCCGCTCATTTCAGAAATTATTTCACCATCCCAATACAAAGCAACCATCACATTTTCTTCAAAATTAGCCATTTTTCTGCTATACACAAAAATAAGATATGTATTATAATTATTAAAACATCAAAATAATTTTAATGCATTACAAAATATTGGCTAGCCATACCTATTAAAACTTTGTAAATGTCGTTTCTAGAATAAAGCACATAAGCAAAAGCTTTGGTTAGAATTGTAAAAATGTGTTTGAACATTCTATACATACCGTCACTTATATAATCTGTTGTCCTAAAACTTTGCAGGTGCGTGATTTGATTCGCTAGAGACGTTACTCACAGTAACGTTTTTAACTAAAAATGTGACTAGTGATTACGATTTCAAGGCAAAATTTCGATCAAAAAAGTTGCTGGGTTGATTTGATAGAATCGTTATTCGGAGTAACGTTTTACAGCTAAAACGTTATTGGTGATAACGTATTTAATGTCAGATTTGTACAGAGATTCTTGGGTGGCGGCAGAGCTACAGAGAAACGTTACTGGCGGTAACGTCTTATGTCTAAAACGTTACCGAGAGTAACGTTTTATGTCAAAACGTTACTGTGAGTAACGTTTTATATTCTAACGTCTAACGCCAATTCCGTTTGAGCCGTTAACCTTTTTAAAACATAAAACGTTATTGGGAACAACGTTTATACTAGTTTTGTAAAATTTTCAGAAAACAAATTACTTTGGTGAATTGATTCAAAAAATGACTTATTTCGGTCCAAGTTTCTGTTTCTCAACACCAACCCCGGTGACTACAACACTGTCTAGGGGGACAGTATTTTTTACATCCACTTTGAATTTTGATGTCTGCATTGTTTTTGTTTTGTTCAAGGCCAAGGGTTTCGTTGAGAGGAAGAGATGATAGATTAGCTCCTTGGTTAGCTGATGAAAACTTTAATTGTAATTAGGATAAAGAACAATAAAATTAGGCGGATTGATCTCATCATTTTTCTATATATAGATGAGGATATATATGAGTGGATTGGTGTATATATATGTTGTGTCATGCTCAAGTATCAACAAGAACAAGTATATTCCCACCAAGTATGTTATGATCAAGTATATAGCAAAATTTTCAGGGGAATACGCTTACGTACGTCACAACTACAGTGACGATGTTTAATTCGATAGCAATTATTTCACCTACAATGATGGTGTATGTAAATGTGATGGGAACAGGAAATCATATGGACGATTTCTCCAGTCTCTTATCCACAACCAAAAGTCCCTTTCCAATAGCTTCGCGAGTATAAACATGATTATTCGGAATTTGGATGGGTTTTAGAAAAAAGACCTTTATTTATTATATTAATAATTGATAATGCATTTCATATGCATTACAATTACACACGATACATTATTATTCAAACACGATCACCGGCCAGTCCGAAAAGAGGAGTAAAAGTACATCCTCTAGCATTTAGAGAGATATTAATAATTAATAATGCATTTCATATGCATTATAATTACACACGATACATAATTATTCAAACACGATCACCGGCCAGTCCGAAAAAAAGAGTAAAAGTACATCCTCTAGCATTTAGAGAGCATTGAGGAAGAAGCTTTGAATGCCTCTCATGCTGTTCTTGTTTAGAGTAGTTTTGCATTGACTTTGACAGATTTGAGGATCACAGTATTCTGGTCCGGTTCCACACCAACCCCATACATTACAACACTCTCCACTAGGACATTTTTTACCATCACCTAGTTTTCCGCATAAATTTGGGTCTGCTGGCTCTTCGCATTGACTTTGACAGGTATCAGGATAACAGTAGGCAGGTCCGGTTCCACAGAAACCCCATATACTACAACACTGTCCACTAGGACATTCTTTACCACTACCTTGTCTTCCGCATTGTCCCTCTCCCTCGGCTAGTTCAAGCTGGCCAAGGTTCGTTTCGTTGGCGGGCAAATGAAAGGGATGAGATGGATTGGCTGAGACCTTAAGGAGGAGGAACAAAGCCAGAGCTAAAAGGCTAACTAATGCACTGCTTCCTCTCATTTTGTGGATTGCTATGACATGTAGTCTCGTCGATGTGAGGTATATATAGGGAAAAAAAATACTATATATGGTTACTCTTAGGGTGTATTTGTGTGGGGGGGGGGGGGGGGGAGGGAGGGAGAATATTTTCCAGTTTTCTCATGCTTTGATCAAAATTTTGAAAAAATAATTTCTCTAGAAAATAGGTTCTTTAAAAAATGAAGTAGGGAAGACAAATGTCATTAAACCAAATTAATAGTGTCCTCCCCACACTCCAACACACCTTATCTTCACCTCACTAGTTACTCCCATCCCCACCACTCCATCCCACCTCTCTATTTGTCTAGATTATACATAAATATTTTTAGAATAATACTTTTTGTTTGCCTAGAAAATACACACAAAAAAAAGTAGAAACCTGCTAGAAAATAGTTAAATGTAAACTATTTTCATACTGAATACACCTCTCATGGATAATTTTGATAGCGATTGAATTAAAGGATTGAGCAGTATCCGTTATTTCTAAATAACGAGCATGTTATCCAACAAGATCCATTTCTTAAGGGATTAAACAGGAAAATTTGATCTGTTTTAGATGCGGTGAGAATTATATTCATTAATTTTGTTTGTAATTAATTAACTTCAAAGAGAATTTTTAAACATAATAATGTACATCAAGTTTTTTATATTCAGATATATGAAATGGCTCCTAATAAATACTTAACTAAGAGATAAAAGCTTTATAGCCATGATTAATTAAGGAGCCACTAATTAGTGACTTTGGTTTAAATTTGCATATTTTTTCACGGCGGCCACAAAGTAGGGCTCCTATTATATATGTTGGTTTTTGGGCAGAATACAAAGATTTCATTACTTTAATTTGTGTCAACACATGTTGAATATAATCAATATATCGGAAAATTTTACAATAGAGAGTCACAACCAACAAAAGTTGTGTGACCCTCCATTAATTTTTTGACACATAAGTTGTGGGCCCCTATTCTTTAATTTTATAATAAAAGTAATGCATAAGAGAGAGGAAATATATTTATATAATTCATATGGGTCTTAATTGGTAAAATAAATTGTGTTAAATAAATATATATATATAAAAAAGTGAATTGTATGGCTCTTGTATGGAAAACATGAAAGGTAAAAATATAATTTTTTTCTTTATGATTTCATAAAAATCCACGTAAACTTTTTATCATTATTTGAGATAAAAATTACACCAAATTAATAAATAGATCTTATTTTTATTAATAGATATTTCATTCGTTTAAGTTTATGATTTCTTTTTAAAATTTTAAAAAAGGCATATTTTTATATTTAGTATAATAATATTTCTCATGAAATATCACAAATGAGATTTGAGAAAGGCAGAGTGTATGCAGACTTTATCAGATGGAGTGCATCATCTTTTTTATTTTATTAATAATTTAATTATAAAATAATATATAATTTTTACTCCCAATTAATAATTTATAACAACATAAATTTTTGGGTAATAAAATACTATATTTTATATCAATTCCAAATTATTTATTTAAATATATACAGAGTCAAAAAATTTACATAAACTAAAATATATTAAATACATGTAAAATTGACACATAGACAATATGCCTTGTTTATTCAATTTTATAATTAAAATGCAATGAAACTCAATCTATCAATATTTATAAGAATTTTCTTGGTTATAAAATATTAAAATGTGAGTATCTTTTTTTTTTCAGAATAATTTTTTTTATTTATGTTTAAAATTCAATGTTTGACTTTAAAAACAGTTTTGAGTTTGTTTTCCAATAGAATTTACACTTTTATGCCTAAAATGTTAAATACTTATTTTTCTACTAATCTAAACATTGAAATATTATTTCACATATTTATGTGAAAGTTTTGACTCGGTACATATTTAAAAAAATAAAAAAAATTGGATTGAGATAAAATATAGTATTTTATAACTTGAAAATTTGTGTTGTTATAAATTATTAACTGGGAGTAAAAAATATATATTATTTTATAATTAAATTATTAATAAAAAAGATGAAGCACCCCCTCTGATAAAGTTTGCATATACTCTACCTTTCTCAAATCTCATTTGTGATATTTCATGGGAAATATTATTGTTCTAAATACAAAAATATGTCCTTTTTAAATTTTAAAAAGAAATCATAAATTTAAACGAATGAAATATCTATTAATAAAAATTGGATCAATACATAAATTTGATGTAATTTTTATCTCAAATAATGATCAAAAGTTTACGTGAACTTTATTGAAATCATAAAAAAAATATATATATTGTCACGCCCCAAATCCCATTGGAGCGAACTGGCACCCGTAGCCGAGGAGGCCCGGGAGAACCCGTTCATAACCTATACTTTCACACTTACATTACTTATGAAAATTAGAAATTTGGGCAGCACTTCGTTGTAAATAGAAGAAAACAGTACCTGTATCAGCCCAACAGACACGCATATATATATATATAAACAGTAATTGGCCGTCAGAGCCATCACGTCTATCAACCAAACACTCCTATGGCTGTACAATATGTCTACAAAAGCCTCTACATAGATACACAACTGAGTTAGGGTCGGGACAAACTCCCGTCCACAAAAGACTTTTATACAAATACCAAAAGTACATATAGAAACGACTTGGGATGCCCCGAAACAACTGGAGCTCACCACTATCAACAGAATGTCCTGGCTCTTACTGCGGAGGTGTACGACCTGAAGTACCCGTTCCTGCAGGCATGAATACAGGTCCCCCGTGAGGGACGTCAGTACGGAAATATGTATTGAGTATGTAAGGCAGTGAGTATCAAGATGATATACAAAAGATCAACAGAACCCAGATACCAGTGAATAAACAGTATGAGTAGACCACACTTAAAAGAGCTGATGGGATACCTGCACATTACTTTCATATCATTACTTCCGGTATTGCTTATCAATACATAACATATGTCATACAATGGCCAACTGATCAGTGGTACTAATACAATACATCAGGGACCACCCCTGGAATAGCATATATACATAATCTTTATAATACAATGGCCAACTGATCAGTGGTACTAATACAATACATCATATCATCAATTTAAAATAAAGACATTCCATTTCTTAATTCAATTAATCTTTGAGATTGGTTACTTTGTGGTCACACCTTATGAAACTTGAAACCATGATACCTCAATAGGAAAAACATGTAAATAGGTAATCAATATCATGAAAATGAAGTAGAGAATCATGGATACCTCATTAAACCATTTCGGAGTCAACAATAGTATATGGACATTTTTTTGACTAGCCGGACATCTTAAAAGTGAGAACAAGTTCAATTGGTAGTGTAGAAGATCATGTGATGTTATTATGTGTCATGTGTCGTAGGACAATGTTGGAAGCTTACTTGAGAGTGCCATGGGTCATTATTCATGCCAAAGATTAGATAGAGTATGTCTTACATACCTTGATATAACCACTTCAATACAAGTCCAACTTGACTTCCCGTACTCTTCGAACACTTATCTACAATAAGTCGTTTGTGGCAAACTAGTATTAGCAACCAAACCTTACCATTTAGGTATTAACTTCACCAAATAATGTCTAGGAAGTAATCCTTTAACTCATCAATAAGAGTGCTACATACATCCTCTTATACTCTTATTACATTCACATATCATGCATTTTCATGCAATATCCCTCAACATCACTCTTAGCCTTTATTTCCCCTCTTAATCACCATCCAATACCAACATGATCACTAGGCATACATAACCACTAATATAATGATATATCACCACAATTCATCCTCCATAATCCAATACAACAACTTCCATAATTTACTACAACAATTTATACAAAACAATTCATAACTATGTTTCTAGTTATCTTCCAACATCAAGACAATACTCATAATCCTTTATCAATACTTATTCATGGATAAGAATCAAGAATAAACAATATTCATACCTTAACAATGAACTCTTGTATTTAGAATCCTCCTTACATAACCATGGGGTGCTTCTCGAAGCTTTCGAGATGGTGAACACAACTACGGAACCAATTCGAATTTTCTACGGTTGAATCACAAAATATTTGAAGTTGAAATTAGGCTAGGGTTTCACCTTCTCTTAATAATTGGATGATATATGATATATATGAGGCTAAGTGTATGTTTATAAAGACCAATTTTCGTCCAAGAGGTAATAGAAAATGACCATTTTGCCCTAAAAATTTAAATAAATCCGAATCTGTCCCCAGTGGACAGTTTTGACAGGCTGAAGTAAATCGATCATAACTCTTTTCTCCAGTATCGGATTTGGGTGAAACCAATTTCATTGGAAAGATAATTCAAAGGGCTTTCATTTTCATATAAAGTATACCACCCAGTTCTTCCTGTACAAGGAGTTATGGTCGTTTAAAGTTGACCCAAAATTCTGTTTTTTTTTTGATAGGCTGTAGTAAAACGGGTATAGCTCCTTACTCAGACATTGGATTTGGATGAAACCAATTTCATCGGAAAGAAGACTCTCGGAGATTTTCGTCGATATATAGAAGCTCACACAGTTCTTTTTGTACAAGGAGTTATGATCGTCTAAAGTTGATCCAAAGAAAATTGCCTAGCTGCAGTAATTTTCCTACAGATTTACTGTTCACAGGCTTCCCGGCCACCGTTTTGAAATTTCGAATGTGCTCGCTTATATGAAATACTCCTCTGTTTTGGGCAAACTTTATATCGTTGGAAAGCTTATTCCAATACCTACACATACAACTATTGACGGGATACTTCCGAACACCATAAGCTTAATTTAACCCATACGCAAGCCTTTAGGACTCCATATAATCGCGATAAGTGTACGAAAAAATTTACGGGGTGTTACATATATATTTTTACCGTACATGTTTTTGCATACAAGAGTCATCTAATTCTCCCTTTTTTAATTTTTTATATTTATTTAACACAATTTATTTTACCAATTAAGACCCATATGAATTATATAAATATATTTTCTTTCTCTTATTCATTGCTTTCATTACAAAATTAAAAAGATAGGGGCCCATAACTTATGTGTCAAAAAATTAATGGAAGGTCACACAACTTTTGTTGGTTATGACTCTCCCACTGTAAAAAATTTCTCGATATATCTATATCTATAATTTATATCTATATCTATATCTATATCTATATCTATATCTATATCTAATACTATATTTATATCTATAATCTATATTTATATCTATAATCTATAATATATTAAAAGTGTGAAAACCCTTAGAATGATTTGAACTTTATAGACAAATCTATCTTTTCACTATTTTCTTAATTTATTATTTAATTCTTTTTATTATATTAACTAGACTTTCTAAAATATATAGGACTCCTAAAATATATGGTAGGAGAATTAATTAATATTAAACTTTCTACTAGACTCCCTAAAATATATGGGACTTGTCACACCTCTTCTTCTTTTAACATCCAAAAAAAAAAGATTGAATTTTTTATTTCGAAAGGGGCTTTTATTAAAGTGACAAAAATAAAAATTTGTTTCGGAAAAAGGATTATTTACATTTTTTATTCAGAGTCGCCACTTGGCATAATCCGGTGTGCCAAGTCACCTTTAGAAAATCCTTTTCGAAACCATTTGACTCTTAAACTGGTTGTGCGAACAATGATTCTGGTTAAGGAATTCTGTTGACCAAGGGGAAGGTGTTAGGCACCCCTCGATCCCGTGGTTTGACCGCGGTCGCTTGGTAGAGTGTATCAACTATTTTGGCATTACGAAATGTATAAACCACACAAGAGGCACACAAAAATAATCAAACAAAATAAAACAAATCCAAAATTAGTATCCAGTCCAATTATACAGTCCCAAAAATAGAAAAATGCATAAAATAAAAATTCTAGACTAATGTTCTACCCGACGCCTCGGGCCTTCATCACGGACATCCTCCGGGTAAAAGATACCTCGGGGCATTCCCCGGTGAATAGATGTATACAGATACTTCGGGGCATCCCCCGGTCAAATGAATACATTTTTTTTTAGTGCGAAAAATAAAACTATTCACAAAATTTCAAACACTCCATAGAATTTTCAATATTCAACCGAAGCCACAAATCCTAAATTCGCCTACCCCGACCTATGTTGCCTATCAAGCTTTTGATTTAAAATGATTCTATTGAATTCATGCCTAATCCGAAATACATAAAATGACAACGGTCCAACGTTTAACTACATTCAACTTTTAACAACTTCTTATTCCCGCCCCTTTTAACTTCATTTTTATCAATAACACCATCAAAGCTACTCAAATTCATTCTACATATCAGCGAAATCACATCGTCAAGCACATAACATCAACAAAAACCAACAATTATAATCACCACACACATAATCACAACATCGATTCACCAAAATAAAAATGAAACAAAGAGCAAGAGTTGTAGAAATGGACCTCAATGATGATTTTACTCTGAATATCAGTCAGTCGAGAGGAAGAATCCGCGTGATGAAGAACTTCGATTCGGAACCTCAACGACGGACTTACCAACTCAGTCAAACTCGGTTTCCGGATCCGACGACGGACCCTACCACCGGAACAGTGTAACAACGGTAATGGGAGGGGCGTCTGACCACTGGTTTTGAGATTTTGGGAGTGGTGGTCATCGATTTCTACTGTTTTAGGGGGTATTAGTTGCCGGTTTCAACTGTTTGCCGGAACTCCGGTGAGATATGGTCGCCGGAACGGACCTCTCCTCGCCGTTTTCTCTCAAACCGACTCGCTCGATCTTTCCCTCTCCATCTTCTCCTCTTCGATCTCTCTCTGCAGCTCTGTTCTCGACCCCCTTTTTTGTTCACTCCATTTTTCCGGTGAGGTCCGCGTGCGGGATGAATGTGTGTGGTATGTATGCGTGAATCAGTGGTGTCTAATGGATGTTGTTTTTGGAGAGAAAAAAAAAATGGAAGTTTATTCTCAAAATGGAAGTCCCTTCTGTATATGGAGATGGGTGCTCCGTATGTGTTGTTGTCAATGAGAAGAAAATCGTGACCCCCTTTTTGTGTGTATGTGTGTGTATATATTAGGATGGGGTAGTGGGGTAGGGTAGTGAGGTAGGGGTAGGGGTAGGGATAGGGTTTGTTAGAGTAGGGTAGGTAGGTGTTGTTTTTTAATTGGAGGGATAAGGGTTAGGTGTCCACTTTTAATTGGGAAGGTTGTTAATTTGTTATCAATTGGGATTATGTGGGAATTTTGGGATAAGATTTGTTTAGAGTTGGTTTTGATTTTTTGTCATTTGTGGAAGGATAATTACATGATTGAGGGTATACGGTAGGATAAGGTAAAAAATGGGTAAAAATGATATTGCGGAGGGACGAAATTAGGTGTCTACATCATGCCCCCTTTGAATGTAAACACGAAGTGTTTTCAGACAAAGAAGTAGACAACAAGACTGAATTTTGTCCCGACCATTATTCAAAGAAAGAAATAGAAGGAAGAAGGACAACCGGGTCTTGACTTAAGACATCCTACCTACCCAAGTTACGAGAGAATCATGTCACGGGTATTTCAAAGGATTGGAAGAGGTGGACTATACCGAGTTGGAGAGTCGAGTGAGGTTCCGTCGAGGTTCCGGTCCGCGGCTCTGTTATTACATCAAAATGAAAATTACAAGTAAAAACATACAGCTTCTGTTGGTTCTTGACTCGACTTTTATCACCCTATTCTTCAGGCGGGCTCCTGACTTGGAATTTCTTTCATCTTGTTGCTTGGCTTTCAATTGCTTCACTTTGTTGCTTGACTCTTTTGTTTCTTCACCCTATTCTCCAGGCGGGCTCCTAACTTGCTATTTCATCACTTTGTTGCTTGACTTTTCATTTTCTTCACTCTGTTCTCCCGGTGGGCTCCAAACTTGCTATTTCATCACCCTGTTCTTCAGGCGGGCTCCTGCCTTGCTATTTCATTACCCTGTTCTTCAGGCGGGCTCCTGAAACTCAAAATTAAAACTAGAACGAAAATTATCCCAAACAAGAATTATAAATAATTAGTATTTCATTTTTGAAAGTGTTGTCCCATTTTCCAGGAGGGTCCTGAACAGAAGGTGAAATCCCATTTTTCAGGAGGGTCCTGAACAGAAAGTAAAATCCCATTTTTCAGGAGGGTCCTGAACATAAAGTAAAATCTCATTTTTCAGGAGGGTCCTGAACAGAAAGTAGAATCCCATTTTTCAGGAGGGTCCTGAACCTAAAGTAAATTCCCATTCTTCAGGAGGGTCCTGAACAGAAAGTAAAATCCCATTTTTCAGGAGGGTCCTGAACATAAAGTAAAATCCCATTTTTCAGGAGGGTCCTGAACATAAAGTAGAATCCCATTTTTCAGGAGGGTCCTGAACCTAAAGTAAATTCCCATTCTTCAGGAGGGTCCTGAACAGAAAGTAAAATCCCATTTTTCAGGAGGGTCCTGAACAGAAAGTAAAATCCCATTTTTCAGGAGGGTCCTGAACATAAAGTAAAGTCCCATTTTTCAGGAGGGTCCTGAACATAAAGTAAAGTCCCATTTTTCAGGAGGGTCCTGAACAGAAAGTAAAATTAAAATCCCATTTTTCAGGAGGGTCCTGAGCAGAAAGTGAAATCCCATTTTTCAGGAGGGTCCTGAACATAAAGTAAAATTCCATTTTTTTAGGAGGGTCCTGAACAGAAAGTAAAGTCCCATTTTTCAGGAGGGTCCTGAGCTGAAAGTGAAATCCCATTTTTCAGGAGGGTCCTGAACATAAAGTAAAATCCCATTTTTCAGGAGGGTCCTGAACAGAAAGTAAAGTCCCATTTTTCAGGAGGGTCCTGAACATAAAGTAAAATCCCATTTTTCAGGAGGGTCCTGAACAGAAAGTAAAATCCCATTTTTCAGGAGGGTCCTGAGCAGAAAGTAAAATCCCATTTTTCAGGAGGGTCCTGAGCAGAAAGTGAAATCCCATTTTTCAGGAGGGTCCTGAACATAAAGTAAAATCCCATTTTTTCAGGAGGGTCCTGAGTAGAAAGTAAAGTCCCATTTTTCAGGAGGGTCCTGAGCTGAAAGTGAAATCCCATTTTTCAGGAGGGTCCTGAACATAAAGTAAATTCCCATTTTCAGGAGGGTCCTGAACAGAAAGTAAAGTTCCATTTTTCAGGGGGGTCCTGAACATAAAGTAAAATCCCATTTTTCAGGAGGGTCCTGAACAGAAAGTAAAATCCCATTTTTCAGGAGGGTCCTGAACAGAAAGTAAAGTCCCATTTTTCAGGAGGGTCCTGAACAGAAAGTAAAGTCCCATTTTTCAGGAGGGTCCTGAACAGAAAGTAAAATCCCATTTTTCAGGAGGGTCCTGAACAGAAAGTAAAATCCCATTTTTCAGGAGGGTCCTGAACAGAAAATAAAGTCCCATTTTTCAGGAGGGTCCTGAGCAGAAAGTAAAATCCCATTTTTCAGGAGGGTCCTGAGTAGAAAGTGAAATCCCATTTTTCAGGAGGGTCCTGAACATAAAGTAAAATCCCATTTTTTCAGGAGGGTCCTGAGCAGAAAGTAAAGTCCCATTTTTCAGGAGGGTCCTGAGCTGAAAGTGAAATCCCATTTTTCAGGAGGGTCCTGAACATAAAGTAAAATCCCATTTTTCAGGAGGGTCCTGAACAGAAAGTAAAGTCCCATTTTTCAGGAGGGTCCTGAACATAAAGTAAAATCCCAATGGTAGATGAATCAAGTGAAACGACTTTTCCCCTGTTTCAATCAAAGAAAATTTGTCAGTTAAAAACTTAGTGATGGCTTGCAGCTCTTGGCTTCTCAGGTATCTGCCCCAGTACTCATTCCTTTCATCTTTGTCCCAAATTGCTAACACTTGCCCTGTCTTACCGCATCATTGACCAAGATCCAGATTGAGGGAAATGAGTTCTGACTCAAACAATGGGTTTTCATTTTACCATGCCCCTGAGGTGCACTCTTTTCCTAAATCTGAATGATTCCACGAATCCAATAGCCTGTCGGCTGATAGACTTCCTTTGCTTCGTGTTGAATTACGATCATATTTCTTTCCTGTGCTGTTCCTTGGCTTTTCCTCATATAATTGGAAAGACTGGTAGTAAATTTTGAAATCCTTTCTCGCTTGTTTTGACACAGACTTGACTTAAAAAAAAATTGTAAAGAAATGATGGTGACTCTTGTTTTGATAAATAACATAAGAAAAGACAAAAACATGAATATGTAAATGAAAGAAAAGGGCAATGTCCCATATTCAAAAAGAAAACTTATCTGAATACGACAACCAACTCCAATGAGTATGACATGCATTTTGGATTGAGCTGCCTGATCTTCCTATCCAAACTCCCCATTTGTTGTTGAGTTCGTGCCTTTTGCCACTGAGCCGCTTCTTCAAATCCATTGTACTCATACATCATATTCGACTGATGACATTTAAAAAGACTTTCGCCAACAAATCTCTTTCTTTTTACTTTCCGCCTTTCTCTTAAACTCTCCATCGCCCTATGGTGCCCATGAGGATTTTCACCAATAAGACTCTCATTTTTGTATTTCTCTCAACTCACCCATCGCCTTACGGTGCCCGCAAAGGTTTTCACCAATAAGACTCTCTCATTTTTGTATTTCTCTCAACTCACCATCGCCTTATGGTGCCTGTAAAGGTTTTCACCAATAAGACTCTCTCATTTTCATTTTCTAACGACTCACCATCGCCTTATGGTGCCTGCAAAGGTTTTCACCAATAAGACTCTCTCATTTTTGTATTTCTTTCCTGATTTCTTATGCTGAGGGAGACAAGCGGTACTTCACAGTGTATCGTCATATCCATTGCATGCTTAGCCTTAACACTATCAAAAATTGATCTGAAGGACTTTCTTTGGTTGTAACTTGGCTTTTGGATAAGGTTAGAAAAGATGGTAAGAGGCTCAAACGATACTTGAAGTGGGGGTGGGACTTACAACTTTTGGAATCGACTCAAACAATGCATTAACTCATGCCCCAGTTTTGTTGACTGGGTGAATCTTAAATCTTTATTTGATTGGACCGAGCCCGAAATAGGGCAGCCTACGTATCTCACTCCCGAGAGAGGAGAATCAGGTCGCACGTAGTTCCATCAGCTTGTTCTTTGTTTTGATTTGATTTTTTTTTTCTTTTATTTTCGAACTCTTTCTTTTATTCTTATTTTCTTGACATTTATTTTTGACTCTATTTTGATTCCAAAAGAGGGATATGAAAGAAAAATAAACGAGGCTCAAACGGGTAAACAAAGGGTGACACAATGTTTGGATAGAAGAATAAAATGCCTTCATCATATCAATCTTAAAAAATGCAAGTACTAAACATGCAATAAACTCAAACAAAGGATCAAATATCATACATAGTATCTTTTGACCGCATCAGCATTGATAGCCATTTCTGCCATTTTGCCTTCAGTATCTGTCAAATATAAGGCTCCATTGGGTAACACTTTCTTCACAACGAAGGGACCTTTCCAGTTAGGGGAGAACTTGCCCTTCGCTTCAACCAGGTGAGGAAGGATACGTCTTAATACCAACTGACCAACTTCAAAATTCCTGGGACGGACCTTTTTGTTATACGCACGAGCCATCCTCCTTTGATACAACTGGCCATGACACACGGACGTTAGCCTTTTTTCCTCGATCAAACTCAAATGTTCCAGTCGGGCTTTTACCCATTCGTCGTCATCGATCTCTACTTCTACAATGACCCGAAGAGAAGGAATTTCAACTTCTGCAGGGATGACTGCTTCTGTCCCATACACTAATAAATATGGAGTTGCCCCTGTTGAAGTGCGAACAGTGGTGCGATAACCTAGCAATGCAAACGGCAACTTTTCATGCCACTGTCTAGAACCTTGTACCATTTTTTGCAGTATCTTTTTTATATTTTTATTGGCGGCTTCTACAGCACCATTGGCCTTTGGGCGATATAGAGTAGAATTTCGATGTGCGATCTTAAACTGTTGACACACTTCTTGCATCAAATGACTATTGAGATTGGCAGCATTGTCTGTAATAATCATCTTAGGAATTCCAAATCTACAAATGATATTGGCATGAACAAAATCTACCACAACCTTCTTTGTCACCGACTTGAAAGTTACTGCTTCCACCCACTTTGTGAAGTAGTCAATGGCTACCAAAATGAATCTATGTCCATTTGATGCCTTCGGCTCAATCGGTCCAATCACATCCATTCCCCAAGCTACGAACGGCCATGGAGCGGCCATTGCATGCAACTCAACAGGAGGAGAACGTATCAGATCGCCGTGCACCTGACATTGATGACACTTTCGAACAAACCGAATAGAATCCCTCTCCATAGTAAGCCAGTAATAACCTGCTCGAAGAATCTTCTTTGACAAGACGTGACCGTTCATATGCGACCCGCATACTCCAGAGTGTATTTCAACCATGATTGCCGAGCCTTCTTTTGCATCTACACACCTTAGAAGTCCCAGATCTGGGGTCCTCTTATACAAGATTCCCCCGCTCGAGAAAAATCCACTAGCCAAACGCCTAAGAGTCCTCTTTTGATCGTTGGTGAAATATGTTGGGTATTCTCCTGATTGAATGTACCGCTTGATATCCAAGAACCAAGGTTCTCCATCGAGCTCTTCTTCAACCACATTGCAGTAAGCATGCTGATCACGACTCTGTACATGCACTGGATCGATGTAGGCTTTGTCAGGATGTTGGAGCATTGAAGACAATGTGGCCAAAGTATCAGCAATTTCATTACGAATCCTTGGAATGTGCCTAAATTTTACTAACACAAATCGTCGGCATAGCTCCTGCAAGCATTGTCGATACGGGATGAGCTTCAAATCTCGCGTCTCCCAATCGCCTTGAATTTCATGGACGAGTAAATCCGAATCTCCCAACACCAATAATTCTTGGACTCCCATATCAACAGCTAACCTCAAACCAAGGATGCAGGCTTCATACTCTGCCATATTGTTAGTACAGTAGAATCGAAGTTGTGCCGTTACCGGGAAATGTTGTCCCGATTCAGAGACAAGAACCGCACCTATTCCGACTCCTTTCATATTGACAGCTCCATCGAAGAATAACCTTCAACCTGGATCAACATCTATAACGACTTCATCGACACACGACACTTCTTCGTCAGGAAAATATGTCTTTAATGGCTCGTACTCTTCATCGATGGGATTCTCAGCAAGATGATCTGCCAAGGCTTGGGCTTTCATGGCGGTTCGAGTCACATATACGATGTCGAACTCGGTAAGCAAAATTTGCCACTTTGCCAATCGACCTGTCTGGATAGGCTTCTGAAAGATATACTTCAAAGGATCCATGCGGGAGATGAGATAAGTAGTATAGGATGAGAGATAGTGCTTCAACTTCTGTGCTATCCAAGTTAGGGCACAACACGTCCTTTCAAGAAGAGTATACCTGGCCTCATAAGTGGTGAACTTCTTGCTAAGATAGTAAATAGCCTGCTCTTTTTTGCCTGTGACATCATGTTGCCCCAGGACACACCCGAAAGAATTGTCCATGACTGACAAGTATAAGATCAAAGGCCTACCAGGCTCCGGGGGTACCAACACGGGCGGATTTGACAAATATCTTTTGATTCGATCGAACGCTTCCTGACATTCTTTAGTCCATTTTACCACAGCACACTTTTTCAGCAACTTGAATATGGGCTCACAAGTGGTTGTGAGTTGAGCAATAAACCTGCTAATGTAGTTCAGTCTACCAAGCAAACTCATTACCTCCGTTTTATTCTTGGGCGGGGGCAAATCCTGAATGGCTTTGATTTTCGAGGGATCTAATTCAATTCCCCGACGGCTGACTACAAACCCCAACAGCTTTCCAGATGGAACTCCAAATACACATTTTGCCGGGTTGAGTTTGCGGTTATACCTGCGAAGTCTTTCAAAGAACTTTCTCAAGTCTTTTACATGGTCGGCCTGACTTTTTGACTTAATAATCACATCATCCACGTAAACCTCAATCTCCTTATGCATCATGTCATGAAACATAGTGGTCATGGCTCTTATGTATGTTGCTCCAGCATTCTTCAAACCGAACGGCATCACCCGATAACAATAAGTTCCCCATGGTGTGATAAAAGATGTCTTCTCCGCGTCTTCATCATCCATAATGATCTGGTGATATCCGGCATAGCAATCCATAAAAGAGGAAACCTCGTGTTTAGCACAGTTGTCTAGCAAAATATGGATGTTGGGCAGTGGAAAATCATCTTTTGGACTTGCCCTGTTCAAATCACGGTAATCAACACTCACTCGAATTTTGCCATCTTTCTTTGGTACGGGAACAACATTGGATAACCACATGGGATAACGAGCCACTCGAATTACTTTGGCTTCAAGTTGTTTCATGATTTCCTCTTTGATTTTAATACTTACATCTGTTTTAAACTTCCTCAACTTCTGTTTGACAGGAGGGAATGCGGGATCCGTTGGCAATTTATGAGACACTAATTCAGTGCTTAAACCAGGCATATCATCATAAGACCATGCAAAAACATCCTTATAATCCATTAACGTTTGAATCATTTCATCCTTTAGCTGGGGCAAAATATGTACACTGATTTTAGTTTCCCTAACATCTTCTTGATCCCCTAGATTTATTGGCTTAGTCTCATTCAAATTAGGATTCGGTTTGTCTTCAAATTGTTCCAACCCTTTGCTTATTTCTTCTAATGCTTCTTTTTCATCATATTCCTCATCCTGCTCCATTACATCTGGATTATTTTGGATTTTAAGACCAGGCTAAAAATTCCGCATGCATGTCATGTCATTAGAATCAGCATAAAGAGAACTGTGTAAAAAGAAAAACAAACTATATTAGACACAAAACAAAAGGGACATTGCATTTCATTAAATAAAAGATAGAAGGGTTTAAACACAGACACCAATATAACATAAACAAACTAAAATCCGAATTACAACCCTGAAATAACTCGGATAAACAGAAAGGAAAACAAAATAAACTACCAAAACTCCCTCCTGACGGGGAGAGGAGTGACTTCCCAATTATTGAGCCGGACAGCTGGACCTATGAATTGCACATCTGCCATACTGGTACCTTCTCCTGCTTCAACCATATCAACTTCAATAAAAAAGTTCTGGAGGTCACCCACCAATTCAACTTCAGATTCCACATGCTTCGCGACATCGCTCTTAACAACTGACTCACTGAGTAGTGGCATTGGGCGAGGGAGGGACCATATTTCCTTCTTCCTTCCCCTGATTTTCTTCAGATCTTCAGCTGTAGGCTCAAATCCCAGACCAAACGTGCCCACGTTCTCACTCGGACATATGGGATGAACTATACCATGCAGAGATGCTCCCAAACCTTTTCCTGGTTCAAATTCGTATTTCCAAAGTTCACTCACCATCATGATAGAAGCAGAAGACAATTGCGGTCCCGGTATAGCTTGCCACTCAGGGATACGACTCACTGGCACTGTATCAAAAATTTGATAGACGAATGTCTCCTCTACGTTATTTGCTTCAATAAAGGACAAGGGAGAATCTTCGTAGGCTGATAAATCTCCTTCACCATGAATAACTACTTCTTGCCTGTCATGCTCAAACTTAATCATTTGGTGCAGCGTGGATGTAACCGCCTTGGCCTTGTGGATCCAGGGCCTTCCCAACAACAGATTGTAAGAGGATTCTACGTTCAATACCTGAAACTCTATGGAAAACTCAACAGGCCCTATGGTCAACATTAGTTCTATTTCGCCAATGGAATTTGACTTTGCACCATCGAAAGCCCTAACACATACATTGTTGGGCTTGATCCTATCAACACCAACATTCAGCTTTTGCAAAGTAGAAATAGGGCAAATATTTGCACCTGAACCTCCATCAATCATAACATGAGTGACGTAGAAATCCTCACACTTCACTGTAATGTAAAGACCCCGATTATGCCCTGTACCTTCAACAGGCAATTCATCATCAGAAAAGCTGATCCGATTGACCTCAAAGATTTTTCCCACCATTTTCTCAACCTGGTTGATTGTAATCTCCCTTGGAACATATGCTTCATTCAATACCTTCAGCAAAACATCACGATGCTCCTCGGAGTGCAACAGCAAAGATAATAGGGAAATTTGAGCAGGGGTTTTCTTCAACTGGTCTAATACTGAATACTCTGGCAATTTCATCTTTTTCAAAAAATCTTCGACTTCCTCCTCAGTGATAGGCTTTTTGATAGACGACGGTTCACTCACCGTTGGCTTAGACTTTCTTAAGCTTTCAGGCACGAAGCATCTTCCTGACCTGGTCAAACCTCCTACCTCATCTACATCTTCCACAACTTCTTTCCCGTGATAGGTCATCACAGTCCGCCCATAATTCCAGGGAATCCTTTTCATATCAACTATCGGAGGTTGGGTCACCGGTTTGAGGACAATAGGCGCCGCCAGTGCTCCTTTCACCGTCAAGATAGGCTGACTCAAAGCTCCCACCACTGTCAACTTAGGTTTATCCTGACTCGAATCACCATACCTTCTGGCGCCTTGTACTGTGATCAGGGGCTTCTTTGTGCTTTCTCGGGATTTATCCTCCCTCATTCCCTCCTGGCTCAATGACATTGCTTTCAAAGACTCCGCTACATTCACCGATTTCTCCTCAGTGGTGTGTATCTTGACAATAGGCTTATAACCCCTCGAAGACTCTTTCCCATCATATATCAATTCTAACATATTGGCTTCAGCATGGGTTGGCAACGGATTCTGGTTAATGTTTGGACCCTCTGGGGCTTGGACCAACATCTGATTTGTGTCAATCAAATCTTGGACAGCTCTCTTTAAATGCCAGCATTTCTCAATATCATGGCCTGGCATATCAGAACAGTACGCACACCTTAAAGAATAATCGAGATTCCTTGGTGGTGGATTTGAAAGCCTCCCTTGAATTGGGCTTAAAACCTTCAACTTCCTCAACCTATCAAACAAGCTAGCATATGACTCCCCAAGAGGTGTGAATTGATTTTTGACCGTTTTCTCCTGCTTATACTCGGTCCTAGGCTGAAAACTGGGTCTGGGGGGGGGTTTTGGTAATTTGGTGGAGCGAATGGGCGATTTTGTGAAGTTTGCGCGCGCCACTGCGGGTAAGAAGGGGTTTGGGCATATGGTTGCGCACTATATACTGGGTAAGGGGGTGGTGGAATAGAATATAATGGATTTTGTGGAGGGTAGTAATGGTGGGGAGGAATATATGGAGCTTGGGCGTAGACTTGGGCTTGGGATTGGGGATAGGGGCGAGGTGGCCTTTTGGGATAAGTATGGGTTCCGGCTACGACAGTCGCAACATCCTCTTTCTTCTTTTTTCCTCCAAATGCGCCAGATCCACCTTGAATCGCTTGTGTGGTAGCTTTTAATGCAGCAAAACTCACTATTCGACCGGTCTTAATCCCGTCCTCTATCATCTCCCCCATTTTGAGGACTTCCATAAAAGACTTTCCCATTGCCGGAAGTAAATGTTGAAAATAGGTCTCATCCTGCGCCTGAATGAAAACTTCTACCAACTTACTTTCCTTCATTGGAGGCTTTACCCTAGCGGCCTGTTCACGCCACCTTATAGCGTATTCCCTAAAACCTTCAGTGCTCTTTTTCTTCATGTTGACCAAAGATTTTTCGTCCGGAATCAAATCGATGTTGTACTAAAAATGTTGAACAAATTCAGAAGCCAAATCATCCCAACTGTTCCATTTATCGATATCCCGATCGATGAACCATTCTGAAGCCAGATCTGAAAGACTCTCGCCAAAGAAGGCCATGAGTAGTTCTTCCTTTCCTCCTGCAGCCCTCAACTGGTTGCAATAACGTCTCAAGTGTGCAACAGGATCACCGTGCCCTGCGTACTTCTCGAACTTAGGCATCTTAAAACCCGGGGGCAGGTTGATGTCTGGGAACATGCACAGGTCTTTATAGGAAACACTTCTATAATCTCCGATTCCTTGCAAATTCCTCATAGCTTGCTCTAAACTCTTCAGTTTCCGGGCTATGACATCCTGTTCCTCCGTTGCGACAGGTTTCTCCGTATCAAATGGAAATGCAGGCGGCTGAGTGTACCCATACGGTTCATTCAATTGCAGAGTAGGCTCCGTAGCATAATACTGACCATCTGAAACCTTCAGTGCTGGCTCACTGGAAGACCGAGGAAGCCTCATTGTGGGACGCACAGCATATATAGGAGTTTCTTGTGGTGGCGGGGCCACGAATACCGGTGTGATCGGTGGCGCTGGCTGAGTAGCTGGTCTTGATTGGGGAGCTGCCAAGGGCACACCAAAATTGCCAGGATAATAATGTCGCGGAGTGAATCCTGGCGCGTGCTCAGGTGACTCAGTAGGAGCAGAGAATTGTGCTTGAGAGAGCGGTGGGCAATTAGAGATATTCCCAAGACCTTCAGGGAGCGGAGGAGGAGGCATTCCGCTGGCCCATGCCCGGTGCAAATCTATCAATTGTTGCCTGAGCCTTACTACCTCATCATTGTGTTCTGAACTTTCTTCCCTGTGATCCTGATCCGGGTCAATGAGCGAATTTTCAATCTCCCTGCTAGCCATTGCGAGCTTTGCTTTGGATCTAGTGAAGTATGGGTGACTAGCCAGAGTGCCGCAAACCTACCACTTTTATCTGAAAGAACATGCTCATCAAAGACGACATCCGTTAGGATTAGGGTATACCAAAAGCATGGGAATCACATTGGTAAAATTGCCCTAAGTTCATGTTCATTTCTACCAGCTTTTGAGGGTAGCGAGGTCATTTCAACATCATCCCGATTTTTATTTACACACTTTTTTTTATCTACACCTATTACTATTTTTTTATCAATATCCGCTCTTTTCCTCACGTTATATACCTTTATTTTATCATTCTTTATGGCTTTTGTTTTCCTTAAAAGAGGAAAAATAATGAAAAACAACGAAACAAAATGATTAGATCGAACCCCAAAAGTAGGCTGCCTACGTATCATGTTGTACATGAATCAGATCTTGCGTAGTTCGGGCAGCTTATGCATAAACATTACACAATTGAAGGTTTACGAAACACGAAAACAAGTAAACAAAAGAAAGACGTAATATCCTAACATTTCGATGAAAGATAGCAAAACATACAACGAATTTAGGACCACTTTAAAACTAAACAACAAATACAAAAAAAAACTTTAAACCCCTAACGATATGCGTGCAATAAATACCCGAATATCAAAAACAACTTAACTCCGACTTAACACAGACACCAACCTACAATGACAGAAACATAAAAGACTCAAACTACATAAAGATAAGACATGTTCTTTCAAACTGGTGCTCTGTGTGATGTCCCCGGCTGAGATGAACCCATCTGTGAAGTCCCCATTTTTCCACTTAGACTTTGCAACATGTCCTGCAACGACATTTTGATACTCGGAAACAAATTTCTTGCCCGTATCCCCGCCTCTTGGAGAGTACACCCGCAAAGGTTTCTCTGACACCCATCCACAGTTGTGATCAAACGCGACAACTGAACTCTCAAAAACTCCACCTTGACACCCGGGTCTTCCTGCTCATCATCTTCTACCATGATTGCTTCCCGTATTCGCCCTCTAAGTTGGGCTGGTAAGGGTCTACTAATGCCACGGGGCAGAGATTGTAGCCAGATTTCATAGTTTTGAGTGCATCCTGGATTTTCCTCGAAAGTATCGACACCCAACTTTATTGCGTTATTCCAGAATTGCTCATATTTGCTTTCCCCTACGGCTTGGTCTTTAAAGTACTCTACATCCTTTAGAAGGTCCATTATTGGGGGGACGTCTTGCATTCTACCCAACTGACACATCACCCTTCTTGGACTGTAAGGCCTAGTGCAGTTAAGTCCTATCAAAACTAGAAAGAGTTGCATTTGAGATCCAACCAAGATTTTCTTAGGACAAAACCACATATAGCACCAAAGAATGTTGTTTGGAGTTCTTGATCCGAGAAATTCGATCCAAGAATCGACTCCAATAGGAAAAGAAAATTTGTCAAAACGCATTCTTTCTTGCATGGCTTGCACTCGATCATTCAGACAACGGTCGATCACATCTGCTCTAATCAAAGAAGGTTTATGCAAGTGCTCCATCATCCACAACTGCAATATCAGATTACTCCCCTCAAAAAATCGTACCCCTCCTTTTACTTCAGTTAAAGCCTTATATATTTCTGTTAGGATCATTGGTACAATGGTGACCTCATCTTTTTTCTTGAATAAAGCTATCACCACTGATTGTAGACGAGTATTGATACACCTCTCATCTAACGGAAACACTAAGATACCCAACAAAGACAGACAGAAAACCTCCAGACGACGTTATTCCCAGATTTTTTTGGTAGTACAGAATTCATCCCAAAAACAGTCGAAACCCTCTAAAGACCCAAATCTAGCAAACAAATAGTCCAAGGAAATCCAAGATTGTTTGAGACATCCCAGATGCTTGTTATCTTTTAATCCACAGAGTCGAAGGAATTTCTTACGAGTATGATTGCGGGCTAAAATCATCTGTTGGTCCATGTAAGTCAACCGAAACAAACAAGATATTTCTGTCAGGGTAGGAGTCAATTCACAACTTCCGAACCTAAACACCAAATTATATGGATCCCAGAAAGTCAACGCAGCTTCTATTAAATCCGGACGAGGCGTGAGATCCATGAGTGTTACAAGATTGCCTAACACTTTCCTCACTTCGTGTTTTTCGGAGTAATTGAACGTGCCCCACCACTTGATCAACTTTTTGGGTACCTTGACAACCATAAGGACTCTAGACTTTGTGGACAGGTCCATCCTATAGTAGCAGATAAGAAATTGTCTCAAAATTTGATAAGAGCAAAAGGTTCCCAACCAACGGGAATTTGATGCGGACATACGTCGATGGGACAGACCGCTTCATGACTCCAAATCGCCGAACAGTAATGCTGAATAAAATCAGCCTACTTGGCTAACAACTCTAGGTTACGGAGTAAAAGACCTAGCCTAAGACTAAGACGAAGACCAAAATAAAGGTTACCGGACCCACCGAGGGTTGCCTACGTATCCCGTCCCGAGGGACGGAAATCAGGTATGCGTAGTTCGTCCAGATTGGACAACTAACGATTAACTAATAAATTGACCCTAACTTAAGAGACAAAACCAAAAACAAACGAAGAAAAACTTTTTGGATTTTTCAATTAGACACTTTAACTAAGACTGACACCATCCATTATGGAAAAAAATCTTTTTGGTATTTTTGTTTTTGACAAATACGTAGAAAAAACTTTTCTTTTTTTTTTTTTTTTGAATTTACGGTACTTTGAGGAGACAAAATGCAAAAAATGTAAAAAAAATCTTTTTGAGTTTTTGGATCGTGAAGAACAAAAGCCATAAAGAATTCTAAAATAAACTACGACATTCCTTTTGATTCATTCTTTTCGACTCGCTTTCTATATTTTTTTATTTTTTATTTTATAAAAAATTCGTCCGTCAAATGACCACGTTACCCTCAAATATGCAACAGTTAGCACGTAGGGATGCTTTAAAGGTGAGTCTCCTACAAAGGACCGTGTAGGCCTCGTTTGGTCTCAATATGATGCACATAAGAATGACCTAAAGGCTGACCTACGTTGTGGTTTACTAACAAGGCCGTTCGGGGGAGCATATGGTCGATAGTGGCTGCTTTGCTTTCCACCTACTCCATACATCCAACGGCTCCCCCCCTAAAATAAAGGTGACTCAACTAGAGTTCGTGCGCACGACGTGCGCTCCGAGACTTGTTGCAGAAAGAAGGCCGGGGGGATGGACTCATGATGACAGATATAAAGCGGTAACACATAGGATAAATACTATAAACAAAGAGCACGAAAACGCACAAAAGTGAAAACAATAACAAAACAATAATCACAAACAATGTTTATACACTCGTAATGCCAAACAAAGCCGATACGACTAAAAAATAAGCTCGAATTCTGAAATGTCCCCAGCAGAGTCGCCAGAGCTGTCACACCTCTTCTTCTTTTAACATCCAAAAAAAAAAGATTGAATTTTTTATTTCGAAAGGGGCTTTTATTAAAGTGACAAAAATAAAAATTTGTTTCGGAAAAAGGATTATTTACATTTTTTATTCAGAGTCGCCACTTGGCATAATCCGGTGTGCCAAGTCACCTTTAGAAAATCCTTTTCGAAACCATTTGACTCTTAAACTGGTTGTGCGAACAATGATTCTGGTTAAGGAATTCTGTTGATCAAGGGGAAGGTGTTAGGCACCCCTCGATCCCGTGGTTTGACCACGGTCGCTTGGTAGAGTGTATCAACTATTTTGGCATTACGAAATGTATAAACCACACAAGAGGCACACAAAAATAATCAAACAAAATAAAACAAATCCAAAATTAGTATCCAGTCCAATTATACAGTCCCAAAAATAGAAAAATGCATAAAATAAATCCTATTCTAAATTAATTCTAGACTAATGCTCTACCCGACGCCTCGGGCCTTCATCACGGACATCCTCCGGGTACAAGATACCTCGGGGCATTCCCCGGTGAATAGATGTATACAGATACTTCGGGGCATCCCCCGGTCAAATGAATACATTTTTTTTAGTGCAAAAAATAAAACTATTCACAAAATTTCAAACACTCCATAGAATTTTCAATATTCAACCGAAGCCACAAATCCTAAATTCGCCTACCCCGACCTATGTTGCCTATCAAGCTTTTGATTTAAAATGATTCTATTGAATTCATGCCTAATCCGAAATACATAAAATGACAACGGTCCAACGTTTAACTACATTCAACTTTTAACAACTTCTTATTCCCGCCCCTTTTAACTTCATTTTTATCAATAACACCATCAAAGCTACTCAAATTCATTCTACATATCAGCGAAATCACATCGTCAAGCACATAACATCAACAAAAACCAACAATTATAATCACCACACACATAATCACAACATCGATTCACCAAAATAAAAATGAAACAAAGAGCAAGAGTTGTAGAAATGGACCTCAATGATGATTTTACTCTGAATATCAGTCAGTCGAGAGGAAGAATCCGCGTGATGAAGAACTTCGATTCGGAACCTCAACGACGGACTTACCAACTCAGTCAAACTCGGTTTCCGGATCCGACGACGGACCCTACCATCGAAACAGTGTAACAACGGTAATGGGAGGGGCGTCTGACCACTGGTTTTGAGATTTTGGGAGTGGTGGTCGTCGATTTCTACTGTTTTAGGGGGTATTAGTTGCCGGTTTCAACTGTTTGCCGGAACTCCGGTGAGATATGGTCGCCGGAACGGACCTCTCCTCGCCGTTTTCTCTCAAACCGACTCGCTCGATCTTTCCCTCTCCATCTTCTCCTCTTCGATCTCTCTCTGCAGCTCTGTTCTCGACCCCCTTTTTTGTTCACTCCATTTTTCCGGTGAGGTCCGCGTGCGGGATGAATGTGTGTGGTATGTATGCGTGAATCAGTGGTGTCTAATGGATGTTGTTTTTGGAGAGAAAAAAAAAATGGAAGTTTATTCTCAAAATGGAAGTCCCTTCTGTATATGGAGATGGGTGCTCCGTATGTGTTGTTGTGAATGAGAAGAAAACCGTGACCCCCTTTTTGTGTGTATGTGTGTGTATATATTAGGATGGGGTAGTGGGGTAGGGTAGTGGGGTAGGGTAGTGAGGTAGGGGTAGGGGTAGGGATAGGGTTTGTTAGAGTAGGGTAGGTAGGTGTTGTTTTTTAATTGGAGGGATAAGGGTTAGGTGTCCACTTTTAATTGGGAAGGTTGTTAATTTGTTATCAATTGGGATTATGTGGGAATTTTGGGATAAGATTTGTTTAGAGTTGGTTTTGATTTTTTGTCATTTGTGGAAGGATAATTACATGATTGAGGGTATACGGTAGGATAAGGTAAAAAATGGGTAAAAATGATATTGCGGAGGGACGAAATTAGGTGTCTACAGGACTCCTAAAATATAAGGTACGAGAATTAATTAATATATTTCTTTCTACTATTCAGTTAGAAAAATACTACTGTTCAGTTAGAAAAATACTCCTAAAATAGGACTCTATTAAGAAAATACTTCTATAAATATTGAGATGTACGTTAAACTAGCAAACAAACTGGTTTGTCTATTGGGAGGATATAATTGATGCTCATCTAACTTGATTCGATTGCATGTCTAGATTGGTGGATACTTGATTTTTTAACCCTCAACTTCTTCAATGTTTTTGCCAGCATAATAGAATTCAACATGTGTGTGTATATATATATCTTCTTTGTTTTCATTCAAGATCATTCTTTAGAGTCAAAATTTATGTTCAAACAAGAATTAGTTGGATCAAAATCGAAGATTTGTGATCACTATTATATTTTTTTTATAGTTTACAGGTCGTAGATGAATGTCGGTTGTCTTTGAAAAATTTCTTGTGTAAAAGTTAGGTTTAATTGTATTGTTTTGATATTTTTATTATCTTATTATTTTATTTTAATTTACAGATGCTAGATGAATGTGGATTGACTTTGAATTTATTTTTTAGGTAAATATTAGGTTTAATTGTATTATCGTAATATTTCTATTAGTTCATTATTTTGTGATAATTTACAGTTCGTAGATGAATCTCGATTGACTTTGAGAATTTTTTGTGTGTAAAATTTAAGTTTAATTTTATTGTTTTAATATCACTTTTATCCTATTATTTTGTTGCAGTTTACAAATGATGGATTAGGCTGATGGATAAATGTTGGTCGACTTTGAGGAATTTTTTTATGTAAATGTTAGGTTTAGTTGTATTATTTTGATATCTCTATTCTTGTCTAATAAAACTAAATATTGTATATATCTTTGTTATTTAGACAAATATCCTATTTAGTGTAACGTTTGAACTCACTAAACTGAGGTACACGCACAAGACGCGTACACCTAAACTAGTAATAATAAATGGAGGAACTTAACTCTGCTTACATGGCACACTCATAGAGCTGAATTCTTATTATTTTTTTTGTGGGTCTTTTTTATTTTATTTTTTAAAGACTAAAAAATTCCACCTTAAATTATGGAATATTAAAACTTACCATATTTAATTTCGATTATTATTATCAATGCTATTAATCCTTTTTTCTAAAATATTCTCAATTTTCTGTTATGGTTGCACGTCTTTCCTTCTTTAATATCATTAAATGTGATTTACACCTCTTAATTTTCTTACTGGTCACTTCCTCTTTTATTTGTATTGTTGTACTCCTAAAGAAAGAAAATGAAGAGTTAAAACGACAATTAATTAAGAATTAAAGATTGTAGTGAATGAAAGACAATGAAGAGTCATTGCAAAATGTAAGAGTGCGGAGCCAAAAAGGTCTTCTTTTTTTTTGAGCTAAATGCCTAAAATACTAAAACGGACACTTCGTTTTGAAATGAAAAAGTCCTTTTGGTCATAATTTTTTGACCATAATTTAGCCACTATAGTTGGTCATGTCAGCGTTCTCACTCTCTTAACATGTCAGCGTTCAGGGGGTAAATATTCCACTTAAAAATAGTTCAGGGGGGTCATAGGACCCCCACAAAATATAAGTGTGTAGTTGAGATTTGGGGTAAAGGTTGGGGAGGTATTTGACCATTTTCTCAATTATAAAATACGAAGATCGCCGAATTATATGACGAGTAAACCAAGATCCACGTGGAGATTTATTTCTTATTAGAAATTATACTAGTCTTCGTACCCGCGTGATGCGCGACTGGTGGTAAAAAATAATTATAAATAGGATTCCAACTCAATTTTGTTTTATTCAAATTTAAAAATCATACTAATTAATAAGTGATAAGGATTAAAATTTAATTTTACAAAATAAATAAACAAAATGTATGATTTGAATATCATATTTATCATTATATTATAATATAAGCATACTATTTTATTTATTGAATTAATTTGTTAAGAATTCAAAAAATTAAATCAAATTCTATGTATTAACAATTAACATAGAGGTGCTCGTGTGATTTTGTAGGTTAATTTTATTTATTCTTTTTTTTTTTGTCTTTCTTTTTGTCACAACGATTCAATTCTTTTTAATATTATAATAATAATTCTTATTTAATTTATATGGACACATCATATTTTTTCAAATACATTATTAAATTTTATACGGATACATTACATTTCACGCATCACATTCTTACAGACACATCACTTAATTTTACACAAATACATCAAATTCTTATCCAAGCTTTGATTTGAAATCATGAATTTATATAATTATTTAAGAATTGAAATTTTTAATAGTTATGGTAAGTTAAATAGTGATATGACGTAATTTTTCTAAGAATATATTAAATTTTCAAAATAATTTGTACTTCTTTAATTAATTATAATTATTTAATTCAAATACCATCATCAAGATATATACGACTAAATATTTTATTATTTGCATACAAATTAATTTTAAGAAATTTTATTTATATTCATTTGAAATGACTAAAATTTTTGACAATGCTTACAATTTTTGAAAAAGTTTCATAAATAACTTGATAAAATGTTTGTACGTCTTTCTTTCTTAAAGAGTTATTAATTTTGTAACATTTATTTTTAAAATGACTAAATTGAATAACCAAAAAAAGAATCAAAGCAATAAATTTGTTTTAATTAATTTGATTTGATTCCGTTACTTAAAATGTGACTTATTTGATTTGATTTTGTTTTTGCGAAAAGCTGACCAAAATCAAACAGCGAATACTCTTACAAGAAATATTGACTTCCACTTCTGTGAATGAAACTGTAAAGTAAATAAAATTTCAAGTTTTAAAGAGTATATTGAATGAATAAAAATAAAAAACTAATTGGAGAAGTAGAAAGAACCAAATACCACTTGGTCAACATGATAAATTTTTTTTGAGAAAATGAATCGTTTCATGAGTAATAAGTGAAGAGGAAAGGATTAAGGGGGAGGAGAAAGTTGGGGACAAGAAAAGGACAATGTCAATCAACTTTTTACATTTTTGGATAGTGATTTGATCAAAATCGAATAGTTTCCAACTAAGGCAAGTTATTTTGGGTATGAAAAAAAAGTGAAAAAACAATATCACCCTCATTTGTCACTTTATTTATGAATTTATCGAATAAAAAGTGCAATTCAAATCATTCAAGACAAAAATCCTGGAGTCAAATATAATTTCCCTTTTTATGACGCTGCTTCACATTTGTAAGCAAAAGCCAAACGTCAAACGCACATCATTCACGTGTTCTTGTGAATTTACTGAAGAAAAAAGAAATCTTTTGTAACATTGGTCCGGAATGAGTATTCAATTATTGTGAAATAGTGCAATCATTACTGAATGTTATCCTCTTTTTGCATCCCCACAATATGTAATGGCAGTATGGCACGTACAGTCTGTAATGGCAGTATGGCATGTACAGTTATCCAAAAATGAGAATTCAATTCTTATACACCATGTGAAATACTGTACCCTAAAAGTTTTGACTCTTTTTCGGCCCCACAATATATTACGGGAACGTACGTGCTTGCCTAAAACTTTTAAAAAACAATCTATATTATGTACTACTATTATATATTATATATATATTACAGTATATTATACTGTTATACATAATTCAATAACTCCGTCATTTTTCTTACACCCATGAGAGCAACATGAAGTGCGAGGTAATTTCTTGGAGCAACATTGATGAAACTCAAAATATGCTAATTCTTAATTTCTCTTTCTTTGTATAATTGACTAACAAAAGGAGTTATTTGTACTTCTTTTTTAATATTTATACATGTATGATGTGTAATTACAATATAATTGAGAAGTATTTTTTGAAAAGTCGACATAATAATACTCCATTATACGAGTATATATTATCGAAGTTAAAAAAACTATGTTATCGATTACCATACCGTAAAAATATTAAAATCAAACATCAAAATACCAAATCATATCAAATTAATATGATATGATAAAAATATAATATTTTTAAAAATCAAATATCAAAATTATCATATCAATTTTAAAATATCATACCATATCATACCATATCATGCCCAGACCTGCATGCAGCTTAGCTACTTAAAGAGGAAACGACAACAACATATGATAGGGGAGCTATGCAATAAACTAGGCTAAACCTGTAAACGGGTCGGGGTTGATTCGGCCCAACCCGACCCACTTAATAAAATCGGTCCGGTTTGACTCGGCCCGGTCATCCTATGGGCTGTAGGGTATCGGGTCCCGGGCCGGTTAAATTTTTTGGTTGGGCCCTGTTAACCTGACTTGGACCAAGCCCGTCGGTCAATTGACCCGGATACGTTTTTTTTTAAAAAAAAAAAATTGATATTTGGGCCAAACTAGACGTTGGCCCAACGGCTATATAGCCGTTTTTGGGTCCAAACGGCTAGTTTGGGCCCATTTATTAAAAAAGAAAAATCATTTAAAATATTTGTTAATCCCAAAAAAAAATCTATAAATACCCTACACCTTCAAATCATTTTTCACACAATTTTTCACTTTCACAAATCTCATTCTCTCTCAATTCTCAAATATTCAATATATTTAATTTCCTAAAGTGCTCACTTTAATTTTTTATTTTTGCAATTACAAGGTACGAGTGGAAGTTTCTAAAGTCGCAACCTTCGGATAATTTCAAAATTTGGAATTGTCGTTCCATCTCTTATGTTTAATTTTTATTTATTGTATTAATTGTTGAATATTTAATTTTATTATATTTGTGTATTTTGAACTTTTTTAGTTTAATTTATATTATGGATAAATTAAGAAACTTCGCTACTAAAGGTGTTAAAATTTTTTATCCCGGAAGCGGTAGTGGTAGTAAAAAGAGAATTACTAGCGGTAGAGGTACTTCAAGTAGTAGATATACCCGTGTGCCTTCGCCTCCGGTACCGCTTGTTACACCTTTTGAGGAAGAAATAGGTGTAGGTGCTCATGATATGGATTATGTAGAAACTCAGAAAAATTACGGTATAGAAGAAGAAAATAAAGTAGATGCGGTTAATTTAGACGAAGATGATGAAAATATTGGTGAGACACCCGCAGTAGAAAATGCTAACGTTAGATCTGAATCGGTTAATCTCCCTTCCCGTCCTCCCCGTGCCCCAAGAGCTCGTAAAATAACTAGTATTGCATGACAGTTTTTTGAACGTATATCATATACTGAGGTGCAATGCAATATTTATCAACAAATATATAAGCATAAAAGCGGAGGAAAGCAAAGGGGTACGGGTATGTTAATGAGACATATAGGTGATGCTCACGAAAGAGAGTTAAATATTGCACGAGGGGATGGGGATGTTGGTGGGCCAACGCAAACTAGAATGGACCCAGCAACCGGTCAGGTAACGAAGAAGTATAATAAATTGAGGGACCGGGAAGAAATAGCTAAAATGGTAGCTGTGGGTTGTTTGCCTTTTAGTTTTCCTTCTTCTGATATCTTTATTCATTATATTCAAGCAATTTATAATCCTATGTTTAATGGTATTCCTAGAAGTACTTGTCGGTCTGATATTTTTAAACTTCATTCACAATATTATTTCCATTTATAAACATTGTTAAAAAATATTCAATGTAGATTGTCCTTAACTTCTGATCTTGATTGTGCTGTAAATAAAAATGATTATTTAACCGTTACTTGTCACTGGATGGATAGTAACTTGTGATGCAAAAAACGTATTCTTGTTTTTTTATATGATGAAGATCGTAAACATACTGGAGGTTTTATTGTTGATTCTATTGTTAAAGTTGCCAAATTTTATGGTATCGAAAATAAAATCTTATGTATTGCTTTTGATAATGCTTCTAACAATAAGACTGCTATAAAAAAAAGTTAAAATCTAAGCTATCTCTGTCGTTGCCTGAATTTTTTTATATTAAGTGTGCATGTCATATATATAATTTAATTGTAAAAGATGGTCTTGAGTTTTTTGAATTTTATATTGAAAAAATCCGTCTTGCTGTTGGTTTTATTCAAGGAAATAATCGTAGATCGAGAATTAGAGAATTTAAAGTTAAATGTCAAGAAAATGGATTTACACCAATATTGATGCTTGAGGAAATTGATATTAGATGGAATTCTACGTATGATTTTTTAAAAACTTGTTATAGATATAGAGTTCCTATTAAACTAGCTTTTAACCAACATTGCGATTCATTTGCTTATTCTGCTGATTGCATGCTACATGATTCTGATTGGGTTGTAATTAATGATCTTGTTAAGTTTTAAGAAAAATTTTATGTAGCTACGATTGAATTTTTTGGTGCTTATTATCCTACTGTTTGTAATATTTTGGCATATATAGCCGATATTTCTGGTTTGCTCAAAGAATTTAAAAATAAAGAAGGTTATAAAGAAGCTGTTGGTGCCATGTTTACTAAATTTAAAAAATATTTTTTTCCGACTCCCCCTATTTACTTGGTTGGTGCTATGATAAATCTGTGCATGAAATATAATATGTGCGACTTTAGTACTATTATTTATGCTAACTTAAAAATAAATAGTAACAATGATTCTGAACAAGTACAACCTGATTTGTGGACGGTTATGGGTGATGCGAATAAATACATAGAAAAATTATACAATCACTATGCTGATTTATTTGATTTAGCCGTACCTACAAATATCACTCTAACTGTCGCTCCTCATCCTCCCGAGGAGCCATCATCTTTTAAAACGCCGGCACATAGTGGTTTTCCTAATTTCTTTTATGATTTACCTTGTTGGAATAGTGTTGATGAGAGAGCTTACACATCAAGTTATCGGGAAGACCTGAAATATTATCTTCGGTCGCCGCCAGAGGATCGCAGACGATGGATCAATGCGTTGGATTGGTGGAGGAGTAATGAAACACAATATCCTATTCTTTGAAGATTAGCTAGAGATATCTTAAATGTTCCAATGTCAACCGTTGCATCAGAGAACGCCTTTAGTCAGGGACGACAGCAGCTTGGAGACAACCGACACTCATTGGGAAGCAATGCAATGAATGTTCTAGTTTGCCTCAGAGATTGGATTAGAGCGGAAAGAAGAAACCAAGGAATGCAACCGGAGCCGAACGACAAGCAGAAACTTAAAGAAATTATGTCTTCACGGGAGAACTCAGCAGAATCAAGTCCAACGCATGGTTTTGCCTCCGTTGACTTTGACTATCCTATGCAAGTTTCCGTTAATATTAACATCAATGAGTTGAAAAAAATGATGCATAATTTGTAGATCTTTCATTCATGTAAATTATAAATTTTGGATCATTTCGCAATCAATAAAATTCAACATTCATTCACTCCTTAGTCTTTACTTTGTAATTTTTTCATTTAATGATTTAAATTGAATTTCTAGTTTAAATTAAAAACTTAATTCTAATATATTATTAATTTACAACCAAGTATTACTAATTTATTATATTAAGTAGCATATGTTTTGTATATGTGTGTATATATCTTCTATAGATAGGTATATTTTGTGTATATATGTGTATATGTTTTACAAATTGTATATGTATTGTAGTGTTTATATATATATATATATTGTAGTATATTTTTTATTTAAATAGTACATATATATTGAATGATGAGTATATATATATGTATATCTCTTTTATAGACGTATATATTTAACGTATACATGCGTATATGTTTTATAAATTAGTATGTAACTATATATATATATATATATATATATATATATATATATATATATATATATATAAATTATAATGTATAAATATTGTAGTATATTTTATTTAAAGTAGTACATATATACTGAATGGTACGTATATGTGTGTATATATCTTCTATAGACGTGTATATTTAACGTATACGTGTGTATATATTTTATAAATTAGTCTCTCTCTCTCTCTCTCTCTCTCTCTCTATATATATATATATATATATATATATATATATATTGTAATGTATATATATTGTATTATATTTTATTTAAAGTAGTACATAAATATTGAATAGAGTGTATATATATGAATATGTCTTCTATAGACGTGTATATTTAACGTATACATATGTATATGTTTTATAAATTAGTATATAGCTATATACATATATATATATATATATATATATATATATATTTTAATGTATATATATTGTAGTATATTTTATTTAAAGTAGTACATATACATTGAATAGAGCGTATATATGTGAATATGTCTTCTATGGACGTGTATATTTAACGTATACATGTGTATATATTTTATAAATTAGTATATAACTATATATATATATAACTATATATATATATATATATATATATATATATATTGTAATGTATATATATATGTAACACCCCGTATTCAAGTACATGTATTGGCGAATTCAAGTACGTGTATTGGTCTTATTTATATGGAATTAATTTTTTTATTTTATTTATACCGGAATTTGCCCGTCGATGGTTCCATACGAAGGTTATTGAATAAGCTTTCCAACGATATAATGATTTCCAAAAACGGATAAGTTTCGGATATAATCGAGCACGTTCGAAACTATAAAACGGTGGCCGGGATATGGTGAATAGTAAATGTGCAGGAAAATTTCCTGCACACAAACTACTGAGGCCTGCCAGTTTTTTGGGTCAACTTTAAACGATCATAACTCCTTTAATATAATAAACTGGGAGAGATACGACCTATCAAAAGAAATATCTTTGAGTCTTCTTTCCAATACAATTGGTTTCATCCAAATCCAACGTCTGAGTAAGGAGTTATACTCGTTTTACTTTAGCCTCTCAAAACAGATTTTTAGGGTCAACTTCAAACGATCATAACTCCTTGTACAGGAAGAACTGGGTGGCCTACTTTATATGAAATGAAAGCCCTTTGAATTATCTTTTCAACGATACCAATTTCACCAAAATCTGATATCGGAGAAAAGAGTTATGGTCGATCTACTTTAGCTTATCAAAACAGTCCACCATGGACAGATTCGGATTTACTTAAAAATTTAAGGGCAATATGGTCATTTTCCATCACCTCATGAACGAAAATTGGTCATTATATACATATACTTAGCCTCATATCTATTGTTTATCATCCATTATTGAAGAATAAGAAACCCTAGCCAAATTTCAACTCCAATTATCTTGTGATTCAACCGTAGAAAATCCAAATTGATTCCGTAGTTGTGTTCACCGTCTCAAGGGCCTCGAGAAGCACCACTTATTTGTGCCAACAGGACTTCGAAATCAAAAGGGCCATTTTATGGTAAGGATGTAAATTATGTTGGTGTTATTTATATGGATATGTATATATATTCATGTAAGCATAAGAAGTGTGTTATTTGATTGTTGTTGAAAGATGATTGGGAATGATGTTGGATTATTCTTGTGCATGGTTGGATTATGTTGAATTGTGAAGGGATTTGGTGTGATGATGTGGTATTGAAATGATGATTATATATATATATATATATATATATATATATATATATATATATATATATATATATATATATATATATATATATATATATATATATATATATATACACATAAACCTATTGTTCAAGTTGGTTTTTGGAATGCTATGCAAATATTGGTTGTATGGAATTATGGAAGAGAATTGTGGTGTTGGGTTGCTAATACTAGATGCCAAACATTTCATTGTAGATAAGTGATTTGTAAAGGCGGGAAGTTGTGTTGAATTGGTATCCGAATCTACGACGAGGTATGTAAAGCATACTCTAACAATGTTCTTTGGCATGAAAACACCAATGTTCCATCAAGTAAGATTCCGAGGTTGTCCAAAAACATGTATTGTTCTACGTTACCAACGAAGTTGTTTCCATCCTATAAAGTGTCAAAATGTTTCATTGATATACCAAAAGGCTCCTATTTCATTGTTGTGATATTGATGATTCTGAAACACATTGTTGATGTACCAATGAGTCTTTATTACATCGTTATTGTATAGAAGGTCTATTACTTGGTTCCTATTGATGTATCATTGTTTCAAAGTATCAAAAATGTGGTGGCGGCCGAAATAACAATCTCAAAGATTAATTGAACTAAGTGATGGAAGTTCTCTCTTATCGGGTGGTATCCCAGGGGCATAAGCCTAGCATGGGTCGATCCCTATTTACGTGTTTATGGGTGGTATCCCAGGGACATAAGCCTAGCATGGGTCGACCCCAGTTGATATGTACTGGAGGCAGCCTAATGGTCACAGTACAGTACAGTAATGATTACAAAGATGTTAAGAACGAAGGTAAAGTGATTGAATAAATTCAATGTATAGGCTGTCACAAGTTCTAGTAAGTGTGGTCCACTCCTATTACGATTTATTCACTTGTTTCGGATTTCTATTGAGCTCCTATATCATATGTGATTATCTACAGCTTTACATACTCAGTACATATTTTGTACTGACGTCCCCCACGGGGACCTGCATTTCATGCTGCAGGCACAGGTATGTAACACCCCGTAAATTTTTTCATACACTTATCGCGATTATATGGAGTCCTAAAGGCTTGCGTATGGGTTAAATTAAGTTTATGGTGTTCGGAAGTATCCCGTCAATAGTTGTATGTGTAGGTATTGGAATAATCTTTCCAACGATATAAAGTTTTCCCAAAACAGAGGAGTATTTCATATAAGCGAGCACATTCAAAATTTCAAAACGGTGGCCGGGAAGCCTGTGAACAGTAAATCTGCAGGAAAATTACTGCAGCTAGGCAATTTTTTTTTGGATCAACTTTAGACGATCATAACTCCTTGTACAAAAAGAACTGTGTGAGATGCTATATATGGACGAAAATATCCGAGAGTCTTCTTTCCGATGAAATTGGTTTCATCCAAATCCAATGTCTGAGTAAGGAGCTATACCCGTTTTACTACAGCCTATCAAAAAAAAACAGAATTTTGGGACAGAATTTTGGGTCAACTTTAAACGACCATAACTCCTTGTACAGGAAGAACTGGGTGGTATACTTTATATGAAAATGAAATTCCTTTGAATTATATTTCCAATGCAATTGGTTTCACCCAAATCCGATACCGGAGCAAAGAGTTATGATCGATTTACTTCAGCCTGTCAAAACTGTCCACTGGGGACAGATTCGGATTTATTTAAATTTTTAGGGCAAAATGGTCATTTTCTATTACCTATTGGACGAAAATTGGTCTTTATAAACATACACTTAGCCTCATATATATCATATATCATCCAATTATTAAGAGAAGGTGAAACCCTAGCCTAATTTCAACTTCAAATATTTTGTGATTCAACCGTAGAAAATTCGAATTGGTTCCGTAGTTGTGTTCACCATCTCGAAAGCTTCGAGAAGCACCCCATGGTTATGTAAGGAGGATTCTAAATACAAGAGTTCATTGTTAAGGTATGAATATTGTTTATTCTTGATTCTTATCCATGAATAAGTATTGATAAAGGATTATGAGTATTGTCTTGATGTTGGAAGATAACAAGAAACATAGTTATGAATTGTTTTGTATAAATTGTTAGTAGTAAATTATGGAAGTTGTTGTATTGGATTATGGAGGATGAATTGTGGTGATATATCATTATATTAGTGGTTATGTATGCCTAGTGATCATGTTGGTATTGGATGGTGATTAAGAGGGGAAATAAAGGCTAAGAGTGATGTTGAGGGATATTGCATGAAAATGCATGATATGTGAATGTAATAAGAGTATAAGAGGATGTATGTAGCACTCTTATTGATGAGTTAAAGGATTACTTCCTAGACATTATTTGGTGAAGTTAATACCTAAATGGTAAGGTTTGGTTGCTAATACTAGTTTGCCACAAATGACTTATTGCAGATAAGTGTTCGAAGAGTACGGGAAGTCAAGTTGGACTTGTATTGAAGTGGTTATATCAAGGTATGTAAGACATACTCTATCTAATCTTTGGCATGAATAATGACCCATGGCACTCTCAAGTAAGCTTCCAACATTTTCCTACTACACATGACACATAATAACATCATATGATCTTCGACACTACCAATTGAACTTGTTTTCACTTTTAAGATGTCCGGCTAGTCAAAAAAATGTCCATATACTATTGTTGACTCCGAAATGGTTTAATGAGGTATCCATGATTCTCTACTTCATTTTCATGATATTGATTACCTATTTACATGTTTTTCCTATTGAGGTATCATGGTTTCAAGTTCCATAAGGTGTGACCACAAAGTAACCAATCTCAAGGATTAATTGAATTAAGAAATGGAATGTCTTTATTTTAAATTAATGATATGATGTATTGTATTAGTACCACTGATCAGTTGGCCATTGTAATATAAAGATTATGTATATATTCTATTCCAGGGGTGGTCCCTGATGTATTGTATTAGTACCACTGATCAGTTGGCCATTGTATGACATATGTTATGTATTGATAAGGAATACGGGAAGTAATGATATGAAAGTAATGTGCAGGTATCCCATCAGCTCTTTTAAGTGTGGTCTACTCATACTGTTTATTCACTGGTATCTGGGTTCTGTTGATCTTTTGTATCTCATCTTGATACTCACTGCCTTACATACTCAGTACATATTTCCGTACTGACGTCCCTCACGGGGGACCTGTATTCATGCCTGCAGGAACAGGTACTTCAGGTCGTACACCTCCGCAGTAAGAGCCAGGACATTCTGTTGATAGTGGTGAGCTCCAGTTGTTTCGGGGCATCCCAAGTCGTTTCTATATGTATTTTTGGTATTTGTATAAAAGTCTTTTGTGAGCGGGAGTTTGTCCCGACCCTAACTCAGTTGTGTATCTATGTAGAGGCTTTTGTAGACATATTGTACAGCCATAGGAGTGTTTGGTTGATAGATGTGATGGCTCTGACGGCCAATTCCTGTTTATATATATATATGCGTGTCTGCTAGGCTGATACAGGTCCTGTTTTCTTCTATTTACAACGAAGTGCTGCCCAAATCTCTAATTTTCATAAGTAATGTAAATGTGAAAGTATAGGTTATGAACGGGTTCTCCCGGGCCTCTTCGGCTACGGGTGCCAGTCCGCTCCAATGGGATTTGGGGCGTGACAGAAGTGGTATCAGAGAAGTTCGTCCTAGTGAGTCTACAAAGCCGTGTCTACGTAGAATCTCGTTTATCGGTGTGTTGTGCACCACATCTATAAACAGGAGGCTATTGGACATTTAGGGATTGTTTCCATTCTCCATTTCTTAGATCGTGCAATAGAGCCCATATTAGAGATAAAGTCATAATCGATCGCTTAATCCAATTGTTTTTTTTTATTTATTTATTATAGTAACGATGCCGGTTACAAGGAGAAAGAATAAGTGGAAGCGAGTAGATGTAGTGGCCGGAGAAGGTACTAGTAAGTCACCACCGGCACAAGCTGAACAAAGTGAGTCTCAAGCTGAGCATATATCAGGAGCTTCTTCTCCTCCGGAAGGGCCATCTATTAATGCTGTTGATCGAGATTTGAGGGATGCAGTACAACTTCTGATGCGTATAGTTTCCGGTCAAGTTCAAGGGCAAGCTATTCCTACCACGGGTTCTAGTGGTACGGATAGAGCAGCTAGCCTTCGGACACAGGATTTTCTGAAACTGGATCCTCCTACTTTTACCGGATCAGATATTAACGAAGACCCGCAGGACTTTGTCGATCAAACCTAAAGGGCTCTAGATGTTATGCACATATCCGGTAAAGAGATGGTTGAGCTAGCAGCATATAGACTGAAAGGAGAGGCTATATTGTGGTACGAGGATTGGAAACGATCTAGGTGTATTGATGCACCTCCAACTACGTGGGGAGAGTTCAAAGATGTATTTATTGATCATTATCTTCCATTTGAGACTCGTCAGGCCCGTGCAGATCAATTCTTAAATCTTCGTCAGGGTAATATGAGTGTAAGGGAGTATAGTCTTCGATTTAACTCCTTGTCTTGATATACTTCTAATGTGGTAGCTACTATGGATGACAGAGTTCATCACTATGCGGATAGATTGGAACCATACTTGGTTAGAGATTGTACCATTGCTGCTTTGAACAAGGACATGGATATAGCGAGGATACAAGCTTTCGCTCAGAAAATGGAAGATCAGAGGCAAAGAAGAAGAACCCAGGAATCAGAAAAAGGATATTCTAAGCGGGCCAGAGCTATAGGGCAGTTTATGGCATCTCAGGGAGGTTTTAGGCCTTCGTTCTCTCATAGATTGCCTAGCCCGTTATCTTCTTATCCTGTAATTAGTGCTCCACCGCAATTTCAAAGGTTCAGAGGTAATCAGTTCGGGCAAAGCAGTGAAAATCAGAGTTCGCGAACAGTGGGGTATCAAGGGCAAGGGAGTATGAGTCAATTGAGACCTCCACGACACCCGTGCCCCATATGTAGAATATTTCACTTTGGCGAATGTCGGCTTGGAACGAACAATTTCTTTTGGTGCGGTAAGCCGGGGCATATGGCTAGAGATTGCCCACGCAAGACCACAGGTGGTATAACACGACCTACCGGATCAGCTGTTGCGTCATCATCGGTGCCACCTTTGAGTAGGGGTGCACAACCTATGGGTCACGTTAGAGGTGATAGAGGAGCAACTAGTTCTAGCGGAGCTCAGAACCGTGTGTATGCCCTAGCAGATAGGTAGAATTTAGAGGCTTCTCCAGACGTGGTTACAGGTACGTTGTCCATCTTTGCATTTGATGTGTATGCCTTAATTGATCCTGGTTCTACATTATCGTATGCTACTCCTTTGGTTGCGGGAAGTTTCGGAAGAACACCCGAATTATTAGCCAAGCCATTTGAAGTATCAACGCCAGTGGGGGAATCTCTTATAGCTAGGAATGTTTATTGAAATTGTGTTGTGAATATTTGTGGTCGTGATACGATGGCCGATCTTGTTGAGTTAGAAATGGTAGATTTTGATGTTATTATGGGCATGGATTGGTTAGCGTCTTGTTATGCTACAGTAGGTTGCCGTTCTAAGAAGGTATATTTCCATTTCCCAAATGAGGCAGTCCTTGAATGGAAGGGTAATGTTGGCGCGCCGAGAGGTAGATTTATTTCTTACTTTAAGGCAAGAAAAATGATTTCCAAGGGGTACATATACCATATGGTTAGAGTAAGGAATACAGAGGCAGAGCCAACAACTTTTCAGACCGTTCTGGTTGTGAATGAATTTCCTGATGTATTTCCTGAAGAACTACCAGGTTTACCTCCTGAACGAGAAGTGGAGTTTGGTATTGATATGTTGCCAAACACACAGCCAATCTCAATTCCTCCTTATAGAATGGCACCAGCAGAGTTGCGAGAATTGAAACAGCAACTGAAAGACTTGCTAGAGAAGGGATTCATCAGGCCTAGTATGTCCCCTTGGGGAGCACCAGTATTGTTTGTGCGTAAGAAAGATGGTTCGCTGAGGATGTGTATTGACTATCGGCAATTGAATAAGGTGACTATCAAGAATAAATACCCTCTTCCTCGAATTGATGATTTATTTGACCAGTTGCAGGGTGCCCAGTGTTTTTCCAAGATTGACTTGAGATCAGGCTATCATCAAGTGAGAGTCAAGGATAAAGATATACCCAAGACAGCTTTCCGAACACGGTATGGTCATTATGAATTCCTGGTTATGTCATTCGGGCTGACAAATGTACCCGCAGTTTTTATGGATCTGATGAATAGGCTGTTTAAGCCGTTTCTAGATGTGTTCGTGATAGTTTTCATAGATGATATTCTGGTCTACTCTAGATCAGAAGAGGATCATGTTAATCACTTAACGCAGGCGTTGCAGATTCTTCGTGATTGTAAGCTGTATGCGAAGTTTTCTAAATGTGAGTTTTGGCTCAAGTCAGTGGCATTTTTGGGCCATATTGTATCCAGTGAAGGCATAAAAATTGACACTCAGAAGATTGAGGCTGTGAAGAATTGGCCAAGACCCACGACGCCTACGGAGATTCGTAGTTTCCTCGGGTTGGAAGGTTATTATAGAAGGTTTGTTGAAGGTTTTTCTTCTATTTCTGCACCCTTGACTAAGTTGACACATAAAGCCTCCAAGTTTCAATGGAATGATGCCTGTGAAAAGAGTTTCCAAGATCTGAAGAGCAAGTTGACTTCTACACCGGTATTGGTACTTCCTGAAGGCACACAAGGGTATGCAGTGTACTGTGATGCTTCGAGAATTGGCTTAGGATGCGTATTAATGCAACATGGTAGAGTAATAGCCTATGGCTCTAGACAGTTGCGACCACATGAGAGGAATTATCCCACGCATGATCTTGAGCTAGCTGCAGTTGTATTTGCTTTGAAGATATGGCGCCACTACTTATATGGGGTTCATGTTGACATATATACCGATCATAAGAGCCTGCAATATATCTTCAGTCAGAAAGATCTAAACTTGAGGCAGCGGAGATGGCTTGAATTGTTGAAAGATTACGATGTTGATATCTTGTATCATCCAGGGAAAGCGAATGTGGTAGCGGATGCACTGAGTCGTAAGTCTAAAATGGCATCTATAGAAAAGCAGGGGATGATTAAGGATCTTCACCAACTAGCTAATTTGGGAGTTCGACTTCTCGAAACTCCAGATAAAGAGGTTATTCTACGTAATGCAGCAGAATCTTCATTGATAGCTGAAGTGAAAGAGAAGCAGTATGCAGATCCAATTTTATTGCAGCTTAAGGAGGATGTGCAGAGTGGCACGACAAAGGCATTTGAGCTTACGCGAGAAGGAGTGCTTCAGTGTCAGAATCGTTTATGTGTACCTGATGTAGTTGAGCTAAGAAAGAGAATTATGACAGAAGCACATTGTTCAAGGTATTCCATCCATCCAGGGTCGACTAAGATGTATCAAGATTTGAAAGCAATATATTGGTGGAATGACATGAAGAAGAATATTGCCGAATTTGTAGCTGAATGTTCGAATTGTCAAAGAGTCAAAGTAGAACACCAGAAACCCGGTGGTTACATGCAATGTATAGATCTTCCAGTCTGGAAGTGGGACAAGATCAATATGGATTTCATCACGGGTTTGCCTCGTACATTTCGGAAGTTTGATTCCATATGGGTGATCATCGATAGGCTTACCAAATCCGCGCACTTCTTACCAGTTAAGACAACTTATACGGCGGAAGAGTATGCGAAGTTGTATATTAAGGAGATCGTTCGTTTACATGGAGTTCCAATTTCCATTATATCCGATCGAGGAGCCCAATTTACCGCGAATTTCTGGAAGTCTTTTCAAAGGAGTTTAGGGACACAAGTAAATCAAAGTACGGCTTTTCATCCTCAAACGGACGGACAAGCGGAACGTACCATCCAGACACTTGAAGATATGCTATGAGCATGTGTATTAGATTTCAAAGGCAACTGGGATGATCACCTACCTCTTATCGAGTTTGCCTACAATAATAGCTATCATTCAAGTATCAAAATGGCACCATATGAAGCATTGTATGGAAGAAAGTGTAGATCGCCAATAGGATGGTTTGAAGCAGGTGATGCGGTCTTGTTTGGACCGGATCTTGTTTATCAAGCAATGGAGAAGGTTAAAGTGATCCAACAACGGCTTGAAACAACTCAAAGTCGACATAAATCTTATGCGGATGTTAGAAGAAGAGGACTTGAGTTTTCTATCGACGATTGGGTATTCTTGAAAGTATCACCAATGAAAGGAGTGATGAGGTTTGGCAAGAAAGGAAACGATACATAGGTCCGTACAAGATCATTCAAAGATTTGGACAAGTTGCTTATGAGTTAGAGCTACCTCAAGAGCTCTCAGCAGTTCATCCCATATTTCATGTTTCGATGCTTCGCAAGTACATCGGAGATCCATCGCACATCACTACTACGGAAGATGTACAAGTTACAGAAGATCTCACTTTTGAAGAAATGCCTATTGCTATTCTTGATCGCCAAATTAAAAAGATAAGAAATAAAGAGATAGCATCGGTAAAAGTACTTTGGAGGAATCAACAAGTTGAAGAGATCACATGGGAAGCCGAGGAAGCGATGAAGATTAAGTACCCTTACCTATTCAACGATGAGGAGGAAGTTCATGAGACGGAAGAAGAACAATAACAAGAGTTTATTTTTATGCAAGTATGTTATGATGATGAATATGTTAATTGTAAGCTTGGACATGTCTTAATTGAGTAACTATGCTAACATTCGAGGATGTATGTTCTTAAGGGGGGGAGAATGTAACACCCCGTAAATTTTTTCGTACACTTATCGCGATTATATGGAGTCCTAAAGGCTTGCGTATGGGTTAAATTAAGTTTATGGTGTTCGGAAGTATCCCGTCAATAGTTGTATGTGTAGGTATTGGAATAATCTTTCCAACGATATAAAGTTTGCCCAAAACAGAGGAGTATTTCATATAAGCGAGCACATTCGAAATTTCAAAACGGTGGCCGGGAAGCCTGTGAACAGTAAATCTGCAGGAAAATTACTGCAGCTAGGCAATTTTTTTTTGGATCAACTTTAGACGATCATAACTCCTTGTACAAAAAGAACTGTGTGAGCTGCTATATATCGACGAAAAGCTCCAAGAGTTTTATTTCCGATGAAATTGGTTTCATCCAAATCCAATGTCTGAGTAAGGAGCTATACCCGTTTTACTACAGCCTATCAAAAAAAAAAAAGAATTTTGGGACAGATTTTTGGGTCAACTTTAAACGACCATAACTCCTTGTACAGGAAGAACTGGGTGGTATAATTTATATGAAAATGAAATCCCTTTGAATTATCTTTCCAATGCAATTGGTTTCACCCAAATCCGATACCGGAGCAAAGAGTTATGATCGATTTACTTCAGCCTAACAAAACTGTCCACTGGGGACAGATTCGGATTTATTTAAATTTTTAGGGCAAAATGGTCATTTTCTATTACCTCTTGGACGAAAATTGGTCTTTATAAACATACACTTAGCCTCATATATATCATATATCATCCAATTATTAAGAGAAGGTGAAACCCTAGCCTAATTTCAACTTCAAATATTTTGTGATTCAACCGTAGAAAATTCGAATTGGTTCCGTAGTTGTGTTCACCATCTCGAAAGCTTCGAGAAGCACCCCATGATTATGTAAGGAGGATTCTAAATACAAGAGTTCATTGTTAAGGTATGAATATTGTTTATTCTTGATTCTTATCCTTGAATAAGTATTGATAAAGGATTATGAGTATTGTCTTGATATTGGAAGATAACTAGAAACATAGTTATGAATTGTTTTGTATAAATTGTTAGTAGTAAATTATGGAAGTTGTTGTATTGGATTATGGAGGATGAATTGTGGTGATATATCATTATATTAGTGGTTATGTATGCCTAGTGATCATGTTGGTATTGGATGGTGATTAAGAAGGGAAATCAAGGCTAAGAGTGATGTTGAGGGATATTGCATGAAAATGCATGATATGTGAATGTAATAAGAGTATAAGAGGATGTATGTAGCACTCTTATTGATGAGTTAAAGGATTACTTCCTAGACATTATTTGGTGAAGTTAATACCTAAATGGTAAGGTTTGGTTGCTAATACTAGTTTGCCACAAATGACTTATTGCAGATAAGTGTTCGAAGAGTACGGGAAGTCAAGTTGGACTTGTATTGAAGTAGTTATATCAAGGTATGTAAGACATACTCTATCTAATCTTTGGCATGAATAATGACCCATGGCACTCTCAAGTAAGCTTCCAACATTGTCCTACGACACAGGACACATAATAACATCATATGATCTTCTACACTACCAATTGAACTTGTTTTCACTTTTAAGATGTCCGGCTAGTCAAAAAAATATCCATATACTATTGTTGACTCCGAAATAGTTTAATGAGGTATCCATGATTCTCTACTTCATTTTCATGATATTGATTACCTATTTACATGTTTTTCCTATTGAGGTATCATGGTTTCAAGTTTCATAAGGTGTGACCACAAAGTAACCAATCTCAAAGATTAATTGAATTAAGAAATGGAATGTCTTTATTTTAAATTGATGATATGATGTATTGTATTAGTACCACTGATCAGTTGGCCATTGTATTAGAAAGATTATGTATATATGCTATTCCAGGGGTGGTCCCTGATGTATTGTATTAGTACCACTGATCAGTTGGCCATTGTATGACATATGTTATGTATTGATAAGGAATACGGGAAGTAATGATATGAAAGTAATGTGCAGGTATCCCATCAGCTCTTTTAAGTGTGGTCTACTCATACTGTTTATTCACTGGTATCTGGGTTCTGTTGATCTTTTGTATCTCATCTTGATACTCACTGCCTTACATACTCAGTACATATTTCCGTACTGACGTCCCTCACGGGGGACCTGTATTCATGCCTGCAGGAACAGGTACTTCAGGTCGTACACCTCCACAGTAAGAGCCAGGAAATTCTGTTGATAGTGGTGAGCTCCAGTTGTTTCGGGGCATCCCAAGTTGTTTCTATATGTATTTTTGGTCTTTGTATAAAAGTCTTTTGTGGGCGGGAGTTTGTCCCGACCCTAACTCAGTTGTGTATCTATGTAGAGGCTTTTGTAGACATATTGTACAGCCATAGAAGTGTTTGGTTGATAGACGTAATGGTTCTGACGGCCAATTACTGTTTATATATATATATGCGTGTCTGCTGGGCTGATACAGGTACTGTTTTCTTCTATTTACAACGAAGTGCTGCCCAAATTTCTAATTTTCATAAGTAATGTAAATGTGAAAGTATAGGTTATGAACGGGTTCTCCCGGGCCTCCTCGGCTACGGGTGCCAGTCCGCTCCAATGGGATTTAGGGCGTGACAAGGTACCTCAGCTCATACACCGCACAAGTAGGAGCCAGGTCATACAACTATTGTTGGTGAGCTCCAGTTTGCTTCGGAGCTTTCCGAGTCGGTTCCTTATGTTTTGTTATTGTACAGGAGTCATGTGTGGGCGGGGGTTTGTCCCGACCCTAGTTATGTCATGTATATCTTAGAGCTTTGTAGACATAAGGAAGGGTAAAGTCATGGAAGTTTATATAGTGATGTTATATCTGTATATGTGGTGGCCCCGACGGCCAAGTATTATATATATATATATTTGTGCGTGTTGTGCTGATACAGGTAATTAGATCCTTCTATATGCAACGAAGTGTTGTCCAAATTTTTGGTGACATGTAAGGGAAAGTACAGGTATTTGAAAGGGTTCTCCCGGGCCTTCTCGGCTTCGGGTGCCAGTCCGGCCCGATGGGATTTTGGGGCGTGACAAAAGTGGTATCAGAGAGGTTCGTCCTAGTGAGTCTACAAAGCCGTGTCTACGTAGAGTCTTGTTTATCGGTGTGTTGTGCACCACATCTATAAACAGGAGGCTATGGACATTTACGAATTATTTCTTTTCTTCATGTCTTATCTCGTGCGATAGAGCTTATATTGTATATGAAGTCATAGTTGATCACTGAATCAGTTTGTTTCTCTTATTATAGTAATGATGTCGGTTACCAGAAGCAAGAATACCGGTAAGCAAGTAGATGTGGCTGCCGGAGAGGGGACTAGTAAGTCACCTACTATACCAGCTAATCAAAGTGAGGCTCCAGCTGAGCATGCATCAAAAACTTCCCCCAGTCCGGAAGAAATAAGGGGGAGGAGAACTATATCCCCAGAGCCACCTATTAATGTTGTTGATCAAGATCTTAGAAATGCAGTGCAACTTTTGACTCGTATAGTTGCTGGACAAGCTCAAGGGCAAGCCATTCCTACTGCAGGTCCTAGTAGTATAGATAGGGTGGCTAGCCTTCGAATACAGGATTTTCTTAAGATGGACCCTCCTACTTTTACTGGATCAGATCTTAACGAGGACCCACAAGACTTTATTGATCAGATCCAAAGGGCCCTAGAGGTGATGCATGTATCGGGAAGAGAGACAGTGGAGTTAGCCGCGTATAGATTCAAAGGTGAGGCTATATATTGGTATGAAGACTGGAAACGGTCAAGGGGCATTGATGCACCCCCAGCTACTTGGAAAGAGTTCAAAGAGGCATTTATTGATCATTATCTTCCATATGAGAGTCGTCAGGCCCGTGCGGATCAGTTCTTAAATCTTCGACAGGTAATACAAGTGTGAGGGAGTATAGTCTTCGATTTAATTATTTGTCCATATATGCTCCTAATGTTATAACTACTATGGATGACAGAGTTCATCGGTATGTGGTTGGATTGGATCCGTATTTGGTTAGGGATTGTACTATTGCTGCACTGAATAAAGACATGGATATAGCTAGGATCCAAGCATTTGCACAGAAAATGGAAGATCAGAGGCAAAGAAGAAGAACACAGAAATTTGAAAGCGGATCTTCTAAGAGGGCCAGATCTACAGGGCAGTTTATGGCGCCACAGGGAGGTTTTAGACCTCAATTTTCTGCTAGACCACCTAGGCCATTATTTTCTTATTCTGCAGCTAGTGCTCCACCACAGCATCAGGGGTTCAGAGGCAGTCAATTTGGGCAAAGAAGTGAGGGTCATAGTTCGCGATCAGTGGGTTAACAAGGGCAAGGGAATATGAGCCAATCGAGACCTCCTCGAGAGCCATGCAATAAATGTGGAAGGTATCATTTGGGCGCATGTCGGCTGGGGACCAATGTTTGCTTTTGGTGTGGTATGTCGGGGCATATGATGAGGGAATGCCCACGAAGGGACATAGGGTGTATGGCACGACCTACGGGGTCATTTGTTGCATCATCATCATCGATGCCTTATTCAGGAAGGGGTGCGCAGCCAATGGGTCGTGTTAGAGGTGATAGAGGAGCCACGAGTTCTAGCGGGGCTCAAAATCGTACGTATGCTCTAGCGGATCGACAGAATTTAGAGGCTTCCCCAGATGTGGTTACGGGTACGTTGTCTATATTTTCATTCGATTTATATGCCTTAATTGATCCCGGTTCTACATTATCTTATGTTACTCCATTGGTTGATGGAAAGTTCGAAAGAATACCCGAACTGTTAGTTAAGCCATTTGAAGTGTCCACACCGGTCGGGGAATCTATTATAGCTAGAAGGGTTTATCGAAACTGCATAGTAACTGTTTGTGGTCGTGATACGATGGCTGATCTTGTGGAGTTAGAAATGGTAGATTTTGATGTTATAATGGGTATGGACTGGTTGGCGTCTTGTTATGCCACAATTGATTGCTGCACGAAAAAGGTATATTTCTATTTTCCAAATGAATCAGTCCTTGAATGGAAAGGTGAAATTAGCGCGCCAAGAGGTAGATTTATTTCTTATTTTAAGGCAAGAAGAATGATTTCCAAGGGATATATATATCATTTAGTTAGAGTAAGGGATACAGAAGCGGAGCCACCAACTCTTCACGCTGTTCCGGTGGTAAATGAATTTTCTGATGTATTTCCTGAAGATCTTCCAGGTTTGCCTCTTGAACGAGAAGTAGAGTTTGGTATTGATGTAATACCAGGCACCCAACCAATCTCCATTCCTCCGTATAGAATGTCCCCAGCAGAATTACGAGAATTGAAAGAGCAATTGAAAGATTTACTAGAAAAGGGGTTCATTAGGCCTAGTATTTCCCCTTGGGGAGCACCAGTGTTATTTGTACGCAAAAAGAATGGCTCGCTGAGGATGTGTATTGATTATCGGCAATTGAATAAGGTGACTATTAAGAATAAATATCCTCTCCCAAGAATTGATGATTTATTTGATCAGTTACAGGGCGCCAAGTGCTTTTCTAAGATTGATTTGAGGTCAGGTTACCACCAAGTGAGGGTCAAAGAAAAAGATATACCCAAAACAGCTTTCCGAACAAGGTATGGTCATTATGAGTTTCTAGTTATGTCATTTGGGCTAACAAATGCACCCACAGCTTTTATGGATTTGATGAATAGGGTTTTTAAGCCATTCCTGGATGTATTTGTGATAGTTTTTATAGATGATATTCTAGTTTATTCTAGATCATAAGAGGACCATGCCAATCACTTACGACAGGCATTGCAGACTCTTCGTGATTGTAAGCTTTATGCAAAGTTCTCTAAATGTGAGTTTTGGTTAAAGTCGGTGGCATTTTTAGGTCATATTGTATCTAGTGAAGGGATAAAGGTTGATGCTCAAAAGATAGAAGTTGTGAAGAACTGGCCAAGGCCCACAACGCCTATGGAGATTCGTAGTTTTCTCGGGTTGGCCGGTTATTATAGAAGGTTTGTTAAAGGCTTTTCTTCCATTTCAGCACCCTTAACCAAGCTAACCCATAAAGCATCCAAATTCCAATGGAATGATGCCTGTGAGAAGAGTTTTCAAGATTTAAAGAACAAGTTGATTTCTACACCCGTGTTGGTACTTCCAGAAGGCATCGAAGGGTATACAATGTATTGTGATGCTTCCAGAATTGGTTTAGGATGTGTATTGATGCAGCATGGTAAGGTAATAGCATATGCTTCTAGACAATTGCGGCCACATGAGAAAAATTATCCTACACACGATCTTGAGCTGGCAGCAGTTATTTTTGCTTTAAAGATATGGCGCCACTACTTATATGGGGTTCATGTTGATATATATACTGACCATAAGAGCTTGCAATATATTTTTAATCAGAAGGATCTAAATTTAAGGCAGCGGAGATGGCTTGAACTATTAAAGGACTACGATGTTGATATCTTGTACCATCCAGGGAAAGCAAATGTGGTAGCTGATGCGTTAAGTCGTAAGGCTATGATGGCGCCTATAGAAAGGCAAGGGATGGTTAAGGATCTTCACCAGTTAGCTAGTTTGGGAGTTCGCCTTCTTGAAACTCCGAATAAAGAGCTTATCGTACATAATGCTACGGAATCTTCATTAGTAGCTGAAGTGAAAGAGAAGCAATATGCAGACCCTATTTTATTACAGCTTAAGGAGAACGTTCAGAGTGGTGCGACCAAGGCATTTGAGCTTACGCGAGAAGGAGTACTTCAGTGCCAAAACCGATTGTGTGTGCCGGATATAGACGGGCTAAGAAAGAAGATTATGATAGAGGCAAATTTTTCAAGGTATTCCATTCATCCAGGATCAACCAAAATGTATCAAGATTTGAAAGATATGTATTGGTGGAATGACATGAAGAAGAGCATTGCAGAATTTGTAGCTGAATGTCCAAATTGCCAACGAGTTAAAGTGGAACATCAAAAGCCCAGAGGCTATATGCAATGCATAGATCTTCCAATTTGGAAGTGGGACATGATCAACATGGATTTTGTTACAGGTTTTCCTCGTACAGCTCGGAAATTTGATTCTATATGGGTGATTGTGGATAGGCTTACTAAATCCGCACATTTCTTACCCGTTAAGACCACTTACATAGTTGAAGAATATTTGAAGCTGTATGTTAAAGAAATAGTCCAATTACATGGGGTGCCAACTTCTATTATATCGGATCGGGGAACTCAATTTACCGCAAACTTTTGGAAGTCTTTCCAACGGAGTTTGGGAACACAAGTGAATTTGAGTACAACTTTTCACCCTCAGACGGATGGACAAGCAGAGCGCACCATTCAAATACTTGAAGATATGCTACGAGCATGTGTTATAGATTTTAAAGGCAGCTGGGATGATTATTTACCTCTTATTGAGTTTGCCTACAATAATAGCTATCATTCAAGTATCAAAATGGCACCATATGAAGCTTTATATGGGAGGAAGTGTAGATCACCAATAGGATGGTTCGAAGCGGGTGAAACTCTTATGTTCGGACCGGATCTTGTGTATCAAGCCATAGAAAAAGTCAAGGTGATTCAGCAATGGTTGAAAACAACCCAAAGTCGACACAAGTCATATGCGGATAGTAGAAGAAGAGGGCTAGAATTTTCGTTAGGCGATTGGGTATTTTTGAAGGTATCGCCAATGAAAGGGGTGATGAGATTTGGCAAGAAAGGAAAGTTGAGTCCAGGATATATAGACCCGTATAAGATTATTCGAAGATGTGGGCAAGTTGCTTATGAATTAGAGCTACCCCAGGAACTCTCATCAGTGCATCCAGTATTTCATGTATCGATGCTTCGAAAGTGCATCGGAGATCCGTCCTTTATTACTTCTACTGAAGATGTGCAAGTAATAGAAGATCTTACCTATGAGGAGATGCCTATTGCTATATTAGATCGTCAAGTTAAGAAGATGAGAAATAAAGAAGTAGCATCGGTAAAAGTACTTTGGAGAAATCAACAAAGGGAAGAGATTACATGGGAAGCTGAGGAAGCAATGAAATCTAAGTACCCTCATTTGTTCAAAGATGAAGAGGAAGTTCAACAAACGGAGTTAGAACATTAACAAGTAAGTTTTTGTTTATATATGCATAGTATTTATATGATGATGTGAATGTTAATGGTGGACTTGAACTTGTTTTGGTTGAATAACTACGCTAACATTCGAGGACGAATGACCTAAAGGGGGGAAGGATGTAACACCCCGTATTCAAGTACATGTATTGGCGTATTCAAGTACGTGTATTGGTCTTATTTATATGGAATTAATTTTTTTATTTTATTTATACCGGAATTTGCCCGTCGATGGTTCCATACGAAGGTTATTGAATAAGCTTTCCAACGATATAAATATTTCCAAAAACGGATAAGTTTCGGATATAATCGAGCACGTTCGAAACTATAAAACGGTGGCCGGGATATGGTGAATAGTAAATGTGCAGGAAAATTTCCTGCACACAAACTACTGAGGCCTGCCAGTTTTTTGGGTCAACTTTGAACGATCATAACTCCCTTAATATAATGAACTGGGAGAGCTACGACCTATCAAAAGAAAGATCTTTGAGTCTTCTTTCCAATGCAATTGGTTTCATCCAAATCCAACGTCTGAGTAAGGAGTTTACTTTAGCCTCTCAAAACAGATTTTTAGGGTCAACTTCAAACGATCATAACTCCTTGTACAGGAAGAACTGGGTGGCCTACTTTATATGAAATGAAAAACCTTTGAATTATCTTTCAAACGATACCAATTTTACCCAAATCTGATATCGGAGCAAAGAGTTATGGTCGATCTACTTTAGCTTGTCAAAACAGTCCACCATGGACAGATTCGGATTTACTTAAAATTTTAAGGGCAATATGGTCATTTTCCATCACCTCATGAACGAAAATTGGTCATTATATACATATACTTAGCCTCATATCTATTGTTTATCATCCATTATTGATGAATAAGAAACCCTAGCCAAATTTCAACTTCAATTATCTTGTGATTCAACCGTAGAAAATCCAAATTGATTCCGTAGTTGTGTTCACCGTCTCGAGGGCCTCGAGAAGCACCCCTTATTTGTGCCAACAGGACTTCGAAATCAAAAGGGTCATTTTATGGTAAGGATGCAAATTATGTTGGTGTTATTTATATGGATATGTATATATATGCATGTAAGCATAAGAAGTGTGTTATTTGATTGTTGTTGAAAGATGATTGGGAATCATGTTGGATTATTCTTGTGCATGGTTGGATTATGTTGATTTGTGAAGGGATTTGGTGTGATGATGTGGTATTGAAATGATGATATATATATATATATATATACACATAAACCTATTGTTCAAGTTGGTTTTTGGAATGCTATGCAAATATTGGTTGTATGGAATTATGGAAGAGAATTGTGGTGTTGGGTTGCTAATATTAGATGCCAAACATTTCATTGTAGATAAGTGATTTGTAAAGGCGGGAAGTTGTGTTGAATTGGTATCCGAATCTACGACGAGGTATGTAAAGCATACTCTAACAATGTTCTTTGGCATGAAAACACCAATGTTCCATCAAGTAAGATTCCGAGGTTGTCCAAAAACATGTATTGTTCTACGTTACCAACGAAGTTGTTTCCATCCTATAAAATGTCAAAATGTTTCATTGATATACCAAAAGGCTCCTATTTCATTGTTGTGATATTGATGATTCTGAAACACATTGTTGATGTACCAATGAGTCTTTATTACATCGTTATTGTATAGAAGGTCTATTACTTGGTTCCTATTGATGTATCATTGTTTCAAAGTATCAAAAATGTGGTGGCGACCGAAATAACAATCTCAAAGATTAATTGAACTAAGTGATGGAAGTTCTCTCTTATCGGGTGGTATTCCAAGGGCATAAGCCTAGCATGGGTCGATCCCTATTTACGTGTTTATGGGTGGTATCCCAGGGGCATAAGCCTAGCATGGGTCGACCCCAGTTGATATGTACTGGAGGCAGCCTAATGGTCACAGTACAGTACAGTAATGATTACAAAGATGTTAAGAACGAAGGTAAAGTGATTGAATAAATTCAATGTACAGGTTGTCACAACAGACAGGCTTGTTGATGAAACAAAACTCTTTCAAGCCAAAACAGGCAGGCTTGTTGTTAACGCAAAACCACATCTCATGACGCATCTTATCATTCTTAACGCGTCGCAAAAGCAAATAATGGACCAACTTCCCATTGAACTTGAGATGTTCCGGCAGGTTTCTCAGGTGTACAAAACAGGACCGCTTGAATCTTTTCTTCAAGTCTTGGTCGACAAGAATTTTCTTAAATTCTCGATAAGCAGTCATTCTTGATCTGACCGATATCTTTGTCGGGAAAGATTCGACCTTGTCAATTATCGTTCGAAGGTCATACCGCTCCACGAAAATACACCTTGAAAGATATAGCACGGACAACGAATCATTATCCCCATCATCTCTATTACTCCCACTTCCCTCGCACTCTTCAGTGTCACCACTGACACTCCGCTTGGCAACATCTTCACTAGAATCGACGTAGTCGCTTATCTCCTTTTAACTCTGAATTTGATTCGGACACCGACTCTTCAATTTTCTTTCTTTTTGACACTTTTTCAACTGCCGAAGCTCTTCTTTTTCTACTACTACCAGCGGTATCGTCTTTCTGTTTAGGAATAACATTTTTTTCTTCCCATTTTCAACACAGTCTACACCTAAAGAACAAATCTTCCATTTTCAGTTCATAGACCACAAGTCTATCAACAGAAATAACTCAATGATTAAATGACCCCCCCCCCCCCAAAAAAAAAAAAAAATTAACAAACACCCCACCATTAAACAGTTCATTACATAAACATACAATAATTGAATCAAAATCGAATATGAAAAATATCAAAACACAACAATTGCTAAAAATCAAACTAGTGCACCTAATCAAACTAATTAGCTATTAATATTTCAATTTTCACTATTTCAGCAATCATGTTTTAAAAGAATTTCATACGTCTGAAAATTGAAATATATCTAGGGCATTCTCATTTCATAGACCACGGATCTACGAATAGACCGCGGGTCTACGAAAAGAAACAGGACGTTCAAATCAAAATGTCAAAATAACTCTTTAAAAAATAATTATACCACCATTCAACACTTCGTTGCTAAAAAAACGATTAAATCAAAACACCAAATTCGAAAAAAAAATCCTACATAACTACCAATCGATTAGCAAAAAGAAAAATCATTTAAATGGACCTAGAAATGATCGAAACTCGATTTTAACTAACCTTGCGAAGCGACAAAGCCCCCTTAGCAGCTGCAGATGAAGAACGTACGAAAATGGCGATTTTGGGAGAAGTTGTTTGAAAGCGAGAGTTGGGAATTGAAGAGGAGAGAGAGAGGGTTTTTTTTTTTTGGATATTAGAATAAGTGAAGGGGTTAGATGTATTATATTAAATTTGTAAAGTTGTATAAATGATGAATTGATCCCTTGGCCCACGTGTGGGCCCCATTTTTTCCACTTTTTACACCCTAAACCTAAAAAATAAATCAAAAAGAAATTAAGTGGGTATTTATCAAAATAATTTTGCAAAAGTTCCTCTTTGCCAATTATTCCCTGGTTACTCAGCAGCCTATTGTGTTGTTGGAAACTGTCAAAGTCAATGTGATCAATTGTTAGATAGCACATCAGCCCAACTAGCAGCCGATCGATCACGAACCGGGACGATGCGGAGAATTAATTGATAATTGTCCTAGAGATCAGTGTTGTAGTTTTTAGGGTTGGTGTGGAAAATCAGATGTCCATTGTCACGATCGTAGTCAAAGTCACGACAAAACTCAAACCAAGAATCGTATGAGAGGCATTCAAAGCTTCTTCATCAACCTTGTCTAAGTGCTAACTCCTTCCTGATCTAGTCCCAATAATTGTTGGATTTTGGCATATTAAGGAAAAAATATTAAAGACATAAATTTAATACAACTTTCCATTTTTACCCCAAAAATAACCTTATAATACCTTTTCAAAAATTAATTGATTGTCAAATCATAAGGGTAAATTTGAAAAAATAAATCAATGATTCACTTATTTTGAAACACCAATAGATACCTCAACAATTCACTTATTTTGAAACGGAGGGAGTATTAGATATTGAAAATGACTCTCATTAGTCATTTGGACAAGTCGTACAGGCCATTAACATATTGTGGGGACGGAAAAGACTCAACTTTTAGGGTACATTCAGTAATTATTGTACTATTTCACGTGGTAATAATTTAATGGCTTAAATCATTCGCAGCTTCGTAAAATTATTATAAAAACCTCATTTAGATACCTCAATCCAATCTACCTAATACTTATTCACCTTTACTAGTTAAAATTGATACACATTTTTTGACAACTATCTAAAAATATGAAAATGTTACGAATTAAAAGAAGAAACTTAGCATTTGAGATATTTTACAAATGTCGTAGTTGTTTGGCCATGTTTCATTGTGGAAATAGAATAAAGTACTGTATTTTTTTGTTTTTTAAGTGAAAAATGATATTTAAAAGTTAGAGCTATGTTTGGCCATAAAATAAATTAGAATTATTTTTAAATCTTTGGAGTTAAAAAAAGTGAACATTCTTTCTGTTGTTTTTGAAATTTTTGATTTTTTTCTGAAGTAAAGAAAGTGAAACAAATTTTCTGAAATTTCATGCTCATACACGTTTTTCAAAAGTAAACTCTCAAAGGTAAATAGTAATTTTTATAGTCACACGCTCCTGTAGTCCGTGCCATTAACATATTGTGGGGATGAAAATATATTCTTTCCGTTCGCTTTTACTTGTTAGTGTTTGACATGACATATACATTAAGAAAATATTTATTAATATGACTATTTTATCATGTAATTCTTATTAATTGATAGTTAGAATAATATATCTTGAAAATAATTTTAAAAGTAAGCAATAAATACTAAAGATAATAAATAAATTCTTTTATTGTTCCTTAATATGTGACAATAAAAATTATATTAGAAAAAGCGAATGAACATAATGTACCGTACATTCAGTAATAATTGTACCCTTTCACATGGCAATTAATAATTGAATGCTCATTTTATAGCACGTGACACTAACTTATTGTGATTTGTGGAATCCAGAATCAAAACATGCCATAAAACTGAAAAAAATATCAAAATATGTCATGTATTTAAAATATTACCATAATATGCTTAACTCTCTTAAAAAGAGAGTTATATGTATTATTTTTAACAAAAATTCAAAAACGAAGTTAAAATTTTAGAAAAGTACATAACTTTCTTTTTAAGGTAGTTATGCATTTTTTGTTTACACAACTCACTAAAAAAGAGAGCTATATAATTAAAAGTTACGTAACTCTCTTAAAAAGAGAGTCATCCATTTTTTTCTACATAACTCACTTTTTAAGTGAGTTATATAATAGAAATTACATAACTCTCTTTTTAAGTGAGTTATGCATTTTTTTTACATAACTCGCTTAAAAAGAGAGCTATACAATCGAATTATAAATATAACAAAAATAAGTTACATAGCTTGTTTTTTTCCTCTACATAAATATAATAAAAATTATATAACTCACTTTATAAAAACTTACATATTATGTGAACAATCAATTTATTTTTTTAAAGTTTTATTTTTTTAGAAAGAAGGTCAACTATTACGTAACGGATGGAGTAAAACTCACTGATTATGTGAGTTATTCAAATATAAAATAAGTTTTAAAAAAATGAGTTGTCCATTGAATATAACTCTTAAAATATGTGTGATAAGTGCATAACTTTATTAGTGATATGAAATATGAATATGATGCTAAAAATATATGATTGACAAACGTTTTTTTATGAATATGTCAGCTTTTAGCATAACTCATATATTTTTATTTTTTGGCTTAAGAAAGGGAGGGAGAAAGAGGAGTGATGATGTTCTCCATTATTTCTGGCGCTTAAGGTAGCAATGATAGACGATCTTATCAAATTTAAAGACAGAGAGGAAAAAATCGCGGTAATATTTGAATATTTATTCACTGTACTAAATGGATAACAATACTTATTTAATTTGAAAAATAAATGATAATTTACCCTTATTTATTATTTATCTTTGCTATTAAATACTTCCTATATCCCACAATACTTGTTAATTATATTAAAAATAGATATTTCATACTGATTGTTCAGTTTTAAAAAACAATGAATCATTATCCATTTTTATCTATTTTACCCTTGTTTAAAAATACCACTTATCACTCAATATATTTTTTAAAATATTAAATTTATTATATAAAAAGGTAATATATTTTCTCCATTTGCTTTTATTACTTGTCACATTTTAATTTGACACAATTATCAAGAAAATAATTATCAACCTGGTTATTTTAACATAATTGTTCTATTAATTGATGTGAATAAGCAATTAATGTTGAAGGTAAAATAGAATTTATTTATTTTTTATATATCAAAAATAATAAGAAAAAAATAAAAAATTCAATTAGAAAATAAGTGATAAGTAAAAGCGAAATAAGGGAATAGTAAAATTATTCCATTATTTATTGTTTATTATTTGTTGTTCGAGTTAATAATAGACAATTATTGTTGGACGAAGAAAGTACTATTTATCATTTAATATATTTTTCAAGACATTAGATTTATCATATTCAAATATAATATACTCTCTCCGTTTCGTTTTAGTTGATCTTCTTTCTAAAAATATTTGTTTTAATTTAGTTGTCCATTTGATGAAATCAAGATAATTTTATTATTTTCTACAATACTACCCTTAACATTAAATGACTGAACAAAGTGTATTTACTCAAATTTATATTTTCAAAGCATAATTAATAAAACTAATTTGGTAAAATAAACCCCCTAATTAATACTCCCTTCGTCCCATTTTACCCGTCCCAAATTGGGATGACACAACTATTAAGAAAACAATAATTGGTAATGTAACTTTACCATTTTGCCCCTCTTAATTGTGTCTTGTTGTTAGTTTCAATATTGATGGATGACTAATACCAAAGCACTATTTATATTTTTGGTGTATTTTTAATGGTATTCCTCTTTGCAACATTTTTCAAGAATGCTAATAATAAGGAGTAATCAATTATACTAAGGGTATAATGGGAACAAAAAATTGTCTTGTCTTGATAAGTAAAATAGGACTAGTAAAATGGGACATCAAATTAGAAAATTTAGGACGGGTAAAATGGGACGAAGAAAGTATTTTCTTAATAGGTGTGTCAAGTCCATAGGGCCAACTAATATGAAACGGAAGGAGTAATAAAATAACTTCTATTATTTATTATTTTTAATATATGTATCAAGTAAATCGTGAACATGTATTATTAGATAAATCTAATAATTTTCGTCGAATCTAAGAAAATAAAGAAAACGGTTGTTGAGATGGTGGAGACGTCGTTGGTGAAGTGGTGGCATATAGAGCATGGAGAAAAAAAGACATTAAAACTAAAACCAAAATGTCCTTTACGTACCTGATTTTAGGTGTACTACATATAGTATTAGTGACGGAGCCAGAATTTTCAGTAAGGGGATTCACAAGTGAACAACGAACAAACCGAAGGGGATTTCAAAATTAAATATACATGCATAAAAAATAATTTTAATCATGTAAATATAATATAATTTTCCGTCGAAGAAAATTCGGATAAACCCCTATATAAAGGGTAGCTCCGCCCTTCATAGTATACTCCTATTATGTAAGTAAAGATGACATATAAATTTAGACATAATATCTTTCTAAATTTTGTTAGTCAAATTTATTTTATGGACTTCCTTCGATTTGGATTTGTTTTATGGGCTCAACTAAATGGCCCTTCAGTTCTTCGCGGCAGGAAATTACACTGGCAAAATTTTCTCTGTATACGAAAATTTTCTATCTTCAGTTTTCTGTCCACATCGTCCTTGTGGGAATGAAAGGAGTGGGGAGGGTGGGACTGGCCTGTTACATTGGCTTTGACAATTATCAGGAGCAAAATAGGCTCGTGTGGTTTCACACGCACCAACCAGAGTAATCATAACGTTCGATGACCAATACGACAATACAGACCCTCGGGGTCGGGGGTGCTGGTGCATTACATTGGCCTCGACAGATTTCAGGATAACAAAAGTCACCCGTTGGAACACCGGCCAGACTTGCTGCAACAGAACCGTAGCGGACACGTGAGAATGTCCTAGTCTTTGCCGCAATATTCTGGACATTGGTTTTGGCAGTTATGGTTTGACACAATTTGTCACGCCCCAAATCCCATTGGAGCGGATTGGCACCCGTAGCCGAGGAGGCCCGGGAGAACCCGTTCATAACCTATACTTTCACATTTACATTACTTATGAAAATTAGAAATTTGGGCAGCACTTCGTTGTAAATAGAAGAAAACAGTACCTGTATCAGCCCAACAGACACGCATATATATATATATAAACAATAATTGGCCGTCAGAGCCATCACGTCTATCAACCAAACACTCCTATGGTTGTACAATATGTCTACAAAAGCCTCTACATAGATACACAACTGAGTTAGGGTCGGGACAAACTCCCGCCCACAAAAGACTTTTATACAAATACCAAAAGTACATATAGAAACGACTTGGGATGCCCCGAAACAACTGGAGCTCACCACTATCAACAGAATATCCTGGCTCTTACTGCGGAGGTGTACGACCTGAAGTACCTGTTCCTGCAGGCATGAATACAGGTCCCCCGTGAGGGACGTCAGTACGGAAATATGTACTGAGTATGTAAGGCAGTAAGTATCAAGATGAGATACAAAAGATCAACAGAACCCAGATACCAGTGAATAAACAGTATGAGTAGACCACACTTAAAAGAGCTGATGGGATACCTGCACATTACTTTCATATCATTACTTCCCGTATTCCTTATCAATACATAACATATGTCATACAATGGCCAACTGATCAGTGGTACTAATACAATACATCAGGGACCACCCCTGGAATAGCATATATACATAATCTTTATAATACAATGGCCAACTGATCAGTGGTACTAATACAATACATCATATCATCAATTTAAAATAAAAACATTCCATTTCTTAATTCAATTAATCTTTGAGATTGGTTACTTTGTGGTCACACCTTATAGAACTTGAAACCATGATACCTCAATAGGAAAAACATGTAAATAGGTAATCAATATTATGAAAATGAAGTAGAGAATCATGGATACCTCATTAAACCATTTCGGAGTCAACAATAGTATATGGACATTTTTTTTACTAGCCGGACATCTTAAAAGTGAAAACAAGTTCAATTGGTAGTGTCGAAGATCATATGATGTTATTATGTCATGTGTCGTAGGACAATGTTGGAAGCTTACTTGAGAGTGCCATGGGTCATTATTCATGCCAAAGATTAGATAGAGTATGTCTTACATACCTTGATATAACCACTTCAATACAAGTCCAACTTGACTTCCCGTACTCTTCGAACACTTATCTACAATAAGTCATTTGTGGCAAACTAGTATTAGCAACCAAACCTTACCATTTAGGTATTAATTTCACCAAATAATGTCTAGGAAGTAATCCTTTAACTCATCAATAAGAGTGCTACATACATCCTCTTATACTCTTATTACATTCACATATCATGCATTTTCATGCAATATCCCTCAACATCACTCTTAGCCTTTATTTCCCCTCTTAATCACCATCCAATACCAACGTGATCACTAGGCATACATAACCACTAATATAGTGATATATCACCACAATTCATCCTCCATAATCCAATACAACAACTTCCATAATTTACTACTAACAATTTATACAAAACAATTCATAACTATGTTTCTAGTTATCTTCCAACATCAAGACAATACTCATAATCATTTATCAATACTTATTCATGGATAAGAATCAAGAATAAACAATATTCATACCTTAACAATGAACTCTTGTACTTAGAATCCTCCTTACATAACCATGGGGTGCTTCTCGAAGCTTTCGAGATGGTGAACACAACTACGGAACCAATTCGAATTTTCTACGGTTGAATCACAAAATATTTGAAGTTGAAATTAGGCTAGGGTTTCACCTTCTCTTAATAATTGGATGATATATGATATATATGAGGCTAAGTTTATGTTTATAAAGACCAATTTTCGTCCAAGAGGTAATAGAAAATGACCATTTTGCTCTAAAAATTTAAATAAAATCCGAATCTGTCCCCAGTGGACAGTTTTGACAGGCTGAAGTAAATTGATCATAACTCTTTACTCCGATATCGGATTTGGGTGAAATCAATTGCATTGGAAAGATAATTCAAAGGAATTTCATTTTCATATAAAGTATACCACCCAGTTCTTCCTGTACAAGGAGTTATGGTCGTTTAAAGTTGACCCAAAAATCTGTCCCAAAATTCTGTTTTTTTTTTTATAGGCTGTAGTAAAACGGGTATAGCTCCTTACTCTGACATTGGATTTGGATGAAACCAATTTCATCGGAAAGAAGACTCTCGGAGATTTTCGTCGATATATATCAGCTCACACAGTTCTTTTTGTACAAGGAGTTATGATCGTCTAAAGTTGATCCAAAAAAAATTGTCTAGCTGCAGTAATTTTCCTGCAGATTTACTGTTCACAGGCTTTCCGGCCACCGTTTTGAAATTTCGAATGTGCTCGCTTATATGAAATACTCCTCTGTTTTGGGCAAACTGTATATCGTTGGAAAGCTTATTCCAATACCTACACATACAACTATTGACGGGATACTTCCGAACACCATAAACTTAATTTAACCCATACGCAAGCCTTTAGGACTCCATATAATCGCGATAAGTGTACGAAAAAATTTACGGGGTGTTACACAATTCTAGTATGTTTCTCAACACCAACTCCGGTGACTACAACACTGTCTAGGAGGACAGTATTTTTTACATCCACTTTGAATTTTGATGTCAGCATTGTATGTTTTTGTTTTGTTCAATGCCAAGGGTTTCGTTGAGAGGAAGAGATGATAGATTAGCTCCTTGGTTAGCTGATGAAAACTTTAATTGTAATTAGGATAAAGAACAATAAAATTAGGCTGATTGATCTCATCATTTTTCTATATATAGATGAGGATATATATGAGTGGATTGGTGTATATATATGTTGTGTCATGCTCAAGTATCAACAAGAACAAGTATATTCCCACCAAGTATGTTATGATCAAGTATATAGCAAAATTTTCAGGGGAATACGCTTACGTACGTCACAACTACAGTGACGGTGTTTAATTCGATAGCAATTATTTCACCTACAATGATGGTGTATGTAAATGTGATGGGAACAGGAAATCATATGGACGATTTCTCCAGTCTCTTATCCCCAACCAACAATCCCTTACCAATAGTTTTGGTAGTATAAACATAATTATTCGGAATTTGGCTGGGTTTTAGACAAGAGATCTTTATTTATTATATTAATAATAATTAATAATGCATTTCATATGCATTACAATTACACACGATACATAATCATTCAAACACGATCACCAGTCCGAAAAGAGGAGTAAAAGTACATCCTTAATAATTAATAATGCATTTCATATGCATTACAATTACACACGATACATAATTATTCAAACACGATCACCAGTCCGAAAAGAGGAGTAAAAGTATACATCCTCTAGCATTTAGAGAGCATTGAGGAAGAAGCTTTGAATGCCTCTCATGTTGTTCTTCTTTAGAGTAGTTTTGCATTGACTTTGACAGATTTGAGGATAACAGTATTCTGGTCCGGTTCCACACCAACCCCACATACTACAACACTGTCCACTAGGACATTCTTTACCACTACCTTGTCTTCCGCATTGTCCCTCTCCCTCGGCTAGTTCAAGCTGGCCAAGGATCGTTTCGTTGGCGGGCAAATGAAAGGGATGAGATGGATTGGCTGAGACCTTAAGGAGGAGGAACAAAGCCAGAGCTAAAAGGCTAACTAATGCACTGCTTCCTCTCATTTTGTGGATTGCTATGACATGTAGTCTCGTCGATGTGAGGTATATATAGGGAAAAAAATACTATATATGGTTACTCTTAGGGTGTATTTGTGTGGGGGGAGAATATTTTCCAATTTTCTCATGCTTTGATCAAAATTTTGAAAAATAATTTCTCTAGAAAATAGGTTCTTTAAAAAATGAAGTAGGGAAGACAAATGTCATTAAACCAAATTAATAGTGTCCTTCCCACACTCCAACACACCTTATCTTCACCTCACTAGTTACTCCCATCCCCACCACTCCATCCCACCTCTCTATTTGTCTAGATTATACATAAATATTTTTAGAATAATACTTTTTGTTTGCCTAGAAAATACACACAAAAAAAAGTAGAAACCTGCTAGAAAATAGTTAAATGTAAACTATTTTCATACTGAATACACCTCTCATGGATAATTTTGATAGCGATTGAATTAAAGGATTGAGCAGTATCCGTTATTTCTAAATAACGAGCATGTTATCCAACAAGATCCATTTCTTAAGGGATTAAACAGGAAAATTTGATCTGTTTTAGATGCGGTGAGAATTATATTCTTTAATTTTGTTTGTAATTAATTAACTTCAAAGAGTATTTTTAAACATAATAACGTACATCAAGTTTTTTATATTCAGATATATGAAATGGCTCCTAATTAAATACTTTAACTAAGAGATAAAAGCTTTATAGCCATGATTAATTAAGGAGCCACTAATTAGTGACTTTGGTTTAAATTTGCATATTTTTTCACGGCGGCCACAAAGTATGGCTCCTATTATATATGTTGGTTTTTGGGCAGAATACAAAGATTTCATTACTTTAATTTGTGTCAACACATGTTGAAAATATAATCAATATATCGGAAAATTTTACAAAGGAGAGTCACAACCAACAAAAGTTGTGTGACCCTCCATTAATTTTTTGGCACATAAGTTGTGGGTCCCTATTCTTTAATTTTATAATAAAAGTAATGAATAAAAGAGAGAAAATATATTTATATAATTCATATGGGTCTTAATTGGTAAAATAAATTGTGTTAAATAAATATATATAAAAAAAAGTGAATTGTATGGCTCTTGTATGGAAAACATGAAAGGTAAAAATATAATTTTTTTCTTTATGATTTCATAAAAATCCACGTAAACTTTTTATCATTATTTGAGATAAAAATTACACCAAATTAATAAATAGATCTTATTTTTATTAATAGATATTTCATTCGTTTAAATTTATGATTTCTTTTTAAAATTTTAAAAAAGGCATATTTTTATATTTAGTATAATAATATTTCTCATGAAATATCACAAATGAGATTTGAGAAAGGCAGAGTGCATGCAGACTTTATCAGATGGAGTGCATCATCTTTTTTATTTTATTAATAATTTAATTATAAAATAATATATAATTTTTACTCCCAATTTATAATTTATAACAACATAAATTTTTGGGTAATAAAATACTATATTTTATATCAATTCCAAATTATTTATTTAAATATATATACAGAGTCAAAAATTATACATAAACTAAAATATATTAAATACATGTAAAATTGACACATAGACAATATGCCTTGTTTTTTCAATTTTATAATTAAAATGCAATGAAACTCAATCTATCAATATTTATAAGGATTTTCTTGGTTATAAAATATTAAAATGTGAGTATCTTTTTTTTTTCAGAATAATTTTTTTTATTTATGTTTAAAATTCAATGTTTGACTTTAAAAATAGTTTTGAGTTTGTTTTCCAATAGAATTTACACTTTTATGCCTAAAATGTTAAATACTTATTTTTCTACTAATCTAAACATTGAAATATTATTTCACATATTTATGTGAAAGTTTTGACTCGGTACATATTTAAAAAAATAAAAAAAATTGAATTGAGATAAAATATAGTATTTTATAACCCGAAAATTTGTGTTGTTATAAATTATTAATTGGGAGTAAAAATTATATATTATTTTATAATTAAATTATTAATAAAAAAGATGAAGCACCCCCTCTGATAAAGTTTGCATATACTCTACCTTTCTCAAATCTCATTTGTGATATTTCATGGGAAATGTTATTGTTCTAAATACAAAAATATGTCCTTTTTTAAATTTTAAAAAGAAATCATAAATTTAAACGAATGAAATATCTATTAATAAAAATTGGATCAATACACAAATTTGATGTAATTTTTATCTCAAATAATGATCAAAAGTTTACGTGAACTTTATTGAAATCATAAAAAAAAATATTATATTTTTACCGTACATGTTTTTGCATACAAGAGCCATCTAATTCTCCTTTTTTTATTTTTTTATATTTATTTAACACAATTTATTTTACCAATTAAGACCCATATGAATTATATAAATATATTTTCTTTCTCTTATTCATTGCTTTCATTACAAAATTAAAAAGATAGGGGCCCATAACTTATGTGTCAAAAAATTAATGGAAGGTCACACAACTTTTGTTGGTTATGACTCTCCCACTGTAAAAAATTTCTCGATATATCTATATCTATAATCTATAATTTATATCTATATCTATATCTATATCTATATCTATATCTATATCTATAATTTATAATATATTAAAAGTGTGAAAACTCTTAGAATGATTTGAACTTTATAGACAAATCTATCTTTTCACTATTTTCTTAATTTATTATTTAATTCTTTTTATTATATTAACTAGACTTTCTAAAATATATAGGACTCCTAAAATATATGGTAGGAGAATTAATTAATATTAAAATTTCTACTAGACTCCCTAAAATATATGGGACTCCTAAAATATAAGGTACGAGAATTAATTAATATATTGGGAGGATATAATTGATGCTCATCTAACTTGATTCGATTGCATGTCTAGATTGTGGATACTTGATTTTTTAACCCTCAACTTCTTCAATGTTTTTGTCAGCATAATAGAATTCAACATGTGTGTGTATATATATATCTTATTTGTTTTCATTCAAAATCATTCTTTAGAGTCAAAATTTCTGCTCAAATAAAAATTAATTGGATCGAAATCGAAAATTTGTGATCACTATTATATTTTTTTGGACAAAGAGGACAAAACTCCCCACTCGGAGCAACTTACCCTTTTTGTTGACTGCCACTGTCATTTATGGCAACTGGCTTTATTTTAAATAAATTACTGTTGGCACAGAGACTTCCAAATTTGTAGGTGCCCAGCAACTTTGTCAGGTGTCCACTACTTGTAACTTAAGTTTTTTTTTTTTTTTTTGCTTTTCTAAAATAATTACTCCTAGTACTTAGCTTAATGTGATTCTTATTTAAGTGTACATGGAAAGTACTCTTTGGACCAAGTAAAGGCTAATAATTGTACTAGCTTCCTCGATTTATTTGAAAAGAGAAAAGTGCAACAACTAATATATATATATCATTTTGGTGTTCACGATTTGGTTAAAATTAATTCAAATCGTAAAAATTGAACCAAACCAATTAAGTAAATTGATTTTTATTTGATTTCATATTTTTAAAAATCGTTAATATTTGATTCAATTTTAATTTTGTTCAAAAAACATAAGAGATTATCATATATATATATATATATATATATATATATATATATATATATATATATATATATATATATATATATATATATACATATTAAAAAAAAATCATGTACACATTACATTCTTCTTTTATTATTGATGTTGATTATTAAAATATAATCAATTTTTCAATTATTAAAATCAAATCAAATTATTGATCTTTCATCGAGGGTTTGGTTGTTATCGATTTGGGTTTGATTTTGCTTTGGTTATTAAATACATGAAAATAAAAGAAACGATTCATTCAAAAAGAAAAAGGAGAAAGGACAGAAACGGCACGTCAAATTAAACTATTTCCATGAAAATGATCATGGAATTTAAATTTCACTTTCTAGCCATTTCAATTTACTGGCTTGTTCTATACCGTTTCTACATATCTTCTATACAGTTTCTATATAAATCTTATACATATAAATATTCTAGACGAAAATTATATAATTTTGATATACAATTTATACAATAACTGTACATTTTTTTACACGTTTTATACAATAATTATATAATTTTCATACACTTTCTATATATTTTTTACATGATTTAACACTGGTGTGAATTGGGTTTGCGGCATCTTACCTTCGACTAAGACTGTCTAACGGGCCGGGCCGGTTCAACCCGGAACCGGCCCTCTCATTCTTACCGGGTTCCGGGCCGGTTACGGGCCGGGTTTGGCCTTAACCGGTCCGGGCCGGGCCGGGCTGCACAGTAAAAATATTAAAACCCACCCGGAACCGGCCCACTTAACCCAATCCGGTCAAACCCACTAAAACCCGGTCAAACCCGGTCAAACCCGGTTAAAAACCGGTCAAATATACACTATATACGCTATATACATAATATATACATTAAATATACACTTTTATAGAAGATATATACACGTGTATACATTAAATATACACTTGTATAGAAGATATTAAAATTATAAATCGTTAAATAAAAAAAAATAAAAAACAACGACTATACGTTAAATATACACGTCTATAGAAGATCTATTAACATTCATACACTCTATTCTATGTATATGTAATACTTTAAATGAGATATACTACAATATATATACATTACAATATATATTTGTATAGTTATATACTAATTTATAAAACATATACACATGTATACGTTAAATATACATGTCTATAGAAGATCTATTCACATATATACACTCTATTCTATGTATAGGTAATACTTTAAATGAGATATACTACAATATATATACATTACAATATATATTTGTATAGTTATATTCTAATTTATAAAATATATACACATATATACGTTAAATATACACGTCTATAGAAGATCTATTAACATTCATACACTCTATTCTATGTATATGTAATACTTTAAATGAGATATACTACAATATATATACATTACAATATATATTTGTATAGTTATATACTAATTTATAAAACATATACACATGTATACGTTAAATATACATGTCTATAGAAGATCTATTCACATATATACACTCTATTCTATGTATAGGTAATACTTTAAATGAGATATACTACAATATATATACATTACAATATATATTTGTATAGTTATATTCTAATTTATAAAATATATACACATATATACGTTAAATATACACGTCTATAGAAGATCTATTAACATTCATACACTCTATTCTATGTATATGTAATACTTTAAATGAGATATACTACAATATATATACATTACAATATATATTTGTATAGTTATATACTAATTTATAAAACATATACACATGTATACGTTAAATATACATGTCTATAGAAGATCTATTCACATATATACACTCTATTCTATGTATAGGTAATACTTTAAATGAGATATACTACAATATATATACATTACAATATATATTTGTATAGTTATATTCTAATTTATAAAATATATACACATATATACGTTAAATATACACGTCTATAGAAGATCTATTAACATTCATACACTCTATTCTATGTATATGTAATACTTTAAATGAGATATACTACAATATATATACATTACAATATATATTTGTATAGTTATATACTAATTTATAAAACATATACACATGTATACGTTAAATATACACGTCTATAGAAGATCTATTCACATATATACACTCTATTCTATGTATAGGTAATACTTTAAATGAGATATACTACAATATATATACATTACAATATATATTTGTATAGTTATATTCTAATTTATAAAATATATACACATATATACGTTAAATATACACGTCTATAGAAGATCTATTAACATTCATACACTCTATTCTATGTATATGTAATACTTTAAATGAGATATACTACAATATATATACATTACAATATATATTTGTATAGTTATATACTAATTTATAAAACATATACACATGTATATGTTAAATATACACGTCTATAGAAGATCTATTCACATATATACACTCTATTCTATGTATATGTAATACGTTACATGAGATATACTACAATATATATACATTACAACATATATTTGTATAGTTATATACTAATTTATAAAATATATACACATGTATACGTTAAATATACACGTCTATAGAAGATCTATTCACATATATACACTCTATTCTATGTATATGTAATACTTTAAATCCACTAAAACCCGGTCAAACCCGGTCAAACCCACTAAAACCCGGTCAAACCCGATCAAACCCGGTTAAAAACCGGTCAAATATACACTATATACGCTATATACACAATGTATACATTAAATATACACTTCTATAGAAGATATATACACGTGTATACATTAAATATACACTTCTATATAAGATATATAAACATATACACATGTATACATTAAATATACACTTGTATAGAAGATATTAAAATTATAAATCGTTAAATAAAAAAAAATAAAAAACAACGACTAAGGAGTGAATGAATTTGTGGAATTTTATTGATTGCAAAATGATCCAAAATTTATAATTTACATGAATGAAAAATCTATAAATTATGCATCATTTTTTCCAACTCATTCATGTTAATATTAATTGGAACTTGCATAGGGTAGTCAAAGTCAACGGGGGAAAAACCATGCATTGGACTTGATTCTGCTGAGTTCTCCCGTGAAGTCATAATTTCTTCAAGTTTGAGGTCGTCGTTGGGCTCTGGTTCCATTCCTTGGTTTCTTCTTTCTGCTCTAATCCAATCTCTGAGGCAAACTAAAACATTCATTGCGTTGCTTCCCAATGAGTGTCGGTTGTCTCCAAGCTGCTGTCGTCCCTGACTGAAGGCGCTCTCTGATGCAACGGTTGACATAGGAACATTCAAGATATCTCTGGCTAATCTTGAAAGTACAGGATATTGTGATTCATTATTCCTCCACCAATCCAGCGTGTTGATCCGTCGTCTGCGATCCTCTGGTGGCGTCCGCAGATAATATTTCAGCTCTTCCCGATAAGTTGATGTGTAAGCTCTCTCATCCACACTGTTCCAACAAGTTAAATCATAAAACGAATCAGGAAACCACTATGTGCCGGCCTTTTAGAAGCTGATGGCTCCTCGGGAGGATGAGGAGCGACAGTTGGAGTGATATTTGTAGGTACGGCTGAATCAAATAAATCAGCATAGTGATTATATAATTTTTCTATATAATCTTTTGCATCAGCCGTAGCCGTCCACAAATCAGGTTGTACTTGTTCAGAATCATGGTTAGTATTTATTTCTAAGTTAGTATAAATAAGAGTACTAAAGTGACACATATGATTATATTTCATGCACGGATTTAACATAGCAACAACCAAGTAAATAGGGGGAATCGGGAAGAAATATTTTTTAAATTTCGTAAACATAGCGCCAACAGCTTCTTTATAACCTTCTTTATCTTTATATTGTCGGAGCAAACCAGAAATATCGGCTATATATGCCAAAATATTACAAACAGTAGGATAGTATGCACCGGAAAATTCAACCGTAGCTACATAAAAATTTTCTAAGAACTTAACAAGATCATTAATTATAACCCAATCAGAATTATGTAGCATGCAATCAGCAGAATCAGCAAATGAACCACAATGTTGGTTAAAAGCTAGTGTAATAGGAATTCTATATTTATAACAAGTTTTTAAAAATTCATACGTAGAATTCCATCTAATATCAATTTCCTCAGGCATCAAAATCGGTGCAAGTCCATTTTCTTGACATTTAACTTTAAATTCTTTAATTCTAGATCTACGATTATTTCCTTGAATAAAACCAACAGCAAGACGAATTTTTTCAATATAAACCTCAAAAAAGTCAAGACCATCTTTTACAATTAAATTATATATATGACATGCACACTTAACATGAAAAATTTCAGGAAAGGGCGGAGATAGCGTAGATTTTATTTTTGTTATAGCAGTCTTGTTGTTAGAAGCATTATCAAAAGCAATACATAAAATTTTATTTTCTATACCATAATATCCGGCAATTTTAATAATAGAATCAGCAGTAAATTGTCCAGTATGTTTCCGATTTTCATCATATAAAAAAGCAAGAATACGTTTTTGCATTATGAAATTACTATCCATCCAATGACAAGTAACGGTTAAATAATCATTTTTATTTACAGCACGACCAAGATCGGAAGTTAGGGACAATCTACATTGAATATTTTTTAAGAATGTTGATAAATAAAAATAATATTGTGAATGGAGTCTAAAAATATCAGACCGACAAGTAGTTCTAGGAATACCATTAAACATAGGATTATAAATTGCTTGTATATAACGAATAAAGGCATCAGAAGAAGGAAAACTAAAAGGCAAACAACCCACAGCTACCATTTTAGCTATTTCTTCTCTGTCCCTCAATTTATTATACTTTTTCGCTACTTGACCGGTTGTTGGGTCCATTCTAGTTTGCGTTGACCCACCAACATCCCCACCACCTTTTGCAATATTGAACTCTCTAGTGTGATCTTCAGCTATATGTCTCATTAACGTACCCGTACCCCCTTGCTTACCGCCACTTCTATGCTTATATTTTTGTTGACAAATATTGCACTGCACCTCAATATCTGATATACGTTCAAAAAATTGCCATGCAATACTAGTTCTTTTACGGGGTTTTGGGGCACTGGGAGGACGGGAAGGGAGATTAACTGATTCAGATCTAACGTTAGCATGTCCTACTGCGGGTGTTTCAGCAATATTTTCATCATCTTCGTCTACATTAACTGCATCTACTTCATTTTCTTCTTCTATACCGTAATTTTCCTGAAATTCTACATAATCCATATCGTGAGCACCTACACCTATTTCTTCCTCAAAAGGTGTACCAAGCGGTACCGGAGACGAAGTCACACGGGTATATCTATTACTTGAACTACCTCTACCGCTAGTAATTCGCTTTTTACTACCACTACCGCTTCCGGGACAAAAATTTCTAACACCTTTAGTAGCGAGGTTTTTTAATTTATCCATAATATAAATTAAATTAAACTAAAAATATTCAAAATACACAAATATAATAAAATTAAATATTAAACAATTAATACAATAAATAAAAATTAAACGTAAGAGATGGAACGACAATACCAAATTTTGGAAGTATCCGAAGATTGCGACTTTAGAAACTTCCGCTCGTACTTTGTAAACGAAAAATTAAAAATTTAAATTGAACACTTTAAGAAATTAAATATATTGAATATTTGAGAATTGAGAATTGAGATTTGAGAGAGAATGAGATTTGAGAGAGTGAAAAATTGTGTGAGAAATGATTTGAAGATGTAGGGTATTTATAGATTTATTTTAGGGATTAAAAAATATATATATATTTTTTTTTTTTTTTTAAGTTAATGGGCCCAAACTAGCCGTTTGGACCCAAAAACGGTAATATAGCCGTTGGGCCAACGGCTAGTTTGGCCCAATAATTATTTTTTTTTTTTTTAATTCCGGGCCGGGCCGGTTAACCGGCGGGCCTGGACCGGGTTGGTCCGGGCCGGGTTAACCGGGCCCAGTTTAAAAAAAAAACTGGACCGGAACCCGGAACCCTAAAGCCCTAGGGCTTACCGGGCCGGGTCAAACCGGTCCGGTTTGATATGTAGGGCCGGTTCGGGCCGGTTCGGGCCGGGCCAGCCCGGCCCGTTTGACAGGTTTACCTTCGACTCCTAAAGTGTTAATGATTACTTTTTTTTTCTATTTCTTTTATTAATGTTAAAATTTTACGAATAATTGCAGAATTTTTACAGTAGGATTCAGGAAAAGACTATCAGCTAACATGAAGCTTGAGTAGACTTCTACAACAACTATCACAAAAAAAATTTATACGTACAACCCAAAGTCTCTCGGCAAGTTATTTGCAAGAACCAGCACTTGACGTTGGTCTTTTAGTCAAAATACTTCTAGATTATGATCTTTAGTAATGTGAGGTAATGCTTTTCTGCACTACTAAAAAAAAAAAGGAAAATCGACCATATGTAGTCGATTTTTCTGCATTTGCGATCAAAAAATCTATCAAAATGTGTGGTAAAAAATGGATTAGTTGTCAAGAATTTAAAGTTAAATGTCAAGAAAATGGATTTACATCAATATTGATGCCTGAGGAAATTGATATTAGATGGAATTCTACGTATGATTTTTTAAAAACTTGTTATAGATATAGAGTTCCTATTAAACTAGCTTTTAACCAACATTGCGGTTCATTTGCTTATTCTAGTGATTGCATGCTACATGATTCTGATTGGGTTGTAATTAATGATCTTGTTAAGTTTTAAGAAAATTTTTATGTAGCTATGGTTGAATTTTCCGGTGCTTATTATCCTACTGTTTGTAATATTTTGGCATATATAGCCGATATTTCTGATTTGCTCAAAGAATATAAAAATAAAGAAGGTTATAAAGAAGCTGTTGGTGCCATGTTTACTAAATTTAAAAAATATTTTTTTCCGATTCCCCCTATTTACTTGGTTGGTGCTATGCTAAATCCGTGCATGAAATATAATATGTGCGACTTTAGTACTATTATTTATGCTAACTTAAAAATAAATAGTAACAATGATTCTGAACAAGTACAACCTGATTTGTGGACGGCTATGGGTGATGCGAATAAATACATAGAAAAATTATATAATCACTATGCTGATTTATTTGATTTAGCCGTACCTACAAATATCACTCTAACTGTCGCTCCTCATCCTCCTGAGGAGCCATCATCTTTTAAAACGCCGGCACATAGTGGTTTTCTTAATTCCTTTTATGATTTACCTTGTTGGAATAGTGTTGATGAGAGAGCTTACACATCAAGTTATCGGGAAGACCTGAAATATTATCTTCGGTCGCCGCCAGAGGATCGCAGAAAATGGATCAATACGTTGGATTGGTGGAGGAGTAATGAAACACAATATCCTGTGCTTTGAAGATTAGCTAGAGATATCTTAAATGTTCCAATGTCAACCGTTGCATCAGAGAACGCCTTTAGTCAGGGACGACAGCAGCTTGGAGACAACCGACACTCATTGGGAAGCAATGCAAAGAATGTTCTAGTTTGCCTCAGAGATTGGATTAGAGCGGAAAGAAGAAACCAAGGAATGCAACCGGATCCGAACGACAAGCAGAAACTTAAAGAAATTATGTATTCACGGGAGAACTCAGCAGAATCAAGTCCAATGCATGGTTTTGCCCCCGTTGACTTTGACTATCCTATGCAAGTTTCCGTTAATATTAACATGAATGAGTTGGAAAAAATGATGCATAATTTGTAGATCTTTCATTCATGTAAATTATAAATTTTGGATCATTTCGCAATCAATAAAATTCAACATTCATTCACTCCTTAGTCTTTACTTTGTAATTTTTTCATTTAATGATTTAAATTGAATTTCTAATTTAAATTAAAAACTTAATTCTAATATATTATTAATTTACTACCAAGTATTACTAATTTATTATATTAAGTAGCATATGTTTTGTATATGTGTGTATATATCTTCTATAGATAGGTATATTTAATGTATATATGTGTATATGTTTTACAAATTGTATATATATTGTAGTGTTTATATATATATATATATATATATATATATATATATATTTATTTATTTGTAGACACCTAATTTCGTCCCTCCCCGATGTCGTTTTACCCATTTTTTTTTATTTTTTTTTATCCTACCGTCTACCCTCACCCATGTTATTATACCCTCACAAAATACAAAAAAATAATAAACAAATAATAAAATAACTAACCCTATCTTATCCTAACAACCTACCCAATAAAAAAATAACAACTCACCACTACCCCCTACCCCACGTTACCCCACCCCCCTCTCTTTTTTCTTGTCCAAGAAGAAAGGATTCAATATATACATACCCTCATACACACAAAAGGGAGAGGAACAGAGAGTAACAACAAAAAAAAAATCATCAGCTCTTTATCTCTCTACACTCTACTCTCTCTCTTCCTCTCTTAAAAATTGAACTTCCGCCGCCACCTCGCCGCCGGCCGGCGATACCACCGTCCGACCAACGACGGTGACGATAACACTGCTCCCACTCTCGATCTCTCTCCTCTCTCCGGCAAAGCTGCCATCCGTCAAACCTCCCTCCGTTCGCCGGCGAAACAACCAATCGCCGCCTTCGCTCAGGACCACCGCTCCTCCGTCCGGTCAACGACGACAGTCAGCCCGTCGCTGCCTTCGCTCCGACCGATGCAGTCTCACGACCAAACCCGCCAGATCTCCGCCGCCGTCACGACCAAACCCGTCAGATCTCCGCCACCGTCTGACCAACGACGGCGGCGATAACGCAGCTCCAACCGCAGCTTTCTCCTCTCTCCCTCTCCGGCGATAACGCCGCTCCAACCGCAGCCTCCTCCTCTCTCCCTCTCCAGCGATAACACCGTCAACACCAATCCCCGAACGACAGCCCATCATAACCGGTCAGCCGCCGCAGTTCTCTCCGTCATCGGAGCTCCCCGGAGCTCGATCTGCGTTTGGTTTTTTGGTTTCCTGTTGTCTTTTGTTGATTTTAGTTTCGTCTATTTCATGGTTCGACGTCGATAGTGGATTTCGATTCGCCTTTATCGAATCTCGTCGTCGTTCTTGGTTGGGTTTCGTATAGTAAAATTTTTATTCACGGGTTTTTGAGCTGTCCGGTTATTATTTTAATACCGAGTTTGGTTTGCTCATTGTGAGGTTCTCCGGTCGAGTATTTTGGTCTTCGGATTTTTTTATTATCGACAAGGATCAATTTCATCGAGGTCCATTTCTTCTAACCGAATCTTTAATTTATTTTGACTTTTATTGATGTTGTTGGTATGGATGATTTATTTGTTGTGTGTCTGGTTTGAATCTTCGTTATTTGTGTTGTGTTTGATGTTGGTTGCGAATTTTGAGACGTGATTTAATAATCGAAGCATGTTGTAATTATTGTGGTTAAAAAATGGGTTTTTGGGTGAGAATTAAAAACTTGACATAATTGGCGATTTTGGTTAGTTTGATTTCCTTGTTCGTATAACTTGAAAGGAACGTTAATTTGATTTTGGTAGTAACATGATACATCGATCGGAATAGGCAAAACGTAGGTCGGGTAGGCAAATCTAGAGATTGTGGGTTGATTGAATGGTTGAAATTTGATTGAATGGTTGAAATTTGATTGAATGATTTGATTTTATCATTTTTTGAATCAATTGTATAATTTATCCGGGGAATGCCCCGAAGAATTTGTATCGATTTATCCGGGGAATGCCCCGAAGTAGCATGTACGCAAAGGAGGCTCGTGATCAAGGCCCGAAACGCCGGGTGGAATTTAGTTTAGGATCAGTTTAGAATAAAATAGGTTTTATATTTCAGCACCTCTTTTATTTTGGATTGTATAATTTGGACTGAACATTATTTCGGCTTGTTTTTGAATTTTGTGTGATTTATTTGTTTGCTTGTTTTGTGTGTTTTATGTGGTTTGTACATTTGTAATGCCAAATTAGCCGATACGATCCACCAGGCGACCGTGGTCGAACCACGGGATCGAGGGGTGCCTAACACCTTCCCCTCGGTCACCAGAATTCCTTAGCCGGAATCTCTGTTCGCAAACCAGTTTAAGAGTCAAATGGTTCCGAAAAGGATTTTTCAAAGGTGACTTGGCACACTGAATTATGCCAAGTGGCGACTCTGAAATAAAAAATATAAATAGTCCTTTTTCGAAACAAATTTTCATCTTTGTCACTTTATAATAAAAACCCTTTTATATAAATCGTTTGGAATACGTAAAAAAAAAAGGGTGTGACAGCTCTGGCGACTCTGCTGGGGTCGTTTCAGAATTCGAGCTTATTTTTGAGTCGTATCGGCTTTGTTTGACATTACGAGTGTATAAGCATTGTTTGTGATTATTGTTTTGTTATTGTTTTCACTTTTGTGCATTTTTGTGCTCTTTGTTTATAGTATTTATCCTATGTGTTACCGCTTTATATCTGTCATCATGAGTCCATCCCCCCGGCCTTCTTTCTGCAACAAGTCTCGGAGCGCACGTCGTGCGCACGAACTCTAGTTGAGTCACCTTTATTTTAGGGGGGAGCCGTTGGATGTATGGAGTAGGTGGAAAGCAAAGCAGCCACTATCGACCATATGCTCCCCCGAACGGCCTTGTTAGTAAACCACAACCTAGGTCAGCCTTTAGGTCATTCTTATGTGCATCATATTGAGACCTAGCGAGGCCCACACGGTCCTTTGTAGGAAACTCACCTTTAAAGCATCCCTATGTGCTAAATGTTGCATCTTTGAGAGTAACGTGGTCATTTGACGGACCGATTTGGGGAAAACATGTGTTAGAAGTAAAGTGTGAAAAAAAAAGAAAAAAAAAAGGAAAAAAGTGAGTCAAAAAGAATGAATCAAAAGGAGTGTCGTAGTTTATTTTAGAGTTCTTTATGGCTTTTGTTCTTCACGATCCCAAAACTCAAAAAGATTTTTTTTACGTTTTGCATTTATATTCTCAAAGTACCGTAAGTTCAACAAAAAAGAAAAAAAATGAATGAAAAAAAAAGAGGGTTTTGTTTGCCTTGTCTACTTATTTGTCAAAAACAAAATACCAAAAAGATTTTTTTTATAATTGGTGGTGTCAGTCTTAGTTGAAATGTCTAGTTGAAAATCCAAAAAGTTTTCACTCGTTTGTTTTTGGTTGTCTCTTAAGTTAGGGTCAATTTATTAGTTAATCGTTAAGTGTCCAATCTGGACGAACTACGCACCCCTGATTCTCCTCTCTCGGGAGTGAGATACGTAGGCAACCTATTTTAGGTTCGGGGATCTTATTTCAAAAATTCAAAAAAAAATTTCTTCACTCTTCATTTAGAGTAGGTGTCTCATGTACATCTCTAAAAGAAAACTACAAAAAGATTTTTTTAATAGTTTCAAGTTTCATTTTCCTATGAAATTCTAAATCGAAAACCCAAAAAGATTCTTCTTTGGTAATCATAGATTCCATTTTTGTATAGAGATTTAAACCTAAAAGAAAAAAAAAAGATTTTCATCAATTCTTTTGACACTTTGTTTCAAGAAAGAAAAAGAGTTTAATTGGCCATTTTGGCAAAACTGCCCGAACTACGCAAGATCTGATTCATGTACAACATGATACGTAGGCAACCTACTTTTGGGTTCGATCTAATCATTTTGTTTCGTTGTTTTTCATTATTTTTCCTCTTTTAAAGAAAAAAACAAAAGCCATAAAGAATAATAAAATAAAGGTAGATAACGAGAGAAGTGGAAATAATAGAGATGGATACGAAAAAAATAAAATAATAATAATAAAAAAAGAGTGTAGATAAAAATTGGGATGATGTTGAAATGACCTCGCTACCCTCAAAAGCTGGTAGAAATGAACATGAATTTTGGATAATTTTACCAATGTGACTCTCATGCTTGTTGTGCGCCCTAATCCTAACGGATGTCGTCTTTGATGAGCATGTTCTTTCAGATAACAGTGGTAGGTTTACAGCACTCTGGCTAGTCACCCATACTTCACTAGATCCAAAGCAAAGTTTGTCATGGCTAGCAGGGAGATTGAAAATTCGCTCATTGACCCGGATCAGGATCACAGGGAAGAAAGTTCAGAACACAATGATGAGGTAGTAAGGCTCAGGCAACAATTGATAGATTTGCACCGGGCATGGGCCAGCGGAATGCCTCCTCCTCCGCTCCCTGAAGGTCTTGGGAATATCTCTAACTGCCCACTGCTCTCTCAGGCACAATTCTCTGTTCCTACTGAGTCACCTGAGTATGCGCCAGGATTCACACCGCAACATTATTATCCTGGCAGTTCTGATGTGCCTTTGGCAGCTCCCCAATCAAGACCCGCTGCTCAGCCAGCGCCACCAACCACACCGGTAATCGTGGCTCCGCCGCCACAAGAAACTCCAATATATGATGTGCGTCCCGGAATGAGGCTTCCTAGGTCTGCCAGTGAGCCAGTACTGAAGGTTCCAGATAATCAGTATTATGCCCCGGAGCCTACCTTGCAAATGAATAAACCGTATGGGTACACTCAGCCGCCTGTATTTCTATTTGATACGGAGAAACCTGTCGCAACAGAGGAACAAGATATCATAGCTCGAAAATTGAAAAGTTTAGAACAAGCTATGAGGAATTTGCAAGGAATCGGCGATTATAAAAGTGTTTCCTATAAAGATCTGTGCATGTTCCCAGACATCAACCTGCCCCCCGGTTTTAAGATGCCTAAGTTCGAGAAGTACGCAGGGTACGGTGATCCCGTTGCACACTTGAGACGTTATTGCAACCAGTTGAGGGCTGCAGGAGGAAAGGAAGAACTGCTCATGGCCTTCTTTGGTGAGAGTCTTTCAGATCTGGCTTCAGAATGGTTCATCGATCGGGATATCGATAAATGGAACAGTTGGGATGATTTGGCTTCTGAATTTGTTCAACATTTTCATTACAACATCGACTTGATTCCGGATGAAAAATCTTTGGTCAACATGAAGAAGGAAAACACTGAAGGTTTTAGGGAATACGCGATAAGGTGGCGTGAACAGGCCGCCAGGGTAAAGCCTCCGATGAAAGAAAGTAAGTTGGTAGAGGTTTTTATTCAGGCACAGGATGAGACTTATTTTCAACATTTACTCCCGGCAATGGGAAAGTCTTTTATTGAAGTCCTCAAAATGGGGGAGATGATAGAGGACGGAATCAAGACCGGACGAATAGTGAGTTTTGCCGCATTAAAAGCCACCACACAAGTGATTCAAGGTGGATCTGGCGCATTTGGCGGTAAAAAGAAAAAAGAGGACGTGGCGACTGTTGTAGCTGGAACCCATTCCTATCCCAAAAGACCACCTCGCCCCTATCCCCAATCCCAAGCCCAAGCCCAAGTCTACGCCCAAGCTCTATATATTCCTCCCCACCATTACTACCCTCCACAAAACCCTTTATATTCCATTTCACCACCCCCTTACCCAGTATATAACGCGCAGCCATATGCCCAAACCCCTTCTTACGTGCAGTGAAGCGCGTAAACTCCATAAAATCGCCCATTCGCTCCACCAAATTACCAAAACCCTTCCAGACCCAGTTTTCAACCTAGGCCCGAGTATAGGAAGGAGAAGGCGGTCAAAAATCAATTCACACCTCTTGGGGAGTCATATGCTAGCTTGTTTGATAGGTTGAGAAAGTTGAAGGTTTTAAGCCCAATTCAAGGAAGGCTTTCAAATCCACCACCTAGGAATCTCGATTATTCTTTAAGGTGTGCGTACTGTTCTGATATGCCAGGCCATGATATCGAGAAATGCTGGCATTTAAAGAGAGTTGTCCAAGATTTAATTGACACAAATCAGATGCTGGTCCAGGCTCCGGATGGTCCAAACATTAACCAGAATCCGCTGCCAACCCATGCTGAAGACAATATGTTAGAATTGATATATGATGGGAAAGAGTCTTCGAGGGGTTATAAGCCTATTGTCAAGATACAGACCATTGAGGAGAAATCGGTGAATGTAGCGGAGTCTTTGAAAGCAATGTCATTGAGCCAGGAAAGAATGAGAGAAGATAAAGCCTAAGAAAGCACAAAGAAGCCCCTGATCACAGTATAAGGCGCCAAAAGGTATGTTGATTCAAGTCAGGATAAACCTAAGTTGACGGTGGTGGGAGCTCTGAGTCAGCCCATCTTGACGGTGAAAGGAGCACTGACAACGGCTATTGTCCTCAAACCGGTGACCCAACCTCCGATAGTTGATACGAAAAGAATTCCCTGGAATTATGGGCGGACCGTGATGACCTATCATGGAAAAGAAGTAGTGGAAGATGTAAATGAGGTAGGGGGTTTGACTAGGTCAAGAAGATGTTTCGTGCCTGAAAGCTTAAGAAAGTCCAAGCCAACGGTGAGTGGACCGTCATCTATCAAAAAGCCTATCATCGAAGAAGAAGCCGAAGAATTTTTGAAAAATATGAAATTGCCAGAGTATTCAATATTAGACCAGTTGAAGAAAACCCCTGCTCAAATTTCCCTTTTATCTTTGCTGTTGCACTCCAAGGAGCACCGTGATGTTTTACTGAAGGTATTAAATGAAGCATATGTTCCAAGGGAGATTACAATCAACCAGCGTTAGAAAATAGTTGGAAAAATCTTTGAGGTCAATCGGATCAGCTTTTCTGACGATGAATTGCCTATTGAAGGTACAGGGCATAACCGGGGCCTTTACATTACAGTAAAGTGTGAAGATTTCTATGTCACTCATGTTATGATTGATGGAGGTTCAGGTGCAAATATTTGCCCTATTTCTACTTTGCAAAAGCTGAATATTGGTGTTGAGAGGATCAGGTCCAACAATGTATGTGTCAGGACTTTCGATGGTGCAAAATGGTGAAATAGAACTAGTGTTGACCATAGGGCCTGTTGAGTTCGCCATAGAGTTTCAAGTATTAAATGTAGACTCCTCTTACAATCTGTTGTTGGGAAGGCCGTGGATCCATAAGGCCAGGGCGGTTGCATCTACACTACACCAAATGATTAAGTTTGAGCATGACAGACAAGAAATAGTTATTCATGGTGAAAGAGATTTGTCAGCCTACGAAGATTCTCCCTTGTCTCTTATTGAAGCAAATAACGTAGAGGAGACATTCGTCTATCAAATTTTTGATACAGTGCCAGTGAATCGTATCCTTGAATGACAGGCTATACCGGGACCGCAATTGTCTTCTGCTTCTATCATGGTGGTGAGTGAACTTTGGAAATACGGATTTGAGACAGGAAAGGGTTTGGGAGCGTCTCTGCACGGTATAGTTCATCCCATATGTCCGAGTGAGAATGTGGGCACGTTTGGTCTGGGATTTGAGCCTACAGCTGAAGATCTGAAGAAAGCCAAGGGAAGGAAAAAGGAAATATGGTCACTCCCTCGCCCAATGCCACTACTCAGTGAATCATTTGTTAAGAGCGGTGTCACGAAGCATGTGGAATTTGAGGTTGAATTGGTTGATGACTTCCAGAACCTTTGTATGGAAGTTGATATGGTCGAAGCAGGAGAAGGTACCAGTATGGCAGACGTACAATTCATAGGTCCAGCTGTCCTGCTCAATAATTGGGAAGTCACTCCTCTCCCCGTCAGGAGGGAGTTTTGGTAGTTTATTTTGTTTTTTCTTTCTGTTTATCCGAGTTATTTCAGGGTTGTAATTCGGATTTTAGTTTGTTTATGTTATGTTGGCATCTGTGTTTAAACCATTCTATCTTTTTATTTAATGAAATGCAATGTCCCTTTTGTTTTGTGTCTAATATATTTTATTTTTCTTTTCTTACACAGTTCTTTTTATTCTGATTCTAATGACATGACATGCATGCGGAATTTTCAGCCTGATCTTAAAATCCAAACTAATCAAGATGTAATGAAGCGAGATGGGGAATATAATGAAGAAGGAGCACTAGAAGAAATAAGCAAAGAGTTGGAACAGTTTGAAGACAAACCGAATCCTAATTTGAATGAGACTGAGCCAATAAATCTAGGGGATCAAGAAGATGTTAGGGAAACTAAAATCAGTGTACATGTTTTGCCACAGCTAAAAGAGGGTATGATTCAAGCATTAATTGATTATAAGGATGTTTTTGCATGGTCTTATGATGATATGCCCGGTTTAAGCACAAAATTAGTGGCTTACAAGTTGCCAACTGATCCCGCGTTCCCCCCTGTCAAACAGAAGTTGAGGAAGTTTAAAACAGATGTAAGTATTAAAATCAAAGAGGAAATCATGAAACAACTTGAAGCCAAAGTAATTCGAGTGTCTCGTTATCCCATGTGTTTATCCAATGTTGTTCCCGTACCAAAGAAAGATGGCAAAATTCGAGTGTGTGTTGATTACCGCGATTTGAACAGAGCAAGTCCGAAAGATGATTTTCCACTGCCCAATATCCACATTTTGTTAGACAACTGTGCTAAACACGAGGTTGCCTCTTTTGTGGATTGCTATGCCGGATATCACCAGATCATTATGGATGATGAAGACGCAGAGAAGACGTCTTTTATCACACCATGGGGAACTTATTGTTATCGAGTGATGCCGTTCGGTTTGATGAATGCTGGAGCAACATACATAAGAGCCATGACCACTATGTTTCATGACATGATGCATAAGGAGATTGAGGTCTACGTGGATGATGTGATTATTAAGTCAAAAAGTCAGGCCGACCATGTTAAAGATTTAAGAAAGTTCTTTGAGAGGATTCGCAGGTATAATCTCAAACTCAACCCGGCCAAATGTGTATTTGGAGTTCCATCTGGAAAGCTGTTGGGGTTTGTAGTCAGCCATCGGGGAATTGAATTGGATCCCTCAAAAATCAAAGCCATTCAGGATTTGCCCCCGCCCAAGAATAGGACGGAGGTGATGAGTTTGCTTGGTAGGCTGAACTACATTAGCAGGTTTATTTCTCAGCTCACAACCACTTGTGAGCCCATATTCAAGTTGTTGAAAAAGAATGCTGCGATAAAATGGACTGAAGAATGTCAGGAAGCGTTTGATTGAATCAAAAGATATTTGTCAAATCCGCCTGTGTTGGTACCCCCAGAGCCTGGTAGGCCTTTGATCTTATATTTATCAGTCATGGACAATTCTTTCGGTTGTGTCCTGGGTCAACATGATGTCACAGGCAAAAAGGAGCAGGCTATTTATTATCTTAGCAAGAAGTTCACCGCATATGAGGCCAGGTATACTCTTCTTGAAAGGACGTGTTGTGCCCTAACTTGGGTAGCACAGAAGTTGAAGCATTATCTCTCATCCTACACTACTTATCTCATCTCCCGCATGGATCCTTTAAAGTATATCTTTCAGAAGCCTATGCCGATAGGTCGATTGGCAAAGTGGCAAATATTACTTACCGAGTTCGACATCGTATATGTGACTCGAACCGCCATGAAACCCCAAGCCTTGGCAGATCATCTTGCTGAGAATCCCATCGATGAAGAGTACAAGCCATTAAAGACATATTTTCTTGACGAAGAAGTGTCGTGTGTCGATGAAGTCGTTATAGATGCTGATCCAAGTTGGAGGTTATTCTTTGATGGAGCTGTCAATATGAAAGGAGTCGGAATAGGTGCGGTTCTTATCTCTGAATCGGGACAATATTTCCCGGTAACAGCACAACTTTGATTCTACTGTACTAACAATATGGCAGATTATGAAGCCTGCATTCTTGGTTTGAGGTTAGTTGTTGATATGGGAGTCCAAGAATTATTGGTATTGGGAGATTCGGATTTGCTCGTCCATCAGATTCAAGGTGATTGGGAGACGCGAGATTTGAAGCTCATCCCGTATCGACAATGCTTGCAGGAGCTATGTCAACGGTTTGTATTAGTAAAATTTAGGCATATTCCAAGGATTCGTAATGAAATTGTTGATGCTTTAGCCACTCTGTCTTCAATGCTTCAACATCCTGACAAAGCCTACATCGATCCAGTGCATATACAGAGTCTTGATCAGCATGCTTACTGTAATGCAGTTGAAGAAGAGCTCGAGGGAGAACCTTGGTTTTTGGATATCAAGCGGTACATTCAGTCAGGAGAATACCCAGCATATGCTACCAACGATCAAAAGAGGACTATTAGGCATTTGGCTAGTGGATTTTTCTTAAGTGGGGGAATCTTGTATAAGAGGACCCCAGATCTGGGACTTTTAAGGTGTGTAGATGCAAAAGAAACCTCGGCAATAATGGTTGAAATACACTCTGGAGTATGCGGGTCGCATATGAACGGTCATGTCTTGTCAAAGAAGATTCTTCGAGCAGGTTATTACTGGCTTACTATGGAAAGGGATTCTATTCAATTTGTTCTAAAGTGTCATCAATGTCAGGTACACGGTGATCTGATACATTCTCCTCCTGTTGAGTTGCATGCAATGGCCGCTCCATGGTCGTTCGTGGCTTGGGGAATGGATGTGATTGAACCGATTGAGCCGAAGGCATCAAATGGACATAGATTCATTTTGGTAGCCATTGACTACTTTACAAAGTGGGTGGAAGCAGTAACTTTCAAGTTAGTGACAAAGAAGGCTGTGGTAGATTTTGTTCATGCCAATATCATTTGTAGATTTGGAATTCCTAAGATGATCATTACAGACAATGCTGCCAATCTCAATAGTCATTTGATGCAAGAAGTGTGTCAACAGTTTAAGATCGCACATCGAAATTCTACTCCATATCGCCCAAAGGCCAATGGTGCTGTAGAAACCGCTAATAAAAATATAAAAAGATACTGCAAAAAATGGTACAAGGTTCTAGACAGTGGCATGAAAAGTTGTTGTTTGCATTTCTAGGTTATCGCACCACTGTTCGCACTTCAACAGGGGCAACTCCATATGTATTAGTGTATGGGACAGAAGCAGTCATCCCTGCAGAAGTTGAAATTCCCTCTCTTCGAATCATTGTAGAAGCAGAGATTGATGATGACGAATGGGTAAAAACCCGACTGGAACATTTGAGTTTGATCGAGGAAAAAAGGCTAACGTCTGTGTGTCATGGCCAGTTGTATCAGAGAAGGATGGCTCGTACGTATAACAAAAAGGTCCGTCCCAGGAATTTTGAAGTTGGTCAGTTGGTATTGAGACGTATCCTTCCTCACCAGGTTGAAGCGAAAGGCAAGTTCTCCCCTAACTGGCAAGGTCCCTTCGTTGTGAAGAAAGTGTTACCCAATAGAGCCTTATATATGACAGATATTGAAGGCAAAATGGCAGAAATGGCTATCAATGCTGATGCTGTCAAAAGACACTATGTATGATATTTGGTCCTTGGTTTGATTTTATTGCATGTTTAGTACTTTCATTCTTGAAGATTGATATGATGAAGGCATTTTATTCTTCTATCCAAATATTGTGTCATCCTTTGTTTACCCGTTTGAGCCTCGTTTATTTTTCTTTCATATCCCTCTTTTGGAATCAAAATAGAGTCAAAGATAAATGTCAAGAAAATAAGAATAAAAGAAAGAGTTCGAAAATAAAAGAAAAAAAATCAAATCAAAACAAAGAACAAGCTGATGGAACTACGTGCGACCTGATTCTCCTCTCTTAGGAGTGAGATACGTAGGCTGCCCTATTTCGGGCTCGGTCCAACCAAATAAAGATTTAAGATTCACCCAGTCAACAAAAACTGGGGCATGAGTTAACATGTTGTTTGAGTCGATTCCAAAAGTTGTAAGTCCCACCCCCACTTCAAGTATCGTTTGAGCCCCTTACCATTTTTTCTAACCTTAACCAAAAGCCAAGTTACAACCAAAGAAAGTCTTTCAGATCAATTTTTGATAATGTTAAGGCTAAGCATGCGATTGATATTGATGATACATTGTGAGGTACCATTTGTCTCCCTCGGCATAGGAAATCAGGAGAGAAATACAAAAATGAGAGAGTCTTATTGGTGAAAACCCCCGTGGGCATCATAAGGCGATGGTGAGTTGAGAGAAATGAAAATAAGAGAGTCTTATTGGTGAAAACCCTTGCAGGCACCATAAGGCGATGGTGAGTGGAGAGAAATAAAAATGAGAGAGTCTTATTGGTGAAAACCTTTGCAGGCACCATAAGGCGATGGTGAGAAGAGAGAAATAAAAATGAGAGAGTCTTATTGGTGAAAACCCTCACGGCCACCGTAAGGCGATGGCGAGTTCAAGAGAAAAGTGAAAAGTGAAAAGAAAGAGATTTGTTGGCAAAAGTCTTTTAAGATGTCGTCAATCGAATGTGATGTATGAGTCCCATAGATTTGAAGAAGCGACTCAGCGGCAAAGGCACAAACTCGACAACAAATGGGGAGTTTTGGATTGGAAGATCAGGCAGCTCAATCCTAAATGCATGTCATACTCATTGGAGTTGGTTGTCGTATTCAGATAAGTTTTCTTTTTGAATATGGGACATTGCCCTCTTTCTTTCATTTACATATTCATGCTTTTTGTCTTTTATGTCATTTATCAAAACAAAAGTCACCATCATTTCTTTACATTTTAAGTCAAGTCTGTGTCAAAACAAACGAGAAAGGATTTCAAAATTTACTACCAGTCTTTCCAATTATATGAGGAAAAGCCAAGGAACAGCACGGGAAGAAAAATGATCGTAATTCAACACGAAGCAAAGGAAGTCTATCAACCGACAGGCTATTGGATTCGGGGAAGCATTCAGGACCCTCCTGAAAAATGGGATTTTACTTTCTGTTCAGGACCCTCCTGAAAAATGGGATTTTACTTTTGTTCAGGACACTCCTAAAAAATGGGATTTTACCGTATGTTCAGGACCCTCCTGAAAAATGGGATTTTACTTGCTATTCAGGACCCTCCTGAAAAATGGGAATTTACTTTAAGTTCAGGACCCTCCTGAAAAATGGGATTTTACTTTATGTTCAGAACCCTCCTGAAAAATGGGAATTTACTTTCAGTTCAGGACCCTCCTGAAAAATGGGATTTTACTTTCTGTTCAGGACCCTCCTGAAAAATGGATTTTACTTACAGTTCAGGACCCTCCTGGAAAATGGGAATTTACTTTCAATTCAGGAACCTCCTGGAAAATGGGAATTTACTTTCAATTCAGGACCGTCCTGAAAAATGAGATTTTACTTTCAGTTCAGGACCCTCCTGGAAAATGGAAATTTACTTTCAATTCAGGAACCTCCTGAAAAATGGGATTTTACGTCATGTTCAGGACCCTCCTGGAAAATGGGAATTTACTTTAAGTTCAGGACCCTCCTGACAAATGGGATTTTACTTTCTGTTCAGGACCCTCCTAAAAAATGGGATTTTACTTTCTGTTCAGGACCCTCCTGAAAAATGGGACTTTACTTTCTGTTCAGGACCCTCCTGAAAAATGGGATTTTAGTTTCAGTGCAGGACCCTCCTGAAGAATGGGATTTTTACTTTCTGTTCAGGACCCTCCTGAAGAATGGGATTTTACTTTCTGTTCAGGACCCTCCTGAAAAATGGGATTTTGCTTTATGTTCAGGACCCTCCTGGAAAATGGGAATTTACTTTCAATTCAGGACCCTCCTGAAAAATGGGAATTTACTTTATGTTCAGGACCCTCCTGAAAAATGGGATTTTACTTTCTGTTCAGGTCCCTCTTGAAAAATGGGATTTTACTTTCTGTTCAGGACCCTCCTGAAAAATGGGATTATACTTTATGCGCAGGACCCTCCTGAAAAATGAGATTTTACTTTCTGTTCAGGACCCTCCTGAAAAATGGGATTTTACTTTCTGTTCAGGACCCTCCTGAAAAATGGGATTTTACTTTCTTCTCAGGACCCTCCTGAAAAATGGGATTTTACTTTATGTTCAGGACCCTCCTGAAAAATGGAACTTTACTTTATGTTCAGGACCCTCCTGAAAAATGGGATTTTACTTTCTTTTCCTGACCCTCCTGAAAAATGGGATTTTGCTTTATGTTCAGGACCCTCCTGAAAAATGGGAATTTACTTTCAATTCAGGACCCTCCTGAAAAATGGGAATTTACTTTATGTTCAGGACCCTCCTGAAAAATGGGATTTTACTTTCTATTGAGGACCCTCCTGAAAAATGGGATTTTACTTTATGCGCAGGACCCTCCTGAAAAATGGGATTTTAATTTCTATTCAGGACCCTCCTGAAAAATGGGATTTTACTTTCTGTTCAGGACCCTCCTGAAAAATGGGATTTTACTTTCTGTTCAGGACCCTCCTGAAAAATGGGATTTTACTTTATGTTCAGGACCCTCCTGAAAAATTGTACTTTACTTTATGTTCAGGACCCTCCTGAAAAATGGGAATTTACTTTCAATTCAGGATCCTCCTGAAAAATGGGATTTTACTTTCGGCTCAGGACCCTCCTGAAAAATAGGATTTTACTTTCTGCTCAGGACCCTCCTGAAAAATGGGATTTTACTTTATGCTCAGGACCCTCCTGAAAAATGGGATTTTACTTTCTGCTCAGGACCCTCCTGAAAAATGAGATTTTACTTTAGGCTCAGGACCCTCCTGAAAAATGGGATTTTACTTTCTGCTCAGGACCCTCCTGAAAAATGGGATTTTACTTTATGCTCAGGACCCTCCTGAAAAATGGGATTTCACTTTATGGGCAGGACCCTCCTGAAAAATGGGATTTTATTTTCTGTTCAGGACCCTCCTGAAAAATGGGATTTTACTTTTTTTCAGGACACTCCTGAAAAATAGGATTTTACCTTATGTTCAGGACCCTCCTGAAAAATGGGATTTTTTTTCTATTCAGGACCCTCCTAAAAAATGGGATTTTACTTTATGTTCAGGACCCTCCTGAAAAATGGGATTTTACTTTATGCTCAGGACCCTCCTGAAAAATGGGATTTCACTTTATGGGCAGGACCCTCCTTAAAAATAGGATTTTACTTTCTGCTCAGGACCCTCCTGAAAAATGGGATTTTACTTTAGGCTCAGGACCCTCCTGAAAAATGGTATTTTACTTTAGGCTCAGGACCCTCCTGAAAAATGGGATTTTACTTTCTGCTCAGGACCCTCCTGAAAAATTGGATTTCACTTTATGGGCAGGACCCTCCTGAAAAATGGAATTTTACTTTCTGTTCAGGACCCTCCTGAAAAATGGGATTTTACTTTTGTTCAGGACCCTTCTGAAAAATGGGATTTTACCTTATGTTCAGGACCCTCCTGAAAAATGGGAATTTACTTTCAGTTCAGGACCCTCCTTAAAAATGGGATTTTACTTTCTGTTCAGGACCCTCCTGAAAAATGGGATTTCACTTTATGTTCAGGACCCTCCTGAAAAATGGGATTTTACTTTATGTTCAGGACCCTCCTGAAAAATGGGATTTCACTTTATGTTCAGGACCCTCCTGGAAAATGCGATTTTACTTTAGGTTCAGGACCCTCCTGAAAAATGGGATTTCACTTTATGTTCAGGACCCTCCTGAAAAATGGTATTTTACTTTCTTCTCAGGACCCTCCTGAAAAATGGGATTTTACTTTATGTTCAGGACCCTCCTGAAAAATGGAACTTTACTTTATGTTCAGGACCCTCCTGAAAAATGGGATTTTACTTTCTTTTCCTGACCCTCCTGAAAAATGGGATTTTGCTTTATGTTCAGGACCCTCCTGAAAAATGGGAATTTACTTTCAATTCAGGACCCTCCTGAAAAATGGGATTTTACTTTATGCGCAGGACCCTCCTGAAAAATGGGATTTTAATTTCTATTCAGGACCCTCCTGAAAAATGGGATTTTACTTTCTGTTCAGGACCCTCCTGAAAAATGGGATTTTACTTTCTGTTCAGGACTCTCCTGAAAAATGGGATTTTACTTTATGTTCAGGACCCTCCTGAAAAATGGTACTTTACTTTATGTTCAGGACCCTCCTGAAAAATGGGAATTTACTTTCAATTCAGGATCCTCCTGAAAAATGGGATTTTACTTTCGGCTCAGGACCCTCCTGAAAAATAGGATTTTACTTTCTGCTCAGGACCCTCCTGAAAAATGGGATTTTACTTTCTGCTCAGGACCCTCCTGAAAAATGAGATTTTACTTTAGGCTCAGGACCCTCCTGAAAAATGGGATTTTACTTTCTGCTCAGGACCCTCCTGAAAAATGGGATTTTACTTTATGCTCAGGACCCTCCTGAAAAATGGGATTTCACTTTATGGGCAGGACCCTCCTGAAAAATGGGATTTTATTTTCTGTTCAGGACCCTCCTGAAAAATGGGATTTTACTTTTTTTCAGGACCCTCCTGAAAAATAGCATTTTACCTTATGTTCAGGACCCTCCTGAAAAATGGGATTTTTTTTCTATTCAGGACCCTCCTAAAAAATGGGATTTTACTTTATGTTCAGGACCCTCCTGAAAAATGGGATTTTACTTTATGCTCAGGACCCTCCTGAAAAATGGGATTTCACTTTATGGGCAGGACCCTCCTTAAAAATAGGATTTTACTTTCTGCTCAGGACCCTCCTGAAAAATAGGATTTTACTTTAGGCTCAGGACCCTCCTGAAAAATGGTATTTTACTTTAGGCTCAGGACCCTCCTGAAAAATGGGATTTTACTTTCTGCTCAGGACCCTCCTGGAAAATGGGATTTCACTTTATGGGCAGGACCCTCCTGAAAAATGGAATTTTACTTTCTGTTCAGGACCCTCCTGAAAAATGGGATTTTACTTTTGTTCAGGACCCTCCTGAAAAATGGGATTTTACCTTATGTTCAGGACCCTCCTGAAAAATGGGAATTTACTTTCAGTTCAGGACCCTCCTGAAAAATGGGATTTTACTTTCTGTTCAGGACCCTCCTGAAAAATGGGATTTCACTTTATGTTCAGGACCCTCCTGGAAAATGGGATTTTACTTTATGTTCAGGACCCTCCTGAAAAATGGGATTTCACTTTATGTTCAGGACCCTCCTGAAAAATGGGAATTTACTTTATGTTCAGGACCCTCCTGAAAAATGGGAATTTCCTGACTGTTCAGGACCCTCCTGAAAAATGGGATTTCACCTTATGTTCAGGTCCCTCCTGGAAAATGGGACAACGCTTTCGAAAATTAAATACTACTTTACTATAATTTTGTTTTGGATAATTTTCGTTCTAGTTTTAATTTTGGGTTTCAGGAGCCCGCCTGAAGAACAGGGTGATGAAATAGCAAGCCAGGAGCCCGCCTGAAGAACAGGGTGATGAAATGGCAAGTCAGGAGCCCGCCTGGATAATCGGGTGAAGAAACGAAAAGTCAAGCAATAAAGCGAAGCAATCGAATGTCAGGCAACAAGTTGAAAGTCTAGTTAAGAACCAACAGAAGTTGTATAGATAGGACTTTTTTTTTTTGTAATTTCATTTATGTTTTAACTTGTAATTTTCATTTTGATGTAATAACAGAGCCGCGGACTGGAACCTGGACGGAACCTCACTCGACTCTCCAACTCGGTATAGTCCTCCTCTTCCAATCCTTTGAAATACCCGTGACATGATTCTCTCGTAGTTTGTGTAGGAAGGATGTCTTAAGTCAAGACCCGGTTGTCTTTCTTCCTTCTGTTTCTTTCTTTGAATAATGGTCGGGTCAAAATTTGATCTCGTTGTCTACTTCTTTGCCTGAAAACACTTCGTGTTTACATTCAAAGGGGGCATGATGTAGACACCTAATTTCGTCCCTCCCCGATGTCGTTTTACCCATTTTTTTTTAAGTATTTTTTTTCATTTATTTTTATCCTACCGTGTGCCTTCACCCATGTTATTATACCCTCACAAAATACAAAAAAATAATAAACAAATAATAAAATAACTAACCCTATCTTATCCTAACAACCTACCCAATAAAAAAATAACACCTCACCACTACCCCTACCCCACGTTACCCCACCCCCTCTCTTTTTTCTTGTCCAAGAAGAAAGAATTCAATATATAAATACCCACATACACACAAAAGGGAGAGGAACAGAGAGTAACAACAAAAAAAAATCATCAGCTCTTTATCTCTCTACACTCTACTCTCTACTCTCTCTCTTCCTCTCTTAAAAATTGAACTTCCGCCGCCACCTCGCCGCCGGCCGGCGATACCACCGTCCGACCAACGACGGTGACGATAACACTGCTCCCACTCCCGATCTCTCTCCTCTCTCCGGCAAAGCTGCCATCCGTCAAACCTCCCTCCGTTCGTCGGCGAAACAACCGACCGCCGCCTTCGCTCAGGACCACCGCTCCTCCGTCCGGTCAACGAAGACAGTCAGCCCGTCGCTGCCTTCGCTCCGACCGACGCCGGCTCACGACCAAACCCGCCAGATCTCCGTCGCTGTCACGACCAATCCCACCAGATCTCCGCCACCGTCCGACCAACGACGACGGCGATAACGCAGCTCCAACCGCAGCTTCCTCCTCTCTCCCTCTCCGGTGATAACGCCGCTCCAACCGCAGCTTTCTCCTCTCTCCCTCTCCGGCGATAACACCGTCAACACCAACCCCTGAACGGCAGCCCATCATAACCGGTCAGCCGCCGCCGTTCTCTCCGTCATCGGAGCTCCCCGGAGCTCGATCTGCATTTGGTTTTTTGGTTTCCTGTTGTCTTTGGTTGATTTTGGTTTCGTCTATTTCATGGTTCGACGTCGATAGTGGGTTTCGAGTCGCCTTTATCGAATCTCGTCGTCGTTCTTGGTTGGGTTTCGTATAGTAAAGTTTTTATTCACGGGTTTTGGAGCTGTCCGATTATTATTTTAATACCGAGTTTGGTTTGCTCATTGTGAGGTTCTCCGGTCGAGTATTTTGATCTTCGGATTTTTTTATTATCGACATGGATCAATTTCATCGAGGTCCATTTCTTCTAACCGAATCTTTAATTTATTTTGACTTTTGTTGATGTTGTTGGTGTGGATGATTTATTTGTTGTGTGTCTGGTTTGAATCTTCGTTATTTGTGTTGTGTTTGATGTTGGTTGCAAATTTTGAGACGTGATTTAATAGTCGAAGCATGTTGTAATTATTGTGGTTAAAAAATGGGTTTGTGGGTGAGAATTGAAAACTTGACGTAATTGGCGATTTTGGTTAGTTTGATTTCCTTGTTCGTATAACTTGAAAGGAACGTTAATTTGATTTTGGTAGTAACATGATACATCGATCGGAATAGGCAAAACGTAGGTCGGGTAGGCAAATCTAGAGATTGTGGGTTGATTGAATGGTTGAAATTTGATTGAATGGTTGAAATTTGATTGAATGATTTGATTTTATCGCTTTTTGAATCAATTGTATAATTTATCCGGGGAATGCCCCGAAGAATTTGTATAGATTTATCCGGGGAATGCCCCGAAGTAGCATGTACGCAAAGGAGGCTCGTGATCAAGGCCCGGAACGTCGGGTGGAGTTTAGTTTAGGATTAGTTTAGAATAAAATAAGTTTTATATTTCCGCACCTCTTTTATTTTGGATTGTATAATTTGGACTGAACATTATTTCGACTTGTTTTTGAATTTTGTGTGATTTATTCGTTTGCTTGTTTTGTGTGTTTTATGTGTTTTGTACATTTGTAATGCCAAATTAGCCGATACGATCCACCAGGCGACCGTGGTCGAACCACGGGATCGAGGGGTGCCTAACACCTTCCCCTCGGTCAACAGAATTCCTTAGCCGAAATCTCTGTTCTCAAACCAGTTTAAGAGTCAAATGGTTCCGAAAAGGATTTTTCAAAGGTGACTTGGCACACCGAATTATGCCAAGTGGCGACTCTGAAATAAAAAATATAAATAGTCCTTTTTCGAAACAAATTTTCATCTTTGTCACTTTAATAATAAAAACCCTTTTATATAAATCGTTTGGAATACGTAAAAAAAAAAAAAGGTTGTGACAATATTGTAGTATATGTTTTATTTAAATAGTACATATATATTGAATGATGAGTATATATATATGTATATCTCTTTTATAGACGTATATATTTAACGTATACATACGTATATGTTTTATAAATTAGTATGTAACTATATATATATATAAATTATAATGTATAAATATTGTAGTATATTTTATTGAAAGTAGTACATATATACTGAATGGTACGTATATGTGTGTATATATCTTCTATAGACGTGTATATTTAACATATACATGTGTATATATTTTATAAATTAGTATCTCTCTCTCTCTCTCTCTCTATATATATATATATATATATTGTAATGTATATATATTGTATTATATTTTATTTTATTTAAAGTAGTACATAAACATTGAATCGAGTGTATATATATGAATATGTCTTCTATAGACGTGTATATTTAACGTATACATGTGTATATGTTTTATAAATTAGTATATAGCTATATACATATATATATATATATATATATATATATATATATATATATATATATATATATATATTGTAATGTATATATATTGTAGTATATTTTATTTAAAGTAGTACATATACATTGAATAGAGCGTATATATGTGAATATGTCTTTTATAGACGTGTATATTTAACGTATACATGTGTATATATTTTATAAATTAGTATATAACTATATATATATATATATATATATATATATATATATATATATATATATATATTGTAATGTATATATATTGTAGTATATTTTATTTAAAGTAGTACATATACATTGAATAGAGCGTATATATGTGAATGTCTTCTATAGACGTGTATATTTAATGTATACATGTGTATATGTTTTATAAATTAGTATATATATATATATATATATATATATATATATATATATATATATATAGTTATATATATATATATAGTTATATATATATATATAGTTATATATATATATATATATAGTTATATATATATATATATTGTAATGTATATATATATATTGTAATGTATATATATTGTAGTATATTTTATTTAAAGTAGTACACATACATTGTATAGCGCGTATATATGTGAATATATCTTCTATAGACGTATATATTTAACGTATACATGTGTATATGTTTTATAAATTAGTATATATATATATATATATATATTGTAATGTATATATATTGTAGTATGTTTTATTTAAACTTTAAAGTAGCACATATACACTGAATGGTGCGTATATATGTGTAATTGTGTATATGTGTATATATTTTTTAAATTCTAATGTAGTATATACTATATATATAGTGTATATATATTGTTTAACGTATTTAAAATATATATTCAAACTTAATTTATCCCAAATTAAAAATTAACATATATACATATTGATGACGAACCCAATATGTTTAATTAATTAACAATTCTCTGTGATCAAAGATTTAATTTCCACATATAATGGAAAAAGTTAATCTCAACGGACGGTCACTTAATTTTCATTTTATTGAACATAGCCCGGTTCTCCGTTTGTTATGGTATAAAAGTATTCTTGGGGGGATATAGAGGGAGGATAGGGAGAAGTGGGATGCTAATTTATGATAATTGTTTTTCTAGTATCACTAGAAAGTTGATTTTTATGAATTTTGTTTTTCTATAAAGAATCATTTTTAGAAATTTTGATCAATAAAATGTGGAAAAAGCTGGAAATATTTTCTTCCATACCAAACTGATCCAAAATCTAAATGAATCTCACATCCACTTCCGATGAAACAAAATCTAAAAGCTGGATTATGCACTACATTTTACTACAAGTGAATTCAATTCTTTACAACAATACGATTTTTAATTAGCGACAATAAATGTGCACTTTAATAAAGAGTGCTAAAATTTTTATCGGGATTAGTTAGTCATTGAATCAAATATCGCCATGCTTTAAGGACATTTACAAAAAATGATAAAATGTAATTGCCTCTAAAAAACATTTAATGACAAATGATAATTGACATTAACTTATTATCTCTAAATAGCTTTTTTGCTGTAGCGTGATTGTACCCCTTCCTAGTTCACATTAGACAGCTCTAACCTTAGTAGGGGGGAAATTGAGGACATTTTGGAGATAATCGAAACCGAGTTATAATATATCTGTATTGAATTGTAGAAACTTATTTGCATGACAAATTAAGTGAGATGTTGAAAAATAAATATTCCATGAATAATCTATTCCTATATATATACCCAGTTACCCAACTATACATATGCCTTTTAACTTTTCCTGATCTGACTTCTTACCTCAAATATTTGACTTATATTCCTGCTGCTTCCACGCCCATGAGTTTTACGGTTGTAGGAACATTTTAAAGAGGCCCTCAATTTGAAATTGAACTTAACAATATTCATTGGGCAATATTGTTATTTGTTAACATTTCATTTGTCTCTCAATTTATGTGAGTTAATTTAACTTGAAACTAAAATTTATGAAAGTAATGTTTCTTTCCTTTTCTTGCAACCCTCTAATTCTAGTTTTTCACATGTTACGTGTTTAAGAAACAAATCTGAAAGACATTTTGCTACATACTTAAACTCTTTCTGATAAACAAATTGAAAAGATGGAGTGCACTATTCTAGAGTGATGGTGCGTTTTATATCAATAAATTGTCCATGTGATATGGAGAGTACATAATGACAAAACAGAATTACTACTGTATCTACCAAATGGAGTTACTATTGCTGACTGCTGAGGCATAAGCATATCCCCGTGTAACTTTTTTGCCTATATATACCTGAGCAGCATGAGACTAATTAATCTCATAACAATCAATCCACAAAATGAATTAAGCAGCCTTTTCCTCCTTAAGGTCTCAGCCAAGACATCTCTTCCCTTTAATCTGTCAAACAATGAAACCCTTACATTAGGACCATGCGGAGAACACGTTAATGGTGGAGAATCATGTCCTACTGGACAGTGTTGTAGTAAATGGGGTTGGTGTAGCTACACAGCAGCCTATTGTGCTGTTGGAAACTGTCAAAGTCAATGTGATCAATTGTTAGATAGCACATCAGCAGCCCAGCTAGCAGCCGATCGATCACGAACCGGGACAATGCGGAGAATTAATTGATAATTGTCCTAGAGATCAGTGTTGTAGTTTTTAGGGTTGGTGTGGAAAATCAGATGGCCATTGTCACGATCGTAGTCAAAGTCACGACAAAACTCAAACCAAGAATCGTATGAGAGGCATTCAAAGCTTCTTCATCAACCTTGTCTAAGTGCTACCTCCTTCCTGATCTAGTCCCAATAATTGTTGGATTTTGGCATATTAAGGAAAAAACATTAAAGACATAAATTTAATACAACTTTTCATTTTTACCCAAAAAAAAAAAAAATTGACCTTATAATACCTTTTCAAAAATTAATTGATTGTCAAATCATAAGGGTAAATTTGAAAAAAAATTTCAATGATTCACTTATTTTGAAACACCAATAGATACCTTAACAATTCACTTATTTTGAAACGGAGGGAGTATTAGATATTGAAAATGACTCTCATTAGTCATTTGGACAAGTCGTACAGGCCATTAACATATTGTGGGGACGGAAAAGACTCAACTTTTAGGGTACATTCAGTAATTATTGTACTATTTCACGTGGTAATAATTTAATGGCTTAAATCATTCGCAGCTTCTTAAAATTATTATAAAAACCTCATTTAGATACCTCGATCCAATCTACCTAATACTTATTCACCTTTACTAGTTAAAATTGATACACATTTTTTGACAACTATCTAAAAATATGAAAATGTTACGAATTAAAACAAGAAACTTAGCATTTGAGATATTTTACAAATGGCGTAGTTGTTTGGCCATGTTTCATTGTGGAAATAGAATAAAGTACTGTATTTTTTTGTTTTTTAAGTGAAAAATGATATTTAAAAGTTAGAGCTATGTTTGGCCATAAAATAAATTAGAATTATTTTTAAAACTTTGGAGTTAAAAAAAGTGAACACTCTTTCTGTTGTTTTTGAAATTTTTGATTTTTTTCTGAAGTAAAGAAAGTGAAACAAATTTTCTGAAATTTCATGCTCATACATGTTTTTCAAAAGTAAACTCTCAAAGGTAAATAATAATTTTTATAGTCACACGCTCCTGTAGTCCGTGCCATTAACATATTGTGGGAATGAAAATATATTCTTTCCGTTCGTTTTTACTTGTCAGTGTTTGACATGACATATACATTATGAAAATAATTATTAATATGACTATTTATCATGTTATCCTTATTAATTGATATTTAGAATAATATATCTTGAAAATAATTTTAAAAGTAAGAAATAAATACTAAAGGTCAAATAAATAAATTCTTTTATTGTTCCTTAAAATGTGACAATAAAAAATAAATTAGAAAAAGCGAATGAACATAATGTACCGTACATTCAGTAATAATTGTACCCTTTCACATGGCAATTAATAATTGAATGCTCATTTTATAGCACGTGCCACTAACTTATTGTGATTTGTGGAATTCAGAATCAAAACATGCCATGAAATTAAAAAAAGTATCAAAATATGTCATGTATTTAAAATAGAATCTGACCTAAATATTAATATTTTCTAGTATTTGAAAAATTATATTATTTGTCAGATAATAATAAATTATATGATTAAATACTATTTGTCATGTCGTTTTCAAAAATTACTTAGAGAAATTTATGACCAAATATGTCATTAATTAAAAGATTCCTCTAATGTACTATTATGAGACTGCAAAAATTAAAGGCTTATCGATAATATATAAGTGTCAGACCCCCCCTCCCCGCCCTCCTAAAATTCTCATCTATTCATTCATATACGGACCTGTAAGTATCGACAAGTTGCTTGATTTTAACACATGCATCACAACAAAGTAAAAAAGGACGATTTTTAGCGGGTGATCATTCTCATCAAGTTGCTTTCATTAACGTTGTACTAGATTTAAGTGGAGCATATTGTTTTAATATGTGTGGTGCAAATTAAAGAGAAAAATTATCTTTTCGTCCTCCTCAAAAATTACTACTCCCTGTGTTTAAAAAAAAAAATGATCTAATTTGACTTGTTACTAATTTAAAAAAGTAAAAAAAAAAAATTAATTCTTGTAACCCTAAATTAAAGTTATATCAAAGTATTACTGATATTTAATGTTGAATATTCATTAACAACATCAATTAATGAATAAAGTTACCTCGCTTATGTTGTCGCTCATTATTTTCCTTTTTCTTCATTCTTTTCTCTTTGATATAGGCAACAATATCCAACACCGCTTCCTCGAGCGCAGCCACACGCTTATGAAGATCCCCGAGGGATGAGGTTCCCGCTTCATCTTTGGAGGTGCTCGGAGAATCATCATCACCAACGCGTACTCCAACGGGGTTACCACCCAAATCCCCGCCATCATCACTGTCCTCATTTGAAGTGAGGACAGTCACCCCTTCTAACTCTTTCTTCAAGCCATCGAGGACGTTATTCTTCACCTCGTACGTATATGGCTCAAACGTAATCGTGTAATCCATCTTCATCTCACGAACAGTAGAGATGAAGTACGGGTGCACGTTCTACCAAATATCAATTAACAATTACATAACATTCGATAAACGGTACTATTATTGCATTATAGAAAATAAGTTCATACCTCGGTAACTTTTCCTTTATACTTGAATGGGTCGCTTTCGATTATCTTGTCGCTTTTTAAAGTGTGCCATCTAAGGATGCGGGGGATGGGTAAGGGCTCATCCATTGATTTTCCAACAAATTCTCCAAGATGGGGAAATGCCTCATAGATCCAAATCTGTAAGCAGTACAACAGTGAAAAAAATAACTATGAGCCTATGACATAATATAAATAAAATGATAATCTACGATAAACTCACTAAAGGGTTTATGATAGATACCATGAATGCCCAGGGAAATCCGAATAAAGCATAGGATGCCTTCTGCTTCTCATAATATACTTCCTTCTGCTTCTTCAGGTCACTTTTCTTCTTCAGATAGTCCATGGTCAGTTGAAATGTCTCTTTCCCCACGGATACTTCTCGAAGAAACTCAAAGAGTCGACCATTCGAATCAGTTTTCTGTCGACAACCTTCGTCGAATCTTTCGCAAGGAACATGGTGTGCAAGAACCACAGTAAACAACACTTGAACTTCTGGTCCTCGTTCAGCTTATTACCTCTGATCAGGTGAAACAAGTTGGCCGCCGTGATATTTTTGTTTTTTGTCACCTTAAAACAAAAATTGTCCCCCTTTGCTAACACCTTCTTCATTTTTTATTCACTGGGGTATGATGAGCAGTTCAGCTCCGTGATCAAACAAAACTCTTTCAAGCCAAAACAGGCAGGCTTGTTGTTAACGCAAAACCACATCTCATGACGCATCTTATCATTCTTAACGCGTCGCAAAAGCAAATAATAGACCAACTGCCCATTGAACTTGAGATGTTCCGGCAGGTTTCTCAGGTGTACAAAACAGGACCGCTTGAATCTTTTCTTCAATTCTTGGTCGACAAGAATTTTCTTAAATTCTCGATAAGCAGTCATTCTTGATCTGACCAATATCTTTGTCGGGAAAGATTCGATCTTGTCAATTATCGTTCGAAGGTCATACCGCTCCACGAAAATACACCTTGAAAGATATGGCACGGACAACGAATCATTATCCCCATCATCTCTATTACTCCCACTTCCCTCGCACTCTTCAGTGTCACCACTGACACTCCGCTTGGCAACATCTTCACTAGAATCGACGTAGTCGCTTATCTCCTTTTAACTCTGAATTTGATTCGGACACCGACTCTTCAATTTTCTTTCTTTTTGACACTTTTTCAACTGTCGAAGCTCTTCTTTTTCTACTACTACCAGCGGTATCGTCTTTCTGTTTAGGAATAACATTTTTTCTTCCCATTTTCAACACAGTCTACACCTAAAGAACAAATCTTCCATTTTCAGTTCATAGACCACAAGTCTATCAACAGAAATAACTCAATGATTAAATGACCCCCCCCCCCCCCAAAAAAAAAATAAAAAAATTAACAAACACCCCACCATTAAACAGTTCATTACACAAACATACAATAATTGAATCAAAATCGAATATGAAAAATATCAAAACACAACAATTGCTAAAAATCAAACTAGTGCACCTAATCAAACTAATTAACTATTAATATTTCAATTTTCACTATTTCAGCAATCATGTTTTAAAAGAATTTCATACGTCTGAAAATTGAAATATATCTAGGGCATTCTCATTTCATAGACCACGGATCTACGAATAGACCGCGGGTCTACGGACAGAAACAGGACGTTGTTCAAATCAAAATGTCAAAATAACTCTTCAAAAAATAATTATACCACCATTCAACACTTCGTTGCTAAAAAAACGATTAAATCAAAACACCAAATTCGAAAAAAAAATCCTACATAACTACCAATCGATTAGCAAAAAGAAAAATCATTTAAATGGACCTAGAAATGATCGAAACTCGATTTGAACTAACCTTGCGAAGCAACAAAGCCCCCTTAGCAGCTGCAGATGAAGAACGTACGAAAATGGCGATTTTGGGAGAAGTTGTTTGAAAGCGAGAGTTGGGAATTGAAGAGGAGAGAGAGAGAGGTTTTTTTTTTTTTGGATATTAGAATAAGTGAAGGGGTTAGATGTATTATATTAAATTTGTAAAGTTGTATAAATGATGAATTGATCCCTTGGCCCACGTGTGGGCCCCACTTTTTCCACTTTTTACACCCTAAACCTAAAAAATAAATCAAAAAGAAATTAAGTGGGTATTTATCAAAATAATTTTGCAAAAGTTCCTCTTTGCCAATTATTCCCTGGTTACTCAGCAGCCTATTGTGTTGTTGGAAACTGTCAAAGTCAATGTGATCAATTGTTAGATAGCACATCAGCCCAACTAGCAGCCGATCGATCACGAACCGGGACGATGCGGAGAATTAATTGATAATTGTCCTAGAGATCAGTGTTGTAGTTTTTAGTGTTGGTGTGGAAAATCAGATGTCCATTGTCACGATCGTAGTCAAAGTCACGACAAAACTCAAACCAAGAATCGTATGAGAGGCATTCAAAGCTTCTTCATCAACCTTGTCTAAGTGCTAACTCCTTCCTGATCTAGTCCCAATAATTGTTGGATTTTGGCATATTAAGGAAAAAACATTAAAGACATAAATTTAATACAACTTTCCATTTTTACCCCAAAAATAACCTTATAATACCTTTTCAAAAATTAATTGATTGTCAAATCATAAGGGTAAATTTGAAAAAATAAATCAATGATTCACTTATTTTGAAACACCAATAGATACCTCAACAATTCACTTATTTTGAAACGGAGGGAGTATTAGATATTGAAAATGACTCTCATTAGTCATTTGGACAAGTCGTACAGGCCATTAACATATTGTGGGGACGGAAAAGACTCAACTTTTAGGGTACATTCAGTAATTATTGTACTATTTCACGTGGTAGTAATTTAATGGCTTAAATCATTCGCAGCTTCTTAAAATTATTATAAAAACCTCATTTAGATACCTCAATCCAATCTACCTAATACTTATTCACCTTTACTAGTTAAAATTGATGCACATTTTTTGACAACTATCTAAGAATATGAAAATGTTACGAATTAAAAGAAGAAACTTAGCATTTGAGATATTTTACAAATGTCGTAGTTGTTTGGCCATGTTTCATTGTGGAAATAGAATAAAGTACTGTATTTTTTTGTTTTCTAAGTGAAAAATGATATTTAAAAGTTAGAGCTATGTTTGGCCATAAAATAAATTAGAATTATTTTTAAATCTTTGGAGTTAAAAAAAGTGAACATTCTTTCTGTTGTTTTTGAAATTTTTGATTTTTTTCTGAAGTAAAGAAAGTGAAACAAATTTTCTGAAATTTCATGCTCATACACGTTTTTCAAAAGTAAACTCTCAAAGGTAAATAGTAATTTTTATAGTCACACCCTCCTGTAGTCCGTGCCATTAACATATTGTGGGGATGAAAATATATTCTTTCCGTTCGCTTTTACTTGTTAGTGTTTGACATGACATATACATTAAGAAAATATTTATTAATATGACTATTTTATCATGTAATTCTTATTAATTGATAGTTAGAATAATATATCTTGAAAATAATTTTAAAAGTAAGCAATAAATACAAAAGATAATAAATAAATTCTTTTATTGTTCCTTAATATGTGACAATAAAAATTATATTAGAAAAAGCGAATGAACAAAATGTACCGTACATTCAGTAATAATTGTACCCTTTCACATGGCAATTAATAATTGAATGCTCATTTTATAGCACGTGACACTAACTTATTGTGATTTGTGGAATCCAGAATTAAAACATGCCATGAAACTAAAAAAAATATCAAAATATGTCATGTATTTAAAATATTACCATAATATGCTTAACTCTCTTAAAAAGAGAGTTATATGTATTATTTTTAACAAAAATTCAAAAACGAAGTTAAAATTTTAGAAAAGTACATAACTTTTTTTTTAAGGTAGTTATGCATTTTTTGTTTACACAACTCACTAAAAAAGAGAGCTATATAATTAAAAGTTACGTAACTCTCTTAAAAAGAGAGTCATCCATTTTTTTCTACATAACTCACTTTTTAAGTGAGTTATATAATAGAAATTACATAACTCTCTTTTTAAGTGAGTTGTGCATTTTTTTTACATAACTCGCTTAAAAAGAGAGCTATACAATCGAATTATAAATATAACAAAAATAAGTTACATAACTTGTTTTTTTCCTCTACATAAATATAATAAAAATTATATAACTCACTTTATAAAAACTTACATATTATGTGAACAATCAATTTATCTTTTTAAAGTTTTATTTTTTTTAGAAAGAAGGTCAACTATTACGTAACGGATGGAGTAAAACTCACTGATTATGTGAGTTATTCAAATATAAAATAAGTTTTAAAAAAATGAGTTGTCCATTGAATATAACTCTTAAAATATGTGTGATAAGTGCATAACTTTATTAGTGATATGAAATATGAATATGATGCTAAAAATATATGATTGACAAACGTTTTTTTATGAATATGTCAGCTTTTAGCATAACTCATATATTTTTATTTTTTGGCTTAAGAAAGGGAGGGAGAAAGAGGAGTGATGATGTTCTCCATTATTTCTGGCGCTTAAGGTAGCAATGATAGACGATCTTATCAAATTTAAAGACAGAGAGAAAAAAATCGCGGTAATATTTGAATATTTATCCACTGTACTAAATGGATAACAATACTTATTTAATTTGAAAAATAAATGATAATTTACCCTTATTTATTATTTATCTTTGCTATTAAATACTTCCTATATCCCACAATACTTGTTAATTATATTAAAAATAGATATTTCATACTGATTGTTCAGTTTTAAAAAACAATGAATCATTATCCATTTTTATCTATTTTACTCTTGTTTAAAAATACCACTTATCACTCAATATATTTTTTAAAATATTAAATTTATTATATAAAAAGGTAATATATTTTCTCCATTTGCTTTTATTACTTGTCACATTTTAATTTGACACAATTATCAAGAAAATAATTATCAACCTGGTTATTTTAACATAATTGTTCTATTAATTGATGTGAATAAGCAATTAATGTTGAAGGTAAAATAGAATTTATTTATTTTTTATATATCAAAAATAATAAGAAAAAAATAAAAAATTCAATTAGAAAATAAGTGATAAGTAAAAGCGAAATAAGGGAATAGAAAATAAGTGATTCGGAGCTTTCCGAGTCGGTTCCTTATGTTTTGTTATTGTACAGGAGTCATGTGTGGGCGGGGGTTTGTCCCGCCCTAGTTATGTCATGTATATCTTAGAGCTTTGTAGACATAAGGAAGGGTAAAGTCATGGAAGTTTATATAGTGATGTTATATCTGTATTTGTGGTGGCCCCGACGGCCAAGTACTATATATATATATATATATTTGTGTGTGTTGTGCTGATACAGGTAATTAGATCCTTCTATATGCAACGAAGTGCTGTCCAAATTTTTGGTGACATGTAAGGGAAAGTACAGGTATTCTAAAGGGTTCTCCCGGGCCTTCTCGGCTTCGGGTGCCAGTCCGGCCCGATGGGATTTTGGGGCGTGACAAAAGTGGTATCAGAGAGGTTCGTCCTAGTGAGTCTACAAAGCCGTGTCTACGTAGAGTCTTGTTTATCGGTGTGTTGTGCACCACATCTATAAACAGGAGGCTATGGACATTTACGAATTGTTTCTTTTCTTCATGTCTTATATCGTGCGATAGAGCTTATATTGTATATGAAGTCATAGTTGATCACTGAATCAGTTTGTTTCTCTTATTATAGTAATGATGTCGGTTACCAGAAGCAAGAATACCGGTAATCAAGTAGATGTGGCTGCCGGAGAGGGGACTAGTAAGTCACCCACTATACCAGCTAATCAAAGTGAGGCTCCAGCTGAGCATGCATCAAAAACTTCCCCCAGTCCGTAAGAAATAAGGGGGAGGAGAACTATATCCCCAGAGCCACCTATTAATGTTGTTGATCAAGATCTTAGAAATGCAGTGCAACTTTTGACTCGTATAGTTGCTGGGCAAGCTCAAGGGCAAGCCATTCCTACTGCAGGTCCTAGTAGTATAGATAGGGCGGCTAGCCTTCGAATACAGGATTTTCTTAAGATGGACCCTCCTACTTTTACTGGATCAGATCTTAATGAGGACCCACAAGACTTTATTGATCAGATCCAAAGGGCCCTAGAGGTGATGCATGTATCGAGCAGAGAGACAGTGGAGTTAGCCGCGTATAGATTCAAAGGTGAGGCTATATATTGGTATGAAGACTGGAAACGGTCAAGGGGCATTGATGCACCCCCAGCTACTTGGAAAGAGTTCAAAGAGGCATTTATTGATCATTATCTTCCATATGAGACTCGTCAGGCCCGTGCGGATCAGTTCTTAAATCTTCGACAGGTAATACAAGTGTGAGGGAGTATAGTCTTCGATTTAATTATTTGTCCAGATATGCTCCTAATGTTATAACTACTATGGATGACAGAGTTCATCGGTATGTGGTTGGATTGGATCCGTATTTGGTTAGGGATTGTACTATTGCTGCACTGAATAAAGACATGGATATAGCTAGGATCCAAGCATTTGCACAGAAAATGAAAGATCAGAGGCAAAGAAGAAGAACACAGGAATTTGAAAGCGGATCTTCTAAGAGGGCCAGATCTACAGGGCAGTTTATGGCGCCACAGGGAGGTTTTAGACCTCAATTTTCTGCTAGACCACCTAGGCCATTATTTTCTTATTCTGCAGCTAGTGTTTCACCACAGCATCAGGGGCTCAGAGGCAGTCAATTTGGGCAAAGAAGTGAGGGTCATAGTTCGCGATCAGTGGGTTACCAAGGGCAAGGGAATATGAGCCAATCGAGACCTCCTCGAGAGCCATGCAATAAATGTGGAAGGTATCATTTGGGCGCATGTCGGCTGGGGACCAATGTTTGCTTTTGGTGCGGTATGTCGGGGCATATGATGAGGGAATGCCCACGAAGGGACATAGGGTGTATGGAACGACCTACGGGGTCATTTGTTGCATCATCATCATCGATGCCTTATTCAGGAAGGGGTGCGCAGCCAATGGGTCGTGTTAGAGGTGATAGAGGAGCCACGAGTTCTAGCGGGGCTCAAAATCGTACGTATGCTCTAGCGGATTGACATAATTTAGAGGCTTCCCCAGATGTGGTTACGGGTACGTTGTCTATATTTTCATTCGATTTATATGCCTTAATTGATCCCGGTTCTACATTATCTTATGTTACTCCATTGGTTGCTGGAAAGTTTGAAAGAATACCCGAACTGTTAGTTAATCCATTTGAAGTGTCCACACCGGTCGGGGAATCTATTATAGCTAGAAGGGTTTATCGAAACTGCATAGTAACTGTTTGTGGTCGTGATACGATGGCTGATCTTGTGGAGTTAGAAATGGTAGATTTTGATGTTATTATGGGTATGGACTGGTTGGCGTCTTGTTATGCCACAATTGATTGCTACACGAAAAAGGTATATTTCTATTTTCCAAATGAATCAGTCCTTGAATGGAAAGGTGAAATTAGCGCGCCAAGAGGTAGATTTATTTCTTATTTTAAGGCAAGAAGAATGATTTCCAAGGGATATATATATCATTTAGTTAGAGTAAGGGATACAGAAGCGGAGCCACCAACTCTTCACGCTGTTCCGGTGGTAAATGAATTTTCTGATGTATTTCCTGAAGATCTTCCACGTTTGCCTCCTGAACGAGAAGTAGAGTTTGGTATTGATGTAATACCAGGCACCCAACCAATCTCCATTCCTCCGTATAGAATGTCCCCAGCAGAATTACGAGAATTGAAAGAGCAATTGAAAGATTTACTAGAAAAGGGGTTCATTAGGCCTAGTATTTCCCCTTGGGGAGCACTAGTGTTATTTGTACACAAAAAGAATGGCTCGCTGAGGATGTGTATTGATTATCGGCAATTGAATAAGGTGACTATTAAGAATAAATATCCTCTCCCAAGAATTGATGATTTATTTGATCAGTTACAGGGTGCCAAGTGCTTTTCTAAGATTGATTTGAGGTCAGGTTACCACCAAGTGAGGGTCAAAGAAAAAGATATACCCAAAACAGCTTTCTGAACAAGGTATGGTCATTATGAGTTTCTAGTTATGTCATTTGGGCTAACAAATGCACCCGCAGCTTTTATGGATTTGATGAATAGGGTTTTTAAGCCATTCCTGGATGTATTTGTGATAGTTTTTATAGATGATATTCTAGTTTATTCTAGATCAGAAGAGGACCATGCCAATCACTTACGACAGGCATTGCAGACTCTTCGTGATTGTAAGCTTTATGCAAAGTTCTCTAAATGTGAGTTTTGGTTAAAGTCGGTGGCATTTTTAGGTCATATTGTATCTAGTGAAGGGATAAAGGTTGATGCTCAAAAGATAGAAGCTGTGAAGAACTGGCCAAGGCCCACAACGCCTATGGAGATTCGTAGTTTTCTCGGGTTGGCCGGTTATTATAGAAGGTTTGTTAAAGGCTTTTCTTCCATTTCAGCACCCTTAACCAAGCTAACCCATAAAGCATCCAAATTCCAATGGAATGATGCCTGTGAGAAGAGTTTTCAAGATTTAAAGAACAAGTTGATTTCTACACCCGTGTTGGTACTTCCAGAAGGCACCGAAGGGTATACAGTGTATTGTGATGCTTCCAGAATTAGTTTAGGATGTGTATTGATGCAGCATGGTAAGGTAATAGCATATGCTTCTAGACAATTGCGGTCACATGAGAAAAATTATCCTACACACGATCTTGAGCTGGCAGCAGTTATTTTTGCTTTAAAGATATGGCGCCACTACTTATATGGGGTTCATGTTGATATATATACTGACCATAAGAGCTTGCAATATATTTTTAATCAGAAGGATCTAAATTTAAGGCAGCGGAGATGGCTTGAACTATTAAAGGACTACGATGTTGATATCTTGTACCATCCAGGGAAAGCAAATGTGGTAGCTGATGCGTTAAGTCGTAAGGCTATGATGGCGCCTATAGAAAGGCAAGGGATGGTTAAGGATCTTCACCAGTTAGCTAGTTTGGGAGTTCGCCTTCTTGAAACTCCGAATAAAGAGCTTATCGTACATAATGCTGCGGAATCTTCATTAGTAGCTGAAGTGAAAGAGAAGCAATATGAAGACCTTATTTTATTACAGCTTAAGGAGAACGTTCAGAGTGGTGAGACCAAGGCATTTGAGCTTACGCGAGAAGGAGTACTTCAGTGCCAAAACCGATTGTGTGTGCCGGATATAGACGGGCTAAGAAAGAAGATTATGATAGAGACATATTTTTCAAGGTATTTCATTCATCCAGGATCAACCAAAATGTATCAAGATTTGAAAGATATGTATTGGTGGAATGACATGAAGAAGAGCATTGCAGAATTTGTAGCTGAATGTCCAAATTGCCAACGAGTTAAAGTGGAACATCAAAAGCCCGGAGGCTATATGCAATGCATAGATCTTCCAATTTGGAAGTGGGACATGATCAACATGGATTTTGTTACAGGTTTTCCTCGTACAGCTCGGAAATTTGATTCTATATGGGTGATTGTGGATAGGCTTACTAAATCCGCACATTTCTTACCCGTTAAGACCACTTACACAGTTGAAGAATATTCGAAGCTGTATGTTAAAGAAATAGTCCAATTACATGGGGTGCCAACTTCTATTATATCGGATCGGGGAACTCAATTTACCGCAAACTTTTGGAAGTCTTTCCAACGGAGTTTGGGAACACAAGTGAATCTGAGTACAGCTTTTCACCCTCAGACGGATGGACAAGCAGAGCGCACCATTCAAACACTTGAAGATATGCTACGAGCATGTGTTATAGATTTTAAAGGCAGCTGGGATGATCATTTACCTCTTATTGAGTTTGCCTACAATAATAGCTATCATTCAAGTATCAAAATGGCACCATATGAAGCTTTATATGGGAGGAAGTGTAGATCACCAATAGGATGGTTCGAAGCGGGTGAAACTCTTATGTTCGGACCGGATCTTGTGTATAAAGCCATAGAAAAAGTCAAGGTGATTCAGCAACGGTTGAAAACAGCCCAAAGTCGACACAAGTCATATGCGGATAGTAGAAGAAGAGGGCTAGAATTTTCGTTAGGCGATTGGGTATTTTTGAAGGTATCGCCAATGAAAGGGGTGATGAGATTTGGCAAGAAAGGAAAGTTGAGTCCAGGATATATAGACCCGTATAAGATTATTCGAAGATGTGGGCAAGTTGCTTATGAATTAGAGCTACCCCAGGAACTCTCATCAGTGCATCCAGTATTTCATGTATCGATGCTTCGAAAGTGCATCGGAGATCCGTCCTTTATTACTTCTACTGAAGATGTGCAAGTAACAGAAGATCTTACCTATGAGGAGATGCCTATTGCTATATTAGATCGTCAAGTTAAGAAGATGAGAAATAAAGAAGTAGCATCGGTAAAAGTACTTTGGAGAAATCAACAAAGGGAAGAGATTACATGGGAAGCTGAGGAAGCAATGAAATCTAAGTACCCTCATTTGTTCAAAGATGAAGAGGAAGTTCAAGAAACGGAGTTAGAACATTAACAAGTAAGTTTTTGTTTATATATGCATAGTATTTATATGATGATGTGAATGTTAATGGACTTGAACTTGTTTTGGTTGAATAACTACGCTAACATTCGAGGACGAATGTCCTAAAGGGGGGAAGGATGTAACACCCCGTATTCAAGTACATGTATTGGCGTATTCAAGTACGTGTATTGATCTTATTTATATGGAATTAATTTTTTTATTTTATTTATACCGAAATTTGCCCGTCGATGGTTCCATACGAAGGTTATTGAATAAGCTTTCCAACGATATAAATATTTCCAAAAACGGATAAGTTTTGGATATAATCGAGCACGTTCGAAACTATAAAACGGTGGCCGGGATATGGTGAATAGTAAATGTGCAGGAAAATTTCCTGCACACAAACTACTGAGGCCTGCCAGTTTTTTGGGTCAACTTTGAACGATCATAACTCCCTTAATATAATGAAATGGGAGAGCTACAACCTATCAAAAGAAAGATCTTTGAGTCTTTTTTCCAATGCAATTGGTTTCATCCAAATCCAACGTCTGAGTAAGGAGTTTACTTTAGCCTCTCAAAACAGATTTTTAGGGTCAACTTCAAACGATCATAACTCCTTGTACAGGAAGAACTGGGTGGCCTGCTTTATATGAAATGAAATCCCTTTGAATTATCTTTCAAACGATACCAATTTTACCCAAATCTAATATCGGAGCAAAGAGTTATGGTCGATCTACTTTAGCTTGTCAAAACAGTCCACCATGGACAGATTCGGATTTACTTAAAATTTTAAGGGCAATATGGTCATTTTCCATCACCTCATGAACGAAAATTGGTCATTATATACATATACTTAGCCTCATATCTATTGTTTATCATCCATTATTGAAGAATAAGAAACCCTAGCCAAATTTCAACTTCAATTATCTTGTGATTCAACCGTAGAAAATCCAAATTGATTTCGTAGTTGTGTTCACCGTCTCGAGGGCCTCGAGAAGCACCCCTTATTTGTGCCAATAGGACTTCGAAATCAAAAGGGCCATTTTATGGTAAGGATGTAAATTATGTTGGTGTTATTTATATGGATATGTATATATATGCATGTAAGCATAAGAAGTGTGTTATTTGATTGTTGTTGAAAGATGATTGGGAATGATGTTGGATTATTCTTGTGCATGGTTGGATTATGTTGAATTGTGAAGGGATTTGGTGTGATGATGTGGTATTGAAATGATATATATATATATATATATATATATATATACACACACATAAACCTATTGTTCAAGTTGGTTTTTGGAATGCTATGCAAATATTGGTTGTATGGAATTATGAAAGAGAATTGTGGTGTTGGGTTGCTAATATTAGATGCCAAACATTTCATTGTAGATAAGTGATTTGTAAAGGAGGGAAGTTGTGTTGAATTGGTATCCGAATCTACGACGAGGTATGTAAAGCATACTCTAACAATGTTCTTTGGCATGAAAACACCAATGTTCCATCAAGTAAGATTCCGAGGTTGTCCAAAAACATGTATTGTTCTACGTTACCAACGAAGTTGTTTCCATCCTATAAAGTGTCAAAATGTTTCATTGATATACCAAAAGGCTCCTATTTCATTGTTGTGATATTGATGATTCTGAAACACATTGTTGATGTACCAATGAGTCTTTATTACATCGTTATTGTATAGAAGGTCTATTACTTGGTTCCTATTGATGTATCATTGTTTCAAAGTATCAAAAATGTGGTGGCGACCGAAATAACAATCTCAAAGATTAATTGAACTAAGTGATGGAAGTTCTCTCTTATCGGGTGGTATCCCAAGGGCATAAGCCTAGCATGGGTCGATCCCTATTTACGTGTTTATGGGTGGTATCCCAGGGGCATAAGCCTAGCATGGGTCGACCCCAGTTGATATGTACTGGAGGCAGCCTAATGGTCACAGTACAGTACAGTAATGATTACAAAGATGTTAAGAACGAAGGTAAAGTGATTGAATAAATTCAATGTACAGGTTGTCACAAGTTCTAGTAAGTGTGGTCCACTCCTATTACGATTTATTCACTTGTTTCGAATTTCTATTGAGCTCCTATATCATATGTGATTATCTACAGCTTTACATACTCAGTACATATTTCGTACTGACGTCCCTCACGGGGACCTGCATTTCATGCTGCAGGCACAGGTACCTCAGCTCATACACCGCACAAGTAGGAGCCAGGTCATACAACTATTGTTGGTGAGCTCTAGTTTGCTTCGGAGCTTTCCAAGTCGGTTCCTTATGTTTTGTTATTGTACAGGAGTCATGTGTGGGCGGGGGTTTGTCCCGACCCTAGTTATGTCATGTATATCCTAGAGGCTTTGTAGACATAAGGAAGGGTAAAGTCATGGAAGTTTATATAGTGATGTTATATCTGTATATGTGGTGGCCCCGACAGCCAAGTATTATATATATATATATATATGTTTGTGCGTGTTGTGCTGATACAGGTAATTAGATCCTTCTATATGCAACGAAGTGCTGTCCAAATTTTTGGTGTCATGTAAGGGAAAGTGCAGGTATTTGAACGGGTACTCCCGGGCCTTCTCGGCTTCGGGTGCCAGTCCGGCCCGATGGGATTTTGGGGCGTGACATATATTGTAGTAAATTTTATTTAAAGTAGTACATATACATTGAATAGAGCGTATATATGTGAATGTCTTCTATAGACGTGTATATTTAACGTATACATGTGTATATGTTTTATAAATTAGTATATAACTATATATATATATTGTAGTATATTTTATTTAACGTAGTACACATACATTGTCTAGCGCGTATATATGTGAATATATCTTCTATAGACGTATATATTTAACGTATACATGTGTATATGTTTTATAAATTAGTATATAACTATATATATATATATATATATATATTGTAATGTATATATATTGTAGTATGTTTTATTTAAACTTTAAAGTAGCACATATACACTGAATGGTGCGTATATATGTGTAATTGTGTATATGTGTATATATTTTTTAAATTCTAATGTAGTATATACTATATATATAGTGTATATATATTGTTTAACGTATTTAAAATATATATTCAAACTTAATTTATCCCAAATTAAAAATTAACATATATACATATTGATGACGAACCCAATATGTTTAATTAATTAACAATTCTCTGTGATCAAAGATTTAATTTCCACATATAATGGAAAAAGTTAATCTCAACGGACGGTCACTTAATTTTCATTTTATTGAACATAGCCCGGTTCTCCGTTTGTTATGGTATAAAAGTATTCTTGGGGGGATATAGAGGGAGGATAGGGAGAAGTGGGATGCTAATTTATGATAATTGTTTTTCTAGTATCACTAGAAAGTTGATTTTTATGAATTTTGTTTTTCTATAAAGAATCATTTTTAGAAATTTTGATCAATAAAATGTGGAAAAAGCTGGAAATATTTTCTTCCATACCAAACTGATCCAAAATCTAAATGAATCTCACATCCACTTCCGATGAAACAAAATCTAAAAGCTGGATTATGCACTACATTTTACTACAAGTGAATTCAATTCTTTACAACAATACGATTTTTAATTAGCGACAATAAATGTGCACTTTAATAAAGAGTGCTAAAATTTTTATCGGGATTAGTTAGTCATTGAATCAAATATCGCCATGCTTTAAGGACATTTACAAAAAATGATAAAATGTAATTGCCTCTAAAAAACATTTAATGACAAATGATAATTGACATTAACTTATTATCTCTAAATAGCTTTTTTGCTGTAGCGTGATTGTACCCCTTCCTAGTTCACATTAGACAGCTCTAACCTTAGTAGGGGGGAAATTGAGGACATTTTGGAGATAATCGAAACCGAGTTATAATATATCTGTATTGAATTCTAGAAACTTATTTGCATGACAAATTAAGTGAGATGTTGAAAAATAAATATTCCATGAATAATCTATTCCTATATATATACCCAGTTACCCAACTATACATATGCCTTTTAACTTTTCCTGATCTGACTTCTTACCTCAAATATTTGACTTATATTCCTGCTGCTTCCACGCCCATGAGTTTTACGGTTGTAGGAACATTTTAAAGAGGCCCTCAATTTGAAATTGAACTTAACAATATTCATTGGGCAATATTGTTATTTGTTAACATTTCATTTGTCTCTCAATTTATGTGAGTTAATTTAACTTGAAACTAAAATTTATGAAAGTAATGTTTCTTTCCTTTTCTTGCAACCCTCTAATTCTAGTTTTTCACATGTTACGTGTTTAAGAAACAAATCTGAAAGACATTTTGCTACATACTTAAACTCTTTCTGATAAACAAATTGAAAAGATGGAGTGCACTATTCTAGAGTGATGGTGCGTTTTATATCAATAAATTGTCCATGTGATATGGAGAGTACATAATGACAAAACAGAATTACTACTGTATCTACCAAATGGAGTTACTATTGCTGACTGCTGAGGCATAAGCATATCCCCGTGTAACTTTTTTGCCTATATATACCTGAGCAGCATGAGACTAATTAATCTCATAACAATCAATCCACAAAATGAATTAAGCAGCCTTTTCCTCCTTAAGGTCTCAGCCAAGACATCTCTTCCCTTTAATCTGTCAAACAATGAAACCCTTACATTAGGACCATGCGGAGAACACGTTAATGGTGGAGAATCATGTCCTACTGGACAGTGTTGTAGTAAATGGGGTTGGTGTAGCTACACAGCAGCCTATTGTGCTGTTGGAAACTGTCAAAGTCAATGTGATCAATTGTTAGATAGCACATCAGCAGCCCAGCTAGCAGCCGATCGATCACGAACCGGGACAATGCGGAGAATTAATTGATAATTGTCCTAGAGATCAGTGTTGTAGTTTTTAGGGTTGGTGTGGAAAATCAGATGACCATTGTCACGATCGTAGTCAAAGTCACGACAAAACTCAAACCAAGAATCGTATGAGAGGCATTCAAAGCTTCTTCATCAACCTTGTCTAAGTGCTACCTCCTGCCTGATCTAGTCCCAATAATTGTTGGATTTTGGCATATTAAGGAAAAAACATTAAAGACATAAATTTAATATAACTTTTCATTTTTACCCAAAAAAAAAAAAATTGACCTTATAATACCTTTTCAAAAATTAATTGATTGTCAAATCATAAGGGTAAATTTGAAAAAAAAATTCAATGATTCACTTATTTTGAAACACCAATAGATACCTTAACAATTCACTTATTTTGAAACGGAGGGAGTATTAGATATTGAAAATGACTCTCATTAGTCATTTGGACAAGTCGTACAGGCCATTAACATATTGTGGGGACGGAAAAGACTCAACTTTTAGGGTACATTCAGTAATTATTGTACTATTTCACGTGGTAATAATTTAATGGCTTAAATCATTCGCAGCTTCTTAAAATTATTATAAAAACCTCATTTAGATACCTCAATCCAATCTACCTAATACTTATTCACCTTTACTAGTTAAAATTGATACACATTTTTTGACAACTATCTAAAAATATGAAAATGTTACGAATTAAAAGAAGAAACTTAGCATTTGAGATATTTTACAAATGTCGTAGTTGTTTGGCCATGTTTCATTGTGGAAATAGAATAAAGTACTGTATTTTTTTGTTTTTTAAGTGCAAAATGATATTTAAAAGTTAGAGCTATGTTTGGCCATAAAATAAATTAGAATTATTTTTAAATCTTTGGAGTTAAAAAAAGTGAACACTCTTTCTGTTGTTTTTGAAATTTTTGATTTTTTTCTGAAGTAAAGAAAGTGAAACAAATTTTCTGAAATTTCATGCTCATACATGTTTTTCAAAAGTAAACTCTCAAAGGAAAATAATAATTTTTATAGTCACACGCTCCTGTAGTCCGTGCCATTAACATATTGTGGGAATGAAAATATATTCTTTCCGTTCGCTTTTACTTGTCAGTGTTTGACATGACATATACATTATGAAAATAATTATTAATATGACTATTTATCATGTTATCCTTATTAATTGATATTTAGAATAATATATCTTAAAAATAATTTTAAAAGTAAGAAATAAATACTAAAGGTCAAATAAATAAATTCTTTTATTGTTCCTTAAAATGTGACAATAAAAAATAAATTAGAAAAAGCGAATGAACATAATGTACCGTACATTCAGTAATAATTGTACCCTTTCACATGGCAATTAATAATTGAATGCTCATTTTATAGCACGTGCCACTAACTTATTGTGATTTGTGGAATTCAGAATTAAAACATGCCATGAAATTAAAAAAAGTATCAAAATATGTCATGTATTTAAAATAGAATCTGACCCAAATATTAATATTTTCTAGTATTTGAAAAATTATATTATTTGTCAGATAATAATAAATTATATGATTAAATACTATTTGTCATGTCGTTTTCAAAAATTACTTAGAGAAATTTATGACCAAATATGTCATTAATTAAAAGATTCCTCTAATGTACTATTATGAGACTGCAAAAATTAAAGGCTTATCGATAATATATAAGTGTCAGACCCCCCTCCCCGCCCTCCTAAAATTCTCATCTATTCATTCATATCGACAAATTGCTTGATTTTAACACATGCATCACAACAAAGTAAAAAAGGACGATTTTTAGCTGGTGATCATTCTCATCAAGTTGCTTTCATTAACGTTGTACTAGATTTAAGTGGACCATATTGTTTTAATATGTGTGGTGCAAATTAAAGAGCAAAAATATATTTTCGTCCTCCTCAAAAATTACTACTCCCTGTGTTTAAAAAAAAAAAGATCTAATTTGACTTGTTACTAATTTAAAAAAGTAAAAAAAAAAATTTAATTCTTGTGACCCTAAATTAAAGTTATATCAAAGTATTACTGATATTTAATGTTGAATATTCATTAACAACATCAATTAATGAATAAAGTTACCTCGCTTATGTTGTCGCTCATTATTTTCTTTTTTCTTCATTCTTTTCTCTTTGATATAGGCAACAATATCCAACACCGCTTCCTCGAGCGCAGCCACACGCTTATGAAGATCCCCGGGGGATGAGGTTCCCGCTTCATCTTTGGAGGTGCTCGGAGAATCATCATCACCAACGCGTACTCCAACGGGGTTACCACCCAAATCCCCGCCATCATCACTGTCCTTATTTGAAGTGAGGACAGTCACCCCCTTTAACTCTTTCTTCAAGCCATCGAGGACGTTATTCTTCACCTCGTACGTATATGGCTCAAACGTAATCGTGTAATCCATCTTCATCTCACGAACAGTAGGGATGATGTACGGGTGCACGTTCTACCAAATATCAATTAACAATTACATAACATTCGATAAACGGTACTATTATTGCATTATAGAAAATAAGTTCATACCTCGGTAACTTTTCCTTTATACTTGAATGGGTCGCTTTCGATTATCTTGTCGCTTTTTAAAGTGTGCCATCTGAGGATGCGGGGGATGGGTAAGGGCTCATCCATTGATTTTCCAACAAATTCTCTAAGATGAGGAAATGCCTCATAGATCCAAATCTGTAAGCAGTACAGTAGTGAAAAAAATAACTATGAGTCTATGACATAATATAAATAAAATGATAATCTACGATAAACTCACTAAAGGGTTTATGATAGATACCATGAATGCCCAGGGAAATCCGAATAAAGCATAGGATGCCTTCTGCTTCTCATAATATACTTTCTTCTGCTTCTTCAGGTCACTTTTCTTCTTCAGATAGTCCATGGTCAGTTGAAATGTCTCTTTCCCCCACGGATACTTCTCGAAGAAACTCAAAGAGTCGACCATTCGAATCAGTTTTCTGTCGACAACCTTCGTCGAATCTTTCGCAAGGAACATGGTGTGCAAGAACCACAGTAAACAACACTTGAACTTCTGGTCCTCGTTCAGCTTATTACCTCTGATCAGGTGAAACAAGTTGGCCGCCGTGATATTTTTGTTTTTTGTCACCTTAAAACAAAAATTGTCCCCCTTTGCTAACACCTTCTTCATTTTTTATTCACTGGGGTATGATGAGCAGTTCAGCTCCGTGATCAAACAAAACTCTTTCAAGCCAAAACAGGCAGGCTTGTTGTTAACGCAAAACCACATCTCATGACGCATCTTATCATTCTTAACGCGTCGCAAAAGCAAATAATGGACCAACTGCCCATTGAACTTGAGATGTTCCGGCAGGTTTCTCAGGTGTACAAAACAGGACCGCTTGAATCTTTTCTTCAATTCTTGGTCGACACGAATTTTCTTAAATTCTCGATAAGCAGTCATTCTTGATCTGACCGATATCTTTGTCGGGAAAGATTCGACCTTGTCAATTATCGTTCGAAGGTCATACCGCTCCACGAAAATACACCTTGAAAGATATGGCACGGACAACGAATCATTATCCCCATCATCTCTATTACTCCCACTTCCCTCGCACTCTTCAGTGTCACCACTGATACTCCGCTTGGCAACATCTTCACTAGAATCGACGTAGTCGCTTATCTCCTTTTAACTCTGAATTTGATTCGGACACCGACTCTTCAATTTTCTTTCTTTTTGACACTTTTTCAACTGCTGAAGCTCTTCTTTTTCTACTACTACCAGCGGTATCGTCTTTCTGTTTAGGAATAACATTTTTTTCTTCCCATTTTCAACACAGTCTACACCTAAAGAACAAATCTTCCATTTTCAATTCATAGACCACAAGTCTATCAACAGAAATAACTCAATGATTAAATGACCCCCCCCTCCCCCAAAAAAAAAATAAAAAATTAACAAACACCCCACCATTAAACAGTTTATTACACAAACATACAATAATTGAATCAAAATCGAATATGAAAAATATCAAAACACAACAATTGCTAAAAATCAAACTAGTGCACCTAATCAAACTAATTAGCTATTAATATTTCAATTTTCACTATTTCAGCAATCATGTTTTAAAAGAATTTCATACGTCTGAAAATTGAAATATATCTAGGGCATTCTCATTTCATAGACCACGGATCTACGAATAGACCGCGGGTCTACGGACAGAAACAGGACGTTGTTCAAATCAAAATGTCAAAATAACTCTTCAAAAAATAATTATACCACCATTCAACACTTCGTTGCTAAAAAAACGATTAAATCAAAACACCAAATTCGAAAAAAAAATCCTACATAACTACCAATCGATTAGCAAAAAGAAAAATCATTTAAATGGACCTAGAAATGATCGAAACTCGATTTTAACTAACCTTGCGAAGCAACAAAGCCCCCTTAGCAGCTGCAGATGAAGAACGTACGAAAATGGCGATTTTGGGAGAAGTTGTTTGAAAGCGAGAGTTGGGAATTGAAGAGGAGAGAGAGAGGGTTTTTTTTTTTTGATATTAGAATAAGTGAAGGGGTTAGATGTATTATATTAAATTTGTAAAGTTGTATAAATGATGAATTGATCTCTTGGCCCACGTGTGGGCCCCACTTTTTCCACTTTTTACACCCTAAACCTAAAAAATAAATCAAAAAGAAATTAAGTGGGTATTTATCAAAATAATTTTGCAAAAGTTTCTCTTTGCCAATTATTCCCTGGTTACTCAGCAGCCTATTGTGTTGTTGGAAACTGTCAAAGTCAATGTGATCAATTGTTAGATAGCACATCAGCCCAACTAGCAGCCGATCGATCACGAACCGGGACGATGCGGAGAATTAATTGATAATTGTCCTAGAGATCAGTGTTGTAGTTTTTAGGGTTGGTGTGGAAAATCAGATGTCCATTGTCACGATCGTAGTCAAAGTCACGACAAAACTCAAACCAAGAATCGTATGAGAGGCATTCAAAGCTTCTTCATCAACCTTGTCTAAGTGCTAACTCCTTCCTGATCTAGTCCCAATAATTGTTGGATTTTGGCATATTAAGGAAAAAACATTAAAGACATAAATTTAATACAACTTTCCATTTTTACCCCAAAAATAACCTTATAATACCTTTTCAAAAATTAATTGATTGTCAAATCATAAGGGTAAATTTGAAAAAATAAATCAATGATTCACTTATTTTGAAACACCAATAGATACCTCAACAATTCACTTATTTTGAAACGGAGGGAGTATTAGATATTGAAAATGACTCTCATTAGTCATTTGGACAAGTCGTACAGGCCATTAACATATTGTGGGGACGGAAAAGACTCAACTTTTAGGGTACATTCAGTAATTATTGTACTATTTCACGTGGTAATAATTTAATGTCTTAAATCATTCGCAGCTTCTTAAAATTATTATAAAAACCTCATTTAGATACCTCAATCCAATCTACCTAATACTTATTCACCTTTACTAGTTAAAATTGATACACATTTTTTGACAACTATCTAAAAATATGAAAATGTTACGAATTAAAAGAAGAAACTTAGCATTTGAGATATTTTACAAATGTCGTAGTTGTTTGGCCATGTTTCATTGTGGAAATAGAATAAAGTACTGTATTTTTTTGTTTTTTAAGTGAAAAATGATATTTAAAAGTTAGAGCTATGTTTGGCCATAAAATAAATTAGAATTATTTTTAAATCTTTGGAGTTAAAAAAAGTGAACATTCTTTCTGTTGTTTTTGAAATTTTTGATTTTTTTCTGAAGTAAAGAAAGTGAAACAAATTTTCTGAAATTTCATGCTCATACACGTTTTTCAAAAGTAAACTCTCAAAGGTAAATAGTAATTTTTATAGTCACACGCTCCTGTAGTCCGTGCCATTAACATATTGTGGGGATGAAAATATATTCTTTCCGTTCGCTTTTACTTGTTAGTGTTTGACATGACATATACATTAAGAAAATATTTATTAATATGACTATTTTATCATGTAATTCTTATTAATTGATAGTTAGAATAATATATCTTGAAAATAATTTTAAAAGTAAGCAATAAATACTAAAGATAATAAATAAATTCTTTTATTGTTCCTTAATATGTGACAATAAAAATTATATTAGAAAAAGCGAATGAACATAATGTACCGTACATTCAGTAATAATTGTACCCTTTCACATGGCAATTAATAATTGAATGCTCATTTTATAGCACGTGACACTAACTTATTGTGATTTGTGGAATCCAGAATCAAAACATGCCATGAAACTAAAAAAAATATCAAAATATGTCATGTATTTAAAATATTACCATAATATGCTTAACTCTCTTAAAAAGAGAGTTATATGTATTATTTTTAACAAAAATTCAAAAACGAAGTTAAAATTTTAGAAAAGTACATAACTTTCTTTTTAAGGTAGTTATGCATTTTTTGTTTACACAACTCACTAAAAAAGAGAGCTATATAATTAAAAGTTACGTAACTCTCTTAAAAAGAGAGTCATCCATTTTTTTCTACATAACTCACTTTTTAAGTGAGTTATATAATAGAAATTACATAACTCTCTTTTTAAGTGAGTTATGCATTTTTTTTACATAATTCGCTTAAAAAGAGAGCTATACAATCGAATTATAAATATAACAAAAATAAGTTACATAACTTGTTTTTTTCCTCTACATAAATATAATAAAAATTATAAAACTCACTTTATAAAAACTTACATATTATGTGAACAATCAATTTATCTTTTTAAAGTTTTATTTTTTTAGAAAGAAGGTCAACTATTACGTAACGGATGGAGTAAAACTCACTGATTATGTGAGTTATTCAAATATAAAATAAGTTTTAAAAAAATGAGTTGTCCATTGAATATAACTCTTAAAATATGTGTGATAAGTGCATAACTTTATTAGTGATATGAAATATGAATATGATACTAAAAATATATGATTGACAAACGTTTTTTTATGAATATGTCAGCTTTTAGCATAACTCATATATTTTTATTTTTTGGCTTAAGAAAGGGAGGGAGAAAGAGGAGTGATGATGTTCTCCATTATTTCAGGCGCTTAAGGTAGCAATGATAGACGATCTTATCAAATTTAAAAGACAGAGAGGAAAAAATCGCGGTAATATTTGAATATTTATCCACTGTACTAAATGGATAACAATACTTATTTAATTTGAAAAATAAATGATAATTTACCCTTATTTATTATTTATCGTTGCTATTAAATACTTCCTATATCCCACAATACTTGTTAATTATATTAAAAATAGACATTTCATACTGATTGTTCAGTTTTAAAAAACAATGAATCATTATCCATTTTTATCTATTTTACCCTTGTTTAAAAATACCACTTATCACTCAATATATTTTTTAAAATATTAAATTTATTATATAAAAAGGTAATATATTTTCTCCATTTGCTTTTATTACTTGTCACATTTTTATTTGACACAATTATTAAGAAAATAATTATCAACCTGGTTATTTTAACATAATTGTTCTATTAATTGATGTGAATAAGCAATTAATGTTGAAGGTAAAATAGAATTTATTTATTTTTTATATATCAAAAATAATAAGAAAAAAATAAAAAATTCAATTAGAAAATAAGTGATAAGTAAAAGCGAAATAAGGGAATAGTAAAATTATTCCATTATTTATTGTTTATTATTTGTTGTTCGAGTTAATAATAGACAATTATTGTTGGACGAAGAAAGTACTATTTATCATTTAATATATTTTTCAAGACATTAGATTTATCATATTCAAATATAATATACTCTCTCCGTTTCGTTTTAGTTGATCCTCTTTCTAAAAATATTTGTTTTAATTTAGTTGTCCATTTGATGAAATCAAGATAATTTTATTATTTTCTACAATACTACCCTTAACATTAAATGACTGAACAAAGTGTATTTACTCAAATTTATATTTTCAAAGCATAATTAATAAAACTAATTTGGTAAAATAAACCCCCTAATTAATACTCCCTTCGTCCCATTTTACCCGTCCCAAATTGGGATGACACAACTATTAAGAAAACAATAATTGGTAATGTAACTTTACCATTTTGCCCCTCTTAATTGTGTCTTGTTGTTAGTTTTAATATTGATGGATGACTAATACCAAAGCACTATTTATATTTTTGGTGTATTTTTAATGGTATTCCTCTTTGCAACATTTTTCAAGAATGCTAATAATAAGGAGTAATCAATTATACTAAGGGTATAATGGGAACAAAAAATTGTCTTGTCTTGATAAGTAAAATAGGACTAGTAAAATGGGACATCAAATTAGAAAATTTAGGACGGGTAAAATGGGACGGAGAAAGTATTTTCTTAATAGGTGTGCCAAGTCCATAGGGCCAACTAATATGAAACGGAAGGAGTAATAAAATAACTTCTATTATTTATTATTTTTAATATATGTATCAAGTAAATCGTGAACATGTATTAGTAGATAAATCTAATAATTTTCGTCGAATCTAAGAAAATAAAGAAAACGGTTGTTGAGATGGTGGAGACGTCGTTGGTGAAGTGGTGGCATATAGAGCATGGAGAAAAAAAGACATTAAAACTAAAACCAAAATGTCCTTTACGTACCTGATTATAGGTGTACTACATATAGTATTAGTGACGGAGCCAGAATTTTCAGTAAGGGGATTCACAAGTGAACAGCGAACAAACCAAAGGGGGTTTCAAAATTAAATATACATGCATAAAAAATAATTTAAATCATGTAAATATAATATAATTTTCCGTCGAAGGAGATTCGGATGAACCCCTATATAAAGGGTAGCTCCGCCCTGCATAGTATACTCCTATTATGTAAGTAAAGATGACATATAAATTTAGACATAATATCTTTCTAAATTTTGTTAGTCAAATTTATTTTATGGACTTCCTTCGATTTGGATTTGTTTTATGGGCTCAACTAAATGGCCCTTCAGCTCTTCGCGGCAGGAAATTACACTGGCAAAATTTTCTCCGTATACGAAAATTTTCTATCTTCAGTTTTCTGTCCACATCGTCCTTGTGGGAATGAAAGGAGTGGGGAGGGTGGGACTGGCCTGTTACATTGACTTTGACAATTATCAGGAGCAAAATAGGCTCGTGTGGTTTCACACGCACCAACCAGAGTAATCATAACGTTCGATGACCAATACGACAATACAGACCCTCGGGGTCGGGGGTGCTGGTGCATTACATTGGCCTCGACAGTTTTCAGGATAACAAAAGTCACCCGTTGGAACACCGGCCAGACTTGCTGCAACAGAACCGTAGCGGACACGTGAGAATGTCCTAGTCTTTGCCGCAATATTCTGGACATTGGTTTTGGCAGTTATGGTTTGACACAATTTGTCACGCCCCAAATCCCATTGGAGCGGACTGACACCCGTAGCCGAGGAGGTCCTGGAGAACCCGTTCATAACCTATACTTTCACATTTACATTACTTATGAAAATTAGAAATTTGGGCAGCACTTCGTTGTAAATAGAAGAAAACAGTACCTGTATCAGCCCAACATACACGCATATATATATATATAAACAATAATTGGCCGTCAGAGCCATCACGTCTATCAACCAAACACTCCTATGGCTGTACAATATGTCTACAAAAGCCTCTACATAGATACACAACTGAGTTAGGGTCGGGACAAACTCCCTCCCACAAAAGACTTTTATACAAATACCAAAAGTACATATAGAAACGACTTGGGATGCCCCGAAACAACTAGAGCTCACCACTATCAACAGAATGTCCTGGCTCTTACTGCGGAGGTGTACGACCTGAAGTACCTGTTCCTGCAGGCATGAATACAGGTCCCCCGTGAGGGACGTCAGTACGGAAATATGTACTGAGTATGTAAGGCAGTAAGTATCAAGATGAAATACAAAAGATCAACAGAACCCAGATACCAATGAATAAACAGTATGAGTAGACCACACTTAAAAGAGCTGATGGGATACCTGCACATTACTTTCATATCATTACTTCCCGTATTCCTTATCAATACATAACATATGTCATACAATGGCCAACTGATCAGTGGTACTAATACAATACATCAGGGACCACCCCTGGAATAGCATATATACATAATCTTTATAATACAATGGCCAACTGATCAGTGGTACTAATACAATACATCATATCATCAATTTAAAATAAAAACATTCCATTTCTTAATTCAATTAATCTTTGAGATTGGTTACTTTATGGTCACACCTTATGGAACTTGAAACCATGATACCTCAATAGGAAAAACATGTAAATAGGTAATCAATATCATGAAAATGAAGTAGAGAATCATGGATACCTCATTAAACCATTTCGGAGTCAACAATAGTATATGGACATTTTTTTGACTAGCCGAACATCTTAAAAGTGAAAACAAGTTCAATTGGTAGTGTCGAAGATCATATGATGTTATTATTTCATGTGTCGTAGGACAATGTTGGAAGCTTACTTGAGAGTGCCATGGGTCATTATTCATGCCAAAGATTAGATAGAGTATGTCTTACATACCTTGATATAACCACTTCAATACAAGTCCAACTTGACTTCCCGTACTCTTCGAACACTTATCTACAATAAGTCATTTGTGGCAAACTAGTATTAGCAACCAAACCTTACCATTTAGGTATTAACTTCACCAAATAATGTCTAGGAAGTAATCCTTTAACTCATCAATAAGAGTGCTACATACATCCTCTTATACTCTTATTACATTCACATATCATGCATTTTCATGCAATATCCCTCAACATCACTCTTAGCCTTTATTTCCCCTCTTAATCACCATCCAATACCAACATGATCACTAGGCATACATAACCACTAATATAGTGATATATCACCACAATTCATCCTCCATAATCCAATACAACAACTTCCATAATTTACTACTAACAATTTATACAAAACAATTCATAACTATGTTTCTAGTTATCTTCCAACATCAAGACAATACTCATAATCCTTTATCAATACTTATTCATGGATAAGAATCAAGAATAAACAATATTCATACCTTAACAATGAACTCTTGTATTTAGAATCCTCCTTACATAACCATGGGGTGCTTCTCGAAGCTTTCGAGATGGTGAACACAACTACGGAACCAATTCGAATTTTCTACGGTTGAATCACAAAATATTTGAAGTTGAAATTAGGCTAGGGTTTCACCTTCTCTTAATAATTGGATGATATATGATATATATGAGGCTAAGTGTATGTTTATAAAGACCAATTTTCGTCCAAGAGGTAATAGAAAATGACCATTTTGCCCTAAAAATTTAAATAAAATCTGAATCTGTCCCCAGTGGACAGTTTTGACATGCTGAAGTAAATTGATCATAACTCTTTTCTCCGGTATCGGATTTGGGTGAAATCAATTGCATTGGAAAGATAATTCAAAGGACTTTCATTTTCATATAAAGTATACCACCCAGTTCTTCTTGTACAAGGACTTATGGTCGTTTAAAGTTGACCCAAAATTCTGTTTTTTTTTTGATAGGCTGTAGTAAAACGGGTATAGCTCCTTACTCAGACATTGGATTTGGATGAAACCAATTTCATCGGAAAGAAGACTCTCGGAGATTTTCGTCGATATATATCAGCTCACACAGTTCTTTTTGTACAAGGAGTTATGATCGTCTAAAGTTGATCCAAAAAAAATTGTCTAGCTGCAGTAATTTTCCTGCAGATTTACTGTTCACAGGCTTCCCGGCCACCGTTTTGAAATTTTGAATGTGCTCGCTTATATGAAATACTCCTCTGTTTTGGGCAAACTGTATATCGTTGGAAAGCTTATTCCAATACCTACACATACAACTATTGACGGGATACTTCCGAACACCATAAACTTAATTTAACCCATACGCAAGCCTTTAGGACTCCATATAATCGCGATAAGTGTACGAAAAAATTTACGGGGTGTTACACAATTCTAGTATGTTTCTCAACACCAACTCCGGTGACTACAACACTGTCTAGGAGGACAGTATTTTTTACATCCACTTTGAATTTTGATGCCAGCATTGTTTAAAAAAGGCATATTTTTATATTTAGTATAATAATATTTCTCATGAAATATCACAAATGAGATTTGAGAAAGGCAGAGTGTATGCAGACTTTATCAGATGGAGTGCATCATCTTTTTTATTTTATTAATAATTTAATTATAAAATAATATATAATTTTTACTCCCAATTAATAATTTATAACAACATAAATTTTTGGGTAATAAAATACTATATTTTATATCAATTCCAAATTATTTATTTAAATATATACAGAGTCAAAAATTTTACATAAACTAAAATATATTAAATACATGTAAAATTGACACATAGACAATATGGCTTGTTTTTTCAATTTTATAATTAAAATGCAATGAAACTCAATCTATCAATATTTATAAGGATTTTCTTGGTTATAAAATATTAAAATGTGAGTATCTTTTTTTTTTCAGAATAATTTTTTTATTTATGTTTAAAATTCAATGTTTGACTTTAAAAATAGTTTTGAGTTTGTTTTCCAATAGAATTTACACTTTTATGCCTAAAATGTTAAATACTTATTTTTCTACTAATCTAAACATTGAAATATTATTTCACATATTTATGTGAAAGTTTTGACTCGGTACATATTTAAAAAAATAAAAAAAATTGAATTGAGATAAAATATAGTATTTTATAACCCGAAAATTTGTGTTGTTATAAATTATTAATTGGGAGTAAAAATTATATATTATTTTATAATTAAATTATTAATAAAAAAGATGAAGCACCCCCTCTGATAAAGTTTGCATATACTCTACCTTTCTCAAATCTCATTTGTGATATTTCATGGGAAATGTTATTGTTCTAAATACAAAAATATGTCCTTTTTTAAATTTTAAAAAGAAATCATAAATTTAAACGAATGAAATATCTATTAATAAAAATTGGATCAATACACAAATTTGATGTAATTTTTATCTCAAATAATGATCAAAAGTTTACGTGAACTTTATTGAAATCATAAAAAAAATAATTATATTTTTACCGTACATGTTTTTGCATACAAGAGCCATCTAATTCTCCTTTTTTTAATTTTTTATATTTATTTAACACAATTTATTTTACCAATTAAGACCCATATGAATTATATAAATATATTTTCTTTCTCTTATTCATTGCTTTCATTACAAAATTAAAAAGATAGGGGCCCATAACTTATGTGTCAAAAAATTAATGGAAGGTCACACAACTTTTGTTGGTTATGACTCTCCCACTGTAAAAAATTTCTCGATATATCTATATCTATAATCTATAATTTATATCTATATCTATATCTATATCTATATCTATATCTATATCTATATCTATATCTATATCTATATCTATATCTATATCTATATCTATATCTATAATTTATAATATATTAAAAGTGTGAAAACTCTTAGAATGATTTGAACTTTATAGACAAATCTATCTTTTCACTATTTTCTTAATTTATTATTTAATTCTTTTTATTATATTAACTAGACTTTCTAAAATATATAGGACTCCTAAAATATATGGTAGGAGAATTAATTAATATTAAAATTTCTACTAGACTCCCTAAAATATATGGGACTCCTAAAATATAAGGTACGAGAATTAATTAATATATTTCTTTCTATTATTCAGTTAGAAAAATACTACTGTTCAGTTAGAAAAATACTCCTAAAATAGGACTCTATTAAGAAAATACTTCTATAAATATTGAGATGTACGTTAAACTAGCAAACAAATTGGTTTGTCTATTGGGAGGATATAATTGATGCTCATCTAACTTGATTCGATTGCATGTCTAGATTGTGGATACTTGATTTTTTAACCCTCAACTTCTTCAATGTTTTTGTCAGCATAATAGAATTCAACATGTGTATGTATATATATATCTTCTTTGTTTTCATTCAAAATCATTCTTCTTTGTTTTCATTCAAAATCATTCTTTAGAGTCAAAATTTCTGCTCAAATAAAAATTAATTAGATCAAAATCGAAGATTTGTTATCACTATTATATTTTTTTGGACAAAGAGGACAAAACTCCCCACTCGGAGCGACTTACCCTTTTTGTTGACTGCCACTGTCATTTATGGCAACTGGCTTTATTTTAAATAAATTACTGTTGGCACAGAGACTTCCAAATTTGTAGGTGCCCAGCAACTTTGTCAGGTGTCCACTACTTGTAACTTAAGTTTTTTTTTTTTTTTTAGGCTTTTCTAAAATAATTACTCCTAGTACTTAGCTTAATGTGATTCTTATTTAAGTGTACATGGAAAGTACTCTTTGGACCAAGTAAAGGCTAATAATTGTACTAGCTTCCTCGATTTATTTGAAAAGAGAAAAGTGCAACAACTAATATATATATATCATTTTGGTGTTCACGATTTGGTTAAAATTAATTCAAATCGTAAAAATTGAACCAAACCAATTAAGTAAATTGATTTTTATTTGATTTCATATTTTTAAAAATCGTTAATATTTGATTCAATTTTAATTTTGTTCAAAAAACATAAGAGATTATCATATATATATATATATATATATATATACATATTAAAAAAAATCATGTACACATTACATTCTTCTTTTATTATTGATGTTGATTATTAAAATATAATCAATTTTTCAATTATTAAAATCAAATCAAATTATTGATCTTTCATCGAGGGTTTGGTTGTTATCGATTTGGGTTTGATTTTGCTTTGGTTATTAAATACATGAAAATAAAAGAAACGATTCATTCAAAAAGAAAAAGGAGAAAGGACAGAAACGACACGTCAAATTAAACTATTTCCATGAAAATGATCATGGAATTTAAATTTCACTTTCTAGCCATTTCAATTTACTGGCTTGTTCTATACCGTTTCTACATATCTTCTATACAGTTTCTATATAAATCTTATACATATAAATATTCTAGACGAAAATTATATAATTTTGATATACAATTTATACAATAACTGTACATTTTTTTACACGTTTTATACAATAATTATATAATTTTCATACACTTTCTATATATTTTTTACATGATTTAACACTGGTGTGAATTGGGTTTGCGGCATCTTACCTTCGACTCATAAAGTGTTAATGATTACTTTTTTTTTCTATTTCTTTTATTAATGTTAAAATTTTACGAATAATTGCAGAATTTTTACAGTAGGATTCAGGAAAAGACTATCAGCTAACATGAAGCTTGAGTAGACTTCTACAACAACTATCACAAAAAAAATTTATACGTGTAGACACCTAATTTCGTCCCTCCGCAATATCATTTTTACCCATTTTTTACCTTATCCTACCGTGTACCTTCAATCATGTAATTATCCCTCCACAAATGACAAAAATCAAAACCAACTCTAAACAAATCTTATCCCAAAATCCCCACATAATCCCAATTGATAACAAATTAACAACCTTCCCAATTAAAAGTGGACACCTAACCCATATCCCTCCAATTAAAAAACAACACCTACCTACCGTACTCTAACAAACCCTATCCCTACCCCTACCCCTACCTCACTACCCTACCCCACTACCCCATCCTAATATATACACACACATACACACAATTAAAAGAGAATAGACACAGCAAAGGATACAAAAAAAAAAGAAAAAGGCCAAACTCTCTCTCTCTCTTTCTTCTCTCTCGATATACCTCTCCTCTCCTCTCCGTCGGCATCCATGGCTGACGCCGGCCAGCTCAACACCGGCTAGCTTCTCTTCCCCTCTCCCTCAACCGCCACGTCATCAGCTAGCTCTCTCTCTCTCGGTCTACGATCTCTCTCTCTCTCTCTGCCTCTATCCTCTCCGGCAAGACGCCGCCGTCGTTTCAACCACAACGACGACGGCCAGCCCACTATCGTCGTATCCAGCTCTTCTCCCAGCCCGATATCCGACCAACACGACTGAAATCGACGAATTCCACTGGAATCGGCTCCACCAGCTAGGATCTGTGAACCCGTTTTCACATTTTCGCATCTGTTTTCAACCAAATTCGACCTCATTGAGTCAGTTCCGGGGAAACCCACGGGAAAATCCGTAAAACCTGGTGACCAGATCGCAAAGCAGATGCGGGTTTAGCGAGAGGCATAACTATTGGGTCGTGTTGGTGAAAAAAAAAGGGGGTTATCGTCGTTGTTGGTTCGAATCCGGCGAAGTCAGCTGGAAATCGTTCGAAACAGTAGATAGGAGGTGCGAAATAGGTTCAGGCTTATCTTCTTTGTTGGTTCGAAATCCGGTTGTTCGACGCTCGGGTTGGGCTCCGTCTTTCGATTGTGAAATTTAACGCACAAAAGTTCATTTGAAGTTTAGACTCACCGGAATCTCTGTGCTTCATTGAATTTCGGTCAGATTCTGAGTTTGTTTCTGTCTGTTTACGCAATTCCAAGCTAATCGTAACTCGAACATTACTATTTCTTGTTCCAATTTTCCATGCCGAGTTCGGATTCAGGAAGATTCGTGATTGAGGTTCTCCGTTCGAGTCTTTTGGTCTTCGAATTTCTTTATTATCGACAAGGATCAAGTTTCATTAAGGTCCATTTCTTCTACCGATCTTTACTTTATTGATGTTGTGGGTGTGGATGATTTATTGGTTGCGTGTTTAACTTGAATCTTTGTTTTTTGTGTTGGTTGATGTTGGATTTGGATGTGGAAACTTGGATTAGTAGTCGAAGAATTGATCAATTATTTTGAGAATGAATGTGGGAAGGAATTGGTCTCGATAAAAGTAAATTTGAATAAATTTTGATTCACTGATGATGTTTGAATGTGTTAGAATCATGATAGGTCGAGCCGGATAGGCAATATAGGTTCGGGTTGGCAAATTTTAGAACCTGTTGTTTTGATTGAATGTTGGAATGTGCGTGTGAATTTTTCTTTCTAGTTTATCGTATTTAATTTAAATGTATTCATTTAGCCGGGGAATGCCCCGAGATACATTGTATTTATTCACCGGGGAATGCCTCGACGTACTATGTTGGAGGAAGATGTTTGTGACGAAGGCCCGAGGCATCGGGTAAAGCAGGGGAGCGTAGTTAGGATTAGTGTAGGTTGGATAGGATTTATTTTCGCATTTTTATTTATTTATTTTGGACTGTATAATTGGACTGAACACTATAATTCTGGATTTGTTTGATTGTTTGATTGATTGGTTTGTATGTTTTTCTTTGTGTGGTTTATACATTCGTAGTGTCTAACTAGTCGATACTCTCCATCAAGCGACCGTGGTCAAACCACGGGATCGAGGGGTGCCTAACACCTTCCCCTCGGTCAACAGAATTCCTTAGCTGGAATCTCTATTCGCAAACCAGTTTTAAGAGTCAAAATATTTTGAAAAGGGATTTCCAAAGGTGACTTGGCACACCCGATCTATGCCAAGTGGCGACTCTGAATAAAAAATGCAAATAATCCTTTTTCGAAATAAAATTTTATTTCTTGTCACTTGAATAATAAAACCCTTTCGAACCTTAAAATATATATTTTTTTTAGAGTCGAAAAAAAAGGGGTGTGACAGCTCTGGCGACTCTGCTGGGGAAATTTCAGAATTCGAGCTTATTTTTTGAGTCTTATCGGCTTTGTTTGGCATTACGAGTGTATAAGCATTGTTTGTGATTATTGTTCTGTTATTGTTTTCACTTTTGTGCGTTTTCGTGCTCTTTGTTTATAGTATCTATCCTATCTGTTACCGCTTTATATCTGTCATCATGAGTCCATCCCCCCGGCCTTCTTTCTGCAACAAGTCTCGGAGCGCACGTCGTGCGCACGAAATCTAGTTGAGTCACCTTTATTTTAGGGGGGGAGCCGTTGGATGTATGGAGTAGGTGAAAAGCAAAGCAACCACTATCGACCATATGCTCCCCCGAACGGCCTTGTTAGTAAACCACAACGTAGGTCAGCCTTTAGGTCATTCTTATGTGCATCATATTGAGACCAAACGAGGCCTACACGGTCCTTTGTAGGAGACTCACCTTTAAAGCATCCCTACGTGCTAACTGTTGCATATTTGAGGGTAACGTGGTCATTTGACGAACGAATTTTTTATAAAAAAAAAAATAAAAAAAAAATATAGAAAGCGAGTCGAAAAGAATGAATCAAAAGGAATGTCGTAGTTTATTTTAGAATTCTTTATGGCTTTTGTTCTTCACGATCCAAAAACTCAAAAAGATTTTTTTTACATTTTTTGCATTTTGTCTCCTCAAAGTACCGTAAATTCAAAAGAAAAAAAAAAGTTTTTTCTACGTATTTGTCAAAAACAAAAATACCAAAAAGATTTTTTTTCCATAATGGATGGTGTCAGTCTTAGTTAAAGTGTCTAATTGAAAAATCCAAAAAGTTTTTATTCGTTTGTTTTTGGTTTTGTCTCTTAAGTTAGGGTCAATTTATTAGTTAATCGTTAGTTGTCCAATCTGGATGAACTACGCATACCTGATTTCCGTCCCTCGGGGCGGGATACGTAGGCAACCCTCGGTGGGTCCGGTAACCTTTATTTTGGTCTTCGTCTTAGTCTTAGGCTAGGTCTTTTACTCCGTAACCTAGAGTTGTTAGCCAAGTAGGCTGATTTTATTCAGCATTACTGTTCGGCGATTTGGAGTCATGAAGCGGTCTGTCCCATCGACGTGTGTCCGCATCAAATTCCCGTTGGTTGGGAACCTTTTGCTCTTATCAAATTTTGAGACAATTTCTTATCTGCTACTACAGGATGGACCTGTCCACAAAGTCTAGAGTCCTTATGGTTGTCAAGGTACCCAAAAAGTTGATCAAGTGGTGGGGCACGTTCAATTACTCCGAAAAACACGAAGTGAGGAAAGTGTTAGGCAATCTTGTAACACTCATGGATCTCACGCCTCGTCCGGATTTAATAGAAGCTGCATTGACTTTCTGGGATCCAAATAATTTGGTGTTTAGGTTCGGAAGTTGTGAATTGACTCCTACCCTGGCAGAAATATCTTGTTTGTTTCGGTTGACTTACATGGACCGGCAGATGATTTTAGCCCGCAATCATACTCGTAAGAAATTCCTTCGACTCTGTGGATTAAAAGATAACAAGCATCTGGGATGTCTCAAACAATCTTGGATTTCCTTGGACTATTTGTTTGCTAGATTTGGGTCTTTAGAGGGTTTCGACTGTTTTTGGGATGAATTCTGTACTACCAAAAAAATCTGGGAACAACGTCGTATGGAGGTTTTCTGTCTGGCTTTGTTGGGTATCTTAGTGTTTCCGTTAGATGAGAGGTGTATCAATACTCGTCTACAATCAGTAGTGATAGCTTTATTCAAGAAAAAAGATGAGGTCACCATTGTACCAATGATCCTAACAGAAATATATAAGGCTTTAACTGAAGTAAAAGGAGGGGTACGATTTTTTGAGGGGAGTAATCTGATATTGCAGTTGTGGATGATGGAGCACTTGCATACGCCTTCTTTGATTAGAGCAGATGTGATCGACCGTTGTCTGAATGATCGAGTGCAAGCCATGCAAGAAAGAATGCATTTTGACAAATTTTCTTTTCCTATTGGAGTCGATTCTTGGATCGAATTTCTCGGATCAAGAACTCCAAACAACATTCTTTGGTGCTATATGTGGTTTTGTCCTAAGAAAATCTTGATTGGATCTCAAATGCAACTCTTTCTAGTTTTGATAGGACTTAACTGCACTAGGCCTTACAGTCCAAGAAGGGTGATGCGTCAGTTGGGTAGAATGCAAGACGTCCCCCCAATAATTGACCTTCTAAAGGATGTAGAGTACTTTAAAGACCAAGCCGTAGGGGAAAGCAAATATGAGCAATTCTGGAATAACGCGATAAAGTTGGGTGTCGATACTTTCGAGGAAAATCCAGGATGCACTCAAAACTATGAAATCTGGCTACAATCTATGCCCCGTGGCATTAGTAGACCCTTACCAGCCCAACTTAGAGGGAGAATACGGGAAGCAATCATGGTAGAAGATGATGAGCAGGAAGATCCGGGTGTCAAGGTGGAGTTTTTGAGAGTTCAGTTGTCGCGTTTGATCACAACTATGGATGGGTGTCAGAGAAACCTTTGCGGGTGTACTCTCCAAGAGGCGGGGATACCGGCAAGAAATTTGTTTCCGGGTATCAAAACGTCGTTGCAGGACATGTTGCAAAGTCTAAGTGGAAAAATGGGGACTTCACAGATGGGTTCATCTCAGCCGGGGACATCACACAGAGCACCAGTTTGAAAGAACATGTCTTATCTTTATGTAGTTTGAGTCTTTTATGTTTCTGTCATTGTAGGTTGGTGTCTGTGTTAAGTCGGAGTTAAGTTGTTTTTGATATTCGGGTATTTATTGCACGCATATCGTTAGGGGTTTAAAGTGTTTTTTTTGTATTTGTTGTTTAGTTTTAAAGTGGTCCTAAATTCGTTGTATGTTTTGCTATCTTTAATCGAAATGTTAGGATGTTACGTCTTTCTTTTGTTTACTTGTTTTCGTGTTTCGTAAACCTTCAATTGTGTAATGTTTATGCATAAGCTGCCCGAACTACGCAAGATCTGATTCATGTACAACATGATACGTAGGCAGCCTACTTTTGGGTTCGATCTAATCATTTTGTTTCGTTGTTTTTCATTATTTTTCCTCTTTTAAGGAAAACAAAAGCCATAAAGAATGATAAAATAAAGGTATATAACGTGAGGAAAAGAGCGGATATTGATAAAAAAATAGTAATAGGTGTAGATAAAAAAAAGTGTGTAAATAAAAATCGGGATGATGTTGAAATAACCTCGCTACCCTCAAAAGCTGGTAGAAATGAACATGAACTTAGGGCAATTTTACCAATGTGATTCCCATGCTTTTGGTATACCCTAATCCTAACGGATGTCGTCTTTGATGAGCATGTTCTTTCAGATAAAAGTGGTAGGTTTGCAGCACTCTGGCTAGTCACCCATACTTCACTAGATCCAAAGCAAAGCTCGCAATGGCTAGCAGGGAGATTGAAAATTCGCTCATTGACCCGGATCAGGATCACAGGGAAGAAAGTTCAGAACACAATGATGAGGTAGTAAGGCTCAGGCAACAATTGATAGATTTGCACCGGGCATGGGCCAGCGGAATGCCTCCTCCTCCGCTCCCTGAAGGTCTTGGGAATATCTCTAATTGCCCACCGCTCTCTCAAGCACAATTCTCTGCTCCTACTGAGTCACCTGAGCACGCACCAGGATTCACTCCGCGACATTATTATCCTGGCAATTCTGGTGTGCCCTTGGCAGCTCCCCAATCAAGACCAGCTGCTCAGCCAGCGCCACCGATCACACCGGTATTCGTGGCCCCGCCACCACAAGAAACTCCCATATATGCTGTGCGTCCCACAATGAGGCTTCCTCGGTCTTCCAGTGAGCCAGTACTGAAGGTTTCAGATGGTCAGTATTATGCTACGGAGCCTACTTTGCAATTGAATGAACCGTATGGGTACACTCAGCCTCCTGTATTTCCATTTGATACGGAGAAACCTGTCGCAACAGAGGAACAGGAAGTCATAGCGCGGAAGTTGAAAAGTTTGGAACAAGCTATGAGGAATTTGCAAGGAATCGGAGATTATAGAAGTGTTTCCTATAAAGACCTGTGCATGTTCCCTGACATCAACCTTCCTCCCGGTTTTAAGATGCCTAAGTTCGAGAAGTACGCAGGACACGGTGATCCTGTTGCACACTTGAGACGTTATTGCAACCAGTTGAGGGCTGCAGGAGGAAAGGAAGAACTACTCATGGCCTTCTTTGGCGAGAGTCTTTTAGATCTGGCTTCAGAATGGTTCATCGATCGGGATATCGATAAATGGAACAGTTGGGATGATTTGGCTTCTGAATTTGTTCAACATTTTCAGTACAACATCGATTTGATTCCGGACGAAAAATCTTTGGTCAACATGAAGAAAAAGAGCACTGAAGGTTTTAGGGAATACGCTATAAGGTGGCGTGAACAGGCCGCTAGGGTAAAGCCTCCAATGAAGGAAAGTAAGTTGGTAGAAGTTTTCATTCAGGCGCAGGATGAAACCTATTTTCAACATTTACTTCCGGCAATGGGAAAGTCTTTTATGGAAGTCCTCAAAATGGGGGAGATGATAGAGGACGGGATTAAGACCGGTCGAATAGTGAGTTTTGCTGCATTAAAAGCTACCACACAAGCGATTCAAGGTGGATCTGGCGCATTTGGAGTAAAAAAGAAGAAAGAGGATGTTGCGACTGTCGTAGCCGGAACCCATACTTATCCTAAAAGGCCACCTCGCCCCTATCCCCAATCCCAAGCCCAAGTCTACGCCCAAGCTCCATATATTCCTCCCCACCATTACTACCCTCCACAAAATCCTTTATATTCCATTCCACCACCCCCTTACCCAGTATATAGTGCGCAACCATATGCCCAAACCCCTTCTTACCCGCAGTGGCGCGCGCAAACTTCACAAAATCGCCCATTCGCTCCACCAAATTACCAAAACCCCTCCAGACCCAGTTTTCAGCCTAGGCCCGAGTATAAGCAGGAGAAAATGGTCAAAAATCAATTCACACCTCTTGGGGAGTCATATGCTAGCTTGTTTGATAGGTTGAGAAAGTTGAAGGTTTTAAGCCCAATTCAAGGAAGGCTTTCAAATCCACCACCAAGGAATCTCGATTATTCTTTAAGGTGTGCGTACTGTTCTGATATGCCAGGCCATGATATTGAGAAATGCTGGCATTTAAAGAGAGCTGTCCAAGATTTGATTGACACAAATCAGATGTTGGTCCAAGCCCCGGAGGGTCCAAACATTAACCAGAATCTGTTGCCAACCCATGCTGAAGCCAATATGTTAGAATTGATATATGATGGGAAAGAGTCTTCGAGGGGTTATAAGCCTATTGTCAAGATACACACCACTGAGGAGAAATCGGTGAATGTAGCGGAGTCTTTGAAAGCAATGTCATTGAGCTAGGAAGGAATGAGGGAGGATAAATCCCGAGAAAGCACAAAGAAGCCCCTGATCACAGTACAAGGCGCCATAAGGTATGGTGATTCGAGTCAGGATAAACCTAAGCTGACAGTGGTGGGAGCTTTGAGTCAGCCTATCTTGACGGTGAAAGGAGCACTGGCAGCGCCTATTGTCCTCAAACCGGTGACCCAACCTCCGATAGTTGATATGAAAAGGATTCCCTGGAATTATGGGCGGACTGTGATGACCTATCACGGGAAAGAAGTTGTGGAAGATGTAGATGAGGTAGGAGGTTTGACCAGGTCAGGAAGATGCTTCGTGCCTGAAAGCTTAAGAAAGTCTAAGCCAACGGTGAGTGAACCGTCGTCTATCAAAAAACCTATCACTGAGGAGGAAGCCGAAGATTTTTTGAAAAAGATGAAATTGCCAGAGTATTCAGTATTAGACCAGCTGAAGAAAACCCCTGCTCAAATTTCCCTTTTATCTTTGCTGTTGCACTCCGAGGAGCATCGTGATGTTTTGCTGAAGGTATTGCATATGTTCCAAGGGAGATTACAATCAACCAGGTTGAGAAAATGGTGGGAAAAATCTTTGAGGTCAATCGGATCAGCTTTTCTGATGATGAATTGCCTGTTGAAGGTACAGGGCATAATCGGGGTCTTTACATTACAGTGAAGTGTGAGGATTTCTACGTCACTCATGTTATGATTGATGGAGGTTCAGGTGCAAATATTTACCCTATTTCTACTTTGCAAAAGCTGAATGTTGGTGCTGATAAGATCAAGCCCAACAATGTATGTGTTAGGGCTTTCGATGGTGCAAAGTCAAATTCCATTGGCGAAATAGAACTAATGTTGACCATAGGGCCTGTTGAGTTTGCCATAGAATTTCAGGTATTGAACGTAGAATCCTCTTACAATCTATTGTTGGGAAGGCCCTGGATCCACAAGGCCAAGGTGGTTGCATCCACGCTGCACCAAATGATTAAGTTTGAGCATGACAGGCAAGAAGTAGTTATTCATGGTGAAGGAGATTTATCAGCCTACGAAGATTCTCCCTTGTCCTTTATTGAAGCAAATAACGTAGAGGAGACATTCGTCTATCAAATTTTTGATACAGTGCCAGTGAGTCGTATCCCTGAGTGACAAGCTATACCGGGACCGCAATTGTCTTCTGCTTCTATCATGATGGTGAGTGAACTTTGGAAATACGGATTTGAACCAGGAAAAGGTTTGGGAGCATCTCTGCATGGTATAGTTCATCCCATATGTCCGAGTGAGAACGTGGGCACGTTTGGTCTGGGATTTGAGCCTACCGCTGAAGATCTGAAGAAAATCAGGGGAAGGAAGAAGGAAATATGGTCCCTCCCTCGCCCAATGCCACTACTCAGTGAGTCATTTGTTAAGAGCGATGTCGCGAAGCATGTGGAATCTGAAGTTGAATTGGTGGGTGACCTCCAGAACTTTTTTATTGAAGTTGATATGGTTGAAGCAGGAGAAGGTACCAGTATGGCAGATGTGCAATTCATAGGTCCAGCTGTCCGGCTCAATAATTGGGAAGTCACTCCTCTCCCCGTCAGGAGGGAGTTTTGGTAGTTTATTTTGTTTTCCTTTCTGTTTATCCGAGTTATTTCAGGGTTGTAATTCGGATTTTAGTTTGTTTACGTTATATTGGTGTCTGTGCTTAAACCCTTCTATCTTTTATTTAATGAAATGCAATGTCCCTTTTGTTTTGTGTCTAATATAGTTTGTTTTTCTTTTTACACAGTTCTCTTTATGCTGATTCTAATGACATGACATGCATGCGGAATTTTCAGCCTGGTCTTAAAATCCAAAATAATCCAGATGTAATGGAGCAGGATAAGGAATATGATGAAAAAGAAGCATTAGAAGAAATAAGCAAAGGGTTGGAACAATTTGAAGACAAACCGAATCCTAATTTGAATGAGACTAAGCCAATAAATCTAGGGGATCAAGAAGATGTTAGGGAAACTAAAATCAGTGTACATGTTTTGCCCCAGCTAAAGGATGAAATGATTCAAACGTTAATGGATTATAAGGATGTTTTTGCATGGTCTTATGATGATATGCCTGGTTTAAGCACTGAATTAGTGTCTCACAAATTGCCAACGGATCCCGCATTCCTTCCTGTCAAACAGAAGTTGAGGAAGTTTAAAACAGATGCAAGTATTAAAATCAAAGAGGAAATCATGAAACAACTTGAAGCCAAAGTAATTCGAGTGGTTCGTTATCCCATGTGGTTATCCAATGTTGTTCCCGTACCAAAGAAAGATGGCAAAATTCGAGTGTGTGTTGATTACCGCAATTTGAACAGGGCAAGTCCAAAAGATGATTTTCCACTGCCCAACATCCATATTTTGCTAGACAACTTTGCTAAACACGAGGTTGCCTCTTTTGTGGATTGCTATGCCGGATATCACCAGATCATTATGGATGATGAAGACGCGGAGAAGACATCTTTTATCACACCATGGGGAACTTATTGTTATCGGGTGATGCCGTTCGGTTTGAAGAATGCTGGAGCAACATACATGAGAGCCATGACCACTATGTTTCATGACATGATGCATAAGGAGATTGAGGTTTACGTGGATGATGTGATTATTAAGTCAAAAAGTCAGGCCGACCATGTAAAAGACTTGAGAAAGTTCTTTGAAAGACTTCGCAGGTATAACCTCAAACTCAACCCGGCAAAATGTGTATTTGGAGTTCCATCTGGAAAGCTGTTGGGGTTTGTAGTCAGCCGTCGGGGAATTGAATTAGATCCCTCGAAAATCAAAGCCATTCAGGATTTGCCCCCGCCCAAGAATAAAACGGAGGTAATGAGTTTGCTTGGTAGACTGAACTACATTAGCAGGTTTATTGCTCAACTCACAACCACTTGTGAGCCCATATTCAAGTTGTTGAAAAAGAGTGCTGTGGTAAAATGGACTGAAGAATGTCAGGAAGCGTTCGATCGAATCAAAAGATATTTGTCAAATCCGCCCGTGTTGGTACCCCCGGAACTTGGTAGGCCTTTGATCTTATACTTGTCAGTCATGGACAATTCTTTCGGGTGTGTCCTGGGGCAACATGATGTCACAGGCAAAAAAGAGCAGGCTATTTACTATCTTAGCAAGAAGTTCACCACTTATGAGGCCAGGTATACTCTTCTTGAAAGGACGTGTTGTGCCCTAACTTGGATAGCACAGAAGTTGAAGCACTATCTCTCATCCTATACTACTTATCTTATCTCCCGCATGGATCCTTTGAAGTATATCTTTCAGAAGCCTATGCCGACAGGTCGATTGGCAAAGTGGCAAATTTTGCTTACCGAGTTTGACATCGTATATGTGACTCGAACCGCCATGAAAGCCCAAGCCTTGGCAGATCATCTTGCTGAGAATCCCATCGATGAAGAGTACGAGCCATTAAAGACATATTTTCCTGACGAAGAAGTGTCGTGTGTCGATGAAGTCGTTATAGATGTTGATCCAGGTTGGAGGTTATTCTTCGATGGAGCTGTCAATATGAAAGGAGTCGGAATAGGTGCGGTTCTTGTCTCTGAATCGGGACAACATTTCCCGATAACAGCACAACTTCGATTCTACTGTACTAACAATATGGCAGAGTATGAAGCCTGCATCCTTGGTTTGAGGTTAGCTGTTGATATGGGAGTCCAAGAATTATTGGTGTTGGGAGATTCGGATTTACTCGTCCATCAAATTCAAGGCGATTGGGAGACGCGAGATTTGAAGCTCATCCCGTATCGACAATGCTTGCAGGAGCTATGCCGACGATTTGTGTTAGTAAAATTTAGGCACATTCCAAGGATTCGTAATGAAATTGCTGATGCTTTGGCCACTTTGTCTTCAATGCTCCAACATCCTGACAAAGCTTACATCGATCCAGTGCATGTACAGAGTCGTGATCAGCATGCTTACTGCAATGTGGTTGAAGAAGAGCTCGATGGAGAACCTTGGTTCTTGGATATCAAGCGGTACATTCAATCAGGAGAATACCCAACATATGCCACCAACGATCAAAAGAGGACTCTTAGGCGTTTGGCTAGTGGATTTTTCTCGAGTGAGGGAATCTTGTATAAGAGGACCCCAGATCTGGGACTTCTAAGGTGTGTAGATGCAAAAGAAGCCTCGGCAATCATGGTTGAAATACACTCTGGAGTATGCGGGTCGCATATGAACGGTCACGTCTTGTCAAAGAAGATTCTTCGAGCAGGTTATTACTGGCTTACTATGGAGAGGGATTCTATTCAGTTTGTTCGAAAGAGTCATCAATGTCAGGTGCACGGCGATCTGATACGTTCTCCTCCTGATGAGTTGCATGCAATGGCCGCTCCATGGCCGTTCGTAGCTTGGGGAATGGATGTGATTGGACCGATTGAGCCGAAGGCCTCAAATGGACATAGATTCATTTTGGTAGCCATTGACTATTTCCCAAAGTGGGTGGAAGCAGTAACTTTCAAGTCGGTGACAAAGAAGGTTGTGGTAGATTTTGTTCATGCCAATATCATTTGTAGATTTGGAATTCCTAAGATGATTATTACAGACAATGCTGCCAATCTCAATAGTCATTTGATGCAAGAAGTGTGTCAACAGTTTAAGATCGCACATCGAAATTCTACTCCATATCGCCCAAAGGCCAATGGTGCTGTAGAAGCCGCCAATAAAAATATAAAAAAGATACTGCGAAAAATGGTACAAGGTTCTAGACAGTGGCATGAAAAGTTGTCGTTTGCATTGCTAGGTTATCGCACCACTGTTCGCACTTCAACAGGGGCAACTCCATATTTATTAGTGTATGGGACAGAAGCAGTCATCCCTGCAGAAGTTGAAATTCCTTCTCTTCGGGTCATTGTAGAAGTAGAGATCGATGACGACGAATGGGTAAAAGCCCGACTGGAACATTTGAGTTTGATCGAGGAAAAAAGGCTAACGTCCGTGTGTCATGGCCAGTTGTATCAAAGGAGGATGGCTCGTGCGTATAACAAAAAGGTCCGTCCCAGGAATTTTGAAGTTGGTCAGTTGGTATTAAGACGTATCCTTCCTCACCAGGTTGAAGTGAAGGGCAAGTTCTCCCCTAACTGGCAAGGTCCCTTCGTTGTGAAGAAAGTGTTACCCAATGGAGCCTTATATTTGACAGATACTGAAGGCAAAATGGCAGAAATGGCTATCAATGCTGATGCGGTCAAAAGATACTATGTATGATATTTGATCCTTTGTTTGAGTTTATTGCATGTTTAGTACTTGCATTTTTTAAGATTGATATGATGAAGGCATTTTATTCTTCTATCCAAACATTGTGTCACCCTTTGTTTACCCGTTTGAGCCTCGTTTATTTTTCTTTCATATCCCTCTTTTGAAATAAAAATAGAGTCAAAAAATAAATGTCAAGAAAATAAGAATAAAAGAAAGAGTTTGAAAATAAAAGAAAAAAAAAATCAAATCAAAACAAAGAACAAGCTGATGGAACTACGTGCGACCTGATTCTCCTCTCTCGGGAGTGAGATACGTAGGCTGCCCTATTTCGGGCTCGGTCCAACCAAATAAAGATTTGAGATTCACCCAGTCAACAAAACTGGGGCATGAGTTAATGCATTGTTTGAGTCGATTCCAAAAGTTGTAAGTCCCACCCCCACTTCAAGTATCGTTTGAGCCTCTTACCATCTTTTCTAACCTTGACCAAAAGCCAAATTACAACCAAAGAAAGTCCTTCAGATCAATTTTTGATAGTGTTAAGGCTAAGCATGCAAAGGATATGACGATACATTGCGAAGTACCGCTTATCTCCCTCAGCATAAGAAATTATGAAAGAAATACAAAAATGAGAGAGTCTTATTGGTGAAAACCTTTGTAGGCACCATAAGGCGATGGTGAGTTGTGAGAAAATGAAAATGAGAGAGTCTTATTGGTGAAAACCTTTGCAGGCACCATAAGGCGATGGTGAGTTGAGAGAAATACAAAAATGAGAGAGTCTTATTGGTGAAAACCCTCACGGGCACCGTAAGGCGAGGGAGAGTTTAAGAGAAAAGTGAAAAGTGAAAAGAAAGAGATTTGTTGGCGAATGTCTTTTTAGATGTCGTCAGTCGAATGTGATGTATGAGTCCAATAGATTTGAAGAAGCGGCTCAACGGCAAAGGCACAAACTCGACAACAAATGGGGAGTTTTGGATAGGAAGATCAGGCAGCTCAATCCTAAATGCATGTCATACTCATTGGAGTTGGTTGTCGTATTCAGATAAGTTTTCTTTTTGAATATGGGACATTTCCCTCTTTCTTTCATTTACATATTCATGCTTTTTGTTTTTTTTTATGTCATTTATCAAAATAAAAGTCACCATCATTTCTTTACATTTTAAGTCAAGTCTGTGTCAAAACAAGCAAGAAAGGATTTCAAATTTACTACCAGTCTTTCCAATTATATGAGGAAAAGCCAAGGAACAACACAGAAAAGAAATATGATCGTAATTCAACACGAAGCAAAGGAAGTCTATCAACCGACAGGCTATTGGATTCGTAGAAGCATTTCAGATTTGGGAAAAGAGTGCACCTCAGGGGCATGGTAAAAATGGAAACCCATTGTTTGAGTCAGAACTCATTTCCCTCAATCTGGATCCAGGTCAATGATGCGGCAAGACACGACAAGTGTTAGCAATTTGAAACAAAGATGAAAGGAACGAGTGCTGGATAGATACCTGAAAAGCCAAGATCTGCAAGCCACCACTAAGATTTAACTGACAAATTTTTCTTCGATTGAAACAGGGGCAAATTTGTTTCACTTGATTCAGCTACCATTGGAAATGCACATCCATAGGATTTTACTTTATGTTCAGGACCCTCCTGAAAAATGGGATTTTACTTTCTGTCCAGGACCCTCCTGAAAAATGGGACTTTACTTTATGTCCAGGACCCCCCTGAAAAATGGGAATTTACTTTCTGTTCAGGACCCTCCTGAAAAATGGGACTTTACTTTCTGTTCAGGACCCTCCTGAAAAATGGGACTTTACTTTCTGTTCAGGACCCTCCTGAAAAATGGGATTTTACTTTCTGCTCAGGACCCTCCTGAAAAATGGGATTTTACTTTCTGTTCAGGACCCTCCTGAAAAATGGGATTTTACTTTCTGTTCAGGACCCTCCTGAAAAATGGGATTTTACTTTCTGTTCAGGACCCTCCTGAAAAATGGGACTTTACTTTCTGTTCAGGACCCTCCTGAAAAATGGGATTTTACTTTCTGTTCAGGACCCTCCTGAAAAATGGGACTTTACTTTCTGTTCAGGACCCTCCTGAAAAATGGGATTTTACTTTCTGTTCAGGACCCTCCTGAAAAATGGGATTTTACGTTCTGTTCAGGACCCTCCTGAAAAATGGGATTTTACGTTCTGTTCAGGACCCTCCTGAAAAATGGGATTTTACGTTCTGTTCAGGACCCTCCTGAAAAATGGGATTTTACTTTCTGTTCAGGACCCTCCTGAAAAATGGGATTTTACGTTCTGTTCAGGACCCTCCTGAAAAATGGGACTTTACTTTCTGTTCAGGACCCTCCTGAAAAATGGGATTTTACTTTCTGCTCAGGACCCTCCTGAAAAATGGGATTTTACTTTCTGGTCAGGACCCTCCTGAAAAATGGGATTTTACTTTCTGGTCAGGACCCTCCTGAAAAATTGGATTTTACTTTCTGGTCAGGACCCTCCTGAAAAATTGGATTTTACTTTCTGTTCAGGACCCTCCTGAAAAATGGGACTTTACTTTCTGTTCAGGACCCTCCTGAAAAATGGGATTTTACTTTCTGTCCAGGACCCTCCTGAAAAATGGGATTTTACTTTCTGTTCAGGACCCTCCTGAAAAATGGGATTTTACTTTCTGCTCAGGACCCTCCTGAAAAATGGGATTTTACTTTCTGTTCAGGACTCTCCTGAAAAATGGGATTTTACTTTCTGTTCAGGACCCTCTTGAAAAATGGGATTTTACTTTCTGCTCAGGACCCTCCTGAAAAATGGGATTTTACTTTCTGTTCAGGACCCTCCTGAAAAATGGGATTTTACTTTCTGTTCAGGACCCTCCTGAAAAATGGGATTTTACTTTCTGTTCAGGACCCTCCTGAAAAATGGAATTTTACTTTCTGTTCAGGACCCTCCTGAAAAATGGGATTTTACTTTCTGTTCAGGACCCTCCTGAAAAATGGGATTTTTCTTTCTGTTCAGGACCCTCCTGAAAAATGGGACTTTACTTTCTGCTCAGGACCCTCCTGAAAAATGGGATTTTACTTTCAGCTCAGGACCATCCTGAAAAATGGGATTTTACTTTCTGTTCAGGACCCTCCTGAAAAATGGGATTTTACTTTCTGTTCAGGACCCTCCTGAAAAATGGGATTTTACTTTTGTTCAGGACCCTCCTGAAAAATGGGATTTAACCTTATGTTCAGGACCCTCCTGAAAAATGGGATTTTACTTTCTATTCAGGACCCTCCTGAAAAATGGGATTTTACTTTCTGTTCAGGACCCTCCTGAAAAATGGGATTTTACTTTCTGTTCAGGACCCTCCTGAAAAATGGGACTTTACTTTCTGTTCAGGACCCTCCTGAAAAATGGTATTTTACTTTCTGCTCAGGACCCTGCTGAAAAATGGGATTTTACTTTCTGCTCAGGACCCTCCTGAAAAATGGGATTTTACTTTCTGTTCAGGACCCCCCTGAAAAATGGGATTTTACTTTCTGTTCAGGACCCTCCTGAAAAATGGGACTTTACTTTCTGTTCAGGACCCTCCTGAAAAATGGGATTTTACTTTCTGTTCAGGACCCTCCTGAAAAATGGGATTTTACTTTCTGTTCAGGACCCTCCTGAAAAATGGGATTTTACTTTCTGCTCAGGACCCTCCTGAAAAATGGGATTTTACTTTCTGTTCAGGACCCTCCTGAAAAATGGGATTTTACTTTCTGTTCAGGACCCTCCTGAAAAATGGGATTTTACTTTCTGTTCAGGACCCTCCTGAAAAATGGGATTTTACTTTATGTTCAGGACCCTCCTGAAAAATGGGACTTTACTTTATGTTCAGGACCCTCCTGAAAAATGGGATTTTACTTTATGTTCAGGACCCTCCTGAAAAATGGGAATTTACTTTCTGTTCAGGACCCTCCTGGAAAATGGGACAATGCTTTCAAAAAAATGAAATACTAATTATTTATAATTCTTGTTTGGGATAATTTTCTTTCTAGTTTTAATTTTGAGTTTCAGGAGCCCGCCTGAAGAACAGGGTGATGAAATAGCAAGGCAGGAGCCCGCCTGAAGAACAGGGTGATGAAATAGCAAGTTCGGAGCCCACCGGGAGAACGGAGTGAAGAAAATGAAAAGTCAAGCAACAAAGGGAATGAAATTGCAAGTCAGGAGCCCGCCTGAAGAATAGGGTGATGAAAGTCGACTCAAGAACCAACAGAAGCTGTATAGATAGGATTTTCGTAATTTCACTTATGTTTTTACTTGTAATTTTCATTTTGTTATAATAACAGAGCCGCGGACCGGAACCTCGACGGAGCCTCACTCGACTCTCCAACTCGGTATAGTCCATCTCCGTCCAATCCTTGGAGATACTTATCACTTGATCCCTTCATAACTTGGGTGGGTAGGTTTTCCTAATTCAAGACCCGGTAGTCCTTCGTTCTCCTGTTTCTTTCTTTGAATAATGGTCGGGACAAAATTCTATCTCGCTGTCTACTTCTTTGCCTGAAAACACTTCATGTTTACATTCAAAGGGGGCATGATGTAGACACCTAATTTCGTCCCTCCGCAATATCATTTTTACCCATTTTTTACCTTATCCTACCGTGTACCCTCAATCATGTAATTATCCCTCCACAAATGAAAAAAATCAAAACCAACTCTAAACAAATCTTATCCCAAAATCCCCACATAATCCCAATTGATAACAAATTAACAACCTTCCCAATTAAAAGTGGACACCTAACCCATATCCCTCCAATTAAAAAACAACACCTACCTACCCTACTCTAACAAACCCTATCCCTACCCCTACCCCTACCTCACTACCCTACCCCACTACCCCATCCTAATATATACACACACATACACACAATTAAAAGAGAATAGACACAGCAAAGGATACAAAAAAAAAGAAAAAGGCCAAACTCTCTCTCTCTCTTTCTTCTCTCTCGATATACCTCTCCTCTCCTCTCCGTCGGCATCCATGGCTGACGCCGGCCAGCTCAACACCGGCTAGCTTCTCTTCCCCTCTCCCTCGACCGCCACGTCATCAGCTAGCTCTCTCTCTCTCGGTCTACGATCTCTCTCTCTCTCTGCCTCTATCCTCTCCGGCAAGACGCCGCCGTAGTTTCAACCACAACGACGACGGCCAGCCCACTATCGCCGTATCCAGCTCTTCTCCCAGCCCGATATCCGACCAACACGACTGAAATCGACGAATTCCACTGGAATCGGCTCCACCAGCTAGGATCTGTGAACCCGTTTTCACATTTTCGCATCTGTTTTCAACCAAATTCGACCCCATTGAGTCAGTTCCGGGGAAACCCACGGGAAAATCCGTAAAACCTGGTGATCAGATCGCAAAGCAGATGCGGGTTTAGCGAGAGGCATAACTATTGGGTCGTGTTGGTGAAAAAAAAAGGGGTTTATCGTCGTTGTTGGTTCGAATCCGGCGAAGTCAGCTGGAAATCGTTCGAAACAGTAGATAGGAGGTGCGAAATAGGTTCAGGCTTATCTTCTTTGTTGGTTCGAAATCCGGTTTTTCGACGCTCGGGTTGGGCTCCGTCTTTCGATTGTGAAATTTAACGCACAAAAGTTCATTTGAAGTTTAGACTCACCGGAATCTCTGTGCTTCATTGAATTTCGGTCAGATTCTGAGTTTGTTTCTGTCTGTTTACGCAATTCCAAGCTAATCGTAACTCGAACATTACTATTTCTTGTTCCAATTTTCCACGCCGAGTTCGGATTCAGGAAGATTCGTGATTGAGGTTCTCCGTTCGAGTCTTTTGGTCTTCGAATTTCTTTATTATCGACAAGGATCAAGTTTCATTAAGGTCCATTTCTTCTACCGATCTTTACTTTATTGATGTTGTGGGTGTGGATGATTTATTGGTTGCGTGTTTAACTTGAATCTTTGTTTTTTGTGTTGGTTGATGTTGGATTTGGATGTGGAAACTTGGATTAGTAGTCGAAGAATTGATCAATTATTTTGAGAATGAATGTGGGAAGGAATTGGTCTCGATAAAAGTAAATTTGAATAAATTTTGATTCACTGATGATGTTTGAATGTGATAGAATCATGATAGGTCGAGCCGGATAGGCAATATAGGTTCGGGTTGGCAAATTTTAGAACCTGTTGTTTTGATTGAATGTTGGAATGTGCGTGTGAATTTTTCTTTCTAGTTTATCGTATTTAATTTAAATGTATTCATTTAGCCGAGGAATGCCCCGAGATACATTGTATTTATTCACCGGGGAATGCCTCGACGTACTATGTTGGAGGAAGATGTTTGTGACGAAGGCCCGAGGCATCGGGTAAAGCAGGGGAGCGTAGTTAGGATTAGTGTAGGTTGGATAGGATTTATTTTCGCATTTTTATTTATTTATTTTGGACTGTATAATTGGACTGAACACTATAATTCTGGATTTGTTTGATTGTTTGATTGATTGGTTTGTATGTTTTTCTTTGTGTGGTTTATACATTCGTAGTGTCTAACTAGTCGATACTCTCCATCAAGCGACCGTGGTCAAACCACGGGATCGAGGGGTGCCTAACACCTTCCCCTCGGTCAACAGAATTCCTTAGCTGGAATCTCTATTCGCAAACCAGTTTTAAGAGTCAAAATATTTTGAAAAGGGATTTCCAAAGGTGACTTGGCACACCCGATCTATGCCAAGTGGCGACTCTGAATAAAAAATGCAAATAATCCTTTTTCGAAATAAAATTTTATTTCTTGTCACTTGAATAATAAAACCCTTTCGAACCTTAAAATATATATTTTTTTTAGAGTCGAAAAAAAAAGGGGTGTGACAGCTCTGGCGACTCTGCTGGGGAAATTTCAGAATTCGAGCTTATTTTTTGAGTCGTATCGGCTTTGTTTGGCATTACGAGTGTATAAGCATTGTTTGTGATTATTGTTCTGTTATTGTTTTCACTTTTGTGCGTTTTCGTGCTCTTTGTTTATAGTATCTATCCTATCTGTTACCGCTTTATATCTGTCATCATGAGTCCATCCTCCCGGCCTTCTTTCTGCAACAAGTCTCGGAGCGCACGTCGTGCGCACGAAATCTAGTTGAGTCACCTTTATTTTAGAGGGGGAGCCGTTGGATTTATGGAGTAGGTGGAAAGCAAAGCAGCCACTATCGACCATTTGCTCCCCCGAACGGCCTTGTTAGTAAACCACAACGTAGGTCAGCCTTTAGGTCATTCTTATGTGCATCATATTGAGACCAAACGAGGCCTACACGGTCCTTTGTAGGAGACTCACCTTTAAAGCATCCCTACGTGCTAACTGTTGCATATTTGAGGGTAACGTGGTCATTTGACGAACGAATTTTTTATAAAAAAAAAATATATATATATATAGAAAGCGAATCGAAAAGAATGAATCAAAAGGAATGTCGTAGTTTATTTTAGAATTCTTTATGGCTTTTGTTCTTCACGATCCAAAAACTCAAAAAGATTTTTTTTACATTTTTTGCATTTTGTCTCCTCAAAGTACCGTAAATTCAAAAGAAAAAAAAAAGTTTTTTCTACGTATTTGTCAAAAACAAAAATACCAAAAAGATTTTTTTTCCATAATGGATGGTGTCAGTCTTAGTTAAAGTGTCTAATTGAAAAATCCAAAAAGTTTTTATTCGTTTGTTTTTGGTTTTGTCTCTTAAGTTAGGGTCAATTTATTAGTTAATCGTTAGTTGTCCAATCTGGACGAACTACGCATACCTGATTTCCTCCCTCGGGGCGGGATACGTAGGCAACCCTCGGTGGGTCCGGTAACCTTTATTTTGGTCTTCGTCTTAGTCTTAGGCTAGGTCTTTTACCCCGTAACCTAGAGTTGTTAGCCAAGTAGGCTGATTTTATTCAGCATTACTGTTCGGCGATTTGGAGTCATGAAGCGGTCTGTCCCATCGACGTGTGTCCGCATCAAATTCCCGTTGGTTGGGAACCTTTTGCTCTTATCAAATTTTGAGACAATTTCTTATCTGCTACTACAGGATGGACCTGTCCACAAAGTCTAGAGTCCTTATGGTTGTCAAGGTACCCAAAAAGTTGATCAAGTGGTGGGGCACGTTCAATTACTCCGAAAAACACGAAGTGAGGAAAGTGTTAGGCAATCTTGTAACACTCATGGATCTCACGCCTCGTCCGGATTTAATAGAAGCTGCATTGACTTTCTGGGATCCAAATAATTTGGTGTTTAGGTTCGGAAGTTGTGAATTGACTCCTACCCTGGCAGAAATATCTTGTTTGTTTCGGTTGACTTACATGGACCGGCAGATGATTTTAGCCCGCAATCATACTCGTAAGAAATTCCTTCGACTCTGTGGATTAAAAGATAACAAGCATCTGGGATGTCTCAAACAATCTTGGATTTCCTTGGACTATTTGTTTGCTAGATTTGGGTCTTTAGAGGGTTTCGACTGTTTTTGGGATGAATTCTGTACTACCAAAAAAATCTGGGAACAAGATCATATGGAGGTTTTCTGTCTGGCTTTGTTGGGTATCTTAGTGTTTCCGTTAGATGAGAGGTGTATCAATACTCGTCTACAATCAGTAGTGATAGCTTTATTCAAGAAAAAAGATGAGGTCACCATTGTACCAATGATCCTAACAGAAATATATAAGGCTTTAACTGAAGTAAAAGGAGGGGTACGATTTTTTGAGGGGAGTAATCTGATATTGCAGTTGTGGATGATGGAGCACTTGCATACGCCTTCTTTGATTAGAGCAGATGTGATCGACCGTTGTCTGAATGATCGAGTGCAAGCCATGCAAGAAAGAATGCGTTTTGACAAATTTTCTTTTCCTATTGGAGTCGATTCTTGGATCGAATTTCTCGGATCAAGAACTCCAAACAACATTCTTTGGTGCTATATGTGGTTTTGTCCTAAGAAAATCTTGATTGGATCTCAAATGCAACTCTTTCTAGTTTTGATAGGACTTAACTGCACTAGGCCTTACAGTCCAAGAAGGGTGATGCGTCAGTTGGGTAGAATGCAAGACGTCCCCCCAATAATTGACCTTCTAAAGGATGTAGAGTACTTTAAAGACCAAGCCGTAGGGGAAAGCAAATATGAGCAATTCTGGAATAACGCGATAAAGTTGGGTGTCGATACTTTCGAGGAAAATCCAGGATGCACTCAAAACTATGAAATCTGGCTACAATCTATGCCCCGTGGCATTAGTAGACCCTTACCAGCCCAACTTAGAGGGCGAATACGGGAAGCAATCATGGTAGAAGATGATGAGCAGGAAGATCCGGGTGTCAAGGTGGAGTTTTTGAGAGTTCAGTTGTCGCGTTTGATCACAACTATGGATGGGTGTCAGAGAAACCTTTGCGGGTGTACTCTCCAAGAGGCGGGGATACGGGCAAGAAATTTGTTTCCGGGTATCAACCCCCGAACGACAGCCCATCATAACCGGTCAGCCGCCGCCGTTCTCTCCGTCATCGGAGCTCCCCGGAGCTCGATCTGCGTTTGGTTTTTTGGTTTCCTGTTGTCTTTGGTTGATTTTAGTTTCGTCTATTTCATGGTTCGACGTCGATAGTGGATTTCGATTCGCCTTTATTGAATCTCGTCGTCGTTCTTGGTTGGGTTTCGTATAGTAAAGTTTTTATTCACGGGTTTTTGAGCTGTCCGGTTATTATTTTAATACCGAGTTTGGTTTGCTCATTGTGAGGTTCTCCGGTCGAGTATTTTGGTCTTCGGATTTTTTTATTATCGACAAGGATCAATTTCATCGAGGTCCATTTCTTCTAACCGAATCTTTAATTTATTTTGACTTTTATTGATGTTGTTGGTATGGATGATTTATTTGTTGTGTGTCTGGTTTGAATCTTCGTTATTTGTGTTGTGTTTGATGTTGGTTGCGAATTTTGAGATGTGATTTAATAATCGAAGCATGTTGTAATTATTGTGGTTAAAAAATGAGTTTTTGGGTGAGAATTGAAAACTTGACATAATTGGCGATTTTGGTTAGTTTGATTTCCCTGTTCGTATAACTTGAAAGGAACGTTAATTTGATTTTGGTAGTAACATGATACATCGATCGGAATAGGCAAAACGTAGGTCGGGTAGGCAAATCTAGAGATTGTGGGTTGATTGAATGGTTGAAATTTGATTGAATGATTTGATTTTATCATTTTTTGAATCAATTGTATAATTTATCCGGGGAATGCCCCGAAGAATTTGTATAGATTTATCCGGGGAATGCCCCGAAGTAGCATGTACGCAAAGGAGGCTCGTGATCAAGGCCCGGAACGTCGGGTGGAATTTAGTTTAGGATCAGTTTATTTTGGATTGTATAATCTGGACTGAACATTATTTCGGCTTGTTTTTGAATTTTGTGTGATTTATTTGTTTGCTTGTTTTGTGTGTTTTATGTGGTTTGTACATTTGTAATGCCAAATTAGCCGATACGATCCACCAGGCGACCGTGGTCGAACCACGGGATCGAGGGGTGCCTAACACCTTTCCCTCGGTCACCAGAATTCCTTAGCCGGAATCTCTGTTCGCAAACCAGTTTAAGAGTCAAATGGTTCCGAAAAGGATTTTTCAAAGGTGACTTGGCACACTGAATTATGCCAAGTGGCGACTCTGAAATAAAAAATATAAATAGTCCTTTTTCGAAACAAATTTTCATCTTTGTCACTTTATAATAAAAACCCTTTTATATAAATCGTTTGGAATACGTAAAAAAAAAAGGGTGTGACAGCTCTGGCGACTCTGCTGGGGTCGTTTCAGAATTCGAGCTTATTTTTTAGTCGTATCGGCTTTGTTTGGCATTACGAGTGTATAAGCATTGTTTGTGATTATTGTTTTCTTATTGTTTTCACTTTTGTGCGTTTTTGTGCTCTTTGCTTATAGTATTTATCCTATGTGTTACCGCTTTATATCTGTCATCATGAGTCCATCCCCCCGGCCTTCTTTCTGCAACAAGTCTCGGAGCGCACGTCGTGCGCACGAACTCTAGTTGAGTCACCTTTATTTTAGGGGGGAGCCGTTGGATGTATGGAGTAGGTGGAAAGCAAAGCAGCCACTATCGACCATATGCTCCCCCGAACGGCCTTGTTAGTAAACCACAACCTAGGTCAGCCTTTAGGTCATTCTTATGTGCATCATATTGAGACCTAGCGAGGCCCACACGGTCCTTTGTAGGAAACTCACCTTTAAAGCATCCCTATGTGCTAAATGTTGCCTCTTTGAGAGTAACGTGGTCATTTGACGGACCGATTTGGGGAAAACATGTGTTAGAAGTAAAGTGTGAAAAAAAAAAGAAAAAAAAAAGGAAAAAAGTGAGTCGAAAAAAATGAATCAAAAGGAGTGTCGTTGTTTATTTTAGAGTTCTTTATGGCTTTTGATCTTCACGATCACAAAACTCAAAAAGATTTTTTTTACGTTTTGCATTTATATTCTCAAAGTACCGTAAGTTCACAAAAAAAAAAAATGAATGAAAAAAAAAGAGGGTTTTGTTTGCCTTGTCTACTTATTTGTCAAAAACAAAATACCAAAAAGATTTTTTTTATAATTGGTGGTGTCAGTCTTAGTTGAAATGTCTAGTTGAAAATCCAAAAAGTTTTCACTCGTTTGTTTTTTGGTTGTCTCTTAAGTTAGGGTCAATTTATTAGTTAATCGTTAAGTGTCCAATCTGGACGAACTACGCACCCCTGATTCTCCTCTCTCGGGAGTGAGATACGTAGGCAACCTATTTTAGGTTCGGGGATCTTATTTCAAAAATTCAAAAAAAAAATTCTTCACTCTTCATTTAGAGTAGGTGTCTCATGTACATCTCTAAAAGAAAACTACAAAAAGATTTTTTTAATAGTTTCAAGTTTCATTTTCCTATGAAATTCTAAATCGAAAACCCAAAAAGATTCTTCTTTGGTAATCATAGATTCCATTTTTGTATAGAGATTTAAACCTAAAAAAAAAAAAAAAAAAAAGATTTTCATCAATTCTTTTGACACTTTGTTTCAAGAAAGAAAAAGAGTTTAATTGGCCATTTTGGCAAAACTGCCCGAACTACGCAAGATCTGATTCATGTACAACATGATACGTAGGTAACCTACTTTTGGGTTCGATCTAATCATTTTGTTTCGTTGTTTTTCATTATTTTTCCTCTTTTAAAGAAAAAAGCAAAAGCCATAAAGAATAATAAAATAAAGGTAGATAACGAGAGAAGTGGAAAGAATAGAGATGGATACGAAAAAAAAATAATAATAATAATAAAAAAAGAGTGTAGATAAAAATTGGGATGATGTTGAAATGACCTCGCTACCCTCAAAAGCTGGTAGAAATGAACATGAATTTTGGACAATTTTACCAATGTGACTCTCATGCTTGTTGTGCGCCCTAATCCTAACGGATGTCATTTTTGATGAGCATGTTCTTTCAGATAACAGTGGTAGGTTTACAGCACTCTGGCTAGTCACCCATACTTCACTAGATCCAAAGCAAAGCTTGTCATGGCTAGCAGGGAGATTGAAAATTCGCTCATTGACCCGGATCAGGATCACCGGGAAGAAAGTTCAGAACACAATGATGAGGTAGTAAGGCTCAGGCAACAATTGATAGATTTGCACCGGGCATGGGCCAGCGGAATGCCTCCTCCTCCGCTCCCTGAAGGTCTTGGGAATATCTCTAACTGCCCACTGCTCTCTCAGGCGCAATTCTCTGTTCCTACTGAGTCACCTGAGTATGCGCCAGGATTCACACCGCAACATTATTATCCTGGCAGTTCTGATGTGCCTTTGGCAGCTCCCCAATCAAGACCCGCTGCTCAGCCAGCGCCACCAACCACACCGGTATTCGTGGATCCGCCGCCACAAGAAACTCCAATATATGATGTGCGTCCCGGAATGAGGCTTCCTAGGTCTGCCAGTGAGCCAGTACTGAAGGTTCCAGATAATCAGTATTATGCCCCGGAGCCTACCTTGCAAATGAATAAACCGTATGGGTACACTCAGCCGCCTGTATTTCTATTTGATACGGAGAAACCTGTCGCAACAGAGGAACAAGATATCATAGCTCAAAAATTGAAAAGTTTAGAACAAGCTATGAGGAATTTGCAAGGAATCGGCGATTATAAAAGTGTTTCCTATAAAGATCTGTGCATGTTCCCAGACATCAACCTGCCCCCCGATTTTAAGATGCCTATGTTCGAGAAGTACGCAGGGCACGGTGATCCCGTTGCACACTTGAGACATTATTGCAACCAGTTGAGGGCTGCAGGAGGAAAGGAAGAACTGCTCATGGCCTTCTTTGGCGAGAGTCTTTCAGATCTGGCTTCAGAATGGTTCATCGATCGGGATATCGATAAATGGAACAGTTGGGATGATTTGGCTTCTGAATTTGTTCAACATTTTCATTACAACATCGACTTGATTCCGGATGAAAAATCTTTGGTCAACATGAAGAAGGAAAGCACTGAAGGTTTTAGGGAATACGCGATAAGGTGGCGTGAACAGGCCGCCAGGGTAAAGCCTCCGATGAAAGAAAGTAAGTTGGTAGAGGTTTTCATTCAGGCACAGGATGAGACTTATTTTCAACATTTACTCCCGGCAATGGGAAAGTCTTTTATTGAAGTCCTCAAAATGGGGGAGATGATAGAGGACGGAATCAAGACCGGACGAATAGTGAGTTTTGCCGCATTAAAAGCCACCACACAAGTGATTCAAGGTGGATCTGGCGCATTTGGCGGTAAAAAGAAAAAAGAGGACGTGGCGACTGTTGTAGCTGGAACCCATTCCGATCCCAAAAGACCACCTTGCCCCTATCCCCAATCCCAAGCCCAAGTCTACGCCCAAGCTCTATATATTCCTCCCCACCATTACTACCCTCCACAAAACCCTTTATATTCCATTTCACCACCCCCTTACCCAGTATATAGCGCGCAGCCATATGCCCAAACCCCTTCTTACGTGCAGTGACGCGCGTAAACTCCATAAAATCGCCCATTCGCTCCACCAAATTACCAAAACCCTTCCAGACCCAGTTTTCAACCTAGGCCCGAGTATAGGAAGGAGAAGGCGGTCAAAAATCAATTCACACCTCTTGGGGAGTCATATGCTAGCTTGTTTGATAGGTTGAGAAAGTTGAAGGTTTTAAGCCCAATTCAAGGAAGGCTTTCAAATCCACCACCTAGGAATCTCGATTATTCTTTAAGGTGTGCGTACTGTTCTGATATGCCAGGCCATGATATCGAGAAATGCTGGCATTTAAAGAGAGTTGTCCAAGATTTAATTGACACAAATCAGATGCTGGTCCAGGCTCCGGATGGTCCAAACATTATCCAGAATCCGCTGTCAACCCATGCTGAAGACAATATGTTAGAATTGATATATGATGGGAAAGAGTCTTCGAGGGGTTATAAGCCTATTGTCAAGATACAGACCATTGAGGAGAAATCGGTGAATGTAGCGGAGTCTTTGAAAGCAATGTCATTGAGCCAGGAAAGAATGAGAGAAGATAAAGCCCAAGAAAGCACAAAGAAGCCCCTGATCACAGTATAAGGCGCCAAAAGGTATGTTGATTCAAGTCAGGATAAACCTAAGTTGACGGTGGTGGGAGCTCTGAGTCAGCCCATCTTGACGGTGAAAGGAGCACTGACAACGGCTATTGTCCTCAAACCGGTGACCCAACCTCCGATAGTTGATACGAAAAGAATTCCCTGGAATTATGGGCGGACCGTGATGACCTATCATGGAAAAGAAGTAGTGGAAGATGTAGATGAGGTAGGGGGTTTGACTAGGTCAAGAAGATGTTTCATGCCTGAAAGCTTAAGAAAGTCCAAGCCAACGGTGAGTGGACCGTCATCTATCAAAAAGCCTATCATCGAAGAAGAAGCCGAAGAATTTTTGAAAAATATGAAATTGCCAGAGTATTCAATATTAGACCAGTTGAAGAAAACCCCTGCTCAAATTTCCCTTTTATCTTTGTTGTTGCACTCCAAGGAGCATCGTGATGTTTTACTGAAGGTATTAAATGAAGCATATGTTCCAAGGGAGATTACAATCAACCAGCGTTAGAAAATGGTTGGAAAAATCTTTGAGGTCAATCGGATCAGCTTTTCTGACGATGAATTGCCTATTGAAGGTACAGGGCATAACCGGGGCCTTTACATTACAGTAAAGTGTGAAGATTTCTATGTCACTCATGTTATGATTGATGGAGGTTCAGGTGCAAATATTTTCCCTATTTCTACTTTGCAAAAGCTGAATATTGGTGTTGAGAGGATCAGGTCCAACAATGTATGTGTCAGGACTTTCGATGGTGCAAAATGGCGAAATAGAACTAGTGTTGACCATAGGGCCTGTTGAGTTAGCCATAGAGTTTCAAGTATTAAATGTAGACTCCTCTTACAATCTGTTGTTGGGAAGGCCGTGGATCCATAAGGCCAGGGCGGTTGCATCTACACTACACCAAATGATTAAGTTTGAGCAGGACAGACAAGAAGTAGTTATTCATGGTGAAAAAGATTTGTCAGCCTACGAAGATTCTCCCTTGTCTCTTATTGAAGCAAATAACGTAGAGGAGACATTCGTCTATCAAATTTTTGATACAGTGCCAGTGAATCGTATCCTTGAATGACAGGCTATACCGGGACCGCAATTGTCTTCTGCTTCTATCATGGTGGTGAGTGAACTTTGGAAATACGGATTTGAGACAGGAAAGGGTTTGGGAGCGTCTCTGCACGGTTAGTTCATCCCATATGTCCGAGTGAGAATGTGGGCACGTTTGGTCTAGGATTTGAGCCTACAGCTGAAGATCTGAAGAAAGCCAAGGGAAGGAAAAAGGAAATATGGTCACTCCCTCGCCCAATGCCACTACTCAGTGAATCATTTGTTAAGAGCGGTGTCACGAAGCATGTGGAATTTGAGGTTGAATTGGTTGATGACTTCCAGAACCTTTGTATGGAAGTTGATATGGTCGAAGCAGGAGAAGGTACCAGTATGGCAGACGTGCAATTCATAGGTCCAGCAGTCCTGCTCAATAATTGGGAAGTCACTCCTCTCCCCGTCAGGAGGGAGTTTTGGTAGTTTATTTTGTTTTTCTTTCTGTTTATCCGAGTTATTTCAGGGTTGTAATTCGGATTTTAGTTTGTTTATGTTATGTTGGCATCTGTGTTTAAACCATTCTATCTTTTTATTTAATGAAATGCAATGTCCCTTTTGTTTTGTGTCTAATATATTTTATTTTTCTTTTCTTACACAGTTCTTTTTATACTGATTCTAATGACATGACATGCATGCGGAATTTTCAGCCTGATCTTAAAATCCAAACTAATCAAGATGTAATAAAGCGAGATGGGGAATATAATGAAGAAGGAGCACTAAAAGAAATAAGCAAAGAGTTGGAACAGTTTGAAGAAAAACCGAATCCTAATTTGAATGAGACTGAGCCAATAAATCTAGGGGATCAAGAAGATGTTAGGGAAACTAAAATCAGTGTACATGTTTTGCCACAGCTAAAAGAGGGAATGATTCAAGCATTAATTGATTATAAGGATGTTTTTGCATGGTCTTATGATGATATGCCCGGTTTAAGCACAAAATTAGTGGCTCACAAGTTGCCAACTGATCCCGCGTTCCCCCCTGTCAAACAGAAGTTGAGGAAGTTTAAAACCGATATAAGTATTAAAATCAAAGAGGAAATCATGAAACAACTTGAAGCCAAAGTAATTCGAGTGTCTCGTTATCCCATGTGTTTATCCAATGTTGTTCCCGTACCAAAGAAAGATGGCAAAATTTGAGTGTGTGTTGATTACCGCGATTTGAACAGAGCAAGTCCGAAAGATGATTTTCCACTGCCCAATATCCACATTTTATTAGACAACTGTGCTAAACACGAGGTTGCCTGTTTTGTGGATTGCTATGCCGGATATCACCAGATCATTATGGATGATAAAGACGCAGAGAAGACGTCTTTTATCACACCATGGGGAACTTATTGTTATCGAGTGATGCCGTTCGGTTTGAAGAATGCTGGAGCAACATACATAAGAGCCATGACCACTATGTTTCATGACATGATGCATAAGGAGATTGAGGTCTACGTGGATGATGTGATTATTAAGTCAAAAAGTCAGGCCGACCATGTTAAAGATTTAAGAAAGTTCTTTGAGAGGATTCGCAGGTATAATCTCAAACTCAACCCGGCCAAATGTGTATTTGGAGTTCCATCTGGAAAGCTGTTGGGGTTTGTAGTCAGCCATTGGGGAATTGAATTGGATCCCTCAAAAATCAAAGCCATTCAGGATTTGCCCCCGCCCAAGAATAGGACAGAGGTGATGAGTTTGCTTGGTAGACTGAACTACATTAGCAGGTTTATTTCTCAGCTCACAACCACTTGTGAGCCCATATTCAAGTTGTTGAAAAAGAATGCTGCGATAAAATGGACTGAAGAATGTCAGGAAGCGTTTGATCGAATCAAAAGATATTTGTCAAATCCGCCCGTGTTGGTACCCCCAGAGCCTGGTAGGCCTTTGATCTTATATTTATCAGTCATGGACAATTCTTTCGGTTGTGTCCTGGGTCAACATGATGTCACAGGCAAAAAGGAGCAGGCTATTTATTATCTTAGCAAGAAGTTCACCGCATATGAGGCCAGGTATACTCTTCTTGAAAGGACGTGTTGTGCCCTAACTTGGGTAGCACAGAAGTTGAAGCATTATCTCTCATCCTACACTACTTATCTCATCTCCCGCATGGATCCTTTAAAGTATATCTTTCAGAAGCCTATGCCGATAGGTCGATTGGCAAAGTGGCAAATATTGCTTACCGAGTTCGACATCGTATATGTGACTCGAACCGCCATGAAAGCCCAAGCCTTGGCAGATCATCTTGCTGAGAATCCCATCGATGAAGAGTACGAGCCATTAAAGACATATTTTCCTGACGAAGAAGTGTCGTGTGTCGATGAAGTCGTTATAGATGCTGATCCAAGTTGGAGGTTATTCTTTGATGGAGCTGTCAATATGAAAGGAGTCGGAATAGGTGCGGTTCTTATCTCTGAATCGGGACAATATTTCCTGGTAACAGCACAACTTTGATTCTACTGTACTAACAATATGGCAGATTATGAAGCTTGCATTCTTGGTTTGAGGTTAGCTGTTGATATGGGAGTCCAAGAATTATTGGTGTTGAGAGATTCGGATTTGCTCGTCCATCAGATTCAAGGTGATTGGGAGACGCGAGATTTGAAGCTCATCCCGTATCGACAATGCTTGCAGGAGCTATGTCAACGGTTTGTATTAGTAAAATTTAGGCATATTCCAAGGATTCGTAATGAAATTGTTGATGCTTTAGCCACTCTGTCTTCAATGCTCCAACATCCTGACAAAGCCTACATCGATCCAGTGCATATACAGAGTCTTGATCAGCATGCTTAATGTAATGCAGTTGAAGAAGAGCTCGATGGAGAACCTTGGTTTTTGGATATCAAGCGGTACATTCAGTCAGGAGAATACCCAGCATATGCTACCAACGATCAAAAGAGGACTATTAGGCATTTGGCTAGTGGATTTTTCTTAAGTGGGGGAATCTTGTATAAGAGGACCCCAGATCTGGGACTTTTAAGGTGTGTAGATGCAAAAGAAACCTCGGCAATAATGGTTGAAATACACTCTGGAGTATGCGGGTCGCATATGAACGGTCATGTCTTGTCAAAGAAGATTCTTCGAGCAGGTTATTACTGGCTTACTATGGAAAGGGATTCTATTCAATTTGTTCGAAAGTGTCATCAATGTCAGGTACACGGTGATCTGATACATTCTCCTCCTGTTGAGTTGCATGCAATGGCCGCTCCATGGTCGTTCGTGGCTTGGGGAATGGATGTGATTGAACCGATTGAGCCGAAGGCATCAAATGGACATAGATTCATTTTGGTAGCCATTGACTACTTTACAAAGTGGGTGGAAGCAATAACTTTCAAGTCAGTGACAAAGAAGGTTGTGGTAGATTTTGTTCATGCCAATATCATTTGTAGATTTGGAATTCCTAAGATGATCATTACAGACAATATTGCCAATCTCAATAGTCATTTGATGCAAGAAGTGTGTCAACAGTTTAAGATCGCACATCGAAATTCTACTCCATATCGCCCAAAGGCCAATGGTGTTGTAGAAGCCGCCAATAAAAATATAAAAAGATACTGCGAAAAATGGTACAAGGTTCTAGACAGTGGCATGAAAAGTTGCCGTTTGCATTTCTAGGTTATCGCACCACTGTTCGCACTTCAACAGGGGCAACTCCATATGTATTAGTGTATGGGACAGAAGCAGTCATCCCTGCAGAAGTTGAAATTCCCTCTCTTCGAATCATTGTAGAAGCAGAGATTGATGATGACGAATGGGTAAAAACCCGACTGGAACATTTGAGTTTGATCGAGGAAAAAAGGCTAACGTCCGTGTGTCATGGCCAGTTGTATCAGAGAAGGATGGCTCGTACGTATAACAAAAAGGTCCGTCCCAGGAATTTTGAAGTTGGTCAGTTGGTATTGAGACGTATCCTTCCTCACCAGGTTGAAGCGAAAGGCAAGTTCTCCCCTAACTGGCAAGGTCCCTTCGTTGTGAAGAAAGTGTTACCCAATAGAGCCTTATATATGACAGATATTGAAGGCAAAATGGCAGAAATGGCTATCAATGCTGATGCTGTCAAAAGACACTATGTATGATATTTGGTCCTTGGTTTGATTTTATTGCATGTTTAGTACTTTCATTCTTGAAGATTGATATGATGAAGGCATTTTATTCTTCTATCCAAATATTGTGTTATCCTTTGTTTACCCGTTTGAGCCTCGTTTATTTTTCTTTCATATCCCTCTTTTGGAATCAAAATAGAGTCAAAGATAAATGTCAAGAAAATAAGAATAAAAGAAAGCGTTCGAAAATAAAAGAAAAAAAATCAAATCAAAACAAAGAACAAGCTGATGGAACTACGTGCGACCTGATTCTCCTCTCTTAGGAGTGAGATACGTAGGCTGCCCTATTTCGGGCTCGGTCCAACCAAATAAAGATTTAAGATTCACCCAGTCAACAAAAACTGGGGCATGAGTTAACATGTTGTTTGAGTCGATTCCAAAAGTTGTAAGTCCCACCCCCACTTCAAGTATCGTTTGAGCCCCTTACCATTTTTTCTAACCTTAACCAAAAGCCAAGTTACAACCAAAGAAAGTCTTTCAGATCAATTTTTGATAATGTTAAGGCTAAGCATGCGATGGATATTGATGATACATTGTGAGGTACCATTTGTCTCCCTCGGCATAGGAAATCAGGAGAGAAATACAAAAATGAGAGAGTCTTATTGGTGAAAACCCCCGTGGGCATCATAAGGCGATGGTGAGTTGAGAGAAATGAAAATGAGAGAGTCTTATTGGTGAAAACCCTTGCAGGCACCATAAGGCGATGGTGAGTGGAGAGAAATAAAAATGAGAGAGTCTTATTGGTGAAAACCTTTGCAGGCACCATAAGGCGATGGTGAGAAGAGAGAAATAAAAATGAGAGAGTCTTATTAGTGAAAACCCTCACGGCCACCGTAAGGCGATGGCGAGTTCAAGAGAAAAGTGAAAAGTGAAAAGAAAGAGATTTGTTGGCAAAAGTCTTTTAAGATGTCGTCAATCGAATGTGATGTATGAGTCCCATAGATTTGAAGAAGCGACTCAGCGGCAAAGGCACAAACTCGACAACAAATGGGGAGTTTTGGATTGGAAGATCAGGCAGCTCAATCCTAAATGCATGTCATACTCATTGGAGTTGGTTGTCGTATTCAGATAAGTTTTCTTTTTGAATATGGGACATTTCCCTCTTTCTTTCATTTACATATTCATGCTTTTTGTCTTTTATGTCATTTATCAAAACAAAAGTCACCATCATTTCTTTACATTTTAAGTCAAGTCTGTGTCAAAACAAACGAGAAAGGATTTCAAAATTTACTACCAGTCTTTCCAATTATATGAGGAAAAGCCAAGGAACAGCACGGGAAGAAAAATGATCGTAATTCAACACGAAGCAAAGGAAGTCTATCAACCGACAGGCTATTGGATTCGGGGAAGCATTCAGGACCCTCCTGAAAAATGGGATTTTACTTTCTGTTCTGGACCCTCCTGAAAAATGGGATTTTACTTTTGTTCAGGACCCTCCTGAAAAATGGGATTTTACCGTATGTTCAGGACCCTCCTGAAAAATGGGATTTTACTTGCTATTCAGGACCCTCCTGAAAAATGGAAATTTACTTTCAGTTCAGGACCCTCCTGAAAAATGGGATTTTACTTTCTGTTCAAGACCCTCCTGAAAAATGGGATTTTACTTTATGTTCAGAACCCTCCTGAAAAATGGGAATTTACTTTCAGTTCAGGACCCTCCTGAAAAATGGGATTTTACTTTCTGTTCAGGACCCTCCTGAAAAATGGATTTTACTTTCAGTTCAGGACCCTCCTGGAAAATGGGAATTTACTTTCAATTCAGGAACCTCCTGGAAAATGGGAATTTACTTTCAATTCAGGACTGTCCTGAAAAATGAGATTTTACTTTCAGTTCAGGACCCTCCTGGAAAATGGAAATTTACTTTCAATTCAGGAACCTCCTGAAAAATGGGATTTTACTTCATGTTCAGGACCCCCCTGGAAAATGGGAATTTACTTTATGTTCAGGACCCTCCTGACAAATGGGATTTTACTTTCTGTTCAGGACCCTCCTGAAAAATGGGATTTTACTTTCTGTTCAGGACCCTCCTGAAAAATGGGACTTTACTTTCTGTTCAGGACCCTCCTGAAAAATGGGATTTTAGTTTCAGTGCAGGACCCTCCTGAAGAATGGGATTTTTACTTTCTGTTCAGGACCCTCCTGAAGAATGGGATTTTACTTTCTGTTCAGGACCCTCCTGAAAAATGGGATTTTGCTTTATGTTCAGGACCCTCCTGGAAAATGGGAATTTACTTTCAATTCAGGACCCTCCTGAAAAATGGGAATTTACTTTATGTTCAGGACCCTCCTGAAAAATGGGATTTTACTTTCTGTTCAGGTCCCTCTTGAAAAATGGGATTTTACTTTCTGTTCAGGACCCTCCTGAAAAATGGGATTTTACTTTATGCGCAGGACCCTCCTGAAAAATGAGATTTTACTTTCTGTTCAGGACCCTCCTGAAAAATGGGATTTTACTTTCTGTTCAGGACTCTCCTGAAAAATGGGATTTTACTTTCTTCTCAGGACCCTCCTGAAAAATGGGATTTTACTTTATGTTCAGGACCCTCCTGAAAAATGGAACTTTACTTTATGTTCAGGACCCTCCTGAAAAATGGGATTTTACTTTCTTTTCCTGACCCTCCTGAAAAATGGGATTTTGCTTTATGTTCAGGACCCTCCTGAAAAATGGGAATTTACTTTATGTTCAGGACCCTCCTGAAAAATGGGATTTTACTTTCTATTCAGGACCCTCCTGAAAAATGAGATTTTACTTTATGCGCAGGACCCTCCTGAAAAATGGGATTTTAATTTCTATTCAGGACCCTCCTGAAAAATGGGATTTTACTTTCTGTTCAGGACCCTCCTGAAAAATGGGATTTTACTTTCTGTTCAGGACCCTCCTGAAAAATGGGATTTTACTTTATGTTCAGGACCCTCCTGAAAAATGGTACTTTACTTTATGTTCAGGACCCTCCTGAAAAATGGGAATTTACTTTCAATTCAGGATCCTCCTGAAAAATGGGATTTTACTTTCGGCTCAGGACCCTCCTGAAAAATAGGATTTTACTTTCTGCTCAGGACCCTCCTGAAAAATGGGATTTTACTTTATGCTCAGGACCCTCCTGAAAAATGGGATTTTACTTTCTGCTCAGGACCCTCCTGAAAAATGGGATTTTACTTTAGGCTCAGGACCCTCCTGAAAAATGGGATTTTACTTTCTGATCAGGACCCTCCTGAAAAATGGGATTTTACTTTATGCTCAGGACTCTCCTGAAAAATGGGATTTCACTTTATGGGCAGGACCCTCCTGAAAAATGGGATTTTACTTTCTGTTCAGGACCCTCCTGAAAAATAGGATTTTACCTTATGTTCAGGTCCCTCCTGAAAAATGGGATTTTTTTTCTATTCAGGACCCTCCTAAAAAATGGGATTTTACTTTATGTTCAGGACCCTCCTGAAAAATGGGATTTTACTTTATGCTCAGGACCCTCCTGAAAAATGGGATTTCACTTTATGGGCAGGACCCTCCTTAAAAATAGGATTTTACTTTCTGCTCAGGACCCTCCTGAAAAATGGGTTTTTACTTTAGGCTCAGGACCTTCCTGAAAAATGGTATTTTACTTTAGGCTCAGGACCCTCCTGAAAAATGGGATTTTACTTTCTGCTCAGGACCCTCCTGAAAAATGGGATTTCACTTTATGGGCAGGACCCTCCTGAAAAATGGAATTTTACTTTCTGTTCAGGACCCTCCTGAAAAATGGGATTTTACTTTTGTTCAGGACCCTCCTGAAAAATGGGATTTTACCTTATGTTCAGGACCCTCCTGAAAAATGGGAATTTACTTTCAGTTCAGGACCCTCCTGAAAAATGGGATTTTACTTTCTGTTCAGGACCCTCCTGAAAAATGGGATTTCACTTTATGTTCAGGACCCTCCTGAAAAATGGGATTTTACTTTATGTTCAGGACCCTCCTGAAAAATGCGATTTCACTTTATGTTCAGGACCCTCCTGAAAAATGGGATTTCACTTTATGTTCAGGACCCTCCTGAAAAATGGGAATTTACTTTATGTTCAGGACCCTCCTGAAAAATGGGAATTTCCTGACTGTTCAGGACCCTCCTGAAAAATGGGATTTCACCTTATGTTCAGGACCCTCCTGGAAAATGGGACAACGCTTTCGAAAATTAAATACTACTTTACTATAATTTTGTTTTGGATAATTTTCGTTCTAGTTTTAATTTTGGGTTTCAGGAGCCCGCCTGATGAACAGGGTGATGAAATAGCAAGCCAGGAGCCCGCCTGAAGAACAGGGTGATGAAATGGCAAGTCAGGAGCCCGCCTGGAGAATAGGGTGAAGAAACGAAAAGTCAAGCAATAAAGCGAAGCAATTGAATGTCAGGCAACAAGTTGAAAGTCGAGTTAAGAACCAACAGAAGCTGTATAGATAGGACTTTTTTTTTGTAATTTCATTTATGTTTTAACTTGTAATTTTCATTTTGATGTAATAACAGAGCCGCGGACTGGAACCTGGACGGAACCTCACTCGACTCTCCAACTCGGTATAGTCCTCCTCTTCCAATCCTTTGAAATACCCGTGACATGATTCTCTCGTAGTTTGTGTAGGAAGGATGTCTTAAGTCAAGACCCGGTTGTCTTTCTTCCTTCTGTTTCTTTCTTTGAATAATGGTCGGGTCAAAATTTGATCTCGTTGTCTACTTCTTTGCCTGAAAACACTTCGTGTTTACATTCAAAGGGGGCATGATGTAGACACCTAATTTCCTCCCTCCCCGATGTCGTTTTACCTATTTTTTTTTAATTATTTTTTTTCATTTATTTTTATCCTACCGTGTACCTTCACCCATGTTATTATACCCTCACAAAATATAAAAAAATAATAAACAAATAATAAAATAACTAACCCTATCTTATCCTAACAACCTACCCAATAAAAAAATAACACCTCACCACTACCCCTACCCCACGTTACCCCACCCCCTCTCTTTTTTCTTGTCCAAGAAGAAAGAATTCAATATATACATACCCACATACACACAAAAGGGAGAGGAACAACAAAAAAAAATCATCAGCTCTTTATCTCTCTACACTCTACTCTCTACTCTCTCTCTTCCTCTCTTAAAAATTGAACTTCCGCCGCCACCTCGCCGCCGGCCGGCGATACCACCGTCCGACCAACGACGGTGACGATAACACTGCTCCCACTCCCGATCTCTCTCCTCTCTCCGGCAAAGCTGCCATCCGTCAAACCTCCCTCCGTTCGTCGGCGAAACAACCGACCGCCGCCTTCGCTCAGGACCACCGCTCCTCCGTCCGGTCAACGAAGACAGTCAGCCCGTCGCTGCCTTCGCTCCGACCGATGCCGGCTCACGACCAAACCCGCCAGATCTCCGTCGCTGTCACGACCAAACCCACCAGATCTCCGCCACCGTCCGACCAACGACGACGGCGATAACGCAGCTTCCTCCTCTCTCCCTCTCCGGTGATAACGCCGCTCCAACCGCAGCTTTCTCCTCTCTCCCTCTCCGGCGATAACACCGTCAACACCAACCCCTGAACGGCAGCCCATCATAATCGGTCAGCCGCCGCCGTTCTCTCCGTCATCGGAGCTCCCCGGAGCTCGATCTGCATTTGGTTTTTTGGTTTCCTGTTGTCTTTGGTTGATTTTGGTTTCGTCTATTTCATGGTTCGACGTCGATAGTGGGTTTCGAGTCGCCTTTATCGAATCTCGTCGTCGTTCTTGGTTGGGTTTCGTATAGTAAAGTTTTTATTCACGGGTTTTGGAGCTGTCCGATTATTATTTTAATACCGAGTTTGGTTTGCTCATTGTGAGGTTCTCCGGTCGAGTATTTTGATCTTCGGATTTTTTTATTATCGACAAGGATCAATTTCATCGAGGTCCATTTCTTCTAACCGAATCTTTAATTTATTTTGACTTTTATTGATGTTGTTGGTGTGGATGATTTATTTGTTGTGTGTCTGGTTTGAATCTTCGTTATTTGTGTTGTGTTTGATGTTGGTTGCGAATTTTGAGACGTGATTTAATAGTCGAAGCATGTTGTAATTATTGTGGTTAAAAAATGGGTTTGTGGGTGAGAATTGAAAACTTGACGTAATTGGCGATTTTGGTTAGTTTGATTTCCTTGTTCGTATAACTTGAAAGGAACGTTAATTTGATTTTGGTAGTAACATGATACATCGATCGGAATAGGCAAAACGTAGGTCGGGTAGGCAAATCTAGAGATTGTGGGTTGATTGAATGGTTGAAATTTGATTGAATGGTTGAAATTTGATTGAATGATTTGATTTTATCGCTTTTTGAATCAATTGTATAATTTATCCGGGGAATGCCCCGAAGAATTTGTATAGATTTATCCGGGGAATGCCCCGAAGTAGCATGTACTCAAAGGAGGCTCGTGATCAAGGCCCGGAACGTCGGGTGGAGTTTAGTTTAGGATTAGTTTAGAATAAAATAAGTTTTATATTTCCGCACCTCTTTTATTTTGGATTGTATAATTTGGACTGAACATTATTTCGACTTGTTTTTGAATTTTGTGTGATTTATTTGTTTGCTTGTTTTGTGTGTTTTATGTGTTTTGTACATTTGTAATGCCAAATTAGCCGATACGATCCACCAGGCGACCGTGGTCGAACCACGGGATCGAGGGGTGCCTAACACCTTCCCCTCGGTCAACAGAATTCCTTAGCCGAAATCTCTGTTCTCAAACCAGTTTAAGAGTCAAATGGTTCTGAAAAGGATTTTTCAAAGGTGACTTGGCACACCGAATTATGCCAAGTGGCGACTCTGAAATAAAAAATATAAATAGTCCTTTTTCGAAACAAATTTTCATCTTTGTCACTTTAATAATAAAAACCCTTTTATATAAATCGTTTGGAATACGTAAAAAAAAAAAAAAAAGGGTGTGACAATATTGTAGTATATGTTTTATTTAAATAGTACATATATATTGAATGATGAGTATATATATATGTATATCTCTTTTATAGACGTATATATTTAACGTATACATACGTATATGTTTTATAAATTAGTATGTAACTATATATATATATAAATTATAATGTATAAATATTGTAGTATATTTTATTGAAAGTAGTACATATATACTGAATGGTACGTATATGTGTGTATATATCTTCTATAGACGTGTATATTTAACATATACATGTGTATATATTTTATAAATTAGTATCTCTCTCTCTCTCTATATATATATATATATATATATTGTAATGTATATATATTGTATTATATTTTATTTTATTTAAAGTAGTACATAAACATTGAATCGAGTGTATATATATGAATATGTCTTCTATACACGTGTATATTTAACGTATACATGTGTATATGTTTTATAAATTAGTATATAGCTATATATATATATATATATATATATATATATATATATATATATATATATATTGTAATGTATATATATTGTTGTATATTTTATTTAAAGTAGTACATATACATTGAATAGAGCGTATATATGTGAATATGTCTTTTATAGACGTGTATATTTAACGTATACATGTGTATATATTTTATAAATTAGTATATAACTATATATATATATATATATATATTGTAATGTATATATATTGTAGTATATTTTATTTAAAGTAGTACATATACATTGAATAGAGCGTATATATGTGAATGTCTTCTATAGACGTGTATATTTAATGTATACATGTGTATATGTTTTATAAATTAGTATATATATATATATATATATATATATATATATATATATATATATATATATATATATAGTTATATATATATATATATATATAGTTATATATATATATATAGTTATATATATATATATATATATATATATATATATATATATATAGTTATATATATATATATAGTTATATATATATATATAGTTATATATATATATATATATAGTTATATATATATATATTGTAATGTATATATATATATTGTAATGTATATATATATATTGTAATGTATATATATTGTAGTATATTTTATTTAAAGTAGTACACATACATTGTATAGCGCGTATATATGTGAATATATCTTCTATAGACGTATATATTTAACGTATACATGTGTATATGTTTTATAAATTAGTATATATATATATATATATATATTGTAATGTATATATATTATAGTATGTTTTATTTAAACTTTAAAGTAGCACATATACACTGAATGGTGCGTATATATGTGTAATTGTGTATATGTGTATATATTTTTTAAATTCTAATGTAGTATATACTATATATATAGTGTATATATATTGTTTAACGTATTTAAAATATATATTCAAACTTAATTTATCCCAAATTAAAAATTAACATATATACATATTGATGACGAACCCAATATGTTTAATTAATTAACAATTCTCTGTGATCAAAGATTTAATTTCCACATATAATGGAAAAAGTTAATCTCAACGGACGGTCACTTAATTTTCATTTTATTGAACATAGCCCGGTTCTCCGTTTGTTATGGTATAAAAGTATTCTTGGGGGGATATAGAGGGAGGATAGGGAGAAGTGGGATGCTAATTTATGATAATTGTTTTTCTAGTATCACTAGAAAGTTGATTTTTATGAATTTTGTTTTTCTATAAAGAATCATTTTTAGAAATTTTGATCAATAAAATGTGGAAAAAGCTGGAAATATTTTCTTCCATACCAAACTGATCCAAAATCTAAATGAATCTCACATCCACTTCCGATGAAACAAAATCTAAAAGCTGGATTATGCACTACATTTTACTACAAGTGAATTCAATTCTTTACAACAATACGAATTTTAATTAGCGACAATAAATGTGCACTTTAATAAAGAGTGCTAAAATTTTTATCGGGATTAGTTAGTCATTGAATCAAATATCGCCATGCTTTAAGGACATTTACAAAAAATGATAAAATGTAATTGCCTCTAAAAAACATTTAATGACAAATGATAATTGACATTAACTTATTATCTCTAAATAGCTTTTTTGCTGTAGCGTGATTGTAGCCCTTCCTAGTTCACATTAGACAGCTCTAACCTTAGTAGGGGGGAAATTGAGGACATTTTGGAGATAATCGAAACCGAGTTATAATATATCTGTATTGAATTCTAGAAACTTATTTGCATGACAAATTAAGTGAGATGTTGAAAAATGAATATTCCATGAATAATCTATTCCTATATATATACCCAGTTACCCAACTATACATATGCCTTTTAACTTTTCCTGATCTGACTTCTTACCTCAAATATTTGACTTATATTCCTGCTGCTTCCACGCCCATAAGTTTTACGGTTATAGGAACATTTTAAAGAGGCCCTCAATTTGAAATTGAACTTAACAATATTCATTGGGCAATATTGTTATTTGTTAACATTTCATTTGTCTCTCAATTTATGTGAGTTAATTTAACTTGACACTAAAATTTATGAAAGTAATGTTTCTTTCCTTTTCTTGCAACCCTCTAATTCTAGTTTTTCACATGTTACGTGTTTAAGAAACAAATCTGAAAGACATTTTGCTACATACTTAAACTCTTTCTGATAAACAAATTGAAAAGATGGAGTGCACTATTCTAGAGTGATGGTGCGTTTTATATCAATAAATTGTCCATGTGATATGGAGAGTACATAATGACAAAACAGAATTACTACTGTATCTACCAAATGGAGTTACTATTGCTGACTGCTGAGGCATAAGCATATCCCCGTGTAACTTTTTTGCCTATATATACCTGAGCAGCATGAGACTAATTAATCTCATAACAATCAATCCACAAAATGAATTAAGCAGCCTTTTCCTCCTTAAGGTCTCAGCCAAGACATCTCTTCCCTTTAATCTGTCAAACAATGAAACCCTTACATTAGGACCATGCGGAGAACACGTTAATGGTGGAGAATCATGTCCTACTGGACAGTGTTGTAGTAAATGGGGTTGGTGTAGCTACACAGCAGCCTATTGTGCTGTTGGAAACTGTCAAAGTCAATGTGATCAATTGTTAGATAGCACATCAGCAGCCCAGCTAGCAGCCGATCGATCACGAACCGGGACAATGCGGAGAATTAATTGATAATTGTCCTAGAGATCAGTGTTGTAGTTTTTAGGGTTGGTGTGGAAAATCAGATGGCCATTGTCACGATCGTAGTCAAAGTCACGACAAAACTCAAACCAAGAATCGTATGAGAGGCATTCAAAGCTTCTTCATCAACCTTGTCTAAGTGCTACCTCCTTCCTGATCTAGTCCCAATAATTGTTAGATTTTGGCATATTAAGGAAAAAACATTAAAGACATAAATTTAATACAACTTTTCATTTTTACCCAAAAAAAATAAAAATTGACCTTATAATACCTTTTCAAAAATTAATTGATTGTCAAATCATAAGGGTAAATTTGAAAAAAAAATTCAATGATTCACTTATTTTGAAACACCAATAGATACCTCAACAATTCACTTATTTTGAAACGGAGGGAGTATTAGATATTGAAAATGACTCTCATTAGTCATTTGGACAAGTCGTACAGGCCATTAACATATTGTGGGGACGGAAAAGACTCAACTTTTAGGGTACATTCAGTAATTATTGTACTATTTCACGTGATAATAATTTAATGGCTTAAATCATTCGCAGCTTCTTAAAATTATTATAAAAACCTCATTTAGATACCTCAATCCAATCTACCTAATACTTATTCACCTTTACTAGTTAAAATTGATACACATTTTTTGACAACTATCTAAAAATATGAAAATGTTACGAATTAAAGGAAGAAACTTAGCATTTGAGATATTTTACAAATGTCGTAGGTGTTTGGCCATGTTTCATTGTGGAAATAGAATAAAGTACTGTATTTTTTTGTTTTTTAAGTGAAAAATGATATTTAAAAGTTAGAGCTATGTTTGGCCATAAAATAAATTAGAATTATTTTTAAAACTTTGGAGTTAAAAAAAGTGAACACTCTTTCTGTTGTTTTTGAAATTTTTGATTTTTTTCTGAAGTAAAGAAAGTGAAACAAATTTTCTGAAATTTCATGCTCATACACGTTTTTCAAAAGTAAACTCTCAAAGGTAAATAGTAATTTTTATAGTCACACGCTCCTGTAGTCCGTGCCATTAACATATTGTGGGAATGAAAATATATTCTTTCCGTTCGCTTTTACTTGTTAGTGTTTGACATGACATATACATTAAGAAAATATTTATTAATATGACTATTTTATCATGTAATTCTTATTAATTGATAGTTAGAATAATATATCTTGAAAATAATTTTAAAAGTAAGCAATAAATACTAAAGATAATAAATAAATTCTTTTATTGTTCCTTAATATGTGACAATAAAAATTATATTAGAAAAAGCGAATGAACAAAATGTACCGTACATTCAGTAATAATTGTACCCTTTCACATGGCAATTAATAATTGAATGCTCATTTTATAGCACGTGACACTAACTTATTGTGATTTGTGGAATCCAGAATTAAAACATGTCATGAAACTAAAAAAAATATCAAAATATGTCATGTATTTAAAATATTACCATAATATGCTTAATTCTTTTAAAAAGAGAGTTATATGTATTATTTTTAACAAAAATTCAAAAACGAAGTTAAAATTTTAGAAAAGTACATAACTTTTTTTTTAAGGTAGTTATGCATTTTTTGTTTACACAACTCACTAAAAAAGAGAGCTATATAATTAAAAGTTACGTAACTCTCTTAAAAAGAGAGTCATCCATTTTTTTCTACATAACTCACTTTTTAAGTGAGTTATATAATAGAAATTACATAACTCTCTTTTTAAGTGAGTTATACATTTTTTTTACATAACTCGCTTAAAAAGAGAGCTATACAATCGAATTATAAATATAACAAAAATAAGTTACATAACTTGTTTTTTTCCTCTACATAAATATAATAAAAATTATATAACTCACTTTATAAAAACTTACATATTATGTGAACTATCAATTTATCTTTTTAAAGTTTTATTTTTTTTAGAAAGAAGGTCAACTATTACGTAACGGATGGAGTAAAACTCACTGATTATGTGAGTTATTCAAATATAAAATAAGTTTTAAAAAAATGAGTTGTCCATTGAATATAACTCTTAAAATATGTGTGATAAGTGCATAACTTTATTAGTGATATGAAATATAAATATGATGCTAAAAATATATGATTGACAAACGTTTTTTTATGAATATGTCAGCTTTTAGCATAACTCATATATTTTTATTTTTCGGCTTAAGAAAGGGAGGGAGAAAGAGGAGTGATGATGTTCTCCATTATTTCTGGCGCTTAAGGTAGCAATGATAGACGATCTTATCAAATTTAAAGACAGAGAGAAAAAAATCGCGGTAATATTTGAATATTTATCCACTGTACTAAATGGATAACAATACTTATTTAATTTGAAAAATAAATGATAATTTACCCTTATTTATTATTTATCTTTGCTATTAAATACTTCCTATATCCCACAATACTTGTTAATTATATTAAAAATAGATATTTCATACTGATTGTTCAGTTTTAAAAAACAATGAATCATTATCCATTTTTATCTATTTTACCCTTGTTTAAAAATACCACTTATCACTCAATATATTTTTTAAAATATTAAATTTATTATATAAAAAGGTAATATATTTTCTCCATTTGCTTTTATTACTTGTCACATTTTAATTTGACACAATTATCAAGAAAATAATTATCAACCTGGTTATTTTAACATAATTGTTCTATTAATTAATGTGAATAAGCAATTAATGTTGAAGGTAAAATAGAATTTATTTATTTTTTATATATCAAAAATAATAAGAAAAAAATAAAAAATTCAATTATAAAATAAGTGATAAGTAAAAGCGAAATAAGGGAATAGTAAAATTATTCCATTATTTATTGTTTATTATTTGTTGTTCGAGTTAATAATAGACAATTATTGTTGGACGAAGAAAGTACTATTTATCATTTAATATATTTTTCAAGACATTAGATTTATCATATTCAAATATAATATACTCTCTCCGTTTCGTTTTAGTTGATCCTCTTTCTAAAAATATTTGTTTTAATTTAGTTGTCCATTTGATGAAATCAAGATAATTTTATTATTTTCTACAATACTACCCTTAACATTAAATGACTGAACAAAGTGTATTTACTCAAATTTATATTTTCAAAGCATAATTAATAAAACTAATTTGGTAAAATAAACCCCCTAATTAATACTCCCTTCGTCCCATTTTACCCGTCCCAAATTGGGATGACACAACTATTAAGAAAACAATAATTGGTAATGTAACTTTACCATTTTGCCCCTCTTAATTGTGTCTTGTTGTTAGTTTCAATATTGATGGATGACTAATACCAAAGCACTATTTATATTTTTGGTGTATTTTTAATGGTATTCCTCTTTGCAACATTTTTCAAGAATGCTAATAACAAGGAGTAATCAATTATACTAAGGGTATAATGGGAACAAAAAATTGTCTTGTCTTGATAAGTAAAATAGGACTAGGAAAATGGGACATCAAATTAGAAAATTTAGGACGGGTAAAATGAGACGGAGAAAGTATTTTCTTAATAGGTGTGCCAAGTCCATAGGGCCAACTAATATGAAACGGAAGGAGTAATAAAATAACTTCTATTATTTATTATTTTTAATATATGTATCAAGTAAATCGTGAACATGTATTATTAGATAAATCTAATAATTTTCGTCAAATCTAAGAAAATAAAGAAAACGGTTGTTGAGACGGTGGAGACGTCGTTGGTGAAGTGGTGGCATATAGAGCATGGAGAAAAAAAGACATTAAAACTAAAACCAAAATGTCCTTTACGTACCTGATTATAGGTGTACTACATATAGTATTAGTGACGGAGCCAGAATTTTCTCACAAGTGAACAACGAACAAACCGAAGGGGGTTTCAAAATTAAATATACATGCATAAAAAATAATTTTAATCATGTAAATATAATATAATTTTCCGTCAAAGGAGATTCGGATGAACCCCTATATAAAGGGTAGCTCCGCCCTGCATAGTATACTCCTATTATGTAAGTAAAGATGACATATAAATTTAGACATAATATCTTTCTAAATTTTGTTAGTCAAATTTATTTTATAGACTTCCTTCGATTTGGATTTGTTTTATGGGCTCAACTAAATGGCCCTTCAGCTCTTCGCGGCAGGAAATTACACTGGCAAAATTTTCTCTGTATACGAAAATTTTCTATCTTCAGTTTTTAGTCCCAACTGTTACATTGGCTTTGACAATTATCAGGAGCAAAATAGGCTCGTGTGGTTTCACACGCACCAACCAGAGTAATCACATTGGCCTCGACAGTTTTCAGGATAACAAAAGTCACCCGTTGGAACACCGGCCAGACTTGCTGCAACAGAACCGTAGCGGACACGTGAGAATGTCCTAGTCTTTGCCGCAATATTCTGGACATTGGTTTTGGCAGTTATGGTTTGACACAATTTGTCACGCCCCAAATCCCATTGGAGCGGACTGGCACCCGTAGCCGAGGAGGCCCGGGAGAACCCGTTCATAACCTATACTTTCACATTTACATTACTTATGAAAATTAGAAATTTGGGCAGCACTTCGTTGTAAATAGAAGAAAACAGTACCTGTATCAGCCCAACAGACACGCATATATATATATATAAACAATAATTGGCCGTCAGAGCCATCACGTCTATCAACCAAACACTCCTATGGCTGTACAATATGTCTACAAAAGCCTCTACATAGATACACAACTGAGTTAGGGTCGGGACAAACTCCCGCCCACAAAAGACTTTTATACAAATACCAAAAGTACATATAGAAACGACTTGGGATGCCCCGAAACAACTGGAGCTCACCACTATCAACAGAATGTCCTGGCTCTTACTGCGGAGGTGTACGACCTGAAGTACGTGTTCCTGCAGGCATGAATACAGGTCCCCCGTGAGGGACGTCAGTACGGAAATATGTACTGAGTATGTAAGGCAGTAAGTATCAAGATGAGATACAAAAGATCAACAGAACCCAGATACCAGTGAATAAACAGTATGAGTAGACCACACTTAAAAGAGCTGATGGGATACCTGCACATTACTTTCATATCATTACTTCCCGTATTCCTTATCAATACATAACATATGTCATACAATGACCAACTGATCAGTGGTACTAATACAATACATCATATCATCAATTTAAAATAAAGACATTCCATTTCTTAATTCAATTAATCTTTGAGATTGGTTACTTTGTGGTCACACCTTATGGAACTTGAAACCATGATACCTCAATAGGAAAAACATGTAAATAGGTAATCAATATCATGAAAATGAAGTAGAGAATCATGGATACCTCATTAAACCATTTCGGAGTCAACAATAGTATATGGACATTTTTTTGACTAGCCGGACATCTTAAAAGTTAAAACAAGTTCAATTGGTAGTGTCGAAGATCATATGATGTTATTATGTCATGTGTCGTAGGACAATGTTGGAAGCTTACTTGAGAGTGCCATGAGTCATTATTCATGCCAAAGATTAGATAGAGTATGTCTTACATACCTTGATATAACCACTTCAATACAAGTCCAACTTGACTTCTCGTACTCTTCGAACACTTATCTACAATAAGTCATTTGTGGCAAACTAGTATTAGCAACCAAACCTTACCATTTAGGTATTAACTTCACCAAATAATGTCTAGGAAGTAATCCTTTAACTCATCAATAAGAGTGCTACATACATCCTCTTATACTCTTATTACATTCACATATCATGCATTTTCATGCAATATCCCTCAACACCACTCTTAGCCTTTATTTCCCCTCTTAATCACCATTCAATACAAACATGATCACTAGGCATACATAACCACTAATATAGTGATATATCACCACAATTCATCCTCCATAATCCAATACAACAACTTCCATAATTTACTACTAACAATTTATACAAAACAATTCATAACTATGTTTCTAGTTATCTTCCAACATCAAGACAATACTCATAATCCTTTATCAATACTTATTCATGGATAAGAATCAAGAATAAACAATATTCATACCTTAACAATGAACTCTTGTATTTAGAATCCTCCTTACATAACCATGGGGTGCTTCTCGAAGCTTTCGAGATGGTGAACACAACTACGGAACCAATTCGAATTTTCTACGGTTGAATCACAAAATATTTGAAGTTGAAATTAGGCTAGGGTTTCACCTTCTCTTAATAATTGGATGATATATGATATATATGAGGCTAAGTGTATGTTTATAAAGACCAATTTTCGTCCAAGAGGTAATAGAAAATGACCATTTTGCCCTAAAAATTTAAATAAAATCCGAATCTGTCCCCAGTGGACAGTTTTGACAGGCTGAAGTAAATCGATCATAACTCTTTGCTCCGGTATCGTATTTGGGTGAAATCAATTGCATTGGAAAGATAATTCAAAGGACTTTCATTTTCATATAAATTATACCACCCAGTTCTTCCTGTACAAGGAGTTATGGTCGTTTAAAGTTGACCCAAAAATCTATCCCAAAATTCTGTTTTTTTTTGATAGGCTGTAGTAAAACGGGTATAGCTCCTTACTCAGACATTAGATTTGGATGAAACCAATTTCATCGGAAAGAAGACTCTCGGAGATTTTCGTTGATATATATCAGCTCACACAGTTCTTTTTGTACAAGGAGTTATGATTGTCTAAAGTTGATCCAAAAAAAATTGTCTAGCTGCAGTAATTTTCCTGCAGATTTACTGTTCACAGGCTTCCCGGCCACCGTTTTGAAATTTCGAATGTGCTCGCTTATATGAAATACTCCTCTGTTTTGGGCAAACTGTATATCGTTGGAAAGCTTATTCCAATACCTACACATACAACTATTGACGGGATACTTCCGAACACCATAAACTTAATTTAACCCATACGCAAGCCTTTAGGACTCCATATAATCGCGATAAGTGTACGAAAAAATTTACGGGGTGTTACACAATTCTAGTATGTTTCTCAACACCAACTCCGGTGACTACAACACTGTCTAGGAGGACAGTATTTTTTACATCCACTTTGAATTTTGATGTCAGCATTGTATGTTTTTGTTTTGTTCAATGCCAAGGGTTTCGCTGAGAGGAAGAGATGATAGATTAGCTCCTTGGTTAGCTGATGAAAACTTTAATTGTAATTAGGATAAAGAACAATAAAATTAGGCTGATTGATCTCATCATTTTTCTATATATAGATGAGGATATATATGAGTGGATTGGTGTATATATATGTTGTGTCATGCTCAAGTATCAACAAGAACAAGTATATTCCCACCAAGTATGTTATGATCAAGTATATAGCAAAATTTTCAGGGGAATACGCTTACGTACGTCACAACTACAGTGACGGTGTTTAATTCGATAGCAATTATTTCACCTACAATGATGGTGTATGTAAATGTGATGGGAACAGGAAATCATATGGACGATTTCTCCAGTCTCTTATCCCCAACCAACAATCCCTTACCAATAGTTTTGGTAGTATAAACATAATTATTCGGAATTTGGCTGGGTTTTAGACAAAAGATCTTTATTTATTATATTAATAATAATTAATAATGCATTTCATATGCATTACAATTACACACGATACATAATCATTCAAACACGATCACCAGTCCGAAAAGAGGAGTAAAAGTACATCCTTAATAATTAATAATGCATTTCATATGCATTACAATTACACACGATACATAATTATTCAAACACGATCACCAGTCCGAAAAGAGGAGTAAAAGTATACATCCTCTAGCATTTAGAGAGCATTGAGGAAGAAGCTTTGAACGCCTCTCATGTTGTTCTTCTTTAGAGTAGTTTTGCATTGACTTTGACAGATGTGATGATCACAGTATTCTGGTCCGGTTCCACACCAACCCCATACACTACAACACTGTCCACTAGGACATTCTTTACCACTACCTTGTCTTCCGCATTGTCCCTCTCCCTCGGCTAGTTCAAGCTGGCCAAGGATCGTTTCGTTGGCGGGCAAATGAAAGGGATGAGATGGATTGGCTGAGACCTTAAGGAGGAGGAACAAAGCCAGAGCTAAAAGGCTAACTAATGCACTGCTTCCTCTCATTTTGTGGATTGCTATGACATGTAGTCTCGTCGATGTGAGGTATATATAGGGGAAAAAATACTATATATGGTTACTCTTAGGGTGTATTTGAGTGGGGGAGAATATTTTCCAATTTTCTCATGCTTTGATCAAAATTTTGAAAAATAATTTCTCTAGAAAATAGGTTCTTTAAAAAATGAAGTAGGGAAGACAAATGTCATTAAACCAAATTAATAGTGTCCTCCCCACACTCCAACACACCTTATCTTCACCTCACTAGTTACTCCCATCCCCACCACTCCATCCCACCTCTCTATTTGTCTAGATTATACATAAATATTTTTAGAATAATACTTTTTGTTTGCCTAGAAAATACACACACAAAAAAGTAGAAGCCTGCTAGAAAATAGTTAAATGTAAACTATTTTCATACTGAATACACCTCTCATGGATAATTTTGATAGCGATTGAATTAAAGGATTGAGCAGTATCCGTTATTTCTAAATAACGAGCATGTTATCCAACAAGATCCATTTCTTAAGGGATTAAACAGGAAAATTTGATCTGTTTTAGATGCGGTGAGAATTATATTCTTTAATTTTGTTTGTAATTAATTAACTTCAAAGAGTATTTTTAAACATAATAACGTACATCAAGTTTTTTATATTCAGATATATGAAATGGCTCCTAATTAAATACTTTAACTAAGAGATAAAAGCTTTATAGCCATGATTAATTAAGGAGCCACTAATTAGTGACTTTGGTTTAAATTTGCATATTTTTTCACGGCGGCCACAAAGTATGGCTCCTATTATATATGTTGGTTTTTGGGCAGAATACAAAGATTTCATTACTTTAATTTGTGTCAACACATGTTGAAAATATAATCAATATATCGGAAAATTTTACAAAGGAGAGTCACAACCAACAAAAGTTGTGTGACCCTCCATTAATTTTTTGACACATAAGTTGTGGGCCCCTATTCTTTAATTTTATAATAAAAGTAATGAATAAAAGAGAGAAAATATATTTATATAATTCATATGGGTCTTAATTGGTAAAATAAATTGTGTTAAATAAATATATATAAAAAAAAAGTGAATTGTATGGCTCTTGTATGGAAAATATGAAAGGTAAAAATATAATTTTTTTCTTTATGATTTCATAAAAATCCACGTAAACTTTTGATCATTATTTGAGATAAAAATTACACCAAATTAATAAATAGATCTTATTTTTATTAATAGATATTTCATTCGTTTAAATTTATGATTTCTTTTTAAAATTTTAAAAAAGGCATATTTTTATATTTAGTATAATAATATTTCTCATGAAATATCACAAATGAGATTTGAGAAAGACAGAGTGTATGCAGACTTTATCAGATGGAGTGCATCATCTTTTTTATTTTATTAATAATTTAATTATAAAATAATATATAATTTTTACTCCCAATTAATAATTTATAACAACATAAATTTTTGGGTAATAAAATACTATATTTTATATCAATTCCAAATTATTTATTTAAATATATACAGAGTCAAAAATTTTACATAAACTAAAATATATTAAATACATGTAAAATTGACACATAGACAATATGCCTTGTTTATTCAATTTTATAATTAAAATGCAATGAAACTCAATCTATCAATATTTATAAGGATTTTCTTGGTTATAAAATATTAAAATGTGAGTATCTTTTTTTTTTCAGAATAATTTTTTTTATTTATGTTTAAAATTCAATGTTTGACTTTAAAAATAGTTTTGAGTTTGTTTTCCAATAGAATTTACACTTTTATGCCTAAAATGTTAAATACTTATTTTTCTACTAATCTAAACATTGAAATATTATTTCACATATTTATGTGAAAGTTTTGACTCGGTACATATTTAAAAAAATAAAAAAATTGAATTGAGATAAAATATAGTATTTTATAACCCGAGAATTTGTGTTGTTATAAATTATTAATTGGGAGTAAAAATTATATATTATTTTATAATTAAATTATTAATAAAAAAGATGAAGCACCCCCTCTGATAAAGTTTGCATATACTCTACCTTTCTCAAATCTCATTTGTGATATTTCATGGGAAATGTTATTGTTCTAAATACAAAAATATGTCCTTTTTTAAATTTTAAAAAGAAATCATAAATTTAAACGAATGAAATATCTATTAATAAAAATTGGATCAATACATAAATTTGATGTAATTTTTATCTCAAATAATGATCAAAAGTTTACGTGAACTTTATTGAAATCATAAAAAAAAAAATTATATTTTTACCATACATGTTTTTGCATACAAGAGCCATCTAATTCTCCTTTTTTTAATTTTTTATATTTATTTAACACAATTTATTTTACCAATTAAGACCCATATGAATTATATAAATATATTTTCTTTCTCTTATTCATTGCTTTCATTACAAAATTAAAAAGATAGGGGCCCATAACTTATGTGTCAAAAAATTAATGGAAGGTCACACAACTTTTGTTGGTTATGACTCTCCCACTGTAAAAAATTTCTCGATATATCTATATCTATAATCTATAATTTATATCTATATTTATATCTATATCTATATCTATATCTATATCTATATCTATATCTATAATTTATAATATATTAAAAATGTGAAAACTCTTAGAATGATTTGAACTTTATAGACAAATCTATCTTTTCACTATTTTCTTAATTTATTATTTAATGCTTTTTATTATATTAACTAGACTTTCTAAAATATATAGGACTCCTAAAATATATGGTAGGAGAATTAATTAATATTAAAATTTTTACTAGACTCCCTAAAATATATGGGACTCCTAAAATATAAGGTACGAGAATTAATTAATATAGTTCTTTCTACTATTCAGTTAGAAAAATACTCCTAAAATAGGACTCTATTAAGAAAATATTTCTATAAATATTGAGATAGACGTTAAACTAGCAAAAAAATTGATTTGTCTATTGGGAGGATATAATTGATGCTCATCTAACTTGATTCGATTGCATGTCTAGATTGTGGATACTTGATTTTTTAACCCTCAACTTCTTCAATGTTTTTGTCAGCATAATAGAATTCAACATGTGTGTGTATATATATATCTTCTTTGTTTTCATTCAAAATCATTCTTTAGAGTCAAAATTTCTGCTCAAATAAAAATTAATTGGATCAAAATCGAAGATTTGTGATCACTATTATATTTTTTTGGACAAAGAGGACAAAACTCCCCACTCGGAGCGACTTACCCTTTTTGTTGACTGCCACTGTCATTTATGGCAACTGGCTTTATTTTAAATAAATTACTGTTGGCACAGAGACTTCCAAATTTCTAGGTGCCCAGCAACTTTGTCAGGTGTCCACTACTTGTTGTAGACACCTAATTTCGTCCCTCCGCAATATCATTTTTACCCATTTTTACCTTATCCTACCGTGTACCCTCAATCATGTAATTATCCCTCCACAAATGACAAAAAAATCAAAACCAACTCTAAACAAATCTTATCCCAAAATCCCCACATAATCCCAATTGATAACAAATTAACAACCTTCCCAATTAAAAGTGGACACCTAATCCTTATCCCTTCAATTAAAAAACAACACCTACCTACCCTACTCTAACAAACCCTATCCCTACCCCTACCCCTACCTCACTAACCTACCCCTACCACTACCCCACCCCTACCCATCTTACCACCCCCTACCCCATACCTCACGCACAATTCCCATCAGGACCCAATAATTTCAACAGAATGGATTTTTATACAGAGATAGAACAAGGCACAGGGGATGAGCATTTTTTTTTCCATCTTCTACACCAAAAAAAAAGGGGCATAAAAATGGATTAGAACAAAAAACGGAGATCTTCTCTGAACCAATTTCCATACCAAAATCATCCATACTCACGCATACACAGTGAGATCGAGAGGGAAGGGAGGATCGAGATCGAGTTTTCCGGCCATTCTTCACCGGAAATCACTTCACCTATTCTGATTTCACTTCGAAATTCACTGAAAAACTCGATTGAACCCATCTCCATCATCGAAATCAGAACCAGCTGCTTGAATCGGCCTGAAATCAGCCTGTTTGGGTTGATTCCGGTTTGTTTGGGTGGAATCCGGCAAGGTTCGAATTGGTTTCGGCGACAGTTGGTGCGCGGATCTCGTTCGTTTAGTTCGTTTCGATGTTTCTTGCTTTTGAATACTCATCTGTCTCTTCATGAAATTCGCATCTGAATCGGATTTCGGTGATTACTTCGCCCGAATCTCATCGTCTTCTCTTATTTTTCATTTTTCTGGTTACCGTTAGCTCACCGGAGCTCGGTCTACATCAGGTTTCTATTTTCTGTCAGCTTGTTGGGATTTTGGTTCTGTTTGTTTTGTGTTGTTCGTCATTGATATCTGGCTTCGATTGGTTGCGTGGTAAAAGGGGTCGTCGTTCATGCTTTGAATTCTGTGTTAGGAGTTTATTTCTATGTTATGGGTTTCTATTCGTGGGTCTCAAAGTTGTTTGGATATTATTCTGATATCGAGTTCGGAGCATATTCGTCATTGAGGTGCTATTGAGGATTCCAAATTCGGGTTTTCTTTAATTCGTATTATCAACGAAAATTGATATTCGGAAGGTTCAATTCTATCCTTGCTCCTCTCAATTTTACGTAATTAGAAATGATTTGTATGTTTGGTATGTGTGAATCTTCGTTATGAATTGTTTGATGTTGGAGTTGAATGTTGAAAACTTGAATTGATAATCGAAGCATGTGATAATTGGGTTAATGGATCGGGGGATCAAAATTGGATAAAAGATGAATAAATTAGTTATTTCGATTCATTGTTATTATTACTTGGCGTCTAATTGTGATTTCGATAGTATCATGATAGGTCGAGCCGGATAGGCAATATAGGTTCGAGTTGGCAAATTTTAGAACTTGTTGTTTTGGTTGAATGTTGGAATGTGCGTGTGAATTTTTCTTTTAGTTTGTCGTATTTAATTTAAATGTACTCATTTGGCCGGGGAATGCCCCGAAGGATTTGTATTGATTTATCCGGGGAATGCCCCGAAGTACCTTGTACCCTGAGGACGTCCGTGATCAAGGCCCGAGGCATCGGGTAAAGCTTTGGAGCATAGTTTAGGATTAATATAGGTTAGCGTAGGTTTATATTTTTGCATTTTTCTATTTCGGGATTGTATAATTGGACTGGACACTAATTTTGGATTTGTTTTGTTTCATGTGTTTGGATGGATTGTTTTATGTGTTTTTTGTGTGGTTTATACATTTGTAATGTCAAATTAGTCGATACCCTCCACCAGGCGACTGTGGTCAAACCACGGGATCGAGGGGTGCCTAACACCTTCCCCTTGATCAACATAATTCCTTAACCGGAATCTCTGTTCGCAAAACCAGTTTAAGAGTCAAATGGTTTCGAAAAGGATTTTCTAAAGGTGACTTGGCACACCGGATTATGCCAAGTGGCGACTCTGAATAAAAAATGTAAATAATCCTTTTTCCGAAACAAATTTTCATTTCTTGTCACTTAAATAATAAAACCCTTTCGAACTTTAAAAATGTATTCCAATGTTTTGGAGTACGCGTAGAAAAAGGGGTGTGACAGCTCTGGCGACTCTGCTGGGGAACTTTCAGAATTCGAGCTTATTTTTGAGTCGTATCGACTTTGTTTGGCATTACGAGTGTATAAACATTGTTTGTGATTATTGTTTTGTTATTGTTTTCACTTTTGTGCGTTTTCGTGCTCTTTGTTTATGGTATTTATCCTATGTGTTACCGCTTTATATCTGTCATTATGAGTCCATCCCCCCGGCCTTCTTTCTGCAACAAGTCTGTAGTACACATGTTGTACACAACCTCTAGTTGAGTCACCCTTATTTTAGGGGGGGAGCCGTCGGTGTTGTGGAGTAGGTGGAAAGCAAAGCAGCCACTATCGACCATACGCTCCCCCGAACAGCCTTGTTAGTAAACCACAACGTAGGTCAGCCTTTAGGTCATTCTTATGTGCATCTTATTGAGACCTAGCGGGGCCTACACGGTCCTTTGTAGGAGACTCGCCTTTAAAGCATCCCTACGTACTAACTGTTGCATATTTGAGGGTAACGTGGTCATTTGACGGACCGATTTGGGGAAAACATGTGTTAGAAGTAAAGTGTGAAAAAAAAAAAAAGAAAAAAAAAAGGAAAAAAAAGTGAGTCGAAAAGAATGAATCAAAAGGAGTGTCGAAGTTTATTTTAGAGTTCTTTATGGCTTTTGTTCTTCACGATCCCAAAACTCAAAAAGATTTTTTTTACGTTTTTGCATTTATCTTCTCAAAGTACCGTAAGTTCAAAAAAAAAAATTGAATGAAAAAAAAAAGAAGAGGGTTTTATTTGCTTTGTCTACTTATCTGTCAAAAACAAAATACCAAAAAGATTTTTTTTATAATTGGTGGTGTCAGTCTTAGTTGAAATGTCTAGTTGAAAATCCAAAATGTTTTCACTCGTTTGTTTTTGGTTGTCTCTTAAGTTAGGGTCAATTTATTAGTTAATCGTTAAATGTCCAATCTGGACGAACTACACACCCCTGATTCTCCTCTCTCGAGAGTGAGATATGTAGGCAACCTATTATGGGTTCGGGGATCTTATTTCAAAAATTCAAAAAAAAAATTCTTCACTCTTCATTTAGAGTAGGTGTCTCATGTACATCTTTAAAAGAAAGAAAAAAAAATATATTTTCCTTTAATAGGTTCAAGTTTCATTTTCGTATGAAATTTAAAATCGAAAATCCAAAAATATTTTCTTCGGTAATCATAGATTTCATGTTGTACAGGAATCTGAAAATTCAAAAAGATTTGCTTCACTCTTCACTTAGAGTAGGTGTTTCATATACATCTCTAAAAGAAAACTACAAAAAGATTTTTCTTTAATAGATTCAAGTTTCATTTTCGCATGAAATTCAAAAATTGAAAACCCAAAAAGTTTTTTTTCTTTGGTAATCACATGTTTCATTTTGTATAGAGATTTAAACCTAAAAAAAAAAAAAAAAAGAAGAAAAAAAAAAAAAGATTTTCATCAATTCTTTTGACACTTTGTTTCAAGAAAGAAAAAATGAGTTTAATCGACCATTTTGGCAAGATTGCCCGAACTACGCAAGATCTGATTCATGTACAACATGATACGTAGGCAGCCTATTTTTGGGTTCGATCTAATCATTTTGTTTCGTTGTTTTTCATTATTTTTTCCTCTTTTAAGGAAAACAAAAGCCATAAAGAATGATAAAATAAAGGTAGATAACGTGAGGAAAAGAACAGATATTGATACAAAAAAAAAGAAGTGTGTAAATAAAATCGGGACGATGTTGAAATGACCCCGCTACCCTCAAAAGCTGGTAGATATGTACATGAACTTAGGGAAATTTTACCAATGTGATTCCCATGCTTTTGGTATACCCTAATCCTAACGGATGTCGTCTTTGATGAGCATGTTCTTTCAGATAACAGTGGTAGGTTTGCAGCACTCTGGCTAGTCACTCATACTTCACTAGGTCCAAAGCAAAGCTCGCAATGGCTCGCAGGGAGATTGAAAATTCGCTCATTGACCCGGATCAGGATCACAGGGAAGAAAGTTCAGAACACAATGATGAGGTAGTAAGGCTCAGGCAACAATTGATAGATTTGCACCGGGCATGGGCCAGCGGAATGCCTCCTCCTCCGCTCCCTGAAGGTCTTGGGAATATCTCTAATTGCCCACCGCTCTCTCAAGCACAATTCTCCGCTCCTACTGAGTCACCTGAGCACGCGCCAGGATTCACTCCGCGACATTATTATCCTGGCAATTCTGGTGTGCCCTTGGCAGCTCCCCAATCAAGATCAGCTGCTCAGCCAGCGCCACCGATCACACCGGTATTCGTGGCTCCGCCACCACATGAAACTCCCATATATGCTGTGCGTCCCACAATGAGGCTTCTTCGGTCTTCCAGTGAGCCAGTACTGAAGGTTTCAGATGGTCAGTATTATGCTACGGAGCCTACTCTGCAATTGAATGAACCGTATGGGTACACTCAGCCGCTTACATTTCCATTTGATACGGAGAAACCTGTCGCAACGGAGGAACAGGATGTCATAGCCCGGAAACTGAAGAGTTTGGAACAAGCTATGAGGAATTTGCAAGGAATCGGAGATTATAGAAGTGTTTCCTATAAAGACCTGTGCATGTTCCCTGACATCAACCTGCCTCCCGGTTTTAAGATGCCTAAGTTCGAGAAGTACGCAGGGCACGGTGATTCTGTTGCACACTTGAGACGTTATTGCAACCAGTTGAGGGCTGCAGGAGGAAAGGAAGAACTACTCATGGCCTTCTTTGGCGAGAGTCTTTCAGATCTGGCTTCAGAATGGTTCATCGATCGGGATATCGATAAATGGAACAGTTGGGATGATTTGGCTTCTGAATTTGTTCAACATTTTCAGTACAACATCGACTTGATTCCGGACGAAAAATCTTTGGTCAACATGAAGAAAAAGAGCACTGAAGGTTTTAGGGAATACGCTATAAGGTGGCGTGAACAGGCCGCTAGGGTAAAGCCTCCAATGAAGGAAAGTAAGTTGGTAGAAGTTTTCATTCAGGCGCAGGATGAGACCTATTTTCAACATTTACTTCCGGCAATGGGAAAGTCTTTTATAGAAGTCCTCAAAATGGGGGAGATGATAGAGGACGGGATTAAGACCGGTCGAATAGTGAGTTTTGCTGCATTAAAAGCTACCACACAAGTGATTCAAGGTGGATCTGGCGCATTTGGAGGAAAAAAGAAGAAAGAGGATGTTGCGACTGTCGTAGCCGGAACCCATACTTATCCTAAAAGGCCACCTCGCCCCTATCCCCAATCCCAAGCCCAAGTCTACGCCCAAGCTCCATATATTCCTCCCCACCATTACTACCCTCTACAAAATCCTTTATATTCCATTCCACCACCCCCTTACCCAGTATATAGTGCGCAACCATATGCCCAAACCCCTTCTTACCCGCAGTGGCGCGCGCAAACTTCACAAAATTGCCCATTCGCCCCACCAAATTACCAAAACCCCCCCAGACCCAGTTTTCAGCCTAGGCCCGAGTATAAGCAGGAGAAAACGGTCAAAAATCAATTCACACCTCTTGGGGAGTCATATGCTAGCTTGTTTGATAGGTTGAGGAAGTTGAAGGTTTTAAGCCCAATTCAAAGAAGGCTTTCAAATCCACCACCAAGGAATCTCGATTATTCTTTAAGGTGTGCGTACTGTTCTGATATGCCAGGCCATGATATTGAGAAATGCTGGCATTTAAAGAGAGCTGTCCAAGACTTGATTGACACAAATCAGATGTTGGTCCAAGCCCCGGAGGGTCCAAACATTAACCAGAATCCGCTGCCAACCCATGCTGAAGCCAATATGTTAGAATTGATATATGATGGGAAAGAGTCTTTGAGGGGTTATAAGCCTATTGTCAAGATACACGCCACTGAGGAGAAATCGGTGAATGTAGCGGATTCTTTGAAAGCAATGTCATTGAGCCAGGAAGGAATGAGGGAGGATAAATCCCGAGAAAGCACAAAGAAGCCCCTGATCACAGTACAAGGCGCCGGAAGGTATGGTGATTCGAGTCAGGATAAACCTAAGTTGACAGTGGTGGGAGCTTTGAGTCAGCCTATCTTGACGGTGAAAGGAGCACTGGCAGCGCCTATTGTCCTCAAACCAGTGACCCAACCTCCGATAGTTGATATGAAAAGGATTCCCTAGAATTATGGGCGGACTGTGATGACCTATCACGGGAAAGAAGTTGTGGAAGATGTAGATTAGGTAGGAGGTTTAACCAGGTCAGGAAGATGCTTCGTGCCTGAAAGCTTAAGAAAGTCTAAGTCAACGGTGAGTGAACCGTCGTCTATCAAAAAACCTATCACTGAGGAGGAAGCCGAAGATTTTTTGAAAAAGATGAAATTTCCAGAGTATTCAGTATTAGACCAGCTGAAGAAAACCCCTGCTCAAATTTCCCTTTTATCTTTGCTGTTGCACTCCGAGGAGCATCGTGATGTTTTGCTGAAGGTATTGAATGAAGCATATGTTCCAAAGGAGATTACAATCAACCAGGTTGAGAAAATAGTGGGAAAAATCTTTGAGGTCAATCGGATCAGCTTTTCTGATGATGAATTGCCTGTTGAAGGTACAGGGCATAATCGGGGTCTTTACATTACAGTGAAGTGTGAGGATTTCTACGTCACTCATGTTATGATTGATGGAGGTTCAGGTGCAAATATTTGCCCTATTTCTACTTTGCAAAAGCTAAATGTTGGTGCTGATAGGATCAAGCTCAACAATGTATGTGTTAGGGCTTTCGATGGTGCAAAGTCAAATTCCATTGGCGAAATAGAACTAATGTTGACCATAGGGCCTGTTGAGTTTGCCATAGAGTTTCAGGTATTGAACGTAGAATCCTCTTACAATCTGTTGTTGGGAAGGCCCTGGATCCATAAGGCCAAGGCGGTTGCATCCACGCTGCACCAAATGATTAAGTTTGAGCATGACAGGCAAGAAGTAGTTATTCATGGTGAAGGAGATTTATCAGCCTACGAAGATTCTCCCTTGTCCTTTATTGAAGCAAATAACGTAGAGGAGACATTCGTCTATCAAATTTTTGATACAGTGCCAGTGAGTCGTATCCCTGAGTGGCAAGCTATACCGGGACCGCAATTGTCTTCTGCTTCTATCATGATGGTGAGTGAACTTTGGAAATACGGATTTGAACCAGGAAAAGGTTTGGGAGCATCTCTGCATGGTATAGTTCATCCCATATGTCTGAGTGAGAACGTGGGCACTTTTGGTCTGGGATTTGAGCCTACAACTGAAGATCTGAAGAAAATCAGGGGAAGGAAGAAGGAAATATGGTCACTCCCTCGCCCAATGCCACTACTCAGTGAGTCATTTGTTAAGAGCGATGTCGCGAGGCATGTGGAATCTGAAGTTGAATTGGTGGGTGACCCCCAGAACTTTTTTATTGAAGTGGATATGGTTGAAGCAGGAGAAGGTACCAGTATGGCAGATGTGCAATTCATAGGTCCAGCTGTCCGGCTCAATAATTGGGAAGTCACTCCTCTCCCCGTCAGGAGGGAGTTTTGGTAGTTTATTTTGTTTTCCTTTCTGTTTATCCGAGTTATTTCAGGGTTGTAATTCGGATTTTAGTTTGTTTATGTTATATTGGTGTCTGTGTTTAAACCCTTCTATCTTTTATTTAATGAAATGCAATGTCCCTTTTGTTTTGTGTCTAATATAGTTTGTTTTTCTTTTTACACAGTTCTCTTTATGCTGATTCTAATGACATGACATGCATGCGGAATTTTCAGCCTGGTCTTAAAATCCAAAATAATCCAGATGTAATGGAGCAGGATGAGGAATATGATGAAAAAGAAGCATTAGAAGAAATAAGCAAAGGGTTGGAACAATTTGAAGACAAACCGAATCCTAATTGGAATGAGACTAAGCCAATAAATCTAGGGGATCAAGAAGATGTTAGGGAAACTAAAATCAGTGTACATGTTTTGCCCCAGCTAAAGGATGAAATGATTCAAACGTTAATGGATTATAAGGATGTTTTTGCATGGTCTTATGATGATATGCCTGGTTTAAGCACTGAATTAGTGTCTCACAAATTGCCAACGGATCCCGCATTCTCTCCTGTCAAACAGAAGTTGAGGAAGTTTAAAACAGATGTAAGTATTAAAATCAAAGAGGAAATCATGAAACAACTTGAAGCCAAAGTAATTCGAGTGGCTCGTTATCCCATGTGGTTATCCAATGTTGTTCCCGTACCAAAGAAAGATGGCAAAATTCGAGTGTGTGTTGATTACCGCGATTTGAACAGGGCAAGTCCAAAAGATGATTTTCCACTGCCCAACATCCATATTTTGCTAGACAACTGTGCTAAACACGAGGTTGCCTCTTTTGTGGATTGCTATGCCGGATATCACCAGATCATTATGGATGATGAAGATGCGGAGAAGACATCTTTTATCACACCATGGGGAACTTATTCTTATCGGGTGATTCCGTTCGGTTTGAAGAATGCTGGAGCAACATACATGAGAGCCATGACCACTATGTTTCATGACATGATGCATAAGGAGATTGAGGTTTACGTGGATGATGTGATTATTAAGTCAAAAAGTCAGGCTGACCATGTAAAAGACTTGAGAAAGTTCTTTGAAAGACTTCGCAGGTATAACCTCAAACTCAACCCGGCAAAATGTGTATTTGGAGTTCCATCTGGAAAGCTGTTGGGGTTTGTAGTCAGCCGTCGGGGAATTGAATTAGATCCCTCGAAAATCAAAGCCATTCAGGATTTGCCCCCGCCCAAGAATAAAACGGAGGTAATGAGTTTGCTTGGTAGACTGAACTACATTAGCAGGTTTATTGCTCAACTCACAACCACTTGTGAGCCCATATTCAAGTTGCTGAAAAAGAGTGCTGTGGTAAAATGGACTGAAGAATGTCAGGAAGCGTTCGAGCGAATCAAAAGATATTTGTCAAATCCGCCCGTGTTGGTACCCCCGGAGCCTGGTAGGCCTTTGATCTTATACTTGTCAGTCATGGACAATTCTTTCGGGTGTGTCCTGGGGCAACATGATGTCACAGGCAAAAAAGAGCAGGCTATTTACTATCTTAGCAAGAAGTTCACCACTTATGAGGCCAGGTATACTCTTCTTGAAAGGACGTGTTGTGCCCTAACTTGGATAGCACAGAAGTTGAAGCACTATCTCTCATCCTATACTACTTATCTCATCTCCCGCATGGATCCTTTGAAGTATATCTTTCAGAAGCCTATGCCGACAGGTCGATTGGCAAAGTGGCAAATTTTGCTTACCGAGTTCGACATCGTATATGTGACTCGAACCGCCATGAAAGCCCAAGCCTTGGCAGATCATCTTGCTGAGAATCCCATCGATGAAGAGTACGAGTCATTAAAGACATATTTTCCTGACGAAGAAGTGTCGTGTGTCGATGAAGTCGTTATAGATGTTGATCCAGGTTGGAGGTTATTCTTCGATGGAGCTGTCAATATGAAAGGAGTCGGAATAGGTGCGGTTCTTGTCTCTGAATCGGGACAACATTTCCCGGTAACAGCACAACTTCGATTCTACTGTACTAACAATATGGCAGAGTATGAAGCCTGCATCCTTGGTTTGAGGTTAGCTGTTGATATGGGAGTCCAAGAATTATTGGTGTTGGGAGATTCGGATTTACTCGTCCATCAAATTCAAGGCGATTGGGAGACGCGAGATTTGAAGCTCATCCCGTATCGACAATGCTTGCAGGAGCTATGCCAACGATTTGTGTTAGTAAAATTTAGGCACATTCCAAGGATTCGTAATGAAATTGCTGATGCTTTGGCCACTTTGTCTTCAATGCTCCAACATCCTGACAAAGCCTACATCGATCCAGTGCATGTACAGAGTCGTGATCAGCATGCTTACTGCAATGTGGTTGAAGAAGAGCTCGATGGAGAACCTTGGTTCTTGGATATCAAGCGGTACATTCAATCAGGAGAATACCCAACATATGCCACCAACGATCAAAAAAGGACTCTTAGGCATTTGGCTAGTGGATTTTTCTCGAGCGGGGGAATCTTGTATAAGAGGACCCCAGATCTGGGACTTCTAAGGTGTGTAGATGCAAAAGAAGCCTCGGCAATCATGGTTGAAATACACTCTGGAGTATGCGGGTCGCATATGAACGGTCACGTCTTGTCAAAGAAGATTCTTCGAGCAGGTTATTACTGGCTTACTATGGAGAGGGATTCTATTCAGTTTGTTCGAAAGTGTCATCAATTTCAGGTGCACGGCGATCTGATACGTTCTCCTCCTGTTGAGTTGCATGCAATGGCCGCTCTATGGCCGTTCGTAGCTTGGGGAATGGATGTGATTGGACCGATTGAGCCGAAGGCATCAAATGGACATAGATTCATTTTGGTAGCCATTGACTACTTCACAAAGTGGGTGGAAGCAGTAACTTTCAAGTCGGTGACAAAGAAGGTTGTGGTAGATTTTGTTCATGCCAATATCATTTGTAGATTTGGAATTCCTAAGATGATTATTACAGACAATGCTGCCAATCTCAATAGTCATTTGATGCAAGAAGTGTGTCAACAGTTTAAGATCGCACATCGAAATTCTACTCCATATCGCCCAAAGGCCAATGGTGCTGTAGAAGCCGCCAATAAAAATATAAAAAAGATACTGCGAAAAATGGTACAAGGTTCTAGACAGTGGCATGAAAAGTTGCCGTTTGCATTGCTAGGTTATCGCACCACTGTTCGCACTTCAACAGGGGGAACTCCATATTTATTAGTGTATGGGACAGAAGCAGTCATCCCTGCAGAAGTTGAAATTCCTTCTCTTCGGGTCATTGTAGAAGCAGAGATCGATGACGACGAATGGGTAAAAGCCCGACTGGAACATTTGAGTTTGATCGAGGAAAAAAGGCTAACGTCCGTGTGTCATGGCCAGTTGTATCAAAGGAGGATGGCTCGTGCGTATAACAAAAAGGTCCTTCCCAGGAATTTTGAAGTTGGTCAGTTGGTATTAAGACGTATCCTTCCTCACCAGGTTGAGGCGAAGGGCAAGTTCTCCCCTAACTGGCAAGGTCCCTTCGTTGTGAAGAAAGTGTTACCCAATGGAGCCTTATATTTGACAGATATTGAAGGCAAAATGGCAGAAATGGCTATCAATGCTGATGCGGTCAAAAGATACTATGTATGATATTTGGTCCTTTGTTAGATTTTATTGCATGTTTAGTACTTGTATTTTTGAAGATTGATATGACGAAGGCATTTTGTTCTTCTATCCAAACATTGTGTCATCCTTTGTTTACCCGTTTGAGCCTCGTTTATTTTTCTTTCATATCCCTCTTTTGGAATCAAAATAGAGTCAAAGATAAATGTCAAGAAAATAAGAATAAAAGAAAGAGTTCAAAAAAAAAAAAAAAAAAAAAAAATCAAAGCAAAGCATAGGACAAGCAGATGGAACTACGTGCGACCTGATTCTCCTCTCTCGGGAGTGAGATACGTAGGCTGCCCTATTTCGGGCTCGCTCCAACCAAATAAATATTTAAGATTCACCCAGTCAACAAAACTGGGGCATGAGTTAATGCATTGTTTGAGTCGATTCCAAAAGTTGTAAGTCCCACCCCCACTTCAAGTATCGTTTGAGCCTCTTACCATCTTTTCTAACCTTGACCAAAAGCCAAGTTACAACCAAAGAAAGTCCTTCAGATCAATTTTTGATAGTGTTAAGGCTAAGCATGCAATGGATATGCCGATACATTGCGAAGTACCGCTTATCTCCCTCAGCATAAGAAATCATGAAAGAAATACAAAAATGAGAGAGTCTTATTGGTGAAAACCTTTGCAGGCACCATAAGGCGATGGTGAGTTGTGAGAAAATGAAAATGAGAGAGTCTTATTGGTGAAAACCTTTGCAGGCACCATAAGGCAATGGTGAGTTGAGAGAAATACAGAAATGAGAGAGTCTTATTGGTGAAAACCCTCACGGGCACCGTAAGGCGAGGGAGAGTTCAAGAGAAAAGTGAAAAGTGAAAAGAAAGAGATTTGTTGGCGAATGTCTTTTTAGATGTCGTCAGTCGAATGTGATGTATGAGTCCAATAGATTTGAAGAAGCGGCTCAACGGCAAAGGCACAAACTCGACAACAAATGGGGAGTTTTAGATAGGAAGATCAGGCAGCTCAATCCTAAATGCATGTCATACTCATTGGAGTTGGTTGTCGTATTCAGATAAGTTTTCTTTTTGAATATGGGACATTTCCCTCTTTCTTTCATTTACATATTCATGCTTTTTGTTTTATTTTTTTATGTTATTTATCAAAACAAGAGTCACCATCATTTCTTTACATTTTTTTTAAAGTCAAGTCTGTGTCAAAACAAGCGAGAAAGGATTTCAAAATTTACTACCAGTCTTTCCAATTATATGAGGAAAAGCCAAGGAACAACACAGAAAAGAAATATGATCGTAATTCAACACGAAGAAAAGGAAGTCTATCAACCGACAGGCTATTGGATTCGTAGAAGCATTTCAGATTTGGGAAAAGAGTGCACCTCAGGGGCATGGTAAAAATGGAAACCCATTGTTTGAGTCAGAACTCATTTCCCTCAATCTGGATCCAGGTCAATGATGCGGCAAGACACGACAAGTGTTAGCAATCTGGAACAAAGATGAAAGGAACGAGTGTTGGGCAGATACCTGAAAAGCCAAGATCTGCAAGCCACCACTAAGTTTTTAACTGACAAATTTTTCTTCGATTGAAACAGGGGCAAATTTGTTTCACTTGATTCAGCTACTATTGGAAATGCACATCCATAGGATTTTACTTTATGTTCAGGACCCTCCTGAAAAATGGGACTTTACTTTATGTCCAGGACCCTCCTGAAAAATGGGATTTTACTTTCTGTTCAGGACCCTCCTGAAAAATGGGATTTTACTTTCTGTTCAGGACCCTCCTGAAAAAAATGGGATTTTACTTTCTGTTCAGGACCCTCCTGAAAAAAAATGGGATTTTACTTTCTGTTCAGGACCCTCCTGAAAAATGGGATTTTACTTTCTGTTCAGGACCCTCCTGAAAAATGGGATTTTACTTTCTGTTCAGGACCCTCCTGAAAAATGGGACTTTACTTTCTGTTCAGGACCCTCCTGAAAAATGGGATTTTACTTTCTGCTCAGGACCCTCCTGAAAAATGGGATTTTACTTTCTGTTCAGGACCCTCCTGAAAAATGGGATTTTACTTTCTGTTCAGGACCCTCCTGGAAAATGGGATTTTACTTTATGTTCAGGACCCTCCTGGAAAATGGGACTTTACTTTCTGTTCAGGACCCTCCTGAAAAATGGGATTTTACTTTCTATTCAGGACCCTCCTGAAAAATGGGACTTTACTTTCTGTTTAGGACCCTCCTGAAAAATGGGATTTTACTTTCTGCTCAGGACCCTCCTGAAAAATGGGATTTTACTTTCTGTTCAGGACCCTCCTGAAAAATGGGATTTTACTTTATGTTCAGGACCCTCCTGAAAAATGGGACTTTACTTTCTGTTCAGGACCCTCCTGAAAAATGGGATTTTACTTTATGTTCAGGCCCCTCCCGAAAAATGGGACTTTACTTTCTGTTCAGGACCCTCTTGAAAAATGGGAATTTACTTTCTGTTCAGGACCCTCCTGGAAATGGGACAATGCTTTCAAAAAATGAAATACTAATTATTTATAATTCTTGTTTGGGATAATTTTTTTTCTAGTTTTAATTTTGAGTTTCAGGAGCCCGCCTGAAGAACAGGGTGATGAAATAGCAAGGCAGGAGCCCGCCTGAAGAACAGGGTGATGAAATAGCAAGTTCGGAGCCCACCGGGAGAACAGAGTGAAGAAAATGAAAAGTCAAGCAACAAAGTGATGAAATAGCAAGTCAGGAGCCCGCCTGGAGAATAGGGTGAAGAAACAAAAGAGTTAAGCAACAAAGTGAAGCAATTGAAAGCCAAGCAACAAAGGAAATGAAATTGCAAGTCAGGAGCCCGCCTGGAGAACAGGGTGATGAAAGTCGAGTCAAGAACCAACAGAAGCTGTATAGATAGGATTTTTGTAATTTCACTTATGCTTTTACTTGTAATTTTCATTTTGATGTAATAACAGAGCCGCGGACCGGGACCTCGACGGAACCTCACTCGATTCTCCAACTCGGTATAGTCCATCTCCGTCCAATCCGTGGAGATACTTATCACTTGATCCCTTCATAACTTGGGTGGGTAGGCTTTCCTAATTCAAGACCCGTTAGTCCTTCGTTCTCCTGTTTCTTTCTTTGAATAATGGTCGGGACAAAATTCTATCTCGCTGTCTACTTCTTTGCCTGAAAACACTTCATGTTTACATTCAAAGGGGGCATGATGTAGACACCTAATTTCGTCCCTCCGCAATATCATTTTTACCCATTTTTACCTTATCCTACCGTGTACCCTCAATCATGTAATTATCCCTCCACAAATGACAAAAAAATCAAAACCAACTCTAAACAAATCTTATCCCAAAATCCCCACATAATCCCAATTGATAACAAATTAACAACCTTCCCAATTAAAAGTGGACACCTAATCCTTATCCATCCAATTAAAAAACAACACCTACCTACCCTACTCTAACAAACCCTATCCCTACCCCTACCCCTACCTCACTAACCTACCCCTACCACTACCCCACCCCTACCCATCTTACCACCCCCTACCCCATACCTCACGCACAATTCCCATCAGGACCCAATAATTTCAACAGAATGGATTTTTATACAGAGATAGAACAAGGCACAGGGGATGAGCATTTTTTTTCCATCTTCTACACCAAAAAAAAAGGGGCATAAAAATGGATTAGAACAAAAAACGGAGATCTTCTCTGAACCAATTTCCATACCAAAATCATCCATACTCACGCATACACAGTGAGATCGAGAGGGAAGGGAGGATCGAGATCGAGTTTTCCGGCCATTCTTCACCGGAAATCACTTCACCTATTCTGATTTCACTTCGAAATTCACTGAAAAACTCGATTGAACCCATCTCCATCATCGAAATCAGAACCAGCTGCTTGAATCGGCCTGAAATCAGCCTGTTTGGGTTGATTCCGGTTTGTTTGGGTGGAATCCGGCAAGGTTCGAATTGGTTTCGGCGACAGTTGGTGCGCGGATCTCGTTCGTTTAGTTCGTTTCAATGTTTCTTGCTTTTGAATACTCATCTGTCTCTTCATGAAATTCGCATCTGAATCGGATTTCGGTGATTACTTCGCCCGAATCTCATCGTCTTCTCTTATTTTTCATTTTTCTGGTTACCGTTAGCTCACCGGAGCTCGGTCTACATCAGGTTTCTATTTTCTGTCAGCTTGTTGGGATTTTGGTTCTGTTTGTTTTGTGTTGTTCGTCATTGATATCTGGCTTCGATTGGTTGCGTGGTAAAAGGGGTCGTCGTTCATGCTTTGAATTCTGTGTTAGGAGTTTATTTCTATGTTATGGGTTTCTATTCGTGGGTCTCAAAGTTGTTTGGATATTATTCTGATATCGAGTTCGGAGCATATTCGTCATTGAGGTGCTATTGAGGATTCCAAATTCGGGTTTTCTTTAATTCGTATTATCAACGAAAATTGATATTCGGAAGGTTCAATTCTATCCTTGCTCCTCTCAATTTTACGTAATTAGAAATGATTTGTATGTTTAGTATGTGTGAATCTTCGTTATGAATTGTTTGATGTTGGAGTTGAATGTTGAAAACTTGAATTGATAATCGAAGCATGTGATAATTGGGTTAATGGATCGGGGGATCAAAATTGGATAAAAGATGAATAAATTAGTTATTTCGATTCATTGTTATTATTACTTGGCGTCTAATTGTGATTTTGATAGTATCATGATAGGTCGAGCCGGATAGGCAATATAGGTTCGGGTTGGCAAATTTTAGAACTTGTTGTTTTGGTTGAATGTTGGAATGTGCGTGTGAATTTTTCTTTTAGTTTGTCGTATTTAATTTAAATGTACTCATTTGGCCGGGGAATGCCCCGAAGGATTTGTATTGATTTATCCGGGGAATGCCCCGAAGTACCTTGTACCCTGAGGACGTCCGTGATCAAGGCCCGAGGCATCGGGTAAAGCTTTGGAGCATAGTTTAGGATTAATATAGGTTAGCGTAGGTTTATATTTTTGCATTTTTCTATTTCGGGATTGTATAATTGGACTGGACACTAATTTTGGATTTGTTTTGTTTCATGTGTTTGGATGGATTGTTTTATGTGTTTTTTGTGTGGTTTATACATTTGTAATGCCAAATTAGTCGATACCCTCCACCAGGCGACTGTGGTCAAACCACGGGATCGAGGGGTGCCTAACACCTTCCCCTTGATCAACAGAATTCCTTAACCGGAATCTCTGTTCGCAAAACCAGTTTAAGAGTCAAATGGTTTCGAAAAGGATTTTCTAAAGGTGACTTGGCACACCGGATTATGCCAAGTGGCGACTCTGAATAAAAAATGTAAATAATCTTTTTTCCGAAACAAATTTTCATTTCTTGTCACTTAAATAATAAAACCCTTTCGAACTTTAAAAATGTATTCCAATGTTTTGGAGTACGCGTAGAAAAAGGGGTGTGACACTTGTAACTTAAGTTTTTTTTTTTTTTTTTTGGCTTTTCTAAAATAATTACTCCTAGTACTTAGCTTAATGTGATTCTTATTTAAGTGTACATGGAAAGTACTCTTTGGACCAAGTAAAGGCTAATAATTGTACTAGCTTCCTCGATTTATTTGAAAAGAGAAAAGTGCAACAACTAATATATATATATCATTTTGGTGTTCACGATTTGGTTAAAATTAATTCAAATCGTAAAAATTGAACCAAACCAATTAAGTAAATTGATTTTTATTTGATTTCATATTTTTAAAAATCGTTAATATTTGATTCAATTTTAATTTTGTTCAAAAAACATAAGAGATTATCATATATATATATATATATATTAAAAAAAAATCATGTACACATTACATTCTTCTTTTATTATTGATGTTGATTATTAAAATATAATCAATTTTTCAATTATTAAAATCAAATCAAATTATTGATCTTTCATCGAGGGTTTGGTTGTTATCGATTTGGGTTTGATTTTGCTTTGGTTATTAAATACATGAAAATAAAAGAAATGATTCATTCAAAAAGAAAAAGGAGAAAGGACAGAAACGGCACGTCAAATTAAACTATTTCCATGAAAATGATCATGGAATTTAAATTTCACTTTCTAGCCATTTCAATTTACTGGCTTGTTCTATACCGTTTCTACATATCTTCTATACAGTTTCTATATAAATCTTATACATATAAATATTCTAGACGAAAATTATATAATTTTGATATACAATTTATACAATAACTGTACATTTTTTTACACGTTTTATACAATAATTATATAATTTTCATACACTTTCTATATATTTTTTACATGATTTAACACTGGTGTGAATTGGGTTTGCGGCATCTTACCTTCGACTCCTAAAGTGTTAATGATTACTTTTTTTTTCTATTTCTTTTATTAATGTTAAAATTTTACGAATAATTGCAGAATTTTTACAGTAGGATTCAGGAAAAGACTATCAGCTAACATGAAGCTTGAGTAGACTTCTACAACAACTATCACAAAAAAAATTTATACGTACAACCCAAAGTCTCTCGGCAAGTTATTTGCAAGAACCAGCACTTGACGTTGGTCTTTTAGTCAAAATACTTCTAGATTATGATCTTTAGTAATGTGAGGTAATGCTTTTCTGCACTACTAAAAAAAAAGGAAAATCGACCATATGTAGTCGATTTTTCTGCATTTGCGATCAAAAAATCTATCAAAATGTGTGGTAAAAAATGGATTAGTTTTCAAGAATTTAAAGTTAAATGTCAAGAAAATGGATTTACACCAATATTGATGCCTGAGGAAATTGATATTAGATGGAATTCTACGTATGATTTTTTAAAAACTTGTTATAGATATAGAGTTCCTATTAAACTAGCTTTTAACCAACATTGCGGTTCATTTGCTTATTCTACTGATTGCATGCTACATGATTCTGATTGGGTTGTAATTAATGATCTTGTTAAGTTTTAAGAAAAATTTTATGTAGCTATGGTTGAATTTTTCGGTGCTTATTATCCTACTGTTTGTAATATTTTGGCATATATAGCCGATATTTCTTATTTGCTCAAAGAATATAAAAATAAAGAAGGTTATAAAGAAACTGTTGGTGCCATGTTTACTAAATTTAAAAAATATTTTTTTCCGATTCCCCCTATTTACTTGGTTGGTGCTATGCTAAATCCGTGCATGAAATATAATATGTGCGACTTTAGTACTATTATTTATGCTAACTTAAAAATAAATAGTAACAATGATTCTAAATAAGTACAACCTGATTTGTGGACGGCTATGGGTGATGCGAATAAATACATAGAAAAATTATATAATCACTATGCTGATTTATTTGATTTAGCTGTACCTACAAATATCACTCTAACTGTCGCTCCTCATCCTCCTGAGGAGCCATCATCTTTTAAAACGCCGGCACATAGTGGTTTTCTTAATTCCTTTTATGATTTACCTTGTTGGAATAGTGTTGATGAGAGAGCTTACACAACAAGTTATCGGGAAGACCTGAAATATTATCTTCGGTCGCCGCCAGAGGATCGCAGACAATGGATCAATACGTTGGATTGGTGGAGGAGTAATGAAACACAATATCCTGTGCTTTGAAGATTAGCTAGAGATATCTTAAATGTTCCAATGTCAACCGTTGCATCAGAGAACGCCTTTAGTCAGGGACGACAGCAGCTTGGAGACAACCGACACTCATTGGGAAGCAATGCAATGAATGTTCTAGTTTGCCTCAAAGATTGGATTAGAGCAGAAAGAAGAAACCAAGGAATGCAACCGGATCCGAACGACAAGCAGAAACTTAAAGAAATTATGTATTCACGGGAGAACTCAGCAGAATCAAGTCCAATGCATGGTTTTGCCCCCGTTGACTTTGACTATCCTATGCAAGTTTCCGTTAATATTAACATGAATGAGTTAAAAAAATGATGCATAATTTGTAGATCTTTCATTCATGTAAATTATAAATTTTGGATCATTTCGCAATCAATAAAATTCAACATTCATTCACTCCTTAGTCTTTACTTTGTAATTTTTTCATTTAATGATTTAAATTGAATTTCTAGTTTAAATTAAAAACTTAATTCTAATATATTATTAATTTACTACCAAGTATTACTAATTTATTATATTAAGTAGCATATGTTTTGTATATGTGTGTATATATCTTCTATAGATAGGTATATTTAATGTATATATGTGTATATGTTTTACAAATTGTATATATATTGTAGTGTTTTTATATATATATATATATATATATATATTTATTTATTTGTAGACACCTAATTTCGTCCCTCCCCGATGTCGTTTTACCCATTTTTTTTTATTTTTTTTTATCCTACCGTCTACCCTCACCCATGTTATTATACCCTCACAAAATACAAAAAAATAATAAACAAATAATAAAATAACTAACCCTATCTTATCCTAACAACCTACCCAATAAAAAAATAACACCTCACCACTACCCCCTACCCCACGTTACCCCACCCCCCTCTCTTTTTTCTTGTCCAAGAAGAAAGGATTCAATATATACATACCCACATACACACAAAAGGGAGAGGAACAGAGAGTAACAACAAAAAAAAAATCATCAGCTTTTTATCTCTCTACACTCTACTCTCTCTCTTCCTCTCTTAAAAATTGAACTTCCGCCGCCACCTCGCCGCCACCTCGCCGCCGGCCGGCGATACCACCGTCCGACCAACGACGGTGACGATAACACTGCTCCCACTCCCGATCTCTCTCCTCTCTCCGGCAAAGCTTCCATCCGTCAAAACTCCCTCCGTTCGCCGGCGAAACAACCAATCGCCGCCTTCGCTCAGGACCACCGCTCCTCCGTCCGGTCAACGACGACAGTCAGCCCGTCGCTGCCTTCGCTCCGACCGATGTAGGCTCACGACCAAACCCGCCAGATCTCCGCCGCCGTCACGACCAAACCCGCCAGATCTCCGCCACCGTCTGACCAACGACGGCGGTGATAACGCAGCTCCAACCACAGCTTTCTCCTCTCTCCCTCTCAGGCGATAACGCCGCTCCAACCGCAGCTTCCTCCTCTCTCCCTCTCCAGTGATAACACCGTCAACACCAACCCCCGAACGACAGCCCATCATAACCGGTCAGCCGCCGCCGTTCTCTCCGTCATCGGAGCTCCCCGGAGCTCGATCTGCGTTTGGTTTTTTGGTTTCCTGTTGTCTTTGGTTGATTTTAGTTTCGTCTATTTCATGGTTCGACGTCGATAGTGGGTTTCGATTCGCCTTTATCGAATCTCGTCGTCGTTCTTGGTTGGGTTTCGTATAGTAAAGTTTTTATTCACGGGTTTTTGAGCTGTCCGGTTATTATTTTAATACCGAGTTTGGTTTTCTCATTGTGAGGTTCTCCGGTCGAGTATTTTGGTCTTCGAATTTTTTTATTATCGACAAGGATCAATTTCATCGAGGTCCATTTCTTCTAACCGAATCTTTAATTTATTTTGACTTTTATTGATGTTGTTGGTGTGGATGATTTATTTGTTGTGTGTCTGGTTTGAATCTTCGTTATTTGTGTTTTGTTTGATGTTGGTTGCGGATTTTGAGACGTGATTTAATAATCGAAGCATGTTGTAATTATTGTGGTTAAAAAATGGGTTTTTGGGTGAGAATTGAAAACTTGACATAATTGGCGATTTTGGTTAGTTTGATTTCCTTGGTTCGTATAACTTGAAAGGAACGTTAATTTGATTTTGGTAGTAACATGATACATCGATCGGAATAGGCAAAACGTAGGTCGGGTAGGCAAATCTAGAGATTGTGGGTTGATTGAATGGTTGAAATTTGATTGAATGATTGAAATTTGATTGAATGATTTGATTTTATCATTTTTTGAATCAATTGTATAATTTATCCGGGGAATGCCCCGAAGAATTTGTATAGATTTATCCGGGGAATGCCCCGAAGTAGCATGTACGCAAAGGAGGCTCGTGATCAAGGCCCGGAACGTCGGGTGGAATTTAGTTTAGGATCAGTTTAGAATAAAATAGGTTTTATATTTCAGCACCTCTTTTATTTTGGATTGTATAATTTGGACTGAACATTATTTCGGCTTGTTTTTGAATTTTGTGTGATTTATTTGTTTGCTTGTTTTGTGTGTTTTATGTGGTTTGTACATTTGTAATGCCAAATTAGCCGATACGATCCACCAGGCGACCGTGGTCGAACCACGGGATCGAGGGGTGCCTAACACCTTCCCCTCGGTCAACAGAATTTCTTAGCCGGAATCTCTGTTCGCAAACCAGTTTAAGAGTCAAATGGTTCCGAAAAGGATTTTTCAAAGGTGACTTGGAACACTGAATTATGCCAAGTGGCGACTCTGAAATAAAAAATATAAATAGTCCTTTTTCGAAACAAATTTTCATCTTTTTCACTTTAATAATAAAAACTCTTTTATATAAATCGTTTGGAATACGTAAAAAAAGAAGAAGGGTGTGACAGCTCTGGCGACTCTGCTGGGGACGTTTCAGAATTCGAGCTTATTTTTGAGTCGTATCGGCTTTGTTTGGCATTACGAGTGTATAAGCATTGTTTGTGATTATTGTTTTGTTATTGTTTTCACTTTTGTGCGTTTTCGTGCTCTTTATTTATAGTATTTATCCTATGTGTTACCGCTTTATATCTGTCATCATGAGTCCATCCCCCCGGCCTTCTTTCTGCAACAAGTTTCGGAGCGCACGTCGTGCGCACGAACTCTAGTTGAGTCACCTTTATTTTAGGGGGGGAGCCGTTGGATGTATGGAGTAGGTGGAAAGCGAAGCAGCCACTATCGACCATATGCTCCCCCGAACGGCCTTGTTAGTAAACCACAACCTAGGTCAGCCTTTAGGTCATTCTTATGTGCATCATATTGAGACCTAGCGAGGCCCACACAGTCCTTTGTAGGAGACTCACCTTTAAAGCATCCCTACGTGCTAAATGTTGCATCTTTGAGAGTAACGTGGTCATTTGACGGATCGATTTGGGGAAAACATGTGTTAGAAGTAAAGTGTGAAAAAAGAAAAAAAAAAGGAAAAAAGTGAGTCGAAAAGAATGAATCAAAAGGAGTGTCGTAGTTTATTTTAGAGTTCTTTATTGCTTTTGTTCTTCACGATCCCAAAACTCAAAAAGATTTTTTTTTACGTTTTGCATTTATATTCTCAAAGTACCGTAAGTTCAACAAAAAAGAAAAAAAATGAATGAAAAAAAAGAGGGTTTTGTTTGCCTTGTCTACTTATTTGTCAAAAACAAAATACCAAAAAGATTTTTTTTATAATTGGTGGTGTCAGTCTTAGTTGAAATGTCTAGTTGAAAATCCAAAAAGTTTTCACTCGTTTGTTTTTGGTTGTCTCTTAAGTTAGGGTCAATTTATTAGTTAATCGTTAAGTGTCCAATCTGGACGAACTACGCACCCCTGATTCTCCTCTCTCGGGAGTGAGATACGTAGGCAACCTATTTTAGGTTCGGGGATCTTATTTCAAAAATTCAAAAAAAAAATTCTTCACTCTTCATTTAGAGTAGGTGTCTCATGTACATCTCTAAAAGAAAACTACAAAAAGATTTTTTTAATAGTTTCAAGTTTCATTTTCCTATGAAATTCTAAATCGAAAACCCAAAAAGATTCTTCTTTGGTAATCATAGATTCCATTTTTGTATAGAGATTTAAACCTAAAAAAAAAAAAAAAAAAAAAAAGATTTTCATCAATTCTTTTGACACTTTGTTTCAAGAAAGAAAAAGAGTTTAATTGGCCATTTTGGCAAAACTGCCCGAACTACGCAAGATCTGATTCATGTACAACATGATACGTAGACAACCTACTTTTGGGTTCGATCTAATCATTTTGTTTCGTTGTTTTTCATTATTTTTCCTCTTTTAAAGAAAAAAACAAAAGCCATAAAGAATAATAAAATAAAGGTAGATAACGAAAGAAGTGGAAAGAATAGAGATGGATACGGAAAAAAAAATAATAATAATAAAAAAAAAGAGTGTAGATAAAAATTGGGATGATGTTGAAATGACCTCGCTACCCTCAAAAGCTGGTAGAAATGAACATGAATTTAGGACAATTTTACCAATGTGACTCTCATGCTTGTTGTGCGCCCTAATCCTAACGGATGTCGTCTTTGATGAGCATGTTCTTTCAGATAACAGTGGTAGGTTTACAGCACTCTGGCTAGTCACCCATACTTCACTAGATCCAAAGCAAAGCTTGTCATGGCTAGCAGGGAGATTGAAAATTCGCTCATTGACCCGGATCAGGATCACAGGGAAGAAAGTTCAGAACACAATGATGAGGTAGTAAGGCTCAGGCAACAATTGATAGATTTGCACCGGGCATGGGCCAGCTGAATGCCTCCTCCTCCGCTCCCTGAAGGTCTTGGGAATATCTCTAACTGCCCACCGCTCTCTCAGGCGCAATTCTCTGTTCCTACTGAGTCACCTGAGTATGCGCCAGGATTCACACCGTAACATTATTATCCTGGCAGTTCTGATGTGCCTTTGGCAGCTCCCCAATCAAGACCCGCTGCTCAGCCAGCGCCACCAACCATACCGGTATTCGTGGCTCCGCCGCCACAAGAAACTCCCATATATGATGTGCGTCCCGGAATGAGGCTTCCTAGGTCTGCCAGTGAGCCAGTACTGAAGGTTCCAGATAATCAGTATTATGCCCCGGAGCCTACCTTGCAAATGAATAAACCGTATGGGTACACTCAGCCGCCTGCATTTCTATTTGATACGGAGAAACCTGTCGCAACAGAGGAACAGGATATCATAGCTGGAAAATTGAAAAGTTTAGAACAAGCTATGAGGAATTTGCAAGGAATCGGCGATTATAGAAGTGTTTCCTATAAAGATTTGTGTATGTTCCCAGACATCAACCTGCCCCCCGGTTTTAAGATGCCTAAGTTCGAGAAGTACGCAGGGCACGGTGATCCCGTTGCACACTTGAGACGTTATTACAACCAGTTGAGGGCTGCAGGAGGAAAGGAAGAACTGCTCATGGCCTTCTTTGGCGAGAGTCTTTCAGATCTGGCTTCAGAATGGTTCATCGATCGGGATATCGATAAATGGAACAGTTGGGATGATTTGGCTTCTGAATTTGTTCAACATTTTCATTACAACATCGACTTGATTTCGGATGAAAAATCTTTGGTCAACATGAAGAAGGAAAGCACTGAAGGTTTTAGGGAATACGCGATAAGGTGGCGTGAACAGGCCGCCAGGGTAAAGCCTCCGATGAAAGAAAGTAAGTTGGTAGAGGTTTTCATTCAGGCACAGGATGAGACTTATTTTCAACATTTACTCCCGGCAATGGGAAAGTCTTTTATTGAAGTCCTCAAAATGGGGGAGATGATAGAGGACGGAATCAAGACCGGATGAATAGTGAGTTTTGCCGCATTAAAAGCCACCACACAAGTGATTCAAGGTGGATCTGGCGCATTTGACGGTAATAAGAAGAAAGAGGACGTGGCGACTATTGTAGCTGGAACCCATTTCTATCCCAAAAGACCACCTCGCCCCTATCCCCAATCCCAAGCCCAAGTCTACGCCCAAGCTCCATATATTCCACCCCACCATTACTATCCTCCACAAAACCCTTTATATTCCATTTCACCACCCCTTTACCCAGTATATAGCGCGCAGCCATATGCCCAAACCCCTTCTTACGCGCAGTGGCGCGCGCAAACTCCACAAAATCGCCCATTCGCTCCACCAAATTACCAAAACCTTTCCAGACCCAGTTTTCAACCTAGGCCCGAGTATAAGAAGGAGAAGGCGGTCAAAAATCAATTCACACCTCTTGGGAAGTCATATGCTAGCTTGTTTGATAGGTTGAGAAAGTTGAAGGTTTTAAGCCCAATTCAAGGAAGGCTTTCAAATCCACCACCAAGGAATCTCGATTATTCTTTAAGGTGTGCGTACTGTTCTGATATGCCAGGCCATGATATCGAGAAATGCTGGCATTTAAAGAGAGTTGTCCAAGATTTAATTGACACAAATCAGATGCTGGTCCAGGCTCCGGATGGTCCAAACATTAACCAGAATCCGCTGCCAACCCATGCTGAAGCCAATATGTTAGAATTGATATATGATGGGAAAGAGTCTTCAAGGGGTTATAAGCCTATTGTCAAGATACAGACCATTGAGGAGAAATCGATGAATGTAGCGGAGTCTTTGAAAGAAATGTCATTGAGCCAGGAAAGAATGAGAGAAGATAAAGCCCAAGAAAGCACAAAGATGCCCCTGATCACAGTATAAGGCGCCAAAAGGTATGTTGATTCAAGTCAGGATAAACCTAAGTTGACGGTGGTGGGAGCTCTGAGTCAGCCCATCTTGACGGTGAAAGGAGCACTGACAGCGGCTATTGTCCTCAAACCGGTGACCCAACCTCCGATAGTTGATACAAAAAGAATTCCCTGGAATTATGGGCGGACCGTGATGACCTATCATGGGAAAGAAGTAGTGGAAGATGTAGATGAGGTAGGGGGTTTGACTAGGTCAAGAAGATGTTTCGTGCCTGAAAGCTTAAGAAAGTCCAAGCCAACGGTGAGTGGACCGTCATCTATCAAAAAGCCTATTATCGAAGAAGAAGCCGAAGAATTTTTGAAAAATATGAAATTGCCAGAGTATTCAATATTAGACCAGTTGAAGAAAACCCCTGCTCAAATTTCCCTTTTATCTTTGCTGTTGCACTCCAAGGAGCATCGTGATGTTTTACTGAAGGTATTAAATGAAGCATATGTTCCAAGGGAGATTACAATCAACCAGCGTTAGAAAATGGTTGGAAAAATCTTTGAGGTCAATCGGATCAGCTTTTCTGACGATGAATTGCCTATTGAAGGTACAGGGCATAACCGGGGCCTTTACATTACAGTAAAGTGTGAAGATTTCTATGTCACTCATGTTATGATTGATGGAGGTTCAGGTGCAAATATTTGCCCTATTTCTACTTTGCAAAAGCTGAATATTGATGTTGAGATGATCAGGTCCAACAATGTATGTGTCAGGGCTTTCGATGGTGTAAAATGGCGAAATAGAACTAGTGTTGACCATAGGGCCTGTTGAGTTCGCCATAGAGTTTCAAGTATTAAATGTAGACTCCTCTTACAATCTGTTTTTGGGAAGGTCGTGGATCCATAAGGCCAGGGCGGTTGCATCTACACTACACCAAATGATTAAGTTTGAGCATGACAGACAAGAAGTAGTTATTCATGGTGAAAGAGATTTGTCAGCCTACGAAGATTCTCCCTTGTCTCTTATTGAAGCAAATAACGTAGAGGAGACATTCGTCTATCAAATTTTTGATACAGTGCCAGTGAATCGTATCCTTGAATGACAGGCTATACCGGGACCACAATTGTCTTCTGCTTCTATCATGGTGGTGAGTGAACTTTGGAAATACGGATTTGAGATAGGAAAGGGTTTGGGAGCGTCTCTGCACGGTATAGTTCATCCCATATGTCCGAGTGAGAATGTGGGCACGTTTGGTCTGGGATTTGAGCCTACAGCTGAAGATCTGAAGAAAGCCAAGGGAAGGAAAAAGGAAATATGGTCACTCCCTCGCCCAATGCCACTACTCAGTGAATCATTTGTTAAGAGCGGTGTCACGAAGCATGTGGAATTTGAGGTTGAATTGGTTGATGACTTCCAGAACCTTTGTATGGAAGTTGATATGGTCGAAGCAGGAGAAGGTACCCGTATGGCAGACGTGCAATTCATAGGTCCAGCTGTCCTGCTCAATAATTGGGAAGTCACTCCTCTCCCCGTCAGGAGGGAGTTTTGGTAGTTTATTTTGTTTTTCTTTCTGTTTATCCGAGTTATTTCAGGGTTGTAATTCGGATTTTAGTTTGTTTATGTTATGTTGACATCTGTGTTTAAACCATTCTATCTTTTTATTTAATGAAATGCAATGTCCCTTTTGTTTTGTGTCTAATATATTTTCTTTTTCTTTTCTTACACAGTTCTCTTTATACTGATTCTAATGACATGACATGCATGCGGAATTTTCAGCCTGATCTTAAAATCCAAACTAATCAAGATGTAATGAAGCGAGATGGGGAATATAATGAAGAAGGAGCACTAAAAGAAATAAGCAAAGAGTTGGAACAGTTTGAAGACAAACCGAATCCTAATTTGAATGAGACTGAGCCTATAAATCTAGGGGATCAAGAAGATGTTAGGGAAACTAAAATCAGTGTACATGTTTTGCCACAGCTAAAAGAGGGAATGATTCAAGCATTAATTGATTATAAGGATGTTTTTTCATGGTCTTATGATGATATGCCCGATTTAAGCACAAAATTAGTGGCTCACAAGTTGCCAACTAATCCCGCGTTCCCCCCTGTCAAACAGAAGTTGAGGAAGTTTAAAACCGATGTAAGTATTAAAATCAAAGAGGAAATCATGAAACAACTTGAAGCCAAAGTAATTCGAGTGTCTCGTTATCCCATGTGGTTATCCAATGTTGTTCCCGTACCAAAGAAAGATGGCAAAATTCAAGTGTGTGTTGATTACCGCGATTTGAACAGAGCAAGTCCGAAAGATGATTTTCCACTGCCCAACATCCACATTTTGTTAGACAACTTTGCTAAACACGAGGTTGCCTCTTTTGTGGATTGCTATGCCGGATATCACCAGATCATTATGGATGATGAAGACGCAGAGAAGACGTCTTTTATCACACCATGGGGAACTTATTGTTATCGAGTGATGCCGTTCGATTTGAAGAATGCTGGAGCAACATACATGAGAGCCATGACCACTATGTTTCATGACATGATGCATAAGGAGATTTAGGTCTACGTGGATGATGTGATTATTAAGTCAAAAAGTCAGGCCGACCATGTTAAAGATTTAAGAAAGTTCTTTGAGAGGCTTCGCAGGTATAATCTCAAACTCAACCCGGCCAAATGTGTATTTGGAGTTCCATCTAGAAAGCTGTTGGGGTTTGTAGTCAGCCATCGGGGAATTGAATTGGATCCCTAAAAAATCAAAGCCATTCAGGATTTGCCCCCGCCCAAGAATAGGACGGAGGTAATGTGTTTTCTTGGTAGACTGAACTATATTAGCAGGTTTATTGCTCAGCTCACAACCACTTGTGAGCCCATATTCAAGTTGTTGAAAAAGAATGCTGCGATAAAATAGACTGAAGAATGTCAGGAAGCGTTTGATCGAATCAAAAGATATTTGTCAAATCCGCCCGTGTTGGTACCCCCAGAGCCTGGTAGGCCTTTGATCTTATATTTATCAGTCATGGACAATTCTTTCGGTTGTGTCCTGGGTCAACATGATGTCACAGGCAAAAAGGAGCAGGCTAATTATTATCTTAGCAAGAAGTTCACCGCATATGAGGCCAGGTATACTCTTCTTGAAAGGACGTGTTGTGCCCTAACTTGGGTAGCACAGAAGTTGAAGCATTATCTCTCATCCTACACTACTTATCTCATCTCCCGCATGGATCCTTTAAAGTATATCTTTCAGAAGCCTATGCCGACAGGTCGATTGGCAAAGTGGCAAATATTGCTTATCGAGTTCGACATCGTATATGTGACTCGAACCACCATGAAAGCCCAAGCCTTGGCAGATCATCTTGCTGAGAATCCCATCGATGAAGAGTACGAGCCATTAAAGACATATTTTCCTGACGAAGAAGTGTCGTGTGTCGATGAAGTCGTTATAGATGCTGATCCAGGTTGGAGGTTATTCTTCGATGGAGCTGTCAATATGAAAGGAGTCGGAATAGGTGCGGTTCTTATCTCTGAATCGGGACAATATTTCCCGGTAACAGCACAACTTTGATTCTACTGTACTAACAATATGGCAGAGTATGAAGCCTGCATTCTTGGTTTGAGGTTAGCTGTTGATATGGGAGTCCAAGAATTATTGGTGTTGGGAGATTCGGATTTGCTCGTCCATCAGATTCAAGGTGATTGGGAGACGCGAGATTTGAAGCTCATCCCGTATCGACAATGCTTGCAGGAGCTATGTCAACGGTTTGTATTAGTAAAATTTAGGCATATTCCAAGGATTCGTAATGAAATTGCTGATGCTTTAGCCACTCTGTCTTCAATGCTCCAACATCCTGACAAAGCCTACATCGATCCAGTGCATATACAGAGTCTTGATCAGCATGCTTACTGTAATGCAGTTGAAGAAGAGCTCGATGGAGAACCTTGGTTTTTGGATATCAAGCGGTACATTCAGTCAGGAGAATACCCAGCATATGCTACCAACGATCAAAAGAGGACTATTAGGCGTTTGGCTAGTGGATTTTTCTTAAGTGGGGGAATCTTGTATAAGAGGACCCCAGATCTGGGACTTTTAAGGTGTGTAGATGCAAAAGAAGCCTCGGCAATAATGGTTGAAATACACTTGCGGGTCGCATATGAATGGTCATGTCTTGTCAAAGAAGATTCTTCGAGCAGGTTATTACTGGCTTACTATGGAAAGGGATTCTATTCAATTTGTTCGAAAGTGTCATCAATGTCAGGTACACGGTGATCTGATACATTCTCCTCCTGTTGAGTTGCATGCAATGGACACTCCATGGTCGTTCGTGGCTTGGGGAATGGATGTGATTGGACCGATTGAGCCGAAGGCATCAAATGGACATAGATTCATTTTGGTAGCCATTGACTACTTCACAAAGTGGGTGGAAGCAGTAACTTTCAAGTCAGTGACAAAGAAGGCTGTGGTAGATTTTGTTCATGCCAATATCATTTGTAGATTTGGAATTCCTAAGATGATCATTACAGACAATGCTGCCAATCTCAATAGTCATTTGATGCAAGAAGTGTGTCAACAGTTTAAGATCGCACATCAAAATTCTACTCCATATCGCCCAAAGGCCAATGGTGCTGTAGAAGCCGCCAATAAAAATATAAAAAGATACTGTGAAAAATGGTACAAGGTTCTAGACAGTGGCATGAAAAGTTGCCGTTTGCATTTCTAGGTTATCGTACCATTGTTCGCACTTCAACAGGGGCAACTCCATATGTATTAGTGTATGGGACAGAAGCAGTCATCCCTGCAGATGTTGAAATTCCCTCTCTTCGAATCATTGTAGAAGCAGAGATTGATGATGACGAATGGGTAAAAACCCGACTGGAACATTTGAGTTTGATCGAGGAAAAAAGGCTAACGTCCGTGTGTCATGGCCAGTTGTATCAGAGAAGGATGGCTCGTACGTATAACAAAAAGGTTCGTCCCAGGAATTTTGAAGTTGGTCAGTTGGTATTGAGACGTATCCTTCCTCACCAGGTTGAAGAGAAAGACAAGTTCTCCCCTAACTGGCAAGGTCCCTTCGTTGTGATGAAAGTGTTACCCAATAGAGCCTTATATTTGACAGATATTGAAGGCAAAATGGCAGAAATGGCTATCAATGCTGATGCTGTCAAAAGACACTATGTATGATATTTGGTCCTTGGTTTGATTTTATTGCATGTTTAGTACTTGCATTCTTGAAGATTGATATGATGAAGGCATTTTATTCTTCTATCCAAATATTGTGTCATCCTTTGTTTACCCGTTTGAGCCTCGTTTATTTTTCTTTCATATCCCTCTTTTGGAATCAAAATAGAGTCAAAGATAAATGTCAAGAAAATAAGAATAAAAGAAAGAGTTCGAAAATAAAAGAAAAAAAATCAAATCAAAACAAAGAACAAGATGATGGAACTACGTGCGACCTGATTCTCCTCTCTCAGGAGTGAGATACGTAGGCTGCCCTATTTCGGGCTCGGTCCAACCAAATAAAGATTTAAGATTCACCCAGTCAATAAAAACTGGGGCATGAGTTAACACGTTGTTTGAGTCGATTCCAAAAGTTGTAAGTCCCACCCCCACTTCAAGTATCGTTTGAGCCCCTTACCATTTTTTCTAACCTTAACCAAAAGCCAAGTTACAACCAAAGAAAGTCTTTCAGATCAATTTTTGATAATGTTAAGGCTAAGCATGCGATGGATATTGATGATACATTGTGAGGTACCATTTGTCTCCCTCGACATAGGAAATCAGGAGAGAAATACAAAAATGAGAGAGTCTTATTGGTGAAAACCCCCGTGGGCATCATAAGGCGATGGTGAGTTGAGAGAAATGAAAATGAGAGAGTCTTATTGGTGAAAACCCTTGCAGGCACCATAAGGCGATGGTGAGTGGAGAGAAATAAAAATGAGAGAGTCTTATTGGTGAAAACCTTTGCAGGCACCATAAGGCGATGGTGAGAAAAGAGAAATAAAAATGAGAGAGTCTTATTGGTGAAAACCCTCACGGCCACCGTAAGGCGATGGCGAGTTCAAGAGAAAAGTGAAAAGTGAAAAGAAAGAGATTTGTTGGCAAAAGTCTTTTAAGATGTCGTCAATCGAATGTGATGTATGAGTCCCATAGATTTGAAGAAGCGACTCAGCGGCAAAGGCACAAACTCGACAACAAATGGGGAGTTTTGGATAGGAAGATCAGGCAGCTCAATCCTAAATGCATGTCATACTCATTGGAGTTGGTTTTCGTATTCAGATATGTTTTCTTTTTGAATATGGGACATTGCCCTCTTTCTTTCATTTACATATTCATGCTTTTTGTCTTTTATGTCATTTATCAAAACAAAAGTCACCATCATTTCTTTACATTTTAAGTCAAGTCTGTGTCAAAACAAACGAGAAAGGATTTCAAAATTTACTACCAGTCTTACCAATTATATGAGGAAAAGCCAAGGAACAGCACGTGAAGAAAAATGATCGTAATTCAACACGAAGCAAAGGAAGTCTATCAACCGACAGGCTATTGGATTCGGGGAAGCATTCAGATTTGGAAAAAGAGTGCGCCTCAGAGGCATGGTAAAATGGAAACCCATTGTTTGAGTCAGAACTCATTTTCCCTCAATCTGGATCCGGGTCAATAATGCGGTAAGACAGGGCAAGTGTTAGCAATTTGGAACAAAGATAAAAGGAACGAGTACTGGGGCAGATACCTGAGAAGCCAAGAACTGCAAGCCACCACTAAGTTTTTAACTGACAAATTTTTCTTTGATTGAAAAGGGGCAAATTCGTTTCACTTGATTCAGCTACCACTGGAAATGCATATCCATGGGAATTTACTTTCTGCTCAGGACCCTCCTGAAAAATGGGAATTTACTTTCAGTTCAGGACCCTCCTGAAAAATGGGATTTTATTTTATGCTCAGGACCCTCCTGAAAAATGGTATTTTACTTTCTGTTCAGGACCCTCCTGGAAAATGGGGATTTACTTTATGTTCAGGACCCTCCTGAAAAATGGGATTTTACTTTCTGTTCAGGACCCTCCTGAAAAATGGGATTTTACTTTTGTTCAGGACCCTCCTGAAAAATGGGATTTTACCTTATGTTCAGGACCCTCCTGAAAAATGGGATTTTACTTGCTATTCAGGACCCTCCTGAAAAATGGGAATTTACTTTCAGTTCAGGACCCTCCTGAAAAATGGGATTTTACTTTCTGTTCAGGACCCTCCTGAAAAATGGGATTTTACTTTATGTTCAGAACCCTCCTGAAAAATGGGAATTTACTTTCAGTTCAGGACCCACCTGAAAAATAGGATTTTACTTTCTGTTCAGGACCCTCCTGAAAAATGGGATTTTACTTTCAGTTCAGGACCCTCCTGGAAAATGGGAATTTACTTTCAATTCAGGAACCTCCTGGAAAATGAGAATTTACTTTCAATTCAGGACCCTCCTGAAAAATGAGATTTTACTTTCAGTTCAGGACCCTCCTAGAAAAAGGAAATTTACTTTCAATTCAGGAGCCTCCTGCAAAATGGGATTTTACTTCATGTTCAGGACCCTCCTGGAAAATGGGAATTTACTTTATGTTCAGGACCCTCCTAACAAATGGGATTTTACTTTCTGTTCAGGACCCTCCTGAAAAATGGGATTTTACTTTCTGTTCAGGACCCTCCTGAAAAATGGGACTTTACTTTCTGTTCAGGACACTCCTAAAAAATGGGATTTTAGTTTCAGTGCAGGACCCTCCTGAAGAATGGGATTTTTACTTTCTGTTCAGGACCCTCCTGAAGAATGGGATTTTACTTTCTGTTCAGGACCCTCCTGAAAAATGGGATTTTGCTTTATGTTCAGGACCCTCCTGGAAAATGGGAATTTACTTTCAATTCAGGACCCTCCTGAAAAATGGGAATTTACTTTATGTTCAGGACCCTCCTGAAAAATAGGATTTTACTTTCTGTTCAGGTCCCTCTTGAAAAATGGGATTTTACTTTCTGTTCAGGACCCTCCTGAAAAATGGGATTTTACTTTATGCGCAGGACCCACCTGAAAAATGGGATTTTACTTTCTATTCAGGACCCTCCTGAAAAATGGGATTTTACTTTCTGTTCAGGACCCTCCTGAAAAATGGGATTTTACTTTCTTCTCAGGACCCTCCTGAAAAATGGGATTTTACTTTATGTTCAGGACCCTCCTGAAAAATGGGACTTTACTTTATGTTCAGGACCCTCCTGAAAAATGGGATTTTACTTTCTTTTCCTGACCCTCCTGAAAAATGGGATTTTGCTTTATGTTCAGGACCCTCCTGAAAAATGGGAATTTACTTTCAATTCAGGATCCTCCTGAAAAATGGGACTTTACTTTATGTTCAGGACCCTCCTGAAAATTGGGATTTTACTTTCTTTTCCTGAACCTCCTGAAAAATGGGATTTTGCTTTATGTTCAGGACCCTCCTGAAAAATGGGATTTTACTTTTTGTTCAGGTCCCTCTTGAAAAATGGGATTTTACTTTCTGTTCAGGACCCTCCTGAAAAATGGGATTTTACTTTATGTTCAGAACCCTCCTGAAAAATGGGAATTTACTTTCAGTTCAGGACCCTCCTGAAAAATAGGATTTTACTTTCTGTTCAGGACCCTCCTGAAAAATGGGATTTTACTTTCAGTTCAGGACCCTCCTGGAAAATGGGAATTTACTTTCAATTCAGGAACCTCCTAGAAAATGGGAATTTACTTTCAATTCAGGACCCTCCTGAAAAATGAGATTTTACTTTCAGTTCAGGACCCTCCTGGAAAATGGAAATTTACTTTCAATTCAGGACCCTCCTGAAAAATGGGATTTTACTTCATGTTCAGGACCCTCCTGGAAAATGGGAATTTACTTTATGTTCAGGACCCTCCTGACAAATGGGATTTTACATTCTGTTCAGGACCCTCCTGAAAAATGAGATTTTACTTTCTGTTCAGGACCCTCCTGAAAAATGGGACTTTACTTTCTGTTCAGGACCCTCCTAAAAAATGGGATTTTAGTTTCAGTGCAGGACCCTCCCTAAGAATGGGATTTTTACTTTCTGTTCAGGACCCTCCTGAAGAATGGGATTTTACTTTCTGTTCAGGACCTTCCTGAAAAATGGGATTTTGCTTTATGTTCAGGACCCTCCTGGAAAATGGGAATTTACTTTCAATTCAGGACCCTCCTGAAAAATGGGAATTTACTTTATGTTCAGGACCTTCCTGAAAAATGGGATTTTACTTTCTGTTCAGGTCCCTCTTGAAAAATGGGATTTTACTTTCTGTTCAGGACCCTCCTGAAAAATGGGATTTTACTTTATGCGCAGGACCCTCCTGAAAAATGGGATTTTACTTTCTATTCAGGACCCTCCTGAAAAATGGGATTTTACTTTCTGTTCAGGACCCTCCTGAAAAATGGGATTTTACTTTCTTCTCAGGACCCTCCTGAAAAATAGGATTTTACTTTATGTTCAGGACCCTCCTGAAAAATGGGAGTTTACTTTATGTTCAGGACCCTCCTGAAAAATGGGATTTTACTTTCTTTTCCTGACCCTCCTGAAAAATGGGATTTTTCTTTATGTTCAGGACCCTCCTGAAAAATGGGAATTTACTTTCAATTCAGGACCCTCCTGAAAAATGAGAATTTACTTTATGTTCAAGACCCTCCTGGAAAATGGGATTTTACTTTCTGTTCAGGACCCTCCTGAAAAATGGGATTTTACTTTCTGTTCAGGACCCTCCTGAAAAATAGGCTTTTACTTTATGCGCAGGACCCTCCTGAAAAATGGGATTTTACTTTCTATTCAGGACCCTCCTGAAAAATTGGATTTTACTTTCTGTTCAGGACCCTCCTGAAAAATAGGATTTTACTTTATGTTCAGGACCCTCCTGATATATGGGACTTTACTTTATGTTCAAGACCCTCCTGAAAAATGGGAATTTACTTTCAATTCAGGATCCTCCTGAAAAATGGGATTTTACTTTAGGCTTAGGACCCTCCTGAAAAATAAGATTTTACTTTCTGCTCAGGACCCTCCTGAAAAATGGGATTTTACTTTATGCTCAGGACCCTCTTGAAAATGGGATTTCACTTTATGGGCAGGCCCCTCCTGAAAAATGGGATTTTACTTTTTGCTCAGGACCCTCCTTAAAAATGGGATTTTACTTTCTTCTCGGGACCCTCCTGAAAAATGGGATTTTACTTTATGCTCAGGACCCTCCTGAAAAATGGGATTTCACTTTATGGGCAGGACCCTCCTTAAAAATAGGATTTTACTTTCTGCTCAGGACCCTCCTGAAAAATAGGATTTTACTTTAGGCTCAGGACCCTCCTGAAAAATGGAATTTTACTTTCTGCTCAGGACCCTCCTGAAAAATGGGATTTCACTTTATGGGCAGGACCCTCCTGAAAAATGGAATTTTACTTTCTGTTCAGGACCCTCCTGAAAAATGGGATTTTACTTTCTGTTTAGGACCCTCCTGAAAAATGGGATTTTACTTTTGTTCAGGACCCTCCTGAAAAATGGGATTTTACCTTATGTTCAGGACCCTCCTAAAAAATGGGAATTTACTTTCAGTTCAGGACCCTCCTGAAAAATGGGATTTTAGTTTCTGTTCAGGACCCTCCTGAAAAATGGGATTTCACTTTATGTTCAGGACCCTCCTGAAAAATGGGATTTTACTTTAGGCTCAGGACCCTCCTGAAAAATGGGATTTTACTTTATGTTCAAGACCCTCCTGAAAAATGGGATTTCTCTTTATGTTCAGGACCCTCCTGGAAAATGCGATTTTACTTTAGGTTCAGGACCCTCCTGAAAAATGGGATTTCACTTTATGTTCAGGACTCTCCTGAAAAATAGGAATTTACTTTATGTTCAGGACCCTCCTGAAAAATGGGAATTTCCTGACTGTTCAGGACCCTCCTGAAAAATGGGATTTCACCTTATGTTCAGGACCCTCCTGGAAAATGGGACAACGCTTTCGAAAATTAAATACTACTTTTCTATAATTTTGTTTGGGATAATTTTCGTTCTAGTTTTAATTTTGGGTTTCAGGAGCCCGCCTGAAGAACAGGGTGATGAAATAGCAAGCTAGGAGCCCGCCTGAAGAACAGGGTGATGAAATAGCAAGTCAGGAGCCCGCCTGGAGAATAGGGTGAAGAAACGAAAAGTCAACCAATAAAGCGAAGCAATTGAATGTCAGGCAACAAGTTGAAAGAAATTGCAAGTCAGGAGCCCGCCTTAAGATTAGGGTGATGAAAGTCGAGTTAAGAACCAACAGAAGCTGTATAGATAGGACTTTTTTTTTTGTAATTTCATTTATGTTTTAACTTGTAATTTTCATTTTGATGTAATAACATAGCCGCGGACCGAAACTTGGACGGAACCTCACTCGACTCTCCAACTCGGTATAGTCCTCCTCTTTCAATCCTTTGAAATACCCGTGACATGATTCTCTCGTAGTTTGTGTAGGAAGTATGTCTTAAGTCAAGACCCGGTTATCTTTCTTCCTTCTGTTTCTTTCTTTGAATAAAGGTCGGGTCAAAATTTGATCTCGCTGTCTACTTCTTTGCCTGAAAACACTTCGTGTTTACATTCAAAGGGGGCATGATGTAGACACCTAATTTCGTCCCTCATTGATGTCGTTTTACCCATTTTTTTTTAATTATTTTTTTTTATTTATTTTTATCCTACCGTGTACCCTCACCCATGTTATTATACCCTCACAAAATACAAAAAAATAATAAACAAATAATAAAATAACTAACCCTATCTTATCCTAACAACCTACCCAATAAAAAAATAACACCTCACCACTACCCCTACCCCACGTTACCCCACCCCCTCTCTTTTTTCTTGTCCAAGAAGAAAGGATTCAATATATACATACCCACATACACACCAAAGGAAGAGGAACAGAGAGTAACAACAACAAAAAAATCATCAGCTCTTTATCTCTCTACACTCTACTCTCTACTCTCTCTCTTCCTCTCTTAAAAATTGAACTTCCGCCGCCACCTCGCCGCCGGCCGGCGATACCACCGTCCGACCAACGAAGGTGACGATAACACTGCTCCCACTCCCGATCTCTCTCCTCTCTCCGGCAAAGCTGCCATCCGTCAAACCTCCCTCCGTTCGTCGGCGAAACAACCGACCGCCGCCTTCGCTCAGGACCACCGCTCCTCCGTCCGGTCAACGAAGACAGTCAGCCCGTCGCTGCCTTCGCTCCGAACGACGCCGGCTCACGACCAAACCCGCCAGATCTCCGCCGCCGTCACGACTAAACCCACCAGATCTCCGCCACCGTCCGACCAACGACGACGGCGATAACACAGCTCCAACCGCAGCTTCCTCCTCTCTCCCTCTTCGGTGATAACGCCGCTCCAACCGCAGCTTTCTCCTCTCTCCCTCTCCGGCAATAACACCGTCAACACCAACCCCTGAACGACAGCCCATCATAACCGGTCAGCCGCCGCCGTTCTCTCCGTCATCGGAGCTCCCCGGAGCTCGATCTGCATTTGGTTTTTTGGTTTTCTGTTGTCTTTGGTTGATTTTGGTTTCGTCTATTTCATGGTTCGACGTCGATAGTGGGTTTCGAGTCGCCTTTATCGAATCTCGTCGTCGTTCTTGATTGGGTTTCATATAGTAAAGTTTTTATTCACGGGTTTTGGAGCTGTCCGATTATTATTTTAATACCGAGTTTGGTTCGCTCATTGTGAGGTTCTCCGGTCGAGTATTTTGATCTTCGGATTTTTTTATTATCGACAAGGATCAATTTCATCGAGGTCCATTTCTTATAACCGAATCTTTAATTTATTTTGACTTTTATTGATGTTGTTGGTGTGGATGATTTATTTGTTGTGTGTCTGGTTTGAATCTTCGTTATTTGTGTTGTGTTTGATGTTGATTGCGAATTTTGAGACGTGATTTAATAATCGAAGCATGCTGTAATTATTGTGGTTAAAAAATGGGTTTGTGGGTGAGAATTGAAAACTTGACATAATTGGCGATTTTGGTTAGTTTGATTTCCTTGTTCGTATAACTTGAAAGGAACGTTAATTTGATTTTGGTAGTAACATGATACATCGATCGGAATAGGCAAAACGTAGGTCGGGTAGGCAAATCTAGAGATTGTGGGTTGATTGAATGGTTGAAATTTGATTGAATGGTTGAAATTTGATTGAATGATTTGATTTTATCGCTTTTTGAATCAATTGTATAATTTATCCGGGGGAATGCCCCGAAGAATTTGTATAGATTTATCCGGGGAATGCCCCGAAGTAGCATGTACGCAAAGGAGGCTCGTGATCAAGGCCCGGAACGTCGGGTGGAGTTTAGTACCTCTTTTATTTTGGATTGTATAATTTGGACTGAACATTATTTCGACTTGTTTTTGAATTTTGTGCGATTTATTTGTTTGCTTGTTTTGTGTGTTTTATGTGGTTTGTACATTTGTAACGCCAAATTAGCCGATACGATCCACCAGGCGACCGTGGTCGAACCACGGGATCGAGGGGTGCCTAACACCTTCCCCTCGGTCAACAGAATTCCTTAGCCGGAATCTCTGTTCTCAAACCAGTTTAAGAGTCAAATGGTTCCGAAAAGGATTTTTCAAAGGTGACTTGGCACACCGAATTATGCCAAGTGGCGACTCTGAAATAAAAAATATAAATAGTCCTTTTTCGAAACAAATTTTCATCTTTGTCACTTTAATAATAAAAACCCTTTTATATAAATCGTTTGGAATACGTAAAAAAAAAAAAAGAAGGGTGTGACAATATTGTAGTATATGTTTTATTTAAATAGTACATATATATTGAATGATGAGTATATATATATGTATATCTCTTTTATAGACGTATATATTTAACGTATACATGCGTATATGTTTTATAAATTAGTATGTAACTATATATATATATATATATATAAATTATAATGTATAAATATTGTAGTATATTTTATTTAAAGTAGTACATATATACTGAATGGTACGTATATGTGTGTATATATCTTCTATAGACGTGTATATTTAACATATACATGTGTATATATTTTATAAATTAGTATCTCTCTCTCTCTCTCTCTCTCTATATATATATATATATATTGTAATGTATATATATTGTATTATATTTTATTTTATTTAAAGTAGTACATAAACATTGAATCGAGTGTATATATATGAATATGTCTTCTATAGACGTGTATATTTAACGTATACATGTGTATATGTTTTATAAATTAGTATATAGCTATATACATACATATATATATATATATATATATATATATATATATATTGTAATGTATATATATTGTAGTATATTTTATTTAAAGTAGTACATATACATTGAATAGAGCGTATATATGTGAATATGTCTTTTATAGACGTGTATATTTAACGTATACATGTGTATATATTTTATAAATTAGTATATAACTATATATATATATATATATTGTAATGTATATATATTGTAGTAAATTTTATTTAAAGTAGTACATATACATTGAATAGAGCGTATATATGTGAATGTCTTCTATAGACGTGTATATTTAACGTATACATGTGTATATGTTTTATAAATTAATATATATATATATATATATATATATATATTGTAGTATATTTTGTTTAAAGTAGTACACATACATTGTCTAGCGCGTATATATGTGAATATATCTTCTATAGACGTATATATTTAACGTATACATGTGTATATGTTTTATAAATTAGTATATAACTATATATATATATATATATATATATTGTAATGTATATATATTGTAGTATGTTTTATTTAAACTTTAAAGTAGCACATATACACTGAATGGTGCATATATATGTGTAATTGTGTATATGTGTATATATTTTTTAAATTCTAATGTAGTATATACTATATATATAGTGTATATATATTGTTTAACGTATTTAAAATATATATTCAAACTTAATTTATCCCAAATTAAAAATTAACATATATACATATTGTTGACGAACCCAATATGTTTAATTAATTAACAATTCTCTGTGATCAAAGATTTAATTTCCACATATAATGGAAAAAGTTAATCTCAACGGACGGTCACTTAATTTTCATTTTATTGAACATAGCCCGGTTCTCTGTTTGTTATGGTATAAAAGTATTCTTGGGGGGATATAGAGGGAGGATAGGGAGAAGTGGGATGCTAATTTATGATAATTGTTTTTCTAGTATCACTAGAAAGTTGATTTTTATGAATTTTGTTTTTCTATAAAGAATCATTTTTAGAAATTTTGATCAATAAAATGTGGAAAAAGCTGGAAATATTTTCTTCCATACCAAACTGATCCAAAATCTAAATGAATCTCACATCCACTTCCGATGAAACAAAATCTAAAAGCTGGATTATGCACTACATTTTACTACAAGTGAATTCAATTCTTTACAACAATACGAATTTTAATTAGCGACAATAAATGTGCACTTTAATAAAGAGTGCTAAAATTTTTATCGGGATTAGTTAGTCATTGAATCAAATATCGCCATGCTTTAAGGACATTTACAAAAAATGATAAAATGTAATTGCCTCTAAAAAACATTTAATGACAAATGATAATTGACATTAACTTATTATCTCTAAATAGCTTTTTTGCTGTAGCGTGATTGTAGCCCTTCCTAGTTCACATTAGACAGCTCTAACCTTAGTAGGGGGGGAAATTGAGGACATTTTGGAGATAATCGAAACCGAGTTATAATATATCTGTATTGAATTCTAGAAACTTATTTGCATGACAAATTAAGTGAGATGTTGAAAAATGAATATTCCATGAATAATCTATTCCTATATATATACCCAGTTACCCAACTATACATATGCCTTTTAACTTTTCCTGATCTGACTTCTTACCTCAAATATTTGACTTATATTCCTGCTGCTTCCACGCCCATGAGTTTTACGGTTATAGGAACATTTTAAAGAGGCCCTCAATTTGAAATTGAACTTAACAATATTCATTGGGCAATATTGTTATTTGTTAACATTTCATTTGTCTCTCAATTTATGTGAGTTAATTTAACTTGACACTAAAATTTATGAAAGTAATGTTTCTTTCCTTTTCTTGCAACCCTCTAATTCTAGTTTTTCACATGTTACGTGTTTAAGAAACAAATCTGAAAGACATTTTGCTACATACTTAAACTCTTTCTGATAAACAAATTGAAAAGATGGAGTGCACTATTCTAGAGTGATGGTGCGTTTTATATCAATAAATTGTCCATGTGATATGGAGAGTACATAATGACAAAACAGAATTACTACTGTATCTACCAAATGGAGTTACTATTGCTGACTGCTGAGGCATAAGCATATCCCCGTGTAACTTTTTTGCCTATATATACCTGAGCAGCATGAGACTAATTAATCTCATAACAATCAATCCACAAAATGAATTAAGCAGCCTTTTCCTCCTTAAGGTCTCAGCCAAGACATCTCTTCCCTTTAATCTGTCAAACAATGAAACCCTTACATTAGGACCATGCGGAGAACACGTTAATGGTGGAGAATCATGTCCTACTGGACAGTGTTGTAGTAAATGGGGTTGGTGTAGCTACACAGCAGCCTATTGTGCTGTTGGAAACTGTCAAAGTCAATGTGATCAATTGTTAGATAGCACATCAGCAGCCCAGCTAGCAGCCGATCGATCACGAACCGGGACAATGCGGAGAATTAATTGATAATTGTCCTAGAGATCAGTGTTGTAGTTTTTAGGGTTGGTGTGGAAAATCAGATGGCCATTGTCACGATCGTAGTCAAAGTCACGACAAAACTCAAACCAAGAATCGTATGAGAGGCATTCAAAGCTTCTTCATCAACCTTGTCTAAGTGCTACCTCCTTCCTGATCTAGTCCCAATAATTGTTGGATTTTGGCATATTAAGGAAAAAACATTAAAGACATAAATTTAATACAACTTTTCATTTTTACCCAAAAAAAATAAAAATTGACCTTATAATACCTTTTCAAAAATTAATTGATTGTCAAATCATAAGGGTAAATTTGAAAAAAAAATTCAATGATTCACTTATTTTGAAACACCAATAGATACCTCAACAATTCACTTATTTTGAAACGGAGGGAGTATTAGATATTGAAAATGACTCTCATTAGTCATTTGGACAAGTCGTACAGGCCATTAACATATTGTGGGGACGGAAAAGACTCAACTTTTAGGGTACATTCAGTAATTATTGTACTATTTCACGTGGTAATAATTTAATGGCTTAAATCATTCGCAGCTTCTTAAAATTATTATAAAAACCTCATTTAGATACCTCAATCCAATCTACCTAATACTTATTCACCTTTACTAGTTAAAATTGATACACCTTTTTTGACAACTATCTAAAAATATGAAAATGTTACGAATTAAAGGAAGAAACTTAGCATTTGAGATATTTTACAAATGTCGTAGGTGTTTGGCCATGTTTCATTGTGGAAATAGAATAAAGTATTGTATTTTTTTGTTTTTTAAGTGAAAAATGATATTTAAAAGTTAGAGCTATGTTTGGCCATAAAATAAATTAGAATTATTTTTAAAACTTTGGAGTTAAAAAAAGTGAACACTCTTTTTGTTGTTTTTGAAATTTTTGATTTTTTTCTGAAGTAAAGAAAGTGAAACAAATTTTCTGAAATTTCATGCTCATACACGTTTTTCAAAAGTAAACTCTCAAAGGTAAATAGTAATTTTTATAGTCACACGCTCCTGTAGTCCGTGCCATTAACATATTGTGGGGATGAAAATATATTCTTTCCGTTCGCTTTTACTTGTCAGTGTTTGACATGACATATACATTATGAAAATAATTATTAATATGACTATTTATCATGTTATCCTTATTAATTGATATTTAGAATAATATATCTTGAAAATAATTTTAAAAGTAAGAAATAAATACTAAAGGTCAAATAAATAAATTCTTTTATTGTTCCTTAAAATGTGACAATAAAAAATAAATTAGAAAAAGCGAATGAACATAATGTACCGTACATTCAGTAATAATTGTACCCTTTCACATGGCAATTAATAATTGAATGCTCATTTTATAGCACGTGCCACTAACTTATTGTGATTTGTGGAATTCAGAATCAAAACATGCCATGAAATTAAAAAAAGTATCAAAATACGTCATGTATTTAAAATAAAATCTGACCCAAATATTAATATTTTCTAGTATTTAAAAAATTATATTATTTGTCAAATAATAATAAATTATATAATTAAATACTATTTGTCATGTCGTTTTCAAAAATTACTTAGAGAAATTTATGACCAAATATGTCATTAATTAAAAGATTCCTCTAATGTACTATTATGAGACTGCAAAAATTAAAGGCTTATCGATAATATATAAGTGTCAGACCCCCCTTCCCCGCCCTCCTAAAATTCTCATCAAGTTGCTTGATTTTAACACATGCATCACAACAAAGTAAAAAAGGACGATTTTTAGCTGGTGATCATTCTCATCAAGTTGCTTTCATTAACGTTGTACTAGATTTAAGTGGACCATATTGTTTTAATATGTGTGGTGCAAATTAAAGAGCAAAAATATCTTTTCGTCCTCCTCAAAAATTACTACTCCCTGTGTTTAAAAAAGAAATGATCTAATTTGACTTGTTACTAATTTAAGAAAGTAAAAAAAAAAAATTAATTCTTGTGACCCTAAATTAAAGTTATATCAAAGTATTACTGATATTTAATGTTGAATATTCATTAACAACATCAATTAATGAATAAAGTTACCTCGCTTATGTTGTCGCTCATCATTTTCCTTTTTCTTCATTCTTTTCTCTTTGATATAGGCAGCAATATCCAACACCGCTTCCTCGAGCACAGCCACACGCTTATGAAGATCCCCGGGGGATGAGGTTCCCGCTTCATCTTTGGAGGTGCTCGGAGAATCATCATCACCAACGCGTACTCCAACGGGATTACCACCCAAATCCCCGCCATCATCACTGTCCTCATTTGAAGTGAGGACAGTATCCCCTTCTAACTCTTTCTTCAAGCCATCGAGGACGTTATTCTTCACCTCGTACGTATATGGCTCAAACGTAATCGTGTAATCCATCTTCATCTCACGAACAGTAGGGATGATGTACGGGTGCACGTTCTACCAAATATCAATTAACAATTACATAACATTCGATAAACGGTACTATTATTGCATTATAGAAAATAAGTTCATACCTCGGTAACTTTTCCTTTATACTTGAATGGGTCGCTTTCGATTATCTTGTCGCTTTTTAAACTGTGCCATCTGAGGATGCGGGGGATGGGTAAGGGCTCATACATTGATTTTCCAACAAATTCTTCAAGATGAGGAAAGGCCTCATAGATCCAAATCTGTAAGCAGTACAGCAGTGAAAAAAATAACTATGAGTCTATGACACAATATAAATAAAATGATAATCTACGATAAACTCACTAAAGGGTTTATGGTAGATACCATGAATGCCCAGGGAAATCCGAATAAAGCATAGGATGCCTTCTGCTTCTCATAATATACTTCCTTCTGCTTCTTCAGGTCACTTTTCTTCTTCAGATAGTCCATGGTCAGTTGAAATGTGTAACACCCCATATTCAAGTACATGTATTGGCGTATTCAAGTACGTGTATTGGTCTTATTTATATGTAATTAATTTTTTTTATTTTATTTATACCGGAATTTGCCCGTCGATGGTTCCATGCGAAGGTTATTGAATAAGCTTTCCAACGATATAAAGATTTCTAAAAACGGATAGGTTTCGGATATAATCGAGTACGTTCGAAACTATAAAACGGTGGCCGAGATATTTGGGAATAGTAAATGTGAAGGAAAATTTCCTGCACACAAACTACTGAGGCTAGCCAAATTTTTGGGTTAACTTAGAATGATCATAACTCCCTTAATATAATGAACTGCGAGAGCTGCGACCTATGAAAAGAAAGATCTTTGAGTCTTCTTTCCAATACAATTGGTTTCATCCAAATCCAACGTCTGAGTAAGGAGTTATACTCGTTTTACTTCAGCCTATCAAAATAGATTTTTAGGGTCAACTTCAAACAATCATAACTCCTTGTACAGGACGAACTGGGTGGCCTACTTTATATGAAATGAAAGCCCTTTGAGTTATCTTTCCAACTATACCAATTTCACCCAAATCCTATATCGGAGCAAAGAGTTATGGTCAATCTACTTTAGCTTATCAAAACAGTCTACCAAAGGACAGATTTGACATTATTTAAATTTTAAAGGCATTTTGGCCATTCCCTATTATATTATGGACGGGAATATGTGTATATATACATGTATATGAGTTCAAAAACTCATTTTCATCATCAATCATTGAGAAAGAACAAACCCTAACCAAATTTGACCTTTAAATTACTTTTGATTCAACCGTAGAAATTCCAAAGTAATCCGATAACTGCGTTTGTCATCTCGAGAGCTTCGAACGACACCTATTATTTGTGCAAACAGGATTGCATAATCAAGAGGTAAATTCTAAGGTATGAATATTGTTTGTCTTTGTTCTCTTCCATATGTATATGTGTGATAAAGGATTATATGTATTGGTTGTTATTGAAAGGTGATGAAAATAGGGTTATGGACTATTTTGCATGGTTTGGTTGTATTGAATTGTGGAAGGTGGATATGGTAATTGAGTTATGGAAAGTGGATATGGTGATATACTATTGAATTGATGATTATTTATGTCTATGGCTCAATTTGGTTTTATGGATTGGTTGGAAGGATAAATGAATCCAAACTTGATATTGGAGGATGCTGTATGAATATGCATGGCATGTGAATGTAATTGGAGTATAAGAGGGTTAAAGTAACACCCTTTATGGTGTAATTAAGGCTTACTACTTAACCACTAGTTTGGTGAATTCAAATAATTGAATTGTGACGTTTGGTCGTTAATACTAGATTGCTATATATGTTCATTGTAGATAAGTAATCCGAAAAGACGAAAAGTCCATTTGGGACTAGTATTGAAGGTTGACAGTCAGGTATGTAAAGCATACTCTATACCATATCTTTGGCATGAAAGTGAACAATTGTTCTATTAAGAAAGTTTCCAAAGTTATTCAATAACATGTGATCCATAATGGTTTTGTATGATGTCCTACGTTACCAATGAACTTGTTTCCACCCTACAAGATGTCAAGACATTCCAATACTTACTTGTTTTCCAAACCTTACATGTTTATTGCACTAATGAATGTCAGAAGGTATCCGGTTACTCAAACAAGATCCATGTGCTATTAATGACTCCAAAACGTTTCATTGATATACCAATAATTTCCTACTTCATTGTTATTGCATTGATGGTCTATTTATATGTCTCTTATTGATGTATCATTGTTTCAAAGTATCAAAAATGCGGTGGCGACCGAAATAACAACTCAAAGATTAATTGAACTAAGTGATGGAAGTTCTCTCTTCTCGGGTGGTATCCCAGGGGCATAAGCCTATCATGGGTCGATCCCTATTTATGTGTTTATGGGTGGTATCCCAGGGGCATAAGCCTATCATGGGTCGATCCCAGTTGATATGCACTGGAGGCAGCCTAATGGTCACAGTACAGTACAGTAATGATTACAAAGATGATAAGAACGAAGGTAAAGTGATTGAATAAATACAATGTACAGGTTGTCACAAGTTCTAGTGAGTGTGGTCCACTCCTATTACGATTTATTCACTTGTTTCTGAATAAATTCGAACCACCATGAAAGCCCAAGCCTTGGCAGATCATCTTGCTGAGAATCCCATCGATGAAGAGTACGAGCCATTAAAGACATATTTTCCTGACGAAGAAGTGTCGTGTGTCGATGAAGTCGTTATAGATGCTGATCCAGGTTGGAGGTTATTCTTCGATGGAGCTGTCAATATGAAAGGAGTTGGAATAGGTGCGGTTCTTATCTCTGAATCGGGACAACATTTCCCGATAACAGCACAACTTTGATTCTACTGTACTAACAATATGGCAGAGTATGAAGCCTGCATTCTTGGTTTGAGGTTAGCTGTTGATATGGGAGTCCAAGAATTATTGGTGTTGGGAGATTCAGATTTTCTCGTCCATCAGATTCAATGTGATTGGGAGACGCAAGATTTGAAGCTCATCCCGTATCGACAATGCTTGCAGGAGCTATGTCAACGGTTTGTATTAGTAAAATTTAGGCATATTCCAAGGATTCGTAATGAAATTGCTGATGCTTTAGCCACTCTGTCTTCAATGCTCCAACATCCTGACAAAGCCTACATCGATCCAGTGCATATACAGAGTCTTGATCAGCATGCTTACTGTAATGCAGTTGAAGAAGAGCTCGATGGAGAACCTTGGTTTTTGGATATCAAGCGGTACATTCAGTCAGGAGAATACCCAGCATATGCTACCAACGATCAAAAGAGGACTATTAGGCGTTTGGCTAGTGGATTTTTCTTAAGTGGGGGAATCTTGTATAAGAGGACCCCAGATCTGGGACTTTTAAGGTGTGTAGATGCAAAAGAAGCCTCGGCAATAATGGTTGAAATACACTTGCGGGTCGCATATAAACGGTCATGTCTTGTCAAAGAAGATTCTTCGAGCAGGTTATTACTGGCTTACTATGGAAAGGGATTCTATTCAATTTGTTCGAAAGTGTCATCAATGTCAGGTACACGGTGATCTGATACGTTCTCCTCCTGTTGAGTTGCATTCAATGGCCGCTCCATGGTCGTTCGTGGCTTGGGGAATGGATGTGATTGGACCGATTGAGCTGAAGGCATCAAATGGACATAGATTCATTTTGGTAGCCATTGACTACTTCACAAAGTGGGTGGAAGCAGTAACTTTCAAGTCAGTGACAAAGAAGGCTGTGTTAGATTTTGTTCATGCCAATATCATTTGTAGATTTGGAATTCCTAAGATGATCATTACAGACAATGCTGCCAATCTCAATAGTCATTTGATGCAAGAAGTGTGTCAACAGTTTAAGATCGCACATCGAAATTCTACTCCATATCGCCCAAAGGCCAATGGTGCTGTAGAAGCCACCAATAAAAATATAAAAAGATACTGCAAAAAATGGTACAAGGTTCTAGACAGTGGCATGAAAAGTTGTCGTTTGCATTTCTAGGTTATCGCACCACTGTTCGCACTTCAACAGGGGCAACTCCATATGTATTAGTGTATGGGACAGAAGCAGTCATCCCTGCAGAAGTTGAAATTCCCTCTCTTCGAATCATTGTAGAAGCAGAGATTGATGATGACGAATGGGTAAAAACCCGACTGGAACATTTGAGTTTGATCGAGGAAAAAAGGCTAACGTCCATGTGTCATGGCCAGTTGTATCAGAGAAGGATGGCTCGTACGTATAACAAAAAGGTCCGTCCCAGGAATTTTGAAGTTGGTCAGTTGGTATTGAGACGTATCCTTCCTCACCAGGTTGAAGCGAAAGGCAAGATCTCCCCTAACTGGCAAGGTCCCTTCGTTGTGAAGAAAGTGTTACCCAATAGAGCCTTATATTTGACAGATATTTAAGGCAAAATGGCAGAAATGGCTATCAATGTTGATGCTGTCAAAAGACACTATGTATGATATTTGGTCCTTGGTTTGATTTTATTGCATGTTTAGTACTTGCATTCTTGAAGATTGATATGATGAAGGCATTTTATTCTTCTATCCAAATATTGTGTCATCTTTTGTTTACCCGTTTGAGCCTCATTTATTTTTCTTTCATATCCCTCTTTTGGAATCAAAATAGAGTCAAAGATAAATGTCAAGAAAATAAGAATAAAAGAAAGAGTTCGAAAATAAAAGAAAAAAAATCAAATCAAAACAAAGAACAAGCTGATGGAACTACGTGCGACCTGATTCTCCTCTCTCAGGAGTGAGATACGTAGGCTGCCCTATTTCGGGCTCGGTCCAACCAAATAAAGATTTAAGATTCACCCAGTCAACAAAAACTGGGGCATGAGTTAACATGTTGTTTGAGTCGATTCCAAAAGTTGTAAGTCCCACCCCCACTTCAAGTATCGTTTGAGCCCCTTACCATTTTTTCTAACCTTAACCAAAAACCAAGTTACAACCAAAGAAAGTCTTTCAGATCAATTTTTGATAATGTTAAGGCTAAGCATGCGATGGATATTGATGATACATTGTGAGGTACCATTTGTCTCCCTCGGCATAGGAAATCAGGAGAGAAATACAAAAATGAGAGAGTCTTATTGGTGAAAACCCCCGTGGGCATCATAAAGCGATGGTGAGTTGAGAGAAATGAAAATGAGAGAGTTTTATTGGTGAAAACCCTTGCAGGCACCATAAGGCGATGGTGAGTGGAGAGAAATAAAAATGAGAGAGTCTTATTGGTGAAAACCTTTGCAGGCACCATAAGGCGATGGTGAGAAGAGAGAAATAAAAATGAGAGAGTCTTATTGGTGAAAACCCTCACGGCCACCGTAAGGCGATGGCGAGTTCAAGAGAAAAGTGAAAAGTGAAAAGAAAGAGATTTGTTGGCAAAAGTCTTTTAAGATGTCGTCAATCGAATGTGATGTATGAGTCCCATAGATTTGAAGAAGCGACTCAGCGGCAAAGGCACAAACTCGACAACAAATGGGGAGTTTTGGATAGGAAGATCAGGCAGCTTAATCCTAAATGCATGTCATACTCATTGGAGTTGGTTGTCGTATTCAGATAAGTTTTCTTTTTGAATATGGGACATTGCCTCTTTCTTTCATTTACATATTCATGCTTTTTGTCTTTTATGTCATTTATCAAAACAAAAGTCACCATCATTTCTTTACATTTTAAGTCAAGTCTGTGTCAAAACAAACGAGAAAGGATTTCAAAATTTACTACCAGTCTTTCCAATTATATGAGGAAAAGCCAAGGAACAGCACGGGAAGAAAAATGATCGTAATTCAACACGAAGCAAAGAAAGTCTATCAACCGACAGGCTATTGGATTCGGGGAAGCATTCAGATTTGGAAAAAGAGTGCGCCTCAGAGGCATGGTAAAATGGAAACCCATTGTTTGAGTCAGAACTCATTTTCCCTCAATCTGGATCCGGGTCAATAATGCGGTAAGACAGGGCAAGTGTTAGCAATTTGGAACAAAGATGAAAGGAACGAGTACTGGGGCAGATACCTGAGAAGCCAAGAGCTGCAAGCCACCACTAAGTTTTTAACTGACAAATTTTTCTTTGATTGAAAAGGGGCAAATTCGTTTCACTTGATTCAGCTACCACTGGAAATGCATATCCATGGGAATTTACTTTCTGCTCAGGACCCTCCTGAAAAATGGGAATTTACTTTCAGTTCAGGCCCCTCCTGAAAAATGGGATTTTATTTTATGCTCAGGACCCTCCTGAAAAATAGAATTTTACTTTCTGTTCAGGACCCTCCTGGAAAATGGGGATTTACTTTATGTTCAGGACCCTCCTGAAAAATGGGATTTTACTTTCTGTTCAGGACCCTCCTGAAAAATGGGATTTTACTTTTGTTCAGGACCCTCCTGAAAAATGGGATTTTACCTTATGTTCAGGACCCTCCTGAAAAATGGGATTTTACGTGCTATTCAGGACCCTCCTGAAAAATGGGAATTTACTTTCAGTTCAGGACCTTCCTGAAAAATGGGATTTTACTTTCTGTTCAGGACCCTCCTGAAAAATGGGATTTTACTTTATGTTCAGAACCCTCCTGAAAAATGGGAATTTACTTTCAGTTCAGGACCCTCCTGAAAAATAGGATTTTACTTTCTGTTCAGGACCCTCCTGAAAAATGGGATTTTACTTTCAGTTCAGGCCTCCTGGAAAATGGGAATTTACTTTCAATTCAGGAACCTCCTGGAAAATGGGAATTTACTTTCAATTCAGGACCCTCCTGAAAAATGAGATTTTACTTTCAGTTCAGGACCCTCCTGGAAAATGGAAATTTACTTTCAATTCAGGAACCTCCTGAAAAATGGGATTTTACTTCATGTTCAGGACCCTCCTGGAAAATAGGAATTTACTTTATGTTCAGGACCCTCCTGACAAATGGGATTTTACTTTCTGTTCAGGACCCTCCTGAAAAATGGGATTTTACTTTCTGTTCAGGACCCTCCTGAAAAATGGGACTTTACTTTCTGTTCAGGACCCTCCTAAAAAATGGGATTTTAGTTTCAGTGCAGAACCCTCCTGAAGAATGGGATTTTTACTTTCTGTTCAGGACCCTCCTGAAGAATGGGATTTTACTTTCAGTTCAGGACCCTCCTGAAAAATGGGATTTTGCTTTATGTTCAGGACCCTCCTGGAAAATGGAAATTTACTTTCAATTCAGGACCCTCCTGAAAAATGGGAATTTACTTTATGTTCAGGACCCTCCTGAAAAATGGGATTTTACTTTCTGTTCAGGTCCCTCTTGAAAAATGGGATTTTACTTTCTGTTCAGAACCCTCCTGAAAAATGGGATTTTACTTTATGCGCAGTACCCTCCTGAAAAATGGGATTTTACTTTCTATTCAGGACCCTCCTGAAAAATGGGATTTTACTTTCTGTTCAGGACCCTCCTGAAAAATGGGATTTTACTTTCTTCTCAGGACCCTCCTGAAAAATGGGATTTTACTCTATGTTCAGGACCCTCCTGAAAAATGGGACTTTACTTTATGTTCAGGACCCTCCTGAAAAATGGAATTTTACTTTCTTTTCCTGACCCTCCTGAAAAATGGGATTTTGCTTTATGTTCAGGACCCTCCTGAAAAAATGGGAATTTACTTTCAATTAAGAACCCTCCTGAAAAATGGGAATTTACTTTATGTTCAGGACCCTCCTGGAAAATGGGATTTTACTTTCTGTTAAGGACCCTCCTGAAAAATGGAATTTTACTTTATGCGCAGGACCCTCCTGAAAAATGGGATTTTACTTTCTATTCAGGACCCTCCTGAAAAATGGGATTTTACTTTCTGTTCAGGACCCTCCTGAAAAATGGGATTTTACTTTCTGTTCAGGACCCTCCTGAAAAATGGGACTTTACTTTATGTTCAGGACCCTCCTGAAAAATGGGAATTTACTTTCAATTCAGGATCCTCCTGAAAAATGGGATTTTACTTTCGGCTCAGGACCCTCCTGAAATATAGGATTTTACTTTCTGCTCAGGACCCTCCTGAAAAATGGGATTTTACTTTATGCTCAGGACCCTCCTGAAAAATGGGATTTCACTTTATGGGCAGGCCCCTCCTGAAAAATGGGATTTTACTTTTTTCTTAGGACCCTCCTTAAAAATGGGATTTTACTTTCTGCTCAGGACCCTCCTGAAAAATGGGATTTTACTTTAGGCTCAGGACCCTCCTGAAAAATGGGATTTTACTTTCTGCTCAGGACTCTCCTGAAAAATGGGATTTTACTTTATGCTCAGGACCCTCCTGAAAAATGGGATTTCACTTTATGGGCAGGACCCTCCTGAAAAATGGGATTTTACTTTCAGTTCAGGACCCTCCTGAAAAATGGGATTTTACTTTCTGTTCAGGACCCTCCTGAAAAATGGGATTTTACTTTTGTTCAGGACCCTCCTGAAAAATAGGATTTTACCTTATGTTCAGGACCCTCCTGAAAAATGGGATTTTACTTTCTATTCAGGACCCTCCTAAAAAATGGGATTTTACTTTATGTTCAGGACCCTCCTGAAAAATGGGATTTTACTTTATGCTCAGGACCCTCCTGAAAAATGGGATTTCACTTTATGGGCCGGACCCTCCTTAAAATAGGATTTTACTTTCTGCTCAGGACCTTCCTGAAAAATGGGATTTTACTTTCTGCCCAGGACCCTCCTGAAAAATGGTGTTTTACTTTAGGCTCAGGACCCTCCTGAAAAATGGGATTTTACTTTCTGCTCAGGACCCTCCTGAAAATTGGGATTTCACTTTATGGGCAGGACCCTCCTGAAAAATGGGATTTTACTTTCTGTTCAGGACCCTCCTGAAAAATGGGATTTTACTTTCTGTTCAGGACCCTCCTGAAAAATGGGATTTTACTTTTGTTCAGGACCCTCCTGAAAAATGGGATTTTACCTTATGTTCAGGACCCTCCTGAAAAATGGGAATTTACTTTCAGTTCAGGACCCTCCTGAAAAATGGGATTTTACTTTCTGTTCAGGACCCTCCTGAAAAATGAGATTTCACTTTATGTTCAGGACCCTCCTGAAAAATGGGATTTTACTTTAGGTTCAGGACCCTCCTGAAAAATGGGATTTTACTTTATGTTCAGGACCCTCCTGAAAAATGGGATTTCACTTTATGTTCAGGACCCTCCTGGAAAATGCGATTTTACTTTATGTTCAGGACCCTCCTGAAAAATGGGAATTTACTTTATGTTCAGGACCCTCCTGAAAAATGGGAATTTACTGACTGTTCAGGACCCTCCTGAAAAATGGGATTTCACCTTATGTTCAGGACCCTCCTGGAAAATGGGACAACATTTTCGAAAATTAAATACTACTTTACTATAATTTTGTTTGGGATAATTTTCATTCTAGTTTTTATTTTGGGTTTCAGGAGCCCGCCTGAAGAACAGGGTGATGAAATAGCAAGCCAAGAGCCCGCCTGAAGAACAGGGTGATGAAATGGCAAGTCAGGAGCTCGCCTGGAGAATAGGGTGAAGAAACGAAAAGTCAAGCAATAAAGCGAAGCAATTGAATATCAGGCAACAAGTTGAAAGAAATTGCAAGTTAGGAACCCGCCTGAAGATTAGGGTGATGAAAGTCGAGTTAAGAACCAACAGAAGGTGTATAGATAGGACTTTTTTTTTTGTAATTTCATTTATGTTTTAACTTGTAATTTTCATTTTGATGTAATAACAGAGCCGCGGACCGGAACCTGGACGGAACCTCACTCGACTCTCCAACTCGGTATAGTCCTCCTCTTCCAATCCTTTGAAATACCCGTGACAAGATTCTCTCGTAGTTTGTGTAGGAAGGATGTCTTAAGTCAAGACCCGGTTGTCTTTCTTCCTTCTGTTTCTTTCTTTGAATAATGGTCGGGTCAAAATTTGATCTCGCTGTCTACTTCTTTGCCTGAAAACACTTCGTGTTTACATTCAAAGGGGGCATGATGTAGACACCTAATTTCGTCCCTCCCCGATGTCGGTTTACCCTTTTTTTTTTTTTTTTTATATTTATTTTTATCCTACCGTGTATCCTCACCCATGTTATTATACCCTTACAAAATATAAAAAAATAATAAACAAATAATAAAATAACTAACCTTATCTTATCCTAACAACCAACCCAATAAAAAAATAACACCTCACCACTACCCCTACCCCACGTTACCCCACCCCCTCTCTTTTTTCTTGTCCAAGAAGAAAGAATTCAATATATACATACCCACATACACACAAAAGGGAGAGGAACAGAGAGTAACAACAAAAAAAAAATCATCAGCTCTTTATCTCTCTACACTCTACTCTCTCTCTTCCTCTCTTAAAAATTGAACTTCCGCCGCCACCTCGCCGCCGGCCGGCGATACCACCGTCCGACCAACGACGGTGACGATAACACTACTCCCACTCCCGATCTCTCTCCTCTCTCCGGCAAAGCTGCCATCCGTCAAACCTCCCTCCGTTCGTCGGCGAAACAACCGACCGCCACCTTCGCTCAAGACCACCGCTCCTCCGTCCGGTCAACGAAGACAGTCAGCCCGTCGCTGCCTTCGCTTCGACCGACGCCGGCTCACGACCAAACTCGCCAGATCTCCGCCGCCGTCACGACCAAACCCGCCAGATCTCCGCCACCGTCCGACCAACGACGACGGCGATAACGCAGCTCCAACCGCAGCTTCTTCCTCTCTCCCTCTCCGATGATAACGCCGCTCCAGCCGCAGCTTTCTCCTCTCTCCCTCTCCAGCGATAACACCATCAACACCAACCCCTGAATGACAGCCCATCATAACCGGTCAGCCGCCGCCGTTCTCTCCGTCATCGGAGCTCCCCGGAGCTCGATCTGCATTTGGTTTTTTGGTTTCTTGTTGTCTTTGGTTGATTTTGGTTTCGTCTATTTCATGGTTCGACGTCGATAGTGGGTTTCGAGTCGCCTTTATCGAATCTCGTCGTCGTTCTTGGTTGGGTTTCGTATAGTAAAGTTTTTATTCACGGGTTTTGGAGCTGTCCGATTATTATTTTAATACCGAGTTTGGTTTGCTCATTGTGAGGTTCTCCGGTCGAGTATTTTGATCTTCGGATTTTTTTATTATCGATAAGGATCAATTTCATCGAGGTCCATTTCTTCTAACCGAATCTTTAATTTATTTTGACTTTTATTGATGTTGTTGGTGTGGATGATTTATTTGTTGTGTGTCTGGTTTGAATCTTCGTTATTTGTGTTGTGTTTGATGTTGGTTGCGGATTTTGAGACGTGATTTAATAATCGAAGCATGTTGTAATTATTGTGGTTAAAAAATGGGTTTGTGGGTGAGAATTGAAAACTTGACATAATTGGCGATTTTGGTTAGTTTGATTTCCTTGTTCGTATAACTTGAAAGGAACGTTAATTTGATTTTGGTAGTAACATGATACATCGATCGGAATAGGCAAAACGTAGGTCGGGTAGGCAAATCTAGAGATTGTGGGTTGATTGAATGGTTGAAATTTGATTGAATGGTTGAAATTTGATTGAATGATTTGATTTTATCGCTTTTTGAATCAATTGTATAATTTATCCGGGGAATGCCCCGAAGAATTTGTATAGATTTATCCGGAGAATGCCCCGAAGTAGCATGTACGCAAAGGAGGCTCGTGATCAAGGCCCGGAACGTCGGGTGGAGTTTAGTTTAGGATTAGTTTAGAATAAAATAAGTTTTATATTTCAGCACCTCTTTTATTTTGGATTGTATAATTTGGACTGAACATTATTTCGACTTGTTTTTGAATTTTGTGTGATTTATTTGTTTGCTTGTTTTGTGTGTTTTATGTGGTTTGTACATTTGTAATGCCAAATTAGCCGATACGATCCACCAGGCGACCGTGGTCGAACCACGGGATCGAGGGGTGCCTAACACCTTCCCCTCGGTCAACAGAATTCCTTAGCCGGAATCTCTGTTCTCAAACCAGTTTAAGAGTCAAATGGTTCCGAAAAGGATTTTTCAAAGGTGACTTGGCACACCGAATTATGCCAAGTGGCGACTCTGAAATAAAAAATATAAATAGTCCTTTTTCGAAAAAAAATTTCATCTTTGTCACTTTAATAATAAAAACCCTTTTATATAAATCGTTTGGAATACGTAAAAAAAAAAAAGGGTGTGACAATATTGTAGTATATGTTTTATTTAAATAGTACATATATATTGAATGATGAGTATATATATATGTATATCTCTTTTATAGACGTATATATTTAACGTATACATGCGTATATGTTTTATAAATTAGTATGTAACTATATATATATATATATATATATATATATATATATATATATATATATAAATATTAATGTATAAATATTGTAGTATATTTTATTTAAAGTAGTACATATATACTGAATGGTACGTATATGTGTGTATATATTTTCTATAGATGTGTATATTTAACATATACATGTGTATATATTTTATAAATTAGTATCTCTCTCTCTCTCTCTCTCTCTCTATATATATATATATATATATATATTGTAATGTATATATATTGTATTATATTTTATTTTATTTAAAGTAGTACATAAACATTGAATCGAGTGTATATATATGAATATGTCTTCTATAGACGTGTATATTTAACGTATACATGTGTATATGTTTTATAAATTAGTATATAGCTATATACATATATATATATATATATATATATATATATATATATATATATATTGTAATGTATATATATTGTAGTATATTTTATTTAAAGTAGTACATATACATTGAATAGAGCGTATATATGTGAATATGTCTTTTATAGACGTGTATATTTAACGTATACATGTGTATATATTTTATAAATTAGTATATAACTATATATATATATATATATATATATATATATATATATATATATATATATATTGTAATGTATATATATTGTAGTAAATTTTATTTAAAGTAGTACATATACATTGAATAGAGCGTATATATGTGAATGTCTTCTATAGACGTGTATATTTAACGTATACATGTGTATATGTTTTATAAATTAGTATATATATATATATATATAGTTATATATATATATTGTAATGTATATATATTGTAGTATATTTTATTTAAAGTAGTACACATACATTGTATAGCGCGTATATATGTGAATATATATTCTACAGACGTATATATTTAACGTATACATGTGTATATGTTTTATAAATTAGTATATAACTATATATATATATATATATATATATATAACTATATATATATATATATATATATATATATATATATATATATTGTAATGTATATATATTGTAGTATGTTTTATTTAAACTTTAAAGTAGCATATATACACTGAATGGTGCGTATATATGTGTAATTGTGTATATGTGTATATATTTTTTAAATTCTAATGTAGTATATACTATATATATAGTGTATATATATTGTTTAACGTATTTAAATTATATATTCAAACTTAATTTATCCCAAATTAAAAATTAACATATATACATATTGATGACGAACCCAATATGTTTAATTAATTAACAATTCTCTGTGATCAAAGATTTAATTTCCACATATAATGGAAAAAGTTAATCTCAACGGACGGTCACTTAATTTTCATTTTATTGAACATAGCCCGGTTCTCCGTTTGTTATGGTATAAAAGTATTCTTGGGGGGATATAGAGGGAGGATAGGGAGAAGTGGGATGCTAATTTATGATAATTGTTTTTCTAGTATCACTAGAAAGTTGATTTTTATGAATTTTGTTTTTCTATAAAGAATCATTTTTAGAAATTTTGATCAATAAAATGTGGAAAAAGCTGGAAATATTTTCTTCCATACCAAACTGATCCAAAATCTAAATGAATCTCACATCCGCTTCCGATGAAACAAAATCTAAAAGCTGGATTATGCACTACATTTTACTACAAGTGAATTCAATTCTTTACAACAATACGAATTTTAATTAGCGACAATAAATGTGCACTTTAATAAAGAGTGCTAAAATTTTTATCGGGATTAGTTAGTCATTGAATCAAATATCGCCATGCTTTAAGGACATTTACAAAAAATGATAAAATGTAATTGCCTCTAAAAAACATTTAATGACAAATGATAATTGACATTAACTTATTATCTCTAAATAGCTTTTTTGCTGTAGCGTGATTGTACCCCTTCCTAGTTCACATTAGACAGCTCTAACCTTAGTAGGGGGAAAATTGAGGACATTTTGGAGATAATCGAAATCGAGTTATAATATATCTGTATTGAATTCTAGAAACTTATTTGCATGACAAATTAAGTGAGCTGTTGAAAAATAAATATTCCATGAATAATCTATTCCTATATATATACTCAGTTACCCAACTATACATATGCCTTTTAACTTTTCCTGATCTGACTTCTTACCTCAAATATTTGACTTATATTCCTGCTGCTTCCACGCCCATGAGTTTTACGGTTATAGGAACATTTTAAAGAGGCCCTCAATTTGAAATTGAACTTAACAATATTCATTGGGCAATATTGTTATTTGTTAACATTTCATTTGTCTCTCAATTTATGTGAGTTAATTTAACTTGACACTAAAATTTATGAAAGTAATGTTTCTTTCCTTTTCTTGCAACCCTCTAATTCTAGTTTTTCACATGTTACGTGTTTAAGAAACAAATCTGAAAGACATTTTGCTACATACTTAAACTCTTTCTGATAAACAAATTGAAAAGATGGAGTGCACTATTCTAGAGTGATGGTGCGTTTTATATCAATAAATTGTCCATGTGATATGGAGAGTACATAATGACAAAACAGAATTACTACTGTATCTACCAAATGGAGTTACTATTGCTGACTGCTGAGGCATAAGCATATCCCCGTGTAACTTTTTTGCCTATATATACCTGAGCAGCATGAGACTAATTAATCTCATAACAATCAATCCACAAAATGAATTAAGCAGCCTTTTCCTCCTTAAGGTCTCAGCCAAGACATCTCTTCCCTTTAATCTGTCAAACAATGAAACCCTTACATTAGGACCATGCGGAGAACACGTTAATGGTGGAGAATCATGTCCTACTGGACAGTGTTGTAGTAAATGGGGTTGGTGTAGCTACACAGCAGCCTATTGTGCTGTTGGAAACTGTCAAAGTCAATGTGATCAATTGTTAGATAGCACATCAGCAGCCCAGCTAGCAGCCGATCGATCACGAACCGGGACAATGCGGAGAATTAATTGATAATTGTCCTAGAGATCAGTGTTGTAGTTTTTAGGGTTGGTGTGGAAAATCAGATGGCCATTGTCACGATCGTAGTCAAAGTCACGACAAAACTCAAACCAAGAATCGTATGAGAGGCATTCAAAGCTTCTTCATCAACCTTGTCTAAGTGCTACCTCCTTCCTGATCTAGTCCCAATAATTGTTAGATTTTGGCATATTAAGGAAAAAACATTAAAGACATAAATTTAATACAACTTTTCATTTTTACCCAAAAAAAATAAAAATTGACCTTATAATACCTTTTCAAAAATTAATTGATTGTCAAATCATAAGGGTAAATTTGAAAAAAAAATTCAATGATTCACTTATTTTGAAACACCAATAGATACCTCAACAATTCACTTATTTTGAAACGGAGGGAGTATTAGATATTGAAAATGACTCTCATTAGTCATTTGGACAAGTCGTACAGGCCATTAACATATTGTGGGGACGGAAAAGACTCAACTTTTAGGGTACATTCAGTAATTATTGTACTATTTCACGTGATAATAATTTAATGGCTTAAATCATTCGCAGCTTCTTAAAATTATTATAAAAACCTCATTTAGATACCTCAATCCAATCTACCTAATACTTATTCACCTTTACTAGTTAAAATTGATACACATTTTTTGACAACTATCTAAAAATATGAAAATGTTACGAATTAAAGGAAGAAACTTAGCATTTGAGATATTTTACAAATGTCGTAGGTGTTTGGCCATGTTTCATTGTGGAAATAGAATAAAGTATTGTATTTTTTTGTTTTTTAAGTGAAAAATGATATTTAAAAGTTAGAGCTATGTTTGGCCATAAAATAAATTAGAATTATTTTTAAAAATTTGGAGTTAAAAAAAGTGAACACTCTTTCTGTTGTTTTTGAAATTTTTGATTTTTTTCTGAAGTAAAGAAAGTGAAACAAATTTTCTGAAATTTCATGCTCATACACGTTTTTCAAAAGTAAACTCTCAAAGGTAAATAGTAATTTTTATAGTCACACGCTCCTGTAGTCCGTGCCATTAACATATTGTGGGGATGAAAATATATTCTTTTCGTTCGCTTTTACTTGTCAGTGTTTGACATGACATATACATTATGAAAATAATTATTAATATGACTATTTATCATGTTATCTTTATTAATTGATATTTAGAATAATATATCTTGAAAATAATTTTAAAAGTAAGAAATAAATACTAAAGGTCAAATAAATAAATTCTTTTATTGTTCCTTAAAATGTGACAATAAAAAATAAATTAGAAAAAGCGAATGAACATAATGTACCGTACATTTAGTAATAATTGTACCCTTTCACATGGCAATTAATAATTGAATGCTCATTTTATAGCACGTGCCACTAACTTATTGTGATTTGTGGAATTCAGAATCAAAACATGTCATGAAATTAAAAAAAGTATCAAAATATGTCATGTATTTAAAATAGAATCTGACCCAAATATTAATATTTTCTAGTATTTGAAAAATTATATTATTTGTCAGATAATAATAAATTATATGATTAAATACTATTTGTCATGTCGTTTTCAAAAATTACTTAGAGAAATTTATGACCAAATATGTCATTAATTAAAAGATTCCTCTAATGTACTATTATGAGACTGCAAAAATTAAAGGCTTATCGATAATATATAAGTGTCAGACCCCCCCTCCCCGCCCTCCTAAAATTCTCATCTATTCATTCATATACGGACCTGTAAGTATCGACAAGTTGCTTGATTTTAACACATGCATCACAACAAAGTAAAAAAGGACGATTTTTAGCTGGTGATCATTCTCATCAAGTTGCTTTCATTAACGTTGTACTAGATTTAAGTGGACCATATTGTTTTAATATGTGTGGTGCAAATTAAAGAGCAAAAATATCTTTTCGTCCTCCTCAAAAATTACTACTCCCTGTGTTTAAAAAAGAAATGATCTAATTTGACTTGTTACTAATTTAAGAAAGTAAAAAAAAAAATTAATTCTTGTGACCCTAAATTAAAGTTATATCAAAGTATTACTGATATTTAATGTTGAATATTCATTAACAACATCAATTAATGAATAAAGTTACCTCGCTTATGTTGTCGCTCATCATTTTCCTTTTTCTTCATTCTTTTCTCTTTGATATAGGCAGCAATATCCAACACCGCTTCCTCGAGCACAGCCACACGCTTATGAAGATCCCCGGGGGATGAGGTTCCCGCTTCATCTTTGGAGGTGCTCGGAGAATCATCATCACCAACGCGTACTCCAACGGGATTACCACCCAAATCCCCGCCATCATCACTGTCCTCATTTGAAGTGAGGACAGTCACCCCTTCTAATTCTTTCTTCAAGCCATCGAGGACGTTATTCTTCACCTCGTACGTATATGGCTCAAACGTAATCGTGTAATCCATCTTCATCTCACGAACAGTAGGGATGATGTACGGATGCACGTTCTACCAAATATCAATTAACAATTACATAACATTCGATAAACGGTACTATTATAGCATTATAGAAAATAAGTTCATACCTCGGTAACTTTTCCTTTATACTTGAATGGGTCGCTTTCGATTATCTTGTCGCTTTTTAAAGTGTGTCATCTGAGGATGCGGGGGATGGGTAAGGGCTCATCCATTGATTTTCCAACAAATTCTTCAAGATGAGGAAAGGCCTCATAGATCCAAATATGTAAGCAGTACAGCAGTGAAAAAAATAACTATGAGTCTATGACATAATATAAATAAAATGATAATCTACGATAAACTCACTAAAGGGTTTATGGTAGATACCATGAATGCCCAGGGAAATCCGAATAAAGCATAGGATGCCTTCTGCTTCTCATAATATACTTCCTTCTGCTTCTTCAGGTCACTTTTCTTCTTCAGATAGTCCATGGTCAGTTGAAATGTGTAACACCCCATATTCAAGTACATGTATTGGCGTATTCAAGTACGTGTATTGGTCTTATTTATATGTAATTAATTTTTTTTATTTTTTTTATACCGGAATTTGCCCGTCGATGGTTCCATGCGAAGGCTATTGAATAAGCTTTCCAACGATATAAAGATTTCTAAAAATGGATAGGTTTCGGATATAATCGAGTACGTTCGAAACTATAAAACGGTGGCCGGGATATTTGGGAATAGTAAATGTGCAGGAAAATTTCCTGCACACAAACTACTGAGGCTAGCCAAATTTTTGGGTTAACTTCGAATGATCATAACTCCCTTAATATAATGAACTGGGAGATCTGCCACCTATGAAAAGAAAGATCTTTGAGTCTTCTTTCCAATACAATTGGTTTCATCCAAATCCAACGTCTGGGTAAGGAGTTATACTCGTTTTACTTCAGCCTATCAAAATAGATTTTTAGGGTCAACTTCAAACAATCATAACTCCTTGTACAGGACGAACTGGGTGGCCTACTTTATATGAAATGGAAGCCCTTTGAGTTATCTTTCCAACTATACCAATTTCACCCAAATCCGATATCGGAGCAAAGAGTTATGGTCAATCTACTTTAGCTTAACAAAACAGTCTACCAAAGGACAGATTTTACATTATTTAAATTTTAAAGGCATTTTGGTCATTCCCTATTATATTATGGACGGGAATATGTGTATATGTACATGTATATGAGTTCAAAAACTCATTTTCATCATCAATCATTGAGAAAGAACAAACCCTAACCAAATTTGACCTTTAAATTACTTTTGATTCAACCGTAGAAATTCCAAAGTAATCCGATAACTGCGTTTGTCATCTCGAGAGCTTCGAACGGCACCTATTATTTGTGCAAACAGGATTGCATAATCAAGAGGTGAATTCTAAGGTATGAATATTGTTTGTCTTTGTTCTCTTCCATATGTATATGTGTGATAAAGGATTATATGTATTGGTTGTTATTGAAAGGTGATGAAAATAGGGTTATGGACTATTTTGCATGGTTTGATTGTATTGAATTGTGGAAGGTTGATATGGTAATTGAGTTATGGAAAGTGCATATGGTGATATACTATTGAATTGATGATTATTTATGTCTATGGCTCAATTTGGTTTTATGGATTGGTTGGAAGGATAAATGAATCCAAACTTGATATTGGATGATGTTGTATGAATATGCATGGCATGTGAATGTAATTGGAGTATAAGAGGGTTAAAGTAACACCCTTTATGGTGTAATTAAGGCTTACTACTTAACCACTAGTTTGGTGAATTCAAATAATTGAATTGTGACGTTTAGTCGTTAATACTAGATTGCCATATATGTTCATTGTAGATAAGTAATCCGAAAAGACGAAAAGTCCATTTGGGACTAGTATTGAAGGTTGACAGTCAGGTATGTAAAGCATACTCTATACCATATCTTTGTCATGAAAGTGAACAATTGTTCTATTAAGAAAGTTTCCAAAGTTATTCAATAACATGTGATCCATAATGGTTTTGTATGATGTCCTACGTTACCAATGAACTTGTTTCCACCCTACAAGATGTCAAGACATTCCAATACTTACTTGTTTTCCAAACCTTACATGTTTATTGCACTAATGAATGTCAGAAGGTATCCGGTTACTCAAACAAGATCCATGTGCTATTAATGACTCCAAAACGTTTCATTGATATCCCAATAATTTCCTACTTCATTGTTATTGCATTGATGGTCTATTTATATGTCTCTTATTGATGTATCATTGTTTCAAAGTATCAAAAATGCGGTGGCGACCGAAATAACAATCTCAAAGATTAATTGAACTAAGTGATGGAAGTTCTCTCTTATCGGGTGGTATCCCAGGGGCATAAGCCTATCATGGGTCGATCCCTATTTATGTGTTTATGGGTGGTATCCCAGGGGCATAAGCCTATCATGGGTCGATCCCAGTTGATATGCACTGGAGGCAGCCTAATGGTCACAGTACAGTACAGTAATGATTACAAAGATGATAAGAACGAAGGTAAAGTGATTGAATAAATACAATGTACAGGTTGTCACAAGTTCTAGTGAGTGTGGTCCACTCCTATTACGATTTATTCACTTGTTTCTGATTTCTATTGAGCTCCTATATCATATGTGATTATCTACAACTTTACATACTCAGTACATATTTCGTACTGACGTCCCCCATGGGGGACCTGCATTTCATGCTGCAGGCACAGGTACCTCAGCTCATACACCGCACAAGTAGGAGTCAGGATATCCAGCTGCTTTTGGTGAGATCCAGTTTTCTTCGGGGCTTTTTGTGTCATATCCAATCACTTTTGATATTGTATAGAAGTTAGTTATATGGCGGGGTGTGTCCCGACCTTAGTTAAACTCTGTGTATTGTTTAGAGGCTTTGTAGACCTAATGTACAGTCAAGGTGGTGTTTTGTTAGTAGACGTGATGGCTCCAACGGCCAAGTATTGTATATACATATATATGTGTGCTCGAGCTTATATAGGTGATTATTTCCTTTTATATGCGACATGATGTTGTTCGAATTTCGGGTTGTCATAGAGGTATGCATGGGAAGTATAAGGTTATGAGCTGGTTCTCCCGGGCCTCCTCGGTTACGGGTGCTAGTTCGCCCCATAGGATTTGAGGCGTGACAAAAGTGGTATCAGAGAAGTTCGTCCTAGTGTGTCTACAAAGCCGTGTCTACGTAGAGTCTTGTTTATCGGTGTGTCGTGCACCGCATCTATAAACAGGAGGCTATGGACATTTAGGAATTGTTTCTTTTCTTCATGTCTTAGATCGTGCGATTGAGCCTATATTGTATATGAAATCATAGTTGACCACTGAATTCATTTGTTTCTCTTATTATAGAAATGATGCCGATTACCAGAAGCAAGAATACCGGTAAGCAAGTAGATGTGGCTGCCGTAGAGGGGACTAGTAAGTCACCCACTATACCAGCTAATCAAAGTGAGGCTCCAGCTGAGCATGCATCAGAAACTTCTTCCACTCCGGAAGAAATAAGGAGGAGGAGAACTATATCCCCAGAGCCACCTATTAATGCTTTTGATCATGATCTTAGAAATGCAGTGCAACTTTTGACTTGTATAGTTGCTGGACAAGCCATTCCTACCACGGGTCCTAGTGGTACAGATAGGGCGGCTAGCCTTCCAACACAGGATTTTCTTGAGATGGATCCTCCCACTTTTACTGGATCAGATCTTAACGAGGACCCACAGGACTTTATTGATCAAATTCAAAGGGCCTTAGATGTTATGCATGTAACGGGTAGAGAGACAGTGGATTTAGCGGCGTATAGATTTAAAGGGGAGGCTATATATTGGTACGAGGACTGGAAACGATCTAGGGGTATTGATGCACCCCCAGCTACTTGGAAAGAGTTCAAAGAGGCATTTCTTGATCATTATCTTCCATTCGAGATTCGTCAGGCCCGAGCAGATCAGTTTTTAAATCTTCGTCAGGGGAATATGAGCGTGAGGGAGTACAGTCTCCGATTTAATTCCTTGTCGAGATATGCTCCTAATGTTGTAGCTACTATGGATGACAGAGTTCATCAATATGTGGATAGACTGGATCCATATTTGGTTAGAGATTGTTCTATTGCCGCTTTGAACAAAGATATGGACATAGTGAGGATCCAAGCTTTTGCATAGAAAATGAAAGATCAGAGGCAGAGAAGAAGAACACAGGAATTAGAAAGAGGATATTCCAAGAGGGCCAGATCTACAGGGCAGTTCATGGCATCCCAAGGAGGGTTCAGACCACAGTTTTCTGCTAGACCACCTAGGCCATTATCTTCTTATTCTGCAGCTAGTGCCCCACCACAGTTCCAAGGGTCCAGAGGAAATCAATTTGGGCACAGAAGTGAGAGCCAGAGTTCGCGGACAGTGGGGTACCAAGGGCAAGGGAATATGAGCCAATCGAGACCTCCTCGAGATCCATGCAATAAATGTGGAAGGTATCATTTGGGCGCATGTCGGCTGGGGACCAATGTTTGCTTTTGGTGCGGTATGTCGGGGCATATGATAAGAGAATGCCCACGAAGGGGCATAGGGGGTATGGCATGACCTACGGGGTCATTTGTTGCATCATCATCATCAATTCCTTATTCAGGAAGGGGTGCACAACCAATGGGTCGTGTTAGAGGTGATAGAGGAGCCACGAGTTCTAGCGGGGCTCAAAATCGTACGTATGCTCTAGCGGATCGACAGAATTTAGAGGCTTCCCCAGATGTGGTTACGCGTACGTTGTCTATCTTTTCATTCGATTTATATGCCTTAATTTATCCCGGTTCTACATTATCTTATGTTACTCCATTGGTTGCTGGAAAGTTCGAAAGAATACCTGAACTGTTAGTTAAGCCATTTGAAGTGTCCACACCGGTTGGGAAATCTATTATAGCTAGAAGGGTTTATTAAAACTGCATAGTAACTGTTTGTGGTCGTGATACGATGGTTGATCTTCTGGAGTTAGAAATGGTAGATTTTGATGTTATAATGGGTATGGACTGGTTGGCGTCTTATTATGCCACAATTGATTGTTGCACGAAAAAGGTATATTTCCATTTCCAAATGAATCAGTCCTTGAATGGAAAGGTGAAATTAGCGCGCCAAGAGGTAGATTTATTTCTTATTTTAAGGCGAGAAGAATGATTTCCAAGGGATACATATATCATTTAGTTAGATTAAGGGATACAAAAGCGGAGCCACCAACTTTTCACGCTGTTTCGGTAGTAAATGAATTTTCTGATGTATTTCCTGAAGATCTTCCAGGTTTGCCTCCTGAACGAGAAGTAGAGTTTGGTATTGATGTAATACCAGACACCCAACCAATCTCCATTCCTCAGTACAGAATGGTCCCAGCAAAATTACGAGAATTAAAAGAGCAATTGAAAGATTTGCTAGAGAAGGGATTCATAAGGCCTAGTATGTCCCCCTGGGGAGAACCAGTGTAATTTGTGCACAAAAAGGATGGCTCGCTGAGGATGTGTATTGATTATCGGCAATTGAATAAAGTGACTATTAAGAATAAATATCCTCTCCCAAGAATTGATGATTTATTTGATCAGTTACAGGGCGTCAAACGTTTTTCTAAGATTGATTTGAGGTCAGGTTACCACCAAGTGAGGGTCAAAGAGAAGGATATACCCAAGACAGCTTTCCGAACACGGTATGGTCATTATGAGTTTCTAGTTATGTCATTTGGGCTAACAAATGCACCCGCAACTTTTATGGATTTGATGAATAGGGTGTTTAAGCCATTCCTGGATGTATTTGTGATAGTTTTTATAGATGATATTCTAGTTTATTCTAGATCAGAAGAGGACCATGCCAATCACTTACGACAGGCATTGCAGACTCTTCTTGATTGTAAGCTTTATGCAAAGTTCTCTAAATGTGAGTTTTGGTTAAAGTCGGTGGCATTTTTGGGTCATATTGTATCTAGTGAAGGGATAAAGGTTGATGCTCAAAAGATAGAAGTTGTGAAGAACTGGCCAAGGCCCACAACGCCTACGGAGATTCGTAGTTTTCTCGGGTTGGCCGGTTATTATAGAAGGTTTGTTAAAGGTTTTTCTTCCATTTCAGCACCCTTAACCAAGCTAACCCATAAAGCATCCAAATTCCAATGGAATGATGCCTGTGAGAAGAGTTTTCAAGATTTAAAGAACAAGTTGATTTCTACACCCGTGTTGGTACTTCCAGAAGGCACCGAAGGGTATACAGTGTATTGTGATGCTTCCAGAATTGGTTTAGGATGTGTATTGATGCAGCATGGTAAGGTAATAGCATATGCTTCTAGACAATTGCGGCCACATGAGAAAAATTATCCTACACACGATCTTGAGCTGACAACAGTTATTTTTGCTTTAAAGATATGACGCCACTACTTATATGGGGTTCATGTTGATATATTCACTAACCATAAGAGCTTGCAATATATTTTTAATCAGAAGGATCTAAATTTAAGGCAGCGGAGATGGCTTGAACTATTAAAGGACTACGATGTTGATATCTTGTACCATCCAGGGAAAGCAAATGTGGTAGCTGATGCGTTAAGTCGTAAGGCTATGATGGCGCCTATAGAAAGGCAAGGGATGATTAAAGATCTTCACCAGTTAGCTAGTTTGGGAGTTCGCCTTCTTGAAACTCCGAATAAAGAGCTTATCGTACATAATGCTGCGGAATCTTCATTAGTAGCTGAAGTGAAAGAGAAGCAATATGCAGATCCTATTTTATTACAGCTTAAGGAGAACGTTCAGAGTGGTGCAACCAAGTCATTTGAGCTTACGCGAGAAGGAGTACTTCAGTGCCAAAATCGATTGTGTGTGCCAGATATAGACGGGCTAAGAAAGAAGATTATGACAGAGGCACATTTTTTAAGGTATTTCATTCATCCAGGATCAACCAAAATGTATCAAGATTTGAAAGATATGTATTGGTGGAATGACATGAAGAAGAGCATTGCAAAATTTGTAGCTGAATGTCCAAATTGTCAAAGAGTTAAAGTTGAGCACCAAAAACCCGGAGGTTATATGCAATGTATTGATCTTCCAAGCTGGAAGTGGGACATGATCAACATGGATTTTGTTATTAGTTTGCCTCGTACATCCCGGAAGTTTGATTCTATATGGGTGATTGTTGATAGGCTTACCAAATCCACACATTTCCTACCAGTTAGGACCACTTACACAGGTTAAGAGTATACGAAGCTGTACATTAAAGAGATAGTCCGATTACATGGAGTGCCAATCTCTATTATATCAGATCGGGGAACCCAATTTACCGCAAACTTTTGGAAGTATTTTCAGAGGTGTTTGGGAACACAAATGAAGTTGAGTACAACTTTTCACCCTCAAACAGATGGACAAGCAGAACGTACCATCCAAACACTTGAAGATATGCTATGAGCTTGTGTAATAGATTTTAAGGGCAACTGGGATGATCATTTACCTCTTATTGAGTTTGCCTACAATAATAGTTATCATTCAAGTATCAAAATGGCACCATATGAAGCTTTATATGGAAGGAAGTGTAGATCACCAATAGGATGGTTCGAAGTGGGTGAAATTCTTTTGTTCGGACAGGATCTTGTTTATCAAGCCATAGAGAAGGTTAAAGTAATTCAGCAACGACTAAAAATAGCCCAAAGTCGACACAAGTCATATGCGGATAGTAGAAGGAGAGGACTAGAGTTTTCATAGGTGATTGGGTATTTTTGAAGGTATCACCAATAAAAGGGGTAATGAGATTTGGCAAGAAAGGGAAGTTGAGTCCACGTTATATAGGCCCGTATAAGATCACTCGAAGGTTTGGACAAGTTGCATATGAATTAGAGCTACCCCAAGAGCTCTCATCAGTACATCCGGTATTTCATGTGTCAATACTTCGAAAGTTCATCGGAGATCCATCACATATCACTTCTACTGAGGATGTGCAAGTTGCGGAAGATCTTACCTATGAGGAAGTGCCTATTTCTATTCTAGATCGCCAAGTTATGAAGATGAGAAATAAAGAGATAGCATCGGTGAAAGTACGTTGGAGAAATCGTCAAAGGGAAGAGATTACATGGGAAGCTGAGGAAGCAATGAAATCTAAGTACCCTCATTTGTTCAAAGATGAAGAGGAAGTACAAGAAACGGAGTTAGAACATTAACAAGTAAGTTTTTTTTTTATATATGCATAGTATTTATGTGATGACGTGAATGTTAATGATGGACTTGAACTTGTTTTGGTTGAATAACTACGCTAACATTCGAGGACGAATGTCCTAAAGGGGGGAAGGATGTAACACCCCATATTCAAGTACATGTATTGGCGTATTCAAGTACGTGTATTGGTCTTATTTATATGGAATTAATTATTATTTTTTTTTATACCGAAATTTGCCCGTCGATGGTTCCATGCGAAGGTGATTGAATAAGTTTTCCAACGATATAAAGATTTTCAAAAACGGATAGGTTTCGGATATAATCGAGCACGTTCGAAACTATAAAACGGTGGCCGGGATATTTGGGAATAGTAAATGTGCAGGAAAGTTTCCTGCACACAAACTACTGAGGCTAGCCATATTTTTGGGTCAACTTCGAATGATCATAACTCCCTTAATATAATAAACTGGGAGAGATGCAACCTATGAAAAGAAAGATCTTTGAGTATTATTTCCAATGCAATTGGTTTCATCCAAATCCAACATCTAAGTAAAGAGTTATACTCGTTTTACTTCAGCCTATCAAAACAGATTTTTAGGGTCAACTTCAAACGACCATAACTCCTTGTACAGGATGAACTGGGTGTCCTACTTTATATGAAATGAAAGACCTTTGATTTATATTTCCAATGATACAAATTTCACCCAAATCCAATATCGGAGCAAAGAGTTATGGTCGATCTACTTTAGCTTATCAAAACAGTCCACCAAAGGACAGATTTGACATTATTTAAATTTTAAAGGCATTTTGGTCATTCCCTATTATATTATGGACGGGAATATGTGTATATATACATGTATATGAGTTCAAAAACTCATTTTCATCATCAATCATTGAGAAAGAACAAACCCTAGCCAAATTTGACCTTTAAATTACTTTTGATTCAGCCGTAGAAATTCCAAAGTAATCCGATAACTGCGTTTGTCATCTCGAGAGCTTCGAACGGCACCTATTATTTGTGCAAACAGGATTGCATAATCAAGAGGTGAATTCTAAGGTATGAATATTGTTTTTCTTTGTTCTCTTCCATATGTATATGTGTGATAAAAGATTATATGTATTGGTTGTTATTGAAAGGTGATGAAAATAGGGTTATGGACTATTTTGCATGGTTTGGTTGTATTGAATTGTGGAAGGTGGATATGGTAATTGATTTATGGAAGGTGGATATGGTGATATACTATTGAATTGATGATTATTTATGTCTATGGCTCAATTTGGTTTAATGGATTGGTTGGAAGGATAAATGAATCCAAACTTGATATTGGAGGATGTTGTATGAATATGCATGGCATGTGAATGTAATTGGAGTATAAGAGGGTTAAAGTAACACCCTTTATGGTGTAATTAAGGCTTACTACTTAACCACTAGTTTGGTGAATTCAAATAATTGAATTGTGACGTTTGGTCGCTAATACTAGATTGCTATATATGTTCATTGTAGATAAGTAATCCGAAAAGACGAGAAGTCCATTTGGGACTAGTATTGAAGGTTGACAGTCAGGTATGTAAAGCATACTCTATACCATATCTTTGTCATGAACGTGAACAATTGTTTTATTAAGAAAGTTTCCAAATTTATTCAATAACATGTGATCCATAATGGTTTTGTATGATGTCCTACGTTACCAATGAACTTGTTTCCACCCTACAAGATGTCAAGACATTCTAATACTTACTTGTTTTCCAAACCTTACATGTTTATTGCACTAATGAATGTCAGAAGGTATCCGGTTACTCAAACAAGATCCATGTGCTATTAATGACTCCAAAACTTTTCATTGATATACCAATAAGTTCCTACTTCATTGTTATTGCATTGATGGTCTATTTATATGTCTCTTATTGATGTATCATTGTTTCAAAGTATCAAAATGCGGTGGCGACCGAAATAACAATCTCAAAGATTAATTGAATTAAGTGATGGAAGTTCTCTCTTATCGGGTGGTATCCCAGGGGCATAAGCCTATCATGGGTCGATCCCTATTTATGTGTTTATGGGTGGTATCCCAGGGGCATAAGCCTATCATGGGTCGATCCCAGTTGATATGCACTGGAGGCAACCTAATGGTCACAATACAGTACAGTAATGATTACAAAGATGATAAGAACGAAGGTAAAGTGATTGAATAAATACAATGTACAGGTTGTCACAAGTTCTAGTGAGTGTGGTCCACTCCTATTACGATTTATTCACTTGTTTCTGATTTCTATTGAGCTCCTATATCATATGTGATTATCTACAGCTTTACATACTCAGTACATATTTCGTACTGACGTCCCCTACGGGGGACCTACATTTTATGCTGCAGGCACAGGTACCTCAGCTCATACATCGCACAAGTAGGAGCCAGGATATTCAACTGCTTTTGGTGAGCTCCAATTTGCTTCGGGGCTTTCCGTGTCATATCCAGTCACTTTTGGTATTGTATAGAAGTTAGTTATATGGCGGGGTGTGTCCCGACCTTAGTTAAACTCTGTGTATTATTTAGAGGCTTTGTAGACCTAATGTACAGTCAAGGTGGTGTTTTGTTAGTAGACGTGATGGCTCCAACGGCCAAGTATTGTATATACATATATATGTGTGCTCGAGCTTATACAGGTGATTATTTCCTTTTATATGCGACATGATGTTGTTCGAATTTCGGGTTGTCATAGAGGTATGCATGGGAAGTATAAGGTTATGAGCTGGTTCTCCCGGGCCTCCTCGATTATGGGTGCTAGTCCGCCCCAATAGGATTTGAGGCGTGACAAAATGTCTCTTTCCCCCACGGATACTTCTCGAAGAAACTCAAAGAGTCGACCATTCGAATCAGTTTTCTGTCGACAACCTTCGTCGAATCTTTCGCAAGGAACATGGTGTGCAAGAACCACAGTAGACAACACTTGAACTTCTGGTCCTCGTTCAGCTTATTACCTCTGATCAGGTGAAACAAGTTGGCCGCCGTGATATTTTTGTTTTTTGTCACCTTAAAACAAAAATTGTCCCCCTTTGCTAACACCTTCTTCATTTTTTATTCACTGGGGTATGATGAGCAGTTCAGGTCCGTGATCAAACAAAACTCTTTCAAGCCAAAATAGGCAGGCTTGTTGTTAACGCAGAACCACATCTCATGACACATCTTATCATTCTTAACGCATCGCAAAAGCAAATAATGGACCAAGTTCTCATTGAACTTGAGATGTTCCGGCAGGTTTCTCAGGTGTACAAAACAGGACCGCTTGAATCTTTTCTTCAATTCTTGGTCGACAAGTATTTTCTTAAATTCTCGATAAGCAGCCATTCTTGATCTGACTGATATCTTTGTCGGGAAAGATTCGACCTTGTCAATTATCGTTCGAAGGTTATACCGCTCCATGAAAATACACCTTGAAAGATATGGCACGGACAACGAATATCCTCATCATCTCTATAACTCCCACTTCCCTCGCACTCTTCAGTGTCACCACTGACACTCCGCTTGGCAACATCTTCACTAGAATCGACGTAGTCACTTATCTCCTTTTAACTCTGAATCTGATTCGGACACCAACTCTTTAATTTTCTTTCTTTTTGACACTTTTTCAACTGCCGAAGCTCTTCTTTTTCTACTACTACCAGCGGTATCGTCTTTCTGTTTAGGAATAACATTTTTTCTACCCATTCTCAACACAGTCTACACCTAAAGAACAAATTTTTCATTTTCAATTCATAGACCACAAATCTATCAACAGAAATAACTCAATGATTAAATGAGCCCCCCCCCCCCACCCAAAAAAAAAAATTAACAAACACCCCACCATTAAACAGTTCATTACACAAACATACAATAATTGAATCAAAATCGAATATGAAAAATATCAAAACACAACAATTGCTAAAAATCAAACTAGTGCACCTAATCAAACTAATTAGCTATTAATATTTCAATTTTCAATATTTCAGCAATCATGTTTTAAAAGAATTTCATACGTCTGAAAATTGAAATATATCTAGGGCATTCTCATTTCATAGACCACGGGTCTACGAATAGACCGCGGGTCTACGGACAGAAACAGGACGTTGTTCAAATCAAAATGTCAAAATAACTCTTCAAAAAATAATTATACCACTATTCAACACTTAGTTGCTAAAAAAACAATTAAATCAAAACACCAAATTCGAAAAAAAAATCCTACATAACTACCAATCGATTAGCAAAAAGAAAAATTATTTAAATGGACCTAGAAATGATCGAAACTCGATTTTAACTAACCTTGCGAAGCAACAACGCCCCCTTAGCAGCTGCAGATGAAGAACGTACGAAAATGGCGATTTTGGGAGAAGTTGTTTGAAAGCGAGAGTTGGGAATTGAAGAGAGGAGAGAGAGGTTTTTTTTTTGGATATTAGAATAAGTGAAGGGGTTAGATGTATTATATTAAATTTGTAAAATTGTATAAATGATGAATTGATCCCTTGGCCCACGTGTGGGCCCCACTTTTTCCACTTTTTACACCCTAAACCTAAAAAATAAATCAAAAAGAAATTAAGTGGGTATTTATCAAAATAATTTTGCAAAAGTTCCTCTTTGCTAATTATTCCCTGGTTACTCAGCAGCCTATTGTGCTGTTGGAAACTGCCAAAGTCAATGTGATCAATTGTTAGATAGCACATCAGAAGCCCAGCTAGCAGCCGATCGATCACGAACCGGGACGATGCGGAGAATTAATTGATAATTGTCCTAGAGATCAGTGTTGTAGTTTTTAGGGTTGGTGTGGAAAATCAGATGGCCATTGTCACGATCGTAGTCAAAGTCACGACAAAACTCAAACCAAGAATCGTATGAGAGGCATTCAAAGCTTCTTCATCAACCTTGTCTAAGTGCTACCTCCTTCCTGATCTAGTCCCAATAATTGTTGGATTTTGGCATATTAAGGAGAAAATATTAAAGACATAAATTTAATACAACTTTCCATTTTTACCCAAAAAAAAAAAATTGACCTTATAATACCTTTTCAAAAATTAATTGATTGTCAAATCATAAGGGTAAATTTGAAAAAATAAATCAATGATTCACTTATTTTGAAACACCAATAGAGACCTCAACAATTCACTTATTTTGAAACGGAGGGAGTATTAGATATTGAAAATGACTCTCATTAGTCATTTGGACAAGTCATACAGGCCATTAACATATTGTGGGGACGGAAAAGACTCAACTTTTAGGGTACATTCAGTAATTATTGTACTATTTCACGTGGTAATAATTTAATGGCTTAAATCATTCGCAGCTTCTTAAAATTATTATAAAAACCTCATTTAGATACCTCAATCCAATCTACCTAATACTTATTCACCTTTACTAGTTAAAATTGATACACATTTTTTGACAACTATCTAAAAATATGAAAATGTTACGAATTAAAAGAAGAAACTTAGCATTTGAGATATTTTACAAATGTCGTAGGTTTTTGGCCATGTTTCATTGTGGAAATAGAATAAAGTACTGTATTTTTTTATTTTTTAAGTGAAAAATGATATTTAATAGTTAGAGCTATGTTTGACCATAAAATAAATTAGAATTATTTTTAAATCTTTGGAGTTAAAAAAAGTGAATTGAAATTTTTGATTTTTTTCTGAAGTAAAGAAAGTGAAACAAATTTTCTAAAATTTCATGCTCATACACGTTTTTCAAAAGTAAACTCTCAAAGGTAAATAGTAATTTTTATAGTCACACGCTCCTGTAGTCCGTGCCATTAACATATTGTGGGGATGAAAATATATTCTTTCCGTTCGCTTTTACTTGTCAGTGTTTGACATGACATATATATTAAGAAAATATTTATTAATATGACTATTTTATCATGTAATTCTTATTAATTGATAGTTAGAATAATATATCTTGAAAATAATTTTAAAAGTAAGCAATAAATACTAAAGATAATAAATAAATTCTTTTATTGTTCCTTAATATGTGACAATAAAAATTAAATTAGAAAAAGCGAACGAACATAATGTACCGTACATTCAGTAATAATTGTACCCTTTCACATGACAATTAATAATTGAATGCTCATTTTATAGCACGTGACACTAACTTATTGTGATTTGTGGAATCCAGAATCAAAACATGTCATGAAACTAAAAAAAGTATCAAAATATATCATGTATTTAAAATATTACCATAATATGCTTAACTCTCTTTTTAAGAGAGTTATATGTATTATTTTTAACAAAAATTCAAAAACGAAGTTAAAATTTTAAAAAAGTACATAACTTTCTTTTTAAGGTAGTTATGCATTTTTTGTTTACACAACTCACTAAAAAAGAAAGCTATATAATTAAAAGTTACGTAACTCTCTTAAAAAGAGAGTCATCCATTTTCTTCTACATAACTCACTTTTTAAGTGAGTTATATAATAGAAATTACATAACTCTCTTTTTAAGTGAGTTATGCATTTTTTTTACATAACTCGCTTAAAAAGAGAGCTATACAATCGAATTATAAATATAACAAAAATAAGTTACATAACTTGTTTTTTTCTCTACATAAATATAATAAAAATTATATAACTCACTTTATAAAAACTTACATATTATGTGAACAATCAATTTATCTTTTTAAAATTTTATTTTTTTAGAAAGAAGGTCAACTATTACGTAACGGATGGAGTCTCACTGATTATGTGAGTTATTCAAATATAAAATAAGTTTTAAGAAAATGAGTTGTCCATTGAATATAACTCTTAAAATATGTGTGATAAGTGCATAACTTTATTAGTGATATGAAATATGAATATGATGCTAAAAATATATGATTGACAAACGTTTTTTATGAATATGTCAGCTTTTAGCATAACTCATATATTTTTATTTTTTGGCTTAAGAAAGGGAGGGAGAAAGAGGAGTGATGATGTTCTCCATTATTTCTGGCGCTTAAGGTAGCAATGATAGACGATCTTATCAAATTTAAAGACAGAGAGAAAAAAATCGCGGTAATATTTGAATATTTATCCACTGTACTAAATGGATAACAATACTTATTTAATTTGAAAAATAAATGATAATTTACCCTTATTTATTATTTATCTTTGCTATTAAATACTTCCTATATCCCACAATACTTGTGAATTATATTAAAAATAGATATTTCATACTGATTGTTCAGTTTTAAAAAACAATGAATCATTATCCATTTTTATCTATTTTACCCTTGTTTAAAAATACCACTTATCACTCAATATATTTTTTAAAATATTAAATTTATTATATAAAAAGGTAATATATTTTCTCCATTTGCTTTTATTACTTGTCACATTTTAATTTGACACAATTATCAAGAAAATAATTATCAACCTGGTTATTTTAACATAATTGTTCTATTAATTGATGTGAATAAGCAATTAATGTTGAAGGTAAAATAGAATTTATTTATTTTTTATCTATCAAAAATAATAAGAAAAAAATAAAAAATTCAATTAGAAAATAAGTGATAAGTAAAAGCGAAATAAGGGAATAGTAAAATTATTCCGTTATTTATTGTTTATTATTTGTTGTTCGAGTTAATAATAGACAATTATTGTTGGACGAAGAAAGTACTATTTATCATTTAATATATTTTTCAAGACATTAGATTTATCATATTCAAATATAATATACTCTCTCCGTTTCGTTTTAGTTGATCCTCTTTCTAAAAATATTTGTTTTAATTTAGTTGTCCATTTGATGAAATCAAGATAATTTTATTATTTTCTACAATACCACCCTTAACATTAAATGACTGAACAAAGTGTATTTACTCAAATTTATATTTTCAAAGCATAATTAATAAAACTAATTTGGTAAAATAAACCCCCTAATTAATACTCCCTTCGTCCCATTTTACCCGTCCCAAATTGGGATGACACAACTATTAAGAAAACAATAATTGGTAATATAACTTTACCATTTTGCCCCTCTTAATTGTGTCTTGTTGTTAGTTTCAATATTGATGGATGACTAATACCAAAGCACTATTTATATTTTTGGTGTATTTTTAATGGTATTCCTCTTTGCAACATTTTTCAAGAATGCTAATAACAAGGAGTAATCAATTATACTAAGGGTATAATGGGAACAAAAAATTGTCTTGTCTTGATAAGTAAAATAGGACTAGTAAAATGGGACATCAAATTAGAAAATTTAGGACGGATAAAATGGGACGAAGAAAGTATTTTCTTAATAGGTATGACAAGTCCATAGGGCCAACTAATATGAAACGGAAGGAGTAATAAAATAACTTCTATTATTTATTATTTTTAATATATGTATCAAGTAAATCGTGAACAAGTATTATTAGATAAATCTAATAATTTTCGTCGAATATAAGAAAATAAAGAAAACGGTTGTTGAGATGGTGGATTAGAATTGGTTACTTTGTGGTCACACCTTATGGAACTTGAAACCATGATACCTCAATAGGAAAAACATGCAAATAGGTAATCAATATCATGAAAATGAAGTAGAGAATCATGGATACCTCATTAAACCATTTCGGAGTCAACAATAGTATATGGACATTTTTTTGACTAGCCGGACATCTTAAAAGTGAAAACAAGTTAGAATAAGTGAAGGGGTTAGATGTATTATATTAAATTTGTAAAGTTGTATAAATGATGAATTGATCCCTTGGCCCACGTGTGGGCCCCACTTTTTCCACTTTTTACACCCTAAACCTAAAAAATAAATCAAAAAGAAATTAAGTGGGTATTTATCAAAATAATTTTGCAAAAGTTCCTCTTTGCTAATTATTCCCTGGTTACTCAGCAGCCTATTGTGCTGTTGGAAACTGCCAAAGTCAATGTGATCAATTGTTAGATAGCACATCAGAAGCCCAACTAGTAGCCGATCGATCACGAACCGGGACGATGCGGAGAATTAATTGATAATTGTCCTAGAGATCAGTGTTGTAGTTTTTAGGGTTGGTGTGGAAAATCAGATGTCCATTGTCACGATCGTAGTCAAAGTCACGACAAAACTCAAACCAAGAATCGTATGAGAGGCATTCAAAGCTTCTTCATAAACCTTGTCTAAGTGCTAACTCCTTCCTGATCTAGTCCCAATAATTGTTGGATTTTGGCATATTAAGGAAAAAACATTAAAGACATAAATTTAATACAACTTTCCATTTTTACCCCAAAAAAAAAATTGACCTTATAATACCTTTTCAAAAATTAATTGATTGTCAAATTATAAGGTAAATTTGAAATAATAAATCAATGATTCACTTATTTTGAAACACCAATAGATACCTCAACAATTCACTTATTTTGAAACGGAGGGAGTATTAGATATTGAAAATGACTCTCATTAGTCATTTGGACAAGTCGTACAGGCCATTAACATATTGTGGGGACGGAAAAGACTCAACTTTTAGGGTACATTCAGTAATTATTGTACTATTTCACGTGGTAATAATTTAATGGCTTAAATCATTCGCAGCTTCTTAAAATTATTATAAAAACCTCATTTAGATACCTCAATCCAATCTACCTAATACTTATTCACCTTTACTAGTTAAAATTGATACACATTTTTTGACAACTATCTAAAAATATGAAAATGTTACGAATTAAAAGAAGAAACTTAGCATTTGAGATATTTTACAAATGTCGTAGTTGTTTGGCCATGTTTCATTGTGGAATTAGAATAAAGTACTGTATTTTTTTGTTTTTTAAGTGAAAAATGATATTTAAAAGTTAGAGCTATGTTTGGCCATAAAATAAATTAGAATTATTTTTAAATCTTTGGAGTTAAAAAAAGTGAACATTCTTTCTGTTGTTTTTGAAATTTTTGATTTTTTTCTGAAGTAAAGAAAGTGAAACAAATTTTCTGAAATTTCATGCTCATACACGTTTTTCAAAAGTAAACTCTCAAAGGTAAATAGTAATTTTTATAGTCACACGCTCCTGTAGTCCGTGCCATTAACATATTGTGGGGATGAAAATATATTCTTTCCGTTCGCTTTTACTTGTTAGTGTTTGACATGACATATACATTAAGAAAATATTTATTAATATGACTATTTTATCATGTAATTCTTATTAATTGATAGTTAGAATAATATATCTTGAAAATCATTTTAAAAGTAAGCAATAAATACTAAAGATAATAAATAAATTCTTTTATTGTTCCTTAATATGTGACAATAAAAATTATATTAGAAAAAGCGAATGAACATAATGTACCGTACATTCAGTAATAATTGTACCCTTTCACATGGCAATTAATAATTGAATGCTCATTTTATAGCACGTGACACTAACTTATTGTGATTTGTGGAATCCAATCAAAACATGCCATGAAACTAAAAAAAATATCAAAATATGTCATGTATTTAAAATATTACCATAATATGCTTAACTCTCTTAAAAAGAGAGTTATATGTATTATTTTTAACAAAAATTCAAAAACGAAGTTAAAATTTTAGAAAAGTACATAACTTTCTTTTTAATGTAGTTATGCATTTTTTGTTTACACAACTCACTAAAAAAGAGAGCTATATAATTAAAAGTTACGTAACTCTCTTAAAAAGAGAGTCATCCATTTTTTTCTACATAACTCACTTTTTAAGTGAGTTATATAATAGAAATTACATAACTCTCTTTTTAAGTGAGTTATGCATTTTTTTTACATAACTCGCTTAAAAAGAGAGCTATACAATCGAATTATAAATATAACAAAAATAAGTTACATAACTTGTTTTTTTCCTCTACATAAATATAATAAAAATTATATAACTCACTTTATAAAAACTTACATATTATGTGAACAATCAATTTATCTTTTTAAAGTTTTATTTTTTTAGAAAGAAGGTCAACTATTACGTAACGGATGGAGTAAAACTCACTGATTATGTGAGTTATTCAAATATAAAATAAGTTTTAAAAAAATGAGTTGTCCATTGAATATAACTCTTAAAATATGTGTGATAAGTGCATAACTTTATTAGTGATATGAAATATGAATATGATGCTAAAAATATATGATTGACAAACGTTTTTTTATGAATATGTCAGCTTTTAGCATAACTCATATATTTTTATTTTTTGGCTTAAGAAAGGGAGGGAGAAAGAGGAGTGATGATGTTCTCCATTATTTCTGGCGCTTAAGGTAGCAATGATAGACGATCTTATCAAATTTAAAGACAGAGAGGAAAAAATCGCGGTAATATTTGAATATTTATCCACTGTACTAAATGGATAACAATACTTATTTAATTTAAAAAATAAATGATAATTTACCCTTATTTATTATTTATCTTTGCTATTAAATACTTCCTATATCCCACAATACTTGTTAATTATATTAAAAATAGATATTTCATACTGATTGTTCAGTTTTAAAAAACAATGAATCATTATCCATTTTTATCTATTTTACCCTTGTTTAAAAATACCACTTATCACTCAATATATTTTTTAAAATATTAAATTTATTATATAAAAAGGTAATATATTTTCTCCATTTGCTTTTATTACTTGTCACATTTTAATTTGACACAATTATCAAGAAAATAATTATCAACCTGGTTATTTTAACATAATTGTTCTATTAATTGATGTGAATAAGCAATTAATGTTGAAGGTAAAATAGAATTTATTTATTTTTTATATATCAAAAATAATAAGAAAAAAATAAAAAATTCAATTAGAAAATAAGTGATAAGTAAAAGCGAAATAAGGGAATAGTAAAATTATTCCATTATTTATTGTTTATTATTTGTTGTTCGAGTTAATAATAGACAATTATTGTTGGACGAAGAAAGTACTATTTATCATTTAATATATTTTTCAAGACATTAGATTTATCATATTCAAATATAATATACTCTCTCCGTTTCGTTTTAGTTGATCCTCTTTCTAAAAATATTTGTTTTAATTTAGTTGTCCATTTGATGAAATCAAGATAATTTTATTATTTTCTACAATACTACCCTTAACATTAAATGACTGAACAAAGTGTATTTACTCAAATTTATATTTTCAAAGCATAATTAATAAAACTAATTTGGTAAAATAAACCCCCTAATTAATACTCCCTTCGTCCCATTTTACCCGTCCCAAATTGGGATGACACAACTATTAAGAAAACAATAATTGGTAATGTAACTTTACCATTTTGCCCCTCTTAATTGTGTCTTGTTGTTAGTTTCAATATTGATGGATGACTAATACCAAAGCACTATTTATATTTTTGGTGTATTTTTAATGGTATTCCTCTTTGCAACATTTTTCAAGAATGCTAATAACAAGGAGTAATCAATTATACTAAGGGTATAATGGGAACAAAAAATTGTCTTGTCTTGATAAGTAAAATAGGACTAGTAAAATGGGACATCAAATTAGAAAATTTAGGACGGGTAAAATGGGACGGAGAAAGTATTTTCTTAATAGGTGTGCCAAGTCCATAGGGTCAACTAATATGAAACGGTAGGAGTAATAAAATAACTTCTATCATTTATTATTTTTAATATATGTATCAAGTAAATCGTGAACATGTATTATTAGATAAATCTAATAATTTTCGTCGAATCTAAGAAAATAAAGAAAACGGTTGTTGAGATGGTGGAGACGTCGTTGGTGAAGTGGTGGCATATAGAGCATGGAGAAAAAAAGACATTAAAACTAAAACCAAAATGTCCTTTACGTACCTGATTTTAGGTGTACTACATATAGTATTAGTGACTGAGCCAGAATTTTCAGTAAGGAGATTCACAAGTGAACAACGAACAAACCGAAGGGGATTTCAAAATTAAATATACATGCATAAAAAATAATTTTAATCATGTAAATATAATATAATTTTCCGTCGAAGGAGATTCAGATGAACCCCTATATAAAGGGTAGCTCCGCCCTGCATAGTATACTCCTATTATGTAAGTAAAGATGACATATAAATTTAGACATAATATCTTTCTAAATTTTGTTAGTCAAATTTATTTTATAGACTTCCTTCGATTTGGATTTGTTTTATGGGCTCAACTAAATGGCCCTTCAGCTCTTCGCGGCAGGAAATTACACTGGCAAAATTTTCTCTGTATACGAAAATTTTCTATCTTCAGTTTTCTGTCCACATCGTCCTTGTGGGAATGAAAGGAGTGGGGAGGGTGGGACTGGCCTGTTACATTGGCTTTGACAATTATCAGGAGCAAAATAGGCTCGTGTGGTTTCACACGCACCAACCAGAGTAATCATAACGTTCGATGACCAATACGACAATACAGACAGTCAGCTTGCATTTTATATCAACCCTCGGGGTCTGGGGTGCTGGTGCATTACATTGGCCTCGACAGTTTTCAGGATAACAAAAGTCACCCGTTGGAACACCGGCCAGACTTGCTGCAACAGAACCATAGCGGACACGTGAGAATGTCCTAGTCTTTGCCGCAATATTCTGGACATTGGTTTTGGCAGTTATGGTTTGACACAATTTGTCACGCCCCAAATCCCATTGGAGCGGACTAGCACCCGTAGCCGAGGAGGCCCGGGAGAACCCGTTCATAACCTATACTTTCACATTTACATTACTTATGAAAATTAGAAATTTGGGCAGCACTTCGTTGTAAATAGAAGAAAACAGTACCTGTATCAGCCCAACAGACACGCATATATATATATATAAACAATAATTGGCCGTCAGAGCCATCACATCTATCAACCAAACACTCCTATGGCTGTACAATATGTCTACAAAAGCCTCTACATAGATACACAACTGAGTTAGGGTCGGGACAAACTCCCGCCCACAAAAGACTTTTATACAAATACCAAAAGTACATATAGAAACGACTTGGGATGCCCCGAAACAACTGGAGCTCACCACTATCAACAGAATGTCCTGGCTCTTACTGCGGAGGTGTACGACCTGAAGTACCTGTTCCTGCAGGCATGAATACAGGTCCCCCGTGAGGGACGTCAGTACGGAAATATGTACTGAGTATGTAAGGCAGTAAGTATCAAGATGAGATACAAAAGATCAACAGAACCCAGATACCAGTGAATAAACAGTATGAGTAGACCACACTTAAAAGAGCTGATGGGATACCTGCACATTACTTTCATATCATTACTTCCCGTATTCCTTATCAATACATAACATATGTCATACAATGACCAACTGATCAGTGGTACTAATACAATACATCAGGGACCACCCCCGGAATAGCATATATACATAATCTTTATAATACAATGGCCAACTGATCAGTGGTACTAATACAATACATCATATCATCAATTTAAAATAAAGACATTCCATTTCTTAATTCAATTAATCTTTGAGATTGGTTACTTTGTGGTCACACCTTATGGAACTTGAAACCATGATACCTCAATAGGAAAAACATGTAAATAGGTAATCAATATCATGAAAATGAAGTAGAGAATCATGGATACCTCATTAAACCATTTCGGAGTCAACAATAGTATATGGACATTTTTTTGACTAGCCGGACATCTTAAAAGTGAAAACAAGTTCAATTGGTAGTGTCGAAGATCATATGATGTTATTATGTCATGTGTCGTAGGACAATGTTGGAAGCTTACTTGAGAGTGCCATGGGTCATTATTCATGCCAAAGATTAGATAGAGTATGTCTTACATACCTTGATATAACCACTTCAATACAAGTCCAACTTGACTTCCCGTACTCTTCGAACACTTATCTACAATAAGTCATTTGTGGCAAACTAGTATTAGAAACCAAACCTTACCATTTAGGTATTAACTTCACCAAATAATGTCTAGGAAGTAATCATTTAACTCATCAATAAGAGTGCTACATACATCCTCTTATACTCTTATTACATTCACATATCATGCATTTTCATGCAATATCCCTCAACATCACTCTTAGCCTTTATTTCCCCTCTTAATCACCATCCAATACAAACATGATCACTAGGCATACATAACCACTAATATAGTGATATATCACCACAATTCATCCTCCATAATCCAATACAACAACTTCCATAATTTACTACTAACAATTTATACAAAACAATTCATAACTATGTTTCTAGTTATCTTCAAACATCAAGACAATACTCATAATCCTTTATCAATACTTATTCATGGATAAGAATCAAGAATAAACAATATTCATACCTTAACAATGAACTCTTGTATTTAGAATCCTCCTTACATAACCATGGGGTGCTTCTCGAAGCTTTCGAGATGGTGAACACAACTACGGAACCAATTCAAATTTTCTACGGTTGAATCACAAAATATTTGAAGTTGAAATTAGGCTAGGGTTTCACCTTCTCTTAATAATTGGATGATATATGATATATATGAGGCTAAGTGTATGTTTATAAAGACCAATTTTCGTCCAAGAGGTAATAGAAAATGACCATTTTGCCCTAAAAATTTAAATAAAATCCGAATCTGTCCCAGTGGACAGTTTTGAATGGCTGAAGTAAATCGATCATAACTCTTTGCTTCGGTATCGGATTTGGGTGAAATCAATTGCATTGGAAAGATAATTCAAAGGACTTTCATTTTCATATAAAGTATACCACCCAGTTCTTCCTGTACAAGGAGTTATGGTCGTTTAAAGTTGACCCAAAAATCTGTCCCAAAATTCTGTTTTTTTTTTGATAGGCTGTAGTAAAACGGGTATAGCTCCTTACTCAGACATTGGATTTGGATGAAACCAATTTCATCGGAAAGAAGACTCTCGGAGATTTTCGTCGATATATATCAGCTCACACAGTTCTTTTTGTACAAGGAGTTATGATCGTCTAAAGTTGATCCAAAAAAAATTGTCTAGCTGCAGTAATTTTCCTGCAGATTTACTGTTCACAGGCTTCCCGACCACCGTTTTGAAATTTCGAATGTGCTCGCTTATATGAAATACTCCTCTGTTTTGGGCAAACTGTATATCGTTGGAAAGATTATTCCAATACCTACACATACAACTATTGACGGGATACTTCCGAACACCATAAACTTAATTTAACCCATACGCAAGCCTTTAGGACTCCATATAATCGCGATAAGTGTACGAAAAAATTTACGGGGTGTTACACAATTCTAGTATGTTTCTCAACACCAACTCCGGTGACTACAACACTGTCTAGGAGGACAGTATTTTTTACATCCACTTTGAATTTTGATGTCAGCATTGTATGTTTTTGTTTTGTTCAATGCCAAGGGTTTCGCTGAGAGGAAGAGATGATAGATTAGCTCCTTGGTTAGCTGATGAAAACTTTAATTGTAATTAGGATAAAGAACAATAAAATTAGGCTGATTGATCTCATCATTTTTCTATATATAGATGAGGATATATATGAGTGGATTGGTGTATATATATGTTGTGTCATGCTCAAGTATCAACAAGAACAAGTATATTCCCACCAAGTATGTTATGATCAAGTATATAGCAAAATTTTCAGGGGAATACGCTTACGTACGTCACAACTACAGTGACGGTGTTTAATTCGATAGCAATTATTTCACCTACAATGATGGTGTATGTAAATGTGATGGGAACAGGAAATCATATGGACGATTTCTCCAGTCTCTTATCCCCAACCAACAATCCCTTACCAATAGTTTTGGTAGTATAAACATAATTATTCGGAATTTGGCTGGGTTTTAGACAAAAGATCTTTATTTATTATATTAATAATAATTAATAATGCATTTCATATGCATTACAATTACACACGATACATAATCATTCAAACACGATCACCAGTCCGAAAAGAGGAGTAAAAGTACATCCTTAATAATTAATAATGCATTTCATATGCATTACAATTACACACGATACATAATTATTCAAACACGATCACCAGTCCGAAAAGAGGAGTAAAAGTATACATCCTCTAGCATTTAGAGAGCATTGAGGAAGAAGCTTTGAATGCCTCTCATGTTGTTCTTCTTTAGAGTAGTTTTGCATTGACTTTGACAGATTTGAGGATAACAGTATTCTGGTCCGGTTCCACACCAACCCCACATACTACAACACTGTCCACTAGGACATTCTTTACCACTACCTTGTCTTCCGCATTGTCCCTCTCCCTCGGCTAGTTCAAGCTGGCCAAGGATCGTTTCGTTGGCGGGCAAATGAAAGGGATGAGATGGATTGGCTGAGACCTTAAGGAGGAGGAACAAAGCCAGAGCTAAAAGGCTAACTAATGCACTGCTTCCTCTCATTTTGTGGATTGCTATGACATGTAGTCTCGTCGATGTGAGGTATATATAGGGAAAAAAATACTATATATGGTTACTCTTAGGGTGTATTTGTGTGGGGGGAGAATATTTTCCAATTTTCTCATGCTTTGATCAAAATTTTGAAAAATAATTTCTCTAGAAAATAGGTTCTTTAAAAAATGAAGTAGGGAAGACAAATGCCATTAAACCAAATTAATAGTGTCCTCCCCACACTCCAACACACCTTATCTTCACCTCACTAGTTACTCCCATCCCCACCACTCCATCCCACCTCTCTATTTGTCTAGATTATACATAAATATTTTTAGAATAATACTTTTTGTTTGCCTAGAAAATACACACAAAAAAAAGTAGAAACCTGCTAGAAAATAGTTAAATGTAAACTATTTTCATACTGAATACACCTCTCATGGATAATTTTGATAGCGATTGAATTAAAGGATTGAGCAGTATCCGTTATTTCTAAATAACGAGCATGTTATCCAACAAGATCCATTTCTTAAGGGATTAAACAGGAAAATTTGATCTGTTTTAGATGCGGTGAGAATTATATTCTTTAATTTTGTTTGTAATTAATTAACTTCAAAGAGTATTTTTAAACATAATAACGTACATCAAGTTTTTTATATTCAGATATATGAAATGGCTCCTAATTAAATACTTTAACTAAGAGATAAAAGCTTTATAGCCATGATTAATTAAGGAGCCACTAATTAGTGACTTTGGTTTAAATTTGCATATTTTTTCACGGCGGCCACAAAGTATGGCTCCTATTATATATGTTGGTTTTGGGGCAGAATACAAAGATTTCATTACTTTAATTTGTGTCAACACATGTTGAAAATATAATCAATATATCGGAAAATTTTACAAAGGAGAGTCACAACCAACAAAAGTTGTGTGACCCTCCATTAATTTTTTGACACATAAGTTGTGGGTCCCTATTCTTTAATTTTATAATAAAAGTAATGAATAAAAGAGAGAAAATATATTTATATAATTCATATGGGTCTTAATTGGTAAAATAAATTGTGTTAAATAAATATATATAAAAAAAAAGTGAATTGTATGGCTCTTGTATGGAAAACATGAAAGGTAAAAATATAATTTTTTTCTTTATGATTTCATAAAAATCCACGTAAACTTTTGATCATTATTTGAGATAAAAATTACACCAAATTAATAAATAGATCTTATTTTTATTAATAGATATTTCATTCGTTTAAATTTATGATTTCTTTTTAAAATTTTAAAAAAGGCATATTTTTATATTTAGTATAATAATATTTCTCATGAAATATCACAAATGAGATTTGAGAAAGGCAGAGTGTATGCAGACTTTATCAGATGGAGTGCATCATCTTTTTTATTTTATTAATAATTTAATTATAAAATAATATATAATTTTTACTCCCAATTAATAATTTATAACAACATAAATTTTTGGGTAATAAAATACTATATTTTATATCAATTCCAAATTATTTATTTAAATATATACAGAGTCAAAAATTTTACATAAACTAATATATATTAAATACATGTAAAATTGACACATAGACAATATGCCTTGTTTATTCAATTTTATAATTAAAATGCAATGAAACTCAATCTATCAATATTTATAAGGATTTTCTTGGTTATAAAATATTAAAATGTGAGTATCTTTTTTTTTCAGAATAATTTTTTTTATTTATGTTTAAAATTCAATGTTTGACTTTAAAAATAGTTTTGAGTTTGTTTTCCAATAGAATTTACACTTTTATGCCTAAAATGTTAAATACTTATTTTTCTACTAATCTAAACATTGAAATATTATTTCACATATTTATGTGAAAGTTTTGACTCGGTACATATTTAAAAAAATAAAAAAAATTGGATTGAGATAAAATATAGTATTTTATAACCCAAAAATTTGTGTTGTTATAAATTATTAATTGGGAGTAAAAATTATATATTATTTTATAATTAAATTATTAATAAAAAATATGAAGCACCCCCTCTGATAAAGTTTGCATATACTCTACCTTTCTCAAGTCTCATTTGTGATATTTCATGGGAAATGTTATTGTTCTAAATACAAAAATATGTCCTTTTTAAATTTTAAAAAGAAATCATAAATTTAAACGAATGAAATATCTATTAATAAAAATTGGATCAATACATAAATTTGATGTAATTTTTATCTCAAATAATGATCAAAAGTTTACGTGAACTTTATTGAAATCATAAAAAAATATATATATATATTTACCGTACATGTTTTTGCATACAAGAGCCATTTAATTCTCCTTTTTTTATTTTTTTATATTTATTTAACACAATTTATTTTACCAATTAAGACCCATATGAATTATATAAATATATTTTCTTTCTCTTATTCATTGCTTTCATTACAAAATTAAAAAGATAGGGGCCCATAACTTATGTGTCAAAAAATTAATGGAAGGTCACACGACTTTTGTTGGTTATGACTCTCCCACTGTAAAAAATTTCTCGATATATCTATATCTATAATCTATAATTTATATCTATATCTATAATCTATAATTTATATCTATATCTATATCTATATCTATATCTATATCTATATCTATATCTATATCTATATCTATATCTATATCTATATCTATATCTATATCTATATCTATATCTATATCTATATCTATAATCTATATCTATATCTATAATCTATAATATATTAAAAGTGTGAAAACTCTTAGAATGATTTGAACTTTATAGACAAATCTATATTTTCACTATTTTCTTAATTTATTATTTAATTCTTTTTATTATATTAACTAGACTTTCTAAAATATATAGAACTCCTAAAATATATGGTAGGAGAATTAATTAATATTAAACTTTCTACTAGACTCCCTAAAATATATGAGACTCCTAAAATATAAGGTACGAGAATTAATTAATATATTTCTTTCTACTATTCAGTTAGAAAAATACTACTGTTCAGTTAGAAAAATACTCCTAAAATAGGACTCTATTAAGAAAATACTTCTATAAATATTGAGATGTACGTTAAACTAGCAAACAAATTGGTTTGTCTATTGGGAGGATATAATTGATGCTCATCTAACTTGATTCGATTGCATGTCTAGATTGTGATACTTGATTTTTTAACCCTCAACTTCTTCAATGTTTTTGTCAGCATAATAGAATTCAACATGTGTGTGTATATATATATCTTCTTTGTTTTCATTCAAGATCATTCTTTAGAGTCAAAATTTTTGCTTAAATAAAAATTAATTGGATCAAAATCGAAGATTTGTGATCACTATTGTATTTTTTTTTGGGGCAAAAAGGACAAAACTCCCCACTCGGAGCGACTTACCCTTTTTGTTGACTGCCACTGTCATTTATGGCAACTGGCTTTATTTTAAATAAATTAAGGAATTCTTTTGACCGAGGGGAAGGTGTTAGGCACCCCTCGGTCCCGTGGTTCTACCATGGTCGATTCATAGAGTATATCGGCTAGTACGACACTATGAGTGTATAAACCACACAAAACACAAACAATCAAACAAACAAACACAAACAAAACAAATCCTAAAAATAGTGTCCAGTCCAATTTATTACAAACCGAGAATAAAAAAATGCTGAAATTAAAACCTAAACTATTCTAACTATCTTAGCAATACTTTACCCGATGCCTCGGACCTTGATCACAAGCCTCCTTTGCATACATGATACTTCGGGGCATCCCCCGATGAATAAATACAATGTGACCTCGGGGCAGTGCCCGACTAAATGAATACATTTTTCAAATGCGAGAAAGACAAACCATTCCACAAAATATTTCAAATTATCCAGCAATTCACAATTCTTAAATTTGTCTACCCGGCCTACTGTTTGTCTACCAATTTCAACCCATCATGATATTATTGCATTTAACAAACATCAATACTTACTCCTAATTAAACAATATTCACCTTTATCAATTTTTAATTTATGCGCCAAATAACTGATTTTAATTCTTAATGAGATATCATTTCAGCACACAACCCATAATCAATTCATAATCAAGGAAATCAAACAACGAATCAGAATAACCAACAATTCACATAATCACAAATTAACCAACACATCGTGTTCAATTTAATGCATTGAATATAACAAACAACGAAATAAAAGAGGGAAGGAATAGAATTGAACCTCGATTCAAATATTTTGAAATTCAATAATACTTCAATGAAAGAACAGAATTCGCGCCGAAGAACCTCAATTTAGAACCTCAATTCCAAAAGCCCGAAATCCAATTCGAATAGAAATCCACGAAATCAAATCGAGCAACCCAAAATAAAATTGCGAGACCAGAAAGCCCATATGGCGGTTCCCGACGAGACCTTGCTAGAATCAATTCAAATGGCCGATCGGGATGATTTGGTGACTGGAATATATTTTCCGGTGGGATTCGCCAGAAAAATCAAGAAAACGATAAGAATTTTGGAAATTTAGAGACTGGGGTAGGTCGATTCTGTAAAATTGAAGCCGATTCCGGCGAATTTTTGCCGAAAAAGTCAAACCTAGCTGGAATCTCACCGATTTTGTTCAATCTTCCCGATCTCTCTCTATTTTTTGGCCCAATCTCTCTTTATCTCGATTCTCTCCTCACTTTGTGTGTGTGTATGCGTTCATTTTTTGTTTATTCGTGTCTATGGGAGTATGTAAGTGTATTTGCTATTCTAAAGATGAGCATCAGTATCCATGTTTCCTGTGTGTATCCTTCTAATCCATAAAAAAAAAAGATTTTTGTTTTGTAAGTGTGTATGAGAGTATCTATTGTGTAGGTGTGTGTGTATTTTCTTGTATGTGTTTGTGTGTATATGAGAGATGTGTATGTCCATTAATGGTGAGGTGTGTGTATTTGTGCGTGTTTTTATGAGGTGGTCTGGTCACTGTGTGAAAATTCCCTCGATATGTATATATTCTGTGGAAAAGAAACGTGGGGAAAAGGGTATGTGGGGGGTTACGTGGGGTATAGGGGTAGGGGTATGTGGGGTAGGGTAGTTAGGTTGTTATTTTTGCTAGGGTGAGGTGTCAAAGGTGGGATATTTTTGGTTAGGTTAGTTATGTTTGTCTTTTTATGAAAAAATTATTAAATGGGTAAGGGTGTATGATAAGGTGAGCAAAAAAATAGATAAATTGAGTTTTTGGGAGGGACAAAATTATGTGTTCACAGTGCCCACTCCAGTTCCCTTGGGTTACAAGGGCTTCCGTTAGAGCTTTCAATGAGAGAAACAGATTACATAGGGTTTGAACAATTATTGAATAGTATTTTGTTGTTCAGATCTTGTGACACAACCTCAACTGATATAACTTAGTTGACTCGATCTATCTCTTTTTTGTAACTATGATAAATTGAAAATTACAAAGCTTTACGAAGACTTAAAGATTGAGACACACTAAAAAATTTCTGTGAAGTTACGTGTTAGTCTTCTTCTATCATCGTCATTATATAGTCTTCTTCTTCTTCAGCAGCTCTGTAACACCCAACATTTTTGAGCTAGAATTCAAACCGTTGTTTCCACGTGTATAAACTTGAATTCAATTATTTCTATATAAAAATAAGTGTCATGATCATTATCCTAGCGTGAAAAGTGCTTTTGAGGGAAAGAATGTTCGTGGTAAACACTTAGAGTGAAGTGGAGTTAAGAACTTTCGTTATCGACTAAATTTTGAAATTCGATTCTACTAGGATCAACTTTGAACGTGTATAACTTCTGGAATATGTGAAATTTTGAGGCTCAAGACCCACCAACTTAAAGATAATTGAGTCCTCTTTACAACGCATTCGATTTGGCCTTAATCCGATACCCGAACAAAAATTATGAGCATTTTCGTGAGGGACCAATGAAGGTCGACGATGGCAGCGTAGCGTGGAGCTTATCGCGGAGATTTTCCTCCGTGATGCACTGATGTTTTAAATTCGATCAATTTATGATTTTGTTTACTTGGGAGGAGGGATATTGAAGTCCTTTCACCTATAAACAACCTCTAAACACTATATTAACCTATTTCCATAAGTTTTTATGTAACGCCCCGAAAATCTATCCCTAGACGTCACACGGTGCTTAGGAACACAAGTGATCCCAATCTAACCCTTCTAATGGCATACTACTAAGCAGTTGATTAAATATGAATGAATGACAGAGTTTACTATGCGGAAACATAGAGAAATGCTGAAATCTGTAAAACACAATACTGATACCACTTTTACATTCCAATAAAGTCTGAAAAAAGGGGCTGAAATTACAATAGTTGGGAAGCTACTCCAACTATTGCTAATCAATACATATGAATAAGAAAAGACACAATATAAACAAATCCAACTAAAGTCCCCGAAGTAGGAGGACTCATCACCATGCTGGCTGAAATCTGCAACTGTCTGAGTCTGAATGTGCCTACTAGATCTTGTACCAAATGTAGACATGTGATTTTGACCCTCCCCGAGTTTAATATATATATTTTTTGGTATTGAATATTTATATTTGGTCTGGTATTATTTTAACTCTTATTTTTTTTTTTTAATAAATTCTTAGTTAAAAAGTAAATAACTAAATAAAGTTAGTTTTGAGATATTTTATTTTTATTTTTTTTCTAATTTAAAAAAAAAATAATACAAAAATTAAATTAGTAGTTTTAGTAATATTTTATTATATTTATTTTATCTATTTATAAATTTTTATTGTGTTTTCTTAAATATAAAAAATTAATTAGTTATTATTTATTATTATTATTTATTATTATTATTATTATTCTATTATCTTATTTATTTATTATTTATGTTTATTTATTATTATTAATAGATTTTAAAGAAAAAAGAAAAGAAAAGAATTTTATTTTTAAAACTCAAAATTCTTCCCTATCTGATATAACTGTTCCCTCCTGATAATTTTTTCCCAATAATCCCTGTATTTAAGGACACTTACCCACTCCAGAGAAAGGTACGTACATTCTACACTGGACATCACATCAGAAAACCAGACACTAATAAAAGTAAAAAACCAGAGAAAAAGAAAACATCATAAAAAAGAGAAAGAAAAGAGAAGATAGAGTAGTGAATCGAGTTTTGGGTTTCTGTTCGAATTTTTGGTGATAAAGTCTTGCTTCCGTATTCAATAAGTTGGAATACAGGTTCTATTTTGGTCATTGTTGTAAATTTTCTATGGAAAAGCTTGAATGAAAATATTTGAATAGTTTAATGTATTGTTAGTGTGTGTATTTGATTTTGTGAACTTGTTGTTACAATATGTTATACAATTAATTTATCGAATGTTTATATATATATATATATATATATATATATATATACACACACATTTGTTCAGTAATGTCGTAAATTGAAATACCGTGTTTAGGGGTGGCAATTTCAGCCCATATTTGTGAAAAAAGTCCATTTAATCCATATTTAGTGAATTGGATCATTCATATTTCAAATGGGTAAATATGGAATATGAGCTTCAACTCATTTTAAAAGCTCATACAAATATGGACAAAATGGGCAAAATATGGGTACCCATTTAAACACAGAGATCACCCACCTAAGCTTAAAGTTTCAGTTTTTTTCTTTCTTTAATTTACTGTTTTGCTTTTTCATTTTTTTTACTCATTCCTTATAATTTATTTTTTTATTTCTCATTTTTTCATCTATTTTTTATTTTTTATTTTTATTTCTTTTTTCTTTGTATTCTTTTTTTTTTCGCTTTCCCCTTTCTCATTCTTATTTCATCATTCGTATTCGCTTGAAACCTACATGGGTTAATAAATATAAGTTTCTAATTATCCCATTTAGCCTATATAATTCATAACATCTCTTATCAATTAAATATAATCCATAGTCTCACTTCTTTATTATTATTTTTTTTTCTATCTTTTAATTATCTTTTTTTTCTTTTTTTTTTCCTTTAATTTACTATTTTTTTCTTTAATTTACTTTTTTTTCTTTTTCATTTTTTCCACTTATTTTTCACTCGTTTCTTACACTTTTTTTCTTTCTTCTTTTTCATCATTTTTTTCTTTTTCAATTTTATTTCTTTGCATTTTTTTTGTATTTCCATTTCCCCCTTTTTCATTCTTGGTTCGTCATTTTTGTCATTTTTCTTATTTTTTTTTATTCTTTTCCTCATTTTTATTTTGTCATTGCATTTTATATTTTTTTACTTTAAATTTATTTGTATCATACTATATATTTCAAATAAATTTATTATTTGTATTTGAATAGTTTAGTTTTCAATATGTGCAATTTATCATTTGTATTTATATACAAATAAGTATATGAATTAAAATCAACATGAGTTGTGGTGCAGTGGATGAGGCTGCTACACCCTTAACCAGAGGTCGAGGGTATGACTCTGGTTATGGAGAAAACTCTGTTGGGAGCGCTGCCACCTTAATGGGCCCTGCAACGCCCGATTCGAATTAGTCGGGGCTCCAATGCAGGCACCGGATGAAAAACCAAAAAAAAGTATATGAATTAATTGTATTTTCTTGAGACTAAAATATATATGACTGAGGATCCACATAACCCTTGAATTATAAATGTTGGGCGAATATAAATCAATATGCGCTTATGGTAATTTTGTTATCATAAAAAAAAAAAAAACCACAACTATAAAAAAAAATAAAAAAGTAGAAAGAGAGTTAGAAGTTAGAGATAGAATAGAGAAAAAAACGTAAAGAAAGAATTGAACAAAAAAAATACAAAAAAAATCAAAAAGAAAAAATAATGAAAAAGGATAAAAGGAAAAAGAAAAAAGATTATGGTAAAAACAAATATATTGAGCGGTTACGATATTTTAGTCATCATCCATAATTAGTACTCGACTTAACCATATTCTTTGAAAATAAAAAAAATATAAAGCATAAAATACAACAAAAAAAGAAAAAAATGAGAAAGAAGTAAAAACAAAAAAATAAAAAATAGGAAAAAAGGAGATTAAAAAGGAAAAGGAAAAAAAAGGAAAAAAGAGAAACAAAAGGTAGAGGATAGAGATAGAAGAAAAAAAAAAATGACAAAAAAATGAAAAAAGAAAAAAAAGAAAAATTAGAGGCTACATATAGAAGATAGATAAAAAAAAAACTAAAAAGAAAAAATTAAAAAAAATAATAAAAAAAAAAAGTCAAGTTGATATGATATAGAAGTTTTAAGTTTTTGATTTAGGAGTTAACGTGGGTTGAAACTATTTTTATCCAATCCGTATTTGACAAAATTCATATTTACCCATATTTATATGGACGGATTACAATCCAAATTATTTTTGCTCGATCATATTTAAACTGTCCTAATCCAATCTAATCCGTTCGTTTTCCACCCCTAACCGTGTTATAAATTCGAAAAAGAAATGATTAACAAATAGAGAGAGAAAAAGTATTTTTCCAGCGAAATTGACGCTGAAATAGCCACCGGAAAAACGCTTGCTAAGCCGCTACCTTCAGATCTGTCCGGCAACTATGGTAGCCACCACATCACCTCCATCCTCAGTCCAAAATTCGGCGACCCGCTCCGGACGAAAACCAGCATCGCCGCTGCTCCACGGACGATATTCGCCGGCTGCATTCCTTCATGTCGGAAACAACAAAATCCGACCAAAACCACCCCTTTCCGTCTCCCTTTCCCCTTTTCCCGTCAAACAGCACAACCAACCGATCCCAAATACTCCGACGAACTTCCCCGCGCAACCCCGACATCGAGTCTTACCGGATCCGATCACCAGTTGTCGCGCCGCTCCTTTTGTTTGGTGTTCAAAAAGCCACAAATGGTTGATTTCCGCCGTCGAAAATAACCAGCCATCCCCCTCTCTCCTTTTCCCGCCGCTGGCAGCCACTAGCCGCGCCGCCTCTGTTCTTCTCCTTTTTTCCGGCGGCTGTGGGTGTAAAAATATAAAATAAAAATTGAGTTTCCTTAGAATTCAAATGAATTAAGGGACAATGATTTTGTTAAATAACTTTGATAATTTGAAAATTATTTAAAAAGGTAGGTGGTATATTTTAAGAATTTTCGTGATTTGATTTGTCCACTAAATTTAGAGTTCATAATAAAATTTGATTATCTTTTTGTGTATTTATATAGAAAAAAAATGAAACTTTAATGTTTAGTATTTAAATGAATTCTTACTGTTTTGGTTTAGCATTAATTTAGAAGCATAATTTGAGGAAATAATATTTAAGATTAATTTGAATGGATTCTTACTGTTTTGGTTAGCATTAATTTAGGAGCATAATTTTGGGGTCATCTAATAAAATTAATATAATAAAATTAGATTTTGTATATTTTTATTATTATCATTATTTTTATTATTTTTATTTCTATTTATTATTTTATTTTACCTTATTTTATTTTTATTCATGATTATTAAAAAGGGTTAATAATAATTTTTTTTTATTATTATTATTTAAAATTTAGTAATCACATTAAATGAATTTACTCAAGTTCATCGTTAAAATTAGGTGACATTTCGAGCAGGCAAGCTTTTAAATATTAGGCAAATATAGAATAATTAATCTTGTCTCAATTAAGAATGCGTCGTATACATCTTTCTGAGACATTTTAAAAATTCAAGGATGCAATAATGTACCTTGGAAAATATTTTTCTAAAATTAACTTTCACAGATTTATTTAATATAAGATATATATAGACATATTAGATATTAAAAATAAGCTAATTAAAGCCTGTAGACACGTAATTTTGTCCCTTCCCGATAGCACTTTTTACCCATTTTTACCTTATTTTACCGTATACCCTCACCCATATAATTACATCCCACAAAAATACAAAAATAAAATAAAATAACTCTCAACAAAATCTCTAACAAACTTTTATTCTTTTTAACATCCTAACAATCCTTTCAATGAAAAGAAGACACATCACCCAGTACCCCTACCCCACCACCCCATATCCACGTGACCCACCCTATTCTTTTCTTGGCCACAAAGGAAAATATACATGGAGGAAACTTCCAAGAAACAACAACAATAACTAGGAGGGACCACAATTGGGAATCCAAGGTAAAGAACAGATATATACATATGCACATATCACAAAGGGGACTCTTTATTTTTCCATTCCATCATCATCAATATATAAATGCACACACTCCATTTTGAGGGATATATACACATATATACAGATCAAAGAAGGGGGATTCACCGTATTCATCCCTTCTTTCTCTTCTCTTAGAATATTCACGCATCATCCTCACCGGAACTCCATTCTTCAAATACATCTATCACCGAACATACAAACCCAATAATAAAAAAAAATGATAGAATTAAGGGAGGAAGAGAATCGAGATGGAGAGCAACACAGTGAAGAAAAAGAGCGAAATCAGGGAACTGAAATAGAGAGGTAGATCGAAAGGGAGAAAAAGATCGAGGTCGAGAGAGAGAACGGAAAGAGGAGAAAACGACGAGGGTGTGTTTGACTAAAATTCAGCGGAGAAACCGGAAAACATCGAGAGATCGGTTCTTTTCCCTATTTTTCATCGATATTTGTGCCGGAATCGGCGCCATCGGGGGTACAGTTCGTCCGTTCAACGAGTTCAGTTCGAAATCCCCAAAAAATTTCTCCATTTTTCGTTGGTTTCCAGCTGAATCTGGCCGGAAATAGTGAACCCGCAGTCGGGGTGACGCAATCGGAGTTGTTTCAGTCTATTCCAACCAACTCCCATCTGACAACAATAAAAAAATCAAACGCGTCAGTTGGTTCATTCGGCTAAATTAGAATTTTGTTGGTTTGTTCGAGTTGGCGTTCGACGTTGAGGGTCCAGTTGGGTTGAGGTTCCGTTGCTCCATGAATTCTGATCCATCACTGATTGTTTGGAATAAAATCAACGAGAAGGTCAACTCTACTCTTTCTCTCTTTTATTTCAACGTTCATGATATTTCGTGCTTCGAATCGAATATTCGTGTGTGGTTTTGATCTTCGTTGGTGATGAATGATTGTTTGTGTTGATTGGTTGTTGATTCTGTTGGGTACGAATTATGTGTGATTTGAATGACGAATATTGAGTTCATAGTGATTGTGGATCGTTAATCTTGAATTGTGGAAAATTTAGTGTTAAAAAGAATTTGGGGTTGAATGGTAGGAATTGAAAAATAAATGAATATCGTTTTGTTTTGATTTATGGTCGTTGCTTATTTTGGAGTAAAAACGTGAATGTTAAACATGATAGTATCATGTCATCGAATTGGATAGGCAAACGTAGGTTGGGTAGAAAAAGTTTAGAATTTGTGGTTTTGTTGAATGTTTGAAATTTCGTTGAATGTTGGAAATTTGGGTGAATGGTTTAGTTTTCTCATATTAAAAAATTATACTCATTTGGCCGGGGAATGCCCCGAGGGATTTATATTGATTTATCCGGAGAATGCCCCAAAGTTATCATGTACTTGAAGACGACGCACGATCAAGGCCTGAAACGTCGGGTGGAGAAAGCAATGGGTTGGAGCTTAGTCTAGCATTAGCTTAGAATAGGATTTATATTTTCACATTTTTTTTATTTTTTGGACTGTATAATTGGACCGGACACTATATTTTGGATTTGTTTTGGTTTGTGTGTTTGATTGATTATTTTATGTTTTTTTGTGTGGTTTATACATTCGGAATGCCAAAATAGCCGATACACTCCACCAAGCGATCGTGGTCAAACCACGAGACTGAGGGGTGCCTAAGACCTTCCCCTCGATCAACAGAATTCCTTAGTCGGAATCTCTATTCGCGGATCAGTTTTACAGAGTCAAAATTGTTTTGAAAAGGGTTTTCCAAAGGTGACTTGGCACACCGGACTATGCCAAGTGGCGACTCTGAGTTTTGAATAAAATGAATCCTTTTCGAAAACAAATTTTCATCTTTTGTCACTTAATAATAAAAATCCTTTCGAACCTTAAAATACATAATCTTTTTTGAAGTACGAAAAAAGGGGTGTGACAGCTCTGGCGACTCTGCTGGGGATTATTTTAGAATCCGAGCTTTTTTGGAGTCGTGTCGGCTTTGTTTGGCATTACGAGTATATAAGCATTGTTTGTGATTTTTGCCTGTGTTTTCACTTTTGTGCGTTTTCGTGCTCTTTGTTTATAGTATTTATCCTATGTATTACCGCTTTTATATCTGACATCATGTGCATAACCCGAGTCATTCTTTCCGCAACAAGTCTCGGAGCGCACGTCGTGCACACGAACTCTAGTTGAGTCACCTTTATTTTAGGGGGGGGGGGGGGGAGCCGTTGGATGTATGTGAGTAGGTGGAAAGCAAAACAACCACTATCAACCATATGCTCCCCCTAACGGCCTTGTTAGTAAACCACAACGTAGGTCGGCCTTTAGGTCATTCTTATATGCATCATATTGAGACTTAGCGGGGCCCACACGGTCCTTTGTAGGAGACTCACCTCTAAAGCATCCCTACGTGCTAAATGTTGCATCTTTGATGGTAACGTGGTCATTTGATGGACCGATTTGGGGAAAACATGTGTTAGAAGTAAAGTGTGTAGACAAGAAAGTATTTAAAAAAAAAAGAGAAAAGGTGAATCAAAAAAGAGTTTAGTAGTTTTTAGGTTCTTTATGACTTTTGTTTTCCACGATTCAAAAATTTAAAAAAAAGCAAGATTTTTTTACTTTTTGCACTCATTTTTCAAAAATAAAAAAATAAAACATCAAAAAGATTTTCCTTTTGTTTCATTTAGCAAGCATTCACAATTCGTAAACTCCAAAAAGATTGTTTTAGGATTTTTTTTTTATATAAGAAAAATTCAAAAAAGGTGGTAGAAGTTTTGTACATTTTACATAACGACAATACCAAAAAGATTTTCTTTCATAGCTGTTGGTGTCATTTTTTATGTGATGTGTCAAATTGAAAACTCAAAAAAAAAATATTTTGTTATGTTGTTCATCTCATGTCTTTGGTTGTGTCTCAAGTCAGGGTGCAATCCGTTATTTAATCATTAATTGTCCAATCTGGACGAACTACGCACTCCTGATTCTCCTCTTTCGGGATGTGAGATACGTAGGCAGTCTATTGTTGGTTCGGGGATCTTATTTAAAAAAAATAAATTAAAAAAGATTTTTTTTCACTCTTCATTTAGAGTAGGTGTTTCATACATGTATCGAAAAGAAAAATACAAAGAAAAAAAAGATTTTTCTCAATAATCGTAGGTTTCATTTTTGGTTGATCTTATTTAAAAAAATAAATTAAATTTTTTTTTTCACTCTTCATTTAGAGTAGGTGTTTCATACATGTATTGAAAAAAAAAAATACAAAGAAAAAAAAAGATTTTTCTCAATAGTCGTAGGTTTCATTTTTGGTTGATCTTATTTAAAAAATCCAAAAAAAATAAAATTTCTTCACTTTTCATCTAGAGTAGGTGTTTAATACATGTCTTGAAAATAAAAATACAAAAAAAAAATCCTTAATAGTCGTAGATTTTATTTTTGGTTGATCTTATTCCAAAAAATTCAAAAAAAAAATTTCTTCACTCTTTCTTTAGAGTAGGTGTTCCATATACATCTTCAACAGAAAACTACAAAAAGATTTTTCTTTAATAGTTTCAAGTTTCATTTTCATATGAAATTCAAAATTGAAAACCCCAAAAGATTTTTTCTTTGGTAATCATAGGTTTCGTTTTGTATAGGTATTTTAAAAGTAAAAACTGCAAAAAGATTTTCGTCAATTCTTTTGACAAATTGTTATTTTCTTTTCATCTTAAAGTTTCAAGGAAAAGAATGAAAAAGAGTTTAATTGGCCATTTTGGCAAGACTTCACGAACTACGCACACCTGATTCTCCCCTTTCGGGGGTGAGATACGTAGGCGCCCTTCTAGGGTTTGGTGATTTTTTTTAAGAAAAAAAAAGAGGTTTTGAAAAATGTTGAACTCTAACATATTTGTTGCCTCTTGTTCAGTTAGTTTAAGGTGGTTGGTTTGTGGTTTCCTGGCTGGTCCTCCATATCACACCAAATCCAAGGAAGGGTTAGTTGTGTCCAACAAGGATATTGAGAGTGGCATCATGGATGAAACAAAGAGTCAGGAAATTGAGAGTTTAAAGGAAGAGAATTTGAGACTGAGACAACAAATGATGGGAATGTACCGAGCTTGGGTCAGTGGGCTGCCTCCACCTCCGTTCCCTACTTTTGACCCTACAAATACCTTGAGTCTTCCACCAAAAGAGCAAAGTCAGTTTCCTACTGTTGTTGATGCACCACAGCATGCCTCAGAATTCATTCCACGTCAAATGCACCTCAACACTTCCACCACTCTTTCTTTATCTCCTCAGTATAAGTCTACCACATTCACCGCACCACATACCGTTTGTGCTTTTGTTGCTCAACCTTCTACTAAGGCTTCCACTTTGTCTATCAATCCAACGCTTGTGCTTCCCCAGTCCACTAGTGACTCCACGTTCAATACTGTCCACGTTCAATACTGTTGATGATCATTGGTATACTCTTGAGCCTACAGTTAAGTTAAGTGAAGCGCCAAAATTTCTTACTAAGAAGCCTAGCATGCCAAAAGAGACAGAGAAAATGGTTGGGAAAGTGAAGAGTGTAGAAAATGATATGAAAAATTCCCCTGGACTTATGGGCTATGAAGATGTTTCATATAAAAACTGGGGCATGTCTTCAAGTGTTAACCTTCCTCCCAGCTTTGAGACATCAAAATTTGGGGAGCCTGATGGACAGAAGGATTCTGTGAAACATTTGGGACGACATTGCAATCAACCAAGGGAAACTGAAGGAAAACGTACCTATTGTCATAACAGGCCCAAAGCAGAATTTGAGAGGTCCAACCCACCAATACTATCAGCCTCAATTTCGAGCTTACATATTAGATCCACATAACCACTTGCAACAAGGTTTCTTTCTCCTAAATCTAAGAAATCTCATTCCACTTCCTCGATATCCTGTGAACAATGCACAATTGTATACTCATCCACCTTCTTATCCATAATGGCATGCACCTGTCCCTGAACATCGTCTTCGACCCCCATAAATTTACCAAGGGACCTCTAAATCCAAATTTCATCTGAGGCCAGAGTTCGCAAAGAGGAGGAAGGAAAAAGATAATTTCACTCCTATTGGGGAATCCTATGCCAGTTTATTCCAGAGATTGGTACAGCAGGGCATGATCACTCCTCTCCTTGGGTATACTCCTGACCCGCATTCAAGAAACTTTGATCCTAATGTGCAATGTGCATATCATTCTGATGTTCAGGGTTATAGTACTGGAGATTGTCACACTTTGAAAAGAGAAATAGAAAAGATAATTCAAGATAAATTGATTGTGGTGCAAAACATTAGCCCTTCGACCATCCCACAGAGTTCTTCACCAGCACGCGGTATTGCACAATATGTGGGAGGCAATGAGTTAAGCATGGGGATCCAGAGCTTATTTGTTGAAGGAAATATGTCTGACAGTGGTGGAAGCTCCAGTCATGTTGATATGCAAGCCAGTGGCTAATATGTTACTAGGAAGAGGTCTGGTAGTTTGTTTTCTTTTCTTTTCTGTTTTTTGAATTATTTCAGGGTTGTAGTTCGAGATCTATCTTCTTTTGTCCCTTTGTCATTTATGTTCAAACCCTTTTATCTTTTATTTGTCGAGAGACAGGTTCTTTTTCGTATTTTTCATCGATATTTACGCCGGAATCGGCGCCATCGGGGGTACAGTTCATCTGTTCAACGAGTTCAGTTCGAAATCCCTAAAAATTTTCTCCGTTTTCCGTTGGTTTCCAGTTGAATCTAGCCAGAAATAGTGAACCCGCAGTCGGGGTGACACAATCGGAGTTGTTTCAGTGTATTCCAACCAACTCCCATCTGACAGCGATAAAAAAATCAAACGGGTCAGTTGGTTCATTCGGTTCAATTCGAATTTTGTTGGTTTGTTCGAGTTGGGGTTCGACGTTGAGGGTCCACTTGGGTTGAGGTTCCGTTGCTCCGTGAATTCTGATCCATCACTGATTGTTTGGAATAAAATCAACGAGAAGGTCAACTCTACTCTTTCTCTCTTTTATTTCAACGTTCATGATATTTCGTGCTTCGAATCGAATATTCGTGTGTGGTTTTGATCTTCGTTGGTGATGAATGATTGTTTGTGTTGATTGGTTGTTGATTCTGTTGGGTACGAATTATGTGTGATTTGAATGACGAATATTGAGTTCATAGTGGTTGTGGATCGTTAATCTTGAATTGTGGAAAATTTAGTGTTAAAAAGAATTTGGGGTTGAATGGTAGGAATTGAAAAATAAATGAATATCGTTTTGTTTTTATTTATGGTCGTTGCTTATTTTGGAGTAAAAACGTGAAAGTTAAACGTGATAGTATCATGTCATCGAATTGGATAGGCAAACGTAGGTTGGGTAGGAAAAGTTTAGAATTTGTGGTTTTGTTGAATGTTTGAAATTTCGTTGAATGTTGAAAATTTGGGTGAATGGTTTGGTTTTCTCACATTAAAAAATTATACTCATTTGTCCGGGGAATGCCCCGAGGGATTTGTATTGATTTATCCGGGGAATGCCCTGAAGTTATCATGTACTTGAAGACGACGCACGATCAAGGCCTGAAACGTCGGGTGGAGAAAGCAATGGGTTGGAGCTTAGTCTAGCATTAACTTAGAATAGGATTTATATTTTCGCATTTTTTTATTTTTTGGACTGTATAATTGGACCGGACACTATATTTGGATTTGTTTTGGTTTGTGTGTTTGATTGATTGTTTTATGTTTTTTTGTGTGGTTTATACATTCGTAATGCCAAACTAGCCGATACACTCCACCAAGCGACCGTGGTCAAACCACGGGACCGAGGGGTGCCTAACACCTTCCCCTCGTTCAACAGAATTCCTTAGTCGGAATCTCTGTTCGCGGATCAGTTTTATAGAGTCAAAATTGTTTTGAAAAGGATTTTCCAAAGGTGACTTGGCACACCGGACTATGCCAAGTGGAGACTCTGAGTTTTGAATAAAATGAATCCTTTTCGAAAATAATTTTTCATCTTTTGTCACTTAATAATAAAAACTCTTTCGAACCTTAAAATACATAATCTTTTTTGAAGTATGAAAAAAGGGGTGTGACAAGGCCTATAAAAATAAATTATCAAAATAGTTTAAGTCAAGATAAGTCAATAAAAGCGACCGTGCTTGAACCACGGGTGCCTCAGACCTTTCCCTCGGTCAACAGAATTCCTTACCCGATCTTCTGTTTTCGCAGACCAACAAAGAGTCATTTTCTTTTGATTAGGGATTCAATAAGGTGACTTGGAACACCAAAACTCAATTCCAAGTGCCGACTCTGTAAATAAAATAATCCTTATTCAATATCGTCGCTTTAATTGGAAAAACCCTTCGACCTCGATTCCTTCGGGCTAAAAAGGGGTGTGACACCTACATTATAAGACGATGTAGCACATAGACATATATGTGGATCAATACTTTGAGGATGTACTGAGTATATAGGGGTGTATGCATTAAGTCAACAATATCATTACTCTTTATAAAACCATGCATGTTGATATAAATGACTCACATAGCTTGAATAAATCTGAAATCTAAATCTCATAAATCATAAATAATGAAACATGTAGCATAAATCTCGTGAGTCGTTATACTTAGTTCTAAAATCTGTATTCTCCTCTTATTCTCAAAGCTTTTAAGCAAAAAGGAATCTTAAAACAATAACTTTTAAAACTTATGCTTTTATCTTGAGGAGGATAGGACTTTGGGAACACAAGGACTTGGGAACTTTAGGACTATAAAACTTTGGAGACTTGGAGACTCTGGGAATTGGGAAATCTTAAAACAATAGCTTTCAAAACATATACATTCATCTTAAGGAGAATAGGGGGCTTCTTTTGAAACTAGGGATTGTAGAACTTTGGGAGTTTTTTCTAACCGACATAAACCATGTGAGCTGACATGGAGTCCAATGTCTTTCCCACATTGGGGAGAGTTGTTCTTCCCTTGCCATCGGAATAGAACCTTAACTTTAGTGATCACTATCTTAACCCACTTGGGGTAAATCATAATCCTACGGTGGCTCGTAGTTCTGGGGCATGAGACCTTGGAATCAAGCCCAACTCGGTGCTAAATACTACTCCCATACTTAGGCTCAGAACTTTTAGGAAATCCACCTTAAAACAGTTCAAGGATGTATAGAGGAAGCCAATTATACTTCTCTTTGCTTTAAATCATAAATACTGCGGATTCCTATTTTAGCTTAGGATTCAAAGATCAACTTCTTTATTGAAACTTGGTAAACAATCATCAAGGAGGCTTAAAATCATGATCTTCTTAAAATATCAAGGCTAAATCTTAGGGCTTAAAGCCCATGTTTAAAACTTATGTTAAAACAACAAAAGGTTCATGCTTGATAATGTAATTATTGGTAAATCAACTCAAAATCTGGAAAAATATGATCATGTGCATAAATATTCGAAAGTAGACATGTAACTCAATATCCAAATCACTTAAGGTCTCAAAATCATGCAGTTAGCAACATGGGGTATAAACCCTAACTTAAATTTCATGAAAATCATATTAAAATTCAGAAATTTGTAACTTAAAGTAAGTTTTTGGGCACAGGAACGAAATAATTATTCTTATTGAAACCCCACATACCTTATTTGGCTTGATTTGATGGAACAAGTTGACTTTTGAAGCCTTGAGAATGTTCTTGGAGGCTTTTCTTGAAGGTTTTTAAATGGTGATGTTTTGATTCGTGAGTTTTCTTGAAGAAGGGTTTGAATTTTGTTCTTGAGGGTTGATCTTGAAAGGAACCCTAATTTTGATGCTATGGATGAATATGAAGTTATGGGCTTTGATTTGATTTAATTAGGTGTTAAAAAGGGTGGAAAATACCCAAAAATCCTTTTTAAAATGGCTTAAAATCGCTAAACGGAGGTCCCCGACGGTTTGGGCGACAAACCGTCGCCCTGGGGACGGACCGTCCCTTCAACCCATTGCTTTTTGGCCAGAAAATAGGCTTACTACCTCAGTTGCAATGATTTTGGTGACGGTCCGTCGCAGGCGCGACGGTTCGTCGGCCTTCCCATCGCACTTTGGCAGTCCGAATAGCTCACTGTAAAATGGCCATAACTTTTTACCCCAATACCATATTTTGACGAAATTGGTACCGTTGGAAAGATAATTCAATTATATATATATTGGTGGGTCATGAGATCAAAAATTCATATTATAACAAAATATATACTCATTTGAAGTTGATTATACCAAAATCCTTCTCAAGAATTCAATCAGTAAGGGATGTTTTGATTCGCCTAATAGCTAGGACATATTTAAGGCCTTAATACATATCAAACTTGATCATAAAACTACCAAATCCCTATAATTTATTTCTCATGATCTTGAATCATGGTTCTACTATCGGTTGAAATTCTCAGGGTATTACATTTCACGATATTTTATAAATTATTATAGGTTCAAATCTACAAAGATAAAGGCGGATTAAACCAGATAAATACTATATTTGAACCTCCAACCTCACTTATAGAGGTGAATCAGATTGATAACCATTGCACACACACACACACACACACACACATATATATATATATACAGGCAGAGCTTAGTCTACATTCCTATGATGTTATAATCATCCGCCTTGAAAATAACAGCTTCCATCCAATTGTGCATACCAGAGTTGTTGCATAGGAAGGATCATTTACAATAATCCTTAATGTATATATATATATATATATATATATATATAGAGAGAGAGAGAGAGAGAGAAAGAGAGAATGACCTACATATATTATGTGGACCGCCCTAACGCACTCTCTCTATATAACGTTCACTAACCGCCCTAATGTCACTGAACCTTAACGGCGGACGCCGACGCCGGCAAAAGCATAGATACGCCGGCAATAGGTAAGGGTGATCTCTCTCCCTTGTTTCTCTCTCTATCTCTTTATTCTCTCCATCCCCGTCTCTATCTCCTTCTCTTTTCCTTCCCCTCTGTCCCCCTTAAACACTGCTATCGCCGACGGGTTGAGGGTTCCCGCTGGCTCGACTCGACTCCGGCGATGATAAAGGGTGAAGTACTGGTTAGAGAAGGTTGGTACGAAGAAAAGCCAACGTCCAGTTTCCGGCAAGTTCCAGAGGATACTCTGGCGACATTCCGGCAACACATCAGCGGGTTTCTTCCAACGACTCATTTTCGGCAACCAATTTCGATAATAAAATTATCGAAACCCGCAGCACGCAGGAGTACCCCGGTGACATCTAAACTTTAATTTTAAGTTACTTCTTATAATTTAGTTTCTTTGTATTATTCTATTTCTTGTGACTATAGGTGTGACTGACTGTTTCTACTTATTAGTGGATATTGTTATGTTGTTCTAGTTGCTAGACTGGATAGGGTATTTTATGCGTGACTGCTATTTTTCTATTGTTGCCTTGTTTGTTTGCTTTTCTGTTTGGGGCTTTATTTTGGTCTGTGAGTAGTGGCTTGGGGGTTGATGGTGGAATAGGGTCATGTTCGAGGGAGTTGGGGCTGGGGGTCATTTTGAGAGGGGGTGAAGAGGGGAGGACAGGGGTGGGTGTGGGGTGTAGGTTGGGTGTTAGGGATGGTTTAGTGAGAGGTGGTAGAGGTAGGCGAGAGGCGAAAGAGGATAAGTTGAGTGTAGGGTCCTGGAAAATAGGGATCCTTCAGGGTAAGCCCGTAGAGCTGGTGAAGATTCTTAAGAAGAGAAGGATTAATATTGCGTGTGTTCAAGAGGCTAAGTAGGTAGGGTCTAAGGCTAGGGATGTGGATGGGTACAAGATGTGGTACTCAAGGAGTGAGAGGCATCGGAATGGAGTGGGCATCTTAGTGGATGAAGAGCTTAGATGCAGGTGGTGGAAGTTATGAGGGTCAGTGATAGGCTGATGACTATTAAGTTGGTTATTGGGGGGTTTACGCTGTATGTGTATAGTATTTATGCGTCGCAGACGGGCTTGGATGTGGAGGTGAAAGCGAGATTTTGGAAGGCTTTAGACGAGGTGGTGAGAAGCATGCCTAGCTCGGAGAATATTGTCATAGTAGGGGACTTCAATGGGCACATTGGGATTTTACCGGGAGGCTATGATGATGTGCATATAGGTTTTGGTTTCAGTGATAGAAATGGTGAGGGGGCAGCTTTATTGGATTTTGCGAGGGCCTTTAGGCTGGTGGTAGTGAACTCGAGCTTTTTGAAGAAGGAGAATCACTTGATTACCTTCCAAAGCGCGATAGCCAAGACTCAGATTGACTTTCGGCTGCTTAGGAAGGGGGATAGGGCTTTTTGTAAGGACTGTAAAGTCATTCCGAGTAAGTATCTTTTGACCCAACACAGGCTTCTGGTGATGGACTTGATAATCAAGAAGAGTAAAAAGAGAAGGGCCGGGGAGGGTCGACCTAGAATTAAGTGGGGTTGCTTGACGTTAGTTAGTGCGCTGGAGATAGGAAAGAAGGTGGTGGGAATGGGGGTGTGGGAGTGCAGGAGGGACGTGGATGTTATGCGGGATAGGGCTGCCAGCTGTAACACGAAGACTGGAAAAGAAGTGTTGGGTGTTTCGAGGGGTCGGGCAGGACGTCATAAGGGCGACTGATGGTGGAATGAAGAAGTTAAGAAGAAAGTGGAGATTAAGAAGGGGACGTATGTTAAGTTGAATGAGAGTAAAGATGAAGAGGAGAAATGGGTGAATAGGGAAGTTTACAAAGTAGCAAGGAAGGAGGCTAAGTTAGCAGTTATGACTGCTAAAAAAACAACGTTTGAGAGCCTGTATGCGGGGTTAGAGGAGAAAAATGGGGAAAAAAGATTATATAGGCTGGCTAAAGCTAGGGAGCGGAAGGGTCGTGACCTCGATCAAGCGAAGTGCATTAAAGGGGAGGATGGTAGAGTTTTTGTGGAGGATGTCCACATTAAGAAGAGATGGCAGGAGTATTTTCATACACTATTGAACCAGGAGAGGGACAAAAACATTGAGTTAGGGGAGCTGGAGCACTCGGAGGAAAACTGGGATTTCAGTTACTGTAAACGTTTTAAGGTTGAGGAGGTCAGAGAGGCTATTTGTAGGTGTTGACATCCAATTTTGGCTCGCACTTTCCCTCTAATTAATTTTATCGATGTTCTTGGCCCTAACTAATTTTAAATTTAAAATAAGAAATAAGACTCGTATTTTTATCTCTATTTTTACAAGTTTTCTAGTTTTCTATCATATTATAAAATATTTTAATATAATTAAATATGTTAACAAATAAAATAAAATATCTTTAGTGATCGCATTCGCATTTTTTTTCTAATTTTATTCGTTAGGTGATATTGTGACCATATATATTTATGCTTTTGTTATATAAAATATATATTTTATATTTTATTATATTCTTATTTCTACATATATATAAAAATTATGTCTATAATTTGTATACGTTAAATTATAAATAATTTTAGAATATCGAAAAACATTGATAAAATTAATTTCAGTAGAAAAAAGTATTTGGGCTAACAATAATTCAATTTCAACTTTTATTTTATTGTAACCTCAACTCTTATTTATAAATTTTAGTCATGGAGCCCAAGAATTGGCCCATAATTCAGTACAATTTTCATGTCCGCTTCACCTTTTCCAATCAATCTAGCCAGTCAATTTTTTTTAGCTCAAAGATCCAAAATTTTCAACCTTATAATTCATGTTTATATATATATATTGAAATTTTCAACCTTATAATTTATGTTTATATTTATATATTGTATATATTTAATTATTTTATTTATTTATTTTATTATTAAATTTAATCCGTCCGATGACCCGACGGATAAAAATAATCAGTTTTGATCAGCTTTCTCTTCATACATTATTTAGACCGTCCGATGAAGAGATCAGATGGACCAAAGTTAGTCAATCAGTGCATTAAATGCCGTCTACAGTTGAGTTCGCTGGCCGGAATCTTGACGAAAAGCCTCCATTTGCTGCCCAACACAAGGTAAAATTCATTTCATTTCTTTGCTTCATCTCCTCCCCTCGATTGATCTGATTGTGTGATTATTTAGTTTGTTTCATGTTCATGTTGGTTCCTTTGTTCATTGGCTACGAGTTTAAGTTTAAAAATATGATATCCCATCTAGTTTTGACGTTATTGTTGTTCCTCTGTGAGAATCTGGCCATATCGGCCCATCATAATTTTTTTTTAATTCTTTCTGTTATGTGGTTGTTGCCATTCAAAAGGGTGAAGAGTACGAAACTCGATCTTCTACTATTTTCAAATTGGTCTCGCACAAGACATTAAAATAGGCAAATATCCATTCTTTGTTCTCTTTCACCATATGACCATGAGTAGTTAATTTAAGTTGTCAGGAGTCTTTAAATTGATTTACAGTGACAATGGGTGAATTTGATTGAAACGCAAGAAAAAAGGAAGATAATAAGTTATGTTTTCATACTTAGCTTCTTTACTATTTCGATTTGTGGGTATTTGAACTACTATGGGCTGCCTCTCTTAATTCTCGTATATGGGGAAATTTTGGTCGTCATTTTGCTATACAATCCATCTCATGTTTGAGTCCGAACTAGCCTTTTTTTTCGGCCACTTAGACATTATGAATATGTGATTTTGATTATTGTTAGGTCTTCGCAAATCGAGTTTAGAATAGGATTTTCTTCTCAACTTATCTCAATATTTGATTTTTTGGAGTTCGAATTGCGTGAGATATAAATATAACCTGTTGTAGTTTTCCAACATGTAATTGACTGTGTTTAGGCATTTTATAACATTGGTAGCCCGTGATAAAATAAATATTCAGGTTATTAAATACTGATGTAAAAATTAAAAAGGATATTTGCTTCGTGTTTTAGTTCATGATTTCTTTTCTAGTTCCATCACCACCCAGATTATAACGTATAAACGAGTGTTTAGTTTAGCAACAGTTAGATCCCCACTTACTTTCTTAGTTTATCTCATCGGTTGTTTGGCAAGCGGCCGAAAGGAAAAGAGGTGAATGACCGAGCTGTGACATATAGTCATTAGTCTTTGTAGTATTTCCAATATAAGTGCGCATTACTACTAATGAAAGGCTATTCTCCACCATCCCTTCTTGAATGATTGTCATATTTTCCCAAGCTCAAGCCAAACTAATGAATTTGATTTTCTTTTTTTTTTACTCCCAACATTGTTAATGAATCTGCTAAAATTTTTATTTGACATGATCTTGAACAAATTTTGGATTCATGATTAATATCAAAAGTTAATTTGAATAGATTAATCTACCCACTTTTAGATCAGTGTAAAGCACAGTCATGAACTCCCAATCGTTTATGTGCTGTTGTCGACGCCCTATTTCGAACCGGTCGAAATAGCACACGACGTGTGGTGGCGTGTCGTGACTCCTGGGATTAGAATATTATTTTTTTTAGAGTCGCCACCTAACTTTTTTACGGAAAATTAGGAAAACTCATTTTTTATTGTAAAAGCTCTGGCTTAGTCTATCGAAAACGTTTTAGAGATTCTGAGTAAGGAATTTGGGTTACTCGAGGGGAAGGTGTTAGGCACCCCTCAGAGCCTATCCGAAGATAGTCCTTACGCTTAGTTTAGAAAAAAATATTGCTTTTATTCATTTGAGAAAATGGTGATAAGAAAACTTTCATTATTATTTTCTGCTTGCTATTTTGTATGAAAAGAGATAAAACTTAAAGTATAACAAACATAATGCTACCATGTACAAGGAAATAATACAATCATCACATATGTATATATGTTACATGAATATTTTAAGATATGAAAATAGCTTTTTATTTTTATGATTTGGACAAAATAGAGGGAAAACTTTATTATCCTTATATGTACAAAATTGAGTGGATAAAATTTATAGAAGTATTTTAAAGCGTGGAATAATTTAAGACAAAAGGCCAATATAGATAATATTTGAAAGTATGAAAAAAAAATGTAAAATTTTACTTAACTTGTGAAACTTGAATAGATTTAGATTAGAAATAAATTGTGATATAATATGCAAGCGTAAAAAAAAATTAAAAAAAAATCATAATAATAATAATAATATTAATATTAATAATAGTAATAATAATTGAAACAATATCAAATATTATGGCATAAATAATGGTAATAATAGATATGATGTAAAATAATTGTTGTAAAAATAATACGATGTACCTTGTACATGGTAGTGGATGAATATATATACCTTGTATGTTAGATGATTTTTAAATCAGGGAGAAGTCAAAATAATATTAAGAAATAAGAAATGTGTCAAATATCTGAACGGTATTAAAATAAAACAAAATCACATCTTTTGGTAAGCGAGTTAATTATAAGATCAAAAATGGCTTGACTAATTAGCATCGTTAGTTTCATAGTTCCAATAAATAGGAGTTAAGAAAAGTTCCAGTTAATAGGGGTTAAGCAACTAATTAATATTTGAAAGAAAGTTGGAGTTAGTCATTTTGATTTTTTTTTTTTCTAAAAACTTCGCCAACAGGCTTATGCTTAGGACAAAATGATTCCTCTTTTATTTTAGAAGGAATTATTGGTTTGCCCTTTCAATCTTTTATATATATATTTTGCGGAAATTTTGACTTTTGAAAAGAGTCGCCACTTAATTTTGAAAAGAAATTAAGAAACCTTTATAAAAGTTACTTCAAACGATTCAAAACAGAAAAATCGTTTTAAGTTAGAGATTCTAGATAAGCGGTTCCTATTAACGTTTTAGGAAGGTGTTAGGCACCTAAAACGTCCGCTAACTTGCGGTTATTCGGACTGTTTGAAAATCATCTTTTGATTAACTTCGAAAAGATTAATTTGTTGAAATAGTGATTTGATTTTTTTTCAAAAAAAAGACTTGTGTAAAATAGATTTAGGCGACTTAGTAGGGATTTAAACTAAGTATAAACAAAACTAATAAACAAATAAACACATAAAAGGGGAAGGGAGGAGAAAGTAAAGGATTTAGGCCATTGGGCCCAAATCAACAAGACCTGTCCTAGTCTAGTTGGGCTTCCGACCCATTTCACCTGTCCTAAACTATTTTTAGAGCCTTTGGCTTGAGTCTTGCTCCACCTGTATTAAATACAACTTTGGCTTCGAGGCCAAAATAAATAAATGAAGACGACAATAAGTAAATAAACAAAATAATAAATGAGACTTTGGGGTCTCGTAGCCGCTTTAAATGATAGGACTTTCATCCATTTGTTCTTCTTTCGACTTCTCGTATCCATATGCTACATGCTCGACTTTGGGCTTTTATTCGGGCCTGACTCGATAGACATGGTGGGCTTCGGTGACCCATTAATAGATGCAAGGGGAAAGAGCCCATCCGGACTCCAAGCGGATTCACATGCAAGGAAAGAGATAAAGGAGATTAATACGCGTTCATAGTACCAAACGCCACACAAATAAATAGTATGATAGATCAATAGATGGAAAGGAATTCGTGGTCGTCCAAAATATAAAATTTCAAGAGAAATGAATCGACTTCACACATACATAGTAATTGAAAACAGGAGCAATTTTTTTTTTCTTAAAAAAATCGATGTGCGCAGAGGTTGATTATTTATTCTATTACTAAAACTCAAGGTAGCAACAAAGAGTTGGAAGGAATCAGGAAACAACCAAAACAAAACTTCTCCCAATGAGTAATCACATTAATTAGGCATGTAACCACACATATAGCCCACAAACAACTTTTACCCTATTGAATTTTTCTAGCAAACGATAACACGAAAAAGAAGATGGCTTTAAATAAAACGTGAACATGATCTTGTGTTTAAACGGATGCAAAACTCTTAACCTTAGGTACTGAAATGAATCGGAAAGGCGGGAAGGATCAATGCAACTAAAAACGCTTTCTTATCCAACAACAGTAAGAATGATGTAAGAAGAAGTGTATTTAACAGACAAGTCAATAGGATACTAAAAGTTTCATACAGACGGTATACAAGCTAATACGAGTTAGTAATGACTTAGGAAAAGCTAGTTTTAGAATCAATTTTCAACTAAGAACTGCAAGTGTACGTGTTAAACTTATATCAAAATAGGTAAAGTAAGGGAATACACACTATAAATAGAAAAGACTTCTTTTATTTAACTTTTATAAAGAAGTGTCACAAATGAGGCTCCTAAGAACAAATCCCAAAGAAGATGCAAAATCATTTGAACCCGTCATCTTGTCCAGCTTCTAATTTTACGGACCTATACTTTACCAGAAGAGGGTCACTGCACTTTTACTCAAATTGAAACATTCAGATAAGCACATCTTGTAGAGTATAAGGTGTATAAACATGAAAATTCTATAACATACATTCTATAAATGAATAATCTCAAGTACACATGATACATAAACCATCAGTTGTGGCAACAACATAATATGCAAATATTTTCCTCCCGAAATATAGAGCACATACACAACTGTTTTATGCAGTACCTAATAGCTTTGATTAGAACAAGCAATTTCATAAGACAATTTTCATCATACACTAATCAGCTCGTTCGAACATGAATCACGAACGGCAATCAAATGAAATAGATGAAACCACTGCAAATTATTTCATACAAGGTCCTATGGCCTATAAGGCTTCCTATAGCAAGCAATTTCCAGCCCAGAAAATTATCGCAAACATTGTTATATTTACGTAATGGCGAGATCAGGCAGAAATTAAACGAAAACTAACAGAACGACGAGTTGCCTGCTTTAGGGCAGCAAAATGGGACTCGAGCTCTTGACGGAATCTCGATCACCACCAGAGAATAGCGTCGCTGTCAATTCGGAAGTCACGACCAGTCAACGAACCTTTAGGTCTTCCGTTTAAACAAGCAAGTTTCAAAAGAAGAAGAAGGGAAACCAGAAAACTTCGCCAAAGGAATCGCTCATTCTCAAAACTTTTTCTTCCACCTCCCTCAGTTTTTTCCTCCTTTCAAATACCTCTCTCTTAGAAGAAATTTCCCTTCAAAATTTGAACATAAGAACTTTCGAACCCAAAAGGGAAGAATAAAGAACAATCCCTCTTTTCAACTCACTGAATGAGCTTTTTCACCCTCTTTCGAAAACCAAAAAAACTCTTAGCCTAGTTTCTCAAATTATTTCTGAACCCTAGAATCTCTCCCTCTTCCCCCCCATTTTTATCTCAATGAATGAGCTTTTTATAGTCACAAGAATGAGGGTCCTCTCTCGATGGCCTTCGTACACGGTGCCCCCATTTTTTGGATTCTTTCCAAAACAGATTGAAAATCGTGGACCAATAGAAAAGAGAAACAAACGGAATACACCCCTAAACCAATGAAAATCCTCCAAACGTGTACGAAATCGTACCTATTATCCCGAGAATCATGGAGTTGAGCCGTTAGGGGGGACAACTCATCGGATTCTGGTAGCTTCGAGGGTTTTCTCGCATGAGACATATGAGGAGGGCTTCGAACTGGTTGATTTCGGGTGGATTTCGAGCTGGTAGGGTCGGGTTCGATTGGATTCGGGTTGAGTTCGTTCGTTTACTGGAGTTGTACTCCATTTTTGGTTGTTTGTACGTTGGAGATCTGGTATAAGGTTGAGTTTTTGTGGTTGAGACTGTGTTGTTTGGTGAGATTGATATTGGTGTTGTTTTGCTGTTTAAGAGAATAAGGGTGTGGGCCGGGTTATTTTATTGGACTGATAATTGGGAATTTTGGGTTTTATTTGGGCATTTGGCCAATTCATTTAAGTTTTGGTCAATTGAAAATCAATAGGCCAATTGCATCGCAATTATGGCCAATTTGATTTCAATTATGACCAAATTTAATAGATTGACTCAATTAAATCAAAATTCGAACTGAACTAATACCTTATTTAACCCCGAGCTTTTGGATTCGATAAAATCAAACACATATTTATTCAGATAAATTATCTTTTAATACAAATATATTTGAATCAAGACTTTAATTATTAAATTTATTTTCCAAATAATCCTTAATTTAAAGTCCAATTTTGATAAAAAAAAATGTTCATTTAAATGACATCATTTATACAATCCCGTATATGCAAATACGAAAATATATAATTATTACTTAAATGACAAATTTAACCCAAATGCATATTTTAAAATACGTTTATTTGGAAAAAATACTTGTTGTGATTTTATTTGAAAATCGAAGAAACCCGAGATTAAACGTAGTTGTGGAGGGCAAAAATTAGGTGTCAACAACTGCCCCCTCCCTTTGGGTAAGGTGGATGTAAGTAACCCTGGGCAAAGGGAGGTTGACGTTCCTAATTTTCGTCCAACCATAGATTCGAATCTGAAAGATGTTGGTTTTCGCATGAGTTTCATAGAGTCATGGCCGGACCTCGGTATTAGGTTTCCTACATATCTCAGGTTACATGAGAATTCAGGCCCCTTGTAGTTCATAGAGCTTGATTTAAAGCACGATTTTCAAAAAATTCACAAGTTATCTCAGTTTTAGAGTGTTTGATAAAACCGAGAAACTGGGGAATAAAGGGATTAGGGGGGAGGTTGGAATGCGGTCGAGTTTTCTACATAGATCCAAGCCTACATATCCCCAAGATTTTAGGAAATCAGACTGCTTGTAATTCGACTCAATCGGTAGAAAAGATAGTCTTTTATTTCAGACCATCTTTGGCTCGAAATGAGTGACAAGTTGATCGAGTTGTAGAAAAGAGGCTTGTAACCTCTTGACCATGAATGTGGGATCCTTCACATCCATTGTCAAGAACTTACCTGGACATAATTTCCAAAACTCTAAGTGTGTTGCCACCCGAATTTGAAAAAAAAGAGAAGGTTACCCTTGGCATGAGTTTAAAAATATCCCGAAGGTGAAGCTGAAACCAGAATATCCTGAAATACCCATAGGTCATCTAACAGGGGTGTGGTTGGATGGTGGTGGTGATCATCCTTTAGCTCGCGTCCAAAGAGTTTGACGTACCTCTTTAGACTATGTCCCGTTTTGCTGCTGAGAAAGAGTTCCACGTCGTGTTGCATCCTTTTTGGAGTCGTCCGCACCTGTGGTTTTGATTTGAGATTTTCATTCTTTCGGATGCTCTCGACAATTTCTCAAGCAAAAAGTGTTAGTACTAAAATAATTCACGAAAGATGTAGGTAGTCTTTTACCATATCTCCGTGTGAGTTGTGGCCTGAAAAGTGGAGTCATCTCTTCATGGTACCTATTTGAAATGAAATAACTGGAAAGAACAAACACAAAAACCCTCTTGGTCGTTGTATAATTATGACATTTATCGATTTAATACGTCTTCAAAGTGGGGCGGCCCTTTTGGACACCGGCGATACTTTATGCAGAACGGTCTCTAGAACCGTGAAATCTTGTGCTGGTGTGGCAACCCTTTTGGTTACCTATATCACTTGTTGTATGTGGAATGATGAACTTTTCGATTATAGCCGATGATTGATTTATAAATTTTCCTTAAATTATCAATCTTTGGATAATCTTGTGCATTATTTGATATTGGATGTGAGGCGACTTACAGATATCCTCTGAATTTCTAGCTTTTAGGTAATCCTGCACACCATCCGAATTTGGATAAGAGATGACTTACAGATATCCTTCCAATCGCTAGCTTTCAGGTGTTCCTACACATCATCCGACCTTGGATACAATATGACTTATAGATACTCCCTCAAATTGATCGTCTTTGGGTAATCCTGCACATAATCGATCTTGGATATGACACGGCTTATAGAGAACCCTTGGACGTATCAATTTGACAATCTTGCATATCCTCCGGTAAGGATTTAGTTGCGACTTACGGATAACCTTTGAACTATCAACTTTTGGGCGATCTTGCACACTATCCAGTTAGGATGTTATTGTGGCTTACGGATGACCTACAGGCTATCAACTCATAGATGATCTTGCACACTATCCTATTTCAAATAATATGACTTATAGATGACCTTAAAATTGTCAATTGCTTGGAAATCTTATATATCATTCATCCTTAGATGGCGACCTGAAGGCGTCCCTCCAAATCGTGCGCTCTTAATGTATTCAAATGTTGATTCATGAAAAGATGATGATATCCTCAACGCCAGCATTGTGTCTTGCGTGTCAACATATATATTGAATGCTGATGATATCCTCGATGCCAGCGTTGTGTCTAGCGTGTCGACAGATATATTAAATAATGATGATATCCTCGACGCCAACATTGTGTCTAGCGCGTCAACAGATATTTAATGTTGATGATATCCTCGACGCCAACATTGTGTCTAGCGTATCGACAGATATATTGGATGCTGATGATATCCTCTACGCCAGCGTTGTGTCTAGCATGTCGACAAATATATTAGATGTTGATGATATCCTCGACGCCAGCGTTGTGTCTAGCGCGTCAATAAATATTGAATGATGATGATATCCTCGACGCGAGCGTTGTGTCTAGCGCGTCAACAGATATTGAATGTTGATGATATCCTCGACGCCAGCGTTGTGTCTAGCGCGTCAACAAATATTGAATGCTGATGATATCCTCGACGCCAGCGTTGTGTCTAGCGCATCAACAGATATGTAATGGCCTCTGCGGCAATGATATGTGATGGCCTTTGCGGTAATGATATGCAATGACCATTGTGGAAGTGATAAAATAATTTTACCTAGCTTCATTTGTCAGTGTCCTGCTTTCTACATGTACCTGTACTCAAGGTAGACGATTAGTAGACACAAAGTCTCTTTTACTAGCGACTATTTTTAGGAAACTTCTAAATACATACATGTAAAGAAGACAAAGTGCTTTTGTTTGTCGCCTATGATCTCAAGAAATGAGATGGACAAATCAAAAGGTCCTCAATAAATGGGCATTAAACCTATTTTTAGGGCTGCCCTAAAATACCGTTCTTGGGCATTAATGATCTGTTGTGGCTCCCAATTTACCCGGGGATTTTTGATCGAGACTCTCATTTTGCGTATTGATCCCTGCATACACAGAAAAATGATTAGTTTAATGAAATTACTCCATGTTGACCTTCTTCGATCGTTGATTTGCTCCTTGCCATCTCTTGGGCATTCCACCATATTGAGACTTCCACCCTGATACTCTATCCCAAATGATGTCTAGGCAAGTACTAAGTAAGTGAATCGTAAGATTTTTGAAAATAGTCTTAAATTTTGAAAATAATTTTGAAAACTTCTATAAAATTTTAGAAAATTTCTGCCAGTCATGTCATGTACTAGCTCAATGAACGTCTTTGTCACGCCCCAAATCCCATTGGAGCGGACTGGCACCCGTAGCCGAGGAGGCCCGGGAGAACCCGTTCATAACCTATACTTTCACATTTACATTACTTATGAAAATTAGAAATTTGGGCAGCACTTCGTTGTAAATAGAAGAAAACAGTACCTGTATCAGCCCAGCAGACACGCATATATATATATAAACCGTAATTGGCCGTCAGAGCCATCACGTCTATCAACCAAACACTCCTATGGTTGTACAATATGTCTACAAAAGCCTCTACATAGATACACAACTGAGTTAGGGTCGGGACAAACTCCCGCCCACAAAAGACTTTTATACAAATACCAAAAATACATATAGAAACGACTTGGGATGCCCCGAAACAACTAGAGCTCACCACTATCAACAGAATGTCCTGGATCTTACTGCGGAGGTGTACGACCTGAAGTACCTGTTCCTGCAGGCATGAATACAGGTCCCCCGTGAGGGACGTCAGTACAGAAATATGTACTGAGTATGTAAGGCAGTGAGTATCAAGATGAGATACAAAAGATCAACAGAACCCAGATACCAGTGAATAAACAGTATGAGTAGACCACACTTAAAAGAGCTGATGGGATACCTGCACATTACTTTCATATCATTACTTCCCGTATTCCTTATCAATACATAACATATGTCATACAATGGCCAACTGATCAGTGGTACTAATACAATACATTAGGGACCACCCCTGGAATAGCATATATACATAATCTTTATAATACAATGGCCAACTGATCAGTGGTACTAATACAATACATCATATCATCAATTTAAAATAAAGACATTCCATTTCTTAATTCAATTAATCTTTGAGATTGGTTACTTTGTGGTCACACCTTATGGAACTTGAAACCATGATACCTCAATAGGAAAAACATGTCAATAGGTAATCAATATCATGAAAATGAAGTAGAGAATCATGGATACCTCATTAAACCATTTCGGAGTCAACAATAGTATATGGACATTTTTTTGACTAGCCGGACATCTTAAAAGTGAAAACAAGTTCAATTGGTAGTGTCGAAGATCATATGATGTTATTATGTGTCATGTGTCGTAGGACAATGTTGGAAGCTTACTTGAGAGTGTCATGGGTCATTATTCATGCCAAAGATTAGATAGAGTATGTCTTACATACCTTGATATAACCACTTCAATACAAGTCCAACTTGACTTCCCGTACTCTTCGAACACTTATCTACAATAAGTCATTTGTGGCAAACTAGTATTAGCAACCAAACCTTACCATTTAGGTATTAACTTCACCAAATAATGTCTAGGAAGTAATCATTTAACTCATCAATAAGAGTGCTACATACATCCTCTTATACTCTTATTACATTCACATATCATGCATTTTCATGCAATATCCCTCAACATCACTCTTAGCCTTTATTTCCCCTCTTAATCACCATTCAATACCAACATGATCACTAGGCATACATAACCACTAATATAATGATATATCACCACAATTCATCCTCCATAATCCAATACAACAACTTCCATAATTTACTACTAACAATTTATACAAAACAATTCATAACTATGTTTCTAGTTATCTTCCAACATCAAGACAATACTCATAATCCTTTATCAATACTTATTCATGGATAAGAATCAAGAATAAACAATATTCATACCTTAACAATGAACTCTTGTATTTAGAATCCTCCTTACATAACCATGGGGTGCTTCTCGAAGCTTTCGAGATGGTGAACACAACTACGGAACCAATTCGAATTTTCTACGGTTGAATCACAAAATATTTGAAGTTGAAATTAGGCTAGGGTTTCACCTTCTCTTAATAATTGGATGATATATGATATATATGAGGCTAAGTGTATGTTTATAAAGACCAATTTTCGTCCAAGAGGTAATAGAAAATGACCATTTTGCCCTAAAAATTTAAATAAATCCGAATCTGTCCCCAGTGGACAGTTTTGGTAGGCTGAAGTAAATCGATCATAACTCTTTTCTCCGGTATCGTATTTGGGTGAAACCAATTGCATTGGAAATATAATTCAAAGGGATTTCATTTTCATATAAAGTATACCACCCAGTTCTTTCTGTACAAGGAGTTATGGTCGTTTAAAGTTGACCCAAAAATCTGTCCCAAAATTCTAATTTTTTTTTGATAGGCTGTAGTAAAACGGGTATAGCTCTTTACTCAGACATTGGATTTGGATGAAACCAATTTCATCGAAAAGAAGACTCTCGGAGATTTTCGTCGATATATAGCATCTCACACATTTCTTTTTGTACAAGGAGTTATGATCGTCTAAAGTTGATCCAAAAAAAAAATTGCTTAGCTGCAGTAATTTTCCTGCAGATTTACTGTTCACAGGCTTCCCGGCCACCGTTTTGAAATTTCGAATGTGCTCGCTTATATGAAATACTCCTCTGTTTTGGGCAAACTTTATATCGTTGGAAAGCTTATTCCAATACCTACACATACAACTATTGACGGGATACTTACGAACACAATAAACTTAATTTAACCCATCCGCAAGCCTTTAGGACTCCATATAATCGCAATAAGTGTACGAAAAAATTTACGGGGTGTTACAGTCTTCCTCGCCGTTCTAACTATATCCGATGGAATGTTTCCAAAACTCATGATTATTGTTGGAGGGTTTCTTCAAGTAGTTCTATCATAGCCAAAAATTGAGTCTACCCAGACTTTGTTACAGTTGGTGGTTTCCAAAGCTTTAACCTCTGGTGCTGGGGAATTTGGAATATGTTCCGTCATTTGGTGGAAATTTTGAGGTCTTCCTCAAAATTTCTGCCCCTGTTTAAACTTGTTTGAGATAATACCAATCTGAGTGGATCTGAAGTCTTTGCTGATCTTCATTCTCTTTGTTGGATGACGATCTTCTCTTATGAATTTTTGAGATTCCTTCTCGAAAATTCTGCCCCAGTTTCCATTTCCTAGGGTTATATGACCGAGCCGTTGGGGCGCCTCCGTATCCCGTTGAAGTAGGAATCAGGTCAAACGTAGTTCAAAACTACGCTAGGGATATATATGAAAAATCTAATGGGTTGACCAAAGACGACATAGGCCGCCTACGTATCTCTTTTGTTGGGAATTCAGGTCATCACGTAGTTCATACATAAGAGGAAAGGATAAATCATCCTAAGGGGTTGACCGAAGCTGACATAGGCCGCCTACGTATCCCTTTCTTAGGAATTCAGGTCAAACATAGTTTGTACATAAAGGGAAAGGATTCTAGGCAGTTACACACTAGCAAACAACGTTATTACAAAGGTGATTACAAACAAACTAAGAAAACACAAAAACTAGAACGTCATTCAAACATAATATCTCTTTACCGCATCAGAATTGATTGGTTTGGTCCACTCTGTGCCATCCATCTCAGACAAAATCAGAGCTCCTCCAGATAGCACCTTGCGAACTATGTATGGCCCTTGCCAGTTTGGAGCGAACATGCCCTTGTACTCCTTTTGGTGAGGGAATATTCGTTTGAGAACCAGTTGCCCCACTTCAAATTCTCGAGTTCTTACCTTCTTGTTAAAGGCACGAACCATCCTGTGTTGATACAGCTGACCATGGCATACAATGGCCATTCTCTTTTCATCAATTAACATGAATTGTTCGTAGCGAGCACGGACCCATTCTTCGTTACTCAGTTCAGCTTCCTGAATAATCCTTAGGGAAGGTATTTCGACCTCAGCAGGTATCACAGCTTCATTCCCATAAACTAGTAAATAGGGAGTTGCTCCTGTGGAGGTTCGAACTATTGTTCGATACCTTAGAAGGGCGTAAGGTAACATCTCGTGCCATGATCTATCATTTTCGACCATCTTTCTCAAGATCTTCTTGATATTCTTGTTAGCAGCTTCTGCGGCTGCATTCATTTGGGGACGGTACACTGTCGAGTTGCGATACACAATCTTGAACTGATCACAAATTTCTTTCATCAAGTGACTGTTCAGGTTTTCCCCATTATCAGTAATAATTGATTTTGGTACTCCGAATCGGCAAATCAAGTTATTCCTGATGAAATTGCAACCACTTTCTTAGTGACGGCTCTGTACGAAGCAGCTTCGACCCACTTAGTGAAATAATCAATGGCAACCAAAATAAATCTATGCCCATTCGATGCTAATGGCTCTATTGGTCTGATGACATCCATGCCCCAAGCTACGAAAGTTCAAGGAGAATTCATTACGTGAAGCTCGTGTGGAGGCATTCGAATCAGATCTCTGTGTATTTGACATTTTGGACATCTCTGCACAAACTTACTACAATCATTTTCCATAGTCATCCAGAAGTAACCAGTTCTTAGGATCTTTCTGGCAAGGACAAACCCATTCATGTGGGGCCCACAAACTCCAGCGTGTACCTCGTTTATCAACTTATTGGCTTCCGCCGCATCGATGCATCTTAGGAATCCCAAATCAGGAGTCCTCCTAAAGAGAATTTCTCCACATGGAAAGTAATTCTTTGCCAAACGCCGGATTGTCTTCTTTTGGTCGTTACTAGCCTCTTCAGGATATATTCCAGATTCCAAATACCTCTTAATGTCATAATACCAAGACCTTCCATCAGGCTCCTCTTCCACGTGTATGCAATGCGAGGGTTGCTCCTTCAGGCTTACTTCCAAAGGATCGATGTAACTCTGATCCGGGTCCTGAATCATGGAAGATGTCGTGGCCAAAGCGTCAGCAAACTCATTTTGTGTCCGTGGGATATGTCTGAAATCAACATCCTTGAATCTTCCGTATAATTCTTGCACCAGCTCCACATAAGGAGTAATTTTGGAGTTTTTTACCGCCCACTCTCCCCGTACCTAGTGAATCAGCAAATCTGAATCTCTGATGGCTAGCAATTCACGAACACCCATATCAAGTGCCAATTTGAGCCCCAGGATGCAAGCTTCATATTCAGCCATGTTGTTGGTGCATGGAAAACATAACCTAGTAGTTACCGGATAATGTTGACCCTTTTCTGACACCAAAACTGCTCCAATTCCTGAACCTTTGAAGTTGACCGCCCCATAAAAAAATAGCCTCCATCCGGGGTAGATTTTCGTGATATCTTCTCCTACGAACAAAACTTCCTCGTCTGGAAAGTATGTCCGAAGTGGCTCGTATTCCTTATCAACTGGGTTTTCAGCCAAATGATCTACTAAGGCTTGCCCCTTGATTGCTTTTTGGGTTACATACACAATGTCAAACTCACTCAGCAATATTTGCCACTTGGCTAGCTTTCATGTAGGCATAGCCTTCTAGAATATATACTTCAATGGATCCATTCTCGAGGTGAGGTAATTTGTGTAGGACGACAGATAATGCCTCAACTTTTATGCTGTCCAAGTCAAAGCACAACATGTCCTTTCTATAAGAGTGTAACGGGCTTCATATGGTGTGAACTTTTTACTCAAGTAGTAAATGGCTTTCTCTTTCCTTCCAGTCTCATCATGTTGCCCGAGGACGCATCCGAAAGCATTTTTTGAGACTGACAGGTAAAGCAATAATGGAATTCCTTCTCTCGGTGGGACCAAAACCGGTGGTGCAGACAAGTATTCCTTGATGCGATCAAAAGCTCTCTGACATTCTTCTATCCACTCATTCAGTGCATTTTTCTTCAACATCTTAAGAATTGTCTCGCATATGACTATTGATTGAGCGATGAATCTGCTAATGTAAATCAGACGACCCAGGAAACTCATAACTTCTTTCTTGGTCCTCGGCGGTGGCAAGTTTTGAATTGTCTTGATTTTGGATGGGTCTAGCTCGATCCCCCTTCTGCTGACTATGAACCCTATCAACTTCCCTGATAGCACACCAAAAGCACACTTAGCAGGATTTAACTTCAAACTGTACCTTCCTAGTCTGTTGAAGAATTTCTCCAGATGAGTTAGATGATCCGAACTCTCGCGGGATTTGATAATTACATCATCCGCGTACACCTCAATCTCCTTATGGATCATATCATGGAAAATCATCATCATGGCCCTCATATATGTTGCACCTGCGTTCTTGAGACCAAACGGCATTACCCTGTAATGATAAACACCCCAGGGCATAATAAAAGCCATTTTTTCTGCATCTTCCTCATCCACCAGTATCTGATGATAGCCGGCGAAACAATCAACGAATGACTGCATTTCATGTTTTGTACAGTTATCGATGAGAATGTGGATGTTGGGAAAAGGAAAATTATCTTTAGGAATGGCTCTATTAAAGTCTCTATAGTCAACACAAATTCGAATCTTGTCGTCCTTCTTTGGCACAGGGACGATGTTGGACAACCATGTCGGATATTTTGTGACCTCGACAACCTTAGAGTGGATTTGTTTTGTCACTTCTTCCTTGATCTTTAGACTTAAATCTGGCTTGAATTTTCTCATTTTTTGCTTGACTGGATCAAACTCAGAATTTATCGGCAATTTATGTGACACAATGCTGCTGCTCAAACCTAGCATATCATCATAGGACCAAGAAAATACTTCGATATACTCCCGTAACAGGTGGATGCGCTCTTCCCTTTGTGGCGCTGTAAGGTGGACACTGATACTGGTCTCTTTGATTTCATCGTGATCTCCCAAGTTGACTGTTTCAGTTTCTTCCAGATTGGGTTTTTTGCGATTCTCAAATTCCTCCATATCTTCAACTAACCGTTCCTCGTCATCATCCTTCCAACCATCATCGTCCCCTTCATTTTGTTCGTTCAGGCTTTGACATTACACAACATTGGCAGGTTTTAAGCTACTGTTACTGTAATGGACAAACAAACTAAGTTAGATGATAAGAAAATAACAAAACATATGACTAGGAGAGTTTTAGAACAAATATAGTTTTCCAAATAAATGAAGGCCTTTTCATTGAAATTTGAGAAATAACTACAACACCATGGCTTGTGACCTTCACAAATACAAGCCCCCTCCTTTTTTGAAAGCAGTAAGATACGAAAATAAAGTTTTGAGATATAAAAGGTGGATCGCGGAGCCTCCTACGGATCATCACCGATTTCAAAACTATTAGAAATTGCCCTTTTATCTACCACGACGGGCAACGGGTTATGAGTGGAGTGGAGGTCCAATTTTGCAAAGCTTCCCTGGCGCAATCTGCTTCACCCCGCTGGACTCTGGGAGATCTTCTGGTACAGCATTGAATCCTTCAAACAAATCTCCTATCCCATCCCTAAGACCATCATCATTTGACATCTCTCGTACGGGAAATTACTGGAACAGGAGTGCCAAGGGCCTAAACAGACTCTTTCCTGGCTCATCCTCAACCTTATCTTTTCTGGTAGGCTGATACCCTAACCCGTACTTAGAGCTTCAATCTGGAATCACAATAGGCTCAACAATTCCTTGTAAATTCTTGCCCAAGCCTCGACCAGGTTCGAACCAATTTCTTAACATCACAATTGCAATCATTTTGTAGACAGAAGGCATTGATATTTTGGGTGTCGAATCTCTTTCTGCAGCGTTTACAATTTCCACTGTATAGAAACTGCTACCTTTTAGAACATCTTCAATCACCGGCACATTACCATTGGGACGGTCCGCTCGAATTCCTTCTCCTTGGATGACTACTTCATGATCTTTCCAAATGAACTTCAATAATTGATGAAGGGGTGATGAAATTGCCTTTGCCTCGTGTATCCATGGTCTTCCCAAAAGTAGGTTGTAGCTAGGATAGATATCCATAACATGAAACTTAGTCTTAAACTCAGCAGGCCCCATTTGGATGTGCAAATCAATCTCTCCTATGGTATCCCTCTTCCCTCCATCGAATTCTCTCACATTTACGTGGCTTTGATGAATTTTCCCCAGATCATAGCCCATTTGGACCAATGTGGAGAGGGAAAAAATATTCACACCAGATCCGTCGTCTATTAATACCTGATTAATTGCATAATCTCGACAAATGATGGTGGCATGCATGGCTTTGTTGTACATTGCTTCTTCAAACGGCAACTCTTCGTCAATGAATTATATACGATGGTTCCCCACAACGCTCTCTATCATCACAGCCAAATTCTCAATGCTCGTTTCTGCGGGAACATATGCTTCCTCCAATACCTTCGACAGAGCCTGTCGGTGGTGTTGCGAGCTCAATAATAGTGCCAAGATAGAAATTTGGGTTGGCGGTTTTTACAAGTGTTTGACAATTGAGTAATCCTTTGGTTGTATACGCCTCCAAAATTCCTCAGCCTCTCCTTCAGTGATTGGCCTTTTTTGTGAATCTTTCTTGTTGGTCAATTCCTCAGGGATGTAACATCGTCCTGATCGCGTCATCCCCTGGGCAGCGGCGGTTTTCACAATAAATTCCTTCTTTGGAGGGGGAGCGTACACTTGAGTCGGTGCAGTCATCACTATAAATGGGGTTTTCTCGCTGATACTTAAGGCAGCCACAACTTTCTCTATCTTTTCTACCTCTTTCACCCTTTTGCGCTTTTCGGAGTTCACCTGGGTAATGGTCTTGACAGATGCCCATTCGCCTTCTATTTCAATCATGTTAACTGTAGATCCCCTATGGTTGGGCAGTGGATTACTGATAACATTTAGAGTAGGTGCCTGGAGCGTGATGACCTTTTGATCAATCAGATCTTGGATTCTGTGTTTCAAGATAAGACAGTCCTCGGTACTATGCCCTGCTGCCCCTGAATGATAGGCACAATTTTGATCAGGGTGATAAAACCGGGAGCTAGGATTGATAGGCTTTGGCTGTACTGGTTGCAAATGACCAGCATTCTTCAATCTTTCAAACAATTGGGTGCAACTTTCAGCTAGTGGGGTGAAGTTTCGGGGAGGTTTCTTTTTGTGGTTTGGACGCTGGGGGTTATACGGGCTTAGGTTTTGTAGGAGGGGGTACTTAGTGGTAATTTGGAGGTGTTTGGAAATTTGTTCGGCTATTTGGGGGAGTAGTTTGGAAATGAGACTGATAATTTGGAGGTGGAACTGGGTATTGGGGAAAGATATTTAGTTGTGGAGCTTGGTATGATGGTGGGATGTTTAGGAGTGGAGTTTGGTATTGGGGGTGGACGTAGCATGTGTGCGGAAGGTTAGGTGATGGCGGGGAAGATAAAACATTTCTAGAGTTGAACCGCTGTTTCGATTTTGTAACAGAATTGGCAGAAACCCCACCTACCTATTCCTTCTTCTTCTTAGAAAACATGGCAGTTCCAGATGATGTCGGGGTTTTGGCAATTTTTCCTGTCCGAATACCTTCCTCTAATGATTCTCCTATTTTTACCAAATCTGCAAAGGTTACTCTGACAGCGGACACCATCCTGGTATAATATTCTCCTTCTGAAGCACGAGAGAATGCGGACACCATTTCCTCCACGGACATGGGGGGCTGCACTTTGGCAGCTTCTTTCCTCTAACAAAAAGCATAATCTCAAAAACTCTCAACGCTCTTTTGTTTAATCCGATCTAGTGAATACCGATCAGGGACTATTTTAATGTTGAATGCGAACCGGTCAAGGAAACTCTTGGCCAATGTCTTCCAATCAGTACACCTTTTCGGCTCCTGAGACATGAACCACTCCAAGGCTTCACCATTCAAACTTCGACTGAATAGGCACATTAATAACGCCTCATTTTTCCCTATCCTACTAGTTGCTCGCAGTACCTTCTTAGATGGGCCATTGGATTTCCGGTACCGTCAAACATCTCAAACTTAGGGACCTTGTATCCTTCTGGTAGGTCTACTCCTGGGTGAACACACAAATCGTCATACCCCAAACCGTCGTGGTCCTTGGCCCCGTGAGACTCTTTGATGCTCATGATTTCTTCTTGCATGGCTAGTAAACTCCTTTCATGCTGGGCCCTCCATTCCTTCTCCTTCTCCTTGTAATGGTCCATCTCGGGGTTAGAAAGGGCTTCATAAATATCAAGGGATATGATGGCTTGAGAGGGATTTGGAAAGAAGGCTTGATTTTGCAGATAGAGGGAATTTAGTTGGTAAGTGGGGAGAACATTTTGGAAATTGGGAAGGTTATGTGGGCCTTGTAAGTAGTTTGGCGGAATATGAGAGGGATTTTGTGGATTTGGAAATGAATTTGGTGGATTCGAAGGTAGGTTTGCCGTATTTTGTGGATTTAGGAGTAAATCTTGCGGATTTGGAAATGCGTTTTGTTGATTTGAGAATGTGTTTTAAGGATTTGGGAATGGATTCGAAGATGGGTTATGTGGGGTTGTGGATGGATTTTGTGGATGGTAGGCGTCTGGATTATTTTCACAATTAGTGTTTTGGACAAATGAAGGAGTGGAGCCGGATGATACGTTAGTTGGTTGGTCCCCGGGTATAGGGGTACTGAGGAGAGGGATTTGGAGTGGAGTCCCGTGTCCCTCTGGAGCGGGGGAATTGACGGTGATGGCCAAGTTAGTCAAATCCCGAGTGCGATTTACTTCTTCCTGAAGCATTTCTAACTTTCTTGCAAGTTCCGCAGTCATCTCATTCTGTTCCGCTATCACATTGTCCCGAATAGTCAGGGCGTTTTCCTCGTCATTTCCTGTCATTTTTGAATGATGGTCAGGGGATGAGATTTTGTGCGCTTTCGATCGGGTGAAGTGGGGATGTTCTGCCAGCTTATATCAACATGGAGTAATTTCTATTATCTGTAAAGTAAAACAACTCAAAGGAAGATGTGTTAGTTTCCGTATGTGATAAGTAATGCAAAATATTTGACAGAAAATAACCATATGGAATTGTTTGAGTCCTAGACAAATTCATCCATAGGAGCATTGCGGATAAACTTGCCTTTGATCCAAACAAACACCACAAGCACACAAAACATTATAATAATACGTATCCTAACTGGGGTGACCCTTTTTGAGCCAAGGGTTCAGGCCTAACGATTTTTGAAGAAAGTATATGCTTCCCTAAAGTCAAACCATTATCCCCCAACTTATATAGACACGAAACGGGCATAAATGCGTACAAACAATAACAAAAGAGGGATACAATCTTTGGGGAAAAAGGGAAATAACATGAAAAAGGATAAGTTCCCGCGCAGGGAAAATAGAAAAACTAGCTACTGGAGGCTCCTTCGTCTGCCTTTGCCTTCTTAGCTTTGTCCACTTCTCATATTGGTGACATCCGTTGGTGCTCAAATTTTGCCTTAGATGAAACCTCCCAAATCGATCAATTTCTTGCTTAACTTGCTTTAATTCTTCTTACGGAAGTAAGCAAATCAAGTTTTTTCCTGAACCCCAAAGGATAATGGATTGAATTAGACAGGCATATATTTCTTCAACACATAAGCATGGTTCGTCTGTGAGTGACTCGGGGTCAAATATACATAGGGCAGGTTTTCTAATGGGCCCAATACCCCGCTCGGATATTGGGTCGTCCTAGGCACATGCCTAAAATAGGGTTTTGGTTTCGTTCTATCCTCGGTGTCTAGAGTGGGCATGGACACAGGTTCTCAAGCGGGCAACTTGAGTTTGAAAATACGAACAGTGTCAGATGACTCACGTGCTGATAAGCTGTTCGTATTTCCAACACATTTTGGAATTGAACAACAAGGGTCGGGACATCCACGAAACCCCAAAACAGTTTATAAGATGCAGAAAATGCCATGATATGCGATAATTAAACTTTACATAATCGAAACACACAAACACATAAACAGTTAATCAAAGACAAAATAAAATATTTGGTCAGAACCTAGTCAGATCCCCAGCAGAGTCGCCATTTCTTTTTTGCGGAAATTTTGACTTTTGAAGAGAGTCGCCACTTAATTTTGAAAAGGAATTAAGAAACTTTTATAAAAGTTACTTCAAACGATTCAAAACAAGAAAATCGTTTTAAGTTAGAGATTCTAGATAAGCGGTTCCTATTAATGTTTTAGGAAGGTTTTAGGCACCTAAAACGTCCGCTAACTTGCGGTTATCCGGACTGTTTGAAAATCGTCTTTTGATTAACTTCGAAAAGATTAATTTGTTGAAATAGTGATTTGATTTTTTTTCAAAAAAAAGACTTGTGTAAAATAGATTTAGGCGACTTAGTAGGGATTTTAACAAAGTCTAAACAAAACTAATAAACAAATAAACGCATAAAAGGGGAAGGGAGGAGAAAGTAAAGGATTTAGGACATTGGGCTCAAATCAACAAGACCTGTCCTAGTCTAGTTGGGCTTCCGACCCATTTCACCTGTCCTAACTATTTTTAGAGCCTTTGGCTCGAGTCTTGCTCCACCTGTATTAAATACAACTTTGGCTTCGAGGCCAAAATGAATAAATGAATAAATAAATGAAGACGACAATAAGTAAATAAACAAAATAATAAATGAGACTTTGGGGTCTCGTAGCCGCTTTAAATGATAGGACTTTAATCCATTTGTTCTTCTTTTGACTTATCGTATCCATATGCTACATGCTCGCCTTTGGGCTTTTATTATGGCCTGAATCGATAGACATGGTGGGCCTCGGTGACCCATTAATAGATGCAAGGGAAAAGAGTCCATCCGGACTCCAAGCGGATTCACATGCAAGGAAAGAGATAAAGGAGATTAATACGCGTTCATAGTACCAAACGCCACACAAATAAATAGTATGATAGATCAATAGATGGAAAGGAATTCGTGGTCGTCCAAAATATAAAATTTCAAGAGAAATGAATCGACTTCACACATACATAGTGATTGAAAACAGGAGCAATTTTTTTAAAAAAAAAAAAAAATTGATGTGCGCAGAGGTTGATTATTTATTCTATTACTAAAACTCAAGGTAGCAACAAAGAGTTGGAAGGAATCAGAAAACAACCAAAATAGAACTTCTCCCACAGAGTAATCACATTAATTAGGCATGTCACCACACATATAGCCCACAAACAACTTTTACCCTATTGAATTTTTCTAGCAAACGATAACACGAAAAAGAAGATGGCTTTAAATAAAACATGAACATGATCTTGTGTTTAAACGGATACAAAACTCTTAACCTTAGGTACTGAAATGAATCGGAAAGGCGGGAAGGAGCAATGCAACTAAAAACGCTTTCTTATCCAACAACAGTAAGAATGATGTAAGAAGAGGTGTATTTAACAGACAAGTCAATAGGATACTAAAAGTTTCATACAGGCGGTATACAAGCTAATACGAGTTAGTAATGACTTAGGAAAAACTAGTTTTAGAATCAATTTTCAACTAAGAACTGCAAGTGTACGTGTTAAACTTATATCGAAATAGGTAAAGTAAGGGAATACACACTATAAATAGAAAAGACTTTTTTTATTTAACTTTTATAAAGAAGTGTCACAAATGAGGCTCCTAAGAACAAATCCCAAAGAAGATGCAAAATCATTTGAACCCATCATCTTATCCAGCTTCTAATTTTATGGACCTATCCTTTATCAGAAGAGGGTCACTGTACTTTTACTCAAATTGAAACATTCGGATAAGAACATCTTGTAGAGTATAAGGTGTATAAACATGAAAATCCTATAACATACATTCCATAAATGAATAATCTCAAGTACACATGATACATAAACCATCAGTTGTGGCAACAACATAATATGCAAATATTTTCCTCCCGAAATATAGAGCACATACATAACTGTTTTATGCAGTACCTAATAGCGTTGGTTAGAACAAGCAATTTCATAAGACAGTTTTCATCATACACTAATCAGCTCGTTCGAACATGAATCACGAACGACAATCAAATAAAACAGATGAAACCACTGCAAATTATTTCATACAAGGTCCAATGGCCTATTAGGCTTCCTATAGCAAGCAATTTCCAGCCCAGAAAATTATCGTAAACATTGTTATATTTACGTAATGGCGAGATCAGGAAGAAATTAAATGGAACTAAACGGAATGACGAGTTGCCTGCTTTAGGGCAGCAAAACGGGACTCGAGCTCTTGACGGAATATCGATCACCACCAGAGAATAGCGTCGCTGTCAATTCGGAAGTCACGACCAGTCAACGAACCTTCAGGTCTTACAGTTAAACGAGCAAGTTTCAAAAGAAGAAGAAGGGAAACCAGAAAACTTCACCAAAGGAATCGCTCATTCTCAAAAAAATTTCTTCCACCTCCCTCAGTTTTTTCCTCCTTTCAAATACCTCTCTCTTAGAAGAAATTTCCCTTCAAAATTTGAACATAAGAACTTTCGAACCCAAAAGGAAAGAATAAAAAACAATTCCTCTTTTCAGCTCACTGAATGAGCCTTTTCACCCTCTTTTGAAAACCAAAAAAAATCTTAGCCTAGTTTCTCGAATTATTTCCTAACCCTAGAATCTCTCCCTCTTCCCCCCCCCCCTTTTCAGCTCAATGAATGAGCTTTTTATAGTCACAAGAATGAGGGTCCTCTCTCGATGGCCTTCGTACACGGTGCCCCCATTTTTTGGATTCTTCCCAAAACGGATTGAAAATCGTCGACCAATAGAAAAGAGAAACAAACGGAATACACCCCTAAACCAATGAAAATCCTCCAAATGTGTACAAAATCGTACCTATTATCCCGAGAATCATGGGGTTGAGCCGTTGGGGGGGACAACTCATCGGATTCTGGAAGCTTCGAGGGTTTTCTCGCATGAGACATATGAGGAGGGCTGCGAACTGGTTGATTTCGGGTGGATTTCGAGCTGGTAGGGTTGGGTTCGATTGGATTCGGGTTGAGTTCATTCGTTTGCTGGAGTTGTACTCCATATTTGGTTGTTTGTACGTTGGAGATCGGGTATAAGGTTGAGTTTTTGTGGTTGAGATCGTGTTGTTTGGTGAGGTTGATATTGGTGTTGTTTTGCTGTTTAAGAGAATAAGGGTGTGGGTTGGGTTGTTTTATTGGGCTGGTAATTGAGAATTTTGGGCTTTATTTGGGGATTTGGCCAATTCATTTAAGTTTTGGTCAATTGAAAATCAATTGGCCAATTGCATCGCAATTATGGCCAATTTGATTTCAATTATGATCAAATTTAATAGATTGGCTCAATTAAATCAAAATTCGAACTGAACTAATACCTCATTTAACCCCGAGCTTCTGGATTCGATAAAATCAAATACATATTTATTCAGATAAATTATCTTTTAAGACAAATATATTTGAATCAAGACTTTAATTATTAAATTTATTTTCCAAATAATCCTTAATTTAAAGTCCAATTTTGATAAAAAAAAATGTTCATTTAAATGACATCATTTATACAATCCCGTATATGCAAATACGAAAATATATAATTATTACTTAAATGACAAATTTAACCCAAATGCATATTTTAAAATGCGTTTATTTGGAAAAAATACTTGTTATGATTTTATTTGAAAATCGAAGAAACTCGAGATTAAATGTAGTTGTGGAGGAAAAAAATTAGGTGCCAACAATATATATATATATATATATATATATATATATATATATATATATTTTTTTTTTAAAAAGAAAACTATTGGTTCGTGAAAGTAAAAATAAAAGATGGAATAATATGTGTTACTATACCTAGAAACGTTAAATGGACGAAAGATTTCGGAGGAAGCTAATCCAACATATTTCGAAGCTTAAACAAACTAAACAAGTTTGAGTTGATCCAAATTCAATCGCACCACACAAAAAATACATATTCAAATAAACAAGAGGTTAGTAGGATCGTATCAATATCATAAGAGAATGTAAAAAAAAATAGAAGATACGCTAAGTTCTTTTGAAAGAATTAACTCCTAATGATGTAGCCTCCAAACATTGATGACTCTCTAGATGTTGACCCGATACTGTGGGTCGATTTGAGTTCCATTGTGGAACCCCTTGTGTTGGGCAGCAAGACTGATGTTTTTCCGTAAGTATTTCCAACTATTAAACTCGAACCCGACGAATACTTACTCTAGGGAACAAACCGAAAGAAGTGATGGAGAAGTGACCAAATAAAAAAAAACACTCTAAAATGGAACTCTATTTTCCTTCATAAATCCCGCTCCAATTTCAAACTCCTTTTATCTCAAAAACCTACTCTTCGAATTTCCCTTAAAAAAAAAAAACTTTCCAAGACCTCTTTTCACTGCTGTGTTTCCCAAATTCTTTTTTTTTCTTGTTCTTCTCCTCAAATTTTCTCTCAGATCTTCACCTTTTTTATCTTGTTCCATTCTGCCCTCTATAGGAAGTGAGATTTGGCTATTTATAGCCTGAAATCCAGACTTCAAAGTCTGGATTTGAACAACAAATTAAGAAAAATGATTTGAAATTTGAATTACTGAATAAATCTTTAGCTTCTGAAGCCATTAATGGCGGATTCGAAATCAGTAGATAAACTATTATATCATTTTGGGACTGCTTTTTCTGACTTTCGCGGATTCTCGGAATGGCCACGACGAAAATGGGGAGATGCTCGCGTAGGGGTGGCAGACGGTGGTGACGCGGCAGATCTAGGTCTTCTGATTTGGGTATGGTGGATAGAAGGGAAAGAGAAGAAGAGGGGAAGGAGGCCATTGTTCTTATTGTTTTGGGAAAGAGATGATGGAGACATATCAATATTATTTTGGGAAGAGAGTTACGCGTGTTTCTGTCAAAAGCAGATGCGTGAACTCTTTTATTTAATGCACTGATCTTGCACATATTGACCCATTTTGATCCGTCTGATCAAAGATCGAACGATCTTAAAATAACACCTCAAAAATAATAATATAAATTATATATAAACAAATACATGAAAAATTGATTATTTTTTATCCGTTTGGTATTTGATCGAAATAGTTTAAATTTTAAAAATATATAAAAAGGTAAATTATAATATTAATATATATATATATATATATATATATATATATATATATATCAACATTTGAAAATTTGAGATCCCTCGGATTCAAAATAAATCGACAGATCGGGTCAAATTATATTCGTTAAGGTGGAATAATGAAGCAGGCATTAATATTATACTGACTCGGGCTGATATCCGGGCTCTTGGCTGAAATTTATAAAATAAGAGTTGGGTTTGGGTGAAAAAAATAAAATAAAATAAAAAATAAAGTTGGATTATTGTTAGCCCGAATACTCTTTTTCTATTGAAATTAAATTTATCGATGCTTCCTGATATTCTAAAAAAATAATTTTTTTTAGTTTTACAGACATAATTTGTACAGACATCTAACTTATTATTTTGCGACTTTTCTATTAACAAAATACGTATATACACGTATATATAAGAATATAATAAAATACATAAAAATAAGAACATAATAAAAATATATGTACATCTTATAGAAGTATATTTTGCATAATAAAAATATACATATAAGGTCACAATACTGCCCCAAAAAATAAAGTAAGAAAGAATGTGGATGCGACTATCAAAAGATATATATTTGTGATTTTGATGTCAAAAAATATTTAATTATATTCAATTAAAATAATTTTATAAATGAAAATAAATTTCCTTTTTATTAAAACTTGTAGAAATAGAAACAGAAATACCAAATCTTATTTTTATTTAATTTTTATAAATTATTTAGGGCCAAGAAGCATCGGAAAAGTAATTAAAAGAAAAAGGACGAGTCAAAATTGGGTGTCAACATTTGCCCCTGAGGGACCGAAGATTTGTGAAAATCTTTGGGCACTCACGTTGACGTAATCAATTTTGTCTCAGACGGAATAAAATGTTTGAAAGATTATGGCCGGGCTTCGATTTTTGAGCTGCCTACATATCTCGGGCTCCATGAGAAATCAGGCCATTTGTAGTTCGAATTATAGCAAAATTTTAATATTTATCAAAATTTGCCCCACTGTAGAATTATGGTAACACTGGGTTCCTTTGGGACGATAACAAACTTTCAGCACGAATGAAATAGATATGGGTGCAAGTCTGAAACGGGCTGTTAGAAGTAGCTAGGGATGAGGAGATGTTGGATAGTGATATCTGTTGAGGATCTTGAGAGAAAAGGAGATAATGATTTTTCAAAAATTGCCCCAGTGTCGGACAAAGACGGCATTGGGTGATGACAAAGGATATTATAAAAATAAAAACTTAAGTCGAGTCGAGTTGAGTTTCTTTGCCGGAATCATTGATGTAGCTAGGGATGCTTGACATTTCTCTAGCTTGCCCCAGTTTGCTGCTAAGAGGGTAGTTCCACATTGTACTGCATGGTCCTGCAAAACAGATAACAGGGTGAAAAGTACCTGTTGTTAAAAAATTTATAAATTAAAATTGTATGGTAAAGAGTAGAGTTTAGATATTCAAACTAGTATTGTCTCCATTTTTGGAGGCCTCCGACTGGCGGGGCAATAACTGAAATGTAGATAGCCTCCGTCGGCTGAAATGTAAATAGCCTCCGTCGACTAGAATGTAAATATCCCCCGTCGTCTGGAATGTAAATAGCCTCCGTCGGCTGAGCAGCTGCTTGAATGTAAATAGCCTCTGTCGGCTGAAATATAAATAGCCTCCATTGGCTGAAATGTAAATAGCCTCCGTCGACTGAAATGTAAATAGCCTCCATCGGCTGAAATGTAAATAGACTCTGACGGCAGGATATTTGCCCAAAGGTAGACTGCCTCGTATTTGTCAAGGCGACCCTCAGTCTAAACAAGATGACGGTATTGCTGCTGGAACTTGATGCCGTTATGATAGTGGCTTTCTTGTACGTTTGCTATGGTGTGGGCCTCTGATTGGCAGGTTGTGCTTTGTTTGCTTGAAATGCGATTCTCCGATATAGCGGAGTGTTGCTTTGCTTATATACATTCTTTGATTTGTGGCGGGACGTCCCCTTTGCTGGTGCACAACTCTCAATATGGCGGAGAGTCGTATTGCTACTCTAGAAATAGGTCATGTCGCATAAACCTTAGGCGTGACGGTCCAAGGCATCGTCACTGCAATTAGGAAACCACCTTTTTGTCAAAGGTTGCAAACCTATCGACATATTTTATGTGATGATTGATGTTGATGATCTAAACTAAAACACATAATGGATTTGAGATAAACGACTTACTATACCTTCTTTTTTTCCTACCAGATGAATATCAACCAAAATTTGCCAAACATCCAAATGGTCATCTCTTCCCCTGATAGCCTAAAGAATTGGTGGGGAAATATCCGTATGGCATATGGTACTTAAGTTCGGGAACATTTAGGGGCTCTATTTTCATTAATGAGGGTTCGAGGTCTTTCCTAAATGTTTGAGAGTGGGACTGAATAGCTGCGAGAAGGTACACTAACCTAATTGCACTAACTCTAAAACTAAGAAATCCAAAGAAGGTTTAGGGGAGTGTAGATACACCCCCCGTGTGAACCACAGTGTGTGAATTGTGTACAACTAAAGACTCGATAGGAAAATGCAAGTGATAAAGTTGTAACAAGTAGTGTTGTACAAACAAATAAGGAACACAAATTTGGATTTGGCTTGCGTCCTTTCACACAGAGCATTATATAAAGATACGTAAAGCACATAACATAATAAAGCATAAAAATTCTAAACTAAGCATGTTAAGGTTAAAATCTAAATTCATAAAATCCCCAGCAGAGTTGTCATTCTGTCGACGCCCTATTTCGAACAGGTCAAAATAGCACACGGCGTGTGGTGGTGTGTCGTGACTCCTGGGATTTGAATATATTTTTTTTTAGAGTCGACACCTAAGTTTTTTAGGGAAAATTAGGAAAACCCATTTTTTATTGTAAAAGCTCTGTCTTAGTCTATCGAAAACGTTTTAGAGATTCTAAATAAGGATTTTAGGTTACTCGAGGGGAAGGTATTAGGCACCCCTCAGAGCCTATTCGAAGATAGTCCTTATGCTTAGTTTAGAAAAAATTATTGCTTTTATTCATTTGCGAAAATGGTGATAAGAAAACTTTTATTATTATTTTCTGCTTGCTATTTTGTATGAAAAGAGATAAAACTTAAAGTATAACAAACATAATGCTACCATGTATATGTAAATAATAAAATCATCTCATATGTATATATGTTACATGAATATTTTAAGATATGAAAATAGCTTTTTATTTTTATGATTTGGACAAAATAAAGGGAAAACTTTATTATCCTTATATGTACAAAATTGAGTGGATAAAATTTATAGAAGTATTTTAACGCGTGGAATAATTTAAGACAAAAGGCCAATATGAATAATATTTGGAAGTATGAAAAAAAATGTAAAATTTTACTTAACTTGTGAAACTTGAATAGATTTAGATTAGAAATAAATTGTGATATAATATGCAAGCGTAACAAAATAATAATAATAATAATAATAATAATAATAATAATAATAATAATAATAATAATAATAATAGTAATAGTAATTGAAACAATATCAAATATTATGGCATAAATAATTGTAATAATAGATATGATGTAAAATAATTATTGTGAAAATAATACGATGTACCTTGTACATGGTAGTGGATGAACATATAGACCTTGTATGTTAGATGATTTTTAAATCAGGGAGAAGTCAAAATAATATTAAGAAATAAGAAATGTGTCAAATAGCTGAACGGTATTAAAATAAAACTAAATCACATCTTTTGGTGAGCGAGTTAATTATAAGATCAAAAATGGCTTGACTAATTAGCATCGTTAGTTACTTACTTGAAAGTTCCAATTAATAGGAGTTAAGCAAAGTTCCAGTTAATAGGGGTTAAGCAACTAATTAATATTTGAAAGAAAGTTGGAGTTAGTCATTTTGAATATTTTTTTTCTAAAAAAAAAAAACTTCGCCAACAGGTTTATGCTTAGGACAAAATGATTGCTCTTTTATTTTAGAAGGAATTATTGGTTTGCCCTTTCAATCTTTTTTATATATTTTTTTTTTTAAAGAAAACTATTGGTTCGTGAAAATAAAATGAATGGTGGAATAATATGTGTTACTATACCTAGAAACGTTAAATGGACGAAAGATTTCGGAGGAAGCTAATCCTACATATTTTGAAGCTTAAACAAACTAAACAAGTTTGAGTTGATCCAAACTAAACATATTGTTTTGGGAAGAGAGTTACACGTGTTTCTGTCAAAAGCAGACGCGTGAACTCTTTTATTTAATGCACTGATCTTGCACATATTGATTATATATAAACAAATACACAAAAAATTGATTAAGAATTGATTATTTTTTATCCGTTCGGTATTTGATCGAAACAGTTTAAATTTCAAAAATATATAAAAAGGTAAATTATAATATTAATATATATATATATATATCAACATTTGAAAATTCGAGATTCCTCGGATTCAAAATAAATCGACAGATCGAGTCAAATTATACTCGTTAAGGTGGAATGACGAAGCTGGCATAAAAATTATACTGACTCGGGCTGATATCCAGACTCTTGGCTGAAATTTATAATATAAGAGTTGAGGTTGGGTGAAAAAAATAAAATAAAATAAAATAAAAAAGAAAGTTGGATTATTGTTAGCCCGAATACTCTTTTTCTATTGAAATTAAATTTATCGATGCTTCCTGATATTCTAAAAAAATATTTATTTTTAGTTTACAGACAATTTGTACAGACATCTAACTTAATGTTTTGTGACTTTCCTATTAACAAAATGCGTATATACACGTATATATAAGAATATAATAAAATACATAAAAATAAGAACATAATAAAAATATATGTACATCTTATAAAAGTATATTTTGCGTAATAAAAATATACATATAAGGTCACAATACTGCCCCAAAAAATAAAGTTAGAAAGAATGTGGATGCGACTATCAAAAGATATATATTTGTGATTTTGATATCAAAAAATATTTAATTATATTCAATTAAAATAATTTTATAAATGAAAATAAATTTCCTTTTTATTAAAACTTGTAGAAATAGAAACAGAAATACCAAATCTTATTTTTATTTAATTTTTGAAAATTATTTAGGGCCAAGAAGCATCGGAAAAATAATTAAAGGAAAAAGAACGAGTCAAAATTAGGTTTTGCTACTTGATTAATTAAAAGGTGCTAAAGCTTTAATGTTAGCATTGAAACATGCCTCTGCCATGCCTTTATTTAATTTGCTCCTATCATATACTATTTCATCATCTTTGGACTAGCCACTAATCCATATCTTTCCTTTATTTTATATGTGAACTGGGGAGTTGAGAAGTTCCACGATGGAATCAGGTCAAACGCTACTAGGATCACAGAGCTTCGAAATCGCGCAAATTAAAAGCCAAAACTCCTTTTGAAGTCCAGTATCTCTTTAACCTTTCTTCTTTCTTATTATCCATGTCATGATAAGTAGTTTTTGATACTTGAATTGATATTTGAGTATTCTTATCTTTGTTAAAATTGCTTAAAGTGTCATTATTTGATTATTGTGTTTATATACATTATTCTAACATTCGCAAATTATCTTTAAAAATGGATTAACTTTATCACATTTTTGCAAATAACACGTGGTTATCGCTAAGGAAAATATATTTTTATCATAATCGGCTAATTCTTTTGAAAAGCTCATTATCAATATCTCGAATAAAATTAGCATAGTAACCTCCACATCTTTCCTAAAATGTGACAATAAAGTTAAAAGATTTATAACTAACCTAATAAGAAAATGCATTGCTAAAACTTAGATTTTACAAAAGAGAACAACCGCTAATTTTAACTTATTTTTAAGAAAATCTGAGGTATATACATCCCTTCGCTACCACGTACAAGGTACACTATCACTCTTTCGTATTCTAAAAATACTCATACATATATTTTGTGATAATTATATTACTTCGTCGTACATGGTAGCGTTATGTTCATTATATCTTAAATTTTCTTCAAACTAATAAATAAAAAAAAGTTTTTTTCACTATCACCATTTTAAGCAAATAACAAATAAAAGTTTTTTTCTTAACGGTTTTATAAACTAAGTGTAAGGACTATCTTCGGATAGGCTTTGAGGGGTGCCTAACACCTTCCTCTCGAGTAACCAAAACTCTTACTCAGAATCTCAAAAATGTTTCGATAGACCAAACAGAGTTTTCAAATAAAAAATGGTTTTTCCTAATTTTTCCTAAAAGTTAGGTGGCGACTCTAATACATAAATTTTTAAAACCCAAGAGTCATTAAACGCCACTATACGTCATGTGTTGTTTTGACCGGTTCAAAATAGAGCGCGACAGTAGGATGCGGAAGGGTAGGGCGACGGGGCTTGATGAAATTTCGGTGGATTTTTGAAAGTATACTGGTGGAGCAGGTTTAAGGTGGTTGACTAATTTGTTTAATGGCATTTTCGAGACTGCGAAAATGCCTGAGGCTTGGAGATAGAGTACGATGATTCCATTATATAAAAACAAGGGTGACATTCAAAATTACAACAACTATAGGAGTATTAATCTGTTGAGTCACACTATGAACATTTGGGAGAGGGTGGTTGAGCAGAGATTGAGGAGGGTCTTGTCCATTTCAGAGAATCAGTTTGGATTTATGTCGGTTGCTCAACGACAGAAGCAATCCACCTGAAAAGGAGATTGGTGGAGCAGTATAGGGAAAGGAAAAGGGATTTACGCCTGGTGTTCATCGACCTGGAGAAGGGGTATGACAAAGTCCCTAGGGAGGTTCTTTGGAGATGCTTGGTGGTGACGGGGGTCCCGACGGCGTACATAAGAGCTATTAAGAACATGTACGATGGAGGGAAGACTCGAGTGAGGACGGAGGGAGGTGACTCAGAATATTTTTAGGTCGAGATAGGGTTGCATTAAGGATAGACTCTCAGTCCATTTCTGTTTGCGCTGGTGATGGACGTGTTGACGCAGAGAGTATTCAAAATGAGGTGCCTTGGTGTATGTTATTTGCCGATGATGTAGTGCTGATTGATGAGACGCGGGGGATGTAAATGAAAAATTGGACGTTTGGAGGCAAACCCTTGAATCTAAGGGGTTCAGGTTGAGTAGGTCCAAGACGGAGTATATGAAATGCAAGTTTAGTGACTAGAAACAGGAGGACGAAGTGGTAGTGAGGTTGGATTCTCAGGATGTTTGTAAGGGGGATAGTTTTAAGTATCTTGGGTCTATGATTCAGGGGAATGGCGAGATTGATGAGGATGTCTCTAAACGTGTTAGAGCAGGTTGGATGAAGTGGAGGCTCTCCTCGGGAGTTTTGTGTGATAAGAAGGTGCCCCTAAAGCTTAAAGACAAGTTCTACAGAGTGGTTGTCTGTCCGACTATGTTGTATGGTGCGGAGTGTTGGCCAGTCAAGAATTTCCACATTTAAAAATTGAAGGTAGCGAAAATGAGAATGCTGCGTTAGATGTGTGGACTTACTAGAGGGGATAGAGTTAGGAATGAGATTATCTGGGAGAAGGTGGGGGTGGCTTCGGTGGAAGACAAGAAGCGGGAAGGAAGGCTAAGATGGTTTGGGCATGTGATGAAGAGGGGCACGGATATCCCAGTTCGTAGGTGTGAGAGACTAGCTTTGGATGGTTTCAGCAGGAGTAGAGGTTGACCGAAAAAATAATGGGGAGAGGTGATTAGACATGACAAGGAGCAGTTACAGCTTACTGAGGACATGACCCTAGATAGGAAGGTGTGGAGGTCGCTGATAAGGGTAGAAGGCTAGTGCGTGTGTGGGTTGTAAGTAGTAGTTAGGGAGCTCTTGTGTAGCCGGGTAAGTAATCCCAGGACTCTGTCCATTGGTAGGAGCCGCTAGTGTATACTGCTACTAGGTGGGTGTCCTTTTCTTATTTCTTATTTTCGTATTGCTCTTACTTCGTATCTCTCTTATTGCTATTTTTCTTATTTCTTATTTCTTATTTCGGTTATGCCACTCATCCCGTTTCATGTATTACTACGACCTTGTTAACTATTCTTTATCTTGAGTCGGGGGTCTATTGGAAACAACCTCTCTACTTCTTCGGAGGTAGCGGTATGGACTGCGTACATTTTACCCTCTCCAGACCCCACTTGGTGGAAATACACTGGGTTTGTTGTTGTTGTTATTATTGTGTATATATATATATATATATAATTATCAATTTGGGTTAAAGTAACGTTGAACAGGGCAAATGAAGTACTACCTGATAAAGTAATGTCCACATATTCTAGTAGTCGAATTGCGGTAATGTATTGCTTTAATTTCTAATTTTGAAAGGGGCCACTAACTTCAGCAGATCATTTCTAATATATCCAACACCATGGACAGTCCATGATGGACTTCCTACAATATGGATTTATTTTTTGGGCTTAACTAAAGGGCTTTCAGCTCTTGGCAGCAGGAAGTAATACCAGGAGGATTTTCTATACGTACGAAATTGGACTCATATTTAGCAAACGTAGTGGGAGATCTTCATTTACCAAACATAGCAGAAGTTTTTTATTTAAACCGTGTATGAAATCGTCCTTTGAATTTCACTCAAAGGTTAAAATTTTGCTCACACTTTTCATGTACCAAAACTGTATACAAATAGTACGAAATATATTAATTTCACTAAAGACTAACATTTTGCTCACAATTTTCATGTATAAAAACTATTTAAATCGTATAAGTTATCCATATCTCGCTTTAAGGCTTAGAATCTCGTTCACATTTTCCGTGTATGAAAACTATATAAAAATTATATATATGAACTATGTATATTTTGCCCATGTTTGAAAATTTAATACAATTACAACAAGATTGTAGACAATTCATAAATAACTCATAAAAAATTGATAATTTTGCATTTCATATGCATTAATAAAATTACTTGCATGCAGTCGCTTTATCAGTCCTTGTTTTCACTAAAACCCAGCGGCCACAACACTGTTCAGGAGCGGAAGAGATGATCCATAGCTCCCCGGAGCTATACGGAGATCAATATATTTTACTAAGAATCTGTTTGGCCATGAGAATTTTTTACTTTTTTTCTGAATTTTTTTCTGTTTTATTTGAAAATTAGCCTTTGATCGTGAAAGTTTCAAATACAACTTGAAGTAGTGTTATTTGAAATTGAGTTCAAATTTGAAAAACGCTCAAAACCTTGTTTTCACTTTCAAGATATAATGATCTTCCCAGGTTAAGCCTAAAAAATATTGACGTACGTCTCTGAATGTTTGCCATGTGTTATAATTAGGAAAAATTAATAAAAAGTTTCACGAATTACAAACCACATTTCATAAGTAAATCCTATGTCGACCTCTAGCTAAGGAGTGGAAATATCATCAGAATTTATGGAACACAGAGGAGGTAACTAAAACAGTAGTAGTAGAATAATTATAAGACTTATATTCTATGATAATACTTTTTCGACTGTGCTAACCAATAATGAACCCCTTTTGCAATTTTGATTTAGACGAAAGTCCTTTATTTATTATATTACTGAATGCATTAATATGCATTATCATTAGTCATTACACACATTAATATTTGATCACTTCACAAGTCCCAACAGAGGAGTAAAAGTACATCCTCTAGCATATCTAGACAACGTTGAGCTAGAAGCTTCCAAGACCTCCCATATCATTCTTGGCGGATGAGGTTAGATAATTTCTGCACTGACTTTGGCAATTTTTACCAGCACAATATTCTGGCGTAGTTCCACACCAACCCCATCTACTACAACACTTTCGCTTAGGACGTAATCTACCACCAGCTTGCCTTCCGCATCGTCCTGGTGGGAAATTAGGTGGAGGTGAGGGTGGGGGCGGGGATGGGGATGGGGATGGAGGGTGAAGGTGGGGGTGGGGATGGTGTTTTACATTGTTTTTGACATTTATCGGGAGCACAATAGTCTGACGTGGTTCCACACCAACCAGAGACACTACAACACACTCCATTAGGACATCCTCCACCAGCAGCTTGCCATCCGCATCGTCCCCGTGGGAACGGGGTTGCACATTGGCTTTGACAGAAATCAGTTCTACAATAGAGTCGTGATGTTCCACACCAACCACTGTAACTACAGCACGCTCCATTAGGACATAGTTTACCACCAGCTTGCCATCCGCATCGTACCTCTGGGTACGGGTCTGGACATTGACTCTGACATCTTCCAGGAGAACAATAGTCTGATGTGGTTCCACACCAGCCGTAGATACTACAACACACTCCATTAGGACATGTTCCCCCACCAGCTTGCATTCCACATCGTCCCCCTGGATACATACGTCAGGGCTGATGCATTACCTTGAAATACTTCAAGGACAAATAAGGTTTCATTGGTTGGGAGATCAAAGGGAAGAGATGGCTCGGCAGAGACATTAAAGAGGAACAAAGCAAGAACCAAAAGGCTAATTGTGGTCTCTCTCATTCTTATCATTTTATTATGGTAGGATAGATAATGAGGATGTATGGATTGGTTAAGCCAGCTCAGGTATTTATAACCAAATTATATTATCAAGGGAATAAGGTTACGCCTCAATGCAACAGTCCATTTGTTTGATAGCGACTAATATCAAAAGCATCATATATCACTCATAGGCAAATTTAATTCAAAGGGCTGTGATTCATAGACACATTTGTAATTCATCTTATCTTAGTGCATGGCTTCAAAGGATAAATTCACTAAAAACAATCTGTTGCATTTATCTATCCAACATGATCCCTTTTCTTAAGGGATTATATATACTATATTTTAAAAAAAAATAAAAATTGGCAGGGGTGGTGAGTATTATATGAGATAATAGATCTTGCTATTTTAAACGCAGTGAGAATTCTTACTTTTTGTTTTGAAAATTCTATGGTGATGCAACTAAATTCAAGCAATATTAGGTACTTTAATTTAAACATATAATAACTTTCATCAAACCCCTACTTGGATTTAACTATCATAATGTGTTAAGTGACTATCCCATGTGTTATACTGGGTATGTTTCTCTCTATAAATGTGGTTTAGTATTTGGATATTCATTCATGGGCGCACAAAGTATGACTTATGTCGATTTTTATCAAAGTGAATTTTTTCACAGATCACTCAATCTCAAGCCAGCCTTATCTTCTTTACCAATTTACTGCAATAATGGACTGGTACAAAACTACAAATGCACTAGTTTAGTCTTCTATATCTTTCATAAAATTATTACAAACTCTATTTTTGAATTGATAAACTTTTAAGCTGGCAATCTTCTGAAGATAAAATATACATGACATATCAATTATTATTCAATTAGATATCAATGTGAGAGATACTAAATCGGGCACAAAAGAAAAGATGTTCGCATGTTATATTAATAAACTTTCAGTTTTATGTTTTACTATTATGAACTAAAATTTACGTAAAACTTGCAACTTTAAGTTTTACAATTATGTAGAAAAATTAAACAAATAATTATGTATTACTCTTTTAAGTTTTAAGTACAGTCTTAATTTTGAATAGGCACGATTTTTAAGAAAATAAGAGAAATTTTTTAATCTCTCAATTTTAATTAAAGATGTGTGTAGTATATATTTTTTCAATCTGTTAGTCTTAAATAAATCGAGTAGAATATGAAAATTAGAAGTATTTTCTTAGACGGGCTTAAGAGTGTCAAACGGGCCGGGCCGGGCCAACCCGAAACCGGCCCTTCTATTTTAACCGGGTTGAGGGCCGGTTAAGGGCCGGGCTTGGCGCTAGCCAGGCCGGGCCCAACAGTGAAAAAATTAAAACCCACCCGAACCCGGCTCACTTAACTCAACCCGATCAAACCCACCTAAACCCGGTCAAATCCGATTAAAAAATCGGTCAAACCCGGTCAAAAATATTTAAAAAAAAACATTGTTTCAATATACATTACATATACCCACCTACATACATTCTAAATACGTTAAATAATATATATAGAATATATATACAGCATATACTACATTAGAATTTAAAAAATATATACACATATACACAATTAGTCAATTACTCATATATACGCACCATTCAATGTATATATACTACTACTTATAAAATATACTACAATATATATACATTACAATATATATAGATATACTTATATACTAATTTATAAAACATATACACATGTATACATTAAATATACACTTCTATAGAAGATATAAACACGTGTATACGCACCATTCAATGTATATATACTACTACTTATAAAATATACTACAATATAAATACATTACAATATATATAGATATACTTATATACTAATTTATAAAACATATACACATGTATACATTAAATATACACTTCTATAGAAGATATATACACGTGTATACGCACCATTCAATGTATATATACTACTACTTGTAAAATATACTACAATATATATACATTACAATATATATCGATATACTTATATACTAATTCATAAAACATATACACATGCATACGTTAAATATACACTTCTATAGAACATATATACACAAATATACCCACCATTCAATGTATATATACTACTACTTATAAAATATACTACATTATATATACATTACAATATATATAGATATACTTATATTCTAATTTATAAAATATATACACATGTATACATTAAATATACACTTCTATAGAAGATATATACACAAATATACAAAACATATGCTACTTAATATAATAAATTAATAATATATTATAAGTAAGTTTTTAATTTAAAGTAGAAAACTAGAAATTCAATTTAAAATTTTAAATCGTTAAATGAAAAAATATATAAAAAGCAAGGACTAAGGAGTGAATGAATTTGGGGAATTTTATTGATTGCAAAATAATCCAAAATTTATAATTTACATGAATGAAAAATCTACAAATTATGCATCATTTTTTTTAATTCATTTCATGTTAATATTAACGGGAACTTGCACAGGATAGTCGAAGTCAACGGGGGCAAAACTATGCATTGGACTTGATTCTTCTGAGTTCTCCCGTGAAGTCATAATTTCTTCAAGTTTCAGCTCGTCGCTCGGCTCCGGTTCCATTCCTTGGTTTCTTCTTTCCGCTCTAATCCAATCTCAGAGGCAAACTAGAACATTCATTGCATTGCTTCCCAATGGTGTCGGTTATCTCCAAGCTGCTGTCGTCCCTGACTAAAGGCGCTCTCTGATGCAACGATTGACATTGAAACATTCAAGATACCTCTAGCTAATCTTGAAAGCACATGATATTGTGTTTCATTACTCCTCCACTAATTCAACGTGTTGATCCGTCGTCTGCGATCATCTGGTGTCGTCCGAAGATAATATTTCAACTCTTCCCGATAAGTTGATGTGTAAGTTCTCTCGTCAACACTGTTCCAACAATTTAAATCAAAAAACGAATCAGGAAAACCACTATGTGCCGGCCTTTTAGAAGATGATGGCTCCTCGGGAGGATAAGGAGCGACAGTTGGAGTGATATTTGTAGGTACGGCTAAATCAAATAAATCAGCATAGTGATTATATAATTTTTCTATGTAATCCTTTGCATCAGCCGTAGCCGTCCACAAATCAGGTTGTACTTGTTCAGAATCATGGTTAGTATTTATTTCTAAATTAGTATAAATAAGAGTATTAAAGAGCATAGCACCAACCAAGTAAATAGGGGGAATCGGGAAAAAATATTTTTTAAATTTAGTAAAGATGGCACCAACAGCTTCTTTATAACCTTCTTTATTTTTATATTCTTTGAGCAAACCAGAAATATCGACTATATATGCCAAAATATTACAAACAGTAGGATAATAAGCACCGGAAAATTCAACCGTAGCTACATAAAATTTTTCTAAAAACTTAACAAGATCATTAATTACAACCCAATCAGAATCATGTAGCATGCAATCAGCAGAATCAACAAATGAACCGCAATGTTGGTTAAAAGCTAATATAATAGGAATTCTATATTTATAACAAGTTTTTAAAAAATCATACGTAGAATTCCATCTAGTATCAATTTCCTTAGGCATCAATATCGGTGTAAGTCCATTTTCTTGACATTTAACTTTAAATTCTCTAATTCTCGATCTACGATTATTTCCTTGAATAAAACCAACAGCAAGACGAATTTTTTTAATATAAAGCTCAAAAAACTCAAGACCATCTTTTACAATTAAATTATATATATGACATGCACACTTAATATGAAAAATTTCAGGCAACAGCGGAGATAGCGTAGATTTTAATTTTTTTATAGCAGTCTTGTTGTTAGAAACATTATCAAAAGCAATACATAAAATTTTATTTTCGATACCATAATATTCGGCAATTTTAACAATAAAATCAGCAATAAATTGTCCAGTATGTTTACGATCTTCATCATATAAAAAAACAATAATACGTTTTTGCATCACGAAATTACTATCCATCCAGTGACAAGTAATGGTTAAATAATCATTTTTATTTATAGCACGATCAAGATCAGAAGTTAGGGACAATCTACATTGAATATTTTTTAACAATGTTGATAAATAAAAACAATATTGTGAATGAAGTCTAAAAATATCAGACCGACAAGTACTTCTAGGAATACCGTTAAACATGGGATTATAAATTGCTTGTATATAATGAATAAAAGCATCAGAAGAAGGAAAACTAAAAGGCAAACAACTCACAACTACCATTTTAGCTATTTCTTCCCGGTTACTCAATTTATTATACTTCTTCGCTACGTGACCGGTTGTTGGGTCCATTCTAGTTTGCGTTGGCCCACCAACATCCCCACCACCTTGTGCAATATTTAACTCTCTTTTGTGAGCTTCAGCTATATGTCTCATTAACGTACCTGTACCCCTTACTTGCCTCCACTTCTATGCTTATATATTTGTTGACAAATATTACATTGCACCTCACTATCTGATATACGTTCCAAAAAATTCCATGCAACACTAGTTGTTTTACGAGGTCTTGGGGCACAGGGAGGACGGGGAGGGAGATTAACCGATTCAGATCTAACGTTAGCATTTCCTAATGCGGGTGTCTCAACAATATTTTCATTATCTTCGTCTAAATTAACCGCATCTACTTCATTTTCTTCTTCTATACCGTAATTTTCCTGAGCTTCTACATAATCCATATCGTGAGCACCTACACCTAAAGGTACACCTACTTCTTCCGCAAAAGGTTGACTAAGCGGTGTCGGAGGCACACGGGTATATCTACTACTTGAACTACCTCTACCGCTAGTAATTCACTTTTTACTACCACTACCGCTTCCGAGACAAAAAATTTTAACACCTTTAGTAGCGAGGTTTCTTAATTTATCCATAATATAAATTAAATTAAACTAAAAAAATTCAAAATACACAAATATAATAAAATTAAATATTAAACAATTAATACAATAAATAAAAATTAAACGTGAGAGATGGAACGACAATACCAAATTTTGGAAGTATACGAAGGTTACGACTTTAGAAACTTCCGCTTGTACTTTGTAAACGAAAAATTCGAGAATTAAAGTGAACACTTTAAGAAATTAAATATATTGAATATTTGAGAATTGAGATTTGAGAGAGAATGAGATTTGAGATAGTAAAAAATTGTGTGAAAAATGATTTGAAGTTGTAGGGTATTTATAGAATTTTTTTTTGGATTAAAAAATATTTTTTAAAGTAATTTTTTTTTTCTTTTAATAAAAGGGCCCAAACTATCCGTTTGGACCCAAAAACGGCCATATAGCCGTTGGGCCAACGGCTAGTTTGGCCCAAAATTCAATTTTTTTATTTTTTTATTTTTTTAAAAAGAAATCAATCTGGGCCGGATCGGTCCGGTTAACCGACGGGCCTGGACCGGGCTTGGTCCGGTCCGGACTAGTCGGGCCCAAAATTAAAAAAAATGGCTCGGGACCCGAAAACCTAAAGCCTTAGAGCTTTCCGGGCCGGTTCAAATTGGGCCGGATCATTTTAGTGGGTCGGGTAGGGCCGGATCGACCCGGCCCACTTGACAGGCTTAAGTCGGGCTAAAAGGTAAAACACTTAAAATTAGAACGGATATATGTACTCTGATCTTATGATGTAAAAATTAAAATTCTCATACGATAACCTTTTGATTACCTTAGAATTTTACTTCTTTTTTTCTTTTTGAAACCCTAGGTTCCGAAATAAAAAAATACTTAATTGGGAACACATGCACACTGGACCACTAAGAAAATCTAGGATAGTTTCTAGGACCACATAAAAAAAACCTAGGAACCCTCATTCACTAGCATTATTTTCTTTCTCTTTCTCTCCGATTGTTGTATAAAACAACAAAATCATATATTTTTTTCGTTACATTATACATGAATTTTTTTCATTATGTAGTGATACTTCTCTATATAAAATGAAGACGAAAGGAGTAAGTTCAATTGAGTATGTAGTTTTCAGATGATCACTCCACTTTAATATATCTGACAAGTAATTTTTGATCACATACAGTGGATGATTCACAAAGCTAAGGGGAGATCATCACAAGCATTAATCTTCAAGATGCTAAGTACAGAAGTCATACATGCCATCAGGATCGAAAGAAACATGAGGATTTTTGAGAAACAAAGTCGAACATGTGAAACCATTGCTGATGAGATTGTCTATGTTGTTTGTGTTAGAGCCCCCACCCCGCCGCCCCCAGTATTCACAAATCACAAGGTAATTTAATTCGTAGCCTAAATTTCTAGATTTGCTCTTTGAGATTCCTATTATGAGATGTATAGCAAGCTCTGTACGTGTGGCTAGCAATTGGATTGTAATGAAACACTTTGGTGATTAATAAAAAGTTAGCATAAAAAAATTGTTGTATTCGGGTACACAATCTGTATGTTTGCACAATTCACTTCACTTTAAGTTAAACCTGTCAAACGGGCCGGGCTGGCCCGGCCCGAACCGGCCCGAACCGGCCCTACATATCAAACCGGACCGGTTTGACCCGGCCCGGTAAGCCCTAGGGCTTTAGGGTTCCGGGTTCTGGTCCGTTTTTTTTTTTAAACTGGGCCCGGTTAACCCGGCCCGGACCAACCCGGTCCAGGCCCGCCGGTTAACCGGCCCGGAACCGGCCCGAAATTAAAAAAAAAAAAAAAAAAAAAATATTGGGCCAAACTAGCCGTTGGCCCAACGGCTATATTACCGTTTTTGGGTCCAAACGGCTAGTTTGGGCCCATTAACTTAAAAAAAAAAAAAAAAAAAAAAAAAAAAAAAAATATTTTTTAATCCCCAAAATAAATCTATAAATACCCTACAACTTCAAATCATTTCTCACACAATTTTTCACTCTCTCAAATCTCATTCTCTCTCAAATCTCAATTCTCAATTCTCAAATATTCAATATATTTAATTTCTTAAAGTGTTCAATTTAAATTTTTAATTTTTCGTTTACAAAGTACGAGCGGAAGTTTCTAAAGTCGCAATCTTCGGATACTTCCAAAATTTGGTATTGTCGTTCCATCTCTTACGTTTAATTTTTATTTATTGTATTAATTGTTTAATATTTAATTTTATTATATTTGTGTATTTTGAATATTTTTAGTTTAATTTAATTTATATTATGGATAAATTAAAAAACCTCGCTACTAAAGGTGTTAGAAATTTTTGTCCCGGAAGCGGTAGTGGTAGTAAAAAGCGAATTACTAGCGGTAGAGGTAGTTCAAGTAATAGATATACCCGTGTGACTTCGCCTCCGGTGCCGCTTGGTACACCTTTTGAGGAAGAAATAGGTGTAGGTGCTCACGATATGGATTATGTAGAATTTCAGGAAAATTACGGTATAGAAGAAGAAAATGAAGTAGATGCAGTTAATGTAGACGAAGATGATGAAAATATTGCTGAAACACCCGCAGTAGGACATGCTAACGTTAGATCTGAATCAGTTAATCTCCCTTCCCGTCCTCCCAGTGCCCCCAAACCCCGTAAAAGAACTAGTATTGCATGACAATTTTTTGAACGTATATCAGATATTGAGGTGCAGTGCAATATTTGTCAACAAAAATATAAGCATAGAAGTGGCGGTAAGCAAGGGGGTACGGGTACGTTAATGAGACATATAGCTGAAGATCACACTAGAGAGTTGAATATTGCAAAAGGTGGTGGGGATGTTGGTGGGTCAACGCAAACTAGAATGGACCCAACAACCGGTCAAGTAGCGAAAAAGTATAATAAATTGAGGGACAGAGAAGAAATAGCTAAAATGGTAGCTGTGGGTTGTTTGCCTTTTAGTTTTCCTTCTTCTGATGCCTTTATTCGTTATATACAAGCAATTTATAATCCTATGTTTAATGGTATTCCTAGAACTACTTGTCGGTCTGATATTTTTAGACTCCATTCACAATATTGTTTTTATTTATCAACATTCTTAAAAAATATTCAATGTAGATTGTCCCTAACTTCCGATCTTGGTCGTGCTGTAAATAAAAATGATTATTTAACCGTTACTTGTCATTGGATGGATAGTAATTTCATAATGCAAAAACGTATTCTTGCTTTTTTATATGATGAAAATCGGAAACATACTGGACAATTTATTGCTGATTCTATTATTAAAATTGCCGGATATTATGGTATAGAAAATAAAATTTTATGTATTGCTTTTGATAATGCTTCTAACAACAAGACTGCTATAACAAAAATAAAATCTACGCTATCTCCGCCCTTTCCTGAAATTTTTCATGTTAAGTGTGCATGTCATATATATAATTTAATTGTAAAAGATGGTCTTGACTTTTTTGAGGTTTATATTGAAAAAATTCGTCTTGCTGTTGGTTTTATTCAAGGAAATAATCGTAGATCTAGAATTAAAGAATTTAAAGTTAAATGTCAAGAAAATGGACTTGCACCGATTTTGATGCCTGAGGAAATTGATATTAGATGGAATTCTACGTATGAATTTTTAAAAACTTGTTATAAATATAGAATTCCTATTACACTAGCTTTTAACCAACATTGTGGTTCATTTGCTGATTCTGCTGATTGCATGCTACATAATTCTGATTGGGTTATAATTAATGATCTTGTTAAGTTCTTAGAAAAATTTTATGTAGCTACGGTTGAATTTTCCGGTGCATACTATCCTACTGTTTGTAATATTTTGGCATATATAGCCGATATTTCTGGTTTGCTCCGACAATATAAAGATAAAGAAGGTTATACAGAAGCTGTTGGCGCTATGTTTACGAAATTTAAAAAATATTTCTTCCCGATTCCCCCTATTTACTTGGTTGCTGCTATGTTAAATCCGTGCATGAAATATAATCATATGTGTCACTTTAGTACTCTTATTTATACTAACTTAGAAATAAATACTAACCATGATTCTGAACAAGTACAACCAGATTTGTGGACGGCTACGGCTGATGCAAAAGATTATATAGAAAAATTATATAATCACTATGCTGATTTATTTGATTCAGCCGTACCTACAAATATCACTCCAACTGTCGCTCCTCATCCTCCCGAGGAGCCATCAGCTTCTAAAAGGCCGGCACATAGTGGTTTTCCTGATTCGTTTTATGATTTAACTTGTTGGAACAGTGTGGATGAGAGAGCTTACACATCAACTTATCGGGAAGAGCTGAAATATTATCTGCGGACGCCACCAGAGGATCGCAGACGACGGATCAACACGCTGGATTGGTGGAGGAATAATGAATCACAATATCCTGTACTTTCAAGATTAGCCAGAGATATCTTGAATGTTCCTATGTCAACCGTTGCATCAGAGAGCGCCTTCAGTCAGGGACGACAGCAGCTTGGAGACAACCGACACTCATTGGGAAGCAACGCAATGAATGTTTTAGTTTGCCTCAGAGATTGGATTAGAGCAGAAAGAAGAAACCAAGGAATGGAACCAGAGCCCAACGACGACCTCAAACTTGAAGAAATTATGACTTCACGGGAGAACTCAGCAGAATCAAGTCCAATGCATGGTTTTTCCCCCGTTGACTTCGACTACCCTATGCAAGTTCCAATTAATATTAACATGAATGAGTTGGAAAAAATGATGCATAATTTATAGATTTTTCATTCATGTAAATTATAAATTTTGGATCATTTTGCAATCAATAAAATTCCACAAATTCATTCACTCCTTAGTCGTTGTTTTTTATTTTTTTTTATTTAACGATTTATAATTTTAATATCTTCTATACAAGTGTATATTTAATGTATACATGTGTATATGTTTATATATCTTATATAGAAGTGTATATTTAACGTATATATGTGTATATATTTTATAAATTAGAATATAACTATACAAATATATATTGTAATGTATATATATTGTAGTATATCTCATTTAAAGTATTACCTATACATAGAATAGAGTGTATATATGTGAATAGATCTTCTATAGACATGTATATTTAACGTATACATGTGTATATGTTTTATAAATTAGTATATAACTATACAAATATATATATTGTAATGTATATATATTGTAGTATATCTCATTTAAAGTATTACATATACATAGAATAGAGTGTATGAATGTTAATAGATCTTCTATAGACGTGTATATTTAACGTATATATGTGTATATATTTTATAAATTAGAATATAACTATACAAATATATATTGTAATGTATATATATTGTAGTATATCTCATTTAAAGTATTGCCTATACATAGAATAGAGTGTATATATGTGAATAGATCTTCTATAGACATGTATATTTAACGTATACATGTGTATATGTTTTATAAATTAGTATATAACTATACAAATATATATTGTAATGTATATATATTGTAGTATATCTCATTTAAAGTATTACATATACATAGAATAGAGTGTATGAATGTTAATAGATCTTCTATAGACGTGTATATTTAACGTATATATGTGTATATATTTTATAAATTAGAATATAACTATACAAATATATATTGTAATGTATATATATTGTAGTATATCTCATTTAAAGTATTACCTATACATAGAATAGAGTGTATATATGTGAATAGATCTTCTATAGACATGTATATTTAACGTATACATGTGTATATGTTTTATAAATTAGTATATAACTATACAAATATATATTGTAATGTATATATATTGTAGTATATCTCATTTAAAGTATTACATATACATAGAATAGAGTGTATGAATGTTAATAGATCTTCTATAGACGTGTATATTTAACGTATAGTCGTTGTTTTTTATTTATTTTTATTTAACGATTTATAATTTTAATATCTTCTATACAAGTGTATATTTAATGTATACACGTGTATATATCTTCTATAAAAGTGTATATTTAATGTATATATTATGTATATAGCGTATATAGTGTATATTTGACCGGTTTTTAACCGGGTTTGACCGGGTTTGACCGGGTTTTAGTGGGTTTGACCGGATTGGGTTAAGTGGGCCGGTTCCGGGTGGGTTTTAATATTTTTACTGTGCAGCCCGGCCCGGCCCGGACCGGTTAAGGCCAAACCCGGCCCGTAACCGGCCCGGAACCCGGTAAGAATGAGAGGGCCGGTTCCGGGTTGAACCGGCCCGGCCCGTTAGACAGTCTTACTTTAAGTTCAAGATAATTTCGAGAACAACACTGAAGTTTAACACCTTCAACACAAGTTCAACATGAACTGCCAAGGAAGTAAGTTTATTTAAAAGAAACAAGATGAAGTAGAAGTAGAACCAAGTCCTCCGATTTTACGGAGTGTCCTTAAGGAATTAATTCCCCTCAAGTTTCTGAGGTTGCAGAATTTTTCCTCCTAGGATAAAATGGCTCACAATCTGAATGCAACGGTACCTCAAACGTTCAGATTCTTCAAACACACTCAACGGTTGATGATCACAAAGATTTTTTTTCGAAGAAGAAGAGTGTTTTTTAGTACTTAAAATTAGTTCAGGTATTTATAGTCATCAAGTGTACCTTCGGAAAGGAAGCAACACAGTCACCCCTTTTTCGAAACACTTCCTCGAAGGGTTGCGTCCCTTTCGAGTTGCGTTTCTACACGTGTCTGTATGGCATTGATGGAAAAATATTTTTGTTAGATTTTTGGATTAAAAATATCACTTGTTTTTTCAAGTTTCAAATAAATTTTGTCTAATATATTTATCTCATCACTTACCAGCACAAGACACCTCTTGATTTTTGCCTCACTATCTACTTGGAGGAGTGTTTCTTAATAAAAACACAATAAAGTTGTTTTCTTTCACCAATGTGGGAGAAATATACTTTCCTTTAAGTGTGAGCTGACTTTTCCTCCAAGAATTCCCTTCATTTTCCATTCCCACGTCCAATTGAACCCAACAAAAATATCTAATCCGTGATTGTAGGTGCTACAGTTAGCACAAAATTGAGGATGATAAATATATTTTACTATACGAAATCGACGCTTATGAGAATACATAGTTATGCACTTTGATTCACGCATATTGGTGGACGTGCTCAAAACCTCAAAGATGAAGGCAGACAGTACAAGGAAAGCTCAGTCATTAATATATCTAACACAAAAGCATGAACTTCATTGAAACTTTGAAAGCAACTTGCCAGTAATAATATATCTATCATATTATTTTATGTTATGGACTTACGCCTTACTTGAAGGAAAAAAAACCAAGTTCTTATTTTGAAATTAAATAGAAGAAGAAAGTAATAAAGCATATACATTAAAGAAGTCTAATAAAATAATGTATTCGGTGTGGACAAAGTGTTCACCACAGAATGTTCATCCGAAAAGCAGAGACTGTGGCAGAGGTGGCAGCGACTTCGGCTATTCTGAAGTTTTTTTTTTTAAAAAAAAACTATTTAAAGGCACAATTTCTTTTTTACCCTATTGGTCCTATCTAATTCTAAAGATAGTATTATTTTTTACTTTTTTAAAGAACTTTTTTGATAAACTTCACAAAATTTACTTATTTTCTAAACTCTATGCTCGATCATAAATGTTTACACATAAAATAGAATAAAAGGAGTATCAAGTTACGCCCTTTTCTTAATGTAAAAATAACATAAATCTCAACCTTATTAGCATTATTTACCCCCTCTTTCACTTCCTTAATTATTTTACTCTCTCTCCCCGATTCATATACATAACAAGGCCTACATATACGTAGAAACCTTTTATATGACAAGACCGACATATACATAACAAAACTGATTCATACACATAACAAGTACTAACAAGGCCGACATACACATAACAAAGCCGATTCATATACATAACAGGGCCGGCATATATTAGAAGCTAGGTATATTATTTATTTTTAGAGAAAAATGGAATTTTTGTAATATGTTTGGAGATATGAGATTTTTTGTAATAAGTAAAACTTAAGTCGTGAGTTTGTGTAATTTTTAGTTTCTTAATTAAAAAGGAACTTTTGTTTGATTTTTTATTTTTATTTTTATCTAATAACTGGTGGGATATTTAAAGCAGCAGAGCCGATGCGCATACTTCTGTTTGATTCTGACTTATGATAAGCAAGAAACAAATTAAAAGAAATTATAGCTCCACGAATAAGACATAGGCGACGTTAATTTCACATAATAATAATGTCAACTATAAGATAAAAGTGTTGTCCCTTTTACCCTAAATTGTATGTTTGATTCCTTATTTTTTTTTAATAGTGAATGTCACGTGACATGGTATGCCTACGTTTTTGGTTTAAAAAAAAAGAAAAGACAGAATTATTCCATTAAAATTGGATCGCTTATGCAAATAGGTATTTTGCTGAGTTTTATGTCCACAAAATAAATAAATTAAATTAATGTTAATATATTATTTTTGAATCAAATTCAATTTTTAATATTTTTGAACCAAACTAATTAATATTTATTAATTTAATTTAAAAATCTTTTTCCTTTATACTTTTCTCTCTCCTACTCACCTCCTTCCTCCCATTTCTCCTTCACTCAAAGTCTCAAACCCCTACCCCCACCCCCACCCCCATCTTTCTTTTTCTTTTTTCTTCTTCTTAAACTAAGCCCCCTCCCCTTCTACATTTCTTATCATTTCGACATGATTTTGTTGAGACAAAGTCATTTGTTTTTCAAAGTTTCAATGTTAATAGGGATTGGGGAACCGGAAGAGAAGATGGGCTTTTAGCCTTTTATAAAGAATTTAAAAAAAAAATCATACGTGACACTTTTTAATTTGTTTTTGCAGCCAATCTTTCTTCTTCACGTGCGTTAGTTGAGTGAATACAAACATAGGATAAATTCTAAAATTCGTGTCAAAATTACCCATTTACAATGGCCGATCTTTACAACTTTTCTGAGGTGATAGGACGCCCGCATATTTAAGGTGTTTTTTAGTAAATTCTGGATAATCTTTCTTCTTTTCTCTTCTTCTTTTTTTTTTTTTAAAAAAAAAAAAAAAAAAAGAGTAAGTGCATCGTTTTGCAGGGTAAAGATGGTTATATTCACCGACCAGGATTCTAGTGTATTAATAGGTAACTTCTTATGATGGTGTACGTAGCTCCTCCATTCTTAATTAAAGATCTCGATTTCGAATCCCTCGGTACAAAGTTTCCTTTGTTAGGGAGTGTATCATCTCCATTGTGGAAGTGTGTGAATTCAAATTTAGTCGAGCTCCAATATAGATATTTGTATAAAAGTTAATAATTTTGTGTGGACTAAAATAAAATGTCATTATCATTTTTGTTGTCCTTTATTCAAGTTTGTAAAGAGTGATTTTTCGACATGAGTTAAATACAAAGGACTTTTTCAGAAATATTATAGTTTGGGTCTTATTAAAAATCTATCACTATAGTTTATTTACAATTCATGGCAACAGTTTGTGATATTAGGCATAAAATGATAAAAAAAATTGAGAAGAGTAAGATTGGTAGAGAGATAGTGAGTGGTGAGCGAGATTTGGATGGAGACAAGAGAGATACTAGAGAGAGGACGAATACAGATTGTATTGACGAATATAATTTGCATAGCTTCAAAGATATAAACAATAAAAAATACCTATATATTCATTTGGCTAATTTTACTACTTGTATTCATGTGCACATTTATAAGAGCGAATTATAATTTGAAGAATCCATCCTCATCAGTAAGATAAAAATTTAAATAGTTAATCAACTGAAATACCTACTGAAAATTTTCTTTCCTCGTAGTTACTGAGCATTCACTTTTTAAGTTTCTCTTTTGTTTTTCTTTTTTATTTTTTCATAGCAATTAGATACACTTTCCGTCTTTAATGTTTGACTGAAATAAGAAAAAGAAAAAAATATTCTTTTTTATAAAATCTTTGTTCGGCCAAACAATAAAAGACGAATCTTTTAAATTCTCTTATATATAATAAGAGAGAATAAAGCTGAAGCGGGCACGAGGTCGATATGTCAGCTTCAGCTGCTTCAATTGCAATTTTATTATATTATTCTTAATTAATTTTAATAATTTATTTATATATTAGAAAATTAATAATATTTAATAAAAATTTAAAATACACACTTATGACATGTCTGCTTCAATTGCTTCAATCGTAATCTTACTATATCATTCCGAATTAATTATTATATTTTGAATTAAATATTATAAGTCATTTATGTTATTCATAACGTTTTCGGGTACAAGAATCCGTATATACATGCAACAATAACTTCAACACAAGTTCAAGTTTAAGACAAGAACACTTTTGAAGTTCCTTAACACCTTCAACACAAGATTATGAATAATCTATCCAAGAAATATGTTAACTTTCAGAAATGAGATGAAACAGAATTTTTAAGGCCAAGTCCCCCGACTTCACGGAGTGTCCTTAAGGAATATTTTTTCTCATTGTACCAGAGGTTATGGAATCTTCCTCCCAGGATAAAATGGCCAAACAAACCAACTGTAGCGGTACCTCAAACAATTGGAATCTCTTCGAACCCACTCAACAATTTGATTGATCACATGGAATGTTTTTGAAGACAAGAAGAGATTGTATGCTCAGAAATATTTTTGTACCTAACCCTGTGGATAAAAGCAGATTTCTGCCACTGCATCATCAATTAGCTTCTGCACTGCATTTCAAAACAGTATTTCTACCACTGTATGCATGCATATAAATGGAGGATCAAAAAACAGTAAAAAAAAAATTGTTGCGTTTTTCCCTTTGGTATTTTCGAATTAAATTTTTGTTAAATAAATTTTGTCCAAAAAGATAGATCTCACCGATCGATCATTTGACAAATGCAAATTCAAATTCGAAGTCGAAGCTGAGCTGAGCTAGAAACGATGACGGCGGCGTGAGGCACCACCTTGTTCTTGCCTCACTATCCATGTGGAGTAAGTACTTCTTATTATAAATACTTCAAAGTTTCCTTCTCCCACCAATGTGGGAGAATTAGTGAATTTTTTCTTGAAAGAGTACACTTTCCATTTTAGTGTCTTTCTTTCTCTCCACTATTTTCCCTCCATTTTCCATTTACACTTTTTCATACATATTGAACCCAACAATCCCCCACATGAATGGGGAATGACTACTTTTTCGTAAAAATTTTCAGACAAGTATGTGATCATCAAGCAAAGACTGATTTCATCTGGATAAGTGGATTTTCCTTTGAACTTTCCGTAGTGAACATGCATCGGATGCACTCGGTCAATCAGTAGATTTGATATCTTTGAACCATTGAGCTTTAATGTACACCTAGACAACTCATGTCACACAACCAACCTTTTACCATTTATGGTTCTCACGGTTTTGTTCTTTTCAGCTATGAACACGTCCCATTTTCATGAGAGCTTAGAGAACAGGTCTTTACTAACATTCTCCTTGAAGCGGTTTCCACTTCGCCCCCACATATGTGATTTCTAAACGTTCAATCCTATAGATTAAACTATTTGGTCAAATCTGTCAAATTTAGATAAATCATTAAAAGACTTACACCATAAGTCTTATCCTCGTTTACTAAACATTGTATACATCATGAGAATGGGTTGGGTATTTGACAATGTTGAACCTGTCAGACACAACTTTGTTTGATCTCCTTGAATCTAGCTCTTGGGATCTCTAGTTTTTCTAGGTAGAGTTACCGTCATGCTGACTTATCCTAGGCCTTAGACCCATTCCTTTGGATGTTCTCTCAACTCCTTCTCTAGATAGGCCTTGTGTAAGTGGTTCCGACATATTATTCTTTGACTTCACATAGTCAATAGAGATAATTTCACTAGAGAGAAGTTCTCTAACGGTATTATGTCTCTGTCTTATGTGACAAGATTTACTGTTGTATACTATGCTCCCTCCCCTATCTATTGCTGCTTGGCTATCACAGTGTATACATACTGGTGTCACTGGTTTCGACCAATAAGGAATATCTTCCATGAAATTTTAAAGTCATTTTGCTTCTTCACTGTTTTTATCCAATGCGATAAATATAGATTCCATTATAGAACGAGAAATACAAGCCTGTTTATATGATTTTCAAGAGACCGCTCCTCCACAGATAGTAAATACATATCCACTCATGAATTTTACTTCGTTTGATCCGGTGATCCAATTTGCATCACTATTTTCTTCAATTACCGCGGGATATTTATTATAATGCAAAGCGTAGTCTTGAGTGTATTTAAGATACCCTAAAACTATTTCCATTGTCATTCAAGGAGTTTTATTAGGATTACTCGTGTACCGACTCAACTTACTTATAGCGCATGCTATGTCTGGTCGTGTACAGTTCATTATATACATTAAACATCTCAATACTCTTGCGTACTCCAATTGTGAGTCATTTTCACCTTCATTCTTTTGAAGTACAAAGTTCATATCTAATGGAGTCTTGGCAATACCAAATTCCATATACTTGAATTTGTCAAGTACCTTTTCGATATAACGAGACTGTGACAATGTCAACCCTTGTGGAGTTCTATGGATTCTTATTCCTAAGATCACATCCGCAACTCCAAGGTCTTTCATATCAAACTTGCTCTCGAGCATTCATTTCGTTGCATTTATATCTGAAATGTCTCCACTAATGATCAACTTATCATCCACATATAAGCACACAATGAATTGATGATTTGGAGTGTCTTCAATATAAACACATTTATCACATTCATTAATTTTGAATCCGTTTGCCAACATAGTTTGGTCAAACTTTGCATACCATTGCTTAGGTGCTTGTTTTAGTCCATAAAGTGACTTAACAAGTTTACACACCTTATTTTGTTTTTCTGGAACCACAAAACCCTCAGGCTGTTCCATGTAAACTTCTTCCTCTAATTCTTCATTTAGGAATGCGATTTTCATATCCATTTGATGGATTTCAAGACCATATACCGCCGCCAAGGTAATTAACATTTGAATTGATGTCATCCTTATTACCGGCGAATATACATCAAAGTTATCAAGGCTTTCTTTTTGTTTGAAGCCTTTTACTACAAGTCTTGCCTTGTATTTGTCAATAGTACCATCTGTTTTTATTTTCCTTTTGAAGATCCATTTAAATCCTAAAGATTTGTTTTCTTGAGGAAGATCAAACCAACTCCCATGTATGGTTGCTTAAGATTGAATCAATCTTACTATCGACTGCCTCTTTCCAAAAGGATGAAACCGAAGACGTCATCACTTCCTTAAATGTTTGAGGCTCATTTTCTAAGAGAAATGTTACAAAATCCGATCCAAACGAAGTTAAGGTTCTTTGACGTGTACTACGTTTTGGATTCTCATCATTATGTACATTCTCACTTGGTTCATCTCGAGGTCGTTTAGACCCTCCACTAGACTATTTATCTCTAGTTTTATACGGATAAATATTTTCAAAGAATTCAACATTATCTGATTCAATTACCGTATTTTCATTAATATCCGAATGTTTGGATTTATGAACCAAAAACCGACATGCTTTACTACTTTTAGCATATCTCCTATGAACACGCAGTCCACCGTCTTAGGTCCTATCTTAACCCTTTTAGTCATAGAAACTTGGACCTTTTCTAGACACCCCCATACTTTGAAATATTTCAAGTTGGGCTTCCTTCCTTTCCAGTTTTCATAAGGAATTGATTGTGTCTTACTATGGGGAACTCTATTGAGTATTCGGTTGGTTGTAAGGATAAGCTCCCTCTACAAGCTTTGCATTAAACCTGAACTTATTAGTAAGACATTCATCATTTCCTTCGAAGTTCAGTTTTTTCTTTCCACAATTCCATTAGATTGAGGTGAATACGGGGTCGTAGTTTGATGGACAATTCCATTCTCTACACAAATTTTAGTGAAGGGAGATTCATATTCTCCGCCCATATTACTTCTTATAGTTTGATCTTTTTCTCTAACTGATTTTAAACTTCAGTTTTGTATTGCCTAAACGCATCTATTGATTCATCCTTACTATTTAGCAAGTAGACATAACAATATCTAGTGCAATCGTCAATAAAAGTTATGAAATACTTTTTCCCACCACATGATGGTGTTGACTTCATATCAGAAATATCAGTGTGAATTAAGTCTGAGGGATTGGAATTCTTTTCAACGGACTTATACGGATACTTAGCATACTTTAATTCTACACAAGTTTGACACTTTGATTTATTGCACTCAAAGTTTGTCAAAACTTCTAAGTTAATTTGCTTTCGTAATGTTTTGTAATTAACATGGCCTAATCGTTCATGTCACAAATTGGGAAACTCAAGCAAGTAAGCAGAATTTTAACTTTTATTGATTTCAACATTCATTACATTCATTTTGAATAGACCCTCATTGAGGTAGCCTTTTCCTACATACACTTCTCCTTTACTAAGTACAATTTTTCTAGAAATAAATACACATTTGAATCAATTCTTGTCTAGAAGTGAAACAAAAATTAAGTTCTTTCGTAAATCCGGAACATACAAGACATTGTTAAGTGTCAACACTTTGTCGGAAGTCATCTTCAAGCAAACTTTTACTTTTTCTTCCACTTTTGCAGTAGCGGAGTTTGCCATATAGATCTTTTCTTCTACTTGAGCCAAAGAGAACATCGAAAACAACTCCTTATTAGCACAAACATGGCGGTGGCAGCGGAATCCATCCACCATTCGCGAGGATTTACCACCAAGTTGCATTTGGAAAGCATAGCATACAGATCATCCATTTCTTTCTTAGACTCAGCTAGATTTGGTTGGTCTTTCTTCTTCCCTTTCTTCAGGGCACGATAATCCGTAAACTTGTGGCCAATCTTGTCACAGTTGAAGCACTTTCCCTTGAATTTTTTTTGGGTTTGCTTTAATTTCCGACTTTCTTTCACTTTTTAGAGTTATTTGGTCATCTTCTACAATGTTTGCTCCACTCCTTGCAGAATTGTCTTTTGAACTTCTTTCCACAATCTTATTATCTTCTTCAATGCGTAGTTGTACAATCGTATCTTCGACTGACATCTCCTTATGTTTGTGTTTAAAATAGTTCTTGAAATCTTTCCATATAGGTGGTAGCTTTTCTATTATTGCTGCTACTTAAAATGCTTCATTCACAATCAAACCTTCTACTAGGAGATCATGGATGATCACTTGTCGTTCCTGCACTTGGGAAACAACAGACTTGTTGTCTATCAGTTTGTACTCCAGGAATCTTGCAATGAAGAACTTTTTAGTTCCGGCATTCTCTGTCTTGTACTTCTGTTCTAGCGCTCCCCATTACTCTTTTGTAGTCTTTGTTCTGCTATACACATTTTAACGGTCATCTTGGATACCACTCAAGATATAATTCCTGCAAAGGAAATCTGAGTGTTTCCAAGCCTCCACAATCATGAAGCGTTCTTTTTCAGAGGTTCCCTCGAGCACCTCCGAAGCTTCCTCAACCGTGAACCTTTGAAGATAGAGAGTTGTGAGGTAGAAGAACATTTTCTTTTGCCATCTCTTGAAGTCAATACCCGCAAACTTTTTGGATTTCTCCGCCGGTGCCATAGCTTGCGGAGCATTAGTACGACTCATCATGGCAATACTAGTTGCCTCCATAGTCGTTCCAACATCATGCATTTGACTATCAGTCGTTATTTTCCTGTCACCACAAGACAATACCTTTAGTATATCGAAATACTTATTAAAAAATTGCAGAAACTTTAAACACTTCTTGTTTCTAGTCTAACGATGAAGTTTTTATGACTTTCAATTGCCAACCGAGTGATCTTTAACTTGTGATGAAGATTTTATGTCTTCAAATCACTAGTTAAGTTTAAATGGAGTAGAAAGCTTAAAGCTTTAATCTCTAGAAAACAAGCTATACAGATTTCGAAAAGGTTTATTCCTTAAGATTGTTATTTATAGCGTTTTTGGGTACAAGAATCTATATATACATGCAACAATAACTTCAACACAAGTTCAAGACTAAGACAAGAACACTTCTGAAGTTCCTTAACACCTTCAACACAAGATTACGAATAATCTATCCAAGAAGTACGTTAACTTTCAGAAATGAGATAGACAAAAATTTTAAGGCCAAGTCCCCCGACTTCATGGAGTGTCTTTTAAGAATAATTCCCCCTCATTGTACCCGAGGTTATGAAATCTTCCTCCCAGGATAAAATGGCCAAACAAACCAACTGTAGCGGTACCTCAAACAATTGAAATCTCTTTGAACCCACTCAACGATTTGATTGATCACACATAATGTTTTTGAAGACAACAAGAGTTTGTATGTTCAGAAAATTTTTCGTATCTAAACCTGTGGATAAAAACAGGTTTATATAACCATCAGGTGCCTCTTATGAAAGGTGGCAATGGTTCACTTAAAAGGTGTAACCTTTCTGGAAAATCATGTCTGTTCATCCAAAGAATGCGTCTTTTCCGAACAGGCATATCATTGCATGAATCAGTTTTTTGCCATTGCATGCATACATATAAATGGAGGATCAAAACACAGAATGTTTTTTTTTTGCGATTTTCCCTTTGGTGTTTTCGAATTAAATTTCTGTCAAATAAATTTTATTCAAAAAGATAGATCTCATCGATGCCGAAGCCGAGCGAGCGACGACGGCGACGGCGCGAGGCACCACCTTATTCTTGCCTCTCTATCGATGTGGAGTTAGTGCTTCTTATTATAAACACTTCAAAGTTCCCTTCTCCCACCAATGTGGGGAATTTGTGAACTTTCTCTTAAAAGAGTACACTTTCCATTTTAGTGTCTCTCTTTCTCTCCACTATTTTTTCTCCATTTTTCATTCACTCTTTTTTATACATATTGAACCCAACAATTTACAGCTGCTTCACTGATGATTTTACTGTATCAATCCTAATTAATTATGATAAGTAGGGGTGTGCATCGGTCGGTTCGGTTCGGTTTTACATGTAATTGGTTCGGTTTATCGGTTTTCGGTTTTTAAATATGTAAAACCAATAACCAACCAATAAGATATTTTTTTATTGATTTCGGTTTATCGGTTTTTGATCCTTAACAGTTCGGTTTTCGATTTAACCAATAAGAAAATACTTATAAAATAGAAATAGTAACAACTAATATAAAAAAAATAAAATCTTAATTACCGCCAAAACCTACGCAATGCATTTTAGCTTAGAAGAATCTTCAAACTTGAACTGAATGTTAGTTAGGAAAAAAATTGAATCCTAATTGTTGGAAGCTATAAATGCTTCAAGCTTTTTATTACGATAATAGCCGAACTTTATATTCTGCCTTTGTTGCCCTGAATAGGTTAATACTTTGTGAATCACTGAATTATGAATTAGTAGTGCATATAATCTATACACACACACACACAGACACATATATATAGAGAGAGAGAGAAGAGAGAGAGAGATTTGAATATATAACATAAATAGGGATAAAACAATAACTTAGTGTATCCTTATTGAGTTATCGATTTAACTGATAACCCAATAAGCTAAAACCGATACCGAACCGTTTACCCAATTAATTTTTTTATAAAACCAATAAAAACCGTTAACCCGATAACCCAACACCAATAATCCAATAAAATTTTTATCGGTTCGGTTTATCGGTCGGTTCGGTTTTTGCACAACCCTAATGATAAGTCATTTATGTATTAAAAAATTAATTCTTTTAAATAAAAAATAAAATAGACTTTTATAACATGTCTGCTTCAACTGCTTTAACCGTAATTTTATTTTTATCACCCCTAATTAGTTATTATATCCCGAATAAAGTAGTTGAAGCAGACATGAGGTCGACATGTATGCTTCAGCTGCTTCAACTGTGATTTTACTGTATCACCCCTAATTAATTATTATAAGTGATTTACGTATTAAAAAATTAATAATATTTAATAAAAAATTTAAAATAGACATTTAGGACATGTCTGCTTCAACTACTTCAATCGTAATTTTACTATATCATTCCTAATTAATTATTATATTTCTAATTAAATTTTATAAGTCATTTACAGCTACTTCAATGGTGATTTTATTGTATCACTCCTAATTAATTATTATAAGTCATATATGTATTAAGAAATTAATACTATTTAATAAAAATTAAAATAGATATTTATGACATGTCTGCTTCAACCGTAATTTTATTTTTATCACCCCTAATTAATCATTATATTCTTAATTAAATAGTATAAGTCATTTACATATTAAAAAATTAATAATATTTAATTAGAAAAAGTAAAATAGACATTTATGACATGTTTGTTGTAAATTTACCGTAACACCCTTAATAAATTATTATAAGTCATCTAAGTATTAAAAAATTAATAATATTTAATAAAAAAGGTAAAATAGACATAAATAAAAATTAACTCTTGATGTTTTAAATTAACTTGAAGACTTATATAGAACCTCTGAAAATTTTTTACAGGTATTTATTTTTAAAGTAATTCTCCTATATAATAGGTGACAATGAAACTGTTGAAGCAGGCTGCTCATGGTTGACATGCTTGCTTCAGCTACTTTAATCGTAATTTTACTATATCACTCCTAATTAATTAATAATTTAGTTATGTATTAGAAAATAATAATATTTAATAAATAAAGTAAAATGGACAATAATGACATGATTGCTTCAACTGCTTCAATTGTGATTTTACTATATCATCAATAATAAATTATTATAAATTATTTAAATATTACAAAATTAATAATATTTTATAAAAAATAAAATATATATAAAATGATAAATTAACTCTTGATATTTTAAATTAACGCCCACTTAAATTTTTTTTGCAGGTATTTTTTACAATAATTTTACTATGTCACTTCTAATTAGTAGAATAGAAGAAAAATTATTATAAATCACGATAATTTAAAATTTAAAGTATTTAAAAAATATAATTGACTATCAATACCATAAAATTTTGAACAAGGTGAATAACATATATCTATATCTATATCTATAATCTATAATATATTAAAACTGTGAAGGCCTTAGAAATATTGTTTGAACTTTTTACCCTTCATTAAAATATTCCACTTTAGATAAAATCATTTTTCACCTTTTTTATATTATCAACTATATATCATCAAAAAAATAAAATCTTTCCACACAAAAATATAATTCCGAAATCAATCCTTTCCCAACCTGAAACCATCACTGTTATTTTTTTTTTTTGCTGTTGAAATCGTGAGTTTTCCCTAAAAACACATACACAAAACAAGAATTTGTTCCCTTGTCTCAAAAAAAGTTTTTTCATGAGTTTTGTCTAAAAAGAATGTGGGCTTACTTTTTCTTTAAAAAGAATTGGTTTGTTTTTCAAAAAAAAAAAAAAAAAAAAAAAAAAAAAAATAGGATGGCAGCTGTAATAAATGGAATATGCAAAAGTTTATTTTTATATTAATTAGTATCCTTCTCAAATACTACGATTCGTAGTATCCTTTTTAACTATAAATCTTCACTTTTATAAAAAAGAATTATACTTTTGGGTAGCCTGTAAGTTTTGCTTTTTATTACAATGTTATTTATTTTTCTATTAATTCCTCTTTCTTCATTTGAATTGCAAATTTCTCTAGGTCGGTATTTGCATGGTAGAATTTTTATGATTTTTTATGTTCATATCGATTAAATCTAATTATTCTTTTTTAGTATCTGACCATTTCAGTCAAGTATGATTTTACGGTAACTTTTGATTATGTTATTTTTTTATTTGATTATTATTATTACTTCTTGCAGGATCTATCGAAACAATCACTTACCACATAAAAATAGTACTATTAGCAAGGTAGGAAAAAATTCTACGTGTATGTATTTCTGTTGTTGTTGCAGATATTAAATAAGTTTGTACGTTGTTATAATGACTAGAATTTTTCTTGGATGTTTATTTGCGTATTCATCAATATTGAAAAGGTAGACATCTCATGCTATCTTTTATTATATTCTCATCACTAATAATTTGATTATTTAGAAATGTGTTGTTACTTTGTTTTGGTCAACTGAACACATTTTATTAAGTAAAAATAGGAATGTATTGTTGCCTTTCATGATATTAAAGTTTTTTTTCTTGAGACGTCATTTTTGTTGTTGTACACAAATTATATCAACGCAATTGTCTCTATCGATGGTCGATCACAAATAAAAAATTACTGTAAATAAATTGGATTGAGGAAATACGACAACAAGGACCTGAAATTATTTTGGTAAGATATAACATTTGAGATACAACTTTTAACTTTTATTTTTATATATCTGATTCCACCTAAGGTATTAGTTATAGTGCTTTTCTTAGTTATAGTGCTTTTCTTCTTGTGTTTCAGGTATCATTCTATAGTCGTGGTAATTTTCTTAATTTAATTTAAAGTTGTTTTTAATACTTTTATATAGTGTTTAATGAATATATTAAATTATGGTTAAGTTTTATACTTGATACATGTAATATACTTATTATGATACATAGATCTAATTTTGTTGAGATTTTAGATTTATATGATACATTCTAAAAATTGTAATGTGAGTTTTAGTTTGTTTTACACCTGATATACTAAACATTATGAGTATGATGCATAAGTATGAGATATATCATTACTTCTGATACATAGTCAATGTTGAAGTTGATTTGTATTTTTTTTTCATCTGATACATTCAAATAAGTGTGTATCAAACATATTTAGGGACTCGGGAGTTTTTATAATAAGTTTTGCTGAGTTTCTTAGTGATGGTTCGGTTCCTTCATCTGATTTTGATGCAGAAATAACAGAATATCATCAAAAGAAATACACAATATTCTTATGGAACTATGGTATAGTCAAGGCTAGGAAAGGATATGTCAGTGACAATGAAGATCCACCAAAAAATAATAGAGATAAGAAGATCTGGGAGAATTTTAATTGAGAGAGATTATTTTGGTAATTCAAATTTGAATTTTGAATCTGTTACTAATTTTTAGGGATTAAAGAGATATATCTCAATCAGAATCTCATTAATTGCTCTGTTATTTACTCTTTTATTAGTATTTTTTTTTATAGTCAATTAGTTTGGTAGTTATATATCTGTCGGTTATTTATTCGGACCAAACTTATATATCATATCCGGAATATTAAGTAATTAATATAAAAGTTGGGAAAGGATGTAATTAGATAGCAACGTGTTGAAATTTATGGTCTTTACCCGATTAAAAATCTATCACTATAGTTTATTCACAATTCATGGCAACAGTTTGTGATATTAGGTAAAAAAATGAAAAAAGAATTTGAGATGAGCAAGAATGCTAGAGAGGGAGGTGAGTGGCGAGCGAGATATGGACACAGATAAGAGAGATGCTAGAGAGAGGACGAATACAGATTGTATTGACAAATATAATTTGCATATCTTCAAAGATACAAACAATAAAAAATACCTATATTCATTTGGCTAATTTTACTTGTATTTATGTGCACATATTATAATTTGGAGAATCAATCCTCATCAGTAAGATAAAAATTTAAATAGTTAATCAACTGAAATACTTACTGAAATTTTTCTTTCCTCGTAGTTACTGAGCATTCACTTTTTAAGTTTCTCTTTTTTTTCTTTTTTTTTAATAGCAATTAAATACACTTTGCGTCTTTAGTGTTTGACTGAAATAAGAAAAGAAAAAAATATTCTTTTTTATAAAATCTTTGTTCGGCCAAACATTAAAAGAGGAATCTTCTAAATTCTTCTATATAATAAGAGCGAATAAAGCAGCTGAAGCAGATACGAAGTCAATATATCTATTTCAGTTGTTTTAATTGTAATTTTATTATATCACTTTTAATTAATTATTATAAGTCATTTATATATTCAAAAATTAATAATATTTAATAAAAAATTTAAAATAGACACTTATAACATGTCTGCTTCAGTTTCTTCAATCGTAATTTTACTATATCATCCCTAATTAATTATTATATTTCGGATTAAATATTATCAATCATTTACAGCTTCTTCAACGATAATTTTACTGTATCACTCCTAATTATTTATTATAAGTTATTTATCTATTAAAAAAATAATACTATTTAATAAAAATTAAAATAGACATTTATAACATGTCTGCTTCAGTTGCTTTAATCGTTATTTCATTTTTATCATTCCTAATTAATCATTATATCCTAAATAAAGCAGCTGAAGCAGACACGAGATCGGCATGCCTGCTTTAGCTGCTCAACTGTGATTTTACTGTATCACCCCTAATTAATTATTATAAATGATTTACGTATTAGAAAATTAATAATATTTAATAAAAAATTAAAATAGACACTTATGGCATGTCTGCTTCAGTTGCTTCAATGATAATTTTACTATATCATCCCTAATTAATTATTATATAACTAATTAAATACTATAAGTCATTTACAGCTTCTTCAACGGTGATTTTACTGTATCACTCCTAATTAATTATTATAAGTAATATATGTATTAAAAAATTAATATTATTTAATAAAAATTAAAGTGGACATTTATGACATGTCTGCTTCAACAGTTTTATTTTTATCACCCCAAATTAATCATTATATTTCTAATTAAATAGTATAAGTCATTTACATATTAGAAAATTAATAATATTTAATAAGAAAAAGTAAAATAGACATTTATGACATGTCTGTCCTAATTTTATCGTAACATCCTTAATAAATTATTATAAGTCATCTAAGTATTAAAAAATTAAGAATATTTAATAAAAAAGGTAAAATAGACATAAAAAAAAAATTAACTCTTGATGCTTTAAATTAACTTGAAGACTTATATAGAACCTTTTAAATTTTTCACAGGTATTTTTTTTAAATAATTCTCCTATATAAAAAGTGAAAATGAAGCTGTTGAAGCAGGCCGCTCATTATTTGACATGCTTGCTTTAGCTGCTTTAATCGTAATAATTTTACTATTAATTATTATAAGTTATTTATGTATTACAAATAATAATATTTAATAAATAAAGTAAAATGGGCAATAATGACATGACTGTTTCAGCTGCTTCAATCGTGATTTTACTATATCACCAATAATTAATTATTATAAATCATTTAAGTATTACAAAACTAATAATATTTTATAAAAAATAAAAAATATATAAAATGATAAATTAACTCTTGATCTTTTAAATTAACGTCCGTTTAAATTTTTTTCAAAGATATTTTTTACAATAATTTTACTATGTCATTTCTAATTAGTAGAATAGAAGAAAAATTCTTATAAATCATGATAATTTAAAATTTAAATTATTTAAAATTATAATTGACTATCAATACCATAAAAGTTTGAACAAGGAGAGTAACATATATTATTTGAAAATTACTTAAAAAGATAATAAAAATTACAATAGTTAACAACTTAAAATATCTAAGAACATATTAAAAATATGATTAATTATCTAAATTTTATTTGTGTCATATAAATTGAGGCAAAAAATAATTTCTATCGCACGGGCCCTCGGTATCTAGTTTTAGCATAAACTGAAAAACTTGTCATTAGCTAGATATTTGATTGAATATCAGTTTAAACTTTCAATCCATCTATCTATCTATCTATATATATATATATATATATATATATATATATATATATATATATATATATATATATATATATATATATATATATATATATATTAGTCAGGTATACGTACTTTACACGTGTATCTCACCTTGACTAAGACCAGGCCAATTCGAAAAGAAATTTACGAGGCGCTGCAAATAATGTAATAGCAAGGAGGATTTATTCAAACAAAAATATGCACAATTACCATGATCCCAATTTGTGGATACCAGTGTTTTCATACAAGAATCCGGGAAAATTTATTAAAGAGAGGACATAAATCAAAGATCAAGTTTAATTCATTGTCAGTGTTCTTGAAAAATAATTGTTTGGTGTTCAGACGTTCAGATTGTTTAGCATCATTATCAGACTGTTCAATCAAAAAGACATATTAAATTTGTGATCATTAAAAATCACTTATAACATTTTTTAGTTGATTATAAAAAGTTGTCTACTTGTTTATTTAATCGGTTGAATTCTGAATTTCTGATGCCTGGCTGAAGTATTAAAGTCTGATGCAATTGTTGTTGATCCTTTGGAGTTGGCTTTGAGCGGTACAGCTTCACAATTGGTAGCCTAGGAATTATGAAGGCACGTAGAAGGATGCATAGAAACTCAAAGAATGCGGAGATGGCAAGAAACTGAAAAATCAACAATTATAAACTCGATATAGTATATAAGAAATATTAGTTGTATCACAATGGAATTGCATGAAGCATATTATTTTCGATTAAACTTTTCAACAATGAGATCAGAACTATTATTATGAGCATGAAAATACATATTATTTATAATATTTTGGCATCACAAATGTCCTGTTAATTAATTAGAATTTGATTTCTAGCTAAAAAAAGACCTAAATCTAAAGGAATTTGTATAAAGTCCGATCCTGCGGTAATACTTAAAAGTCCTATACACTTAAAAAGGACCTAAATTGAAACTTTCCTAGTGTGACTTGTTTAGTTATGGAAAACTTCTAACTATACTTATTTAATGAGAAAAAGTAATTTAATTATTTATTGAGAGAAAAATAAAAAGACAATTTTATGATTGCGGAGTATTTTAATGAAGGTTAAAAAATCCAAATCACTTCTTTACACTTTTAGTATATTATAGATTATAGATATATAAAAGCAAAACTAAAATAAGACATGCCAAGTGTCAAACTATTAAAGTAGCCACGTGGTAGTTTCTAAGGCAATACATAATAGTGTTGTAATAAAAATTTGAATTAAAGAATATTAAATATTTGAATTTGAAAATAATAATGATGCTAGAAGAAAAAAAAAAAAATTTCATTAACTTAAATCTAGGAACTATAATTAAAGGGTTCTAAATAAACTCTAAATATTAGTTAATGACATTTTTCAAGCAAAAAAAACTTAGTGACCTAAAAAAATAGATATGTTTATGAAAGAGTGGAAGTCTATTTACCATATGGGCGTCAAACGGGCCGGGCCGGGCCAATCCGGAAATATTTGAAGGATTTTTAAAAAATTGTTTTGACTTTCCAAATTCTATTAATATCATATTAATTAACAAGTAAAATATCTAAAGAACTATATACTTATCAAATTATTTTCTTAAATATTTTATCAGTACTCCGTAAATTGAGACAAAAGTATAACATATAGTATCTAATAATTCTACAATGCAAATTAATTATTAACAATTAAAAATATTTTAAATTATATAAATATTTAATTAAATTTTTTAGATTTTACCTAAATCACTTAAATTAAAATTAAAAAATAACATATATAGAACTTGGCCTGATATGAATTCCTATATCTAGTACGTTAAGGAAGTCTAATAATATCAAGTTACGCATTCTTTTTTTTTAAACCCTTGTTTGATTATTTTTTTGACCAGCTAGTAACTGACAGAATATTTAAATCTGCAGAGGTGATGTGCATACTTTTGTTTGAATATGACTTATTATAGGAAGGGAACAAATAAAAAGAAATTGTAGCTCTACGAACAAATTAATAGAGGAGAAAAATCGATCGCCGTCATTTTCACATATAATAATGTCAGCTATAAAACAAATGTGTTGTCCCTTCAAACTGTATGTTTGATTCCTTGATATTTTTTTATATAATGAAGGTCACATGATATATATTTAATTTTTAAAAATATGTACTTATTTGAGTTTATTATGAATATTTTTACTTAATTTTTTATTATTTTGATTTTTAAAATTTTCATAACATAATATTTAAATCATTTTGACTATTTAATTGAGCATGTAGAATAAATGCTAGCATGTCATTTTAAAAATAATTTTAAAATAACATGTAAAAAATGACGCGAGATAGAGTTGAAAGATTTCAAATTTTTTACACCTTCTCATTTACCCATTATTCATGTAGGCACCCAATTTTTTCCTTTATTATTATTATTATTTTTTATTTTCACTAAATTGTTCGAGTTTTCTTATTGTTTTTATTTGATTTCCAAGCTATCGAATTAAGTTTTTCAATTTATAATCATAATTATTTGTTGTTCATGGTTATTGTTGCTTTTTGTTTGAGTATTTGTGTCGTTCATTGATTTTAAGATTGTTGATTAACATTGATTTTGTGGAAATATTTCACAACAGTGTGGTAAGAAGATATACATTGTAAAACCTCCAATTTATTAATCAAAAACAAGAGAAAGAAGTTGAATATGGTTAGTAAAAAATTAAAAAAAAATTCAGATAACAACTCATCATAAGAAAGAAACAAATAAAAAGAAATATTAGCTCTACGAATAAAATATAAAAGTGAAGAAAATGTCCATCATTATTTTCATATCTAAAATGCCATCTATGTATAAGACAAATTTGAAATCGACGTTATATTGATTGTATCTCTGATTTTTTAATTTTATATAAGAGTTAAAGGATCAAAAATATACCTAACTAACTATATTTAAGTTTTCTATTTTAATGCCTGAATTATTAAAATTGTGAGTTTCATATCTAAATAATCACTCAATGGTTGAAAACATTTAAACGCTAGAAGTTTAGTTTATAGAATCAAATATTTTTAAACAAAGGAGGGAAAAAAACAAAAGAAAAAAAATAATCAAATTAAATATTCTTTTTATAACATTGTTATGGTAAAATCATATACACTTTTCATCAGCTTTGATGTGACATACTTTTGTTTTTAGTCTATTAAAAAATAAATCTTTGTATATTTATCATTCAATTTAATTCTAACATCACATTGTACGTTTGAAACCTTAAAATGCAAAATCCATATTATTTGTTTTGTACGATTTTGCTTACCCTTGAACAATTAAATTCAATAAGCTTAATTGTAGGAGTGTTGTTTTCTGGATACAATATGTATATTAATCCACAAAAACTTCAAACACAAGTTCAAATAATTTATAAATTATCAAAATAAAATTTCAACAATTTCAAATAATTTATGAACTATCAAAATAAGATTCAAACTACTTTCTCGAAAAAACAGTAAAATAGTGATGTATGTAATCAACTTCAAGCAATATCAGGTACTTTAAACATATAATAATGTTCATCAAATCCTACGTTGTTTTAAGTTTAACTATCACAATGTGTTAAATGAGTCTCCACTCTCCCGTTTGTTATATTGGGTATATTTTTCCTTTATTTCTAAACTAAAAATTACATAAATACACAACTTATGTTTTCAATATAACAAAAAATCCCAACTCCCTAAACATATTACAAAAATCCCACATATACATAGGGATTATATGTCGGCTATGTTATGTATATTAATAGGGAGAGAGAGTAAAGTAATTAAAAAAGTGGGAGAGAGTGTAATTACTTTTAAAAGGTTGGTATTTATGTTATTTATATTTTTTATAAATCTCGTTTAAAATTTGAATATTCGTTAACGGGCACAAAGTATGACTCCTATGTCGATTTTGTCACACCCCTTTTTTCGCCCGGTAGGATCGAGGTCAAAGGATTTTTCCAATTAAAGTGACAGTATTGAATAGAGATTATTTTATTTACAGAGTTGCCACTTAGAATTGCGTTTTGGTGTTCCAAGTCACCTTTTTGAATCCCTAGTCAAAAGAAAATGACTCTTTATTATGGTCTGCGAAAACAAAAGATCGGGTAAGGAATTCTATTGACCGAGGGGAAGGTGTGAGGCACCCCTCGAGTCCCGTGGTTCTAGCATGGTCGCTTTTATTTACTTATCTTGATTTAAATTATTTGTTAAATTATGTTAACGCCTATTTCACTCATTTTTATTGATACCGAAAATTTGTCTTATTAAAATAAATCAATGAAAGTTAATTTTTTAGAAAAATGTTTGACAAGGTGCATCTATGAAAATGTTTCAGAAAGATGCGGATGCCGCATTCTTAATCGAGATTAATATTTTAAACATGCCCAAAATTTGTTCAATACTAAAGGCATTAATTTACTATTCATTACAACAATTAAAAAAAATAAAAAAAATAAAAAATGCTATTTTAACTTTAACAATAAAATTGTAAATAATTCATTTAAAAGGATAAATAATTTAATTATGATAAGAAAAATAAAAATAATATATTATTTTGACTTCTTTTTTTAATATATTAAGATTATTTTGATTTCAAACAAAAGACAATAATCATTATTAAATTTAAATAGTTTATACGGAAATTTTTTTTATCTTTAAAATAAAGAAATGCAAACACTAATTTTTTAGTCATCATACATATACTACTTAATGATAGATAATTCTATCTATTCTTATTAGTGTTCTAGAATAATTTTCATTTTTCTTTTTTTAATAATTAATTAATTTTAATAATAAAATAATAAAGACTTAGTAAGCAAATAAATAAAATAATATAATATTAATAAAAATACAAAGATCCATATCTATGTTATATTAACCTTGATTTGCCAAAGAATAAAATATATATATATATATATATATATATATATATATATATATATACGGCATTCAACACACCTGTATAATACAATTACCAAATTCCATTTTTTCCTTCAGAAATAACAATGCCAAAATTTTATTATAATTTCTCAGTTTTTTTTTTAAAAGTTAATACAAAATCAGATCTCAATAACTACGTCTAATCAGAAGATTTCACCGGACTAACAATAAAATTCGGTTGAAGGGATCAATTTTGGATGATGGTTTAATGAGTTTTCACCGGCCATGGTTGAAACTTTTCCATATACAAAATTATCAATATACAATAACACAATCGTATAATATATAATAATAACAATTCATATAATTATTCAACTACACATATTAAATAATGTAAAAAAAAATACTTGAATAATTTCATTCATGCTTTTCACAGTGAAATATTATACATGAGATAATTCAAGTTCGAATAAGAACCTGTGATGATTCAAACGGAATAAAAAGCAAGAAGTAATTGTCACCGGAAATCTCAAACGAAAATTCTTAAACTTCAAGTCTTTCTTTCTTTGTTTTACTCTTTCTTCCTGATCTCTTTTTACTCTGTGTTTTTCTCTGCTCTTCTTTCTTTATCTGATGTTCAAGTATGTAGTCTGTGTGAATGTCAATGGTTTGAGGGGGAAAGTCCTTAAATAATGGGACTTTTGGGGGGGAAATAAAAGGGGGGAACAGTTACTTAGGATTAGGATCAGATAAAACAAATTCAAATTTCAAATTATATTTATTTATTATATATTTTTAATAAAAAATAATAGAAGTAATAAAGATAATAATAATAAATAAACAAAAGTAAATAAATAAAAAGAATAAAATAATAATAATAATTAATTAATTTTATATTTAATAAAATATAATAATAATTTATAAATAGACAAAAACAAATATAATAAAACAATATTAAAACTATTAATTTATTTATTAAAATTTATAAACGAAAACATATATATTTTTAATTTTAGATCATTTAAAATAAAAATAAAAATAAAAATAAAAATCCGAATAATATATGATTAAATATAAATATAAATATAAATATTTAATATTGATAGACAAGTTAAAATTTAGGGAGGATAAAAAATCACGTGTCTACATTTTTGTCCCTCTTTGTGTGAAATTTCGAAGAGTTTTCATACAAAGAAGTAGACTAGATATGATTTTTGACCCTCCAATTATTTGAAAGGTAAAAATAAAAATAAAATAAAAAGAAAAATATGATCGAGTCCTGTTTTTGGACATCATACCTATCCCGGATTATAAGGGAATCAGGTCACGAGTAGTTCAAAGGTAATTTGGTGAGAGAAAAAGTTAAAGTCGAGTGAGATTCCGTCGATTTTCGATTGACGACTTCTGCTTTTACATTCAACTGACTAATAAAATCCAAAATGAAAAATACAAGTAAAAATTGCAGTCTCTAGAATCTTGATTCAAATCTTCATGACTTGAACTTGAAAATTCACCCTATTCTTCAGGTGGGCTCCTGACTTGTTACTTTTTCTTCTCCCTGTTCTTCAGGCGGGCTCCTAGACTTCCTTTTCATCACCCCGTTCTTCAGGTGGGCTCCTGACTTGATACTTTTTCTTCACCTTGTTCTTCAGGCGGGCTCCTGCACTCAAAGTAAATAGTGAAACAGAAAATAACATCCCATTCTTCAGGAGGGTCCTGAGCAAAAAAGTAAATTCTCATTCTTCAGGAGGGTCCTGAGCATTAAAATAAATTCCCATTCTTCAGGAGGGTCCTGAGCAGAAAGTAAAATTCAATAAACACGAACAAAATGTTTGCCCCAGTTTGTACTTAGAAAATGACTCGACTAAAAGGTATGTCTTACAGGAATCAAGGAGAATGACTCGACTAAAAGGTATGTCTTATAGGAATCAAGGGGGATGACTCGACTAAAAGGTACGTCTTATAGGAATCAAGGGAGCGACTCAACTAAAAGGTTCATCTTATAGGAATCAAGGGGATGACTTGACTAAAAGGTACGTCTTATAGGAATCACGGGGAGTGACTCGAGTAAAAGGTTCGTCTTATAGGAATCAAGGGGGATGACTCGACTAAAAGGTACGTCTTATAGGAATCAAGGGAGTGACTCGACTAAAAGGTTCGTCTTCTAGGAGTGAATGTTCAAGTTAGGAAGTGCTTCACCTAACAAATGAAAAGTGACTTATTCAGACTAGGAAGTACGTTTTCTAGGGGTTGAATTTTTACCATAATTTGATTATCAAACCTGTGCAACAACATTGTTTCCTGCATTTGTGGAAATGAGGCATTGCAGCTCTTGATATTTATGCTCTGAAGTCCTTAATTTGAAGGTAACATGTTTCCTGTTTCATCAAAGAAAACTTGTAAGTTCAAGAACATGGTGGCAGGTTTGTGGCTTTGGCTTCCGTGGCTATCACTCTTGCTCTCATCACATTTAACCTTGCTTCCAACCATTAGCTTCTGTCACCGACTTGCATCATCGTTGACCCAAACTCAGATTACTAGAAGTAACTTTGAAACAAACACAGTATCTCTGCTTTGCCATGCTCTACAAATAAACCCTTTGAGCCTTAGCATATTCATGAGTTCCCAGACTCATCTGTTTATAAAACTTTATACATGTCTTATTTCGGCTTACAATCATGTCTCTTTCATATGTTGGCTTTTTGTCTTGCTTTGTGCAATTGAAGAAGCTAGTAGCCAGTTTTAAAATCTTTTCTCACTTGTTATGACACGGCCTTGACTCAAAGACGTGAGAAAAATGATAATAATTTTTATTTGATGATCAAGATACCAAAAATCAAAAATAAAAAAATAAAAAGAAAAGGAAAAAACAATAGGCATTTTTTTTTTTCGAAACGACTGAAGAAAACTTATTTGGGTGTGGTAGCCAATTCCAGCAATCATGACATGCATTTTGAATTAAACAACCTGATCTACCCATACTAATTATTACAACTCTTGTTCACTTATTGAGTTTGAAATGGAATCAATCTTGAATATGCTTCCTCTAGATCACAATCCTTCTTCGGCTAGTGACACCTCAATGGGTTTTTGCCAACGCCTATCTCATTTTTATTTTTTTTTCAGCTCACTGTCGCCTTATGGTACCCCAAAGGGTTTTCACCAATAAGACTCTCTCATTTTTACTCATTCATTTTTTTATTTTTTCGAAAATAATGCTCAACATACGAAACATCATACACCCATAACATGTTTAGCCTTGACATTCTCAAAGATCGATCTGAAGGTCTTTCTTTGGTTGTAACTTGACTTTTGGAAAAAGGTTAGAAAGAAAGGGAGGCATGAGGCTAAAATTTTTACATAATATTAAGTAAAACATACAACTTTTGGAATCGACTCTTTTAAGGAAATAAACTTTGCCCCAGTTTTATTTCATTGTGGGTAATTTAAATTTTCTTTTGGTTGGACCGAACCCCAGAGTAGGGCTGCCTACGTATCTTCTCATAGCAAGAATCAGGTCGAACGTAGTTCAAACAACTTGTTCTTCTGCTTGATTTTCTTTCTCTCTATTTTTTTCTTGACTTTTCTCTCTTTTTGTTCTTCTTTTTTTTTTAGAGAGAGGGAGAGATTTTTCCCGACTTCATTTTTTCTTGATACTTTTCTGACTATTCTTTTTCTTGACACTTTTTTTTTTTAATTTTTTTTTCACTCTATTTTGATTCCAAAAGAGGGATATAAAAGAAATAAAACAAAAGATCAAAAGGGATAACAAAGGATGACACAACATTTGGAGAGCAGAATGAAATGCCTTCGTCATATCAATCCTTGAAAATGCAAGTACATAACATGCAATATGAAAGTGGAAAATGAAGAACATATGTGACACTTTAACAACACTAACTTTAACTGAGTATGTATGCCACTTCTTCTTTTACACTTGCTCAACATACTATTCCACCTTTGTAGTACATTCCTCACATCGAATGATCCAAGCTTTCGTGGAGCTGATTATCTTTCTGTTTCTCTTGAATAAGGATCTCGTATCCATTATTTGACCTAATTGAGACATGTCTTTCAATTGATGACCAAGTTATTCTCGTAATTCTCAAAATAATTGCCTTAATTTTCATAAAAGGCTTTAATTGCCTTAATTGCCTTATTCAATTCTTTATCATTTTAATCTCTAAATTTTTCATTACATAATTTTTTAAATTATTTTGTCTATTTAATTGGGAGTGTTACATAAACGCTAACATATAATTTTAAAAATAATTCTAAAATAACATGTACAAAATGACGTGGGATAGAGTTAAAAGATTTCAGAAACCTTACATCTTCTCATTCACCCATTATTTATGTAGGCACCCATTTTTTTTTTTTCTTTTTTTACTATTTTTTTTTATTTTCACTTAATTGTTCGAGTTTTCTTATTGTTTTTGTTGGATTTCCAAGCTATCGAATTAAGTTTTCAATTTATAGTCATGATTATTTGTTGTTCAAGGTTTGTTGCTGCTTTTTGTTTGAGTATTTGTGTCGTTTTTTGATTTTAAAATTGCTGATTAACATTGATTTTGTTGAAATATTTCGAAGGTTTTTCTTTGTTTCGCGTAGTGTAAGATGCTCTGTAGTGGTGCTATGCTTGTATTCAATTCAATGGCATAAAGTTCACAATAGTAAAAAAAATTTGTCAAAATTAAAATTGAAGGAAAAAATAACATGAAAATGCACAAAAAAGAAATGTATAAGGACTGGAAAAAAAATTAATGGAGAAGAAATTTCAAGAGAGAAGATCGAAAAAAGAGGTAAGAAAAAGCTTAATATTATTCAACAGTGGTGTTAGATGTAAATGGGAAAGAAGATGATTGAGCCCTTTTTATAAGGTCTCACGCTTCAAAAATATTTGTAGCATCCGCTCCTTGGTTGTTTATACCACATAGGAGGCCTAAATCATAAAAAGAGATTTAAACTGTTGTGTTTTGAATGGTACAGGAGTCAGATGACAAAAAATTAAGTAGAAGTATTCATAATACAAATTCAGATAAGTACAAAGTAAAGTAATTATTGTGACTAAAATAAAAAGAAGAGTAAAGACAGTATTTTGCACGATTCAATAATAAAGACTTTTAGCAATAATAAATGCATATATTTTAAAAAAAAAAATGTTTCAGTTTGAAGCAAGTTAGATTAATTTGAGTGATAAAAATAAATAAGTTTATGTAGACTAAAATAAAATATCTATATCATTCTTATTGTCCTTTATACAAGAACTGAATGAGTGATTCTCAAAGTGAGTTTAATATCGAGGAATTTTCAAAAATGATTATAACTCGGGTCTACAGAAATGTATAGATGTAATTTCGATATTTATCATTCATATCAAGAGTGTTGTAAGAAGATATTCATCGTAAAACCTCCACTTTAATAATCAAAAACAAGAGAAAGAAGTTGAATATGGTTAGAAAAAAATTATGCTTTTTTTCCGATTATGACTCATCACAAGAAAAAAACAAATAAAGAAAAATATCAGCTCTACGAATAAGACATAAACGTGAAGAGATTGCCCATCGTTGTTTTCATATCTAATATGCCATGTATGTATAAGACAAATTTGAAATTGATATTGTATTGATTGTACCTCTGATTTTTAATTTTATAGGAGTTAAAAGGATAAAAATTATACCTTATTAACAATATTTAAGTTTTCTATTTTGATGCCAACACCATTGAAATTGTGAGTTTCATACCTAAATTGTATCTCAATGATTAGAACACACTTTAATGCTAGAAGTTTAGTTTATTGAATCAAATATCCATAAACAAAGGATAAAAAAAGAAAGGAAAAAATGAATCAAATTAAATATTCTTCTTATGACATTGTTATGGCAAAACCATATACCCTTTTCATCAACTTCGATATGACATACTTTTGTTTTTAGTCTATTACAAAATAAATTTTTGTACATTTATTATTCAATTTAATTCTAACATCACATTTTTACCGTTTGGAACCTTAAAATGCAAAATCCATATTATTTGTTTTGTGTGATTTTGCTTACCCTTGAACAATTAAATTCAACAAGCTTAATCATAGAAGTGTTGTTTTTTGGGTACAATATGTATATTAATCCATAAGAACTTCAACACAAGTTCAAATAACTTATGAACTATCAAAACGAAGTTTCAAGAACTTCAAACATAAGTTCAAATAATTTATTAACTATCAAAATGAAGTTCAAAGTATTTTCTGAATTTTTTTTTTTAGTAAAATAGTGATGTATGTAATCAACTTCAACTCTTCAAGCAATATCAGCTACTTTAAACATATAGTAATAGCGTTCATCAAACCATACTTGGATTTCTTTTCTTTTTTTAACCATACTTGGATTTAACTATCACAATGTGTTAAATGACTCTCCTCTCCCGTATGTTATATTGGGTATAATTTCTCTTTATTTATAAATCCGATTTAAAATTTGGATATTCGCTAACGGGAACAAAGTATGACTCCTATGTTGATTTTATTAAAGTGAACTTTTTGACAGATCACTCAACATAATCTCATGCCAGCCTTAGTCTTCGCAATCAATTTACTGCAGTAATGGACTGGTACGAACACTAATTTAATGCGCTATATCTACAAACTCCATTTTTGAACCGATAAACTTTGAAGTTGACAATCTTTTGAAGATAAAATACACATGACATATCATGCAATTAGATTAGATATCAAGCCAAAAGATACTAAAGCGGGCACAAGAGGAAAGATGTTTGTATGTTATATGAATAAACTTTCAGTTTTAAGTTTATAATTATAAACTAAAAAATACAAAAAAGGAACCCACATTTCACTATCATTATTTTTTTTTCCTCCATCTCCGATTGTTGTATAAAATAATAGTCATATACTTTTTTTGTCACAGTTTACGTAGCATATTTTCATTATGCATGTAATGACACTTCTCTATATAAAATAAAGATGAAAGGAGTAATTTCAATTATGTAGTTTTCAGATGATCACTCCACTTTAATAAATCGAATAACTAATTTGTGATCACATACATACAGTGAGTGATTCAAAAAGCTAAGGGGAGATCATAGCAGCCACCAATCTTCAAGATGTTAAGTACAGAAATACATGCCATCTGAATCGAATGAAACATGAGGATTTTTTGAGAAATAAAGTCGAACATGTGAAACTATTGCTGAAGAGATTGCCTATATTGTTTGTGTTAAGACTTAAAAGCCCCCACCCACCCCCAGGATTTACAATGTATAAAAGCCCCCACCCACCCCTAGGATTTACAATGTATAAAAGCCCCCACCCACCCCTAGGATTTACAATGTATTTCATAGCCTAAATTTCTTTTGCTCTTTGAGATTCCTATTATGAGATGTATAGCAAGCTGGGTACGTATAGCTAGCCATTGGATTGTAATGAAGCACTTTGGTGATTAATAAAAAGTTTGCTACCAAAAAATATTATTTTAATTAATATGCGAAATCCACGCTTATTAGAATTATAGAATACATAGTTATACATTTTGCATCCACACATATTGGTGGACGTGATCGAAACATCAAGGATAAGGGCATACAATACAATGAAAATCCAACACGAAAGGATCGATGAATGCTATTGAAGATTTGAAAGCAATTTGCCAATGATCCCAGAACCCAGCTGGAAATCGTCCTTTTATTTTGGCATGATTGATTTGTTTTTGTGAATGTTAAAATGACGTTACCCGCGGTTTTTCATTCCATTTTAGTTGGTCACTTTTTATTTTACACAATACTTAAGAAATTATAAAACAGCCAACTAAAATACAACGGATGAGGAGTTATGCATGTTTTAAAAATACTTAATATAGTATCATATTATATTTTCTTGTTTCTCAAAATTTATGTTATGAACTTACTTGTGGAAGTAAAATAAAATGTAGTAGTCCAACATATTACTACTATCTAGAAGTGCGAGTAAGCAAGCACACAACTTATGATTGTCATGTGTGCTTTATGGAATTATGAGTGATTTTAGGGGTATTTTAGGAATGTTTTATTTTTGGGTGCTTAAGTTGTTGCATCTAAATGTTTTAGGCATGTGTACATTTTATTTTATTTTTAGATTTTCCATCTGATATTCGGTGCTTGTATTAGAGTCCCGACTAATTCGAATCGCACGTTGCATGACTTATTAAGGTGACAGCGCTCCCAATAAAGAATTCTCCATACTCAAGGTCAAACCCTCGACCTCTGATTAAAGGTGGAGCAGCTTCATCCACCGCACCACACCCCATGTTGATATGTGTACATTTTCGATATTAGACAAAATGTCCGGCCTAAATTTAGTTTATTACTACTTTTTTTCATTATTTTAATTCAATAATATATGTGGAACCCACTTTTACATTGTGGCTGATCATCTTTTTCCCCTTTTGTGGTTCACTTCCATGATTCATATAACAATAACATACTCAGTATATTTTTATTAAATGCAAATTAATTATTAATAATTAAAAATATTTTAAATTATATAAATATTTACTTAAATTTTTTAGATTTTACCTAAATCACTTAAATTAAAATTAAAAAATAACATATATAGAACTTGGCCTGATATGAATTCCTATATCTAGTACGTTAAGGAAGTCTAATAATATCAAGTTACGCATTTTTTTTTTTAAACCCTTGTTGGATTATTTTTTTGACCAGCTACAGCTAGTAACTGACAGAATATTTAAATCAGCTGAGGTGATGTGCATGCTTTTGTTTGAATATGACTTATTATAGGAAAGGAACAAATAAAAAGAAATTGTAGCTCTACGAACAAAATAATAGAGGAGAAAAATCGATCGCCGTCATTTTCACATATAATAATGTCAGCTATAAAACAAATGTGTTGTCCCTTCAAACTGTATGTTTGATTCCTTAATATTTTTTATATAATGAAGGTCACATGATATATATTTAATTTTTAAAAATATGTACTTATTTGAATTTATTATGAATATTTTTACTTAATTTTTTATTATTTTGATTTTTAAAATTTTCATAACATAATATTTAAATCATTTTGACTATTTAATTGAGCATGTAGAATAAATGCTAGCATGTCATTTTAAAAATAATTTTAAAATAACATGTAAAAAATGATGCGAGATAGAGTTGAAAGATTTCAAAATTTTTACACCTTCTCATTTACCCATTATTCATGTAGGCACCCAATTTTTTCCTTTATTATTATTATTATTTTTTATTTTCACTAAATTGTTCGAGTTTTCTTATTGTTTTTATTTGATTTCCAAGCTATCGAATTAAGTTTTTCAATTTATAATCATAATTATTTGTTGTTCATGGTTATTGTTGCTTTTTGTTTGAGTATTTGTGTCGTTCATTGATTTTAAGATTGTTGATTAACATTGATTTTGTGGAAATATTTCACAACAGTGTGGTAAGAAGATATACATTGTAAAACCTCCAATTTATTAATCAAAAACAAGAGAAAGAAGTTGAATATGGTTAGTAAAAAATTAAAAAAAAATTCAGATAACAACTCATCATAAGAAAGAAACAAATAAAAAGAAATATTAGCTCTACGAATAAAATATAAAAGTGAAGAAAATGCCCATCGTTATTTTCATATCTAAAATGCCATCTATGTATAAGACAAATTTGAAATCGACGTTATATTGATTGTATCTCTGATTTTTTAATTTTATATAAGAGTTAAAGGATCAAAAATATACCTAACTAACTATATTTAAGTTTTCTATTTTAATGCCTGAATTATTAAAATTGTGAGTTTCATATCTAAATAATCACTCAATGGTTGAAAACATTTAAACGCTAGAAGTTTAGTTTATAGAATCAAATATTTTTAAGCAAAGGAGGGAAAAAATCAAAAGAAAAAAATTAATCAAATTAAATATTCTTTTTATAACATTGTTATGGTAAAATCATATACACTTTTAATCAACTTCGATGTGACATACTTTTGTTTTTAGTCTATTAAAAAATAAATCTTTGTATATTTATCATTCAATTTAATTCTAACATCACATTGTACCGTTTGAAACCGTAAAATGCAAAATCCATATTATTTGTTTTGTACGATTTTGCTTACCCTTGAACAATTAAATTCAATAAGCTTAATTGTAGGAGTGTTGTTTTCTGGATACAATATGTATATTAATCCACAAAAACTTCAAACACAAGTTCAAATAATTTATAAATTATCAAAATGAAGTTTCAACAATTTCAAATACAAGTTCAAATAATTTATGAACTATCAAAATAAGATTCCAACTACTTTCTCGAAAAAACACTAAAATAGTGATGTATGTAATCAACTTCAAGCAATATCAGGTACTTTAAACATATAATAATGTTCATCAAATCCTACGTTGTTTTAAGTTTAACTATCACAATGTGTTAAATGAGTCTCCACTCTCCCGTTTGTTATATTGGGTATATTTTTCCTTTATTTCTAAACTAAAAATTACATAAATACACAACTTATGTTTTCAATATAACAAAAAATTCCAACTCCCTAAACATATTACAAAAATCCCACATATACATAGAATGCTATGTCTATGTCGGCTATGTTATGTATATTAATAGGGAGAGAGAGTAAAGTAATTAAAAAAATGGGAGAGAGTGTAATTACTTTTAAAAGGTTGGTATTTATGTTATTTATATTTTTTATAAATCTCGTTTAAAATTTGAATATTCGTTAACGGGCACAAAGTATGACTCCTATGTCAATTTTGTCACATCCCTTTTTTCGCCCGGAAGGATCGAGGTCGAAGGATTTTTCCAATTAAAGTGATAGTATTGAGTAGGGATTATTTTATTTACAGAGTCGCCACTTAGAATTGCGTTTTGGTGTTCCAAGTCACCTTTTTGAATCCCTAGTCAAAAGAAAATGACTCTTTATTATGGTCTGCGAAAACAAAAGATCGGGTAAGGAATTCTATTGACCAAGGGGAAGGTGTGAGGCACCCCTCGAGTCCCGTGGTTCTAGCACGGTCGCTTTTATTTACTTATCTTGATTTAAATCATTTGTTAAATTATGTTAACGCCTATTTCACTCATTTTTATTGATACCGAAAATTTGTCTTATTAAAATAAATCAATGAAAGTTAATTTTTTAGAAAAATGTTTGACAAGGTGCATTACTGCATTTATGAAAATGTTTTCAGAAAGATGCGTATGCTGCATTCTTAATCGAGATTAATATTTTAAACATGCCCAAAATTTGTTCAATACTAAAGGCATTAATTTGCTATTCATAACAACAATTTAAAAAAATAAAAAAAATAAAAAATGCTATTTTAACTTTAACAATAAAATTGTATATAATTCATTTAAAAGGATAAATAATTTAATTATGTTAAGAAAAATAAAAATAATATATTATTTTGACTTCTTTTTTTAATATATTAAGATTATTTTGATTTCAAACAAAAGACAATAATCATTATTAAATTTAAGTAGTTCTTACGGAATTTTTTTTTATCTTTAAAATAAAGAAATGCAAACACTAATTTTTTAGTCATCATACATATACTACTTAATGATAGATAATTCTATCTATTCTTATTAGTGTTCTAGAATAATTTTCATTTTTCTTTTTTTAATAATTAATTAATTTTAATAATAAAATAATTAAGACTTAGTAAGCAAATAAATAAAATAATATAATATTAATAAAAATACAAAGATCCATATCTATGTTATATTAACCTTGATTTGCCAAAGAATAAAATATATATATATATACGGCATTCAACACACCTGTATAATACAATTACCAAATTCCATTTTTTCCTTCAGAAATAACAATGCCAAAATTTTATTATAATTTCTCAAATTTTTTTTTTTAAAGTTAATACAAAATCAGATCTCAATAACTACGTCTAATCAGAAGATTTCACCGGACTAACAACAAAATCCGGTTGAAGAGATCGATTTTGGATGATGGTTTAATGGATTTTCACCGGCCATGGTTGACCGTTTTTTTTTTGGGGGGGAAATCCGACGATGAATGACTGGTTCCGGCTGGGTTCGCCAGTATTAATAGCACAGATCCGGTGAGGGATCGGCCGTAGAGGGAAGCGGTGTGGCGGGTTTCGCCGGTGGTGGATCTGATAGCGACGGGAAAGGGGAAATGGAGGCACCGGTAGTGGGGAAGAGTAAAGGGGAGGGGAGATGGCGAAGACAGATGGTGGTTGGCCGGCTGGAGTAATATTTTCGACGAAGGCAAGGATGGTTCCATCGGGGAACGTTTTAGTGGCTGTTTCTTACGAGTTCCGACGAACTCCTCGTAAAAAAAAATTCATAAATTACTAATTTTTCTCCTACCTTGTTCAACTTTCAGTTTTCTATTATATTTTTTTTTAAACTGATTTTTACGTATGTTATGTACAGTTTTGTATATATATCAGTATATAAGTATGTATGTGTAGACACCTAATTTTGTACCTCCCGAAGTCTAATTTTATTCATTTTTAGTTCACCTTACCATGTGTCCAACCCCATGTAATTATATCCCACAAAAAAACAAAAATAAACAAAAAAAAATACATCTAACTAATTTATCTTATCCTAACAACCTACCCAATCAAAAGCTTCCACCTACCCTAACTACCCATATGATCCCCCCCTCCTTTTTCTTGTCCACAAAGAAAGAATATATGGGGGACCCATCAAAATTCCCACATCATAACAAATCCATGCCCATTATAAAAGAAAAATTCTAAGAGGAAAAAGGGGCTGATTCTTTGATCATCATCTTCTCCACAATAACAAGAATCACCAAATAATCTTCCTCACAAGAACAAGAACAACAACGAAAAAAAAATAAAAAATAAAAATAAAGTAACCGGTGAACAGTGACCGATGAACAGTACCGGTGAACAGTGACGGCGTGAAAAGTGACGGTGAACGGGACATTATTTGTCGAGTTGGATTGTTGGTGTTAAGGTTCGGCTCGAGGTTTCCGGGTGCGGACTCTCTTTATTCGAATAACATGGAGTTTGAAAGCTTCAAATTTAAGGTCCAATTCTTTCTTCTCTTTTATTTAATTCTTATGTGATTGTGATTGCGTGTGATTCGATACCGTGGTTTGTTTGTTGATGTGAATTGTTGGTGACATTTGGGTGTGTGATGTGCTAAGCATGATTGGTGAATTTTCGTTATTCTCGATTGGTGGATTGTGTATTGAAATGGGTTAATCACGTGGTTAAAAGTGAATTAAGGTGGGGATTAAAAATGGAGAAAAATGAATATTGATTAATTTTGATGTATTGATAATGTTAAACATAATAGAATTGTGATATGTTGAACTTGGTAGGCAAACGTAGACCAGTTAGGCAAATTTAGGAATAACGATTTATTGGAGTGTTTGAATATGTGCGTGAATGGTACTTTCTACTTTATTGCACGAAAAGTTTAAATTGTACTCATTTGGCCGGGGAATACCCCGAAGGATTTGTATTGATTTATCCGGGGAATGCCCTGAAGTAGCATGTACGCAAAGGAGGCTCGTGATTAAGGCCCGGAACGTCGGGTGGAGTTTAGTTTAGGATTAGTTTAGAATAGAATAGGTTTTATATTTCAGCACCTCTTTTATTTTGGATTGTATAATTTGGACTGAACATTATTTTTGTTTGTTTTGAATTTTGTGTGATTTATTTGTTTGCTTGTTTTGTGTGTTTATATGATTTGTACATTTGTAATGTCAAATTAGCCGATACGCTCCACCAAGCGACCGTGGTCGAACCACGGGATCGAGGGGTGCCTAACACCTTCCCCTCGGTCAACAAAATTTCTTAGCCGGAATCTCTGTTCGTAAATCGGTTTAAAGAGTCAAATGGTTTCGAAAAGGATTTTCCAATGGTGACTTGGCACACCAGATTATGCCAAGTGGCGACTCTGATTTTGAATGTAAAAACAATCTTTTTTCGGAACCAATCTTCATTTTGTCACTTTAATAAAAAACCCTTTCAAACCTTAAAATACATATTTTTTTTGGAGTCGAAAAAAGGGGTGTGACAGCTCTGGCGACTCTGCTGGGGACTATTTCAGAATTCGAGCTTATTGTTGGAGTCGTATCGGCTTTGTTTGGCATTATGAGTGTATAAGCGTTGTTTGTGATTTTGTTTGTGTTATTGTTTTCACTTTTGTGCGTTTTTCGTGCTCTTTGTTTATAGTATTTATCCTATGTGTTACCGCTTTTATATCTGTAATCATGTGTCTACCCCCAGGCCTTCTTTCTGCAACAAGTCTGTAGTACACGTGTTGTACACGACCTCTAGTTGAGTCACCTTTATTTTAGGGGGGAGCCGTCGGTGTTATGGAGTAGGTGGAAAGCAAAGCAGCCACTATCGACCATACGCTCCCCCGAACAGCCTTGTTAGTGAACCACAACGTAGGTCAGCCTTTAGGCCATGCTTATGTGCATCATACTGAGACCTAATGGGGCCCACATGGCCCTTTGTAGGAGACTCACCTCTAAAGCATCCCTACGTGCTAACTGTTGCATTTTTCAAGGTAATGTGGTCATTTCACGGACTAATTTGAAAAAAAAAAATTGTTCGGAGTAAGGTGCGTAGGCAAGAACTGTTGAAAAAAAATAGAGAAAAAAAAAGTGAAGTGAGTCGAAAAGAAGAAAAAAAAAAGTGTCGTAGCTTTTAGTGTTTTTTATGGCTTTTGTTCTTTACAATAAAAAATAAATAAATATATTTTTACCTTTTGCACTCATTTCTCAAAAAATGAAAATATCAAAAACATTTTTCCTTTGTCTCGTTTAGCATGCATTCACAATTCGAAAACTTCAAAAAGATTTTTCATTCATAGGAGTTTTTATAAAAGAAAAATTCAAAAATTGTAGGAGTTTTGTACATTTCACGAAAATACCAAAAGATTTTTTTTTTCTTCATAGTTGTTGGTGTCATTTTTAGCTGAAGTGTCTAATTAAAAATCCAAAAAAAAAAAGATTTTATTTGTTTGTCTTTGGTTGTGTCTCTTAAGGTAGGGTGCAATCCGTTTTTTAATCATTAATTGTCCAACCTGGACGAACTATACACCCTTGATTCTCCTCTCTCGGGAGTGAGATACGTAGGCAACCTATTGTGGGTTCGGGGATCTTATTTGAAAAATCCAAAAATATTTCTTCACTCTCCATTTAGAGTAGGCGTTTCATATACATCTTTTAAAGAAAACTACAAAAAAAAAAAATCCTTTAATAGGTTCAAGTTTCATTTTCACATGAAATTCAAAAATCTAAAACCCAAAAAGATTTTTTCTTTGGTAATTACAGGTTTCATTTTGTATAGAGATTTAAACCTAAAAAGAAAAAAAAAAGATTTTCGTCAATTCTTTTGACACTTTGTTTCAAGAAAGAAAAAAGAGTTTAATTGGCCATTTTGGCAAAACTTCACGAACTACGCACACCTGATTCTCATCTCTCGAGGGTGAGATACGTAGGCGCCCTTCTTGGGTTCGGTGATCTTTTCAAGAAAAAAAAAGAGGTTTTGAAAAACTGTTGAACTCTAACCATTTGTTATCTCTTGTCCAGTTAGTTTAAGGTTGTTGGTTTGTGGCATTCTGGCTGGTCCTCCATATTGCTCCAAGTCACAGAGGAAGTTATGGCCAACAAGGATACCGAGTTAGTTGTCACTAATCAAATAGGGAGTTTGGGGAATGAGAATTTAGGAGATAATGAAGAGATTCGGAAATTAAGGCGGCAAATAATAGAAATGCATCGAGCTTGGGCTAATGGGTTGCCGCCTCCTCCAGTTCCCACGGATAATCTGGAATATCTTTCTAGCTTGCCTCCCGTGTCACATGCACAATTTCCCATTTTTGTTGATATGGCACAGCATGCATCAGGATCGACTCCGGGGCAGCAATATCCAACCACTTCTAATGTTCATTTCCTCACTCCCCAATCCAAGGCTACGACATACTCGGCTCCAGCTGTTGTTCATGCTTTTGCGGTGCCACCCCCACCTCCTACTTTTGATGTTCATCCACAAGTTGTGCCTCCCTACTCTACAAGAGAGCCTGCATTGAATATTTTTAGTGATCAACATTATGCTCTCGAGCCTACATTTAAGTCGACTGGTCCTTACGATTGCCCTCAACCGCCTGAATTTCCTCCTAACACTGAGGAGTTTGTTATGACAGAAGAACAAGAGGAAATAGCCAGAAAATTGAGAAGTTTGGAACTGACTATGAAGAACTTGCAAGGACTTGGGGGTACAAAAGTGTCTCATATAAAGATCTGTGCATGTTTCCTGGTGTACATCTTCCTCTTGGTTTTAAAATGCCGAAGTTTGAGAAGTATGATGGACATGTCGATCCTGTAGCACATTTGAGACGATATTGCAACCAGCTAAGGGGCGCTGGAGGGAAGGAAGAATTACTCATGGCATATTTCGGTGAGAGTCTTTCAGGTCTAGCTTCAGAATGGTTTGTTGACCAAGACATTGACAGATGGATTAGTTGGGATGACCTAGCTAACAAATTTGTGCAACAATTTCAATACAATGTGGAGTTGATCCCTGACGAAAAATCCCTAACTAGTATAACAAAGAAAAATACTGAGAGTTTCAGAGAGTATGCAATTAGATGGCGCGAACAAGCTGCTAGAGTAAAACCGCCAATGAAAGAAAGACAAATAGTGGAGGTGTTTATTCAAGAACAGGACGAAACATATTATCAACACTTGCTACCTGCATTAGGCAAGCCGTTAATTGAGGTCCTTAAAATGGGGGAGATGATAGAAGAGGGAATTAAGACTGGTCGCATTGTGAGTTTTGCAACATTGAAAGCGACTACTCAAGCAATTCAAAAGGGTTCAGGAAGTGTTGGGGAGGAAAAGAATGAGGAAGATGCATCTGCAATTATAGTTGGACAATAAGAAAGGTCAAGAACACCACGTCGTCGTCGATCTCAAGCTCAAGCTCAAGTTTATGCCCAGGCTCCACATAATCACTCCCAAAATCCATTGTACTCTGTTCCTCCATATCCATATCTAGTGTATAATGCTCAACCACATGATCAACCCTCATCCTTCCCACAATGGCATACCCCAACGCCCCAAAGTCATCTTCTAACTCCACAAACATACCAAAACCCTTCTAAGCCAGATTCTCTATCCAAGCCAAACAATGAAATGAGGCAGAAGTCGAGAGATAGCTTCACACCAATTGGAGAGTCATATGCCAGTTTATTTTAGAGATTGGTACAGGAAGGAATGATCACTCCTCCCCTTGGGCACACCCTTAATCGGCATTCAAGAAATTTTGATCCTAACGCACGATGTGCGTATCATTCTGAGGCTCAGGGTTATAGTATTGAAGATTGTCGAGATTTGAAAAGAGAAATTGAAAAGATGATTCATGATGGATCAATTATGGTGCAGAATATTGATAGTGAAGGAAACTCTAGTCATGCTGATATGCAAACCAGTGGCTAAGATGTCAGGCTGAGCAATGGAGAAGTCACCCCTCTCCTTACCATGAAGGGGTTTGGAAGCTTGTTTTGTTTTATTTTCTGTTCTCCGAATTATTTCAGGGTTGTAGTTCGGGATCTATCTTGTTTTGTCCTTTTGTTATTTATGTCCAAACTCTTCTATCTTTTGTTTCGACTAAATGAAGTGTCTCATTTTCCTTTGTCTTTAAATATGTGTTGTTTGTTTGTTTTCTTTACATAGTACATTTTGTGTTGACTCTAGTGATATGACATGCTAGTAAAATTTTCAGCCAGATCTTAAAATCCAGTTTAAGCATGAACATTGAATCAGAGGGTTAAAGTTAGAAAAATAGAGCATATGAGAAAATAGATAGAGTGCTGAGACATTTGGTGACAAGTTAAGGCAATTATTTTGAGAATCACAAGAACAACTTGGTCATCGATCGAAAGGCAAGTCCCAATTAGGTCAAATAATGGATGTGTGATCGCTATATCAAGAGAAACAGAAAGAAAATCAGCTTCACAAAATCATGAGTCATTCAACGTGAGGAATGTGCAACAAAAATGGAGTTGTATGCCATATAAACGCAGAAGAAATAGTGATGCACAGACTCAGTCAAAGTTAATGTTGTAAAAGATGTCAAAAGATCTTTATCTTTCACTTTCATATTGCATGATATGTACTTGCATTTTCAAAGATTGATATGACGAAGGTATTTCATTCTGCCATCCAAACATCGTGTCATCCTTTGTATACCCCCATTTGAGCTTTAGTCTTATTTTCTTTCATACACCTCTTTTGGAATCAATATAGTCAGCAAAGCTTGAAAGAACAATGTCGAGCAAAACAATAGTCAGAAAAGTTCAAAAAAAAAAGAGGAGAGAAAAAATGTGTCAAAAAAAAGAAAGAAAAAAGAGTGTGAAGAAAAATAGAGTCAGAAAAATCCCCAAAAGAAAAAAAAAGAAATCAGAATCAAGCAAAATAAACTGCCAGAACTACGCATGACCTGATTCTCCTCTCTCGAGGGTGAGATGCGTAGGCTGCCCTACTTAGGGCTCGGTCCAACCAAATAAACAATTTAGTGTCACCCAGTCGAAAGAAACTGGGGCATGAGTTAATCCTCATTGTTTGAGTCAATTCCAAAAGTTGTAAGTCCCACCCTACTTCAAGTGTCGATTGGGCCTTATGCCATCTTTTCTTTCTAACCCTATTCAAAAGCCAAGCTACAACCAAAGAAAAACCTTCAGATCAATCTTTGAGAATATTAAGGCTAAGCATGCAAGGGATTTGATGATGCATTTGGGAACTATTTGTCTTCCTCAGCATAGGGAATCAAGAGAGAAATAATAATGAGAGAGTCTTATTGGTGAAAACCCTTACGAGCATCATAAGGCGATGGTAAGTTGAGAGAAATAAAAATGAAAGAGTCTTATTGGTGAAAACCCTCACGGGCACCATAAGACGATAGTGAGCCGAGAGAAAATGAAAGAAGCTTGTTGGCTAAAACCCTTCAAGGCGCCACAAGCCGAATGGGGTCTTAAATGCAATTGACCTAAGAAAGCAACTCAGTTTCAAGGTCATTAACTCAACAACAATGAGTAGAAAGTTTGGATGAAAAGATCAAGCTGCTTAATCCAAAATGCATGGCATAATCATTAGTGTTGACTGTCATTTTTAGATGAATTTTTCGTTTCTTTGTTTTAAAAAGGGATATTCATCGTCTTTTCTTTCTTCTCTTTATTTTAATTTTATCTTTCTTAAGTCAGTTATCAAAACAAAAATTGTCATTCTTTTTTTTGTTTCTTATCTTTGAGTCAAGTCCGTGTCAAAACAAGTGAGAAAAGATTTCAAAACTGTCTACCAGCTTCTTTAATTGCACAAAGCAAGAAAAAGCTACCACATGAAAGAGACATGATTGTGAGCCCAAAAAAGGCATGCAAAAAGTTTTGTCAACAGAGAAATCGGGGAAGTCATGAAAATACCAAGGTTCAAAGGGTTTATTTGAGAAACACGACAAAGCAAAAATACTGTGTTTGTTTCAGAGTCACTCTTAATAAGCTGAGTTTGAGTCAATGATACAACAAGTCAATGACATATGCTAATGGTTGGAAGCAAAGCTAAATGTGACGGGGGCAGGAGCAATTGCCTCAAAAGCCAAAGCCACAAACTAGCCACCATGTTTTTTTAAACTCACAAATTTTCTTTGTATGTAATAGGAATACATGTTGCATTCAGATCAAGGATTTCAGAGCCTAAACATCAAAGGCCGTAATTTCTCACCTCAACAAATGCAAGAGGCAAGGTTGCTGCACAGGTTTGTAATTCAAGCAGCTTTGGTAAGGAGAAACACTTCATTGTTTTGATAATTCAAAACAACATTGGTAAGGAAACGCACTTCCTTGATTGGGTAATTCAAATTTTTCTTCTTAGGTAATGCATTTCCCTTTTGACCCCTAGAAGACGTACCTTTTAGTCGAGTCATTTCCCTTGATTCCTATAAGACGTACTTTTTAGTCGAGTCATCCCCTTTGATTCCTATAAGACGTACCTTTTAGTCGAGTCATCCCCTTTGATTCCTATAAGACGTACCTTTTAGTCGAGTCATCCCCTTTGAACCCTAGAAGACGTACCTTTTAGTCGAGTCATCCCATTTGATTCCTAGAAGACGTACCTTTTAGTCGAGTCATCCCCTTTGATTCCTATAAGACGTACCTTTTAGTCGAGTCATCCCTATTGATTCCCATAAGACGTACCTTTTAGTCGAGTCATCCCCGTTGATTCCTATAAGATGTACCTTTTAGTCGAGTCATCCCCTTTGACCCCTAGAAGACGTACCTTTTAGTCATCCCTTTTGATTCCTAGAAGACGTACCTTTTAGTCGAGTCATCCCCTTTGATTCCAATAAGACATACCTTTTAGTCGAGTCATCCCTATTGGTTCCTATAAGACGTAACTTTTAGTCGAGTCATCCCTGTTGATTCCTATAAGACGTACCTTTTAGTCGAGTCATCCCCTTTGACCCCTAGAAGACGAACCTTTTAGTCATCCCTTTTGATTCCTAGAAGACATACCTTTTAGTCGAGTCATCCCCTTTGATTCCAATTAGACATACCTTTTAGTCGAGTCATCCCTATTGGTTCCTATAAGACGTAACTTTTAGTCGAGTCATCCCCGTTGATTACTATAAGACGTACCTTTTAGTTGAGTCATTCCCCTTGGATTCCTATAAGACGTACCTTTTAGTCGATTCATCCCCTTTGATTTCTATAAGACGTACCTTTTAGTCGAGTCATCCCCTTTGATCCCTAGAAGACGTACCTTTTAGTCGAGTCATCCTCTTTGATTCCTAGAAGACGTACCTTTTAGTCGAGTCATCCCCTTTGATTCCTATAAGACGTACCTTTTAGTCGAGTCATCCCTATTGATTCCTTTAAGACGTACCTTTTAGTCGAGTCATCCCCGTTGATTCCTATAAGACGTACCTTTTAGTCGAGTCATTCCCCTTTGATTCATATAAGACGTACCTTTTAGTCGAGTCATCCCCGTTGATTCCTATAAGACGTACCTTTTAGTCGAGTCTTCCCCTATTATTCCTAGAAGACGTACCTTTTAGTCGAGTCATTCCCCTTGGATTCCTATAAGACGTACATTTTAGTCTAGTCATCTCCTTTGATTCCTATAAGACGTACCTTTTAGTCGAGTCATCCCCGTTGATTCCTATAAGACGTACCTTTTAGTCGAGTCATCCCCGTTGATTCCTATAAGACGTACCTTTTAGTCGATTCATCCCCTTTGATTCCTAGAAGACGCACCTTTTAGTCGAGTCATCCCCTTTGATTCCTATAAGACGTACCTTTTAGTCGAGTCATCCCCGTTGATTCCTATAACACGTACTTTTTTAGTCGAGTCATTCCCCTTGGATTTCTATAAGACGTACCTTTTAGTCGAGTCATCCCCTTTGATTCCTATAAGACGTACCTTTTAGTCGAGTCATCCCCGTTGATTCCTATAAGACGTACATTTTAGTCGAGTCATCCTCTTTGATTCCTAGAAGACGTACCTTTTAGTCGATTCATCCCCTTTGATTCCTATAAGACGTACCTTTTAGTCGAGTCATCTCCCTTGATTCCTATAAGATATACCTTTTAGTCGAGTCATCCCTTTTGATTCCTATAAGACGTACCTTTTAGTCGATTCATCCCCCTTGATTCCTAGAAAACGTACCTTTTAGTCGAGTCATTTCCCTTGATTCCTATAAGGCGTACCTTTTAGTCGAGTCATCCCCTTTGACCCCTATAAGACGTACCTTTTAGTCGAGTCATCCCCTATGATTCCTATAAGACGTACCTTTTAGTCGAGTCATCCCCTTTGATTCCTATAAGACGTACCTTTTAGTCGAGTCATTTCCCTTGATTCCTAGAAGACGTACCTTTTAGTCGAGTCATTTTCCTTGATTCCTAGAAGACGTACCTTTTAGTCGAGTCATCCCCCTGGATTCCTATAAGACGTACCTTTTAGTCGAGTCATTCCAATTAACTCATAGAAATTGCATTTCCTTATTTGGATAATTTTCTTTTCAGTTTTGATGTGATTTCAAGAGCATGCCCGAAGAACAGGGTGAAGAAATTGAAAGAATAGCAGCAAGTTGATGAAATAGCAAGTCAGAAGCCCGCCTACAGAACAGGGTGAAGAAATTGAAAGCATAGCAACAAGTTGATAAAAATAGCAAGTCAGGAGCCCGCCTGCAGAACAGGGTGTAGAAGTTGAAAGCATGGCGACAAGTTGATGAAATAGCAAGTCAGGAACCCGTCTGGAGAACAGGGTGAAGAAATTGAAAGCATAGCAACAAGTTGATGAAATAGCAAGTCAGGAGCCCGCCTGCAGAACAGGGTGAAGAAATTAAAAGCATAGCAACAAGTTGATAAAAATAGCAAGTCAGGAGCCCGCCTGCAGAACAGGGTGCAGAAGTTGAAAGCATGGCAACAAGTTGATGAAATAGCAAGTCAGGAACCCGCCTGGAGAACAGGGTGAAGAAATTGAAAGGCAAGCAACAAGTTAAAGAAATAGCAAGTCAGGAGCCCGCCTGAAGAATAGGGTGATGAAAGTCGAGTCAAGAACCAATAGAAGATGTATAGATAGGATTTTTGTAATTTCATTTATGTTTTAACTTGTAATTTTCATTTTTTTTATGTAATGACGGAGCCGCGGACCGGAACCTCGATGGAACCTCATTCGACTCTCCACCTCGGTATAGTCCATCTCCCTCCAAAAGTTGAGATACTTGTCACTTGATCCTCTCATAATATGAGTAGGTGGGATGTCTTAAGTCAAGACCCGGTTGTCCTTCTTTCTTCTGTTTCTTTCTTTGAATAATGGTCGGGTCAAAATTTGGTCTCGCTGTCTACTTCTTTGTCTGAAAACACTTTATGTTTACATTCAAAGGGGGCATGATGTAGACACCTAATTTTGTACCTCCCGAAGTCTAATTTTATTCATTTTTAGTTCACCTTACCATATGTCCAACCCCTTGTAATTATATCCCACAAAAATACAAAAATAAACAAAAAAAAATACCTCTAACTAATTTATCTTATCCTAACAACCTACCCTAACTACCCATATGATCCCTCCTCCTTTTTCTTGTCCACAAAGAAAGAATATATGGGGGACCCACCAAAATTCCCACATCATAACAAATCCATGCCCATTATAAAAGAAAAATTCTAAGAGGAAAAAGGGGCTGATTCTTTGATCATCATCTTCTCCACAATAACAAGAATCACCAAATAATCTTCCTCACAAGAACAAGAACAACAACGAAAAAAAAAAGAAACCGGTGAACAGTGACCGGTGAACAGTACAGTGAACAGTGACGGCGTGAAAAGTGACGGTGAACGGGTCATTATTTGTTGAGTTGGATTGTTGGTGTTAAGGTTCGGCTCGAGGTTTCCGAGTGCGGACTCTCTTTATTCGAATAACATTGAGTTTGAAAGCTTCAAATTTAAGGTCCAATTCTTTCTTCTCTTTTATTTAATTCTTATGTGATTGTGATTGCGTGTGATTCGATACCGTGGTTTGTTTGTTGTGAACTGTTGGTGACATTTGGGTGTGTGATGTGCTAAGCATGATTGGTGAATTTTCGTTATTCTCGATTGGTGGATTGTGTATTGAAATGGGTTAATCACGTGGTTAAAAATGAATTAAGGTGGAGATTAAAAATGGAGGAAAATGAATATTGATTAATTTTGATGTATTGATAATGTTAAACATGATAGAATTGTGATATGTTGAACTTGGTAGGCAAACGTAGGCCGGTTAGGTAAATTTAGGAATAACGATTTATTGGAGTGTTTGAATATGTGCGTGAATGGTACTTTCTACTTTATTGCATGAAAAGTTTAAATTGTACTCATTTGGCCGGGGAATGCCTCGAAGGATTTGTATTGATTTATCCGGGGAATGCCCTGAAGTAGCATGTACGCAAAGGAGGCTCGTGATCAAGGCCCGGAACGTCGGGTGGAGTTTAGTTTAGGATTAGTTTAGAATAGAATAGGTTTTATATTTCAGCACCTCTTTTATATACAAGCAATTTATAATCCTATGTTTATCGGTATTCCTAGAACTACTTGTCGGTCTGATATTTTTAGACTTCATTCACAATATTGTTTTTATTTATCAACATTGTTAAAAAATATTCAATGTAGATTGTCCCTAACTTCTGATCTTGGTCGTGCTGTAAATAAAAATGATTATTTAACCGTTACTTGTCATTGGATGGATAGTAATTTCGTGATGCAAAAATGTATTCTTGCTTTTTTATATGATGAAGATCGCAAACATACTGAACAATTTATTGCTGATTCTATTGTTAAAATTGTCGGATATTATGGTATCGAAAATAAAATTTTATGTATTGCTTTTGATAATGCTTCTAACAACAACACTGCCATAAAAAAATTAAAATCTACGCTATCTCCGCCCTTGCCTGAAATTTTTCATATTAAGTGTGCATGTCATATATATAATTTAATTGTAAAAGATGGTCTTGAGTTTTTTGAGTTTTATATTGAAAAAATTCGCCTTGTTGTTGGTTTTATTCAAGGAAATAATCGTAGATCGAGAATTAGAGAATTTAAAGTTAAATGTCAAGAAAATGGACTTACACCGATTTTGATGCCTGAGGAAATTGATACTAGATGGAATTCTACGTATGAATTTTTAAAAACTTGTTATAAATATAGAATTCCTATTACACTAGCTTTTAACCAACATTGCGGTTCATTTGCTGATTCTGCTGATTGCATGCTACATAATTCTGATTGGGTTGTAATTAATGATCTTGTTAAGTTTTTAGAAAATTTTTATGTAGCTACGGTTGAATTTTTCGGTGCTTATTATCCTACTGTTTGTAATATTTTGGCATATATAGCCGATATTTTTGGTTTGCTCAAAGAATATAAAAATAAAGCAGGTTATAAAGAAGCTGTTGGCACCATGTTTACGAAATTTAAAAAATATTTTTTCCCGATTCCCCCTATTTACTTGGTTGGTGCTATGCTAAATCCGTGCATGAAATATAATAATATGTGTCACTTTAGTACTCTTATTTATACTAACTTAGAAATAAATACTAACCATGATTCTGAACAAGTACAACCTGATTTGTGGACGGCTACGGCTGATGCAAAGGATTACATAGAAAAATTGTATAATCACTATGCTGATTTATTTGATTTAGTCGTACCTACAAATATCACTCCAACTGTCGCTCCTCATCCTCCCGAGGAGCCATCATCTTCTAAAAGGCCGACACATAGTATTTTTTCTGATTCATTTTATGATTTAAATTATTGGAACAGTGTTGATGAGAGAACTTACACATCAACTTATCGGGAAGAGCTGAAATATTATCTTCGGACGGCACCAGAGGATCGCAGACGACGGATCAACACGTTGGATTGGTGGAGGAGTAATGAAACACAATATCCTGTGCTTTCAAGATTAGCTAGAGATATCTTGAATGTTCCAATGTCAACCGTTGCATCAGAGAGCGCCTTTAGTCAGGGACGACAACAGCTTGGAGACAACCGACACTCATTGGGAAGCTTATGAGCTCGAATTGCCTTCAGATCCAGCCTCAGTTCATCTAGTCTTCCATGTTTCTTTGCTCAAGAAGTGCATTGGTGACCCAGAAGTTCTAGTCCCTATTCAAAGCATAGATGTTCAAAACAACCTCTCTTATGAGGAGATTCCAATCGAAATCCTGGACTATCAGACTCGTAGGTTGAGGAATAAAGAAGTCCCTCTTGTTAAAGTTCTTTGACAAAATCAGTCTGTCGAGAGGGACACTTGGGAAGCAGAAGTAGACATGCGTACCAAGTATCCTCACCTCTTCTCCGCCAACTCAAATCAAGCTCAAGGTAACAATTCTCCTTAAGCTTACTCAGTTTCAAGTTCGCTTTTCGTCACAACTTGGTATCAAGTACCATTGTATTTTAGTCATGTATTCATGTATCAGTTCAGTTATATATAATTATGCATCAGCCATGCATTCTCATTGTGAGAAACTTAGTTCCTCAGAACATTCAGTTATGCATTTATGAATCAGTTACACATGCATCAGATATGCATGTTCAGTATGATATAATCAGTTATCAGTCATATCAGTCATGAGATCATATTTCAGTTACTCATGTTCAGTATGTACGTCAGTTTATGTCCTTCCCCTCATTCTCAGTCTCATTAGAGGACGAATGTTCTCAAGGGGGAGATATTGTAATACATGTATCTTTTTTCTAGCTTGAAATCATCTCGAGAATGATAGAACTTTCTTTGAAATATGATTCCACTTTTGTACATGTGGTATTTTTATGATTTTCACTTTTCGTCACGTGGAAAATCGAGTGAGCTTTCCATCGATACCAATTTCTCCCAAATCCGATATCGGACCAAAAAGTATACCCATTTTACTCCAGTATGCCAGCCTGACAACTGAGTGACGGCATATCTAACGGGACGTCACATATCTAACGACTTATCAGACACGTCGTCAGACTTAGGCAGAAACCCACCAATTTCATCTCCCAGGTGATGACATGTCTGACGGGCTGTCACAGACCTGACGGCTTATCAGCCCATGTCGTCAAGCTTAGACAGAATAGCTCCCAGGTGATGACTTGGGCTGACGGGCTATCACAGATCTGACGGCTAATCAACCTTGGTCGTCAGCTGATAATTTTAGCAACTGAGAATTGATTTTGTAGGGGTATTTTGGTCTTTTCCCCTCACCCTAAACCTCACCCCCATGGCATAAAACACCAAAAACATGTAATTAGCTATTGGTATTTAGTTTGAAAAGCTCTTAACCCTCTTTGATCCCAAGAACAAACTTAGGGTTTCTTCTCAATTAACTTTAAGACCCCATCACACTTTCCACAAGATATTCAAGAATTAAGATTTCCAATCCAAGAACATTCAAGAAAGGTCAATTCTCTTTTAAGATTCAATCACTAAGATATGCATAGTGTTCATTCATGGACCCCTTTCGTCCATGAAGTCCAAGAATCTCTTTTCTAAATTCAAGTTATGGATCTTCTTTATGAATTTCATGATTGGGTTGCTTTTTTATTTTGATAATGTGTAACTGGATCCTATTCCATGATTGGGTAATAAACTCTATCCGGGTTGATTAGTATAGATATGGATTCATGCCAACCTATGATTAAACCCTTGAATGATGAAATTAGAATTGAACCATGATGTTTAATTGTTGTATAATGTTATCTACATATTCTATGCCTACCATGTGTTTGATTAAGTGCCTAGATGAAGGAAAATGCCCAACTAGCATGATATCATGAAATCCCCATGTATGTACAAGTTTATGCCTATCACATGTTTGATAAAATGCTTCAATGAATGAATTATGGACTATGCTATTAGTCATGTATTCAAGTAAGTCATGTTTGTCAGTTTCTTTCCATCGAGTCCTGGGGGTACTTGTACCCGAAACATTAGCAGTGTGCCTAAAGCCATGTCATGTTTTCACGATACTCTCAGTCAAGCTATGAATCCTTAGCCTTCAGACAGTCTTATGACTCAGGAAATCTCCATGATCTCATGAACTCAGCCAGTTGTCAGATATCAGTAGTATTCCGTCAGTCAACGGAATGCAGTAACTCAGTCCACGTACAGTTCAACTAATCATGTTCAGAGTAATAAGATGGGAGTAGGAATTAGCACTGAGTGAACCCAAGGATGGGGACACATACTGTCAGATAAGGGTGTGATCCTTATAAGTCATCCTTGCATTCCAGAACTATGTAGCCAGCATAGGTTGAGATATCAACACTGTCCGATGAGGGTTGATGAGGTGGACAAGCATTGTCAGATAAGGACCCCACCATTCTCTCTTGGGGACACTATCAGATAAAGGTCACCCACAACTTGTCTTTACCAGTGGCACAATATTGACACCCTTCCAATTGGGGTTACAGATTGGACCCCAACTCAGCCATAATGGCATATTAGGGTCATGTTAGTTAAATAACTACCTCCCACAGTTTCAGTATCAGTAAAAGAACTCAGATAGTTCTTCAGATTTCAGGACTTTCAGATACATTCAACTTAGATACAACACGAAACTCGGTTAGTTCCATTAGATTCAGGACTGTCAGATACAATCACTCATGTTATCAGTTATTTAGACAACCATATTTTAGAGGCTTTCCAGACTATTATGTTTCAGATAGTTATTTCAGTTTTGTTTTGGGTGTTTTAAACCCCACCAGATGTGATATTTTAGCTCAGTTATGTGAACCTTATGGCCTTTCAATTCATGTTTTCGCTTTTATACAGTACATTATGCAGTATACATGTACAAATATCAATCATGGGTTAGCTATTGGTACTTTGGGGTCTTGAGCACCGTGTAATATTTCGGGTACCAGATTCGGGGCGTTACATTACTCCACCCCCAAAGGCAACAACATGGCTACGATTTTGAGGTCCAAAACACTTTTCAACAATCTCTATGCTAGATAAAGAGGGTTCTGCATTCACTATTTCTTCTATTTGAGCCTGCAAAATATAGAAAGAAATATGTTCTATCATTATTCCATAAAATTTTAGGAAATTAATATACATATTAATTTTACCAAACGCACATGTTTTTGAATTGCTTTAGGTTCAATGATCTTGTTATGTTTCTTTCGACTCTCATAGAAAATAGTCCCCACATTTGCTGGATTGCCATCTTTCCCCCTCTCTTTTACATCAAAGACAAACATGTCAAATAACACCTCATAAATATTTTTTTAGGAAAATAAATATGTGATAATACCTTTTCAAAAATAAAATCTCGAATAGGCTTGCTACCCATGTGATGAAGCATCATCAACTTAGCTCGGTTCGCTGCATTCCTTTGGCTTTTCACCTATATTTGTAAAATAATTAGCTAACTTTTAATAATACAAATAAAAATTATAAAACAAAAGGGAGTTGCATAAATCTCCACAAGGAAATCTATCTCGAAACCAGTGAGTTGCAACCAATAAAATTACTTGCATACCTGAAAAGCTTCAGAAGAAAAATGTTCCTTTACTAACCACTCCCATTCTTTCTTGTCTATTCCATATGACTTATTCTTCAGAGCTTATTGAAGTGACTTATTCTTCACATATTTTTCATATAAGTATCCTCTCCATTTGTTTCATAACTCATTCATTCATCTCAAAATATGTTCACGATGATCAGTCAGTTCAACACCCTCAAATTTATCCTACAATAATCAAAATATGTTCACGATGATCAGCTTTTCTCCTATTTCCATTGAAGCAACTTCTTTTCACTTATTGCTACCTCGAACTATTTTCACCTTTCCACGAGTAGATGAACCTACAGTTGTACAATTTGGTAAAAACTACAACCATCAAATTTCGTTCAACAAATTAACATATGAATTCAAAATATACCCTTTTCAACATTTTGAGTGTGTTGCATGACTTGATCAACGGATTGAGGCAATGAAATATTGACTTGCATATTCTCTTTCTCAAGACCCAAGGGATCTTTATCCCTTCTTCGCATTACTTGACTAGAATGCATGATAAAACTTGAACTTGTGATTTTAGATGGAGTTTGCAAATGTTGGTTTGCATTGAGGGTGCTCTTACTGAAAAATTTCACTTTTTTTTCAGAAACCCCTAAAAAGGAGCTCAAAGATGTAGGTCTTTGCTCTAGTCCCTTTCCTATAGCACCTGGAACCAAAATAAATATCATAAAAATTCATCAAATACATATAGTAAAGCTTTAAAACTTCAGAAATGTCATCAGGTTCGTGTCGGATCCTTCAAAAGTAGTGCATTTTTGGAGGATCCGACACGGGTGAGGCAACATTTTTGGATAGTCCAAGCAACTTAAATAATAATTGATGAGGGAAATGTTGTTTTATGAAGATGTGAAAGGGATTTTGGAGAGAGTACACAAGGAGATGTTGCATCTTTTGTGTGGTTATTCCAGTAAGAATTTTCACATATACTAACTTTAATAGTATATATGATGATACTTTTGGCTACTTATAGTGTTCATTCTATGGAAAGCAGTGCTTCTATTACTGCTACACCTCCACCACTTATGGAAACTGTATCTACTTTATAAGAGGGTCATGTTAATAAAAAATTTGATTCATCTGCGATTAAGACAGTTTTGGTGTCTTCTTTTTCTGTATCCTGATTTTGTGTTTTTGAAACAAACAGAGCATAAGTGTACTTCAAAAAAGAAGCAGCGGTGGAACCTAAGGATGCAGATGCATTGACTAAAGAAGGACCTTTGGGCTGCAAAAGTGACCTTTAATCAAGCCTTAGATGCAGAACCAAGCAACACATTTTATGCATCTAATTATGCTTGTTTTCTATGGAGTACTGGTGGTGAAGATACTTGTTTCCTACTCGACTCCTTAGATACCGATCTTTAATCCCCAAACGAAGATGTAGGAACTAAGACGAAGATGATTGATCTAAGATGATTGACCTAAGATGAAGATGTAGGAACTGCAACAACTGTAGAAAAATTTAAATTCTGTGTAATCCAGCTTTCCAACCATGGCAAGAATGCACATACAAAGCTATATATATGAACAAGAAAGCATAAAGGAAATCAACTGCAAAACAGTTAGCACACTTATTCCATTTCATTCGAGTACAATTTTCAACACCATAACAATCACAAGTAACTCCACTAATGAACAAAAAAACCCAAGTATTTAGCCTGAAGAAAGCTACAAAAGACAAAGACAAAGAGTTAAAAGAAGCAGCCCATACGCTGGAGCAAATTAAAGTTGTAAGTGCTATTTATTGAGATATTTGTCCACATATTAGATTACACATTTATGAGCAGGGATTTCAGTTTTCTGGTAACAAACTAGGGGATTTGAGGCTTCAGATAGAAAATTTTGATGCCAGTATTTACCATTAAAAAGATGATACAACATTTATGCAGCATATGTAAATATTTTGTAACGCCCCAAAAACGGGTCCCGAGATGTCACACGGTGCTTAAGGCTACAAGTAGCCCCAAGCTAACCCTTGGAGCCTTCTACTACATATTAAGCTTACTTAAAGATATAATCAAATAATAGGACTAAATCTCATCAAGTCATATATCAAAAGAACTGAAAGCATATTATCTGAAACACCAAATACTGAGAAATCTGACTATCAACTGACGATCTAGTCTGACAATGCCTCTACTACTCATGAAACTAGAGAGCCATTGGGAAAGGTCCCCAACTAAATCATACTCAAATAAAAGGAATAAAATCACTGCTAAATAAGTTGAATGTCTGAATAACAGGTCCTCGAACCATGAGGACTCAACACTGTTGGAATGTATACCAACGTGCTTGGGAATCACTAACGAGGCTAGGACTGAGCACCTGAACCTACATTATGAAAAAATATAGCACACAGACAAGTATGTGGATCATTACTTGAGAATGTACTGAGTATATGGGGGTGCATGCAATATATATAAAACAATAATATCACAAGTTTTCAAATCATGCATGTCAATTGTAAGTGGCTCGCATAGCTCGATGAAATCTAAAGTCTGAGATCATACATAATGAACAGTAAAGCATAAAATCTGAAGGCCATGAGCCATTACGCTTATTTCAAATATAAATGTTATTCTCTTGTTCTCAAATCAAGTGAGCTAAGTGAAATCTGGAACATATTCCACATAGTAAATCTGCATATTATTTTCTTTAAATCGATAAACTGTTTTAAGAATGAGGGACGTTTATTTGGGAGGTTCTTATAATCGACATGTACACCATGTGAGCATTAATGATATCCCACGACTAGCCCCCGTAAGGTTAGGAATGTTCTACCCTTGCCATCGGAATAGAACAATCTATCTCAGTAATCACTATCTCAAGTATCCACATATAGTAAAAGTCAATTTCTCAACCTATGGTGGCACGTAGTTCTGGGGTATGAAACTGTAGTAACATGCCCAACTCGGTGCTAAATACTACTCCCAATACTATGATCAAAGTCTCAAGAAAATCCACTTTAAAGGTAACCTCATATTTCATAAGGAAGTCAATTATAAAGTCTGTAATCTCATTTAGTAAAGTGGATTTCAACTCTATTGGGACCAAAAGGTCAAATCTCTCTAAATTACTTCCAAGGATTCTAATCATAAGGTGCACATAGCACAACTATTATAAAAATCACTTTCTAAAATAGGGTTTAGTGACCCAAATGTCAAAATTATGATCAAACTTCTAAAAATTCATACTTTATATCATAAACATGCATAATTCATTTGGGAATCTGGAAATTTCAGCTTGTTGCACAATAATATCAACATTCTCATTTATTTCAAATTCCAAAGCATTGAAAATCTTAAAATATCATGAACAGTAACATAGGATATAAATTCAACTTCAATTTCATAGTATAACATATAAAATCTAATAGCTTTCGATATGAAAATCTTGTTTTGGGCACAAGAATGAAAGGAGTGTTCTTGTTCAAACCTCACATACCTTGAAATTGAAGCTTTGAATGAACTCATAACTTTGGTTTTCTATTCTTGAAATTAATGGGTACTTCTTGTAGCCCTCGGGATGGGGAATCCGAATCTCGAAGAATTTTTAAAAACCCACGGTTAAATTTAGAGTTCTCTTGAATTCTTTATAGAAACCCTAAACTATGTTCTTAGTGATTTTTGATAAAAATATGAATGATATGGTGATTTTGGGGTATAATATCGTGTTAAGGATGATAAAGGAGTGGAAAATATCAAATTTACCCTTAATGAGTCGGAGGAAGAGGCTGAAAATTGGCCGGACGAGATATCCAGGGCGGCGCCCTGCCTAGAGCAGTGGGGAACCCAGGGCTTCGCCCTATTTATAGCGGTGGGGAGAGCAGGGCAGTGCCCCTCTTAGAGCGGTGGCGTAGCCAGGGCGGCGCTCTCTGATCGCCTTGAGCTACCATTTTGCCAACCTAAACACGACCTTAGGCTCGTCTAAACCTTCCAAAACTCACCCGAGATGTACTACAACCTTGACCCATGCAACGCAGTAAAAAAATCAAGAAATGGAGGTCGGGAAGGTCACGAAATACTTCAATGAAGATTGATGGCTCAAAATAAACTAAGTGTTGGAACCCTTAGCTAAAATTCTAAGTGTTAAGCTTCTTGTGACTCGTTTTGGTGGCTTTAATGACTAGGAAACTTTACGGGGTCTTACATATTTTCACATCAGGTTGGGGTTCAAGGTTCATGATGGGATTCACTGCAATTCCTCCTCCATTAGGTGTGGTTTGCTCAAAAGATAGGGGAGATTAGTGATATTTTATGTACTAGGGAAAGTGTCTTTGGAGGGATAATTTTCTTAGTTGTCTAATTAGGAAGTATGTAGCTGCTCAAAATGTGCCATTGTACTAACTTATTTTATCCTTACAGCTTAGATATCTCAAAGAGGAACACTTGTCAGAATGGATATCCTGATTAAAAGGAAAAGATATCTCTTAATGTGGGTAAGAAAGAAACACATTATCTGTCTTTCACAACTTATAGAATATAATGTACACAACTCTGAACATTTACAGAACCTCTTATTAGCAAAGATGCACATTCTCCTTTCCTTAGAAATGCAACTTTATCTTTCAATTGTTTCTCGATTAATTGGCACGATCTTATTTCGTAGTTTCTCTTGAACTTTCATGTATAGAATTATTAATGTGGGGTTTCAGTTGCTTCAGTAGTGTATGTGGAGAATAATACAAAAGATGCAAGAATGACAGAAGATGGGGGAAGGGAGCCCAGAAAGAGAGCATGCTTCAATGGATAAGGATAGAATCATCAATATGCTGCTAGAAGCTTCTAAGATCAATACACATTATCAAGAATTGGTGTATCAAAGCCAATCTTACATGACTGTATTCATTAAGAAATGTGTCGAAAATATAAAAGAAGAAAGTAATGCCTCTCTTGAATCCCATAAGCATCAATTAGGGTCCTTTGAACAAATCCAGAGTAATTTGTACATTAGGGATCTGGTATTGAGGCTATATGGTCAAGTAATTGCAGAAGAGATATTGGATAAAGTAGAGTTGAATAGATTGTCAAACCATTCAGTCAAGGTTACTAAGGAACTTTGTGCTTTAAAGGAAGAAAAGGAATCCTTGGAGAAAAATCTTGAACTATATGAGGACAAACTTTCCTAACTTGGGGAAATGTTTTCTATGGTAGTTAAAAAAGGCAAGGGGCTTATCCAGGAACGGGAAAAACTGAAAGGAGATTTAGATGAGAAGAGTGCTAAAACAGAGAAGCTGAAGTCAGATTTTCATCTGCAAGAATCTCTATTTAATGACCAAAGGTTGTAGATTGATAATCTCTCAGCTAAGATGGAACGTATCCCTCAACTGAAGGCTGATATTGTTTCCATGAAGGATCAATAGGATCAACTAGAGCAGTTCCTAGAGGAAAGGAATAATATGCTTCAAAAGGTTATTGAGTCACTTGATGGTATTGTTCTTCCTGCTGATTTGGGTTTTCAAGATCACATAGAAAAGGTCAAATGGATTTCAGGATACTTAAGGGGAATAACATGCTTCAAGAGGAATTCTCTTTCCACATCAACAAACTAAAGATGGCGGATGAAACTACATAATCCCTTGAGGACGCACTAGATGTTTTTGCTAACTTACTACAACTATCAAATTAAGTTCAACAAATTAATAACATATTTATACAAGACTAAGTGTGTATCAAGAGATTCAAGTCAACACAAGAGCAACAAGATGAACAACAAGGTGCTAGTGAATCGAAATAGGCCACTCACGATTTCACTAGACTTTAGATTTAATTTTGAGAAAGAAAAGAGATGAACACAAGAACAACAATGCTAGTGAATCGAAAGATCCCCACACAACTTCACTAGACTTCAAAATATATCTTTTTTAATATTTTGAGAGTGTTGCATGGTTTGTTCAACAGATGGAGCCAATGAAATATTGGCTTGCATAACCTCTTTCTCAATAATCAAAGAATCTTCATTAATTTTTTGCATTTCTTGATTAGAAGGCATGGTAGAACTTGAACTTGTGATTTTAGATGGAGTTTGCACATGTTGGTTAGCATAGAGGGTCCTCTTGTTTAAAGATTCTACCTTTTTTCAGAAATCCCTAAATAGGAGCTAAAAGATCTAGGTCTTTGCTCTAGTCCCTTCCCTATAGCACCTGAAAGCAAAAAATATATCATTAAAGTTCGTCAAATACATAGTTGATTTGGAAAAAATAAAACATATTTGAACAAATACTTACTTGTTTCACATTCATGAGTGTAATTCTTACCAATGCTTTCTATTCCTTGATTAACAGACATGGTGGAGTATTTATGGCCTTGTCCTCGACCCATTCCTATAGAACCTAGACAAACAAATCATATTTGAAGCATTTAAATTCAATAGCAACCTGATTTCAATTGATATATAAAATATCTTACCTGTTTCAATCTCTTGGAGGTATTGATGTGCTAGATTTTTGAGACTTTTAACTTGGAATAATTGTAAGTTCTTAAGTAACTAATGTTGTTTTTGATGATATTTCATGTAATTTTGTAGAAAAGTCAAGATGCATGAGAATCTATGAAAGCTACGTCAAGAAGGATGATTTTTGGTGAAAGAGGCAAAAAATTAAGTTTTGAAGATTTTATCTGACGACTTGGTCTGATAATCTATCAGATCTGTGATAAGATATCAGACCATGTCATCATACCCCCATTTTATCTTTTCGTATCCTTTGCTTGAATTTAACTTGTAGCTTTAGTTTCAAATTAGTTTAATCGCCACTCACATTATTCTCTGTGGATTCGACCCCGACTCCAAAGTTGGGTAAATATATTGACGACGATCGCCTTGCACTAAATTGACGTGTAAGTTGAGCGTTATCAGGTATTGCTTGACAATATTACTAGATTGAGTAAATAAACTCTTAGTTGACATATTATCTTTCTCAGCTAAAGATCTAAACCCTCGTCCTCGTCCTTTTCCTATAACACCAGGCGCAACAAATGTATACATTGTACTTTTTTCAATAGATCCAACCTCATTTTCAATTTTCAATTGTTTCATCTTGAACCTGTAAAGCAACCAAAAGTGAAAATAAGAATATGAAAAAAAATGTGGGATGATATAGTAATACTGGATTAACAGGAATTTCATAAGAATGTCTAACAACATAAATATTATTTTAGATAACCAAAACATTACCTCATTAGTTCTTTTTCATTTTTTTTGTGACGGACTTCCTAACTCTAAACTATCATCATCCACGTTTTTCAATGTCTCATAGGAATCACAAGGTTGAGTTTTCCTCACTACTTGCCAATCTTTGTTGGAATTATCATTTACATAAAACACTTGAGATGCTTGGTCCGCTAAAATAAATGGCTCATTTGTTTTCAAAAATCTACCCAGATTAACACTCATGATGTCAGACTCATCTTTTTTGACTCCCTTTACTTCATCATACACATCAAACCAATTACATCGAAATAAAATCACTCTTCTATATGCTACAAATTGCATCTCAATAATCTCTGTAAAACTTTATAGTAATCAACATTCTCACCCGGAGTACCATTATCGCCAACTACAACAACACCACAATTCTGAGTTCTTAACTTTTTATCATAATCTTCTACATGAAATCTATATCCATTAACAATATAACCATTGCAATGTGTCGAATATTTGGTAGGACTGCATGAAAGTGAAAGCAGATCTTTTATGATCCGACTATCATCTCCTTTATGCAGTTGTGCGACCTATGAATAAGATTGCACTGAATACTTTAGAATGAGTAATATAATATTAAAATATTAAATTTGATGGTTATGTATTACTTACCCTATCTTTTAACCATTTAATAAATTGTCGGTTCCATTCAGCATCACACAAGTGTCTAATAGTATCCTTTTGAGTTTGTTCAATTTCTCTACAAAACTAAAGTGAATCATAAATCTCATATAGAAAGAAAATTACCCTAAAGGAATAATAAAAATAAGACTACATGTGTTCTTCCCAAACTTGAGATATGGTAAGACTTCATCACAATTCTTCAATATGTATATATGTGCTTGTTCCAATTCATCGGCCGAAATCTCATATAGAGCTTTAGCTCCTAAAGTTTTTTTAGGTTGATAAAATATAGATAAACCTCCATCAGAGTCTTTTACACCCCATCATAATTTTTTTCAGGCCGATTGAATTTTGTGTCAATTTTATGCAAGTACCTTGAACACAAGGTCATACACTCATTTGCAATATAGCCCTTTGCAATAGAACCTTCAGGACTTGCCCTATTACCAATGAGAGATTTCAAAAAATACCACCATCGTTCCACAGGATACATCCACCTATAATTAATAGGCCCGGTAATCTTAGCATCAGTAGCTAAATGAATAGGCAAGTGCACCATGACATCAAAAAATGAAGGAGGAAAGACCTTTTCTAACTTGCAAAGTGTTATGGGAATTTGCACTTTGATATGTTCCAAATCATCAGTTCTCAACTCCTTGGATCCAAGCACACTAAAAATATAAGATAACTCAATAATTGATTCACACACTTCTTTAGACAACATACCACGAAGTGCAAGAGGGAGTAGATATTGTAGAAGAACATGACAATCATGACTTTTCAATCCAGATATCTTGTGATCTTTTAAGTTTACACATTGAGAAATATTAGATGAAAAACCATTAGGAACTTTCAGATTCTTTAAGAAAAGACAAAAATTGTGCTTATCTTCAGGAGGCAATGTGTAGCATGCAGTTTGAACTTCAACTTTCTCCCCTTTTTGGATGAGGTGCAATTCTGGCCTAATGTTCATCTCTTTCAAGTCTAATCAAGTATTTATTGTATCCTTGGTCTTTCCTTTGACATTCATAAATGTCCCCATAAAAGCCTCACATTTTTTTTTCAATATGCATAACATCCAAATTATGTCGCAATAAGAGATACTCCCAATGTGAAAGTTTAAAAAAAATACTTTTCTTGTTCCAGTTATCCTTTTGAACTTTATGTGATATCTTCTTCCTTTTTTTTAGATCTCTTGATAATTGTTGCCCTTCAAGATCTTGTACTTGATTAAATATCTCTGTACCAGAATAATTTTTTGGGGGTGGCCTTTTATCTACTGTACCATCAAAGGACTGCTTCTCATATCTCCATTTGTGACTAAGAGGAAGGTAACACCGATGACCCATAAAACACTGCTTCTTACTGTTAGTCAATCAAATTGAGGAAGTGTCTTTGTTGCACCACGGACATGCCAATTTTCCTTTGGTACTCCATCCAGATAAATTTTCATATGCTGAAAAGTCATTGATGGTCCATAACAAAGATGCAGCCAACATAAAATTCTATTTAGCTAATGCCTTATAGGTATCAACACCTATTTCCCATAACTCATTCAATTCCTCTATCAAAGGTTGAAGATATATATGAATTTCATCTCTTGGACTATTTGGACTAGGAATAAGCATTGACAAAATAAAATTTTCTTGTTTCATACACAACCAAGGTGGTAAATTATAAGGAATAAGAACCATAGGCCAAATGCTATGCGAGGTTTTTGAATTTCAAAATGGCTAAAATCCATTACTAGCAAGTCCAAGTTTAATATTACGGGGCTCGGCAGCAAATGAAGGATAATGTTCATCAAGTGACTTCCATGCCATTGAATCAGCTGGGTGCCTCATTATTCCATCGTCAACCCTTTTATCCTTATGCCATGTCATTAGAGTAGATGTCTTTGAAGACATAAACAACCTCTGAAGTCTAGGATTTAAGGAAAAATAGCGTAAACTCTTTGTTGCTATCTTTTTACATTTTTTGCTCCATGCTTCTCTGCTATGGGTATCTATTCTCCATCTAGACTCACTACAAACTTTGTAAGAATCGAGTGAGCTATCTTCCTTCTAGTAAAACGTGTAATCATTAGTGCAAGCATCTATCTTATTGTAAGAAAGTCCGAGTTCTCGAATTATTTTCTTTGCCTCATAATATAAGTTTGGCAAATCGGCACCATCAGGCAACAACTCCTCTTTCAATATTTTCAATAACATTGTAAATGATGCATTACTCCAATGGCCCATACTTTTGATGTGAAGCAATTTAATCAAAGTGGAAAGCTTTGAAGCTTTTGAATTTTGATACAATGGTTGCTCAAAATCGTTCAATAGTTTGTAAAATTGTTCTGCTATAACATTTGGCTCCTATTCAACACAATTAGTGTGTGTCTCTCAATAATTCTTCTACTTCATCTTCACTATCACATTCTTCCACTCCAACATCATATTCATCTTCAGATTTGGATTTAGATAACGGTTCACCCAAGCATTCTCCATGGTGAAATCAAAAAGTATAATTCTGAAGTATTCCATGTACTTTTAAATGTGTCTCAATTGTTTTACGAGTTCCTAAAATAGTATTGCAATATTTATTACATCGACATCGTATTTCATGTTCTTCTCTTGTTTTTCGAAAAGCATAATTCAAAAACTTTTTCACCTCACTTTTGTATATTTTACTGTCCCGGTCAGTAATAAGTTCCATCCACTGCTTACTAGGTGCCATAACCTTGTAAAATACATAAAATATTAGACTGAGAAAAATTAAATGATAAAAAATTATATGCAAGGATGCTTATCAAAATCCACATCACTAGTAACATACCTGATAAAGTTATCATTAAGAACCTCAGTAGAAGAATTAGCTTACAACTAATAACCTATAAAAATAAAGGAAAAGGGCCTAAAATGCCCTTCAACAATGTGAAATTGCGCAAAAATATTTTCCGTCTACCTATTGGGCCTAAAATGCGCAACATTGTACCATTTTGATACGAGTAAAACAAAACAGAAAGGACTATTATAATGTAGGGATATTTGTTAACCACACCCATGAACAAAGACGAAAAGGGTGCCAAGAAAGTAGCAAATAAATCCAATCTTTACCTAAAATTAAAAAAGAAAAAAGAACAATAAAACAACATTTAAATCCATTTTACATGACAAAAAACACAGAACATTATGATGAAGCATTTTATCATATAGTATTTGTTAACCACATCCATAACATAAATTATAAGGGTGCCAAGAAAAAGAAAAAATTCAATCTTTACCTATAATTAGGAAGTAAAAAACCATTTCGATATGAGGAAAAACACATAGAATTGTGGTTAAGCATTTCATCATATAGCATTTGTTAACCACACACACATGAACAGAAACTAAAAGGGTGTCAAAAAGGACAAAAAGAATTCAATTTTTTCTAAAGTTCAAAAACAAAACCAACACAACTTTTCTGACCCAAACCTTCTTCCAACAATATCAGCGATTCCATCGCCACACCACCATAGTTTTAAAATTTTAAGGCTCTCTATCGCACCTCGCCCTGCCCCGCGTAGCAGTAAACCATCCCCAATCCACACCCGCTACATCACATTGCTATTCCTAGTCGCTAGACGATAGCTAACCAACCCCAAATTAACAAATTTCATACTGAATTACGAGTTGTACAATTAAATAAAATAATAGATTCGGATAGCAATAACACTAATTTAGAACAACTTTGGAAGAAAGAGATTAGGGAACATTACTAGTTGCAATAACCATCAGCTTGGAAAATCGTCTTAGGGTAAATTATTATTGCAATAACCAAAAACTAAATCATACCTCGATTTCGCGATAGATCAGATAAACCAAAATATGAAAAAATTATTAGCTGCAATAACCCACAAAATTGAAGAAGCAATTGGAAAATCAATAACTTGCTGGTGCATATAGTGTTTGATTTGTTGCGACCAACAGTTGAATTTTGTTCGAGGATAGAAGGCGTACAGTACTCGATCATATATGCTAGCTAGAGAGGCGATTGGAGGAGTTCTTTTTCTTTTTGGGTAAATAATATAAAGATATCCCTTCTTTAATTTCCAGTAATGTTAATAAGAGTAAAAGAATTGGCGCCTAATATTTTATTTTGGCGTTATTTTTCCCTCTCAAAGATCCCAATTAACATTTGGGACCAGCTAAAAAACAATTAGGGACCAAATTTTTTACCTTCTCAATAAAATATAATATTAAGAACCATAATTTAATCTCGTCCTAATAAGTATACTTTTAGAGACCAAATTATTGACTCATCTCTGAATGTTGGTCTTAAATAAACCTTTTTCTTGTAGTGTTACCACTTCACCATAACCCTAGTTGGTAGTAATAAAGGATCTTATTTAGTTAATATATGTTTAGTTATAGGTGATTTCTATTTAAAATTTTTGAAACTGAAATTTAATCAAACATCTAGCTAAATTGACAAGTATTCCAGTTTATGCAAAAATTTAAAAGATTTCTCTCTTAATGTTTGGTTGAACATAGATTTCATAAAAACATATTTTTTTTCCTTTTTTTATTTCTTTTTTTTTATTTCCCTTCGACCGGTGTCCGATATCCTAACTGGAGCCCCAACTAATTCGGATTACGCACTGCAGGGCCCATTCTGAGGTGACGCTCCCAATAGGATTTTTTTCGTGCACAGGCCGGCTCGAACTCGAAACCTCTGATTAAGGGTGGAGTAGTCCCACCACTACACCACAACTCATGTTGATTTTCTTTTCTTATTTCAATCAAGCACTAAAGAAGCAAAAGTGTATATGATTGCTATGAAAAAACAAAAAGTGAAAATTTTAAAAGAGAATGCTCAATAACTATGAGGAAGGAAAATTTTAGTACGTAGCTCAGTTGGTTAACTATCTAAACTTTTATCTTGTTGATGAGGATTGATTTCCCAAATTATAATCCACTCTCCTAAATATGTGCATGAATAGAAGTAAAATTAGCCCCGAATTTTTTGTTGTTTGGATCTTTGAAGATACGCAAACTGTATTCATCAATACAATCTGTATTCGTCCTCTCTCTAGTATCTCTCTTGTCACTCTCCAAATCTCGCTTGCCACTCGCCTATTTCTCTACCAATCTTGCTCATCTCAAATTTTTTGTTTTGGCCTAACATCACAAACTGTTTTTATAAATAAACTATCATGATAGATTTTTAATAAGACTCCCAAGTATAATGATTTTTGAAAATTCCTTTGTATTTAACTCATGTCGAAAATCGATCTTTAACAACTTGAATAAAGGACAACAAAAAAGATAAAAGACATTTTATTTTAGTCCACACAAAATTATCTACTTTTATCACCGAAATTTATTGGACTTGCTCCAACACAAATCCAATATGAATATAAATATGGGGAAATGACAAAAATAACACCTAAAACTAAAATAATTCCACAAAAGTAGCACCTAAATTTAAAAACTCAGTAAATAGTCATCAAGCATCAAAATTCGGCCCTTTTCGTTTTGTGTACTGGGCCACCGACAGGTGTTTACAGGTGCAGTATTATTTTCGCTCGTTTTAATGTTGTAGAATAACATTTTTTATCTTAATGACAGCTAGCATCTATGCTTTGCTGTTCGAATCAAGTGATCAGAGTAGAAAGTTGTCATTCGAATAAAAGATTAAATGAGATTCTTATGTTTAAACAACTACACGACACAAATTTGAACCTTCTTTTTCCATCAAGGACAACATAGATTAATTAACTAGCTAACAACAGAGGCCTTAGTTCCTCTGGGTAAAAATAAAACTTCAAAAAAAAGAAGAAGAAGAAGAAGAGGACTTGGTGCCTATATCTTATAAATATCCTTGTATTTAACAGCATAGTGTAATGCAAACTTTTGATTACTGGAAATAAAGTGACATGAATTATACATATTTAGATAATACAATTGTTAAAGATATATATTTATATATGATAACGATGCAGTTTCTATACATATACATATTCTATATAATAATTATAGCATTTTTATACACATTCTATACAATTTTTAACTACAATTATTATTTATATACATATTTTATACGACTCTATATATTTTCTACATGCATTCTAAAAATGTATCAATCTAGTATAAGAGAGTATCAATTGAGTATATGGACACTGTAAGTGTATCAATGTAGTATAAAAGTGTATTAATATGATATAAAAGTGTATCAATTGGGTATAGGGACTGCACGTACTTACATAAAAATTTTCTTTCTCTTTTTTAAAAAGTGTATCAATATAGTATAAAAGTGTATTAATTTGGTATAAAAGTGTATCAATGAGTATAGAGACTGCATGTGACCAATTGGGCCAAATGGCTAAAAAAAGGAATTAGTTTAGTCGACTGGACAATCCATGTCCACCTTTTCAAATGTGGGTCATTTTTAAAAAAAATGGACAACCCATGTCCTTTTCCCTATAAATATATCACTCTTTTTTGGTGGGGCGTTTCCAATAGAGTATTTGATACCCATATTGGAGTTTGACTAAATTCGAATTCATACAAGAAAGTTTCACATTGGGGATAATACGCTCCTTAGCAAAGGAAACTCTGCAGGGTGGGGTGGGGTGGGGTGGGGGTAGGAAGGACTCGAAATTGAGATCTTTAATTAAGAATGAAGGAGCTACTCCATCACAATAAAGTACTTATCATATCACTCCACCACAACTCTTACGGTGAATATAACCATATTCATTGTCATGCAAAACGAAGCCCTCATTCCTTTTCTTTTTTTTAATAAAAAAAGAGAGAAAAGACATAAAGTCACCATTGAAATTGTCAGAATTTGTTGAATGACACCTTATGTATGCGGGCGTCCTATTACCCACAAAAGTTATAAAGATTGACCATTGTAAATGAGCAAACTTGACACATATTTCAGCCTATGTTTGTATTCACGTAACTGACGCGCGTAACGGAGAAAGATTAATTGCAAAAACAAATTAAAAATGTCAGCACAAATAATTTTTTAAATTCTTTATAAAACCCATCTTCTCTAGCTTCCCCAAATCCAATTGACGTTGAAGCTTTGAAAAACAAAGGACATTGCCCTCAATGAAATCATCTCAATTTTCATGATGGAGAATTTTATTTTAGTCGGTATTTATTTTTTGATTAAAATGACAAAGTGATAAGAAAAGTGGAGAGGCATCATGTGTAAGCCACCATTTTTAACTGTGAAAAGGAATTTTCCGATGAAAAAGATGATAAAATTTCGACCGTCACAGAATTATAATGAAAGAAATCATCTTTAAAGGTGAGTCGAAAATTTAGTGAAATCACAAAAAATGAAATTCACACGTAACTATAAGATCACTCATTTTTCATTTCAAATGAGAGGATAAAATACAAGTTATATGAAATTTAAAATTATATCTACTTTAAGTTTTTCAAAATCATTACAATTATAATAATACAAAATGGTGGAGTGATTCTTATTATCAATTTTAAAGGCTAAAGCTAAGTATTGGGAGGTCTTGTGAGTTAACAGTGGAAGGGGAGGGGGCTAGGTTAAAGAAGGGATAAAAAGAAAGAAAAAGAATGACGGAGTGAGGGATTGAGCGAAGGAGAAATGGGAGGAAGAAGGGGAATAGGAGAGAGAAAAAAGTATGAAGGAAAAGAATATTTTATATTAAATTAATATGTATTAATTACTAATTGATGCATGGTCAATATTTATTTTTAAAAATTGAGTTTCACCTAAAAACAATTAATATTAAATTAAAATTGTTTTGGGGATGTAAAATCCTGCAAAATTCAACTGTCTTTTTACAAAATTCATTTTTTAAACCAAACATAAATGTATAACATGTAATGTGACATTCACTGTAAAAAGGAAAAATAAATAAATAATCAAACATACAATTAAGGTAAAAGGACAACACATTTGTCTTATAGCTGACATTATTGAAAGTAATCAAGCATACAATTAGGGTAAAGGGACACCATATTTGTCTTCATTATTAGATCGAATATAAATACTTTTCTTATTAACTCTTACGGAAAAGACATTAGAGCGAAGAAATTAATCGTTAATAATGCTAAGCGTAAGACAAAAATTGTGTGCCCGTTACATTAATTGTACCTCAGGTTCCTAACATTTGTGTAATGTAATGTCATTGTCACATGCATGACATGTTACATCTCTATCTCTTTTAAAGAGAGAGTGATGACACTAGTTCTAGTATCCTCACACATTAGTTAAACACAAAATTTACACTCCAACAACTACATTTATTCCTCCTGATAGTATCTTCATTTGTTATATTATTATAGAATATGCATGTTATAAATATTATGGTGATGATAAAATATTTGGCTCTTTCAAGTTTTATTTCTTACATGCTTAGTCGAGGGTTTGACCTCATTAAGATTTGCAAAGCCTAACTCCTCTTACTTGTAGTTTTCTTTTTTTTTTTTTATTCTTTGATTATTAATAAAAATATTCACTCAGAATAATACCCGAGTGGTCCAAAATTTACCAAAAAAAGAAAGAAAATATCCCTCCTGGCAAAGTGGTACGAGAATAAGCTCAAGTAAAAGGATCAAAATTGATTAAACTTATTAGTTCTTACTTGTCAATTTGTTTCTCTTGCTTTCCTTCGTGCTTTATATACAAAAAATCTTTTTCTTTTTTTGTGACCTGTTTAGGATCCCAAGATTAAAGTTCATTTTGATACATTTAATGTATCTTTAGTCTAAGATCACAAGATTCAAACATTTTCTTTAATTTCATAAACTTGTGTCAAATTCAGACAAGAAAATTGAAACGGAAATTAAGCATAAAATGATAAAACGGCTAACTCCACCACACGTATTAGGAACCTGATTAAGAAAAATGCAGTAAACAGTAAAAAAAAACTAAATACAAACAATATGCTAGGAGATTTCAACACCAATCTCCACTATCTTCACACCATCAACGTTTTAGATTACGACTCAACAATCTAAGAGATTCACTTGAGTACCTCACCTCAAGGGATAACTCTAGCTTTTGGACACACTACTTGACCAGTACTCCAAAAAGTTAAACTCGCTTCTTATTATAACGTCTCACAAACACTTCATTTCTAACACTCAACATTCAGTAAAAAACTTCTAAAGCAAAACTAAAATCAACACCAAACTACCGCCCGGTAATAGCTTGATATTAAACTTGTTGATTTTCTTTTGTCTTGCTCCTTCTTGCTTTTGTGATTGCCCATATCTGTGGAGTGCAAAAAGGCGCTGCCAAATTGATTACAGTGTTGCGTATCTATTGCTTGTTAGCCTTCCTTAGGCTACAACTCACTTTTCCTTGTGCAAATAAATTCATGTAAGAAAGCCTGCTACAATACACTTCTTTACCATAATTAATATATTCTTTTTTTCATACACTGATTGTGCATTTCTTATTTAAACAAAATACTTTGTTGCACGTGACATAACTAAATTGATCAACCCCACAATAATCAAGAACCTGATTCACAGTTAACATGATCCGGGTTCATAGATCGATTATCAAAACCATAATCCCCATTGCTCCTAGTTTTCACATAAAATAACAAGGTTAAATTTTTTTTTTTTTAAAAAAAAACGTATTTCTTGGAACGAGGAAGCTGATGTGGCCAACGTCCTTAGCTTTTTTTTTTTTTTTCAGATTTTTATCCTTATTTGTTACGTATACAGAAAATGCATGCATCTTGTTCATGGTGTACTTCATTTATTGTCATTTTACGATGTCTGAAAGCCTTAACTTTAACTATGATAAAATATGAAGAACGAGACTGTTATAATCTTATCATTGAATTGGAACACTCAAATCACAGTACATTATTTCCTTAAAAATAATAAATTAGATGGTAAAGAAAAGTAAAAATGTCCATCAAAATAGGGGAGATATCTAGAAAATTGTATCTAATACAATAAGTGATATTTATAAGATGATGAAAGATGAAATTAAACCAAAAGAGAGGGATTGGCGCATAGACGAATAAAAATCATATGGCCTAGCATGAAATGTAAATCATCATGCCCTAAGAATTTATAAAGCAAAAGTCTAAAGTCAAGTTACATTTCTTTCTTCCTTCCTTTTTTTTTTTTTTTTCATACATTTTTTTCAATTACGACTCATCATAGCAAAGAAACAAAAACAAAAACAAAAAATAGTTGTATGAAAAAGACAGAGAGAGAAGAAATTCGTGGACGTTATTTTCATATATAATAAGGCTAGCAATAAGACAAATGTGTCATCGTCGTTTATATTTTAGAATAAAACTAGCAATCTAACTAATGGTCCACTTGAATCTAGTAGGCAACGAAGGATGGTGTAGAGACCTAATTTTGTACCTCCCGAAGTCTAATTTTATTCATTTTTAGTTCACCTTACCATGTGTCCAACCCCATGTAATTATATCCCACAAAAATACAAAAATAAACAAAAAAATACTTCTAACTAATTTATCTTATCCTAACAACCTACCCAATCAAAAACTTCCATCTACCCTAACTACCCATGTGATTCCCCCACTCCTTTTTCTTGTCCACAAAGAAAGAATATATGGGGGATCCACCAAAATTCCCACATCATAACAAATCCATACTCATTATAAAAGAAAAATTCTAAGAAGAAAAAGGGGGCTCATTCTTTGATCATCATCTTCTCCACAATAACAACAATCACAAAATAATCTTCCTCACAAGAACAACAACAACAACAACAACAAAAAAAAGAGGGTGCCGGTGAACAGTACCGGTGAACAGTACCGATGAACAGTATGGTGAATAGTGTCGATGAACAGTGCCGGTGAACAGTAACAACGTGAAAAGTGACGATGAACGGGTCATTATTTGTCGAGTTGGATTGTTGGTTAAGGTTCGGCTCGAGGTTTCCGGGTGCGGACTCTCTTTATTCGAATAACTTTGAGTTTGAAAGCTTCAAATTTAAGGTCCAATTCTTTCTTCTCTTTCATTTAATTCTTATGTGATTGTGATTGTGTGTGATTCGATACCATGGTTTGTTTGTTGATGTGAACTGTTGGTGACATTTGGGTGTGTGATGTGCTAAGCATGATTGGTGAATTTTCGTTATTCTCGATTGGTGGATTGTGTATTGAAATGGGTTAATCACGTGGTTGAGAATGAATTAAGGTGGGGATTAAAAATGGAAAAAAATGAATATTGATTAATTTTGATGTATTGATAATGTTAAACATGATAGAATTGTGATGCGTTAAACTTGGTAGGCAAACATAGGCCGGGTAGGCAAATTTAAGAATAACGAGTTGTTGGAGTGTTTGAAAATGTGCGTGAATGGTACTTTCTACTTTATTGCACGAAAAGTTTAAATTGTACTCATTTAGCCGGGGAATGCCCCGAAGGATTTGTATTGATTTATCCGGGGAATGCCCCGAAGTAGCATGTACGCAAAGAAGGCTCGTGAGGGTGGAGTTTAGTTTAGGATTAGTTTAGAATAGAATAAGTTTTATATTTCAGCACCTCTTTTATTTTGGATTGTATAATTTGGACTGAACATTATTTTGGTTTGTTTTGAATTTTGTGTGATTTGTTTGTTTTCTTGTTTTGTGTGTTTATGTGGTTTGTACATTTGTAATGTCAAATTAGCCGATACGCTCCACCAAGCGACCGTGGTCGAACCACGGGATCGAGGGGTGCCTAACACCTTCCCCTCGATCAACAGAATTCCTTAGCCGGAATCTCTGTTCGTAAACCGGTTTAAAGAGTCAAATGGTTTCGAAAAGGATTTTCCAATGGTGACTTGGCACACCAGATTATGCCAAGTGGCGACTCTGATTTTTAATGTTAAAACAATCTTTTTTCGGAACCAATCTTCATTTTGTCACTTTAATAAAAAATCCTTTCAAACCTTAAAATACATATCTTTTTTGGAGTCGAAAAAAGGGGTGTGACAGTATGAACATGAAACTTTTCCATATACAAAATTATCAATATACAATATATAATAATAACAATTCATATAATTATTCCACTACACATATTAAATAATGTAAAAAAAAAATACTTGAATAATTTCATTCATGCTTTTCACAGTGAAATATTATACATGAGATAATTCAAGTTCGAATAAGAACTTGTGATGATTCAAACGGAATAAAAAGCAAGAAGTAATTGTCACCGAAAATCTCAAACGGAAATTCTTAAACTTCAAGTCTTTCTTTCTTTGTTTTACTCTTTCTTCCTGATCTCTTTTTACTTTGTGTTTTTCTCTGCTCTTCTTTTTTTATCTGATGTTCAAGTATGTAGTCTATGTGAATGTCAATGGTTTGAGGGGGAAAGTCCTTAAATAATGAGACTTTTTTTTTTTGGGGGGGGGGGGGGGGGATAAAAGGGGGGAACAGTTACTTAGGATTAGGATCAAATAAAACAAATTCAAATTTCAAATTATATTTATTTATTATATATTTTTAATAAAAAATAATAGAAGTAATAAAGATAATAATAATAAATAAACAAAATTAAATAAATAAAAAGAATAAAATAATAATAATAATTAATTAATTTATATTTAATAAAATATAATAATAATTGATAAATAGACAAAAACAAATATAATAAAATAATATTAAAATTATTAATTTATTTATTAAAATTTATAAATGAAAACATATATATTTTTAATTTTAGATTATTTAAAATAAAAATAAAAATAGAAATAAAAATTCAAATAATATATGATTAAATATAAATATAAATATAAATATAAATATAAATATAAATATTTAATATTTATAGACAAGTTAAAATTTAGGGAGGATCAAAAATCACGTGTCTACATTTTTGTCCCTCTTTGTGTGAAATCTCGAAGAGTTTTCATACAAAGAAGTAGACCAGATATAATTTTTGACCCTCCAATTATTTGAAATGTAAAAATAAAAATAAAATAAAAAGAAAAATATGACCGAGTCCTGTTTTTGGACATCCTACCTATCCCGGGTTATAAGGGATTCAGGTCACGAGTAGTTCAAAGGTAATTTGGTGAGAGAAAAAGTTAAAGTCGAGTGAGATTCCGTCGATTTTCGATTGACGACTTCTGTTTTTACATTCAACTGAATAATAAAATCCAAAATGAAAAATACAAGTAAAAATTGCAGTCTCTAGAATCTTGTTTCAAATCTTCATGACTTGAACTTGAAAATTCACCCTATTCTTCAGGTGGGCTTATGACTTGTTACTTTTTCTTCACCTTGTTCTTCAGGCGGACTCTTGGACTTCCTTTTCATCACCCCATTCTTCAGGTGGGCTCCTGACTTGTTACTTTTTCTTCACCCTGTTCTTCAGGGGGCTCCTAGATTTTCTTTTTCTTCACCCTGTTCTTCAGGCGGGCTCCTGGACTCAAAGTAAATAGTGAAACAGAAAATAACATCCCATTCTTCAGGAGGGTCCTGAGCAAAAAAGTAAATTCCCATTCTTCAGGAGGGTCCTGAGCATTAAAATAAATTTCTATTCTTCAAGAGGGTCCTGAGCAAAAAGTAAAATTCAATAAACATGAACAGAATATTTGCCCCAGTTTGTACTTAGAAAATGACTCGACTAAAAGGTATGTCTTATAGGAATCAAAGATAATGACTCGACTAAAAAGTATGTCTTATAGGAATCAAGGGGGATGACTCGACTAAAAGGTACGTCTTATAGGAATCAAGGGAGTGACTCAACTAAAAGGTTCATCTTATAGGAATCAAGGGGATGACTTGACTAAAAGGTACGTCTTATAGGAATCACGGGGAGTGACTCGACTAAAAGATTTATCTTATAGGAATCAAGGGGGATGACTCGACTGTACGTCTTATAGGAATAAAGGGAGTAACTCAACTAAAAGGTTCGTCTTCTAGGAGTGAATGTTCAAGTTAGGAAGTGCTTCACCTAACAAATGATAACTGACTTATTCAGACTAGGAAGTGCGTCTCCTAGGGGTTGAATTTTTACCATAATTTGATTACCCCAGCGTAGGTCAGCCTTTAGGTCATACTTATGTGCATCATATTGAGACCTAGTGAGTCCCATTTGGTCTTTTATAGGAGACTCACCTCTACCACATCCCTACATGCTAAATATTGCATCTTTGAGGGTAATGGGGTCTTTTGACGGACTGATTTGGGGAAAACATGTGTTAGAAATCAAGTGTGAAGGCAATGAAAAAAAGTGAGTCGAAGAAAAAAAAGAAAAGAGAGAGTTTCGTAGTTTTTAGAGTTCTTTAGGGCTTTTGTTTTTCACAATCCAAAAATTCAAAAAAATCTTTTTACCTTTTGCACTTATTTGTCAAAATCAAAAACATCAAAAAGATTTTTCTTTTGTTTCTTTAAGCAAGTATTCATAATTCAAAAACTTCAAAAAAAGATTTTTCATTCATAGTATTTTTTATAAAAGAAAAATGCAAAAATTGTAGGAGTTTTGTACATTTCATGAAAATACCAAAAAGATTTTTCTTTCATAGTTGTTGGTGTCAGTTTTATCTAGAGTGTCAAAGTGAAAACCTCAAAAAAGATTTTTATCGTTGTAGTCTCGTCTATTAAGTCAGGGTTCAGTCGGTTATTTAATCTTTAATTGTCCTATCTGGACGAACTACGCACCCCTGATTCTCCTTTTTCGGGATGTGAGATATGTAGGCAGATTGTTGGTTCGGGGATCTTATTTAAAAAATTTAAAAATATTTTTTTCACTCTTCATTTAGAGTAGGTGTCATATGCATCAATAAAAGAAAACTGCAAAACGATTTCCCTTTAATAGGTTCAGGTTTCATTTTCATATGAAATTTAAAACTGAAAACCCCAAAAAAAATAAAAAATCTTTGGTAATCATAGATTTCACTTTGTATAGGGATGTTGAAGCTGAATTGGATGACACTTTGTATAGGGATGACAAATTGTTATTTTCTTTTCTTCTTAAAGTTTCGAGAAAAAGAAAAAAAAACAAGAGTTTAACTGGCCATTTTGGCAAAACTTCACGAACTACGCACACCTGATTCTCCCCTCTTGGGTGTGAGATACGCAAGCACCCTTCTTGGGTTCGGTGATCTTTTCTAAAAAAAAAAGAGGTTTTGAAAAATGTTGAACTCTAACATATTTGTTGCCTCTTGTTCAGTTAGTTTATGGTGGTTGGTTTGTGGCTTCCTGGATGGTCCTCCATATCACACCAAATCCAAGGAAGGTTTAGTTGTGTCCAACAAGGATATAGAGAGTGGTACCATGGATAAAACAAAGAGTCAGGAAATTGAGAGTTTAAAGGAAGAGAATTTGAGACTGAGACAACAAAAGATGGAAATGTACCGAGCTTTGGCCGGTGGGCTGCCTCCACCTCCGTTCCCCACTTTTGACCCTACAAATACCTTGAGTCTTTCACCAAAATCGCAAAGTCAGTTTCCTACTGTTGTTGATGCACCACAGCATGCCTCATAATTCATTCCACGTCAAATGCACCTCAATACTTCCACCACTCTTTCTTTAGATCCTCAGTATAAGTCTACCACATTCACAGCATCACATACTGTCTGTGCTTTTGTTGCTCAACCTTCTACTAAGACTTCCACTTTGGCTATCAATCCAACGATTGAGTTTCTCCAGTCCACTAGTCATGAATCCACGTTCAATACTCTTGATGATCATTGTTATAGTCTTGAGCCTATCGTTAAATTAAGTGGACCGCCAAAATTTCTTACTAAGAAGCCTAGCATGCTAGAAGAGCTAGAGAAAGTGGTTAGGAAAGTTAAGAGTGTAGAAAATGATATGAAAAATTCCCCTGGACTTATGGGCTATGAAGATGTTTCATATAAAAAATGGGGCATGTCTTCAAGTGTTAACCTTCCTCCCAGCTTTGAGACATCAAAATTTGGGGATCCTGATGGACAAAAGGATTCTGTGAAACATTTGGGACGACATTGCAATCAACCAAGGGAAACTGAAGGAAAGAAGAAGAAAAATACACCTATTGTCATGCCAGGGCCAAAGCAGAGTTTGAGAGGTCCAACCCACCAATACTATCAGCCTCAATCCCGAGCTTACATATTAGATCCACATAACCACTTGCAACAAGGTTTCTTTACCCAAAATCCAAGAAATCCCATTCCACTTCCTCAATATCCTTTGAACAATGCACAATTGTATGCTCATCCATCTTCTTATCCACAATGCTCATCCTCACGGGCACTGTAAGACGACTGTGAGTTGAGAAAAATGAAAATAAGAATCTTATTGGTAAAAATCCCTCTCGGATACTATAAGGCAATGGTCAGGTGATAAAAGAAAATGAGAGAGGCTTGTTGGAGAGAACCCTTCAAGGCACCACTAACCAAATGAGGTCTCCGAATGCAATTGGCCCAAGAAAGCAACTCACTTTCAGGGTCATTAACTCAACAACAATTTCTGAGAGTTTTGGATGGAAAGATCAGGCAGTTTAATCCGATATGTATGTCATAATCATTAGAGTTGACTATCATTTTCAGATAAACTTCTCTTTCATCTTTTTCAATGGGGACATTCATTATCATTTCTTTCTTTTCTATAGTTATATTTTTATTTTTCTTGAGTCAGTTATCCAAATAAAATCATTGTCATTTTTCTCTTGTCTTTGAGTCAATTCTATGTCAAACCAAGTGAGAAAAGATTTCAAAAATGGCTACCAGCTTCTTAAATTGTACAAAGCAAGGCAGAAAGGCCAACACATGAAAGAGACATGATTGTGAGCCAAAATGAAGCAAGCAGAAAGTTTTGTCAACAAATTAGTCTGGGAACTCATGAAATACCAAGGTACCAAGGTGGTCTACCTGAGAAACATGGCAAAGCAGAGATGATGTGTTTGTCTCCGTCACTCTTAATAATCTGAGTTTGGTCAATGAAGCAGCAAGTCAATGACACGGGATAATGGTTGGAAGCAAGATTAAATGTGATGACGGCAAGAGCGTTTGCCACGAAAGCCAAAGACACAAACCAGCTACCATGTTTTTAATCTCACAACCTTTCTTTGCATGAAATAGGAACACATGTTACCTTCAAATCAAGAATTTCAAATCCTAAACATCAAGTCCCGTAATTTCTCAATTTTACAAATACGGGAAGCAATGTTGCTGCACTGGTTTGATAATTAAATCATGGTAAAAATTCATCTTCTTATATCCCTCGTAGACACACTTTCTTGCCCAGGGATTTCAGTTTTCATTTGCTGGATAATACACTTCTTAAATTGAACCTTCATTCTTAGAAGACGTACCTTTTAGTCGAGTCATTCTTTTGATTCCTATAAGACGTACCTTTTAGTCGAGTCATTCCCTTTGATTCTTATAATACGTACCTTTTAGTCGAGTCATTCCCTTTGAACCCTAAAATACGTAACTTTTAGTCGAGTCATTCCCTTTGATTCCTATAAGACGTACCTTTTAGTCGAGTCATCTCCTTTGATTCCTATAAGACGTATACTTTAGTCGAGTCATTCCCTTTAGTTCCTATAAGACGTACCTTTTATTTGAGTCATTCCCTTTGATTCCTATAAGACGTACCTTTTAGTCAAGTCATCTTCTTTGATTCCTATAAGACGAATGTCACACCCCACTTTTTTACGTATTCCAAACGATTTATATAAAAGGGTTTTTATTATTAAAGTGACAAAGATGAAAATTTGTTTCGAAAAAGGACTATTTATATTTTTTATTTCAGAGTCGCCACTTGGCATAATTCGGTGTGCCAAGTCACCTTTGAAAAATCCTTTTCGGAACCATTTGACTCTTAAACAGATTTGCGAACAGAGATTCCAGCTAAGGAATTTTGTTGACCGAGGAGAAGGTGTTAGGCACCCCTCGATCCCGTGGTTCGACCACGGTCGCCTGGTGGATCGTATCGGCTAATTTGGCATTACAAATGTACAAACCGCATCAAACACACAAAACAAGCAAACAAACAAATCAGACAAAATTCAAAACAAGCCGAAATAATGTTTAGTCCAAATTATACAATCCAAAATAAAAGAGGTGCTGAAATATAAAACCTATTCTATTCTAAACTGATCCTAATCTAAACTCCACCCGAAGTTCCGGACCTTGATCACGAGCCTCCTTTGCGTACATGCTACTTCGGGGCATTCCCCGGATAAATCAATACAAATTCTTCGGGGCATTCCCCGGATAAATTATACAATTGATTCAACAAGTGATAAAATTAAATCATTCAATCAAATTTCAACCATTCAATCAACCCACAATCTCTAGATTTGCCTACCCGACCTATGTTTTGCCTATTCCGATCGATGTATCATGTTACTACCAAAATCAAATTAACGTTCCTTTCAAGTTATACGAACAATGAAATCAAACTGACCAAAATCGCCAATTATGTCAAGTTTTCAATTCTCACCCACAAACCCATTTTTTAACCACAATAATTACAACATGCTTCGATTATTAAATCACGTCTCAAAATCCGCAACCAACATCAAACACAACACAAATAACGAAGATTCAAACCAAACACACAACAAATAAATCATTCACACCCATAACATCAATGAAAAGTCAAAATAAATTAAAGATTCGGTTAGAAGAAATGGACCTCGATGAAACTAATCCTTGTCGATAATAAAGAAATCTGAAGACCAAAATACTCGACCGAAGAACCTCACGAAGAACAACTCCAAACTCGATATTGAATTCAATCGGACAGATCGGAAAACCACGGCAAAACCTCACGATGAATAACCCACAAATCCAAATAAACTTCAAAAAAAAAAAACCAAGATCTCAAATTCGAAACCCCAAACCAACGATTTCCAAATGAAATCTCGTCGGATTCGATGGGAAACGGGTTGGTCGCGTGATGGCATCGGTAACCGCTGGTTGTTCGCCGGAGAGGCCGGATCTAATGGTGGTGCGGCTAGGGTGGCGCTGCTGGTCGCTGATGTTAGCGATGGAGAAGAGGTCGGAGGAGAAGGGGGACGGCGTTGGAGCGGCTTGTTTGGACGGCGATGATGGAGAGGCTGTTGTCGCCGGCTGGTGGCATGAACGGAGAGGATCTGGTGGCGATTTGACTATGTTATCGTCGGAGAGGGAGAAGAGGATGGGCAGTGCGATTGTGGGGGTGGTGGTGTTGTGGTAGCCGGAGCTCCGGTCGCTGGTGGTGACGTTAGAGAGAGAGAGAGTAGAGTTTTAGAGAGAGGAAAGAAAGAAAAAATTCAGATCCTTTTTTTTTCTCTTTTGGGTTACTCTTCCCTTTTTTTATTTTGTGTGTATGTGTGGGTATATATTGTGTTTTGGGTATTGGGGTAGGGTAGGTGGGGTAGGGTATAGGGTGGTGTGGTTTATTTTGATTGGGTAGGTTGTTAGGATAAGATAGAATTAGTTAGGATAAGATTTGTTATCTTATTATTATTTTTTTTTTTTTGTATTTGGTGCGGGTATAATAACATGGGTGAGGGTACGCGGTAGGATAAAAATAATAATGGGTAAAAACGACATCGGGGAGGGACGAAATTAGGTGTCTACATCATGCCCCCTTTGAATGTAAACACGCAGTGTTTTCAAACAAAAAAGTAGACAACGAGATAGAATTTTGTCTCGATCATTATTCAAAGAAAGAAACAGGAGAAAGAAGGACTAACGGGTCTTGAATTAGGACAGCCTACCCACCCAAGTTATGAAGGGATCAAGTGATAAGTATCTCCAAGGATTGGACGGAGATGAACTATACCGAGTTGGAGAGTCGAGTGAGGTTCCGGTCCGCGGCTCTGTTATTACATCAAAATGAAAATTACAAGCTAAAACATAAATGAAATTACAAAAATCCTATCTATACAGCTTCTGTTGATTCTTGACTCGACTTTTCATCACCTTATTCTTCAGGCGGGCTCCTGACTTGCAATTCCTTCCAACTTGTTGCTTGACTTTCCATTGCTTCGCTTTGTTGCTTGACTTTTCGTTTCTTCACCCTATTCTCCAAGCGGGCTCCTGACTTGCTATTTCATCACCCTGTTCTTCAGGCGGGCTCCTGAAACCCAACATTAAAACTAGAACAAAAATTATAGTAAAACAGTATTTCACTTTTGAAAGAGTTGTCCCATTTTTCAGGAGGGTCCTGAGCAGAAAGTAAAATCCCATTTTTCAGGAGGGTCCTGCACATAAAGTAAAATCCCATTTTTTAGGAGGGTCCTGAACATAAAGTAAAATTCCATTTTTCAGGAGGGTCCTGAACAGAAAGTAACATCCCATTTTTCAGGAGAGTCCTGAACATAAAGTAAAATCCCATTTTTCAGGAGGGTCCTGAACAGAAAATAAAGTCCCATTTTTCAGGAGGGTCCTGAACATAAAGTAAATTCCCATTTTTCAGGAGGGTCCTGAACATAAAGTAAAGTCCCATTCTTCAGGAAGGTCCAGAACAAAAACTAACATCCCATTTTTCAAGAGGGTCCTGAGCATAAAGTAAAAATCCCATTTTTCAGGAGGATCCTGAATAGAAAGTAAAGTCCCATTTTTCAGGAGGGTCCTGAACATAAAGTAAAGTCCCATTTTTCAGGAGGGTCCTGAACATAAAGTAAAATCCCATTTTTCAGGAGGGTCCTGAACATAAAGTAAAATCCCATTTTTCAGGAGGGTCCTAAATTGAAAGTAAATTCCCATTTTCCAGGAGGGTCCTGAACATGAAGTAAAATCCCATTTTTCAGGAGGGTCCTGAACATAAAGTAAATTCCCATTTTTCAGGAGGGTCCTGAATTGAAATAAAATCCCATTTTTCAGGAGGGTCCTGAACATAAAGTAAATTCCCATTTTTCAGGAGGGTCCTGAATTGAAAGCAAATTCCCATTTTCCAGGAGGGTCCTGAACTGAAAGTAAATATCCATTTTCCAGGAGGGTCCTGAACATGAAGTAAAATCCCATTTTTCAGGAGGGTCCTGGACTGAAAGTAAAATCCCATTTTTCAGGAGGGTCCTGAACATAAAGTAAAATCCTATTTTTCAGGAGAGTCCTGAACATAAAGTAAAATCCCATTTTTCAGGAGGGTCCTGAACATAAAGTAAAGTCCCATTCTTCAGGAGGGTCCTGAACAGAAACTAACATCCCATTTTTCAGGAGGGTCCTGAACAGAAAGTAAAATCCCATTTTTCAGGAGTGTCCTGAACATAAAGTAAAATCCCATTTTTCAGGAGGGTCCTGAACTGAAAGTAAATTCCCATTTTTCAGGAGGGTCCTGAACATAAAGTAAAATCCCATTTTTCAAGAGGGTTCTGAACTGAAAGTAAATTCCCATTTTCCAGGAGGGTCCTGAACATGAAGTAAAATCCCATTTTTCAGGAGGTTCCTGGACTTAAAGTAAAATCTCATTTTTCCGGAGGGTCCTGAACATAAAGTAAAATCCCATTTTTCAGGAGGGTCCTGAACATAAAGTAAATTCCCATTTTCCAGGAGGGTCTTGAACATGAAGTAAAATCCCATTTTTCAGGAGGGTCTAGGACTGAAAGTAAAATCCCATTTTTCAGGAGGGTCCTGGATTGAAAGTAAATTCCCATTTTCCAGGAGGGTCCTGAACATAAAGTAAATTCCCATTTTCCAGGAGGGTCCTGAACTGAAAGTAAAATCCCATTTTTCAGGAGGGTCCTGAATTGAAACTAAATTCCCATTTTCCAGGAGGGTCCTGAATTGAAAGTAAATTCCCATTTTCCAGGAGGGTCCTGAACATGAAGTAAAATCCCATTTTTCAGGAGGGTCATGAACATAAAGTAAATTCCCATTTTTCAGGAGGGTCCTGAGCTGAAAGTAAATTCCCATTTTTCAGGAGGGTCCTGAACATAAAGTAAAAATATCTAAACAGAAAGTAAAGTCCCATTTTTCAGGAGGGTCCTGAACAGAAAATAAAATTCCCATTTTCCAGGAGGGTCCTGAATAGAAAGTAAAATCCCCTTTTTCAGGAGGGTCCTGAATTGAAAGTAAAATCCCATTTTTCAGGAGGGTCCTGAGAAGAAAGTAAAATCCTATTTTTCAGGAGGGTCCTGAACATAAGGTAAAATCCCATTTTTCAGGAGGGTCCTGAATTGAAAGTAAAATCCCTGGATATGCATTTCCAATGGTAGCTGAATCAAGTGAAACGAATTTGCCCCTGTTTCAATCAAAGAAAAATTTGTCAGTTAAAAACTTAGTGGTGACTTGCAGATCTTGGCTTTTCAGGTATCTGCCCAGCACTCGTTCCTTTCATCTTTGTTCCAAATTGCTAACACTTGTCGTGTCTTGCCGCATCATTGACCCGGATCCAGATTGAGGGAAATGAGTTCTGACTCAAACAATGGGTTTTCATTTTACTATGCCCCTGAGGTGCACTCTTTTCCCAAATCTGAATGATTCCACCAATCCAATAGCCTGTCGGTTGATAGACTTCCTTTGCTTCGTGTTGAATTACGATCATATTTCTTTCCTGTGCTGTTCCTTGGCTTTTCCTCATATAATTGGAAAGACTGGTAGTAAATAAATCCTTTCTCGCTTGTGTTGACACAGACTTGACTTAAAATGCAAAGAAATGATGGTGACTTTTGTTTTGATAAATAACATAAGAAAAGAAAAACACATGAATATGTAAATGAAAGAAAAGGGCAATGTCCCATATTCAAAAAGAAAACTTATCTGAATACGACAAACAACTCCAATGAGTATGACATGCATTTTGGATTAAGCTGCCTGATCTTCCTATCCAAACTCCCCATTTGTTGTTGAGTTCGTGCCTTTTGCCGCTGAGCCGCTTCTTCAAATCCATTGGACTCATACATCACATTCGACTGACGACATCTAAAAAGACTTTCGCCAACAAATCTCTTTCTTTTCACTTTCCGCCTTTCTCTTAAACTCTCCATCGCCCTACGGTGCCCATGAGGATTTTCACCAATAAGACTCTCATTTTTGTATTTCTCTCAACTCACCATCGCCTTACGGTGCCCGCAAAGGTTTTCACCAATAAAACTCTCTTATTTTTGTATTTCTCTCAACTCACCATCGCCTTATGGTGCCTGCAAAGGTTTTCACCAATAAGACTCTCTCATTTTCATTTTCTCACAACTCACCATCGCCTTATGGTGCCTGCAAAGGTTTTCACCAATAAGACTCTCTCATTTTTGTATTTCTTTCCTGATTTCTTATGTTGAGGGAGACAAGCGGTACCTCACAATGTATCATCATATGCATTTCATGCTTAGTCTTAACACTATCAAACATTGATCTGAAGGACTTTCTTTGGTTGTAACTTGGCTTTTGGGTTAAGGTTAGAAAAGATGGTAAGGGGCTCAAACGATGCTTGAAGTGGGAGTGGGACTTACAACTTTTGGAATCGACTCAAACAATGCATTAACTCATGCCCCAGTTTTGTTGACTGGGTGAATCTTAAATCTTTATTTGGTTGGACCGAGCCCGAAATAGGGCAGCCTACGTATCTCACTCCCGAGAGAGGAGAATCAGGTCGCACGTAGTTCCATCAGCTTGTTCTTTGTTTTGATTTGATTTTTTTCTTTTATTTTCGAACTCTATCTTTTATTCTTATTTTCTTGACATTTATCTTTGACTCTATTTTGATTCCAAAAGAGGGATATGAAAGAAAAATAAACAAGGCTCAAACGGGTAAACAAAGGATGACATAATGTTTGGATAGAAGAATAAAATGTCTTCATCATATCAATCTTCAAAAATGCAAGTACTAAACATGCAATAAAATCAAACAAAGGACCAAATATCATACATAGTATCTTTTGACCGCATCAGCATTGATAGTCATTTCTGCCATTTTGCCTTCAATATCTGTCAAATATAAAGCTCCATTAGGTAACACTTTCTTCACAACGAAGGGACCTTGCCAGTTAGGGGAGAACTTGCCTTTTGCTTCAACCTGGTGAGGAAGGATACGTCTTAATACCAACTGACCAACTTCAAAATTCCTGGGACGGACCTTTTTGTTATACGCACGAGCCATCCTCCTCTGATACAACTGTCCATGACACACGGACGTTAGCCTTTTTTCCTCGATCAAACTCAAATATTCCAGTCGGGTTTTTACCCATTCGTCATCATCAATCTCTGCTTCTACAATGACTCCAAGAGAAGGAATTTCAACTTCTGTAGGGATGACCGCTTCTGTCCCATACACTAATAAATATGGAGTTGCCTCTGTTGAAGTGCGAACAGTGGTGCGATAACCTAGCAATGCAAACGGCAACTTTTCATGCCACTGTCTAGAGCCTTGTACCATTTTTCGCAGTATCTTTTTTATATTTTTATTGGCGGCTTCTACAGCACCATTGGCCTTTGGGCGATATGGAGTAGAATTTCGATGTGCGATCTTAAACTGCTAACACACTTCTTGCATCAAATGACTATTGAGATTGGCAGCATTGTCTGTAATAATCATCTTTGGAATTCCAAATCTACAAATGATATTGGCATGAACAAAATCTAACACAGCCTTCTTTCTCACTGACTTGAAATTTACTGCTTCCACCCACTTTGTGAAGTAGTCAATGGCTACCAAAAAGAATCTATGTCCATTTGATGCCTTCGGCTCAATCGGTCCAATCACATCCATTCCCCAAGCCACGAACGGCCATGGAGCGGCCATTGCATGCAACTCAACAGGAGGAGAACGTATCAGATCGCCGTGCACCTGACATTGATGACACTTTCGAACAAATTGAATAGAATCCCTCTCCATAGTAAGCCAGTAATAACCTGCTCGAAGAATCTTCTTTGACAAGACATGACCGTTCATATGCGACCCGCATACTCCAGAGTGTATTTCAACCATGATTGCCGAGGCTTCTTTTGCATCTACACACCTTCAAAGTCCTAGATCTGGGGTCCTCTTATACAAGATTCCCCTACTTAAGAAAAATCCACTAGCCAAACGCCTAATAGTCCTTTTTTGATCATTGGTGGCATATGCTGGGTATTCTCCTGACTGAATGTACCGCTTGATATACAAAAACCAAGGTTCTCCATCGAGCTCTTCTTCAACCGCATTACAGTAAGCATGTTGATCACGACTCTGTATATGCACTGGATCGATATAGGCTTTGTCAGGATATTGGAGCATTGAAGACAGACTGTCTAAAGCATCAGCAATTTCATTATGAATCCTTGGAATATGCCTAAATTTTACTAACACAAATCATCGACATAGCTCCTGCAAGCATTGTCGATACGGGATGGGTTTCAAATCTCGCGTCTCCCAATCGCCTTGAATTTGATGGACGAGCAAATCTGAATCTACCAACTCCAATAATTCTTGGACTCCCATATCAACAGCTAACCTCAAACCAAGGATGCAGGCTTCATACTCTGCCATATTGTTAGTAGAGTAGAATCGAAGTTGTGCTGTTACCGAGAAATGTTGTCCCGATTCAGAGATAAGAACCGCACCTATTTCGACTTCTTTCATATTTACAGCTCCATCGAAGAATAACCTCCAACCTGGATCAGCATGTATAACGACTTCATCAACACACGACACTTCTTCGTCAGGAAAATATGTCTTTAATGGCTCGTACTCTTCATCGATGGGATTCTCAGCAAGTTGATCTGCCAAGGCTTGGGCTTTCATGGCGGTTTGAGTCACATATACGATGTCGAACTCGGTAAGCAATATTTGCCATTTTGCCAATCGACCCGTCGGCATAGGCTTCTGAAAGATATACTTCAAAGGATCCATGCGGGAGATGAGATAAGTAGTATAGGATGAGAGATAGTGCTTCAAATTCTGTGCTATCCAAGTTAGGGCACAACACGTCCTTTCAAGAAGAGTATACCTGGCCTCATATGCGGTGAACTTCTTGCTAAGATAATAAATAGCCTGCTCATTTTTGCCTGTGACATCATGTTGACCTAGGACACAACCGAAAGAATTATCCATAACTGATAAATATAAGATCAAAGGCCTACCAGGCTCCGGGGGTACCAGCACTGGCGGATTTGACAAATATCTTTTGATTCGATCAAACGCTTCTTGACATTCTTCAGTCCATTTTACCGCAACACTCTTTTTCAACAACTTGAATATGGGCTCACAAGTGGTTGTGAGTTGAGCAATAAACCTGCTAATGTAGTTCAGTCTTCCAAGCAAACTCATCACCTCCGTTCTATTCTTGGGCGGGGACAAATCCTGAATGGATTTGATTTTTGAGAGATCCAATTCAATTCCCCGATGGCTGACTACAAACCCCAACAACTTTCCAGATGGAACTCCAAATACACATTTGGCCGGGTTTAGTTTGAGATTATACCTGCGAAGCCTCTCAAAGAACTTTCTTAAATCTTTAACATGGTCGGCCTGACTTTTTAACTTAATAATCACATCATCCACGTAGATCTCAATCTCCTTATGCATCATGTCATGAAACATAGTGGTCATGGCTCTCATGTATGCTGCTCCAGCATTCTTCAAACTGAATGGCATCACTCGATAACAATAAGTTCCCCATGGTGTGATAAAAGATGTCTTCTCCGCGTCTTCATCATCCATAATGATCTGGTGATATCCGGCATAGCAATCCACAAAAGAGGCAACCTCGTGTTTAGCACAATTGTCTAACAAAATGTGAATATTGGGCAGTGGAAAATCATCTTTCGGACTTGCTTTGTTCAAATCACGATAATCAACACACACTCGAATTTTATCATCTTTCTTTGGTACGGGAACAACATTGGATAACCACATAGGATAACGAGACACTAGAATTACTTTGGCTTCAAGTTGTTTCATGATTTCCTCTTTGATTTTAATACTCACATCGGTTTTAAACTTCCTCAACTTCTGTTTGACAGGGGGGAACGCGGGATCAGTTGGCAACTTGTGAGCCACTAATTTTGTGCTTAAACCAGGCATATCTTCATAACACCATGCAAAAACACCCTTATAATCAATTAATGCTTGAATCATTCCCTCTTTTAGCTGTGGCAAAGCATGTACACTGATTTTAGTTTCCCTAACATCTTCTTGATCCCCTAGATTTATTGGCACAGTTTCATTCAAATTAGGATTCGGTTTGTCTTCAAACTGTTCCAACTCTTTGCTTATTTCATCTAGTGATTGTTCTTTATCATATTCCCCATCCTGCTTCATTACATCTTGATTAGTTTGGATTTTAAAATCAGGCTAAAAATTCTGCATGCATGTCATGTCATTAGAATCAGCATAAAGAGAACTGTGTAAGAAAAGAAAAACAAAATATATTAGACACAAAACAAAAGGGACATTGCATTTCATTAAATAAAAGATAGAAGGGTTTAAACACAGACGCCAACATAACATAAACAAACTAAAGTCTGAATTACAACCCTGAAATAACTCGGATAAACAGAAAGAAAAACAAAATAGACTACCAAAACTCCCTCCTGACGGGGAGAGGAGTGATTTCCCAATTATTGAGCTGGACAGCTGGACCTATGAATTGCACGTCTGCCATACTGGTACCTTCTCCTGCTTCGACCATATCAACTTTGATACAAAGGTTCTGGAAGTCATCAACCAATTCTACCTCCAATCCCACATGCTTCGTGATACCGCTCTTAACAAATGATTCACTGAGTAGTGGCATTGGGAGAGGAAGTGACCATATTTCCTTTTTCCTTCCCTTGGCTTTCTTCAGATCTTCAGCTGTAGGCTCAAATCCCATACCAAACGTGCCCAGGTTCTCACTCGGACATATGGGATGAACTATACCGTGCAGAGACAGACGCTCCCAAACCCTTCCCTGGCTCAAATCCGTATTTCCAAAGTTCACTCACCATCATGATAGAAGTAGAAGACAATTGTGGTCCCGGTATAGCCTGCCATTCAAGGATACGATTCACTGGCACTGTATCAAAAATTTGATAGACGAATGTCTCCTCTACGTTATTTGCTTCAATAAGAGACAAGGGAGAATCTTCGTAGGCTGACAAATCACCTTCACCATGAATAACTACTTCTTGCCGGTCATACTCAAACTTGATCATTTGGTGCAGTGTAGATGCAACCGCCTTGGCCTTGTGGATCCACGGCCTTCCCAATAACAGATTATAAGAGGATTCTACATTCAATACTTGAAACTCTATGGTGAACTAAATAGGCCCTATGGTCAACATTAGTTCTATTTCGCCAATGGAATTTGATTTTGTACCATCGAAAGCCCTAACGCTTACATTATTGGGCTTGATCCTGTCAGCACCAATATTCAACTTTTGCAAAGTAGAAATAGGGCAAATATTTGCACCTGAACCTCCATCAATCATAACATGAGTGACATAGATATCTTCACACTTCACTGTAATGTAAAGGCCCCGATTATGCCCTGTACCTTCAACAGGCAATTCATCATCAGAAAAGCTGATCCGATTGACCTCAAAGATTTTTCCAACCATTTTCTCAAGTTGGTTGATTGTAATCTCCCTTGGAACATATGCTTCATTTAATACCTTCAGTAAAGCATCACGATGCTCCTTGAACGTGCCCCACCACTTGATCAATTTTTTGGGTACCTTGACAACCATAAGGACTCTAGACTTTGTGGACAGATCCATCCTGTAGTAGCAGATAAGAAATTATCTCAAAATTTGACAGGAGCAAAAGGTTCCCAACCGATGGGAATTTGATGCGGACATACGTCGATGGGACAGACCGCTTCATGACTCCAAATCGTCGAACAGTAACGCTGAATAAAATCAGCCTACTTGTCAACAACTCTAGGTTACGGAGTAAAAGACCTAGCCTAAGACTAAGACGAAGACCAAAATATAGGTTACCGGACCCGCCGAGGATTGCCTACGTATCCCGCCCCGAGGGACGGAAATCAGGTATGCGTAGTTCGTCCAGTTTGGACAACTAACGATTAACTAATAAATTGACCCTAACTTAAGAGACAAAACCAAAACAAACGAATAAAAACTTTTTGGATTTTTCAATTAGACACTTCAACTAAGACTGACACCATCAATTATAAAAAAAATCTTTTTGGTATTTTTGCTTTTGACAAATACGTAGGAAAAAACTTTTTTTTTCTTTTTGAATTTACGGTACTTTGAGAAGACTAAAATGTAAAAAAAAAAAAAAAAAACTTTTTGAATTTTTGGGATCGTGAAGAACAAAAGCCATAAAGAATTCTAAAATAAACTACGACATTCCTTTTGATTCATTCTTTTCGACTCACTTTCTATATATTTTTTTTTTTTTTTTTTTTTTTTTATAAAAAAAATCCGTCCGTCAAATGACCACGTTACCCTCAAATATGCAACAGTTAGCACGTAGGGATGCTTTAAAGGTGAGTCTCCTACAAAGGACCGTGTAGGCCTCGCTAGGTCTCAATATGATGCACATAAGAATGACCTAAAGGCTGACCTACGTTGTGGTTTACTAACAAGGCCGTTCGGGGGATCATATGGTCGATAGTGGCTGCTTTGCTTTCCACCTACTCCATACATCCAACAGCTCCCCCCCTAAAATAAAGGTGACTCAACTAGAGTTCGTGCGCACGACGTGCTCTCCGAGACTTGTTGCAGAAAAAAGGCCGGGGGGATGGACTCATGATGACAGATATAAAGCGGTAACACATAGGATAAATACTATAAACAAAGAGCACGAAAACGCACAAAAGTGAAAACAATAACAAAACAATAATCACAAATAATGCTTATACACTCGTAATGCCAAACAAAGCCGATACGACTCAAAAATAAGCTTGAATTCTAAAAGTTCCCCAGCAGAGTCGCCAGAGCTGTCACACCCCACTTTTTTACGTATTCCAAATGATTTATATAAAAGGGTTTTTATTATTAAAGTGACAAAGATGAAAATTTATTTCGAAAAAGGACTATTTATATTTTTTATTTCAGAGTCGCCACTTGGCATAATTCGGTGTGCCAAGTCACCTTTGAAAAATCTTTTTCGGAACCATTTGACTCTTAAACTGATTTGCGAACAGAGATTCCGGCTAAGGAATTCTGTTGACCGAGGGGAAGGTGTTAGGCACCCCTCGATCCCGTGGTTCGACCACGGTCGCCTAGTGGATCGTATCGGCTAATTTGGCATTACAAATGTACAAACCGCATAAAACACACAAAACAAGCAAACAAACAAATCACACAAAATTCAAAACAAGCCGAAATAATGTTCAGTCCAAATTATACAATCCAAAATAAAAGAGGTGCTAAAATATAAAACCTATTCTATTCTAAACTGATCCTAATCTAAACTCCACCCGACGTTCCGAGCCTTGATCACGAGCCTCCTTTGCGTACATGCTACTTCGGGGCATTCCCCGGATAAATCAATACAAATTCTTCGGGGCATTCCCCGGATAAATTATACAATTGATTCAACAAGTGATAAAATTAAATCATTCAATCAAATTTCAACCATTCAATCAACCCACAATCTCTAGATTTGCCTACCCGACCTATGTTTTGCCTATTCCGATCGATGTATAATGTTACTACCAAAATCAAATTAACGTTCCTTTCAAGTTATACGAACAATGAAATCAAACTAACCAAAATCGCCAATTATGTCAAGTTTTCAATTCTCACCCACAAACCCATTTTTTAACCACAATAATTACAACATGCTTCGATTATTAAATCACGTCTCAAAATCCGCAACCAACATCAAACACAACACAAATAACGAAGATTCAAACCAAACTCACAACAAATAAATCATCCACACCCATAACATCAATAAAAAGTCAAAATAAATTAAAGATTCGGTTAGAAGAAATGGACCTCGATGAAACTAATCCTTGTCGATACTAAAGAAATCCGAAGACCAAAATACTCGACCGAAGAACCTCACGATGAACAACTCCAAACTCGATATTGAATTCAACCGGACAGATCGGAAAACCACGGCAAAACTTCACGATGAAGAACCCACAAATCCAAATAAACTTCAAAAAAAAAACCAAGATCTCAAATTCGAAACCCCAAACCAACGATTTCCAAACGAAATCTCATCGAATTCGATGGGAAACGGGCTGGTCGCGTGATGGCACCGGTAGCCACTGGTTGTTCGCCGGAGAGGCCGGATCTAATGGTGGTGTGGATGAGGTGGCGCTGCTGGTCGCTGCTGTTAGCGATGGAGAAGAGGTCGGAGGAGAAGAGGGACGGCGTTGGAGTAGCTTGTTTGGACGGCGATGATGGAGAGGCTGTTGTAGCCGGCTGGTGGCATGAACGGAGGGGATCTGGCGGCGGTTTGACTATGTTATCGCCGGAGAGGGAGAAGAGGATGGGCAGCGCGGTTGTGGGGGTGGTGGTGTTGTGGTAGCCGGAGCTCCGGTCGCCGGCAGTGACGTTAGAGAGAGAGAGAGTAGAGTTTTAGAGAGAGGAAAGAAAGAAAAAATTCAGATCTTTTTTTTTTCTCTTTTGGGTTACTCTTCCCTTTTTTTATTTTGTGTGTATGTGTGGGTATATATTGTGTTTTGGGTATTGGGGTAGGGTAGGTGGGGTAGGGTATAGGGTGGTGTGGTTTATTTTGATTGGGTAGGTTGTTAGGATAAGATAGAATTAGTTAGGATAAGATTTGTTATCTTATTATTTTTTATTTTTTTTTGTATTTGGTGTGGGTATAATAACATGGGTGAGGGTACGCGGTAGGATAAAAATAACAATGGGTAAAAATGACATCGGGGAGGGACGAAATTAGGTGTCTACAACGTACCTTTTAGTCAAGTCATTCCCTTTGATTCCTATAAGACGTAACTTTTAGTCGAGTCATTCCCTTTAACCCCTAGAAGACATACCTTTTAGTCGAATCATTCCCTTTGATTCCTATAAGACGTACCTTTTAGTCGAGTCATCTCCTTTGATTCCTATAAGACTTACCTTTTAGTCGAGTTATTCCCTTTGATTCCTATAAGACGTACCTTTTAGTCGAGTCATCTCCTTTGATTCCTATAAGACGTACCTTTTAGTCGAGTCATTCCCTTTGATTCCTATAAGATGTACCTTTTAGTCGAGTCATTCCCTTTGGACCCTAGAAGACATACCTTTTAGTCGAGTCATTCCCTTTGATTCCTATAAGACGTACCTTTTAGTCGAGTCATTCCCTTTGACCCTTAGAAGACGTACCTTTAGTCGAGTCATTTCATTTGATTCCTATAAGACGTACCTTTTAGTCGAGTCATCTCTTTTGATTCCTAAGACGTACCTTTTAGTCAAGTCATTCTCTATGATTCCTATAAGACGTACCTTTTAGTCGAGTCATCTCATTTGATTCCTATAAGATGTACCTTTTAGTCGAGTCATTCCCTTTGATTCCTATAAGATGTACCTTTTAGTCGTGTCATTCCCTTTGGCTCCTAGAAGACGTACCTTTTAGTTAAGTCCTTCCCTTTGATTCCTATAAGACGTACCTTTTAGTTGAGTCATCTCCCTTGATTCCTAGTAAGACGTACCTTTTAGTCGAGTCATCTCCCTTGATTCCTATAAGACGTACCTTTTAGTCGAGTCATTATCCTTGACCCCTAGAAGACGTACCTTTTAGTCGAGTCAATTCCTTTGATTCCTATCAGATGCACCTTATAATCGAGTCATTCTCCTTGATTCCTATAATGATGTGACTTTCACAAAAGTCCCTTGATGATAAAATGGAGCAAAATTTAATTCTTGTGTTGGAACTTCACTTTCCTGGCATATGAAATCTCTTTATAATAATCTTTTTTTGGTATAATTTTCTTTCTAGATTTGATGTGATTTCAGGAGCCTGCCCGAAGCACAGGGCAAATAAATGGAAAGTCAAGCAGCAAGGTGAAGAAATTGAAAGTCAAGCAACAAGGTGAAGAAGTTGAAAGTTAAGTAACAAAGTGAAGAAAATGAAAGTCAACAGATCGAAAATAACAAGTCAGGAGACCGTCTGGAGAACAAGGTGATGAAATTGAAAACCAAGCAACAAGTTGAAGAAATTTCAAATCAGGAGCCCACCTGAAGAATAGGGTGATGAAACTCAAGTCAAGAGTCCAACAGAAGCTGCGTAGATAGAATTTTTTAATTTTATTTATGTTTTTAACTGGTAATTTTTATTTTTGATGTAATAACAAAGCCACGGACCGGAACCTCGATGGGACCTCACTCGACTCTCCAACTCGGCATAGTCCAGCTCCTTCCAATCCTTTGAAATAACTGTCGCTCGATTCCCTCATAACTTGGGTAGGTAGGATATCCTAAGTCAAGACCTGGTTTTTCTCCTTCTCGTGCTCCGTGCTTTTGAATAAAGGTCAGGACAAAATTCTGTCACGTTGTCTACTGCTTTGTATGAAAACACCATGTGTTTACATCCAAAGGGGGCATGATGTAGACACGTAATTTTGTCCTTTCCCAAAAATATTTTAATTATTTTTTATTTTATTTTATTTATTTTAATTTAAAGTTCATTTTCATACGTTCAACGTATCTTTAGTCTAAGATTACAAGATTCAACCATCTTCTTTAATTTCATAAGCTTGAGTCAAATTTAAATTGAAACTGAAGGCGTAAAATGATAAAACGGCTAACTCCATCACATGTATTAGAAACCTAATTTAGAAAAATGCAGTAAATAGTAAAAACAAACTAAACACGAACAATATGCTAGGAGATTTCAACACCAATCTCCACTATCTTCACACCATCAACATTACAAATTACAACTCTGCAGTCTAAGGGACTCAATCTAGTACTTTACCTCAACAATTAACTCTAACTGTTCTGTACACTATTTAACCACTCTAAGGCTGCATTTGTTTTTTTTCAGATTCAGACGTCAGAATCTGAATGCACGTTTGAATGATTAAGATGTTGTCTCTAGATTTGAAAACTGAATGATTAACACTGTTTGTTTTTCAACATCTGAATGTACAAAAAAAAATTATTTCTATATATAATAAAATAAAAAAAACAATTCAAATAAAAAATTAATTATATATCAGAAAAATATGTAATTTAATACAACAAAATTATTATTTGATTGAACAAAATTTTTTTTATGTTTGTTAGTGATAGTGGAGATGCTTTATAATAGTGGTTGCGGTGACAATAATTGATGTTAGTGGTGATAGTTGTGATGGTTGGTATTGTAGTGACTGTTATGATGGTGACGATTGATAGTGGTGGTGGTGGTTGTTATAGACACGTCATTTTGTTCCTCTCAAAATTCAATTTGATCCATTTTTTACTCTTATCTTACCATGTACACTATCCTGTATAATTATCCCTCCACAAAATAACAAAAAAAACAATAACCTCTAACTAATTTTTTTAAACCTCACCATCCGTACCCTACCCCACTTACCCAAGTACCCATACACCATCAGCATAGACAACAACAATTATTCACGAGGGAGGAACCATTTTTCCATCATCTTCTATTCCTTCGATTCCACACACACACTGACCATATACGCACACACCCTCTCCTCGCCATTAGCACACACGAACACAAAATTCATACACACACAGTGGTGAGGAGAAAAATGAGAGTGAAAAGAAAAGAGAAAAAAATGAGAGTGAGAGTGATATATGGAGAGAGGCATAGCGAGCTGAAACACAGAAAAACGATACGAGAGAGAGAGCAGATCAGTGAAGAAGAGGCAAGAAGTTGGGGTGAATCGTGAGAGAGATCGAGGAGGTTGAACGGAAATAGGAAAATCCGGTGGATTTTGTTTTTTTCTGTCATTTTCTCGCCAGAAACAGTGTCGCCACCAGATTTGGGCCACGTTTTCGTTACCACCAAGCTCATCGGAGCTCCGACTAGTTTGAATCTTGCCGGAAACAGTAAAACCGCCATCCCTCAGCAACACAGTAACCCGCACATACACGCACAGTAAAAGAGAAACAAATCATGGGGGGGCATTTGATGGAATCCGATGAAGGAACAAAGCAAACGATGAGAAAACCCAACTTCTGTTCAAGTTTTTCCAGTGACTTTGGGCCGGAGTCAGTTTCAACCGATCGTCGTTCGAATTAGTCTCCTAAGCGCCAAATTCCCTTTATTTTCCTTCAATTTCTGAACGGGATATAGCTGGAATCTTATCGTTTTAGTAGTTTTGCTCATTGTCAGCTCATCGGAGCTCGATTTCTGTAGGTTTGCAGGTTTGATGGGACTTTCGGAGCTTCAGGTTCGTCTCAGTTGATTCATATTCAAAGTTGGGTTTCGGGTTTCTCAGTTTTCGTTCCTAGTTTGGGTATCTGGTTTTCCTTTCGTGTCGATCAGTCTATTGAGGTCAGTTTTGGGGTTTCAAATGTCTTGATATCGAGTTGGAGTTCGTCGCTGCTGAGGTTCTATTCGGAATTCTACGTTCGGGTTTTCTTAAATATTGTTGATAGGTTCTATTCGGAATTCTACGTCCGGATTTTCTTAAATATTATTATCAACGGAATCGAATCTTTTGAAGGTCCAACCCTTAGCCTTATCTCTTTTCTTACGTCGATGTAGCTGTTGTTGTGATGTGATGACGTGATTTGATATTGGTTCAAGTTACTTTGATTACCGTGGTTGATGTTGATTGATTTGGTTCATATGAATAGAGTGATTGAGGAATTGGCATTCGTGGGGTGGAATTAAGAAATTGATGAAAATGGGCAAATATAGATCAATTTTGGTTGATCATTGTTTTGTTTAATCCGGAATAAGCATGAATATTATCGGAACGTGATAGATTTAATATGTTGAAATGGATAGGCAAATATAGGTTCGGGTAGATAAAACTTAGGATTGAATGCGTGGAATGTTAAATGTGTTGGATGTTTTCTAGTTTATAGCATGATATTGATGTTGCATTCATTTGTCGGGGAATGCCCCGAAGGAATTGTATTTATTCACCGGGGGATGCCCCGAAGTATCATGTACTTGAAGACGGCGCACGATCAAGGCCTGGAACATTGGGTGTAGAAAGCAATGGACCGTAGTTTAAGATTAGCCTAGAATAGTGTAGGTTTATATTTTCATATTTTTTCTATTTCGGGACTGTATAATTGGATTGGGCACTAAATTTTGGATTGTTTTTGTTTTGTTTGCTTGATTGATTGTTTTGCGTGCTTTGTGTGGTTAATACATTCGTAGTGTAAAATTATCTGATATTCTCCACCAAGCGACCGTGGTCGAACCACGGGGCCGAGGGGTGCCTAACACCTTTCCCTTGGTCAACAGAATTCCTTAGCCGGAATCTCTGTTCGCAAATCAGTTTTGAAAGAGTCAAAAACCGTTTTGAAAAGAATTTTTCAAAGGTGACTTGGCATACCAGATTATGCCAAGTGGCGACTCTGAATTTGAATGTAAAAATAATTTTTTTTCGAAACAAATTTTTATCTTTTGTCACGTTCGTTACTAAAAACCCTTTCAACCTTATAATCGAAATCTTTTTGGTTGAAAAAGGGGTGTGACAGTTGTGATGTGACGTTGCTTGATGTTAGTAGTTGAAAGTTTTGATTGTGATGGATGAAAAATGAATGAATGATGGTTGACAATGTGTTGTTGCTAGTTGAATATATTGTTAGTTGTGATGGTAGAGATGGTTGTTAGTAGAGATAAATTATAGTGATGATAGTGATTGAAGTGATGATAGAGGTGACGTTACTAGTGACTGGTGGTAGCCGTCGAAGAATGTGTGGAGGTTGTGATATATTAGTGGTAGTTAACGGTGGTGCTAGTTGTGATAAATGAGTTGGTCGATAGTAGGGATTGGTCGGTAGTGGTTGATGATGGGGGTGCTGTTGATGGTGGTGGTAGCATTAAATATAATTAGAATAATAGAGGTAGTAGGTGTGGTAGCGGTTGACAATAGTGGTTGGTAGTAATATTTGTTGTCGATGGTAGTTGTGATGGTGAAGGTGGTTGGTGGTAGTGGGTGGTGGTTGACAATGATGACAGTGGCAGAGGTGGTGACTGATGATTATGAATAGAGTGACGTAGAAAATTATCCAGCACCAGAATAACTCTTCAGACCTATTAAAACTTAATTCTATATCTGAATGATTAAAACCTATTCAGACCTATTAAGAGTTAAAATCTTAATAAAAAAACAAATGCATTTAATGGTTTGAAGTCTGACCATTCAGATTCAGACCTCCATTAAGTGCAAACAAATGAGCTCTAAGAAGTCAAACTTGCTTCTTGTTACAACGCCTTACAAACACTTTACTTCTAAGTTCTAACACAGAACTAAAGCTATTAGAATTCAATAAAAAACTGTTGGGAAAGATGGGGACACAATCAAAGAGCCCGACAGGGTATCAGCTACTGTTCCAATCAAAATGGCCACCAAACAAGTGCCAAACAACAAGAAACAATACATAAACCACAACACCAAACACTAGAGAAATAAAGGAGTGAAAGCACAAAAAACGCAGCTACTGTTCGGGAATGAAGAACAGGAGATATAGAACACCAAATCAAGCTCCGTCAGTTTCTAATCAAAGATTGAGATGAGAGGAACAAGCAGTCCAAAAATCATCTCAATCGTACAAGAAACGAAGCGAAAATCGCAATTTGAAGTTGACAGTTGTGGCTGAAATTTAGGTGCGAAATCAGCTTTTTCCTCTCTCTTTGGCTGCTGAAAACCCTTTTTTTTGTGATGGTGAATAAGACCTAAAAAGATCAATATATATGTACCATAGTAATGGGCCTATGGAAAAAAGTGGGTTGGTCCAAATTGAGCTTCATTTATCCACATAGGAAGGGGAAAAGTCCAATGACCCAACAATTCTCCCCCTCCCGACAATGTGGAGGAGACCACCATCCCGACGATCATGCAACAATCTTCAAACTGACCTCTTGGCAAAGCTTTAGTCATCATGTCGGAACCATTTTTATCCATGTGAATCTTCTCAAGTTCAAGCAACTTAGAATTCAACACACCCCGAATCCAATGGTATCTCACATCAATGTGTTTAGACCGACCATGAAATGTAGAATTCTTGCCAAGATGTATGACACTTTGACTGTCGCAATAAAACACATACCTCTCTTGAGCACAACCAAGTTCCCCCAAGAATCTCTTCATCCAAAGCAATTCTTTATAAGCTTCAACGACAGCAATAAGCTTAGCTTCTGTAGTAGATAGAGCAACACATTTTTGCAACCTAGATTGCCAAGACACAGCTCTCCCTGCCAAAGTAACCAAATACCCTGAAGTAAACTTGCGAGTATCAACATCACCAGCCATGTCTGAATCAGTATAACCACAAAGAATAGGCTTCTCTATACCAAAACACAAACTCAGACTAGAAGTGCCACAAAGATATCTCATAATCCACTTTACAGCATTCCAATGTTCTTTTCCCGGATTAGAAAGGAAACGACTAACAATACCAACAACATGAGCAATATCTGGTCTTGTACAAACCATTGCATACATCAAACTACCAACGACTGAATCATAAGGAGCTTTCTTCATATCTTCCTTCTCATCATCACTGGAAGGACACTGCTCCATGTTCAATTTGAAGTGCATAGCCTTATCCATGTTGAACCTTCGAAGTACTTTCTGAATGTACTTCTCTTGTGATAACCACAACTTCTTGGCCTTCCTATCACGGACAATCTGCATGCCAAGAATCTGCTTTGCTGGTCCTAAGTATTTCATAGAAAAAGACTTACTCAACTCTTGCTTCAACTTTTGAATCCTGCAAGTATTATGACCAACAACAAGCATGTCATCAACATAAAGCAACACAATAATAAAGTCACCATCAGAGAATTTTTGCACAAAAACACAATGGTCTGAAGTAGTCTTCTTGAACCCCTACTGACTCATAAAGGAACTAAACTTCCTGTACCACTGCCTAGGAGCTTGTTTCAAACCATACAAGCTCTTCTTCAATTTGCAAACATAATTCTCTTTTTCCTTGACTTCAAAACCTTTGGGCTTCTCCATATAAGTTTCTTCATCTAAGTCACCATGGAGAAAAGCAGTTTTAACATCTATTTGCTCAACCTCTAAATCTAGACTTGCAGCTAAGCCTAGAACCACACAAATGGATGATATCTTCACAACTGGAGAGAATATCTCATCAAAATCAACTCTTTTTTTCTGGTTAAATCCCTTCACAACCAATCTAGCCTTGTACCGTGGAACTGGATTACTATGAGCTTCACCCGAAAAACCCACCTATTTTTCAAAGCTTTTGTGTCTTTAGGCAGCTTAACCAAATCAAAGATATGATTATCATGCAAAGATTTAATTTCATATTCCATAACATCAAACCACTTTTTCTTTTTCTTCACTTTCCATGGCCTCATCAAGACTCTCAGGTTCTCCCCCATCAGTCAAGAGTACATACTCATTGGGACAATAACAAGATGAAGGTATTCTCTCTCTAGTAGATCGTCTGAGAGAACTCTCTGGAACATCAATAACTGGTTGCTGATCAACCATATCAACTTGTACTGGAGCATCAACAACATCATGCTGGTCATTCTGAACATGATCATCATCTTCATTATCAACTTGATTTTCATCATCATGAAGATTTTCTTCGAGAGTAGTAGTCAAAGGAACTGGATCAACATCAACTAGACTTTCATTACTCTGAGAATCAACCTTCTCAGCTTTGTCAAAATCTTCAATTGTTTGGTCTTCAAAGAACACAACATCACGACTTCTAACAAGTTTTTTCTCAACTGGATCATAGAAACGATAGCCAAAATTATCTTGACCATAACCAATGAAGATACACTGCCTAGTTTTAACATCCAACTTTGACCTTTCATCCTTAGAAACATACACAAAAGATTTACACCCAAAGACTCTAAGATGATCATAAGAAACATTCTTACCAGACCAAACTCTGTCAGGGACATCACTATCCAAAGCAACAGTAGGAGATAAATTGATAACATAAGCAACAGTACTAAGTGCTTCTGCCCAAAAGGAATCTGGCAGCTTAGCATCTGAAAGCATACATCTAACCCTCTCAACTAGAGTTCTGTTCAACCTCTCTGCTAAACCATTCAACTGAGGAGTTTTTGGAGGATTTTTCTGATGCCGAATACCCTGCTCTCTGCAATATCTATCAAAAGGACCAATATACTCATCACCATTATTTGAATGGATGTATTTCAATTTCTTCCTTGTCTGTCTCTCAACCAAGGCTTGAAAATCTTTGAACACATCAAGTACTTGATCCTTGGACTTTAAAGAAAATACCCAGAGTTTGCGAGAATGATCATCAATAAAAGTCACAAAGTAAAGTGCACCACCATGAGACCTTACTTTAAGAGGACCGCACAAATCAGAATGCACCAACTCCAGCAAATCGAGCTTTCTTGAAGGCGGATGACTCTGAAAAGAAACTCTTTTCTGTTTACCGGATAAGCAATGAACACATTTCTTCAACTTTGCTTGTTTCATTCCAGAAAGCAAATTTTTCTTAGCCAAACTATCAATCCCCTTCTCACTCGTATGACTCAACCTTCTATGCCACAACTCTGATGAAGTATTATTCTCCACTAAGTTTATTAAGCCTCTAGAAGTAGAGCCCTGAAATACGTACAAGTTAGATAATTTTTCACCTCGAGCCACAATCATCGAACCTGTAGTAAGCTTCTACTGTCCAGCACCAAGGGTATTAACATAACCCTCATCATCAAGGTTCGCTACAGAAATCAAATTCAAGCGAACATCTGGAGCATGCTTGACATTATTGAGAACTAGTTTGGAACCATTGTTACTTTCCAAACAAATCGTGCCAATGCCAAGTACTTTAACTTCATCATTATTGCCCATTTTCAACATCCCAAAATTACCTGGAGTATAAGAAGAAAATAATTTCTTCTTTGGCGTAACATGAGAAGTAGCACCAGAATCCACAAATCTGCTAGACTCATCGCAAACAAGATTAATGGCATTCTCACCACAAGCAACAAGAAGATCATCATTAGCAACAACAACAACACGATTTTTTCATTATCGCCTTCTTTCTTTTGCCGTCTCATATATCTCTTATGCTTGTAACAATATTTCATGATATGCCCCTTTTTGTTGCAATAGTCACATGTAACATTCTTGAATTTGGAACTTAACTTGCTTTTACTTTTATCTCTATAATTTGAATCTCTGAACTTATTTCTCCCCCTCTCTTCAGTAACCAAAACATCAGAGTGTGAAGATGAAGAAGATGAGGCCTGAGATCTTCTTCTCATCTCTTCATTCAAGACACCACTCTTAACATATTCCATAGTTACAATGCCATCGGGAGAAGAATTAGTCAAAGAAACTCGAAGAGTTTTCCAAGAGTCAGGCAGAGTATTAAGAAGCCAAAGTCCCTGAATTTCTTCATCGAACTTTACACCCATTCCGGACAGCTGGTCAAGGACACCTTGAAAATCATTTATATGATCAGAAATAGGACTGCCCTCTTTATACCTGATATTCATCAATTTCTTAAGCAATAACAACTTGTTATTGCCAGTCTTCGAAGCATAAAGTATCTCGAGCTTGTCCCACAAACTTCTAGCATGTGTTTCATTCACAATATGATTTCTAACATTATCTTCAACCCATTGTCTGATATAGCCACAAACCTGTAAGTGCTCAAATTCCCAATCCTCATCTGTCATGGATTCAGGTTTAGTAAATGCAAACACAGGTAGATGCATTTTCTCGATAAATAGAAGATCTTTCATCTTGCCTTTCCAAGTATGATAGTTACTACCATTCAAACACATCATCTTGCTCATATTTGCCTGCATCATTCAAATCGACAATCAACAACAACCAACTTTCTGATACCACTTTGTTGGGAAAGACGGGCACACAATCAAAGAGCCCGACAGGGTAGCAGCGGAAAATACCCAAGACTAAACTTTCCCTTTCAACTTGAACCAAGAGGAGACAAGCAAACCAAGCAAAACAAAGTAATATGGCAGCAAATGAATTACCACACAAATGCGATAGGGCAAGAATAAAGGCAATCACACGAGACACAAGATTTACGTGGAAAACCCTTCAGTGTGAAGAGTAAAAAACCACGGGACCAAAACCTCCACTATAATCACCAAAGAGTTACAATATTGTCCTCCAAAATGGACACCAAACAAGTTCCAAACAACAAAAAATAATACATAAACGACAACACCAAACACTAGAGAAATAAAGGAGTGAAAGCACAAAAAACGCAGCTACTGTTTGGGAATGAAGAACAGGAACTACAGACCACCAAATCAAGCTCCGTCAGTTCCTAATCAAAGATTGAGATGAGAGGAACAAGCAGTCCAAAAATCAGCTCAATCGAAAAAGAAACGAAGTGGGAATCACAATTTGAAGTTGACAGTTGTGACTGAAATTTAGGTGCGAAAATCAGTTTTTTTTTTCTCTCTTTGGCTGCTGAAAACTCTTTTTTTTTTGTGATAGTGAATAAGACTTAATAAGATCAATATATATGCCCCATAGTAATGGGCCTATGGGCAAAAATGGGTTGGTCCAAATTGGGCTTCATTTATCCACATAGGAAGGAGAAAATGCCCATGACCCAACAAAAACTTCTAAGGCAAAACTAAAATCGACCCCAAACTACCACCTGATAATAGGTTGATATTATTCAGCTTGTTGATTTTCTGTCTTTCTCCTTCTTGCTTTAGCTTGTTGATTTTCTTTGTCTTGCTCCTTCTTGCTTTTGTGATTGCCTAGATACGTGGATATGCAAAAAGGCGTTGCCAAATTGATTACATTGTTGGGTATGTTTTGCTTGTTTGCCTCCCTTAGGTTACAACTTACTTTTCCTTGTGCAAACCAGTTTTTATAAAAAAAACTGCTAGAATACACTGGCTTACCATAATTTTTTTTAAAAATGACTTAGAATTCCTTCTTCTTTTCAATACATTAATTATGAATTTTTTATTTAAACAAAGTATTTATTACACGTCACATAACTAAATTAACCAGTCCAACAATAATCAAGAACTTGATTCACAATTCACATGAACCTGGTCAAGTGTCGATCATCAAAACCATAATCCGCGTACCTCGTAGACTCCACATAAAACAAAAAGGTTAAAAAAATATATAAAACTCCCATAATTCTTGGAACGAGGAAGCTGATGTGGTCAACATCGTTGGTTTTTTTTTTCTAGATTTTTACCCTTATTTGTTATGTTTACAAAAATACATGCATCTTATTTATGGTGTACTTCATTTATTGTAAATTTACACTGTATGAAGAACGAGACTATTATAATCTTATCATTGAATTGAAACTCTCAATCACATTACATTATTTTCTTAATAATAAATTAGATAGTAAAGAAAAGTTAAAATGTACACCAAAATGGGGGAGATATCTAGAAAATTGTATCAAATATACATTAGTATTTAGTGAATAAGTGAGATATTTTATAAGATGATGAAAGATGAAATCAAAAGAGATTGGATTAGCGCATAGACGAATAAAAATCATATGGCCTAACATGAAATGTAACTCATTATGCCCAAAGAATTTGTAAAGCAAAAAAAGACAAAAGTCTAAAATCAAGTTATATTTCTCCCTCCTCCTCCTCCTTCTTCTTCTTTGTTTTTTTGTTACATTTTTTTCAATTACTACTCATCATAGCAAAGAAACAAAAACAAAAACAAAAACAAAAAAAATAATTGTACGAAAAAGACACAGAAAGTGAAGAAATCCGTGGCCATTATTTTCGAACTCCCTCCGTTTCATAAAAAATGAATTATTAAATTTTGACACAAAGATTAAGGAAAAAGCATTAAAGACATAAATTTAACACAACTTTCCGTTTTTACTCAAAAAAAGAAAAAATTGACCTTGTAATACCTTTTCAAAAGTTAATTGGTTCTCAAATCATAAGGATAAATTTGAAAAAAAAATTAATGATTCACTTATTTTAAAACACCAATTAAATACCTCAATAATTTACTTATTCTGAAACGGAGGGAGTATATAATAAGGCTAGCAATAAGACGAATGTACGGTTGTGCCATCGCCATTTATAATAAAACTAGCAATCAACTAATGGTCCACTTGAATCTAGGAGGCAACGACGGATGGATGTTAAAATAAATCACATTTACAATATAGATAACTTAAACTGAAAATAATATTTCATGCTAGTTCTATTTAGCTACAAATTAGAGGTTAATTATAAAAATGTTCAATTAGCTAGCTAGGAGTTTTCTAGCAACGGGTTAGCTAGATATTTCCGATAAATTCCATAACTAATTTCATGTAATGTGATCCTATATATTTAATTGGATACAAAATTTATAATCTTTTTTTTTAAATATAAAACTTGTGATCTTAGAAATGCTACACATTCTCCTTCCTCCTAGTGACTGACCATTTACTTTTTTAAATCTTTTTTCTTTTGTTGTAGGTTTTTGATTTTTCATAGCAATCAAATACACTATTGCTTCTTTAGTGTTTGATTGAAATAAGGAAAATTATATTTTTACAAAAAATTATTTTCAACCAAACATCAAGAGAGGAATCGATTAAATTTTCGCATAAACTAGAAAACTAGTTATTCTAGCTAGATGTTTGATTAAATGTCAATTTCAATGTTTTTAAAAGAAAATCACCCTATAACTAGATGTTGGTTTAATATACAACAAATTGCAGTAAATGATTACAGTTAGAAAATAAAATGAGTAAAAGTGAAGAAAATAAAATAATCTTCTTCTTGGATGAGGCGCGGATATCTTGCTCTCTTTAAGGAGATTCAAGTTCGCTGCGGCATAATCTAAACCGATTCAGCAGTATATCTCATGACTTGTCCCCTCCAGGATACAACAGCTAGACCATCAACGATGTACAACTCAAACAACTCCGGCTTAGTTGAAGAGTCCAAAGCTCCACCATAAGAACACCTTCCTTCAACATATATTTACTCTCTTTATATAGTGAATATAATTAAAGACTTAGAATATTTTCTTTGTCTCAACTCTCTCTTTCACTACTACACACTATAATCTTTTTCACATTTATCATGTTTCCTTGTACATGCAATAACATGCAAGACTACCTCTACTATTTATAGGTGAGGTATTCATCCTTGTATTGAATAGGAAGAACAAAGAAGGGTTTTAAAGAGGAAAGATCAATAGTCTTTAGTTACAAGAGTTACACGAAACTAATGGCACTAATAGCCATGAGAGTTACAACAAAATAATGAGAGCAGTTACAAATTACTAAAGGCCACATTCTACCACCATGCATTAACAATTAGAGTAATGTGGGTAGATAAATAGTCTTGTTGTTACATATGTTACATAGAACTAATGACCATGAAGTTACAACAACCAATGGTCATATGAATTACAAGACATAATGTGGTTGATTATGCACAAATAAAGTGTTAGAAGTTACAAGAGTTATCAATATAATGACACCACTTTCTCCACTTACTTTATGTCGATAAATTATCATGCAAATTAAGATTTTAATATTAAAATGCATAATAACACCAACACTAAATAATTAGACCCTATATGACTAAACATACAAATTGCTCCCTTATTTACTATAAAAATAATATACCCAGTGTAATTCTACAAGTGGAGTCTAGAGAAGATAATATGTATGCAGCCTTATCCCAATCTAGTGAAGGTAGAAAGCTTATTTCTGATTTACTAAACATAACATATAAATTACAATTTGGATCAAATTTCGCAGTCATAGTCACTGGGAATCTTCGGAATGATGATATTTTTGTGAGTTGTATTACGATGGCTGCTAATATTTTCGATAAAGAAACAGACAAACATGCAGTAATAGGATGAAATGTCAAGTATTTTGATAGAAATTCATAGTGTTGGTGATGAACATGAAGAGCCGAAGAGGAAGAGAGGAAGATGAAGTTAATTATTGTTGTTGTTCCCATTGTTATACAAAAGTTTGATTCTCGATAAAAATGTAGAAGGTCGAATTTAAACAGTGGGATACTGGCCCGGAGTGATGATATGTTTGATGAAAAAGAAAAGTATCTTCTTTAATGTATTATGTAAATCAGTTGAGATTTTCTTCTATCATCCTTTTCCAACAATATGTATGATGAATAAATATAGATGAAAAATGAGGGAAAAGAACTCATACAACGGACCTTCATTTGCTATTTTTAATTTACACAAAAGTCCTTTATTTGTTTTATTGATAGGTAATGCATTAGATATGCATTATAATTATCGAAAAAACATACCCAGTAAAATCTCACAAGTGAGTTCTGGGGAATACGCATTAATATTACACACGTTAATAATCAAACACATAAACCAGTCCCAAAAGAGGAGTAAAAGTACATCCTCTAGGGAATATAGAAGGTAGCAAGCATCTAGAGAGCATTGAGCAAGAAGCTTTCAATGCCTCTCATGCGATTCTTGGTGGGCGAGGTTATAGTTTTGCACTGACTTTGACACCAACCAGGATTACAATAGGCTCCTGTGCTTCCACACCAACCAGCTATACTGCAACACTGTCCAGTAGGACATGATCTTTTAAAAGAAATTTGTTCTCCGCATCGTCCTTCTGGATATGATGGTGGGGGTGGAAAAACACATTGGCTTTGACACTTTCTAGGAGTACAATAGTCTGATGTGGTTCCACACCAACCAGATATACTACAACATGCTCCAGTAGGACATTTTGTACCACCAGCTTGTCTTCCACATCGTCCTTGTGGGTATGATTCATTAACTTCAAATACTTCAAGGCCCAAGGTTTCATTATTGGTTGGCAGATTAAAGGGAAGAGATAGATTGGCAGAGACATTAAGGAGGAACAAAGCAAGAATCAAAAGGTTAATTGCTGTCTCTCTCGTTCTCATCATTTTGGTATAGTAAGGTAGATGAGGATGAAATGATTTGTTAGATGCGGTCTTATGCTCAAGCATTTATAACAAAATTATCAGGGTACGCCTCATCATTTTGTAAGTAGGGACTGTTTGCTAATGACTGATATATTTAAACAGCAGCAAATAGCACTCGTCATGAGCTACTTAATTTACTTTAAAGTTTGTCTGTGATTCATTTGTAATTCACGTCAATAGTATAAATGATATCTTCCGAAAATCTAAGTAGCTGAGTTAAGTTAACTGGACAAGCACTGTCAGATAAGGGCCCCACCTTTCTCTCTTGGGACACTATCAGATAAGGGTCACCCACAACTTGTCCTTACCAGTGGTGCGGTATTCACACCCTTCCAATTGGGGTTACAGATTGGACTCCAACTCAGCCATAATGGCGTATTAGGGGCATGTCGGTTAAATAACACCCTCCCATAGTTTCAGTATCAGTATCAGTAAAAGAACTCAGATAGTTCTTCAAATTTCAGGACTGTTAGATAAAGTTAACTCAGATACAGCACAGAACTCGGTTAGTTCCATCAGATTCAATATATTTAATTTCTTAAAGTGTTCACTTAAATTTTTTAATTTTTCGTTTACAAAGTACGAGCGGAAGTTTCTAAAGTCGCAATCTTCGGATACTTCCAAAATTTGGTATTGTCGTTCCATCTCTTACGTTTAATTTTTATTTATTGTATTAATTATTTAATATTTAATTTTATTATATTTGTGTATTTTGAATATTTTTAGTTTAATTTAATTTATATTATGGATAAATTAAGAAACCTCGCTACTAAAGGTGTTAAAATTTTTTGTCCCGGAAGCGGTAGTGGTAGTAAAAAGCGAATTACTAGCAGTAGAGGTAGTTCAAGTAGTAGATATACTCGTGTGCCTTCGCCTCCGGTACCGCTTGGTACACCTTTTGAGGAAGAAATAGGTATAGGTGCTCACGATATGGATTATGTAGAAGCTCAGGAAAATTACGGTATAGAAGAAGAAAATGAAGTAGATGCGGTTAATTTAGACGAAGATAATGAAAATATTGCTGAGACACCCGCAGTAGGAGATGCTAACGTTAGATCTGAATCGGTTAATCTCCCTCCCCGTGCTCCCAGTGCCTCAAGACCTCGTAAAAGAACTAGTATTGCATGACAATTTTTTGAACGTATATCAAATATTGAGGTGCAATGCAATATTTGTCAACAAATATATAAGCATAGAAGTGGAGGCAAGCAAGGGGGTACGAGTACGTTAATGAGACATGTAGCTGAAGATCACAAAAGAGAGTTAAATATTGCAAAAGGTGGTGGGGATGTTCGTGGGCCAACGCAAACTAGAATGGACCCAGCAACCGGTCACGTAGCGAAGAAGTATAATAAATTGAGAGACCGGGAAGAAATAGCTAAAATGGTAGCTGTGGGTTGTTTGCCTTTTAATTTTCCTTCTTCTGATGCCTTTATTCGTTATATACAAGCAATTTATAATCCTATGTTTATCGGTATTCCTAGAACTACTTGTCGGTCTGATATTTTTAGACTTCATTCACAATATTGTTTTTATTTATCAACATTGTTAAAAAATATTCAATGTAGATTGTCCCTAACTTCTGATCTTGGTCGTGCTGTAAATAAAAATGATTATTTAACCGTTACTTGTCATTGGATGGATAGTAATTTCGTGATGCAAAAACGTATTCTTGCTTTTTTATATGATGAAGATCGTAAACATACTGGACAATTTATTGCTGATTCTATTGTTAAAATTGCCGGATATTATGGTATCGAAAATAAAATTTTATGTATTGCTTTTGATAATGCTTCTAACAACAACACTGCCATAAAAAAATTAAAATCTACGCTATCTCCGCCCTTGCCTGAAATTTTTCATATTAAGTGTGCATGTCATATATATAATTTAATTGTAAAAGATGGTCTTGAGTTTTTTGAGTTTTATATTGAAAAAATTCGCCTTGTTGTTGGTTTTATTCAAGAAAATAATCGTAGATCGAGAATTAGAGAATTTAAAGTTAAATGTCAAGAAAATGGACTTACACCGATTTTGATGCCTGAGGAAATTGATACTAGATGGAATTCTACGTATGAATTTTTAAAAACTTGTTATAAATATAGAATTCCTATTACACTAGCTTTTAACCAACATTGCGGTTCATTTGCTGATTCTACTGATTGCATGCTACATAATTCTGATTGGGTTGTAATTAATGATCTTGTTATGTTTTTAGAAAAATTTTATGTAGCTACGGTTGAATTTTTCGGTGCTTATTATCCTACTGTTTGTAATATTTTGGCATATATAGCCGATATTTTTGGTTTGCTCAAAGAATATAAAAATAAAGAAGGTTATAAAGAAGCTGTTGGCGCCATGTTTACGAAATTTAAAAAATATTTTTTCCCGATTCCCCCTATTTACTTGGTTGGTGCTATGCTAAATCCGTGCATGAAATATAATAATATGTGTCACTTTAGTACTTTTATTTATACTAACTTAGAAATAAATACTAACCGTGATTCTGAACAAGTACAACCTGATTTGTGGACGGCTACGGCTGATGCAAAGGATTACATAGAAAAATTATATAATCACTATGCTGATTTATTTGATTTAGTCGTACCTACAAATATCACTCCAGTTGTCGCTCCTCATCCTCCCGAGGAGCCATCATCTTCTAAAAGGCCGGCACATAGTGGTTTTTCTGATTCATTTTATGATTTAAATTGTTGGAACAGTGTTGATGAGAGAACTTACACATCAACTTATCGGGAAGAGCTGAAATATTATCTTCGGACGGCACCAGAGGATCGCAGACGACGGATCAACACGTTGGATTGGTGGAGGAGTAATGAAACACAATATCCTGTGCTTTCAAGATTAGCTAGAGATATCTTGAATGTTCCAATGTCAACCGTTGCATCAGAGAGCGCCTTTAGTCAGGGACGACAACAGCTTGGAGACAACCGACACTCATTGGGAAGCAATGCAATGAATGTTCTAGTTTGCCTCAGAGATTGGATTAGAGCGGAAAGAAGAAACCAAGGAATGGAACTGGAGCCGAGCGACGAGCTGAAACTTGAAGAAATTATGACTTCGCGGGAGAACCAGCAGAATCAAGTCCAATGCATGGTTTTGCCCCCGTTGACTTCGACTATCCTATGCAAGTTCCCATTAATATTAACATGAATGAGTTGTAAAAAATTATGCATAATTTATAGATTTTTCATTCATGTAAATTATAAATTTTGGATCATTTTGCAATCAATAAAATTTCCCAAATTCATTCACTCCTTAGTCCTTACTTTTTATATTTTTTCATTTAACGATTTAAAATTTTAAATTGAATTTCTAGTTTTCTACTTTAAATTAAAAACTTACTTCTAATATGTTATTAATTTACTACCAAATATTATTAATTTATTATATTAAGTAGCATATGTTTTGTATATTTGTGTATATATCTTCTATAGAAGTGTATATTTAACGTATACATGTGTATATGTTTTATAAATTAGTATATAAGTATATCTATATATATTGTAATGTATATATAATGTAGTATATTTTATAAGTAGTAGTATATATACATTGAATGGTGCGTATACATGTGTATATATCTTCTAAAGAAGTGTATATTTAACGTATACATGTGTATATGTTTTATAAATTGGATATCTTCTATAGAAGTGTATATATGTGTATATATCTTCTACAGATGTATATATTTAATGTATACAAATGTATATGTTTTACAAATTAGTATATAACTATATATATATACATATTGTAGTATTTATATATGTACATTGTAGTATATATTTTATTTAAAATAGTACATATATATTGAATGGTGTGTATATATGTGTATATATCTTCTATAGACGTATATCTTTAACGTATACATGTGTATATGTTCTATAAATTAGTATGTAACTATATATATATGTATATTGTAGTATATATTTTATTTAAAGCAGTACATATACATTGAATGGTGCGTATACATGTGTATATATCTTCTATAGAAGTGTATATTTAAAGTATACATGTGTATATGTTTTATAAATTAGTATATAAGTATATCTATATATATTGTAATGTATATATAATGTAGTATATTTTATAAGTAGTAGTATATATACATTGAATGGTGCGTATACACATATATCTTTAACGTATACATGTGTATATGTTCTATAAATTAGTATGTAACTATATATATATATATATTGTTGTATATATATATGTATATTGTAGTATATATTTTATTTAAAGCAGTACATATATATTGAATGGTTCGTATATTTGTGTATATATCTTCTAAAGTAGTATACATTTAACATATACAAGTGTATATGTTTTATAAATTAGTATGTAAGTATATATATGTATATATATATATATATATATATATATATATATATATATATTGTAGTATATACTTTATTTAAAGTAGTACATATATATTGAATGGTGCGTATATATGTGTATATATCTTCTATAGACGTATATCTTTAATGTATACAAGTGTATATGTTTTATAAATTAGTATGTAACTATATATATATACATATTGTTGTATATATATATATGTATATTGTAGTATATATTTTATTTAAAGTAGTAAATATATATTGAATGGTGCATATATATGTGTATATATGTTATAAAGTAGTATATATTTAACGTATACATGTGTATATGTTTTATAAATTAGTATATATATATATATATATATATATATATATATTTTGTAGTGTATATATATATATTATACTATTATAGCATATGTTTTATTTAAAATAGTACGTATAGTCATATATAATTATATATTGAATGGTACGTATATATGTGTAATTGTTTATATATTTTTTTAAAAATAGATATTGTATATTGGAGTGTATATAGTGTATATTGGATTTTTTATTTATTTTTTAAACGGGTTTGACCGGTTTTTAACCGGGTTTGATCGAGTTTTGGTGGGTTTGACCGAGTTGGGTTAGTGGGCCGGGTTAGGGTAGGTTTTAATTTTTTTACTGTTTGGCCCGGTCCGACCCGAATAGCCTCCAAACCGGCCCTTAACCGGCCCTCAACCCGGTTAAAAAGGAAGGGTCGGTTCCGGGTTGGCCCGGCCCGGCCCGTTTGACACCCATAATCTTATCATTGAATTGAAACTCTCAATCACATTACATTATTTTCTTAATAATAAATTAGATAGTAAAGAAAAGTTAAAATGTACACCAAAATGGGGGAGATATCTAGAAAATTGTATCAAATATACATTAGTATTTAGTGAATAAGTGAGATATTTTATAAGATGATGAAAGATGAAATCAAAAGAGATTGGATTAGCGCATAGACGAATAAAAATCATATGGCCTAACATGAAATGTAACTCATTATGCCCAAAGAATTTGTAAAGCAAAAAAAGACAAAAGTCTAAAATCAAGTTATATTTCTCCCTCCTCCTCCTCCTTCTTCTTCTTCTTTGTTTTTTTGTTACATTTTTTTCAATTACTACTCATCATAGCAAAGAAACAAAAACAAAAACAAAAACAAAAAAAATAATTGTACGAAAAAGACACAGAAAGTGAAGAAATCCGTGGCCATTATTTTCGAACTCCCTCCGTTTCATAAAAAATGAATTATTAAATTTTGACACAAAGATTAAGGAAAAAGCATTAAAGACATAAATTTAACACAACTTTCCGTTTTTACTCAAAAAAAGAAAAAATTGACCTTGTAATACCTTTTCAGAAGTTAATTGGTTCTCAAATCATAAGGATAAATTTGAAAAAAAAATTAATGATTCACTTATTTTAAAACACCAATTAAATACCCCAATAATTTACTTATTCTAAAACGGAGGAAGTATATAATAAGGCTAGCACTAAGACGAATGTACGGTTGTGCCATCGCCATTTATAATAAAACTAGCAATCAACTAATGGTCCACTTGAATCTAGGAGGCAACGACGGATGGATGTTAAAATAAATCACATTTACAATATAGATAACTTAAACTGAAAATAATATTTCATGCTAGTTCTATTTAGATACAAATTAGAGGTTAATTATAAAAACTAGTTATTCTAGCTAGATGTTTGATTAAATGTCAATTTCAATGTTTTTAAAAGAAAATCACCCTATAACTAGATGTTGGTTTAATATACAACAAATTGCAGTAAATGATTACAGTTAGAAAATAAAATGAGTAAAAGTGAAGAAAATAAAATAATCTTCTTCTTGGATGAGGCGCGGATATCTTGCTCTCTTTAAGGAGATTCAAGTCCACTGCGGCATAATCTACACCGATCCAGCAGTATATCTCATGACTTGTCCCCTCCAGGATACAACAGCTAGACCATCAACGATGTACAACTCAAACAACTCCGGCTTAGTTGAAGAGTCCAAAGCTCCACCATAAGAACACCTTCCTTCAACATATATTTACTCTCTTTGTATAGTAAATATAGTTAAAGACTTAGAATATTTTCTTTGTCTCAACTCTTTCTTTCTTTAATATAATTACTCTGTTTTGTATAGTGAATATAGTTGTAGACTTAGAATATTTTTTTGTCTCAACTCTCTCTTTCACTACTACACACTATAATCTTTTTCACATTTATCATGTTTCCTTGTACATGCAATAACATGCAAGACTACCTCTACTATTTATAGGTGAGATATTCATCCTTGTATTGAATAGGAAGAACAAAGAAGGGTTTTAAAGAGGAAAGATCAATAGTCTTTAGTTACAAGAGTTACACGAAACTAATGGCACTAATAGCCATGAGAGTTACAACAAAATAATGAGAGCAGTTACAAATTACTAAAGGCCACATTCTACCACCATGCATTAACAATTAGAGTAATGTGGGTAGATAAATAGTCTTGTTGTTACATATGTTACATAGAACTAATGACCATGAAGTTACAACAACCAATGGTCATATGAATTACAAGACATAATGTGGTTGATTATGCACAAATAAAGTGTTAGAAGTTACAAGAGTTATCAATATAATGACACCACTTTCTCCACTTACTTTATGTCGATAAATTATCATGCAAATTAAGATTTTAATATTAAAATGCATAATAACACCAACACTAAATAATTAGACCCTATATTACTAAACATACAAATTGCTCCCTTATTTACTATAAAAATAATATACCCAGTGTAATTCTACAAGTGAAGTCTAGAGAAGATAATGTGTATGCAGCCTTATCCCAATCTAGTGAAGGTAGAAAGCTTATTTCTGATTTACTAAACATAACATAGTGAAGGTAGAAAGCTTATTTCTGATTTACTAAACATAACATATAAATTACAATTTGGATCAAATTTCGCAGTCATAGTCACTGGGAATCTTCGGAATGATGATATTTTTGTGAGTTGTATTACGATGGCTGCTAATATTTTCGATAAAGAAACAGACAAACATGCAGTAATAGGATGAAATGTCAAGTATTTTGATAGAAATTCATAGTGTTGGTGATGAACATGAAGAGCCGAAGAGGAAGAGAGGAAGATGAAGTTAATTATTGTTGTTGTTCCCATTGTTATACAAAAGTTTGATTCTCGATAAAAATGTAGAAGGTCGAATTTAAACAGTGGGATACTGGCCCGGAGTGATGATATGTTTGATGAAAAAGAAAAGTATCTTCTTTAATGTATTATGTAAATCAGTTGAGATTTTCTTCTATCATCCTTTTCCAACAATATGTATGATGAATAAATATAGATGAAAAATGAGGGAAAAGAACTCATACAACGGACCTTCATTTGCTATTTTTAATTTACACAAAAGTCCTTTATTTGTTTTATTGATAGGTAATGCATTAGATATGCATTATAATTATCGAAAAAACATACCCAGTAAAATCTCACAAGTGAGTTCTGGGGAATACGCATTAATATTACACACGTTAATAATCAAACACATAAACCAGTCCCAAAAGAGGAGTAAAAGTACATCCTCTAGGGAATATAGAAGGTAGCAAGCATCTAGAGAGCATTGAGCAAGAAGCTTTCAATGCCTCTCATGCGATTCTTGGTGGGCGAGGTTATAGTTTTGCACTGACTTTGACACCAACCAGGATTACAATAGGCTCCTGTGCTTCCACACCAACCAGCTATACTGCAACACTGTCCAGTAGGACATGATCTTTTAAAAGAAATTTGTTCTCCGCATCGTCCTTCTGGATATGATGGTGGGGGTGGAAAAACACATTGGCTTTGACACTTTCTAGGAGTACAATAGTCTGATGTGGTTCCACACCAACCAGATATACTACAACATGCTCCAGTAGGACATTTTGTACCACCAGCTTGTCTTCCACATCGTCCTTGTGGGTATGATTCATTAACTTCAAATACTTCAAGGCCCAAGGTTTCATTATTGGTTGGCAGATGAAAGGGAAGAGATAGATTGGCAGAGACATTCAGGAGGAACAAAGCAAGAATCAAAAGGTTAATTGCTGTCTTTCTCGTTCTCATCATTTTGTTATAGTAAGGTAGATGAGGATGAAATGATTAGTTAGATGCGGTCTTATGCTCAAGCATTTATACCAAAATTATCAGGGTACGCCTCATCATTTTGTAAGTAGGGACTGTTTGCTAATGACTGACATATTTAAACAGCAGCAAATAGCACTCGTCATGAGCTACTTAATTTACTTTAAAGTTTGGCTGTGATTCATTTGTAATTCACGTCAATAGTATAAATGATATCTTCCGAATAATCTAAGACATTATTTAGTGTCAAGACCTTTCCGGAAGTCATCTTTAAGCAAATTTTTCCTATTCCTTCTACCTTAGACGTAGCGGAGTTAGGCATGTAGATCGTTTCTTCTACTTGAACCAGAGCGAATGACGAAAACAAATCCTTGTTGGCACATACATGGAGGGTGGCCCCAAAATCCATCCACCATTCGCGAGGATTCCCCGTCAAGTTGCATTCTGAGAACATAGCACACAGATCATCGCATTCTTTGTTGGATTCAATCACATTTGCTTGATCCTTCTTCTTTCCTTTCTTTGGGGCATGACAATCTGTGGACTTGTGGCCAATCTTGCCACAGTTGAAGCATTTTCCCTTGAACTTTTTCTTGGGTTGATTGCTTCCTTGTTCAGCTTTCTTCATTTTCTTGGAATTGTTTTAGTCATCTTCTACAATATGTGCTCCATTAATTGTAGAATTCCCCTTTGACCTTCTTTTGACAGCTTTATTATCCTTTTCAATACGAAGTCAGACAATAAGATCTTCAACAATTATCTCCTTGCATTTATGCTTTAAGTAGTTTTTGAAGTCTTTCCACAAAGCTGGTAGCTTTTCAACTATCGCTGCTATTTGAAAAACATCATTCACAATTAAACCTATAAAACAGTTTATGTGAGTATTAAGAACATTTTTAATTTTTTCAACTAAGGTATTTTTCAAAGATACACCTTCTGCTAGGAGAGCATGCATGATGACTTGCAACTCCTGTACTTGAGAGGCAATAGATTTGCTATCTATCATTTTGAAGTCCAGGAACCGTGCAACAAGGAATTTCTTAATTCCCGCATCCTCCATCTTATATTTTCGTTCAAGTTCCCCCCACAGTTCCTTTGATGTCTTGGTTCCACTATAAACATTGTAGAGGTCGTCTTGGAGACCACTTAGAATATAATTCCTGCAAAGGAAGTCCGAATGTTTTCAAGCTTCTACAATAACGAAGCGGTCTTTGTCCGAGGTTTCCTCGGGCACCTCAGGAGCGTCTTCTCTAGTGAACCGTTGTAGACATAAAGTGGTGAGGTAAAAGAACATCTTTTGCTACCACCGCTTGAAGTCAATGCCCGAAAATTTTTCGGGCTTCTCCGCCTGTGCCATTGTTGGCGGAGCATTTGTGCGACTTGATGTGGCAATATTAGTTTCCTCCACAGACGTTGTGGCATCCATCATTTGACTTTCGTTAGTCATTTTTTCTGTCAACACAAGGCAGAAAAATTTAGTATTTTCAGAATACTACTTATAAAGTTACATAACTTTTCAACTTTTCTTCTTGTTTCTAATTAACGATGAAGTTTTTATAACTTCAAATCATCAACTGAGTGAACTTTAACTTGTGATGAAGATTTTATGTCTTCTAATCACTAGTTAAATTCAAGCGGAGTAGAAAACTTAAAGCTTTAATCTCCAAAAATAAGTTATACAGATTCTGTAACTTCAACTAGAGTTCAAGTATAAACAAGAACACAATGAAGTTTATCAAATACCCTCAACACAAGATCAAAATGACCTTTCCAAGAGGTGTATTTTATTCTTTCAGAAATTAAGATAAAACAAAAAATAGCCAAGTCGTCTAAATTCACGGAGTTTCTTTAAGGAAATAATTCCCCTCACTATACCCGAGGTTGTGGAATTTTTTCTCCCAGGATAAAATGGCTAAATAGACCAATTGTAGAGGTACCTCAAACGGTTGGAATATCTTCGAATGCACAGAACGTTTTGATTGATCACACAGAGTAATTTGGAAGAGAAGAAGTAATTTTGTATTCTGAAATTTTCGTATCAAAACATGTGGATGAAAGCAGGTTTATATAGCCATAACTTGCCTCTTCTGAAAAGAGGCAATGGTTCACTCCAAAGGTTACACCTTTGCTGTAAGTTCATGTCTGTTCATCAAAGATTGCATCTTTTCCTGAACAGTCATCTCATTTCATGAATCAGTGTGTCACTTCATTGAAGGATTACATCCTTCTGAAGCATCATTTCGAACCATTGTAACCTTTTGTAGCCTCAGTTCAGAACAATGTATCATTTCTGAAGCACCAGTTCGAAAACAATGCATAAGTTCACTTAAAACAGTGCAACTGTTACTGTATGTATATATAAAAGGAGGTCCGAAACTCTGCAGTAAAAATTTACTGCATTTTTCCTTGGCATTCTTCGGAATTCAAATAATGTTTGTCCAAAAAGATAGATCTCATCGATCATTTGACAAATCCAAATCCGAAGCCGAGCCGAGCGAGTGACGACAAAGACGGCGTGAGGTATCTCTTATTCGTTGCCTCACTTATCCATGTGGGAGTGTGTTTCACAATATAAACACTTTAAAGCTTCTTTCTCCCACCAATGTGGGAGAATTTAGTAAGCTTTCCTATTTTTTGAGTACACTTTCCATATTGGTGTGATCTCAATTTTTCTCTTCCACTTGGTTTTTCTCCATTTTCCATCCACACTTCTCATTTACTATGAACCCAATAGTTATATATGAATGTTTCCCTTAATGACACGAGCTTGATTGATTCCCGCACATGTACTCCGAACCCATCTTTATTTCCCCTTCCCCTACCCCCATTTAAAAAAAAAAGACTAAAAAGATGGCATCCTCGATTGGTGGTGAACATCTACTATACCTGAAATAGTGATTGAGCAAATACTATATACGCATCATTAAGCCCAAAATTGTAGGCAGTCAATAATACGAAATTCGATCCAAATTGTCATATATTTGTTATGTTTAGTAAATCGGAAACAAACATTTCCACCTTCAAAAGAGATAGATGTTATAGTGAATAGAGGAAACAACTAATTATAAGTTTAGCAATGTAGGGTTTTTTCCCCAGCCGTTGTTAGACATTTGTATTGAAGTCTGATTAAATCCTAATTCGTGTCAGCAAGTCCCACATTGGGGTAAAATACTCGCTAATTAACAAACGCGACTCCGTACCCTAGGAGACTCAAACATAAGACCTCTGATTAAAGATGAAGGAATACTTACCACTTCACCATAACCCTCGTTGGTAGTAATATAGGATCTTATTTAGTTAATATATATTTAGTTATAGGTGATTTCTGTTTAAAAATTTTGAAACTGAAATTTAATCAAACATCTAGCTAAATTGACAAGTATTCTAGTTTATGCAAAAATTTAAAAGATTTCTCTCTTAATGTTTGGTTGAACATAGATTTCATAAAAACAGATTTTTTTTCCTTTTCTTATTTCTTTTTTTTATTTACCTCCGACCGGTGTCCGATATCCTCACTGGAGCCCCAACTAATCCAGATTGCGCACTGCAGGGCCCATTATGGGGGTGACGCTCCCAACAGGATTTTTTTTCGTGCACAGGCCGGCTCAAACCCGACACCTTTGATTAAGGGTGGAATAGTCCCACCACTACACCACAACCCATGTTGATTTTCTTTTCTTATTTCAATCAAACACTAAAGACGCAAAAGTGTATATGATTGCTATGAAAAAATAGAAAACAAAAACAAAAAGTGAAAATTTTAAAAGTGAACGCACAATAACTATGAGGAAGGAAAATTTTAATACGTAGCTCAGTTGGTTAACTATCTAAACTTTTATCTTGTTGATGAGGATTGATTTCCCAAATTATAATCCACTCTCCTAAATGAGTGCATGAATAGAAGTAAAATTAGCCAAATGGATACAGTCTTCTATATTTTTTGTTGTTTGGATCTTTGAAGATACGCAAACTGTATTCATCAATTCAATCTGTACTCGTCCTCTCTCTAGCATCTCTCTTGTCACTCTCCAAATCTCACTTGCCACTTGCCTATTTCTCTACCAATCTTGCTCATCTCAAATCTTGTCCCAATTGGTCTTTTGGGACCGGAAAACTACAGTCGCGCCCCGTCCTAACAGGCTCCGCCGCTAAAGATCATTAGCGACGACTCCAAAAAAATGGTCCCTAATACCCATTTGCGAAGGTAAAAAAATTGGTTTTAATTACCTTTTAGTGACGGTATATCTTGTCCCAATCGACTAACTAACTGGTCTTAATTATTCTTTTGCGACGACCAATCTCGTCCCAAATAGACTAACTACCTTGTCATAAATATTATTTAGTGACGGTATTTCTTGTCTCGAATAGGTAACTACCTCATCGTAATTATCTTTTTACGACAAGCAATCTCATCCCAAATAGACTAACTATCTTGTCGTAATTATCTTTTAGCGACGGTATTTCTTGTCTCAAATAGACTACCGACCTCATCGTAATTATCTTTTTGCGATGATATTTATTTCTCGTCCCAAATAGACTAACTACGTGGTCATAGTTATCCTTTAGAGATGAGCAAAATTCTTTTCCTAGATCAACCTTTAAGGATGAGACACATTCTAGTCGTAGATCAACCATTAAAGACGAGCAACATCTCATCCTAGATAAACATTTAAAGGCGAGCAATATTTCTAGTCTCTAATTGACCACAAATGAGCCTAATATCATAAAAAAATAAATTTTATCAAATAAATACCAAATTTCTATCGAGAATCATGATACAAAAACATGATATATATAATTAGAGACCAAAAAACTTAGTAAACATTCCTTTACATTAGTTTCAATTCAAAAACATGATATATATATATATATAATTAAGTCATTGACTTTCAGTTCAAATTGTTAGCTTCCATCACTGGCCAAAAATAATCAAAATCCTCGACTTTTAATTCGTACTGTTTCACCTAAATCAAGTAACTCCTGAAATAGTAAAACAGAAATTTAGTACATCACTTCACTTTATATGCTCGACATAAATCAAGTAAGTAAATATATCAAAGTATCAAATTCAATTTTTAAACACAAGTGCAGAGAAGGCTCGAGGAGATGAAGAAATAACCATTTGTGCAATGTAGATTACAACAAAAAACTTTAATTTTATAGTTTCATTATACTGCATAATCAATTTGGATGATCCAAGTATCGCCTAATATGTACATCATATCTTAACACTAAGCATAATTAAATACTTCATCAGTTGACGAGAGAGAGAGTTCAAGAGTATACACAAACCTTAGTAACACTTCATTGTCACAACTTGAAGATGAACAGAGTTCTCTCAAGGCTGCTTCTATTCTACTTCAATAAGAAAAAAAACTGCAGTCAGAGAAAGAAAATGGGCAAGGGAAGGAAAGATAAATGACCAGTGGCAGACTCAAAGGATGAAGAAGAAAAAGCAAAAACCACCAGCAACAACAATACCAGCAAAAAAGATATAAATCCAAAGGTCCACAAGCTTCTTGGAATGCAGATGTGTGTGCTCAGTTTTAAAGTAAGGAACCAAGGTATTGTGTGATACGAGCAATAATTTTTTTTTAAACAATATAATAAATATACAGAGGAGAGTGAGAAGGTATATGGTTACCACTTGTATCCCTGACTTGTGGTTGTTGAGCAACGAAGAATTCTTTCATTTTCCTTATTTCTTTCATCTCATCTTCTAAGGTAGACAAACGATCATTCAAGTATTTGTTTTCCTATTGAGTAGAACATGGCGTGGGAAATAATTCAGCGTTTGAGGAAGCGTCACCTTTTATGTCTTTTTCCTTTACTTGTAATACTCGTACCTTTTTCCTAGCTTGAAATCGTCTCGAGAATGCTAGAACTTTCTAGGAAATATAAATCCACTTTTGTACATGTGGTATTTTTAAGATTTTCATTTTTTTTCACGTGGGAAATCGAGTGAGCTTCCCATCGATACCAATTTTGCTCAAATCTGATATCGGAGCAAAAAGTTATACCCATTTTACTTCAGCATGTCAGCCTGGCAACTAAGTGACGACATATCTGACGACTTATCAGACACGTCGTCAGACTTAGGCAGAACCCATCAATTTCATCTTTCAGGTGACGACATATCTGACGGGCCGTCACAGGTCCGACGACTTATCAACCATGTCGTCAGACTTAGGCAGAAACCCACCAATTTCAGCTCCCAGGTGACGACATGTCTGATGGGACATCACAGACTTGACGGCTTATCAGCCCATGTCGTCAAGCTTAGACAGACCAGCTCCTAGGTGACGACCTGGGCTGACAGGCTATCACAAATCTGACGGCTTATCAGCCTTGGTCGTCAGCTGATAATTTCAGCAACTGGGAAGTGATTTTGTAGGGGTATTTTGATCTTTTTCCCTCACCCTAAACCTTACCCCCACAACATAAAACACTAAAAACACGTAATTAGCTATTGGTATTTAGTTTTAAAAGATCTTAACCCTCTTTGTTCCCAAGAACAAACTTAGGGTTTCTTCTCAATTAACTTCAAGACCCCATCACACTCTCCACAAGATATTCAAGAATTAAGATTCCCAATCCAAGAACATTCAAGAAAGGTCAATTCTCTTTAAAGATTCAATCACTAAGGTATGTATAGTGTTCATTCATGGACCCCTTTCGTCCATAAAGTCCAAGAATCTCTTTTCCAAATTCAAGTTATAGATCTTCTTTATGAATTTCATGATTGGGCTGCTTTTTCATGTTGATAATGAGTAATTGGATCCAATTCCATGATTGGGTAATAAACTCTATGTGGGTTGATTAATATAGATATGGATTCATGACAACCTATGATTAAACCCTTGAATGATGAAATTAGAATTGAATCATGATGTTTAACTGTTGTATAATGTTATCTACATATTCTATGCCTACCATGTGTTTGATTAAATGCATAGATGAAGAAAAATGCCCAGCTAGCATGATATCATGAAATCCCCATGTATGTACAAGTTTATGCCTATCACATATTTGATGAAATACTTCAGTGAATGAATTATGGATTATGCTATTAGTCATGTCTTCAAGTAAGTCATGTTTGTCAGTTTCCTTCCATTGAGTCCTGGGGGTACTTGTACCCAAAACATTAGTTGTGTGCCTAGAGTCATGTCATGTTTTCACGATACTCTCAGTCAAGCTATGAATCTTTAGACTTCAGACAGTCTTATGACTCAGGAAATCTCCATGATCTCATGAACTCAGTCAGTTGTCAGATATCAGTAGTATTTCGTCAGTCAATGGAATGCAGTAACTCAGTCCACGTACAACTTAGCTAATCATGTTCAGAGTCTAATCAGATGGGAGTAGGAATTAGCACCAAGTGAATCCAAGGATGGGGACACACGCCGTTAGATAAGGGTGTGATCCTTAGAAGTCATCCTTGCATTCCAGAACTATGTAGCCAGCATAGGTTGAGACATCAACACAGTCCGATGAGGGTTGATGAGGTGGAAAAACACTGTCAGATAAGGGCCCCACCATTCTCTCTTGGGGATACTATCAGATAAGGGTCACCCACCGCTTGTCCTTACCAGTGGTGCGGTATTGTCACTCTTTCATTTGGGGTTACAGATTGGACCCCAACTCAGCCATAATGGCGTATTAGGGGCATGTCGGTTAAATAACTCCCTCCCACAGTTTCAGTATTAGTATCAGTAAAAGAACTCAGATTGTTCTTCAAATTTTAGGACTGTCAGATAAAGTCAACTCAGATACAACACAGAACTTGGTTAGTTCCATCAGATTCTGGACTGTCAGATACAGTCACTCATGTTATCAGTTATATCAATTATCAGTAATCATGTTATCACGGTATCAGTGTCAGTTATTATGTCTCATGTATGTATTCTCACGCTCATGATAGTCAGTCTGTTATTATTATTCATGCATATGAACCCCATGCATTAATCCTACCTCACATGTATACCAGTACATTCAGTCGTACTGACGCATTCACGCTATGGTGTTTCTATACCATTGGTTCAGAGACACGAGCTCCAGAGCATCAGTAGATTCCAGATATCCTCAGTCAGAGCTAGCAGTGAGTCCTCATCCTCCAAGGACATGATTATTTCTTTATTATATCATTAATTAGTTTATTGGTTGGAGTTAGTTGGGGACAGGTCCCATTAACTCCTTATTCAGACAGCCATATTTTAGAGGCTTTCCAGACTATTATGTTTCAGACAGTTATTTCAGTTTTGTTTTAGGTATTTTAGACCCCACCAGATGTGATGTTTTAGCTCAGTTATGTGAACCTTATGGCCTTTCAGTTCATGTTTCTGCTTTTATATAGTAAATTATGCAGTATACAGGTACAGGTATCAGTCATGGGTTAGCTTGTGGTCCTTCAGGGTCATGAGCACCGTGTAATGTTCTGGGTACCAGATTTGGGGCGTTACAAACTTGGTATCAGATCCAGGTTCAATAGTGTCCTAGGAAGTCTGAAAGACACATCTAGTAGAGTCTTGTACATGGGTGTGTTGCGCACCACATTTATGTGAAGGAGGCTATAAGATATTTTAGGAATAGTTTCTGTTCTTTCAGTATTCATGTCGTGCCAATGAGCATAATCCCAAGTCAATCTCTCAGTCTAATCCATTTCTCCTCTTGATTACAGAACACGCCTCCCAAGAGAAGAAATCAGTCAGCCCCTCAGCTCGAAGAACCTTTGGGCAATCATGTTTCTCATGCGGAGTTTAGGGCTGCATTCACTACTCTTGCTCAGTCTGTTGCTGATCAGAATAAATGACCAACTGTCGTTCTGGCTAACCCAGTGGCCAACTCAGCTGCAGCCAGGATTTGAGACTTTACCCGGATGAACCCTCCATCCTTTCTCGGGTCTTAAGCAGATGAGGACCCTCAGGAATTCCTAGATCAGGTGCAAAAAGTGACAGACATAATGGGAGTGACTACTGTTGAGAGTGTTGAGCTAGCTACATATCAGTTGCAGGATGTTGCTCACACTTGGTAAAAACAGTGGAAGTCCAAGAGGTTAGATGATGCAGGTCCTATAGAGTGGGAGGAGTTCGTCATGGCATTCTTAGAAAGATTCTTTCCCCAAGATCTGAGAGAGGCGAAGGTGCTAGAATTCATCAACCTCAGGCAGGGAAACATGACGGTGAAAGAGTATTCTCTTAAGTTTACTCAATTAGCCAGATATGCCCCTCATGTGGTTGCAAACAGCAGGGCTAAGATGAGTAAGTTTGTGTCAGGGGTGAATAATAGCGTGGTTAATAAGTGCAGATCTGCTATGCTGAATAGTGACATGACTTTAGCCAGGTTCATGACTCATGCTCAGCAGATAAAGGAGCAGAAGATTAAGATGAAGGAGAAGCAGAATAAGAAAGCAAAGACAGGTAGCTTCAACTTTGCTCAGCCTAAATCAAAAGGAGGGAATCGTTCTCAATTTCATCCTAAACCATCAGTTCCAGCTCTTTCTTCATCCAGTGCTCCAGTTCCTAAGTTTAGAGAGGGTAACAAAGATAGAGCACTAGGCTCTAAGTCCCAAGGCAGTGTTAATAGTGCCCGAACTAATACTCTTTGTCAGACTTGTGGTAAAAACCACAAAGGTATGTGCAGAGCTGGCAGTGATATCTATTTTGGTTGTGGAAAACTAGGCCATAGAGTTAGAGACTTCCCTCAGTTAGGTTACCAGATTTATCTCCACTCTTTAGCTCAGTCCAGTCGCTCAAATCAGCAAGGTGCCATCTCCAGTGCTACTAGTGGGTAACACCCAAACAGACTCTATGCTCTCCAGTCCCGTCAAGATCAGGAAAATTCTCCTGATATGGTTACTGGTACGTGTAAGATCTTTCATGTGCATGTTTACACTTTGCTAGATCTAGGAGCTTTTTTGTCTTTTGTTACTCCTTATATAGCAGTTGATTTCGGAATCAGTCCCAAAATTCTAGCAGAGCCTTTTTCAGTTTCTACCACAGTGGGTAAAACCATCACAGCTCAGCGGGTATACAGGAACTGCCCTGTTATGATATTTTAGGAAGTTACCTCATCAGATTTAGTCAAATTAGAGATGACTGATTTTGATGTCATTCTCGGCATGGATTGGCTCCATTCATGCTATGCCACAGTCGACTGCAGAAATAGAATAGTCCAGTTTTAGTTTCCGAATGAACCCGTCCTTGAGTGGAAGGGTAGTGTATCCGCTTTCAGAGTTCAGCTTGTTTTCTACCTTCGGGCAAGGAAAATATTATCTAAGAGATGTGTCTATCATCTTTTTTATGTTAAATATTCCAGTTTCGAGACTCCCAGTCTTGATTTGTCCCAGTAGTAAGTGAATATTCAGATATCTTTCCCGAAGATCATCCAGGAATTCCTCCCAAAAGGGAAATAGACTTTGGCATTGATCTTCTTCCTGATACTCAGCCTATCTCTATTCCGCCATACAAAATGGCACCAACAAAACTTAGAGAATTGAAAGAACAGTTGAAGGATCTCTTAGATAAGGGATTCATCAGACCCAGTGTTTCCCTGTGGGGCATACCAGTCTTATTCGTGCACAAGAAAGATGGTTCTCTTCGAATATGCATTGATTACCGTTAACTCAATAAGGTTACGGCTAAGAACAAGTATCCTCTTCCCAAAATTGATGACTTGTTTGACCAACTTCAGGGTGTCAGTTATTTCTACAAGATAGACCTCAGATCCGGGCTATCATCATCTTAGAGTCAGAGAATGTAACATTCTGAAAATAGCTTTCCGTACTCGGTATGGTCACTTCGAATTCTTAGTTATGTCCTTTGGTCTTACCAATTCCCCAGCCACTTTCATGGACTTGATGAACCGTGTGTTCAAGTAGTACTTGGACATGTTCGTCATCGTCTTCATAAATGATATTCTGGTCTATTCTTGCAGTGAGCGAGATCATGCAAACCATCTTAGAACAGTACTTCAGACTCTCAGAGATCATCAGTTATTCGCCAAATTCAGTAAGTGCGAATTTTGGCTAAGGTTAGTAGCATTCCTTGGTCATATGATTTTTGGTGATGGTATTAGAGTAGATCCTCAAAAGATCAAAGCAGTAAGAAACTGGCCTCGTGTTGTCTCTCCATCAAATATCAGGAGTTTCTTGGGTTTGGCTGGCTATTACAGGCGGTTTGTTGAAGGTTTTTCTTCTATTGTGTCCCCTATGTCCCGATTGACTCAGAAGAAAGTCAAGTTTCAGTGGTCAGATCCTTGCGAGAAGAGTTTTCAGGAGTTAAAGACTCGACTCACCTCAGATCCTATTCTAGCTCTTCCAGATAGTTCATATGGGTTCATGGTGTATTGTGATGCATCCAGAGCAGGTTTGGGTTGTGTCCTCATGCAGCATGGTAAGGTCATAGCCTACGCCTCCAGGCAACTTAAACCTCATAAGAAGAATTACCCTACTCATGATCTTGAGCTAGCAACCGTAGTATTTGCCCTGAAGATTTGGAGGCATTATATATACGGTATTCATATAGATATGTTCACAGATCATAAGAGCCTTCAGTATGTCTTTTCTCATAAAGATCTCAATCTTCGTCAGAGAAGGTGGTTAGAGCTCTTGAAAGATTATGACATGAGTGTCCTTTATCATCTAGGCAAGGCCAACATTGTGTCCGACGCTCTTAGTAGACTGTCTATGGGTAGTGTTACTCATGTTTAGGACAATAAAAAGAAGTTAGCTCAGGAAGTCCATCATCTAGGCGTTTGCTTAGTCGATTCTTCAGAGGGTAGTGTATGTGTTCAGAATAGTTTAGAATAATCTCTAGTTTCTGAGGTGAAAGAAAAACAAGATAGAGATCCCAGCCTTTTCAAGTTGAAAGAGTCAGTCCAGGATCAGAAAGTAGAGGTTTTCTCCCAAGGGGGAGATGGTGTTCTGCGTTATCAGGGTCAACTCTGTGTTCCAGGCGTAGATGTCTTAGGGCAGTGAATTCTTGCAGAAGCGTATGGTGCGCGCTACTCTATTCATCTAGGGGCCACTAAGATGTACCGTGACTTGCGGGAGGTCTATTGGTGGAGTGGGATGAAAAGAAATGTTGCAGAGTTTATGGCTAAGTGTTCTACATGTCAGCAGGTTAAGATAGAGCATCAGAAGCCTAGTGGTCCTATGAAGGAGTTCATTATACCTCTTTGGAAGTGGAAAGAAGTGAACATAGACTTCGTGACGGGTTTGCCTCGAACTCATCGTCAGCATGATTCAGTTTGGGTCATTGTAAATAGAATGACCAAATCAGCTCATTTCCTTCCAGTTCATACCTTTTATTCAGCCAAGGATTACACCAAAATCTATATCATGGAGTTGATAAGATTGCACGGTGTTCTGCTATCTATTATCTCAGACAGATGTACCCAGTTCACCTCTCACTTCTGGAAAACATTCCAAAAGGGTCTTGGTACCCAAGTTCATCTTAGTACAACCTTCTATCCTCAGATAGATGGTCAAGCAGAGAGGACCATTCAGACTCTAGAAGATATGCTACGAGCGTGTGCAATTGATTTCAAGGGTAATTGGGAAGACCAATTGCCTTTGATTGAGTTTGCATACAACAACAACTATCATTCCTGTATTTGGATAGCTCTATTCGAAGCTCTCTATGGTAGGTGATGTAGGTCTCCAATCGGTTGGTTTGAAATTAGTGAGGCCTCAGTCATAGGGCCTGACTTGATATTCGACGCCTTAGAAAAAGTCCAGTTGATTAGAGAAACACTCCGGGCTGCTCAGAGTCGACAGAAGTCTTTTGCAGATGTTCATAGAAAAGATCTCAAATTTGAGATTGGTGATTTTGTGTATCTAAATATCTCTCCCATGAAGGGAGTGAAGAGATTCGACAAGAAGGGAAAGCTCAGTCCCCGATATGTCAGTCCCTTCAAGATTCTTAGTCGATTCGGCAAGGTAGCTTATGAGCTCGAATTACCTTCAGATCTAGCCTTAGTTCATCCAGTCTTCCATGTTTCTTTGCTCAAGAAGTACATAGGTGACCCAACAGTTGTAGTCCCTATTCAGAGCATAGATGTTCAAAACAGCCTCTCTTATGAGGAGATTCCAATTGAAATCTTGGACTATCAGACTCGTAGGTTGAGGAACAAAGAAGTCCCTCTAGTTAAAGTTCTTTGGAGAAATTAGTCCATCGAGAGAGCTAATTGGGAAGCAGAAGCAGACATGCGTACCAAGTATCCTCACCTCTTCTTCGCTAACTCAAATCAAGCTCAAGGTAACAGTTCTCCTTAAGCTTACTCAGTTTCATGTTCGGTGTTCGTCAACACTTGGTATCAAGTACCATTGCATTTCAGTCATGCATTCATGTATCAGTTCAGTTATATATAATTATGCATCAGCCATGCATTCTCATTGTGAGAAACTTAGTTCCTCAGAACATTCAGTCATGTAATCATGAATCAATTACACATGCATCAGATATGCATGTTCAGTATGATATGTTCAGTTATCAGTCATGTCAATTATGAGATCATATTTCAGTTACTCATGTTCAGTACGTATGTCAGTTTATATACTTCCCCCCATTCTCAGTCTCATTCAAGGACGAATGTTCTCAAGGGGAGATATTGTAATACCCGTACCTTTTTCCTAGCTCGAAATCGTCTCGAGAATGCTAGAACTTTATTTGAAATATGAATCCACTTTTGTACATGTGGTATTTTTAAGATTTTCACTTTTTTTCAAGTGGAAAATTGAGTGAGCTTTCCATCGATACCAATTTCGCCCAAATCCGATATCGGAGCAAAAAGTTATTGTCACGCCCCAAATCCCATTGGAGCGGACTGGCACCCGTAGCCGAGGAGGCCCGGGAGAACCCGTTCATAACCTATACTTTCACATTTACATTACTTATGAAAATTAGAAATTTGGGCAGCACTTCGTTGTAAATAGAAGAAAAACAGTACCTGTATCAGCCCAGCAGACACGCATATATATATATATAAACAGTAATTGGCCGTCAGAGCCATCACGTCTATCAACCAAACACTCCTATGGCTGTACAATATGTCTACAAAAGCCTCTACATAGATACACAACTGAGTTAGGGTCGGGACAAACTCCCGCCCACAAAAGACTTTTATACAAATACCAAAAATACATATAGAAACGACTTGGGATGCCCCGAAACAACTGGGGCTCACCACTATCAACAGAATGTCCTGGCTCTTACTGCGGAGGTGTACGACCTGAAGTACCTGTTCCTGCAGGCATGAATACAGGTCCCCCGTGAGGGACGTCAGTATGGAAATATGTACTGAGTATGTAAGGCAGTGAGTATCAAGATGAGATACAAAAGATCAACAGAACCCAGATACCAGTGAATAAACAGTATGAGTAGACCACACTTAAAAGAGCTGATGGGATACCTGCACATTACTTTCATATCATTACTTCCCGTATTCCTTATCAATACATAACATATGTCATACAATGGCCAACTGATCAGTGGTACTAATACAATACATCAGGGACCACCCCTGGAATAGCATATATACATAATCTTTATAATACAATGGCCAACTGATCAGTGGTACTAATACAATACATCATATCATCAATTTAAAATAAAGACATTCCATTTCTTAATTCAATTAATCTTTGAGATTGGTTACTTTGTGGTCACACCTTATGGAACTTGAAACCATGATACCTCAATAGGAAAAACATGTAAATAGGTAATCAATATCATGAAAATGAAGTAGAGAATCATGGATACCTCATTAAACCATTTAGGAGTCAACAATAGTATATGGACATTTTTTTGACTAGCCGGACATCTTAAAAGTGAAAACAAGTTCAATTGGTTGTGTCGAAGATCATATGATGTTATTATGTGTCATGTGTCATAGGACAATGTTGGAAGCTTACTTGAGAGTGCCATGGGTCATTATTCATGCCAAAGATTAGATAGAGTATGTCTTACATACCTTGATATAACCACTTCAATACAAGTCCAACTTGACTTCCCGTACTCTTCGAACACTTATCTACAATAAGTCATTTGTGGCAAACTAGTATTAGCAACCAAACCTTACCATTTAGGTATTAACTTCACCAAATAATTTCTAGGAAGTAATCCTTTAACTCATCAATAAGAGTGCTACATACATCCTCTTATACTCTTATTACATTCACATATCATGCATTTTCATGCAATATCCCTCAACATCACTCTTAGCCTTTATTTCCCCTCTTAATCACCATCCAATACCAACATGATCACTAGGCATACATAACCACTAATATAATGATATATCACCACAATTCATCCTCCATAATCCAATACAACAACTTCCATAATTTACTACTAACAATTTATACAAAACAATTCATAACTATGTTTCTAGTTATTTTCCAACATCAAGACAATACTCATAATCCCTTATCAATACTTATTCATGGATAAGAATCAAGAATAAACAATATTCATACCTTAACAATGAACTCTTGTATTTAGAATCCTCCTTACATAACCATGGGGTGCTTCTCGAAGCTTTCGAGATGGTGAACACAACTACGGAACCAATTCGAATTTTCTACGGTTGAATCACAAAATATTTGAAGTTGAAATTAGGCTAGGGTTTCACCTTCTCTAAATAATTGGATGATATATGATATATATGAGGCTAAGTGTATGTTTATAAAGACCAATTTTCGTCCAAGAGGTAATAGAAAATGACCATTTTTCCCTAAAAATTTAAATAAATCCGAATCTGTCCCCAGTGGACAGTTTTGACAGGCTGAAGTAAATCGACCATAACTCTTTTCTCTGGTATCGGATTTGGGTGAAACCAATTGCATTGGAAATATAATTCAAAGGGATTTCATTTTCATATAAAGTATACCACCCAGTTCTTCCTGTACAAGGAGTTATGGTCGTTTAAAGTTGACCCAAAAATCTGTCCCAAAATTCTGTTTTTTTTTTATAGGCTGTAGTAAAACGGGTATAGCTCCTTACTCAGACATTGGATTTGGATGAAACCAATTTCATCGGAAAGAAGACTCTCGGATATTTTCGTCGATATATAGCATCTCACACAGTTATTTTTGTACAAGGAGTTATGATCGTCTAAATTTGATCCAAAAAAATTTGCCTAGCTGCAGTAATTTTCCTGCAAATTTACTGTTCACAGGCTTCCTGGCCACCGTTTTGAAATTTCGAATGTGCTCGCTTATATGAAATACTCCTCTATTTTGGGCAAACTTTATATCGTTGGAAATCTTATTCCAATACCTACACATACAACTATTGACGGGATACTTCCGAACACCATAAACTTAATTTAACCCATACGCAAGCCTTTAGGACTCCATATAATCGCGATAAGTGTACGAAAAAAATTACGGGGTGTTACAGTTATACTCATTTTACTCCAGCATGTTATCCTGGCAACTGAGTGACGACATATCTAACGGGCTATCACATATCTGATGACTTATTAGACACGTCATCATACTTAGCCAAAACCCATCAATTTTATCTCCCAGGTGACGATATATCTGACGGACCATCACAGATCCGATAAATTATCAGCCATGTCGTCAAACTTAGGCAGAAACCCACCGATTTCAGCTCCCAGGTGATGACATGTTTGACGGGCCATCACAGACCTGACGGCTTATCAGCCCATGTCGTCAAGCTTAGATAGACCAGCTCCCAGGTGACGACATGGGCTAGCGGTCTATCACAAATCTGACGGCTTATCAGCCTTGGTCGTCAGCTGATAATTTCAGCAACTGAGAAGTGATTTTGTAGGGGTATTTTGGTCTTTTTCCCTCACCCTAAACCTCACCCCCACGACATAAAACACCAAAAACATGTAATTAACTATTGGTATTTAGTTTCAAAAGCTCTTAACCCTCTTTGTTCCTAAGAATAAACTTAGGGTTTCTTCTCAATTAACTTCAAGACCCCATCACACTTTCCACAAGATATTCAAGAATTAAGATTCCCAATCCAAGAACATTCAAGAAAGGTCAATTCTTTTTCAAGATTCGATCACTAAGGTATGCATAGTGTTCATTCATAGACCCCTTTCGTCCATGAAGTTCAAGAATCTCTTTTCTAAATTCAAGTTATGGATCTTCTTTATGAATTTCATGATTGGGCTGCTTTTTCATTTTGATAATGTATAATTGGATCCTATTCCATGATTGGGTAATAAACTCTATGTGGATTGATTAGTATAGATATGGATTCATGACAACCTATGATTAAACCCTTGAATGATGAAATTAGAATTGAACCATGATGTTTAATTGTTGTATAATGTTATCTATATATTCTATGCGTACCATGTGTTTGATTAAATGCATATATGAAGGAAAATGCCCAACTAGCATGATATCATGAAATCCCCATGTATGTACAAGTTTATGCCTATCACATGTTTGATGAAATGCTTCAGTGAATGAATTATGGATTATGCTATTAGTCATGTGTTCAAGTAAGTCATGTTTTTCAATTTCCTTTCATTGAGTCCTGGGAGTACTTGTACCCGAAACATTAGTTGTGTGCCTAGATCCATGTCATGTTTTCACAATACTCTCAGTCAAGCTATGAATCCTTATACTTCAGATAGTCTTATGACTCAGGAAATCTCCATGTTCTCATGAACTCAGTCAGTTATCAGATATCAATAGTATTCCGTCAGTTAACGAAATGCAGTAACTCAGTCCACGTACAGTTCAACTAATCATGTTCATAGTCTAATCAGATGGGAGTAGGAATTAGCACCGAGTGAACCCAAGGACGGGGACACACACTGTCAGATAAGGGTGTGATCCTTAGAAGTCATCCTTGCATTCCAGAACTATGTAGCCAGCATAAGTTGAGACATCAACACTGTCTAATGAGGGTTGATGAGGTGGACAAACATTATCAGTTAAAGGGCCCCACCATTCTCTCTTGGGGACACTATCAGATAAGGGTCACCCACAGCTTGTCCTTACCAGTGGCGCGGTATTGACACCCTTCCAATTGGGGTTACAAATTGGACCCCAACTCAGACATAATGGCGTATTAGGGGCATGTCGGTTAAATAAATACCTCCCACAATTTCAGTATCAGTATCAGTAAAAGAACTTAGATAGTTCTTCAGATTTCAGGACTGTCAGATACAGTCAACTTAGATACAGCACGAAACTCGGTTAGTTCCATCAGATTCAGGACTGTCAGATACAGTCACTCATGTTATCAGTTATATCAGTTATCACTATATCATGTTATCAGTATTCAAATTCAGTTATCATGTTATCATGGTATCAGTGTCAGTTATTATGTCTCATGTGTGTATTCTCATGCTCATGATAGTAAGTCCATTATTATTGTTCATGCATATGAACCCCATACATTTAGCCTACCTCACATGCATACCAGTACATTCAGTCGTACTGACGCATTCGCGCTATGGTATTTCTATACCATAGGTTCAGAGACACGAGCTCTCGAGCATCAGTAAATTCCAGATATCCGCAGTCAGAGCTAGTAGTGAGTCCTCTTCCTTTGAGGACATGATTATTTCTTTATTATCTCATTAATTAGTTTATTGGTTGGAGTTAGTTGGGGACATGTCCCATCAACTCCTTATTCAGACAACCATATTTTAGAGGCTTTCCTGACTATTATGTTTTAGACAGTTATTTCAATTTTGTTTTGGGTGTTTTAGACCCCACCAGATGTTATGTTTTAGCTCAATTATGTGAACCTTATGGCCTTTCAGTTCACGTTTCCGTTTTTATACAGTACATTATGCAGTATATAGGTACAGATATCAGTCATGGGTTAGCTTGTGGTTCTTCGGGGTCATGAGCACCGTGTAATATTTCGGGTACCAGATTCGGGGCGTTACATTACTCCACCCCCAAATGCAACAACATGGCTACGATTTTGAGGTCCAAAACACTTTTGAGCCTGCAAAATATAGAAAGAAATATGTTTTATCATTATTCCATAAAATTTCAGGTAACTAATATACTTATTAATTTTACCAAATGCACATGTTTTTGAATTGCTTCAGGTTCAACGAGCTTGTTATCTTTCTTTTGACTCTCATAGAAAATAGTCCCCACATCTGGTGGATTGCCATCTTTCCCCCTCTCTTTTACATCAAAGACAAACATGTCAAATAACACCTCATAAATATTTTTTTAGAAAAATAAATATGTGATAATACCTTTTCAAAAATAAAATCTTGAATAGGCTTTCTACCCATGTGATGAAGCATCGTCAACTTCGCTCGGTTCGCTGCATTCCTTTGACTTTTCACCTATATTTATAAAATAATTAGCTAACTTTTAATAATACAAATAAAAATTATAAAAAAAAGGGAATTGCATAAATCTCCACAAGGAAATCTATCTCGAAACCATTGAGTTGCAACAAATAAAATTACTTGCATACCTGAAAAGCTTCAGAAGAAAAATGTTCATTTACCAACCACTCCCATTCTTTCTTGTCTATTCCATATGACTTATTCTTCAGAGCTTGTTGAAGTGACTTATTCTTCACATATTTTCCATATAAGTATCCTCTCCATTTGTTTCATAACTCATTCATCCATCTCAAAATATGTTCACGATGATCAGTCAGTTCAACACCCTCAAATTTATCCTACAATAATCAAAATATGGGATAAGTTAATGCATAACAAATACTATCAAACTTTTTTACCAAGAAACGACCAGAGCATGAACAATATGATGAACTCAGATTTTATAAGAATAAGCAGAGCTTTTATAGTAAAAAAAGAATCTGAATCAGTAGATATGCTAATTACCTCAACAACTGCCCACATGTGATTCAATTTTTCTTGGCTAATATCACTCCATGATGATACTCCCAATGGACATATATGACGATCACAAATAATTTTTCCCAAATGCCTCGAAAATAGTTTTCCATTTTTTCCAACCATTCGATTATTGTAAAAGGTTAATTTCAGCTTTTCTCCTATTTCAAGTGAAGCAACTTCTTTGCACTTATTGCTACCTCAAAATATTTTCACCTTTCCATGAGTAGATGAACCTACAGTTGTAAAATTTGGTAAAAACTACAACAATCAAATTTCGTTCAACAAATTAACATATGAATTCAAAATATACCCTTTCAACATTTGGAGTGTGTTGCATGACTTGATCAACGGATTGAGGCAATGAAATATTGACTTGCATATTCTCTTTCTCAAGACCCAAGGGATCTTTATCCATTCTTCGCATTACTTGACTAGAATGCATGGTAGAACTTGAACTTGTGATTTTAGATGGAGTTTGCACATGTTGGTTTGCATTTAGGGTGCTCTTGCTGAAAGATTTCACTTTTTTTTTTTCAGAAACCCCTAAAAAGGAGCTCAAAGATGTAGGTCTTTGCTCTAGTCCCTTTCCTATAGCACCTGGAACCAAAATAAATATCATAAAAATTCATCAAATACATATAGTAAAGCTTTAAAACTTCAGAAATGTCATCAGGTTCGTGTCGGATCCTTCAAAAGTAATGCATTTTTGGAGGATCCGACACGGGTGCGGTAACATTTGTGGATAGTCCAAGCAACTTAGATAATACTTGATGAGGGAAATGTTGTTTTATGAAGATGTGAAAGGGATTTTGGAGAGAGTACACAAGGAGATGTTGCATCTTTTGTGTGGTTATTCCAGCAAGCATTTTCACATATACTAACTTTAATAGTATATGTGATGATACTTTTGGCTAATTATAGTGTTCATTCTACGGCAAGCAGTGCTGCTATTACTGCTACACCTCCACCACTTATGGAAACTGTATCTACTTTATAAGAGGGTCATGTTAATCAGAAATTTGATTCATCTACGATTAAGACAGTTTTGGTGTCTTCTTTTTCTGTATCCTAATTTTGTGTGTTTTGAAACAAACAGAGCATAAGTGTACTTCAAAAAAGCAGCAGCGATGGAACCTAAGGATGCAGATGCATTGAGTAAAGAAGGACCTTTGGGCTGCAAAAGTGACCTTTAATCAAGCCTTAGATGCAGAACCAGGCAACACATTTTATACATCTAATTATGCTTGTTTTCTATGGAGTACTGGTGGTGAATATACTTGTTTCCTACTCGACTCCTCAGATACCGATCTTTAATCCCCAAACGAAGATGTAGGAACTAAGACGAAGATGATTGATCTAAGACGATTGATCTAAGATGAAGATGTAGGAACTGCAACAACTGTAGAAAAATTTAAATTCTGTGTAATCCAGCTTCCCAACCATGGCAAGAATGTACATAAAAAACTATATATACGAACAAGAAAGCATAAAGGAAATCAAGGAAAAAAGGATTTGATGAAACTAAACAAATATTATCAGCTAATGAATCTTCAGACCCAACAACTGTTATGCAATGGAACTAACAACACCTACGGCCAGGTTTAATTGGGCCCTGCTCATTATGAAGAAGGCAAAATCAACTGCGAAACAGTTAGCACACTTATTCCATTTCATTCGAGTACAATTTTCAACACCATAACAATCACAAGTAACTCCACTAATGAACAGAAAAACCCTAGTATTTAGCCTGAAGAAAGCTACAAAAGACAAAGACAAAGAGTTAAATGAAGCAGCCCATACGCTGGAGCAAATTAAAGTTGCAAGTGCTATTTTATTGAGATATTTGTCCACATATTAGATTACACATTTTTGAGCAGGGATTTTAGTTTTCTGGTAACTAACTAGGGAATTTGAGGCTTCAGATAGAAAATTTTGATGCCAGTATTTACCATAAAAAAAATGATAAAATATTTAAGCAGCATCTGTAAATATTTTGTAACGCCCCAAAAATGGGTCCCGAGATGTCACACGGTGCTTAAGGCTACAAGTAGCCCCAAGCTAACCCTTTGAGCCTGCTACTACATATAAAGCTTACTTAAAGATAGATAATCAAATAATAGGACTAAATCTCATCAAGTCATATCTCAAAAAAACTGAAAGCATATTATCTGAAACACCAAATACTGAGAAATCTGACTATCAACTGACGATCTAGTCTGACAATGCCTCTACTATTCAAGAAACTAGAGAGCCGTTGGGACAGGTCCCCAACTGACTCATACTCAAATGAAAGGATTAAAATAACTGCTAAATAAGTTTAATGTATGAATAACAGGTCCTCGAACCATGAGGACTCAACACTTAAGAAAGATGATCATGCATGTATATCTCGAGAAGCTATGCCTTTCACTAATAAAATCTACAACAATTTATTCTCGAATTTGAAAAAATAAAATACTGTTAAGAGTGTACTGTTTGTTCCTCCGTCTATTACCTAATTAATTACTAGTACTACTAAAAGTTTTAGTTTTCAAAGTTTGTTAACCTACTAATTTAATATTCGTTTGAAAAAGATCTGATTTAGCTGATTTACTACTTGAAAACGAAAAAGATATCAGCAGAAACAAGAATTAGTCTAATGTATATGAGCATGAGCCTACAATCTACTAACCTGAAATAGATGGTTATAATACATCTCACTTTGTAATCTTGCTTGACTTTGCTGGTTGAGGGCTTTTGAGTACAGCTCTATTTCTTATTGCCCTATATGAAGTAATTAATAGAGCTATTGAACTACTTAGGGGAAAAGGAGCAACCTCCTTATATTATAGTTTTTAGGATAAAAAATACAGTACTTATTGTGTAAAATTAGCTAGGTCTTGGATCCAACTCACGCCATAAAAGCTTAGCTCAAATGGAAGGATTATTCAAACCTTATAAATAGACTACCATCTCATTAACAACCAATATGGAACTTTTTTCATTCTTCAACATTATGGCTATGGCTTGCTTTTTGTTATCTCTATTCATTAAATATATATTACCTGTTTGTTCTACCTTACTGATGGGATTACATGTAAAATTAATGTTCGACTATATCTTCTTTTTATCCTTGTACATTAAATTACAAGATATTTTAGGGCGCTCTGTAAATTATTTTTTTTATTCAATTACTCAGAGATCGGAGTTGTGTTGTATTAGCAAATAAGGAGCAGAGTGGGACTAGACCTGACCTCAATACGACATTCAGCCTGGGTGAAACCAACACCCACAAAGGACCAGAAGGCTTACAAAATCAACTATTAGTGTCTTTTGGGAGATGAAACAAAAACCAAACATACAAAGAAATTAGCTCTATCATATTTGCACTTAATGCTTGCCAGTTGCCATTTATCTAGCAAGAAAGCTCATCTAGCTTGTCTTGGAAGATTGTTGTAAGAGTGAGTGGTGAGAGTTTGGTTTGAGTCGGGGGCCAAATTTGGTAAGATGTCTGGGGTTCGAACCCATGAACATGAGGTGAACAAAACTTTAATAGATCCCTCTACTCCACTATACCAATATATTATGGCTTCCTAACTTAAATTTTTTATATATTTACCCGATTTCTCAATATAAATCCGAGATTCGCATGAAAATTACTGGATTTCCAGGAATCCCCACCCAACCCCGGATCCGCCCATGTGACTTGATTTCCTTCTCTATAGCAGTGTTGAACTTGCGTCTTGACTCTGATTTGATGTTGTTGATAGACTTCGTTTTGACAAGAACTCTTAACAGCTTCCATGGGAGCAACAGCTGGCCAGATTTTTGTCTTGAAGATGAACGTCTCGAGCTAATACAAAGGATAAGACAAGTCACATGGCAAATGCCTTGTGCTTTTTTGTTTTTTGTTAAATTATAAGCTCTCACCAAGGTAACCTTGGTGTTGGGGGTTAGGCTTTGACCCCTACCATGTCTATTTCTTTTGAAGAGCATACAAAAAGAGGGGGACATGTTACATGTACCTTACCTCACTAGAACTAAAGGAAGCTTGTTACCAGGATAACAATCTTCAAGGAAGAGTTTAGCCTATACAATGACTCTTCCATAATTCCACAAAAAAACAAATTGACTTAGCTTACAAAGAAATTGTCCTGTGGATATGGCCAGAAGGCGGAGCCAAGATTTCATGTAAGGGGGTTCAATATTCAAAGAAAACTTAGTCGAAGGGGGTTCAACACTTACTATAACCACATAAAAAATAATTTTAATCATGTATAAATAGTATATTTTTCCGTCGAAGGGGGTCCGAACGAACCCCTAAAGAAGGCTAGCTCCGCCCCTGTGGATGGCAGCTACATTCGTGAAAATGGGTGATCTGGAATTGGAGGAATAGTTAGGAATTCATAGCCTTCTCTATTCCTGTCTATTCTAGTAGTACCAACATGGTTGAGGCCATGGTGACTGACTTTGGTGTAAAATGGTGCTATCAATTCGGACACACCAATTTTACTCTAGAACTTGACTCTATGGACATAGTTATCATGCTCAAAACTATGGGGTGACCAATATGAAGCTCAAAATGCTCTGTAAATATTGAGATATGAATATAGATGAAAATGGCAGGGAAGATATTATAGAACCAACCTCATTCACTATTTTCATTTATACACAAAGTTCCTTTATTTATTATATTAACTAATGCATTTTATATGCATTATAATTACATGCATTAATATTTGATCACTTCACCAGTCCCAAATGAGGAGTAAAAGTACATCCTCTAGCTAGTATTGGGGAATACAGGAACGAGGACCAGCATCTAGCTAGACACCGTACCGTTGAGCAACAAGCTTTCAATAACAAACGAGGTAAGAGTAGTACTCTTGCACTGACTTTGACACCACTCTTTGGCGCAATAGAGTTTTGTGGTTCCGCACCAACCAGATGAACTACAGCACAATCCAGGAGGACATTTTCTACCATCAGCTTGCCTCCCACATCGTCCCGGTGCGTATGGAGGTGGAGGTGGAGGTGGAGGTGGAGGTGCACATTGATCTTGACAGAAGTATTTAGTGCAAAACTCTTCTGTAGTTCCGCACCAACCCCCCCCAGCTACAACACGATCCAGGAGGACATTTTTTATAGCAACCTTGGTATCCGCACTCTCCTTTACCCATTAGTGGATTATTATGAGGGGTAAGATTACTCTTGCACTGACTTTGACACCACCCTTCGCGGCAATACTCTTCTGTGGCTCCGCACCAACCAGATAAACTACAACACAATCCTGGAGGACATTTTGTACCACCAGCTTGCATTCCACACTGTCCGGGTGCGTATGGAGGTGGAGGTGCGAGCGGGGGTGGGGGTGGAGGTGGACATTGATCTTGACAGTGCCGTCTGCCGCAATACTCTTCTGTAGTTCCGCAATAACCCCGCCAGTTACAACACGATCCAGGAGGACATTTTTTATCGCAACTGTATCCGCACCGTTGTTGACCTTCTTGATTTTTATCAGAAGGAAGAGAGAGCTCGTAGGCTGAGGCCTTATAAATTATTAAGAAGAAGAAAGCCAGAGCCCAAAGGCTAATTGAGAATGCACCGTTTGTCTCTTTAGCTTTCATCATTTTGTGATGATAAGATGGGTTAGATGTTGTCTCACATGCATGCTCAAAATATATAGCACAAATTTCAGGGGAATTCGATGACAACAACGACAGTGTTTAATTCGATAACAGTTAATTCACCTATATTGACGGTGTTTAATTCAATAATGAGTACTTTTTAAAAAGAAAAGAAGATATTATTTCTTCTCTATTCATTTTTACTTATTCATATTAATAAATTTATGATAGAATTGTGACAGATCATCATCATGTTAGTCAATCTTTTATGTTCACAAATCCATCATGAAATTATGATAAGCATATCAATCACAAATATTTCATCACATTTTTATACTTTTCTTGTAGTGACCCATACTTGTTTATAAACTAGTACTCCCAAAAGAGGAGCAGACTAATAAGTAATAACGAAGGGGGCCAAAACCCTAACCCAACAGATAGTCAAACTATGACTCATTACAGTAACAGGAAAATAAATAAATACGAAGAAATAGTAGTTCAATGAAAAAGACAAGAGAGTGAAGAAATAAACTATGATTCTTTTTATTTAATTTATCACCCCACCCACCCCCTCTTCCCCCACCCCACCCCATCCAGCAACTCTCACCCCCTCTCCCCACATCCAGCAGCTCCCCCCACCCCCATCCAGCGTCTTCCTCACCCAGCAACTGATAACGCTCAAACTACACCTCTCAACGAGAATGTAAGCGATCGTTGTCAATATAAAACCCAACTAGGTTGGGGTCGAATCCCACAGGGAATATGGTGTGAACGTAAGTCGTTTGCGATTTAATCAACTGATAGTTGGATGTTTCCAGAAAAGGGTGGGGGGAGGGGGGGAGGGTTTAGTTAACAAGTAATTTTTGGTCACTTTAGTTTAAATGTTTGTAATCAAGAGTTTATGAAAAAACAGAATTATGTTCACTAAGGGTTTTGGTACTTAACAGATGCTACTAGTGGTTCAAGATTCTCACGGTAGGTAGGACAACAAGTTATCTTTATCAAAGTTATGCTTAAATGTCTCTCGATCTACTGAAGCATTTAATTACCTAATCCTCTCGGACTTAGGGAATTTATATTCACTGCCCAGATTTTACCTCAGGTTAACCAACCTTGTTACAACGTTGATTATTAAACGGAAGTTTAATGTTTCCAAGTACCTGTTGATAATTCACTTCCCACTTTATTTGATTTCTTTCTCAAGCAAATCAAAGCAGGTGTTATCTATCATTTGCAACCAACAGACAATAATCAAAACATCAGAATTATCAAGGAGTCCTACCACCTTTCGAATCTTGAACACTCAGCAGCTTATCAAGACCTACCCCTAGATCCCATAATTCAGATTAAAGGAATTTAGCTGCTCATGATGTAATAATCGAAGCAACTAGATGAATTCATGCTTTGAAAGATAAACATATCAAAAGATGAATAGAAACTAGAGGTTCTCAGATTAAATCACAAAGGAAATCCCAAAATAATGAATATAATCTCTTCAAACTAATTGTTTCTTCAAGCCAAGAAATTAGAGAGAGAAAATATCAAAGTATCTATCTCAAAACTCAAGGTTCGGAACTCTTAAGAATACCCTAAACAAGGCTTTAAATAGTTCACCCTAATCATGGAAACAAAATAATAAAATTCAGAAATTCCTCGGATTAGGTGACGCCATTTGTGATAGCCTATCAGGAGGCTGACGACTTATCACAAATGTCGTCAGCTTCCTTTATGCTTTTGGTACTCGTTGCCTAACGCTGACGACAAACTATGAAGCTTTATCAGCTCCTTGACGACCTATCACAAATATCGTCAAAGCTTTTCCTCAGCTCTCATGTTCTGCCTTAGACTGACGGCAATCTTGATGACTTATCAGCTCCTTGACGACCTATCACAAAATGTCATCACAGCTTTCAACTTAGGCCAATTCTCTATCTGCCGCTGACGATGAAGCTGATAGCTTATCACAGGGTTGACGACTTATGACAAATATCGTCAGCCACACTTTGCCTCTATTTACTACAGATTTCAGGTCATTTGTTTTTGTCCTTGCTGGTTCTTTACCATCTTAGCTTCTACTGCAAAATCAAACATAAACCAATCAAAAACGACAAAAGTTGCTTAAGACTTCGCAATTATTCTTAGTTAAAATCCTCAAATGTGTTAGCATTAGCTCACACATCAGCAACCCCACTCCATGAGCGTCTCTCCCTACTCCCCACCCGCCCACCATCATCACCACCACCACCACCATCACTACCACTACCACCATCAAAACACACTCCCCACCATCATGAAATTGAAACTCTATTTTTCCACTTTTGAATTTTTCTTGATTTTGAATCATTTGAATTCAAACTTCATATCAATTGTTTCTTCAAAATCAAAATTCAATGGAGCTTTAATGATATGATTTAAAAAAAAAGCTTCAATGGATCTTTATTAGAGGAGCTTTAACGGTGTTGAAGATCGTTAATGGGTAGTTAAATGATATGATTTAACTACAGAATGGAGCTTTAAGAATATGATTTTTTTTAAAAAACAAAAAAAAACTTCAATGGAGTTTTAATGGTGTTGAAGAAGAAATGATGAGGGGGGGGGGGGTACAGGGTAATTTTAAAAAGTAAATAAATATTTTTTTTAAAAAAAAAGAATATATGTATAAAGTATTTACATGTGGCAGCTTTTTATTGGTCAAAAAAGTTAAATTTGAGTCCTTTCACGCACCTGTGGCGCGTGTATACACGCAGGGGGTCAAAATGGTGTATTTGCAACGAAATAAAGAATAATCGTGGACTAATAGGTCGAAGTTAAAGTTTAGGTGTCTTTTTGCAAAACTCAGACAAGATCAGGGGTATTTATGTATTGAGAAAAATTCAGAAATAGCAACTATAGAGCCTTAATTGTAACTTTTATAGCAACAGTTTTATAATTACGAAAAATAGTAAATTGTATTTTGTATTTAAGTAAACTGTTGCTATACAAATACATATACAACAAGATTTACTGACCTTGTTTTACTCAAATTAGTTGAGTTAAATAAGGAATAATTATCTCATCTAATTAAATTCCCATAAATTACTCTTATTAAAATTAGTAGATTTCTTTTTCAAAATCAAACTCAAATATGAAGATTATTCTTTCCATGAACTCAAAATTTTAAAATATCATTCTCTTGTATCTCTTTTATCTTGATCTAGGGGTCTATCGAAAACAACCTATCTACTTCTTCGGAGGTAGCGGTATGGACTGCGTACATCTTATCCTCCCCAGACCCCATGTTGTGGGAATACACTGGATTTGTTGTTGTTGTTGTTGTTGTATCATTCTCTTGTATCTCTAACTATTTTTTCCTTTTAGTTTTTTCATTTTTTTTATCTTTTTTTATTTTAATTTCTTTTTCTTTTTCATTTTTTCTTTCACTTTATTTTTTCTCTTCTACTTCTCTTTTTTTTTTCCTTTTTCATTTTTTTTCCTTTTTTCATTTTTTTTTCTTTTTTCTTCCTTTTCTCATATTTTTTTCATTTTCTTCTTTTTAAAAAAAAAAAAAATGCTTTTTGGTTTTACACTTCTATTTCTAGTTTCTATTTTTCTTTCTTTTTTTTGAATTTTTATTTTTTGTTTTTGTTTTTTCTATTTTTTCTTTTTTTTTTATCCTTCTATCTCTATCTTTTATTTTTAAAAGATATATCTATATCATATATACATATTTAAAAAATATACAAAATAAATAGATATACAGATCTGCATATGTATTTACGGCAAAAAACATACATGTATATCTGCATATGTATTTACAGAAATATATATCTGACTCACATGTATATATAAACATATAGGACACAAAATCTCTATAACAAAAATGACAATTTATACATATACATATAGGTAATAAAAGAATATATGATACATATCTTAAACAGTAAAAGAAAACAAATAAGTACATATGTTATCCTCTAAAATGACATAGTATGTACAGTTCAAAGACAAATCCAACAGCGTATAAAATACATATAGCTCTGCACATGTATTTACAAAATACATACCTGATCCATATGTATATTCTTATTTTATATGAGTCACCTTTGTATTTCGTAAATACATATGAAGATATATAGTATAATTATGTTTGTTAGTGTTTAATATGAATATGATATGTATTTCATAAATACATATGTATGTTTTGTACTGTAAATACATATTCTGATTTGTATGGCTATGTATTTTGTATGCTTTTTTGAGTATGTGTATGTGATATACATATTTAACTTTTCAAAATAAAAGTTAGAGATACAAGAGTAAAAAAATAAAAAATATAAAAAGAAAAAAAAAGTGAAAAAGAAAAGAAAGGAAGAAAGAGAAATAGAAGTGTAAAAATAAAAGAAAAAAGAAACAAAAAAAAAAGAAGAAGAACAAAATGAAAATAGAAAAAAAAAAGATATGAGAAAGGAAAAAAAACGAAAAAGGAAAAAAAGAGAAGGAGAAGAGAGAAAATAAAGTGGAAAGAAAAAAATAAAAAATAAAAAGAAATCAAAATAAAAAAATAAAATGATAAAAACTAAGATGAAAAAAAAACTAACAAGAAAAAAATGTAGAGATATAAAAGAGTGAAGGACGGTCATGATGTTTTATTTTGAAATCTTAAAGATCATGGAGATAATTATCTTCAAATAAGAAAAAGAAAAAAAATAGAAAAAAAAAAAGAGAAATAAAAGAGAGGAAATAAAGTGAAAATAAAAAATAAAAAAAAAATAAAAAAAAAATGATAGAAAAAATAAGATGAAAAAAAGGGTTAAAAAATATGGTTATATTTGGGGTAGGTGAAATAGTGAAGTGAAAATAGGAAAATGTAAAGTAGTAAAAGCAAAACATGCACTTGCCTAGTTAATGAGTAAAATAATGTTACTTTTATTATAAATTATAATTTTATAAAAGTGTTGCTATTTATCTGTTATTTTTCCTTATGGATTTACTCTTTTCCAAATTATCTATAGGCCTACTTTTTAAATACCAACTTTTGTACTAGCAATTTTGGGGATCAACCATCTACCCAACTGTATTACTATTGAAGTTTCCCTTTTCGAAATCTAGGACCATATCTGCTTGGAAATGATATTATTTGTTGTTTTTCTAAATTTTTGATGGACCTACTTTTTAAATACCAATTTTTGTATTAGCAATTTTCGGGAGCAGCCATCTACCCAACTGTATTAGTATTGAAGTTTTCCTTTTCGAAATCTAGGACCATTCAAAAAAATAAAATTTCAGCATGAAAGTTGTTGGGTTTGAAATTGAGAGGGCGTCCTACAAAAGCTTGAAGTTTGCAAATCAAGATGGTGATAATTCAGATTAATAAATTTATGATAGAATTGTGACAGATCATCATCATGTTAGTCACTCTTTTATGTTCACAAATCCATCATGAAATTATGATAAGCATATCAATCACAAATATTTCATCACATTTTTATACTTTTCTTGTAGTGACCCATACTTGTTTATAAACTAGTACTCCCAAAAGAGGAGCAGACTAATAAGTAATAACGAAGGGGGCCAAAACCCTAACCCAACAGATAGTCAAACTATGACTCATTATAGTAACAGGAAAATAAATACATACGAAGAAATAGTAGTTCAATGAAAAAGACAAGAGAGTGAAGAAATTACTATTGCTATTACATTGATTGTACTTCTGACGTATTACTTTTGTACAAAGTTGACAATTACACATGCACGTTTGAGGTATTTTCTTTTCTTCTTCTTCTTTTTTTTTTTAAAGAAGAGTGAGAAACCTATTTTTACGGATGGTGTTATTACTCCCACAGTCCTGTTTTACTTGTTACTACTATTTTATTCATTAATTATTTATTCGTATAACTATTTTTAATACATATTATTTTAAGCATCAATTAATAGAAATAGTACAGTAAAATAGTCATATCAATAATTATTTTTTTTAATGAATATGACAAGTCAAAAAATAACAAGTAAAAGACGAGAGAGTAATTTTACTTTTTTCATTCTTCAACATTATGGCTATGGCTTGCTTTATCTCTATTCTTTGAATATTTGGCCTGTTCGTTCTACCTTACTGATGGGATTACATGTAAAATTAACGTTCAACTGTATAATCTTTTTATCTTTGTACGGTAATTTACAAGATATTTTAGGATGTTCTATAAATTATTTTTTTATCAATACTTACCAAGAGATCGGGGCTGTGTTGTATTAGCAAATAAGGAGCAGAGGAGGGGCAGACCTGACCTCAGCACAACATTCAGCTTGGGTGAAACCAACACCCACAAAGAATCAGAAGGCTTACAAACTCAACTGTTAGTGCGTTCTAGGAGATGAAACAAAAAACAAACTAACTTACAAAGAAATTATCTATATCATATTTGCACCTAATACTTGGAAGTTGCCATCCATTTATCTAGCAAGAAAGCTCCTCTAGCTTGTCTCGGAAGATTGTTGTAAGAGTGAGTGATGAGAGTTTGGTTTGAGTAGGGGTCAATTTTGCTAAGAAGTCTGCAACTTGATTCAAAGGTGAATCTTAGGATTTAAAGTTTGTGGGTTTCCACATTATACAAGAATAAAACCAAAAAAGTAAGGGGATTTGAACCCACAAACATGAGGTGAACAAAACTTTAATCGGTCCCTCTGCTCCACCAAACCAATGTAACACTTTGTTTATGAGTTTCCAACTTATAATTCTTATATAGTAATAGATTTTTCAATATAAATATAAGATCCGTACGAAAGTTACTGGTTTCCGAAAACCCACCCAACCCCCGGATCCGCGCGTCTTGATTCCTTCTCTATATAAATATAGACTTTGTTTTTTATGCTGTTGATAGACTTCGTTTTGACAAGAACTCTTAATAGCTTCAGAAATGACTGATGAAAAACTTACTATTCAGGTTCTTCCTCTTTAGTTATGAATTTCTTCTTCCCATCTTTCTTAACATCACCCTCTCCTCCTCCTATCATAAAACACACAAAAAAAAAAAAGTTCGTATATGGAAAACTACAATGTCATAAACAATAAATTGATTAATGAACTTAAAGCAAACCTAATTTTGCTGTAACTTTCAAATTACTCCCCCTTCTTTTCCATGAACTTGATGTGAGAGGTTGTGGAGAAGGTGAAAAAAGTTCTCTTGATACAACTGCAAAGCTCATGCTAACTATTGAAGACACGGCCATACTAGATGCAATTTTTTAAGAAACAATTCTGCAGATAATCTGTGGAGGGATATTGGTGCCTTCAAATATATATATATATATCTTGTCATTCGTGGTCAAAATTTCAAGTAGAGTAATATCTTCACGATATTTCTGTCTTACATAGTATAGATTTTGAGGAACCATTCTGAAACCATTTCCTAATGTTTAATTGGAGATAAAAGTTAATGGCATGTGATAATAAGCGAAATATGGAGGGTGGCCTTATAATTTGTGTTATGTAATAGTCACAACTCATAAATTGCAGGGTGATATTGCAGCCCGGTGCACGAAGCATCCCGCTCCCAAACGAGGTCCGAAGAAACCTTATTTAGTTTTCAGATTCTGCATGGTAACCACCGTGGATTTGTAAAATACTCTTGAGGTAAACATGTTATGTTTTGTAGCTATATAACTAGGGAGGATGAAATATACACAATTTTACTTCTACCTTGCGAAGGTAGAGATATTGTTCCTGATAGACTCAAATCAAGCATATCAATATACTGTTAAAGTAGCACATCATGATTCATTGTTAGTCAAAGTCCTTTAGTTCTGGTTAAAGGCTCATTTGATTTTGGGACACCTTCTCCCATTGTTGTGTCTTGTCACTTGCTATTCAACACTAATCTGCATTTTAGTATTAGTTAAATGTATCCCACCTCCAGTACAGCAGAATCACATTCCTGAGCAAAGCACGCCATCAGCGGAGGAAGTTGATGTGGGAGAAGTTTACAACCCACCTGAGAAAAGAGAAAATGAGAACTTTTTTCACTTTATGGATTTCTCTTGCTAACTTTTCATCCATTTGAGTACAGACCTTCTGGAAAGCTGTGATGTATCCAATGTTTTGGAGAGATAAAAGTAAAAGAAAGGGGTTTTGTAACTATTTTAAGAGGTTGGCATTTTAGGTAAATAATGATAAGTTTAGGTGTGATATTCTGTAGTTGTCCTTTAAAATATGAGTGATCCAATTAATTAAATGTGGGTTAAATGGACTCCTTTCACTTATATTGGCTGAAAATACCCCCCCGCTCTCTAAAACATACCATGGATATTTATGGGACTATGATCATCTTATTAAGGATAAACTTGAAATTTTAAAGTTAAATAATGTCTATCCTCTTACACTGTTAATGCTTGCAATTCCTTAGTATCCTGATTACACTAGAAAAAGAAACAGTTGTTTGTTCATTTAACGTCCTTTAGAGGTGATTAGGGAAGCTAAATCTCTGCCCATGATCCTTTATATGTCGAATGTTAATCTATCAAAGATGTATATTTCAGGAAGGAAGCTGATAACTGCAGTGCTTGTGAAAGACTTGCCAAAGCATTCTTGCAAGAACTAAATACTTTTGAGATTCCTATTCTAAAGAGCAAAGCAGTCATCGATGCAAATGTTAGAGAAATGGAGAATTTTAATTACCTGAAAGGTGAAATCAACTAGCAAATTGTATATGCTGACATAGAAGATCTCAAGTGACAACTCAAATAAAGCAAGGTTGAAAGGAAGCACAAAGAAAAGGGTGAGGCTATCAGGTACTCAACTGCTCCTTGCATAATTAAAAAAAAAAAGTGATTTGGCAAATCCTTTCTATGATTAAAGGAAATGTACTTGTTAAAAGCTCTAGATTAATGAATTACTTTGTAGTTGTTGAGTTATGGATTACAGTTTCTTGGCCATGGCCAGAACACAAAAGATCAATTGCTATGTAAAAATTCAAATATTATGTGTGAACGTTGGATATAAGCAAGTTTGTGATTACCCTTAATATACGAGGGAGTGGCAGAATACTGTCCCAACTATCTAATGTAGGATTCATTTTGCGTTGGGAAGCACTTCGCTTACAATCTGTTCCATGTTGAGTCAACACTGACAATATATTGATTCTTATACACGTATTTTTGCACCTTGCAAAATCTCTTTAGGAGAATTTGATTATTTGTGCCTTCTTTATAATGGTATTAAAAGTGAGGGTTTTTGATAGGGCATCCAATAATACTCCCACCAAAACTACTCTGTTTTGGCTTAGCTGCTGCAGTAGCCTGCCTAGCAAGCCTCATCAGCCTTTTACTTGGTGCGTTATACCTTACTATTGAAGTAATCGTATACCTGTTTTCTTGTATATATATACGTATGAGTTCCAGTAATTGTGATTTAATCCGTTTTCCAATCTTATATTTTTCGATATTAATTTTGATCTTCTCTACCTTATATCTTATGTAACAGGTGTTTTTCGACGATATTAATTTTTATCTTCTCTACCTTATATCTTATGTAGCAGGTATCAATTTTATTGTCAAAGATTACTACAATGGAAACCACACCTCAGCTAACTGGGAGCACGACGCATCACATTTTATATTATGTAACTAAAATGCATGTGACTATCTTGTAAAACTTCGCTCCTTATCAAATTTTAGTTATATTTAATTAATAAATACTCAATGCCCATCACGTTGGGCCTGTGCTGACACGGGCCTTGCACCTCTAGTATTATTAGAATAGAGTGTTTAGACATGTCTGCTTCAGCTTGCTCCGTGATTTTACTATATCATCTCTAATTAATTATTATAATTCATTTATATATTAAAAATTAATAATATTTAATCCAAAAAATAAAATATATATTTATGACATGTTTGCTTCAGCTGCTTCAATCGTAATTTTAGTAAATATCATTCTAATTAATTATTATAAGTCAATTAAGTATTTAAAATTAATAATATTAATAAATTAATAATATTTAATTAAAAGAATAAAATAGTCATTTATGACATGTTCCTTTCACCTGCTTCAACCGTAATTTTATTAAATATCACTCCTAATTAATTATTATAAGTTATTTAAGTATTAAAAAATTAATAATATTTAATAAAAATGATAAGATAGATATAAAATGATAAATTAACTGTTTATGTTTTAAATTAACTTGACGTATTATATGATGTCCATTTAATTATTTTTTTCAAGAATTTTTTATAGTAATTTTGCTAAATCAATTCTAATTAGTTGTCACTTAAGATATGTCTACTTCGCTGCTTCAATTTTGATTTTATTATATCACCCTAATTAATTATTATGGCAATATGAGCATTATGCCGCTTAAAAAACTTAAATTATTTAATAATATAACTGGCAATCAATGTCACAAAAGTTTGGACAAGGAGAGTAATATGCATTATTTGAAAATTACATGAGAAGTATTATAAATCATAATAGTTAACGACTTAAAATATCTAAAAAAAATATATATATGTTACATATTTCAAAAAAAAAAAACGTAAAAATACTATAAATCACACTAATTAACAAATAAAAAAGTTTAAACGACAAAATGTTTGCTTTGGCACATCTTCATTAATCCTTTGCCTTGCCTTCATTTTTTCCTCCATTTTAATTTGTTTGTATTTTTTTAATATGTTATATATTTTTAAAAAAACTTAAAAATTTCTATAAATCACAGTAATGAACAACTTAAAAAATTAAAAGATATAAAATATTTGGTTGACTCTCGAAATTCTATCAATGTAACTTAAATTAGAATAGAAGAAAAAGTATTATAAATCACAATTATTAAAAACTTAAATTATTTTTAAAATATAATTGACTATCAATGCTACAAAAGTTCGGATAAGGGGAGTACATAAAAAGTATTGTAAATTACAATAGTTAACAGTTTAAAATATTTTTAAAAAATAATTTGTTATATATTTCAGAAAAATACTATAAATTACAGTAACTAACAGCTTAAAAAATTTAAAAGATATAAAATATTTGATTGACTCTCGAAATTATATTAGTACCACTTAAATTGGAATAGAAGAAAGATATTATAAAACACAATAATTAAAAACTTAAATTATTTTAAGAATATAATTGACTATCAATGCCATAAAAGTTTAGATAATGAGAGTAACGTATATTATTTGAAAATTATATTAAAAAATTATAAATTACAATGGTTAACAACTTAAAATGTTTCCCAACTTATTATGCACTCAGCATCTAATTAGTACTCCCTCCGTTTCATTTTATGTGTCGTCATTTGATCAGGCATGGAGTTTATGAAATAAGGGAAGACTTGATAATATTTACCAAATTGTCTTTTATCAAAAAATGTGCTACTATCTTCTTTTTTTTTAATTAAGTCGGTCCAAAAGGATAAAAGTGTATTGTGTTTTTAAATATTTACCAAATAAGGAAACATGATATTCTTCTTTGGACGAACTAAAAAAGAAAGGATGACACATAAAATGGGACGAATGTAGTATCAAATTTTGAATATTTATTATTAATTTTAAAATACTCTAAACATAATCGATATTGGGCCGGTGCTACACGGCCCCGTCCCCTAGTATGTGAAGAAATGGTAGTTCTATGAAAAAGACGAGAGAGCGGAGATATCGATGTTGCTATCACATTGATTGCACCTCTGACGTTTAACTTTTGTATGATGTCGACAATTAAATATGCATGATTGCACCTCTGACGTTTAACTTAGGGGCCGTTTGGTGTAAGGTATTAAACCACATAATCTCGGGATAAATTAATAGTTCCGAGATAAAAATTTTGGTACCTTGTTTGGTTGGCAAGCAGGGGCAGACCTACACATCATTTTTGGGTGCTCCGGCACCCACTAAACTCGATACGGAATAGGTATAATTACAATAAGAATATACGAAAATAAGTATAAATTATATAAAAGCACCCACTAAACAAGAAGTTGGTTAGGTGCACTGGCATGTTGAGGTGATTTTTTAATTTTTTTTCTGTAGTAAGCACTCACACTCCTTAAATCCTGGGTCTGCCACTGTTGGCAAGTTCGGAATAACTTATTTCGAGATTAACAAATACTACCGGAATAAGTTATCCCACCCTTTCGGTAGTATAAGTAATCCCAACATATATTACCTTGGAATAAAGCCATAAAATGGAAAAATTATCCTCTAAATCCTTTGATTATCACTTTTCAAATATATACATACACACACACACACACACACATATATAGGGATAAAATTGACCAAAAAAAAATTAATGTGAGGACTACCAAAATCTCACATTCTCTCTTAATTTAAATTTTAACTACTCTACAAATTTTCATTCATTTTGATAAATTTGAACAATAATATGTGCTTATTAAATGCTACAAAAGTGATGAGTCATGGAAAAATGATAGTGACACCATAAAAACTATTTGTACAGTCAATTTCAAAATTGATCTGAAGATTTATTGTCTTCTATTTTGTAGAAATATTTATTAAAGTTACTTCATTTTTTCATTATTTCTTTATCATGGACAAGTAATTAATGTATTTTGACATTTCCTTTCTAAATCAGTGCATGCTTAATTATTAAATAAAAAGTTGTATTTTATATATAGCTAAAATTGTTTGAAAATTCAATTTAAAAAAAAATATTTTTAAAATTTTTTAAAAAATATAATTTAACACTCCAAATATTAATGATACTATATAATGAAAAATGAGAGTAATTCTTTTTGATAGTTTTTGATGATGAATTTTTTTTAACAAAAAATGGGATTATCAATATTTTATAGAATTTAGGACAAAATAAGTAGTTTAACATGAAATATTAAAGCTACAAATTTAAGAAATAATGTTGACACCTAATTTTTTCCCTCCACAACTAAATTTAATCCTGAGTTTCTTTGATTTTTAATAAAATCAAAATATTTATTTCATCCGAATAAAAACTTCTCAAAATAATTTTTGTATATAATTTTGTCATTTTAAGTAGCGATTATATATTAGCGTGTTCAGTTATACGAGATTATATAATTTAATTATTTAAATATTTATTCTATGGAATATCGGATTTTAATTAAGGATTATTTTAAAAATAAATATAATGATTAAAATCTTGATTTTAATATAATTTATTATCAAAATATGCATTGATCTTATTAAATCAAGAAGCTCGGTATTAAAAGAAGTATTAATTCGTATCGAATTTCAATTTAATTTAGTCAATTTAGTAGATTTGACCATAATTGAAATCAAATTAGCCATAATTGCAATGCAATGCGTCAATTAATTTTTAATTTGGTCAAAATTAAATAAATTTGACTAAATTTTAAATCCCAATTGAGGTTATATTTTAAATAACCCTAAAATTCTCAAAAACTCTCATAATTTCTACCCAATTCCCGCCAAAAAATAATTTCAAATTTGTACTACATTGTACAATTTCCCACCACATTATCTTCCACTTCACCTTATATTCAATTTTAAAATTCCAAAAACACCTCTAAATGTTTTTTCTCCCACATTGGTGAATGACAAGAAATAAATCTTCATCCTTTCCTATAAATACCTTTCTCCCACATTGATGAAAATAAAAAGGAAATAAAACGGCATTCTCTCCTATAAATGCTACCACTACTTTGGTAGAAAGAGGGATTGAAAAGTAAAAAGAAAAAAAAAAAAAGAGGTTAGAAAGGTGAAAAAAATTCTTTTGAGCAAAATAATTATTTTTATTTAGTAAAAATTTTTGTTTCATAGAGTTGGTCGGCTAATCAAAATTTTCAAGTTGCCGGCGATGTTTTTCGATGGTGGTTGATCGTAGTCTCGTTTTGCTGCCCCCAAAAAAGTAAACATACCTTTTCTTTTTTTTAGTTTTATTATCATTTTTTTCTTCATCTTTTTTCTTCTTCGTGATTATAATTTTGTTTGTTGGGATTGTTTGTTGTAGATGGCCTTGAAGGCCATAGGACGTTGTGGTATCGATATTCTAATTATTTTTATGTTCATAATATAAAAATGAGCTAGCAATAGTTGTCCGTGCCTTTTTTGACTTTATTCTTTTATTATTACAGATAAAGTTTCAATCTTTGCAAAAAAAATGTACTTACGCTTTGTCTAAACTCATTGTTAGTAGATATGTTTGTTTTTAGCATGTAAAGTTATTTTCTTTATATTGAAAAGAATAGTTAATATTAGTTGTTTCGCCTTTTCACCTTATTCTTTGATTATTTTGGATAAAGTTTAGATCTTTGTTTGAAAAACATACTCATGTCTTGTTTAAACTCATTGTTGGTAGATATGTTTGTTTTTAGCATGTAAAGTTATTTCCTTTATGTTGAAAAAAATAGTTAATAGTGATTGTTTTACCTTTTTACTTTATTCTTTGATTGTTATATAAGTTTTTGATCTTTGCTCAAAAGACGAACTCATGTCTTGTTTAAATTCATTGTTGGCGGATATGTTTCTTTTAGCATGTAAACTTATTTCTTTTATGTTGGAAAATAGTTATTATTGTTTGTTTCGCCTTAATAAAAATAGTAATTAGTTAAGTCAAGAATTTGTCATTTTGCTTGCTAATTATTTTAATGGATTTCAAAATCCTCATATAAGAGACGAAGTGCTAGCTTTATTTTCTATCCAAGATGTTTATTCCTTTTTTGTTCGCATGTTGTCTTGTCAAAATGATGAGAAAGTTCGGACTTTTGTGGCTAAATAAAATTATTTGGATATTTTTGACTCATGCATAGTATGATTGTTGAACGATATTTCACTTTTAGAGATGCTAAATTTTTATTCTTGTTTTCTTACTCCGGATTCTTATATGCGCTCTTTGTGAGTGTAAAGACTTGATTCATGTCTCTCTTTTATTCATAATATCAAAAGAGAATCAATGATGTCTTAGAAATATAAACCATAGGTCGTTACATGTTTTTTCATAAAATTTTGGTTGTAATTTAGATTTATGAATTTTCGTTAATGTCGCCTTAATTGAAATTTAAAGATTCTCTTTCTTGAAAAGTTAACCTTTATTTTCTTTTGTTATATGGATTAGTGTCTATGTTTGTTCAATTTTAGAAGTCATGAGTATTTTTCTTGTTGCCTCATCCCTTTACTTTCGCAAGCTTGCGTTGTTTGTTTCTCGCATTAATTCATTGAAAATGACCTTCTTCATTTTACCTTTATTCATTCTTAATATGAACATAAATCATGAGGCATGCAAGTGAATGTCTTTGCTTTGCATTGTATCTATTGACTCTCACTCTTGTTATACGTGTGCAAGTGTGCATATCATTGTAATTCAAAAATTGATTCTTGATATTTTCTTTTGCTTTAAAATATGTAACTATTATGTCTTGAACGTATATTAATTTCTTTATTTTTCCTTAGCATGCAAAAAATATCTCGAGTCCAAATGGACTCCTCTCCTCTTGCATTTTGTAATGGGTCAATGAGGCTCACCCCTTCGAGTCAAGTGCGAAGTTTAAACCCAAGGTCCACTACATGGCGTGCTTGTGCTAGAAGATAGACGAAGAAGGAAAATGGGTCAAAACCCATTGATGAGGTCACTAAGAGACTTGAAAAGTCTTGATTTTTATTATTGTCTTCTTTTTATTTATTCATTTAGTCATTTATTTATTCATTCATTTGGGCCCCGAAGTTAAAATTGTATTTTAATACAGGTGAAACAGATTGTGGGCCAAAAAGAGCTCGAAAATATAGATTAGGACAGGTGATGATGGGCCGAAGGCCCAAATTAGTTTAGGACAGGTTTATTGGTTTAGGCCTAACGGCCTAAATCTTCTAATTCCTCCCTTTCTCCTTTTATGTGCTTATTTTCTTTTCATTTGCTTAGACTTGGTTAATCCCCTACTAAGTCGTCAAAATTTATTTTCCTAAAATCACTTTCTTTTCAAAAAATCAACTTCGTTTTTTCAAAGTTAGTCAAAGATAGTTTTCAAACAATCCGGATAACTGCAAGTTAGCGGACATTTTAGGTGTCTTAAAAACCTTCCTAAAATGTTAATAGGAACCACTTACTCAGAATCTTCAAATTTAAACGATTTTTCTGTTTTGGATCATTTAAAGTAACATATAAAGGTTTTCTTAATTCCTTTTCAAATAAATTAAGTGGCGACTCTCAAAAGTCAAAATTTTCGCAAAACAATCAACATAAATTTCTCAACATATATTTTTAGGAAAAAGAAACTACTAAAGTTTTTTTTAAAAAAATAACTTTTCAATTTCTTTTGTATGGTTTGATATGAAAGAAAATCTACAAAAATATTTTGTTGAACCAAGTTTTTTTAATTATTTAAATTAAATTCTATCGTTATTTATAAATTAACTTTATTGATGTTATCATACAACAATTTGCAGTGTTAAATATTTATTTATCACTTTGAATGTCAAAATTTTTTTGCTTTTTAAAAATAAATAGGTTAATTAATACAAGTTTAATTGAAAAAACACAATGAAAAAGAATCGAGGAAAAGATGATGAAGTTAACTCAACATAAGATACAACTTGATTAGACTAAATAAGGTGAAGGGTATTTTTGTAAACAAACAATCTATTCTTAGAAAAAATGCAATGCATATCATTTTTAGTACCACAAACCAAATAACCACTAAAAAATAATACAAGGATAACTAATCCCAGGACAAATAATCTCAGTATAACTAATCCCAGCATAACTAATCCCCGCATAACTTGTTTTCCAACCAAACGACCCCTTAGTGTTATTACTCCCTCCTATAGGTTTTACTTGTTATTTTTTAATTGAAATTCTATATTTATTTGTTAATTTTGATATATTAAGAAAAAAATAAAAGAATATTTTTATTTTACTTTTAATAAATTGTTTATTCTTCTAATTATTTTTAACACGTATTACTCTAAATATCAATTAATAGAGATAGTATGATAAAATAGTTATATCAATAATATTTTCTTAATGGTATGTCAAATTAGAAAATGGCAAGTAAAACAAAACGAAGTGAGTAATTTTAAGCGATAGGAGCCAATAATTTCATGAGGATTTTTTTTTTTGTGTGTGTTTGGGGTTTGTGTTGGGTTCGAAATCGAGAGGGTGTCATGCGGAAGCGTAAAGTTTGCAAACCTTGAGACAATAATCAGACGATAAAGAAAACAATCCTAAAAATATTAAATTATTATATGTTTTGGCCAATCGGCCTACATATTATAAAACCTAATATCGAAAAACATTAAACCTATTGGGAGAAATCTCCCCCTAAACAAAGACTCTTTAATGACTACATTGTGGATGCTACTGTGTTATGGTATGAGAAGGGAGTCTTCTATTTATAGAGATCCAAAACATTTTCTTTAAGAAAGAGGTTAGCCAACTATGGAAAAGTTTTATATTTTTCTTTTAGGAAAAGTAAAAGTGTTTATGGTTACTTTTATTTCCCTACTTTTATTTCCCTTCTAAGAAAATAAAATTTAAATTTGGTAAGAAAATCAGGGCAAAAACCCAAACAAATCTCCCCTTTTTGGCTTGATTCTTTTGACTTGATCCGTCTTCTTCATGTCATATGTGATAACGCTCAATCTACAGCTCTCGTTTGAGTGTAAAGCGATCGTTAGCAAATATAGAACCCAACCTGGGTTAGGTGTCGATCCCACAGGGAATAGCTTGGCCAACAAGTAAGTAAAATTACTAAACTTTTGGTGCAAGTCTCGTAAGAAGGGGGGATTCTTGTCTTGCAAGTAATGTAAACAAAAGCTGAAAATAATAAAGTAAAAAGAGAGAGATTGTTACGTTGGTTGTAAACAATGAGAATTGAAGCGTTGGGGTTATGTCCACCTTCTGAGGTATACGTCTCTATTGGCTATGAGTGTGTAGAATTCTGACATGCAATTGCTTATAGAGGATTGTAGTCGATGGTAAATCCAAGCGTCTCTCGACCTAAACAAGGAATATTTCACTTTAACTCTCTCGAGCTTAAAGCGTATCTAACGGTACGAATTCTCCAAGAGGTTAGTCCAGTTACGGCACTAGCTTTTTAATAGGAAAGGGTGTCCTACTACCTTGACATTATCTCTTTTCCAGACAAATAACTTTTCTCTCGAACAAGTTAAATGTTAGACTGGCGTATTCTTGCGTTTGCAACCGCAAAGAATGTAGATTAAGATGAAGAGAATAATGATATAAGCAATATACGTGCCTCGAACTCACAAACTCACAGCAATAGATAGTAACTCATTCGGCTTCCATAACCCCAACAGAGAGGTTTAGTTACCCATGAATGCGAAGGAAATCACGATTGGCATTGTTATTATATCACGATATTGAGTAATGGCGTGTAGATCAAGTGATAAGCGTGAGGCGTGATTCCTTAGCAAGTAACGATTCTCTTGTTGTGGAATTTAAGAATAGAAGAGTAGAAGAAGAAAACTAGAATTAATAGAAAGATAAGAAGAGTTGTAGAATTGTTTGTAGTGTAGAATAAGAGAGGAGTAGAAGATGTGAGAAGATGTGAGAAGATGTGAGGGATGGAAGGAAGTATTGTGTTCTCCCTCCTTCCTCCCTCCTTATTCTCTAAAATCTCTAGCATGATAGGGTATTTATAATACCCATATCCTAATCCTACTAAGCTAATGAAATAAATAACCAAATCCTATTAGACTAATGAAATCCTTAACCCAAATGTACTAGGTTAAGGTAACATTATCATAATCCACATAAAATAATGAAATACATAACCTAATTGTACTAGGTTAATGTATCATTGTCAAAATCCAGCTTTGTGTCTGTAAGTCCCCAAAGTCTTCAGAATTGCTGTTTTAGCCCGGGACAGATTTTCCATGCAGCAGTTTTGGTCCCCCAAAGTCTTCAGAAATGCTGTTTTAGCCCGGGACAGATTTTCCATGCAGCAGTTTTGGTCCTTAGGCGTGTAAACTCCCTTCCCTTCCTTCGTGAGCTTTCTTTAGCGTCAAGTAAGCCATAAAATGCTGAATTATGCATCATTTATACCTGAAACTTTACTAATCATGTTCGTTAGCTCATTTACAGGAAAAAGGACTAAAAGTGCATGAAATATATAATTTGTTCTCAAAACTAGGCTAAAATATGGGCAAAATATATTGATATAGGTGCGTAAATTCGTCTATCATCAATATGCATAATTGTTCTTCACATAATCTCCATCTATCACTGCTGCTTACCATGATTAAAAATTGATATGAGTTAAAATTAGAGCCCTATGCAATAAAAAAAAACATGGGTTGATATTATTGAAAGTGAAGCCTTGTGCATTGAAAGTGAGCACAGATTAAGAGTGGAGTTCATGCGTTAAAAATAAGAAAAATTACAGAAAGTAACATACTTAAGACTATAATTACAATAAATAGCAACACTTTTGTAAAATTACAGTTTATAGCAAGAGTACCATTATTTTATTCATTAACCAGGCAAGTGCATATTTTACTCTCACTACTTTACATTTTTCTATTTTCACTCCACTATTTCACATCCCCCAAATATAGCCATATTTTTTACCCCTTTTTTTCATCTTATTTTTTTATCATTTTATTTTTTTATTTTATTCATTTTTATTTTTTATTTCCACTTTATTTTCTATCTTTTATCTCTTCTTTTTTTTTTCCTTTTTCCTTTTTTTTTTTTTTTTATTTTTTGTTTTTTTTTTTTTTTTTTTCATATTTGAAGATAATTATCTCCATGATCTTCAAGATTTCAAAATAAAACATCATTACTATTTTTCACTCTCTTATATCTCAACCTTTTTTTTTGTTAGTTTTTTTTCATCTTATTTTTTATCATTTTATTTTTTTATTTTGATTTCTTTTTCTTTTTCATTTTTTTCTTTCCACTTTATTTTCTCTCTTTTATTTCCCTTTTTTTTTCGTTTTCTTTTTTTTTTCCTTTCTCGTATCTTTTTTTCCTTTTTCTATTTTTGTTTTCTTCTTCTTTTTTCTAGCTTATTTTTTTTCTTTTTATCTTTTATTTTTACACTTCTATTTCTCTTTCAACCTTTTTTTTCTTTTTCACTTCTCTTTTTTCATTTTTTTTTATATTTTTGTTTTTTTCATTTTTTTTACTCTTCTATCTCTAACTTTTATTTTGAAAATACAAATATACATATCACATACACATATTCAAAAAACATACAAAATACATAGCCATACAGATCTGGATATGTATTTACCGTACAAAACATACATATGTATTTATGAAATACATATTGTCACACCCCTTTTTCAACTCCGAAAAGATATATTTTAAGTTTCGAAAGGGTTTTTATTACTAAGTGACAAAATGAAGATTTGTTTCGAAAAGGATTCACTATATTGAAAACTCAGAGTCGCCACTTGGCATAAATCGGGTGTGCCAAGTCACCCGTGGATATCCTTTTTCAAAATGATTTTTGACTCTGTAACACTGATCCGCGAACAGAGATTCCGGCTAAGGAATTTTGTTGACCGAGGGGAAGGTGTTAGGCACCCCTCAATCCCGTGGTTCGATCACGATCGCTTGGTGGAGCGTATCGGCTAATCTGACATTACAAATATATAAACAACACAAAAACACATAGAACAATCAATCAAAACACACAAAGACAAAACAGTCCAAAGTTTAGTATTCAATCCAATTATACAGTCCTGAAATAGAAAAATGCAAAATGTAAACCTACGCTAACCTATATTAATCCTAAACTACGCTCCAAAGCTTTACCCGATGCCTCGGGCCTTGATCACGAACCTCCTTCGAAGACATAATACGTCAGGGCATTCCCCGGCCAAATAAATACATAAAGCCTTGGGGCATTCTCCAGCCAAATAAATACACTCGAATCAAATACGATAAACTAGGAAGAAATATCCGCACGCATATTCAAATATTTAACCAAAACACCTGTTCTAAATTTGCTTACCCAAACCTACATTTGCCTATACGACTATCATGATACTATCACGTTCCGACAATATTCATGCTTTTCGAATTTAAACAAAGTAATAATAAATCAAAGTTAGCCTAAATTAACCCCTTTTAATCAATTTCTCAGTTCCACCCCCAACCATCAATTTTAATCATTCATGAGATATTATTTCATCACACAATTCATAATCAATCCATAATTAAAGAAATCAAGCAGCGAATCAAAACAAACAACAATTCATATCATCACTGATCAACCAACACACTCTGTTCAATTCAAAGCATTGAACATGACAAACTACGAAATAAAAAAAAAGGAGTAGAATTGGACCTCAATGCCGTTTTCAAGTATTATTCAATTAAACGAGATAAAATCCGCAACGGAACCTCGGATCGAACCTCAACCAACGAATTCAACATGAACCCGCCAACTCGATCGAACCCAAAACCATTCACGTCAATGGAGTTACGAGTTTTGCCGGCAAACGACACTATGGTCGTTGGGATGGACTGTCACGGCTTCAAACGAAGCTCCGACAAGCCTCAATAGTGACGAACCATTCCAACTCAGAATTGAGAATAGCAAAACAAGGAGATCCGGATCGGATTCCGAAGGACCCACCCCCACCTCGAACTGACAATCGTGAGAATAAGAGAAACCAAACCGAAATCCGACGAGCTTGGATGGAATTGAAAGCAGATCGATGTCTGCACAAAGGTTTTGCGTTGCCTCAGCTCCGGTCAACTCCGGCGATGACCGAACGACAAAGAAATACCAGTTAGGCCGTATTCCGATGGATTTTTGAACGGATTTATGATAGCTCAGATGCGTCTCCGGCGAATCTGTCGCCGGAGCAATAACTAAACCATGAAAACTCGTGTTCTCTCAGCTCTCACTACCCTTTTCCGATCTCTGATCTCTCTCGAATTCTCTATTTCTCGCTCAGCCTCTCTCTCTCGCCTCTCTTTTTCTCACCCTCCCATCTCTATGTTTCTCTCACTCCGACCAGTTTTCCGTTCCCTGTATATGTGTGTGTGAGTTTTCGTGTGTGTATGTGAGATTGATGGTGAGGTCGGTGAGAGTCCCTTAGTGAGGATCTGTGTGTATGTGTGTGCAGCAGTGTGTGCATGAGGATTCTATATTTTTTGTGGAGTGATAAGAGAGTATTGGTGAAGTTGTTAATGGAGAAGAAAAGAAAGAAAAATGGAGTCCCTTTCCCCTGTGTATGACGATTTTGTGAGGTGAAGAAGATGAATTCTTCCCAATTTTTGTGAGTGTTCTCATGTATATCGAAAAAAAATGGAAGTTGTCCCCCTCTTCTCTGTCTTGTTTATGTGGAGTGTCCCTCCAAAAAAATGAAAACAGATGGTGAGGATCTTGCTTGTATATGTGGACCCCCCCTTTTTTTCTCCTTTTTCTTTTTTTTGAAGGTTTCTTTATATATGCAGTGTATATAATTCTCCCAATGCCAAAAGGTACCCCATTCTGTTATGGTGTCCAAAAATGTGTAAAGGCGTAGGGGGTTAGGTAGGGTAGTGGTGGGGTGGGGTAGGGGTGGTTAGGATGGGATAGAATTTGTTAGGATAAGATAAAAATTGTTAGGGGTTATTATTTTTGTCATTTTATGCGGGGTAATTACATGGTTGAGGGTACACGATAGGATAAGGTAAAAAGGTAAAAATTAATCTTTCGGAGGGACAAAATTACGTGTCTACATCATGCCCCCTTTGAATGTAAACACACAGTGTTTTCAGACAAAGAAGTAGACAACGAGACAGAATTTTGTCCCGGCCTTTATTCAAAAGTACGGAGAAAATGGAAGGAGGAAAACCAGGTCTTGACTTAGGACATTATTCCTACCCAAGTTATGAACAAAACCTATCACAGGTACTTTCAAAGGAAGGAGAAGGGCTATACTGAGTTGGAGAGTTGAGTGAGGTTTCATCGAGGTTCCGGTCCACGGCTCTGTCATTATATCAAAATAAAAATTACAAGTTAAAGCATAAATGAAATTACAAAAATCCAATCTATACAGCTTCTGTTGGACTCCTGACTTAAGTTTCATCACCCTATTCTTTAAGCAGGTTCCTGACTTGCAATTTCATCACTTGTTGCCTGGTTTTCAATTGCTTCACCTTATTACTTAACTTTTTATTTATTCGCCCGGTGTTTCGGGCAGGCTCCTGACTTGCCATTTCATCACTTGTTGCCTGGTTTTCAATTGCTTCACCTAGTTGTTTAACTTTTTATTTATTCGCCCTGTGCTTCGGGCGGGCTCCTGACTTGCCATTTCATCACTTGTTTCTAGGTTTTCAATTGCTTCACCTTGTTGCTTAACTTTTCATTTATTCGCCCTGTGCTTCGGGCGGGCTCCTGACTTGCCATTTCATCACCCTGTTCTTCAGGCGGGCTCCTGACTTGTAATTTCCTCACTCTATTCTTCAGGCTGGCTCCTGAAATCACATCAAAACTAAAAAGAAAATTATCCCAAATAAAGATTATAGTAAAGTAGTATTTCATTTTTGAAATCGTTGTCCCATTTTCCAGGAGGGTCCTGAACAGAAAGTAAAGTCCCATTTTTCAGGAGGGTCCTGAACAAACAATAAAATCCCATTTTCCAGGAAGGTCCTGAACAGAAAGTAAAATTCTATTTTTTAGGAGGGTCCTGAACATAAAGTAAAGTCCCATTTTTCAGGAGGGTCCTGAACAGAAAGTAAAGTTCCATTTTTCAGGAGGGTCCTGAACAGAAAGTAAAATCCCATTTTTCAGGAGGATACTGAACAGAAGGTAAAATCCCATTTTCAGGAGGGTCCTGAACTGAAAGTAAAATCTCATTTTCAGGAGGGTCCTAAACAGAAGGTAAAATCCCATTTTTCAGGAGGGTCCTGAACAGAAAGTAAAATCTCATTTTTCAGGAAGGTCCTGAACAGAAGGTAAAATCCCATTTTTTAGGAGGGTCCTGAACTGAAAGTAAAATCCCATTTTTCAGGAGGGTCCTGAACAGAAAAATAAAATTCCATTTTTCAGGAGGGTCCTGAACTGAAAGTAAAATACCATTTTTCAGGAGGGTCCTGAACAGAAGGTAAAATCCCATTTTTTAGGAGGGTCCTGAACTGAAAGTAAAATCCCATTTTTGAGGAGGGTCCTGAACAGAAAAATAAAATCCCATTTTTCAGGAGGGTCCTGAACTAAAAGTAAAATCCCATTTTTCAGGAGGGTCCTGAACAGAAAAATAAAATCCCATTTTTCAGGAGGGTCCTGAACAGAAAGTAAATTTCCACGGATGTGCATTTCCAATGGTAGCTGAATTAAGTGAAACAAATTAGCCCTGTTTCATCAAAGAAAATTTGTCAGTTAAAAACTTAGTGATGGCTTGCGGCACTTGGCTGTCCCGACACCTGCTCCAATGTTCATTCCCTTCATTTTGTTTCAGATTGTTGGCACTTGCCCCTGCTTTGTCGTTTCATTGACCCAAACTCGAATTATTAAGAGTGACTCTGAAATAAACACAGCATCTCTGTTTTTCCATGGTTCATGAATAAACCCTTTAAACCTTGGTATTTTCATGAGTTCCCAAACTTGTCTATTGGCAAAACTTTCTACACACCCTTTTTTTTTGGCTCACAATCATGTCTCTTTCATGCGCTGGCCTTTTTGTTTTGCTTTGTGCAATTGAAGAAGTTGGTAGCCAGTTTTGAAATCTTTTCTCGCTTGTTTTGACATGAACTTGACTCAAAAACAAGAGAAAAATGACAACAACTTTTGTTTTATTTGGATAACTGACTCAAGAAAATAAAAATAAAGATAAAGAGAAGAAAGAAAAGACAATAAATGTCCCCATTTGAAAGAAAAAAATGAAAAATTTATCTTAAATGACAATCAACTCTAATGATTATGCCATGCATTTTGGATTAAGCCGCCTGATCTTTCCATCCAAACTCTCACAAATTGTTGTTGAGTTAATGACCCGAAAGTGAGTTGCTTTCTTGGGCCAATTGCATTTAAGACCTCATTCGGCTAGTGGCGCCTTGAAGGATTTTTGCCAACAAGCCTCTCTCATTTTTTAGATCACCATTTCCTTATGGTGTCCGCGAGGGTTTTTCACCAATGAAACTCTTATTTTTATTTGTCTCAACTCTCCATCGTCTTACAGTGCCCGTGAGGGTTTTCACCGATAAGACTCTCTCATTGTTATCTCTCTCAGCTTACCATCGTCTTACGGTGCCCGTGAGGGTTTTCACCAATAAGACTCTCTCATTTTTATTTCTCTCAACTTACCATCTCCTTATGGTGCCCGTGAGGGTTTTTACCGATAAGATTCTCATATTTTTATCTCTCAACTTACCATCGCCTTATGGTGCCCGTGAGGGTTTTCACCAATAAGACTCTCTAATTTTTATTTCTCTCTTGATTCTTTGTGCAAAGGAAGACAAGTAGTTCCTAAATACATCCTCATATCCTTTACATGCTTTGCCTTAACATCCTTAAAGATTGATTTGAAGGTCTTTCTTTGGTTGTAACTTAGCTTTTGGATAGGATTAGAAAGAAAGAAATAATGGCATGAGGCCCAAACAACACTTGAGGTGGGGGTGGGACTTACAACTTTTGAAATCGACTCAAACAATGAGGATTAACTCATGCCCTAGTTTCGTTTGACTGGGTGACGCTAAATTGTTTATTTGGTTGGACCGAGCCCTTAGTAGGGCAGCCTACGTATCTCACCCCCGAGAGAGGAGAATCAGGTCACGCGTAGTTCTGGCAGCTTGTTCTTTTGCTTTGATCTGATTTTTTTCTTTTATTCGCTCTTTTCACTTTGCGATTCTTTTTTCTAACTCTATTTTTCTTGACACTCTTTTTTTTTGGAAACATTTTTGTCTCTTTAAGCAGATTGAGTCTGTGCGTCACTACTTTTTCTGTAAACTCCACCTTTGTTGTACATTCCTCACATCAAATGACTCATGCTTTCGTGGAGCTGCTTATCTTCTTGTTTCTCTTGATATAGGGATCACACGTCCACTATTTAACCTAATTGGGACTTGCCTTTCAATCGATGACCAAGGTGTTCTTGTGATTCTCAAAATAATTGCTTTAATTTTCAAAGAAGGCCTCACTTGATCACCAAATGCCCCAGCACTCTATCCATTTCCTCTGACGCTCTCTTTTCTAACTTTAACCCTCTGATTCAATGTTCATGCTTAAACTGGACTTTAAGATCTGGCTAAAAATTCCGCAAGCATGTCATATCACTAGAGTCAACATAAAATATACTATGTAAAGAAAACAAACAAACAACACAAATTTAAAACATAAATGAAAAGGGGGCACTCCATTTAATAAAAATGAAAGATAGAAGGGTTTGAACATAAACAACAAAGGGACAAAACAAGATAGATCCCAAACTACAACCCTGAAATAATTCGGAAAACAGAAAAGAAGACAAAACAAACTACCAGACCACCTCTTCCTAGTAGGGAGAGGGGTGAATTCTCAATTGTTCAGCTTGACATCTTAGCCACTGGTTTGCATATCAACATGACTAGAGCTTTCCTCACTGTCAATGTTCTGCACCATGATTGATTTATCTTGAATCATCTTTTCAATTTCTCTTTTCAAAGCTCGACAATCTTCAATACTATGACCCTGAGCCTCAGAATAATACGCACATCGTGCGTTAGGATCAAAATTTCTTGAACGCCGATTAAGGGTGTGCCCAAGGAGAGGAGTGATCATTCCCTCCTGTACCAATCTCTGAAATAAACTGGCATATGACTCTCCAATTGGTGTGAAGCTATCTCTCGACTTCTGCCTCATTTCATCGTTTGGCTTGAATAAAAAATCAGGCTTAGAAGGGTTTTGGTATGTTTGTGGAGTTAGAAGATGACTCTGAGGAGTTGGTGTGTTCCACTGTGGGTAAGATGGGGGTTGAACATATGGTTGTACACAATATACTAGATATGAAGGTGGGGAAAAAGAGTATAATGGATTTTGGGAGTGATTATGTGAAGCTTGGGCATAAACTTGAGCTTGCGCCTGAGACCGACGACGACATGGTCTTCTTGACCTTTCCTGTTGTCCAACTACAATAGCAAATGCATCTTTCTCATTCTTCTTCCCTCCAGGTTCCCTTAATTGATTGTAATATTGTCCCAAAGGTTTCACGGATTCCTCATGCCCATCTTGCTCCTCAAATTTCGACATCACCAAGATTGGAGAATGATTAGGATTTGAAGACATGCCCCAGTCTTTGTATGAAACATTTTCTTTACCCGCAGGTCCTAAAAAAAATTTCATAGCATTTTCTGTACTCTTCATTTTTCCAACCATTTTCTACGACTCTTCTGGCACACTGGACTTCTTGTTCAGAAACTTTGGTGTTCCAGTTAACTTAAAAGCAGGCTCAAGAGTAAAACAATAATCACCAAGAGTATTGAATATAGGTTCACTAGCAGCATGGGGACGCACAACCATTGGGCGAGCCGGTGTGGAAGTCCCAGTAAAGGATTGAGCAACAAGATCACAGACAACATGTGGTGTTGTGAATGTAGCAGGCTTATGCTAAGGAACTAGAGGCAAAGTGGTGGAAGTATTGAGATGCTTTTGGCTTAGAATGAATTCTGAGTCGTGTTGCGGTGTATCAACAACAGTAGAAAACTGACTTTGAGATTTTGGTGGAAAACACAAGGTATTTGTAGGATCAATAAAGGGAAATGGAGGAGGAGGCAACCCACTGGCCCAAGCTCGATGCATTTCTGTCATTTGTTGTCTTAGCCTCCTGACCTCTTGCTTTAAACTCTCATTTTCCTGATTCTTTATTTGATCCATGATGTCACTCTCTATTTCTTTGTTGAACACAACTAACCCTTTGGATTTGGTGTGATGTGAAGGACCAGCCAGAATTCCACAAACCAACCACCTTAAACTGACTCAACATAAAACAATAAATGTGTTAGAGTTCAACACTTTTTCAAAACCTCTTTTTTTTAAAAGATCACCGAACCCAAGAAGGGTGCCTACGTATCTCACTCCCGAGAGAAGAGGAATCAGGTGTGCGTAGTTCGTGAAGCCGTGCCAAAATGGACAATTGAACTCTTTGTCCTTTTTTTTTTTCCTTTTTTCTTGAAACTTTAAGAAGAAAAGAAAATAACAAATTGTCAAAAGAATTGACTAAAATCTTTTTTTTTTTTTTTTGCATTTTTAGGCTTAACATCCCTAAACAAAGTGAAACCTATGTTTACCAAAGAAACTCTTTTTGGGTTTTCAATTTTGAATTTCATGCGAAAATAAAACTTGAACCTATTAAAGGAAAATCTTTTTGTAGTTTTCTCTTGAAGATTTATATGAAACACCTACTCTAAATGAAGAGTGAATAAAAATAATTTTTTGAATTTTTGAAATAAGATCCCCGAACCCACAATAGGTTGCCTACGTATCTCACATCCCGAAAGAGGAGAATCAGGGGTGCGTAGTTGCGTAGTTTGTCCATATTGGACAATTAATGATTAAATAACAGGCTAGACCCTGACTTAAGAGATACGACCAAAGACAGACGATGAGCCATGTTAATAAAATCTTTTGAGTTTTCATTTTGATACTTCACAAAAAAATGGCATCAACAACTATGAAAGAAAAATCTTGGTATTTTCGTTATACGAAATGTAAAAAATTTCTAACATCTTTTTTTTTTTCTATTTTTCTTTATAAACACATCCTATGAATGAAAAAATCTTTTTGAAGTTTTCGAATTGTGAATGCATGCTAAACGAGACAAAGAAAAATCTTTTTGATGTTTTTGAGAAAATGAGTGCGAAAGGTAAAAAAAGTCCTTTTGAATTTTGGAATTGTGAAAAATAAAAGCCATAAAAAACTCTAAAAAATACGAAACTCTTTTTTTTTTCTTCTTTTCGACTCACTTCTCTTTTTTTCTCTACTTTTTTTCAACGGTTCTTGCCTACGCACCTTACTTCTAACACATGTTTTCCCCAAATCAGTCCGTCAAATGACCCCATTACCCTCAAAGATGCAACATTTAGCACGTAGGGATGCGTTAGAGGTGAGTCTCCTACAAAGGACCAAGTGGGCCCCGTTAAGTCTCAATATGATGCACATAAGCATGACCTAAAGGCTGACCTGCGTTGGGGTTCACTAACAAGGCGGTTCGGGGGAGCGTATGGTCGATAGTGGCTGCTTTGCTTTCCACCTACTCCATAACATCGACGGCTCCCCCCTAAAATAAGGGTGACTCAACTAGAGGTCGTGTACAACACGTGTACTACGGACTTGTTGCAAAAAGAAGGCCTGGGGTAGACACATGATGCCAGATATAAAAGTGGTAACACATAGGATAAATACTGTAAACAAAGAGCACGAAATCGCACAAAAGTGATAACAATAACACAAATAAATATCACAAACAATGCTTATACACTCGTAATGCCAAACAAAGCCGATACGACTTCAAAATAAGCTCGAATTCTGAAAAGTCCCCAGCAGAGTCGCCAAAGCTGTCACACCCCTTTTTAAACTCCGAAAAGATATATTTTAAGTTTCGAAAGGGTTTTTATTACTAAGTGACAAAATGAAGATTTGTTTCGAAAATGATTCACTATATTGAAAACTCAGAGTCGCCACTTGGCATAAATCGGGTGTGCCAAGTCAACCTTGGATATCCTTTTTCAAAATGATTTTTGACTCTGTAACACTGATCCGCGAACAGAGATTCCGGCTAAGGAATTCTGTTGATCGAGGGGAAGGTGTTAGGCACCCCTCAATCCCGTGGTTCGACCACGATCGCTTGGTGGAGCTTATCGGCTAATCTGACATTACAAATATATAAACAACACAAAAACACATAGAACAATCAATCAAAACACACAAAGACAAAACAGTCCAAAGTTTAGTATTCAGTCCAATTATACAGTCCTGAAATAGAAAAATGCAAAATGTAAACCTACGCTAACCTATATTAATCCTAAACTACGCTCCAAAGCTTTACCCGAAGCCTCGGGCCTTGATCACAAACCTCCTTCGAAGACATAATACGTCGGGGCATTCCCCGGCCAAATAAATACATGAAACCTTGGGGCATTCCCCGGCCAAATAAATACACTCGAATCAAATACGATAAACTAGGAAGAAATATCCGCACGCATATTCAAACATTTAACCAAAACACAAGTTCTAAATTTGCTTACCCAAACCTACATTTGCCTATACGACTATCATGATACTATCACGTTCCGACAATATTCATGCTTTTCGAATTTAAACAAAGCAATAATAAATTAAAGTTAGTCTAAATTAACCCCTTTTAATCAATTTCTCAGTTCCAACCCTAACCATCAATTTTAATCCTTCATGAGATATTATTTCATCACACAATTCATAATCAATCCATAATTAAAGAAATCAAACAGCGAATCAATACAAACAACAATTCATATCATCACTGATCAACCAACACACTCTGTTCAATTCAAAGCATTGAACATGACAAACGACGAAATAAAAAAAGGAGTAGAATTGGACCTCAATGCCGTTTTCAAGTATTATTCAATTAAACGAGATAAAATCCGCAGCAGAACCTCGGATCGAACCTCAACCAACGAATTCAACATGAACCCGCCAACTCGATCGAACCCAAAACCATTCACGTCAATGGAGTTACGAGTTTCGCCGGCAAACGACGCTATGGTCGTTGGGATGGACTGTCACGGCTTCAAACGAAGCTCCGACAAGCCTCAACAGTGACGAACCATTCCAACTCAGAACTGAGAATAGCAAAACAAGGAGATCCGGATCGGATTCCGAAGGACCCACCCCCACCTCGAACTGACAATTGTGAGAATAAGAGAAACCAAACTGGAATCCGACGAGCTTGGATGGAATTGAAAGCAGATCGATGTCTGCACGAAGGTTTTGCATTGCCTCAGCTCCGGTCAACTCCGGTGATGACCGAACGACAAAGAAATACCAGTTAGGCCGTATTCCGATGGATTTTTGAACGAATTTGTGATAGCTCAGATGCGTCTCCGGCGAATCTGTCGCCGGAGCAATAACCAAACCACGAAAACTCGTGTTCTCTCAGCTCTCACTACCCTTTTCCGATCTCCGATCTCTCTCAAATTCTCTATTTCTCGCTCAGCCTCTCTCTCTCGCCTCTCTTTTTCTCACCCTCTCGTCTCTCTATTTCTCTCACTCCGACCAGCTTTCCGTTCCCTGTATATGTGTGCGTGAGTTTTCGTGTGTGTATGTGAGATTGATAGTGAGGTCGGTGAGAGTCCCTTGGTGAGGATCTATGTGTATGTGTGTGCAGCAGTGTGTGCGTGAGGATTCTATATTTTTTTGTGGAGTGATAAGAGAGTGTTGGTGAAGTTGTTAATGGAGAAGAAAAGAAAGAAAAATGGAGTCCCTTTCGCCTGTGTATGACGATTTTGTGAGGTGAAGAAGATGAATTCTTCCCAATTTTTGTGAGTGTTCTCGTGTCAAAAAAATGGAAGTTGTCCCCCTCTTCTCTGTCTTGTTTATGTGGAGTGTCCCTCCAAAAAAAAATGAAAGCAGATGGTGAGGATCCTGCTTGTCTATGTGGACCCCTCCCCTCCTCCCCTTTTTTTCTTTTTTTTCTTTTTTTTGAAGGTTTCTTTCTATATGCAGTGTATATAATTCTCCCAATGCCAAAAGGTACCCCATTCTGTTATGGTGTCCAAAAATGTGTAAAGGCGTAGGGAGTTGGGTAAGGTAGTGGTGAGGTGGGTTAGGGGTAATTAGGATGGGATAAAATTTGTTGGGATAAGATAAAAATTGTTAGGGGTTATTATTTTTGTCATTTTATGCGGGGTAATTACATGGTTGAGGGTACACGATAGGATAAGGTAAAAAGGTGAAAATTAATTTTTTGGAGGGACAAAATTACGTGTCTACACATATCATATTCATATTAAACAGTAACAAACATAACTATACTATATATCTTCATATATATTTACGAAATACAAAGGTGACTCATATAAAATAAGAATATACATATGAATTAGGTATGTATTCTGTAAATACATATGCAGAGCTCTATGTATTTTATACGGTGTCGGATTTGTCTTTGAACTGTGCATACTATATCATTCTAGAGGGTAACATATGTATTTATTTATTTATTTATTCTATTTTAAGATATGTATATGTATTTTTTTTATTACCTATATGTATATGTAAATAATTGTCATTTTTGTTATAGAGATTTTGTGTCCTATATGTTTATATATACGTGTGAGTCAGATATATATTTCTATAAATACATATGCAGATATATATGTATATTTTTACCGTAAATACATATGGAGATCTGTATGTCTATTTATTTTGTATATTTTTTGACAATGTATATATGATATAGATATTTGTCTTTTAAAAATAAAAGATAGAGCTAGAAGAGTAAAAAAAAAGAAAAAAAAAATAAAACGAAAAATAAAATTAAAAAAAAAAAGTGAAAAAGGAAAAATAAATAAATAAAACTAAAATTAGAAGTGTAAAAACAAAAGCGAAAAAGAAGAAGAAGAAAACGAAAAAAAAATATGAGAAAAGAAAAAAATGAAAAAAGAAAAAAAATAACGAAACAGGGAAAAAAAAAGAGAAGTAGAAGAGAGAAAATAAAATGGAGAGAAAAAGATGGAAAAGAAAAAAAAATTAAAATTAAAATATAAAGATAAAAAAATGAAAAAAAAAATAACAAGAAAAAATAGTTAGAGATATAAGAGAATGATATTTTGAAATTTTGAAGATCATGGAAATAATAATCTTTATATTTGAGTTTGATTTGGAAAAGAAATCTACTAATTTAAATAAGAGTAATTTATAGAAATTTAATTAGATGGGTTAATTATTCCTTATTTAACTCAACTAATTTGAGTAAAACAAGGGCAGTAAATCTTATTGTATATGTATTTGTATAGCAACAGTTTACTTAAATACAAAATACAATTTGATATTTTTTGTAATTATGAAACTGTTGCTATAAAAGTTATAATTAAGGCTCACTAATTGCTATTTCTGAAATTTTCCCTAAAAATAAATGCACGAGTTAAAAGGAGCCAAGCGTTAAACCAAGTATGGGTTGAAAATTGAAGCCCATAAATATGGGTTAAAAGTTGATTTTGTTTTAATGATGGGGCAGCAGGATTATTGAAAATATGGTTGAAATTTCTTCTCCACATGTAGTTGGACAAAAATACCATTATCGTCAAATCGGTTCCAACTTGATTTGAAACCGCTTTGAACCTGTTTAATCTCATTTCACCAAATCACTGGATCTTTGAACCGTAAGCTCTGATACCACTTGTTGGGTTCGAAATTGAGAGGGCGTCCTGCAGAAGCGTAAAGTTTGCAAACCTTGAGACAATAATCAGACGACAAAGAAAACAATCCTAAAAATATTAAATTATTATATGTTTTGGCCAATAGGCCTACATTTTATAAAACCTAATATCGAAAAACATTAAACTTATTGGGAGAAATCTCCCCCTAAACAAAGACACTTTAATGACTATATTGTGGATGTTACTGTGTTATGGTATGAGAAGAGGGACTTCTATTTATAAAGATCCAAAACCTTTCCTGTAAAAAAGAGGTTAGCCAAATATGAAAAAAAAATTATATTTTCCTTTTAGGAAAAGTAAAAGTATTTATGATTACTTTTATTTCCTTTCTAAGAAAATAAAACTTAAATTTGGTAAGAAAATCAGGGCAAAATCCCTAACAGTTTGGAGGGGGGGGGGGGGGGGTAAGGAATTAAGACTTGCCAAATTTATATGTCTTGCAAAAGTGATTTTTGAACTAACAAAAAATATAACTAACTTTTATTACATATAAAAGAAAGAGTAAAAGAGAAATTTTAAAGTTAAATATGTTTTCAATTATAGAAAGGTGATAGAGTTAAGATTTTATCATCGATCTCTGACAAGAAGAAGAAGAGTCACGAGTTATTTGAGCAACAACACATTGGGCCTTCATCATAGATTGGGCCTATTAAACCAGTTCACAACAACAATAGAAACTACAGCAGACTTTGGCCCAAATACACAGTTGTACATGATAAATAGTATAGAGATAAAAAGCTTGTTACAAGTTAGGCAATAGAATAGTTACAAGTGTACAAAGTTTATTGGTTTTGTTTTGATTCTCTAGGTATATTCTCTAGGTATCTTGTATATATGCATTGAGTAGATGATTTGAGAAATACACAGAAAATTTTCACAATTCCTTTCTCTTCAAGACATTCTATCATGGTATCAGAGAAGGGCTGATATCCTTAGCTCTTCTTCCTTCTTTCTTCTCTTCTTTCTCCTCTTCCTTTCATCCTTCTCCATCATGTCGGATACCAGTGTAACCACCACCATCACTACTACTACCACCATCAAAACACACTCACAACCATCATGAAATTGAAACTCCATTTTTATACTTTTGAATTTTTCTTGAATTTCAACCATTTTAATTTAAACTTCATATCAATTGCTTCTTCAAAATCAAAATTCAATTCCATTAAACATTCAAAAGTGATAAATGGAGCTCTAATGATATGATTTAAAGAAAAAAGTTTTAATGGAGCTTTAATGGTGTTAAAGATCTTTAATGGGTAGTTAAATGATATGATTTAACTACAAAATAGAGCTTTAATAATATGATTTTTTTTAAATGAAAAAAACTTCAATGAAGCTTTAATGGAGGAGCTTTAATGGTGTTGAAGAAGAAATGGTGGGGGCGAGGAGAGAGGGGCTACAGGGTAATTTTAAAAAGAAAATAAATATTTATTTTAAAAAAAAAAGAATATAAGTTATATATCAAGTATTTACACGTGGCAGCTTTTTATTGGTCAAAAAAGTCAAATTTGAGCCCTTTCACGCGCCTATGGCGCGTGTATAGACGCAGGGGGTCAAAATGGTGTATTAGCAACGAAATAAAGAAGAATTGTGGGGTAATAGGTCGAAGTTAAAGTTTGGTGTCTTTTTGCAAAACTCAGACAAGATCAGAGGGTATTTATGTATTGAGAAAATTTCAGAAATAGCTATTATAGAGCCTTAATTGTAACTTTTATAGCAACAGTTTCATAATTACGAAAAATAGCAAATTGTATTTTGTATTTAAGTAACTGTTGCTATACAAATACATATACAACAAAATTTAATGCCCTTGTTTTACTCAAATTAGTTGAGTTAAATAAGGAATAATTATCTCATCTAATTAAATTCTCATAAATTACTCTTATTTAAATTAGTAGATTCCTTTTCCAAATCAAACTCAAATATGAAGATTATTATTTCCATGATCTCAAAATTTCAAAATATCATTCTCTTGTATCTCTAACTATTTTTTCTTGTTAGTTTTTTCATTTTTTATCTTTTTTTTTAATTTTAATTTCTTTTTCTTTTTCATTTTTTTCTTTCCACTTTATTTTTTCTCTTCTACTTCTCCTTTTTTTTCCTTTTTCATTTTTTTATTTACTTTTTTCTTTTTTCGTATTCTTTTTTTTTTCTTTTCTCATATTTTTTTCGTTTTCTTCTTCTTCTTCTTCTTTTAATTTTTTTCGCTTTTTTTTTTACACTTCTATTTCTAGTTTCTATTTCTCTTTCTTTTTTTTCCTTCTTCACTTCTTTTTTTTTTTGAATTTTTATTTTTTGTTTTTTTTTTCTATTTTTTTCTTTCTTTTTACTCTTCTATCTCTATCTTTTATTTTTAAAAGACAAATATCTATATCATATATACATATTCAAAAAATATACAAAATAAATAGACATACAGATGTGCATATATATTTACGGTAAAATACATACATGTATATCTGCATATGTATTTACAGAAATACATATCTGACTCACATGTACATATAAACATATAGGACACAAAATCTCTATAACAAAAATGACAATTTATACATATACATATAGGTAATAAAAGAATATGTGATATATATCTTAAACAGTAAAAGAAAACAAATAAGTACATATGTTATCCTCTAAAATGACATAGTATGTACAGTTCAAAGACAAATCCAACAGCGTATAAAATACATATAGCTCTGCATATGTATTTACAAAATACATACCTGATCCATATGTATATTCTTATTTTATATGAGTCACCTTTGTATTTCGCAAATACATATGAAGATATATAGTATAATTATGTTTGTTACTGTTTAATATGAATATGATATGTATTTCGTAAATACATATGTATGTTTTGTACTGTAAATATATATCCAGATCTGTATGACTATGTATTTTGTATGTTTTTTTGAATATGTGTATGTGATATACATATTTGTCTTGTCAAAATAAAAGTTAGAGATAGAAGAGTTAAAAAACAAAAAAAAAAGAAAAAGAAAAAACGAAAAAAAGAGAAGTGAAAAAGAAAAAAAAGGAAGAAAGAGAAATAGAAGTGTAAAAATAAAAGAAAAAAAAGAAACAAAATAAAATAGAAAAAAGAAGAACAAAACGAAAATAGAAAAAAAAAGATATGAGAAAGGAAAAAAACGAAAAAGGAAAAAAAAAAAAAGAGAAATAGAAGAGAGAAAATAAAGTGGAAAGAAAAAAATAAAAAAGAAAAAGAAATCAAAATAAAAAAATAAAATAATAAAAAATAAGATGAAAAAAAAAACTAACAAGAAAAAATAGGTAGATATATAAAAGAGTGAAAGACAGTAATGATATTTTATTTTGAAATCTTGAAATCATGGAGATAATTATCTTCAAATATGAAAAAGAAAAAAAATAAAAAAAATGAAAAAAACAAAAAAGGAAAAAAGAAAAAAAAATAGAAGAGAGAAAATAAAGTGAAGAAAAAAATAAGATAGAAAAAATAAGATGAAAAAAGGGTTAAAAGATATGACTATATTTGGGGGAGGTGAAATAGTGGAGTGAAAATAGGAAAATGTAAAGTAGTAAAAGTAAAACATGCACTTGCCTAGTTAATAAGTAAAATAATGTTACTCTTATTATAAACTGTAATTTTATAATAGTGTTGCTATTTATTGTAATTATAGTATTAAGTATGCTACTTTCTGTAATTTTTCGTTTATGTATTTACTCTTTTCCAAATTATCCATGGGCCTACTTTTTAAATACCTACTTTTGTACTAGCAATTTTGGGGAGCAGCCATCTACCCAACTGTATTACTATTGAAGTTTCCCTTTTTGAAATCTAGGACCATATCTGCTTGGAAATGATATTATTTGTTGTTTTTCCAAATTATTGATGGGCCTACTTTTTAAATACCAACTTTTGTATTAGCAATTTTGGGGAGCAGCCATCTACCCAACTGTATTAGTATTGAAGTTTTCCTTTTCGAAATCTAGGACCATTCAAAAAAATAAAATGTGTTGGGTTTGAAATTGATAGGACGTCATGCGAAAGCTTAAAGTTTACAAATTAAGACGGTGATAATTCAGATAATAACGAAAATCAAATAGTAAAAATATATTATTAATATGGTTTGGTCAAACGACCTACATATTAAAAATAATATTGAAAAAAACTTAAAATCTATTGACAAAAATCTCCCCCTAAACAAGACTTATACTCTTTATGACTGCATTGTTGATGTTATTGTGTTGTGGTATGAGAAAGGGGTCTTCTATTTATAAAGTTTCAAAATCTTTCCTCCAAGAAAGAGGTTTGCCAAATATGAAAAAGTTTTCTATTTTCCTTTAAGGAAAAATAAAGTAATTATGGTACTAGTTTTATTTTCCTTCAATAGAAAATTAAAACTTAATTTTAGTAAGAAAATCAGGGTAAAAACCCTAACAGAAGACATATGTAAATTGGATTTGAGTGTAATCTAGGGCGATGCTACAGTACGTATAACGTAACGGTAGCTAGGCATATGCGGGTTCGAATCCTACTGTTGTAAAGTTTATCCTCCCTTTCCAAAGGGAACACCCTACGCATTAGTGGCTCCTCTTTTTCTTTTCCCAATTATTTGTCTATTGTTATAAAACAAGAAAGAATAAAGAAGAAGAGTAGAGAATAGAGATCGTAATTCTTATTTCTCTTGAGGATGATTTACAATGAAGGAAGTCCTTCTATTTATAGGGGAAATTTGCTCCTAGTTTCACACTAAAAGACACCTGATAGACATCAAATAGATTTTAATAGACATTCACTATAATTGATATATATCATAACACTTCCCCTTGAATGTCTAACAATACGCATATAGGCTGCCTCATTAAAAACCTTACAAGGAAAACCCAGTGGGACAAAACCTCGTAAGGAAAAAAGAGTACAACACCTATTAGCTCCCCTTAATAAGAACATCCTTGAACCTTTGCATTCCGATCTTGTTCACCATCTTCTTGAAAGTTGCAGTTGGAAGAGACTTGGTGAATAAATCAGCCACATTATCACTTGAATGAATTTGTTGTACGTCAATATCACCATTCTTTTGGAGCTCATGTGTATAGAAGAGCTTTGGCGAAATATGTTTCGTTCTATCTCCTTTTATGAATCCTCCTTTAAGTTGTGTTATGCATGTTGCATTATCTTCATATAAAATCGTGGGTACTTTATCACATTTCAAGCCATATTTTTCTCGAATGAGATGTATTATGTACCTCAACCACACACACTCTCGACTTTCTTCATGAATAGCTATAATTTCAGCATGATTCGATGAAGTGGCTACGATAGACTACTTTAGTGATCTCCAAGAGATGAAAGTACCCCCACATATGAACACATAGTCTGTTTGAGATCGAGCTTTATGCGGGTCAGATAAGTACCCAACATCAGAATAACCAACAAGATCGAAACTGCAATCTTTAAAATAAAATAAGCCTATATCGATAGTCCCTTTTAGATACCGTAATATGTGTTTGATCCTATTTTAATGTCTCCTAGTAGGAGCAGAACTATACCTTGCTATCAAATTAATTGAAAAGGCTATATCAGGCCTTGTAGTATTTGCAAGATACATTAGTGCATCAATTGCACTAAGATATGGTATTTCAGGACCAAGGAGTTCCTCGTTCTTTTCTTGAGGTCGGAATAGATATTTATTCACATCAAGTGATCGAACAACCATCGAAGTACTTAATGGATGTGTTTCATTCATATAGAATCGTTTTAACACCTTCTTTGTGTAGGCAAATTGATGGACAAAGATACTATTTGTCAAATGCTCAATTTGCAAACCAAGGCATAACTTTGTCTTTCCGAGATCTTTCATCTCAAATTCTTTCTTTAGGTAATCAATTGTCTTTTGAAGCTCTATTGGCATTTCAATAAGGTTTATGTCATCGACATAGACAGCAAGTATAACAAACTCCGACGTTGTTTTCTTTATGAAAACACATGGACAAATTTCATCATTCGTATAACCTTCCTTAGATAAATATTCGCTAAGACGGTTATAGCACATGCGTCCAGATTGCTTCAAACTATACAATGATCTTTGCAATCTAATGGAATACATTTTCCGAGGCATTGAACTATATGTTTTCGACATTTTAAATCCTTCAGGAATTTTCATGTATATCTCATTATCAAGTGATCCATATAGATGGGTTGTCATCACATCCATCAAATGCATTTCAAGTCTCTCATGGACAGTGAAACTAATAAGATAACGTAATGTTATTGCGTCCATAACTGGTGAATATGTGTCATCATAATCGACACCAGGCCGTTGTGAAAAATCTTGTGCAACAAGGTATGCCTTATACCTTTGTATTTCTTTTTTCTCATTTTTTTTCGCACAAAGACCCATTTATAGCTAACAGGCTTAACACCATTAGGTGTTTGAGATATAGGTCCAAAAACTTCACGTTTGGCAAGTGAATTTAATTCAGAGTGAATTGCTTCTTGCCATTTTGGCCAGTCATTTCTTTGTCAACATTCTGTGACAGATCGAGGTTCAAGATCCTCACTATCTTGCATGATTTTCGTTGCAATATTATATGCAAAGACATAATCCACTACTATTTCAAATCGATTCAAATTAGTTTCAACATCACTTGAATTTATGGATAGTTCCTCATTTTCTTGAGTCTCAGGCTCATTAATTCCTTCAGGAATATTAACATTGCTCAAATCTTGAACTTCCATATGAGGATCTTTCGTAGTTTCATCTTGACCATTTGTTTTCTTTTTCTAGGATTTCGATCCTTAGAACCTAATGGTCTGCCACGCTTCAAGCGTGATTTAGATTCATTAGCTATGACACTAGTGGATGGTCCTTTAGGAACATCAATTCGAATTGGGACATTCTCTGTAGGAATTCGTGATTTAGTGATCCTTTTTAAATCTGTAAATGCGTCCGACATTTGATTTGTAATTTTCTGCAGATGAATAATCTTTTATACTTCGTGCTCACCAATAGAAGTACGTGGATCTAGATGAAATAGTGATGGATTTTTCCACAAAATTTCTCTTGTGATGTCACTATCTTCTCCCCCAAATTTTGGAAAAACTATCTCACCAAACCGACAATCTGCAAATCGAGCAGTGAACATATCTCCCGTTAATGGTTTAAGATAGCGAATAATGGAGGGTGATTCAAACCCAACATAAATTCCTAATCTTCTTTAGGGGCCATATTGGTGCGGTTTGGTGGTGCTATAGGCACATATACACCGCACCCAAAAATTCTCAAATGAGATATATTAGGCTCTTGACCCAAAACCAATTGCAACGGAGAAAATTTATGATAATTTGTTATAAAACAAGAAAGAATAAAGAAGAAGAGTAGAGAGTGATTTACAATGAAGAAACCCTTCTATTTATAGGAGAAGTTTGTTCCTAGTTTCACACTAAAAGACAAATACATCAAATCTTGATAGATATCAAATAAATCTTGATAGACATTCACTATAATTGATATATATCATAACATCTATCATAATGTGTGATAATATAATCAAGATTGATTTCTAACCTTTTATATTCATCAATTTTTGCTAATTTTTTTTTTTGGCAAAGTTTTAACGTCAAAACTCCCGTCATGAAGACGATAAATACGTTGATCGTTTCTTATTTATGATTACCTTTTACCTTTTTAATAATTTCCAATCTTTAAAATGGTTGATAATGAAAAATAGGTACATAATTTGTGTTTTAAAATTTTAATTAAAATCTTTAAGGCGAGAGTCGATATGATCACAAACTTTCCAAGACTCATACTTTTGCAAGTGCAATTATAATGATAGGATTTATACTTATATTATATTGAGGGGCGGCTCTACCCTTCCAGAGAAAAGGTTGTCGTCTTAGGCTTCAAAATTTGAGGGGCCTCATTTTTTTTTAGTAATAATAGATTACATATATTTAAAAAATAGTAAATATTATTTGTAAAAAAAATAATTTTTTTTATATAAAATGAATTTCAAAGGAGTTTGGTATATCTAGTCCAAAGTGCTATATCTCAAGAAATTAATGCATTGACTATATATTAATTAAGAAAAAAAAAACTATTAGAATAAATCTATTATATAATTTTAAAAGTAGATTTTATAAAAATAATTATTTTTTCTTAAAAACTTAAGGCCTCCGTTCGATTTTGATCTTAGGGCACAAATTTGTTTGAGCCGCCCCTGATTATATTAAATGGTTCGTTGCTTTTTAAAATATACATTATGTATCGATAATTGTTCGTCGGTTATTATATATTAGCTTGAGATCGCTCTCCTACTTTAATAAAATTTAGAATCCCCAAACTTTAAACTCTGACTTCACCACCTCTTAGTGTAATTGGTGTAATTACATAGTTTAAGCTTGTTGGTTGACGTTCTCATTCTTCGCCTTCGATTCATTAATTTTCGTTCATAGGGTCCTCGGTTTTGGCGTTGTTCTGATTTTCTGCTTCTTTTTCCTCTGCCAACTCCTTTTCCAATCTCCTACATTAGTTCATACAATGACCTTTTAGCTAACTAAGGCGTGGAATGCACATGCACAAAATGGTTCTCTACACCTCAACAATTACTTATGGAGTTACTTAAGGGGAGAATATAATATGTTCAATTCTCATGCTTCTCTATGGAAATTAAGGACCTTGGAAAAAAACCTACAATTTTGATGTACCTTGCTTGAGGTTTTGTGTTTAGATTGAGACAATGTGTTATCTCTACCATATTTTTTGTAAGCTTATCTTGAAATCCCACTACCTTGTAATAATGGATGGACTTGATCGGCCATTCAAGTAGGTGAGGCATGTTTTTTGTAACCCCTCTATAGGTTATTATTATTACTTCCGATAAAAGTAAAATATATAATACTCGCATGGGCGTAAAGAATATGCAACTTAATTTGCAACCATGCAACATCCAACGATGGATATTTTTTTAACTTCATAACAACTTGGATAATATTGTTTCTAAATATATATGTAATATCTGATGCTTCCATGGATTTAGAGGCTGTACCATTTGGCAAGTACGCCACATTTCATGCATGAGTGGATTTTTTGTTTCTAAATTTATTTAAATAATATGAAGCAATATAATTAGTATGCAATGCATGGGGTCTATTTTGATCATTTGATAATCAATTTTACGCATGAATTTCTTTTCTCGGCCATTCATATACAAAGAAAGTTAATCGAAATAAGTTATATTATTCCATTCTATAGTAATTCAAATTGCTTTTTTGGATTACTAAGTAAAATTTTGATTTACAGATACCGCGGTATATTATTGTCTACTCATAGTCGCACCCAGCTAACAGCAACAAGATGACTACTAACTATATTAATCTTATAGAACGTACGTACCTAGCTCATTTGCTCTTTTAATTTACACAAAAGTAGTCTTTTATTTATTATATTAAATAATGCATTTTATATGCATTATAATTACATGCATTAATAGTTGATCACTTCACCAGTCCCAAATGAGGAGTAGAAGTACATCCTCCAGCTAGTATTTGGGAATGCAGGAACGACCAGCATCTAGCTAGAAACCGTACCGTCGAGCAACAAGCTCTTAATAATAGACGAGGTAAGAGTAGTACTCTTGCACTGACTTTGACACCACTCTTTGGCGCAATAGAATTTTGTGGTTCCGCACCAACCAGATGCACTACAGCACAATCCAGGAGGACATTTTCTACCATCAGCTTGCCTTCCACATCGTCCAGGTGCGTATGGAGGTGGAGGTGGAGGTGGGGGTATAGGTGGACATTGGCTTTGGCAGTTCTTTGGACTGCAGTACTTTTCTGTAGCTCCGCACCAACCCAACCAGCTACAGCACGATCCAGGAGGACATAGTTTGTAGCAACCTTGGTATCCACACTCTCGCTTACCTATTATTGGATTATTATGAGGGGTAAGAGTACTCTTGCACTGACTTTGACAACGCCCTTTGGCGCAATATTTTTCAGTGGATCCACACCAACCAGATGTACTACAACACAATCCAGGAGGACACTTAGTACCATAAGCTTGCCATCCACATCGTCCAGGTGGGTTCGGAGGTGGAGGTGCAAGTGGGGGTGGAGGTGGACATTGTTTTTGACAGAACGATCTGCCACAATACTCTTCTGTATTTCCGCAAATACCGTCCCAGTTACAACATGATCCAGGGGGACAATCTTCATAGCAACCTTCCCAACCACACTGTTGTCGTCGACCTTCAGGATTTTTAGCAGAGGGAAGAGAGAGATTGTAGGCTGAGGCCTTATAAATTATTGCTAAGAGGAACAAAGCCAGAGCCAAAAAGCTAACTGAGAATGCATCATTTGTCTTTTTAGCTTTCATCATTTTGTGATGATAGGATGGTTAGATGCTGTCTCACATGCACAAAATATATAGCAAAAGTTTCAGGGGAATACCAGAATTTAGAGTGACGGTACGGTGTTTAATTTGATAGCAATTACTTCACCTATATTGGCAGTGTTTAATTGATGAAGAGTCTTTAGAAAAAAAAAACTAGTACTCACTCACTCCATTGGTCGGTCCATTTTTACTTATTTTCTATACTAAAAATAAATAATCATGCTATATTTATTTTATCCTTATTATTAATATTCTGCATTATATGCTCGACTTATAATTAATATAATAAGTAAAATTATTCTTCTATTTATTGCATGTGTCAAGTTAAATATGGACAGATAAAGATGCGAATACCAATCATTGAAAACACATTATTAATTCGCGTCCCATTGCGACTCCAAATGTGTCACATATATTTAATATGATTATGAACTTTCAAATAAATTTTGTTATATTTTTCTTGCAGTGACCCCTACTTTATTTGTAAACTACTGCTAAAAGAGGAACATACAAATAAAGAAGGGGGTCATAACCTAACCTCCAGATTACAACTCATCATAGGGAAAAAAAAAAATACAAAGGAATAGTATCTCTATATATGAAAAAGACCGTGTCTGAAGAAATAAGTACGTGTTGTTGTTCCACTGATTGTACCTTTGATTTTTTGCATTTGTAGTACTATAATACGTAATGTCCTACACATGTATGTACTCCTATAAATAGACACTAGACGATTTCCAAACCCATAAAATTAACTTACAAGATAATTAAATTAATTTCTGCAACCATGAGTAAGGTAATGCATGTGCAAAATATAAGAGAAATGCGCGTTACAGCCAGTGAAATAATTAATGAGCATGTGAAATAGAACAATAATATTAAGTGCACACTAATGAAAGTTGAAGTTCGTGTATCCCCCCTAGTCCCTACAATATATCAGTGGCAACTGGGACGTACCCAAGACCTTAATAAAACATCTTATCACAATTATTTTCCTATTTTAATTCATGTGTTTTAGTTAATTGGATATGACATTAATTTATGATCTAAAATGCTCTTATCCATTTCAAAATTCTTCCTCCGTTTTATAAAATTGGGGGACCTGCATAGGACTTTAAAATGAACCATAAACTATATATCGTCCTTTTTAGCACGTTGTGGATAATTTGGCAAAGTTTTTTTGGATGCTCAAAGTACTTATTTTATTTGTTTTAAATATTATTCTCCAACTCAATTTATGTAATGGGCTGTGAATCTTTTTGAAGTAGCATACACACACCTAGTTAGATATCACATCTGGTATGTTCAATATTCAGTTCCCTACTTCCCTCTATTAGATTTTGATTTCGAAGTATGAGGAATCAAAAAATTTAATTGTAACTATGAATGTGGTTATATTTTCTTAAAATAAAATCTACATATTTGAAAATTAAACAAAAAAAATGGCAATGCAAGTCAATATAACTAATGAATCAAAATATTTTAAGAAAATATAACCTCTTCTCCTTTTCCCTTTTTTCTTTTGCTCATCTAGATTATTTGCATTGATATTGATTTTATGTTTTAAATTAATTACATAAAAATAAAAAAAATTCTTAAAAGAGATTTAAAATTATACCCCATGTAAAATTTTACTGCCATAAAATGTAAGCCATCAGGCACTAAGATTTTCTTACGAAAAAACAAGAAAAAGAAAGCTAATACAGTTCTTTCTACTTTTATTCGATTACGACTATCATAGGAAAGAAATAAATTTAAAAAATAATTAGCTCAATGAAAAATAGAAATAAGTGCTCGTTGTTTTCATAATCTAATAATGCAAGCCATAAGACAAATGTGGTGTCACCATTACACTAGCTAGGGGCCGTTTGGTATAGGTGTATAAGAATAGCATTGGAGTGTATTAATAATGTTGGATTAGTATTGCAAGGATAAGTAATGCTGGAAGTATGGGATTAGTTATAATGGGATTATTCTTATTCAAAGTTTGATTTGATGTATTCAAAATGACATGCATTGTTATATTCTTAAAAACAATTATTTGTTTACCATAATACCCTTCCCATTTTATAATTTTGTGTACTTAGCAAAATTTATTATTCATTCTTAAAGACAAAAAATAAAATTTCTTTGAAATTCTCGCTTAAATTTTTGGGAGGAAATTGTCATATTGATATATTGAATGATAAGAAAATAAGCATTATGAAGTTCATTATCAATTGAAAAAAGATAAAGTTTGTATTGATAAGATAGTTAACGATTTCTACAATTTTTCAGAAAAACTTAGAAAGAAATTGGTAAAAATTTACTCAATCCGTTTTTTAATCTTACCTATCTTGGGATTAATTATGGTGTCAATATGCTTTCTAAAAAAACGTGTAAGATAGAACTTATATTAAAAAAATCAGAAATCTCACATATCATTTTGAGTAAAATTTTAAAATTACTATCTTTAGAGATGGACATTGTCTTTAGCATACTTATCTCATGGTATTAGAATCTATGTATAACTAATACCATGATTTTCAAGGTATTAGTTATAGGATAAACTACATAGAGTAGCAAACCTAAGTTTTAAATTACAAAAAATAACAACACTTTAATGAAATTATCTTATGTAGCAAACCTAGCATTATTTTAAGTGGGGGACCACAATTACCGCCTCTCAAAAGCCGGTTCCACTATTCACGCTTAAACTTTATCTTTCCTTTAATTGCTTTATGCTTTACCATTTTTCATGCTTTTTCTCAGATTTTCTCTTTCAAATTTTTTCCTTCTTAAAGTTTTTTCCACGATCTGATAAGGATATTGTTCCACAATTTCAGGTAACTAATTAATTCAGTTATTGCATGTTATCAATTTCTCAATATTTTTTTTTTTATTTTGTACTATAAACAATTTCTCCACTTCATCTTTAAGGTTTTGATTTTTGTAGATGTTAACTGAGAATCAAGGTCATCGGATTTGCTGAATTTTGTTTTGTTTGTTTTTCAGTTAAATTTAATGTTTTATGAGTCGATATAGTTGAAAAAATTAAATTTTGGATGAGAATTGAAACTGAATTTTGTTTTGTTGTGATTAATGAAGGATAACCGGAGTTGAATGGATATTGTAGATGATTTTGGGTTGATCTGTTGTTGTTATTGGTTGGATTTTTTCAAAGATAGCTGATATTTTGAAGAAAAAAATGGTTGAAAAAAAATTCTTTTTCAAAAGACGAAAAATAAAAAAATATGAGAAGAAAAGAAAAGCAAAAGAAATTGCAGAGTCAAGCAATGTTGATGACGATGTTGAAAACTCTTGTGCTAATGAATCTGAAGAAGACAGTGAGTTAATATGTATTTTATGTTTCTCCTTATACAGTATAACCTCGATAAATTAATACTGTTGGGACCGTCAAATTTTATTAATTTAGCGAGGTATTAATTAATCGTATAAATTAATAATTATTAATTTATAAATTATATACTTTTTGGGTCCATATTATGAATGTACCTAGGTGTACGTGAAAACTAATTTCTACATTGACTATTAATTATGCATACTTAACCAAATTCATGTATTTTTGCTGATACATTTTCAATATTCTATGTATATCTTAATAAAATATATAAATCTACTTAATTATTAATGTAGTTACATGTACCTACATTCATTAAAATGTATAAATCCACTCAATTATTAATGTAGTTACACGTACATACATTAACTAAGTTACTATATAAATAGATGTATTATGCAAGTCTTCAAATCAAAAAACAAAAAAAATGGCTTCTCATCTCAAAGGTGTTAAAAAATCAACCATGACTAATGGTATACGTAGAGAACTGTGTGAGTATAAACAACAAAATCTAGCATGCACTCAAAGGCAATTGCAACAATGGGTGTTAGAGAAGTTTAATTTGCAAGTGAGTCAAGCCACAATATCAAACACGATCAAGAGGTCAGCAGAGTATCTATCAGCAGCCGACATTCCAAAAGATGAGGCTAAAAGACATAAAGCTGCCAAATTTCCAGAATTAGAGAAGGCTCTGTTCGAGTGGTTTATTCATTACCAAGAGCGTGTTAATATGAATGGGGAACTAATTGTAACGAAGGGAAAAGAGCTTCTAAAAAAGATGTATTCCATCGATACACCTGATTTTCATTTTTCTCAAGGCTGGCTAGAGCGTTTCAAATCAAGACACGGTATCAAGCGATATCGTCGTTTTGGAGAAAGTGGATCAGTTAATATGGAGGCCATGGAGAGCAATTTACAATCCATCAGAGAGAAACTTGATTAGTTTGGTAAGAAAGATGTTTTCAATATGGATGAAACTGGATTGTTCTTTAGGCTACAACCAGATCATTCTCTTGCAACGAAGCAACTTGAAGGTAAGAAACAAGATAAAGAAAGACTTACAGTTGTTATTTGTTGTAATGAGGATGGTTCTGAGAAAATTCCTTTATGGATCATTGGGAAGTATTTAAAACCACGTTGTTTCAAGAATGTGAATTTGGGAAGCATGGATTGTGAATATCGAGCCAATAAAAGAGCATGGATGACTGAGATTCTATTCCAAGAATATGTTCAACAACTTGATGCAAAAATGGACGGCAGGAAAATTCTTTTAATTGTTGATAATTGTCCTGCTCATTCAAAAAATGTCGAAGGTTTGAGAAATGTTGAATTGTTTTTTTTACCACCTAACACAACATCAAAGATTCAGCCTTGTGATGCAGGGATCATAAGAGCTTTTAAGATGCATTATCGTAGGCGATTTTATCGAAATCTTTTGGAGGGTTATGAAATTGGGATCTCAAATCCAGAAAAGATTAATGTTTTAGATGCAATGAATCTTGCAATCTCGGCATGGAAAATGGATGTCAACTCAAGTACAATTGCAAATTGTTTTAAGCATTGTAAACTTAGGTTGTTAGATGATGAATCCTCGGAAAATCAAGAACAGTTGAATAATGATGGCTTACAACAATTGCAGAATCTAATCAATGGATTGAAGTATCGAAATGCAATGAATGCTGAAGATGTTTTGAATTATCCGGGAGAAAATGATACGAGTTTTGAGCTACCTACGGATGAACAAATAATTGAGAGTGTTATGGAAACACATAAAGAAGATGAAGTGGAAGATGATAGTGTGGAATTAGAACAAGTTTCGCGCAAAGATGCTCTGAAAGCAACAATCACCTTACATCACTTCCTTTTGCAATATGAGAAGACTACACCTGATATTCTTAATGCAGTAAGAAGGGTTAGAGATGAGATTCAAGGTGATATTGATTTCAAGAAGAAACAAACAACATTAGATTCATATTTTCAGAAACCTGTTTAGTTTACTTATGTATTATGTATGAAATATTTTGATACAGATGAATTATTAATTTATATATCAAATGGGACCTATATGAATTTTTTTTTTGTATTATCTTATAAATTTAGCGAATTATTAATTTACCACGTTGATCCCGACTCGGGACCGAAGAAAATTATTATTTTAGCGAGGTTATTAATTTATCGAGGTTATACTGTATGTATTTAGGAATTGCAGTAAGGTGATTTGTTCTATTAAAAATACATATGCATGTTATATGTATTTTTTGATGTGTTGGTTGTATTTTGTTGATATATACAGTTTAAGGTATAGTTTTAATATGTATTTTATGTTATCATGATATGTATATATGGATCAGAGTGAGCTGATTTGTTCTGTTCAAAATATATATGCATGTTATACGTATTTTTTGATGTGTTGGTTGTATTTTGTTGATTTCTACAGTTTAATAAGGTATAGTTTTAATATGTATTTTTATTTGTTCCTGATATGTATTTAGGGATTGCATTGAGCTGATTTGTTCTGTTCAAAATACATATGCATGTTATATGTTTTTTTTTATGTGTTTTGTTGTTTTTTACAATTTTACATGTTTTTTTTTTGTTAAATTTGAGAAACATCATTGGGTTCTCGCAGTTTTATCATTCTCCGAGAGGTGCATATTCTTACATAATTCATATGAATCCTCTGGTCACTATGTGATTGTTCTGGCTGAGATAGAGAAATTAGCTGGGATTATCCCATTGTGTCTCCAAGCTTGTAATTTCTACAAAAAAAAAAGGTATTGATCTTCATAACCATCCAAGATACAAAGATAAAAAAATTGTCAGATCTTTTTTATGTGTACTTGCAGATGAATTGCTTCAACAATCAAGTGAAATCTTGTAAGTACTTTAATATACATTTACCAAAATCGTAAGTTTGTAGAAATTAAATTCTATTATTCAATTTTTTTTTGTAAGGAATATGGTATGTATATGGTAACATACGCAGAGTGTCTTTATTATGGTAAAAGAGTTCCTTTGATTGAGTTCAACCCCAACATACTTCATACATGTTATGCTGCACTATTGTGGGATTATGGCATGAGAAAACAAGAAGCAAATGCTCATAGCGATGTCGAAGCACCCTTGAGGCCTGGCAGGCAAAGCCGAATAACTAGTGTCACTGAAGTTTTAGAAATATGATGATTGTTGAATTTATTACATTGGATAATCGACAAACTGTTGTATGGATGTTGGTTATTTTGTACAAACTAATTTCATGTTTTGAAGTGTTTAAATGTCAGTACTTATTTTGAACTGAATGAAAGTAATTCATTTTTATTGTATAAGTTGAATATGTTTTCAACAATTTTGTACTATGTGTTTTACTCCAGTGTTCAATAATATTGGTTGAAGTGAGATTGACCTCTGAAATACATATGCGGCTTTGAAATTTTCAATAAAAATACATATGCAGTTACCTTCATATATATTCTAATTTGTGTTCATTTACTTTCAAAATACATATGAGTTGAATTAAACTTTACGTTTGGGAATTGAATGAAAGAAATTCATTTAAGTATTTTATGCAGTTTTATTTTTTTTACTGTGAGATTTAGAGATCAAAATACATATACAGTGTTCAGATTTTGCATTAAATAAATACATATGCAGAATGCATCATATGTATTTAGCTTCAATATATATATATATATATGAAGCATATGTATACAGATATGTATACATATATGTATTTTAATTTTTATTCATTCAATTCCAAATTAAATATGAATTGTTCAGATTTTAGAATAAAAATACATATGCAATATACATCAGATCGCAAATGCTAAATAAATGTTTAGAACCATAAAAATGAGTTCATTAAAAAAAGTGCAGAAGAAAGTATTAAAAAATAATACAGAAAAAATTTTTATCATTTACGATATTTCCTACAAGAGCGTCTATTGTGACCCTTAGCCCCACATTCAGTGCATGAGTTGATGTTCTTCTTTCCAAAAATATTTCGAACCGATTTTCCACAATCCTTTTTTGAAGGTCTTCCAGGAGGGCATTTGTACTTTGGTGGCAGTACAATTGTTATAGACGTCTCTTCTTTCAACAACGAATGCAGATAAACTTGCAAAGGTACTCCCAACAACTTTCTCCAAAATGCTTACATATAAAGGAAGACAATTCATGTCTTGTATCTCTTTTTTCTGCAAAATAAATATCTTTAAACCCATATCGCGTTATGTATTTGTATTTGCCCCGCATTACCACTGATTTGATATTCCACTAAAATATGTTTGCTGGCCCAATCCACATTTAAGTGTGATGCCAAAACATAATGCAACTCATTGAATGATGCTATTATGCTCAACAATATAGCATCAATGACGTACTCTTCATAATTTTTTTCATACATCCACCTTCCAGAGTGTTTCACGAGAACTGATATGCTTTCCATTTCTAACAGATTTCACCCAAAATACACAAATATACATATTTCTAAGAAGTCAATTATTACAACATACACTTTTTCAAAAAAAAAAGACAGATTTTTTCAGTTAGAAACGTAAATTATACTTACACAGCCAACAACTACAATCAAAAATACATTTACTGAACATTTGTTAAACTTAAAATACAAACACAGCAAAAGTTTTCAACCAAATACAGAAACTACTGAATCGAACAGAAGTAAAACATGTATAACATATATTTTCACATATACAGTTATATTCTGAAATTCCGACAAACAAACCAAAAATACATATGCAGTGTTAACATTAAGTATAGCATAAATACATATGCAGTTTTAACATTAAATACAAAAAAATACATCTGGGAGCATACCTAATTTGTATTTTGATATGTGTCAATAAAATTTCATCACATTCAGCAGCTTAATTCGATCATTCATTGATCTAGGATTTCAGAAAATAATTGAATAAAATTCAAATCAAAATTTGTTTAAATTATGTTCATAATCGAAATTCTACAAAGCTTCACAATTTGTTCAAAAAATACATTAAAACAAAATTTGTTTAAAGTAAAATACAAACACAGCAAAAGTTTTCAGCCAAATACAGAAACTACTGAATCGAACAGAATTAAAACATGCATAACATATATTTTCACATATACAATTATATTCTAAAATTCCGACAAACAAATCAAAAATACATATGCAGTGTTAACAAGCATAGAAAAAATACATCTGGGAGCATACCTAATTTGTATTTTGATGTGTCAATAGAATTTTATCACATTCAACAGCTGAATATGATCATTCATTAATCTAGGATTTCAGAAAATAATTGAATAAAATTCAAATCAAAATTTGTTTAAATTATGCTCATAATCGAAATTCTACAAAGCTTCACAATTTATTAAACTGTTAAACCGATCAAAATAACAACAAACGATCATCAAACAAATAGTCGAACAGTGAAATTTTAATATCTGAAATAACTTCTAAACTGAAATCTGACAACAAATAGTTGAATTCTGAAGGTTTTTGTTATATATGTTGAATTTACTCCTGCATTGCTTATAACTCGAAATTCGTTTAGAAATTTTTCATACAAAATTTAACGACGACAACAAAAAACTAGATAGGAGCATCAGTAATGGCTTAAACAAAAAACGAACCGGAAAACATTAATGATTACGTACCTTAAATAACAGTAACGGTTGAATTTTCAACTGATAGTTGAATTCGAACAAATTGAACTGAAGAATCTACAATTGAGTTTGATTCAATCAAATTGATGCTTCGTTTCGAAACTGCTGCTGATTTCGAAGAAGATACTGTCGAATTTGATTGAACAACAGAAATGGTTGAATTAGAAAACTCGGTTGAATTAGAAGAAATTTCTCATAAAAACGAAATGCAGACTTTGATTTTTTTTTTCCCAGATGAACTCGTTAATGTATGAAACTGAAATTTGTTCAGTGCTGTTAAGCAAAAACGGAAATAACGTTATTGAAGTTGTTTTAATGGAAAAGGAATCTACAAATTTAATTAATTGGTAATTATACCATATTTATCTCAACCAAATTCAGTTATTTAAGGAGGTCAGTTTTTAAAAATACATAATACAAGTTGCTACAAAATGTAATTATGAAACTGTTGCTATAAAATTTATAATTAGGACCTTAAGTATGCTATTTCTGAATTTTGCCCTTAGTTATACACCCTATAATACCACATAGGGTGGATAACTAATACATGTATTAGTTATACGTAGGTGCCAAATTTCTACCAAAGAAAGAATTAATTATATTTATTCTAATAGAGTCTACTAAAACGGCACCAAATTGTACCTCTGATTCCTTACCTTTGTATAATGTAATGCAACACGACATGTTACACCAGCATGTTTGGTTTTAAAAATAGAGATAAATTGTAAAGAAAAAACAGCTATTAACCATAACATGACTTGTAAAGAAAAAACAGCTCCTAGACTATTATTAACCATAACATTCAGTCATGTTGTTTCTTGCAACTAAAACAGAAAGAGAATTGAACTGGGAAAGACTCCAAACATCTCTCTTGTGCTTTGCAAGCCTCTTATCCTATGCTAGGGTGTCACCGTCATTGAGAATGGCAGTATGAGTAAGTCATTACTCAATGAAAAGGGGCTGCTTAATTGAACTTAATAAAACAACAAGGTTCCAAAAACATGTAGAGTTATGCTAGCAATTGCATTACCTCACACCTAAGAAATAAATTCTGTGCTTTTCAGAATATTTTAGAGCCTCTTTACAGACACCAAAAACCTATTCAACAAAACTTTGAAGATGATGATAACTCAAAAAGAGGTATAATATAAGCGTTCATTCATCCCCATCCTCCTCTTCGTCATCTTGGTCCTCATCATCGTCTGAACCTTCACCGTCCTCCTGCATTAACAATTCAAATTAAACCAAGACACTCACCAAAGCAGTTCTATCAATCATTTGGCTCTCTGCAATAAAAAGAGACCCAAGAACCATGTACGAAAATTGTTTAATATTATTCACAGTGGAAAAGCAAATAGGAAGTACTATATCTCTTGATCCCAAAACATCAAGTCCACATGTCCTGGAGACCAAAATTTTTAATGACACGCGTCACGACCCAATAGAACTGTGTCATAGACATGTTTCAAAAAACTGTTCAAGCACAAAAATGGTACGTCTTTAGACACGCTTTGAAAAGGGAGAGTGTTGAGGGTTGCTCGTGTCGAAGAGGTGTATCACAAGGACTTGACCTCAAGATTAGGGGATAAACTATGTGTTCTGCCTGTATATTATTCTGCAAAACATATAACTGTTTAACAAAGACCCAGTTAACTTTCACTTAATCAGAGTGAGTATCCAAGATATTAAAGCCAAATGTCTGTCAATTATACATGACAAACTTTTTTGGGTCCTCATAGCCAAACTTAAACCAACCATGTAACAGCATCTTTCACTTCAACGGAGAAAGCAGACAAATGGTAGGGGCAAGGTATATGAACATTCATTATACTTCTACAGAAAAAGGAGAGGCAAGGTAGGGACCAGGAAGATGAACATTGGTTACACATGGGTAACAGAATCTCTTACCCATGTGTTCCGTAAAACTAGAAACCGAAGTGAAAAGAGGATGATTTCTTCCTTTCTATTAAGATTTGGACGGTTGACATAACCTCCAGTTTTATTTAAGTTTTACTCCTGAACCAAAGGAAAAAAGGAACTTAATGGTCTAGCTACCCTTCCTTTCATCCCGAAATATAACTCATTAGCCGCCAAAAAGAGAAGCATTTCCCTACGGCCTACGCACTAGATTAAAGAATTAAAAGTCTATATTACCACAAAAAACATTAAATTAACTACTGGTAATATATAAATCTGCTCTCTTCTGTCATGCAACAACTTAGCTCGCAATTTCCAATTTAAAGCTAGGAAATTTTAGTACGACGTCCTCTTCCATCATTACACTATTTACACTGTCTACTATCATCAATCATTCCCTTAATTCTCTCTTCCTTTCTTTTTCATATTATAAATCAGTATTTTTACAAAATTGCCAGTTTTTAAGTTTTTAAGGATGTGTCTAACAGACTAACACATAAACATAAATGTTTCTTCAAAATATTTCCCTTGCTCACTTACTTTCTGGTGCAATCTTAAACTGTTGAAAAGATTTTCTCAAAAAGAATAATTTACAGGATGAGAATTTTTTTGGGGTATATCTCAGCTGTGGTGCAAGTAACCAGTCAGATTTAAATCTAAGAGTCAAATCATCACATAAATGTTAAGATTTGAGAATACAAAAAAAAACTACTATTTCAGAAGAACGAAAAAAAGAATACAAAGATAAGAATCGGTTTGGGTACAAGAATCGGGCTATATAAAGAGTTGTTGTTTTTTCATAGGCCCAACCGATAATGTCAGTGAGCACTTGAAACATCAAACAGAAAAAAAAAAAAAAAATGATACGAAATCATGAGAACAAGTCACATTTGTCATGCACTGTAAGAAATTGAGCAGCTCCGCTATTCGGTAAGATTTTGAGTCTAATTTTTTTCCATTGCTAGGAAAAAGCCTTGGTTTTGCCCTTTACCACTAATAGAGCTCCATGTGAGAAGTTGATGGGTAAAAAGTAGATCTTTCTCTTGAAACCAGAAAGCATATATTAAGATATTGATGGGATCAAATTTGACATGAAATAATTAAGCACAAAAAGAAACCGGTAGCAGCCATTTTTCGGGAAAAAACAAGAGACTTATTACAGTTGCAAACAAATGAGTATGCATGTGCTTACACAGTCTAGATAATGTTATCACAACTATTGCAATTATGAAGAATGAATTATCTTTACCTCATCACCATCTTCATCCTCCTCAAGATCTTCTTCTTCAGGATCCTGGGCAGAGTAATATTGAACAAGCAATCAGAGTCTCAGAGATAATAAACTGACTTCCATGACTTAAACGAGTAATACAACATGGGGAAAAAGGAATGAAGATGGTAGGGAATTTACATTGTTAAAATAAGTTAGAGGGTTCGGCCACAAGTCGTCCTTGATTATCTCGGCAACCTACAAAAGTAGAAAAAACAAAGATTTAAGTTGTGAAAATGAAAACTTCCTACAAATACTCTATCTTATCCCTGGAAAAAATAATAGATAAATAAGAAATAAAATCTCAGTAAAGTAATAGACACAAGATAAAGGCATTACTTCATCTTGAATTTCAAGAAAGACATTCTCGTCATCTTCACCATCTTCCTTCTGATTGACTTCACTGAACCAGTTAAAGAAGCTGCACATACAAGCCCAAAGGGAGAAATCAACTGAGTAGGAATGACCACACAATATCATATAGTAATGCTTCTTCAAGTGCTACAGTGCAGACCAGGGAACTCGAGGCCACTGAGCATGTGACCCTTCCACTTATCAACTTATAACTAACTGCTAATGAGAATCACCATGCACTTGATTGACTAACTCAGGGAGTGCAAAAGTGTTGCTAAAAGAGACTCTTCAGGTCTGAATTAACTAATAATTATCAGCATCAATCGTAAAAACTTGTGCCGCTGTTTCTCATCAAGGTATTTGACATGAACACGTTGAACTGGACTGTGTCTACAATGACAGTATAAAATTAAGTTGCGCTCTGCATTACTATGTGAATATCAGCAACTTCCGGTCCAATCCTGATTGGTAGTGATTACTAACTAAGTTTCCTATCAGAGACTAGGCAAATTAAGGTTTCAACCAATACAACCAAAGGAAGTGACCGTTTGCAAGTTGACAAGCACGATATACAAAACCTAATGGATAAGTTTATGGAAACTTTCAAAGTTGATAGCTGATATATTTAAAAAAAAAAAAATCAAAAGACTGACCTTTCCTCGACAAGGGGTCGCTTGTTTCCTTTCTTCTCATGAGCAACTCCATTTGGAATGCCCTTCACAAGTAAAAACAATATAATTAATAAAGGAAATTGATAGCCACAGATGATGCAACTCTTAATAGAAAATTGGCAACTCACCTTGCCTTCCGTCCATTGTATTGTTGAAGCAGTGATTTTTGTAGGTCCATCTTCAAGGAAGGTATAGGTCTTCGAGAGTTTTGTATTTTCAAAATAAGGATTTGAATTGAAGTTCTGTAAAACAAAGAGGACAATTATCAGTGCTCTACATTGATTTGTAGAAGATACATTAGTTTAGTGTGGAGGGTGAACTTACAAACGTGATTGAATAACCCGTTTTCACATCCTTATTGTCTTCCACTTCGACTGAACTTAGAAACTTGAAAATCTAGCATGAAGAAAGTCACATATGTATTTAGATTCAGAACCAGACAGCTATATCAAGAACACAAATTTTATAAGAGTTGGGAGTCAAATTGCCAATTCAGCATTGGCCAAATCCGGGAAAAGCAATGTAGTGGAAGATTTGATAATTGTCTACTTTATAGTTTCTAATTTAGATCAAACCTTATGGTCCTCTTCAGTTAGAAGTTCCCCAAGAACAGGATGACTCAAGAACTGCAAGCAAATGACACAAGTCATAGATGAGAAGCACTTCAAAATTTCAGCAACATAGAGAAAATCAGGCTCGATCACTTACAGCCGTCAACCAGAAGTCAGGAATAGCTTTAATAATATCATTACGCCTATCATAGACTGGCTGGCGAACTTGACTGTACTTTTGTTCAATTTCCAACACTTCATCACTTGCTTTCTCATTAAGCTGCTAGTTAAAATTGTTAAAGCATTAGTAAATATGTAAAACCAAGAATAAAACAATATTCTATCAGCATTAAGCAACAAAAGGAAAGCTTCTAGCAAAAGTTTTTAAATTGATCATTCACATGTCACGCCAAATCTCATCAGATTCAGTCAATTTTGCAATCACCCACCACTTGTGTGGAATGAGTATTTGAAAACCCAGCACCTCCAACAGAAGATAAAAGTCGTCGTTTGATTGTTGAAACTGTTAAAAACAAATCCTCGAGAACAGCCACTCCACAACTATTATTAACAAATGAAGAGTCTCCTACACATCCAGAGGGGAAAAGGACCAATGGAACAATACAGCACATCGTGTTGAAGCTATGATCCAGAATAACAGGGTGCAAATCTCATGCTTACAGAATGCCAAGGCAAAACCAACTCATATAAACATACTGTGAACTCACACACTGACTAAGTTTTCTGGTTTGCTTCTCTATGTTTTTCCTATACTATTTTGCTTCAACTATCTATTTTCATAGATTACTTGAGCATTGAATTACTAATGCCAGTTCACTGGGATTCTATACCTAAAGTTTCTTAGTTTCTAGTATACCATATGCCCTCAATACATGATACGTCAAAACAACTGGACCAAAAGAACAGCGGAGATTTTCCTGTTCTTTGAAAATATTTACAAGTAAATTTTGTTGTCCTCTGAAATAAGACAACCCAACTCTTTTCTACAGCCCTTCCTTTTTTTGTCCCTTTCGCATTTATCCTCCCACCTTCGCAACTCTCACACTCTTTATCTCTCTACACGACCAACAATTATAGGTGTGCAATGTTAAGAGTATCTCCCCTGTCAAAGTCAAGCACAAATCTTCCCCTTTTACAACCTATATGCAAAATAATAGGGCACTAGGAGCCAACGCAATCCGCCATTTCACAGATCCTGCTTGTTTAAGTTCATAAGTTTACATCTTGGTCCAGTAATTGCAATCTTTTTATTTAAACTGTTCTTAACAATACAAGTACGCTCCAACTATGATTCAAAAAGCCGAACTTTAATTATTCATACAAGAAAACGGGAAAATTTGCTAGTCCTTCGAAAGAGCAAAGCTTCTAACTGACAAATTGGACAACAGGAAGAACAAGAGGAGACTAAAAACAACAGAGGCAGTAGCACTTTCTACCCTACCCAAAAACTGAATCTTGAAAAAAATTACAAATCGTACAATTTCAGAAAGAAACAGAAGAAGTTTTATCTACCTTCTCGAGCTCGTCTTGTATCTCTTGCAGTTTTTCAACGGACACAACCAGCTTTCCATCAATGCCAGTTTCTTCCTCTCCAATTTTCTGCTTCTTCGGTTCTGCCCCCATTTTTTTTTTCTCTAGACTGCAGCTGCACAAGTGCTTTCTTGGGGGGTTGTTTGTTAAGTACAGTATGTCTTAAACCCTAAAACCCTTGCTCGGGTTTATAAGGTGTGTTTGGAAAGTGGCGCGCGCGCCTTTGTGTGCGACTCTCCGTCTGAGCCCACAATGAAATACGGGTGTTAATGTTTCGGTGCGGGCGGCTGATTTTTAAAGGAGCAAATTTTAAGTATGAATTAAATAATTATTACAGCTTAATTTATTATTATTATTTAAAATCTGAATTTTTCAAAATAATTACATAAATGTTTTTTTTTTTTTTTACTTTCTTTCTCTAAATTCGAATGAGAGTCTTGGAGTACCTGATAAAGTTACTGTCGTGTGACTAGGAGGTCACGAGTTCAAATCTTTGAAATAGTCTCTGGCAGAAATGCAAGGTAAGACTGCGTACGATACACCCTTCTGGTGGGATCCTTCTCCGGACACTGCGCAAAGTGATAGTTTTAGTGCTTCTGATGGGGCGCTTCTCCAAACACTGCACTGCACATAGTGATATTTTTAATGCACCGAACTGTCTTTTTTTTTTCTCTAAATTATCGGATACATAATACTTTCTACCTTCAAATTTCAAATTTAATTCGCAACCCAAACTAGAGATTTAAAATTTCTATAAAACAGAATCGATTTCTTTCCCTTTTAACATTCTTCTATAAAAGCAAATTCTTATGAATATTAGACAAAACTCCACCATTAGCAATGGTAGCAGATCCCAATAACTTGATCAATTCATCATCATTCCTTACAACAAGTTGTACAAGTCTCAAAACAATGTTGTTCTTCTTCGTTTTTTCTTTCCTTTGCTTCAATTTTCGTCCGATTGAATTACAGTCGAAGTTTAATTTCAAAAGTTTGAAATTTCATCTTTTCTCTTACATTCATTTTCTCTTTCCTTTGCTTCAATTGTCGTCCGATTGAATTACAGATGGAGTTTAACTCCAAAGGTTTGAATTTTGAAGTTCTCTCGCCATAGTCACTATTGGTGCAAACTCAAAAATTATGTTTCAGTGACAGTTGGTAGTGGGTTTGCCATCACACTTCACAGATTGTTAAGAGAGGTTGAAGATGATGATGTTAATCTTAAAAGTGTGAATGCCTTAAAAATATTATTTGAACTTTTTGTCTTTCATTAAAAGTCTTTACTTTTGACAAAATCAGTTTTTCATTATTTTTTCCTAATATTTAAGAGTTAAAACTTAATTAAATATATTTATGGTAAAAATTTTCTTCATCAGAATTTTAATATTTTTTCCTAATTTAATAGTTAAAAATTAATTAAATATATTTTTAGTAAAATCTTTCTGCTTTAGATAAAATTTTCTTTTCATCTTTTTTTCTTTAATTATTATATTATTATTTTTATAATATGATAAAAATATAAGGAGTCCTAAAAATATGTGGTAACAAGTATTAGGAGGATTAAATAATTAAGAAGTCCTAAAATATACAATAAGAAAAAAAAATATAATTAATTTAAAAATTAAGCAATCCTAAAACATATGGTAAGGGTTCCTAAAATATATGATAAGAAAAAAATATAATTTAAAAATTAATAAATCCTAAATAATATGGTAATAGTTCTAAATCAACTTATGATGTAAAATAAACAAGGACTTCTAAAGACATTGAAATGACATTTAATTTTTTCCAAATATTAGGAAGAGTAGTACTGTGTAGTATTACTTAAATTCTTTTTACTTTAATATACCAATTTTGTTACAGAATTTAAATTTAAATGTTAAGCACGTGTAGTAATTATTACAAAATTTCGTTTAATTTTTATTTTTTCTATTATACCAGTTTGTTACTTTAGCTTTAAGAGTTTGTTAAGTATTAGAATTTACTTAATAATTAATTGATTAGTATTACTTAAATAACCTATTTACGTTAGAAAAAACACATCTATTCTATTATTTAATAATAATAATAATAATAATAATATTAATAATAACAATAATAATCTATATCTATATCTATATCTATATCTATATCTATACTAAAAATATGAAAGATCTTAGAAATATTCTTTGAACTTTTTGCCTTTCATTAAAAATTTCTGTTTTAGACAAAATCGTCTTTTCACTATTTTTTAATAATTAAGAATAAAAATTAATTAAATATTTATAGTATAACTTTTCTTTATTAGAAGTCATCAAAATTAAAGGCAACTATTAGTTTTTTTGTTTAAGAATTCTAAATTAACTAAAATTGATTCTAAGAATAAGAAAAATATAAGAAGTACCAAATTTTTAAAAGTTTTAAGTTTCAAATTATAATTACATTTAAGTTTTATTGATTTGATCGCACCATAACTCTTAAGTTCTACAAAGATTATAATTTTCAGGTAACATTTATGAGTTCAAATATCTAATACATTCTTGATAATGAATTAATACATTTTTATAAGTAGAAAAAAATTCAGAAAAAGGCAAAAACTTAAAACTTTCAAATGACTATTTTTGTTCGAAGATAGAAATACTAATAGATGAAAGTTTCAAGTTCATGGAAGCAGTAAAAGAAAATTTGTTATTTTTCTACAAAATATATGTGTTTACATTATTATATTAGTGTGAAAGATCATTGAAAAGTGTTTTAAACTCTTTGCACTTCTTTAAAAAAATTCGTCATAGATAAAATCGTCTAATTTAAAATAATTAAAAATTACACGTGCGATTAAACTAGTAGTACATACTAATGATATATTGAAGTTCGGAGATACATAAAAATGATGTATCTGATTGAAAAAGGAAAAAGAGATACATCATGCGATCATCCACCAAATGTATAAAAGTTATGTATCTTACTGAATATTAGGTTATAAATACATAAAAAAGATATTTTTGGTTGAAAATCTGACAAAAATCATATATCGAAATGCTTTTTGAACTATTGATACATAAGACGTATGTGTCTGAATGTATATCTGTGACATTAATACACAATAGCTATGCATTAGCACTTATGTACCAGAATGGTTGTTTATTCGAGCCTCAGTGATGTATCGCGAAAAATAAAATTCGAGATTTTATGTAATTATCAAAAAAGTAGGAATAGAGTGTAATTAGGCACTAAATAGTTGGAATTTATGAAAGTACTAATTTTTCAACTACAAATACTACAGCAACAACATACCCTACCCAGTATTATACAATTACTCTACTAATTTTTTTATAATCACTCAATTCTTGATTTTTTTTTTATAATAATACGATTTATTTGTCAACTAAACTTTTTTACTCTTGCACTTTTTTTTTTCAAATATGTTTTGCAAAACATTTTTTAGCTAAGATTGTATGGAAAACAATATTTCTAAATTCTACGTACGTCTCATCCGTCTATTTCTGCGTATATTATAGTTATTATTGTCTTAATACAATTTGCATACTGTAGTATTTATTTTTAAAAACGTCTACGTTGTTGTTATAATTATCCATTTCTAATATGATTTAATAAAAAGATCTAATGTAACTCATGAAAAACAGATGTTTGTTGAGTACACCTATTAAAAGGAAATTTTAGAAATAACGACCCCTATCGTTAATTAATCAAAGAGCTTGTATACATGTTTCGTATTTGTATCAAAGCAGAAGTTGATCATCACGAGTAGGCTTTGGAGTTTCGTATTTGTATCAAACGGACTTTTCCTAAAGTAAAACAATTTAGTTGGTTGGAATTGTGCAGAGTGAGGCCCAAAGCAAATAGCTTTCTGATCCAAAAATATGAATTGGGTCACTGAGGAAGACCCATGATCCACCAATTGTAAATAGGAGTAAGGACATAAACAGCACTTCGGATGAATCTATTGACACGAAAATGATCATTGAATTTTAATTTCATTTTCTAGCCATTTGCTGACAGCTTTATACAATACCGATACATATTTGACATATATCTTGTACAGATATTTATTCTTTACAATAAAGTTACAATTTCTATATGCAAATTCTATGTTCATCATATTAAAAAATGTATATTCTATATAACAATGATACAATTTTTATCCACAAATTCGTTGTTCTATTCTTTTAATGAATTATATCAGTATAATATATGGATTGTGCCAACATGATATATGAACTGTATCTGAACAACCTAAGCCAAAATGATTCAAATTATGAAATGGTTATAATATGAAATTTATTTGAATCGACTGATCATGAATGTTTAATGGCCCAAACATGGGTCAATTGTTTTGAAAAGGGTCAGCCCGTGTTCTTTTCCCTTCTAATATTCTAAGCCCTTCACAAATACCTATACATTTAGCGGAAATTAAGGAAGATTCAAGATCATAAAACCAAGGGTGATTCATGAAACTTAATTCAATAAGTGCGATGTGCTATATTTTCACTACTATGTTCTTACGACATGTAAGGTTCGTGTATAAATTTTATATATAGGCCGTAATTACATAAATAATTGTTCCCCGCCTTCTTCTTAGGATTTAAGGCAAACTGTATAATGATTGCGTCTGAGAATCTTCTTTCACAGTCTCAGCTACATCCTTCTGTACACGTTATTAAAGAAAAAGGAAGGATGAAATTTCAACAAGTGTATATTTTTGAATTCACCCGATCCTTAACTCATTGTACATTGGTACTAGTTAATGTTAAGTTGGTGTTGTATTGATGTATTGCTAGTGAACTTACAGAGTAAGCTCTAATGATAGAAAAAAATAAACGATTGGTTGAGGGGTCTTTGGACCTAAGGAAATAGATTGTAGCTAGGTACAAAACAGGCCGCAGTGAATAGACAGGTACGATGAAGTTATATATATATATATATATGAATGAAAAAATTAAAGGGTACCCCTAAATTGCAACGAAGTCAATAATGGGCATCCGACCCTGTAAACTGATCTATTTCCCTATTAATTAAGTCCTTTTCTTGACAACTACGATGGAACTCATAGGAAACAAAAAAAAGGGAAATCGAATATAGAATTTTAATAAGTTTATTAAAAAGAGTGGTCCTAATTAAATATTAATATGGTCGTCCTCAAACCTTACATTGACACTGATACACAACTCCTATTGGTCCCTATTGAAGAAAAACATTCCATTACTAGGCCTACCAATTTAATACCTAAATGTTGGATCATACCTTAGTCACCTTAGAGAATTTTCATCCTCAAATGTGGTGGCAGATATCCAACATTCTTTTGAAGTACCTCCAAACATTCTTTCTTTCAATTTCACAAGTTGTCACACACAGTAATTAATAAGCTTATCAGATAACAGCTAACCCATAGCATATCATAATCTTTTGCTATTAGATTAGTTTCCTAACTTTTTGTCTCTATTAAATCAAGGCCGGCCTATATATATCAACCACATGACTCCATAATATTTTCAACTACTATTCGATCACGACCTGTAGCTTTTCGATCTTCGCAATTAATATATATTAATAACGAGGGACCATTATACCGTGATACCTTTACTGAAACGATACATTATTTGTCACTGATTGAGTCTGGTATATGCTGAGTCAAATTTTTCATCAAGAGTTCTATCATTTATTATATATAAAGAATATTTTAACATTGTAAATATAATATAATTTTTTGAAATAGCATGGTTTTGATTCATACATAAAAAATGCCCATATTCTCTGATGGTCTAATAATTAGTCCAAAAGTATTTTTACTGTTTTTCAGTTTATTGCGCACCAAATTTTCAGCCTAGCCGACAGTTTTATGAAAGTAAGACGAGAGATGGAGACACAGGTGACTTTAAGATCAAGAGCCAGAGAATAATCCTAGTCCTTAGATACTTATATTTTAATTATTTCTTATATAATTCGAACGAAAGGTAACGAGTTCAGATAAATCTGTAGCATTATAGCATTCGAACCCCCTTCGACGGAAAAATATACTATTTATATATGATTAAAATTATTTTTTTATGTGGTTATAGTAGGTGTTGAACCCCTTCGACTTAGTTTTCTTTGAATATTGAACCCCCTTACTTGAAATCCTGGCTCCGCCTCTGGCATTCGCCTCCAAAGAGAGGATAAAGAAACCCGTCCTAGTGGTAGGATGATTAGAAGATTAAGTATTGTGAATGCGACATGAGTTAGATGGTCTATTGAAAGTAGTTTCTTCTACTTTAAAAGTAACGATGCACAGAGATCACTCTTATAAATTTTACAGTGAATATGATATTGTTATAGAAGTAATTCGACTAGCTCCAAGCACATTGAGGCATGACAGTCATGTGGTTATGTCAGCTGGATTGACATTTCTTTTTGATTCTTCCAATTATTGTACTCCTACTTAATTATTACAGTATATATAATTCTACTGGAGAGTTCCTACTCACCACCTCGAACATCAAGACCCATCCTAAAATTATAATGTCACCATGTCGACGAACTAAGGGATTTTTTTTTATTTTTTTTAAAATAATGTCAGTTTTTTTTTTTTTTTTTTTTTTTTTGTGTGTGTGTGTGTGTGTGTGTTTTCAAATAGGACAATGGGAGCCACTTAAATTATAATTTAATCGCACATATATGATGTTTTATCATCAAAGCTTATCCTTTTGTTATCCAATTAATTAGTTGGGGAGACGAGGGAGGACTGATATGAAGTGGCTTGGTAGGACTTTGTTTAAATTGTCCAATATTACATAGTTGAGTCCAAGGAGATATTTGATCGACTAAGTTATTAAAAATAGTATCAATTTTTAGTTACTAAATTGAATTATATATCAACATGCTCCTTACAGTTAAATGTTCTTTTTTTTTACAAAATATGTGAAAATACAAATCTTTTTTGTTCTATAATGGTGAAAATTTGAAATTATGAGTTCCTACCTGTTTTGATAGCATGCGTATATAACTAAGTGATCGTCTAATATGAAAGCTTAAGTTATTAAAGATAAAATGCATTACTTGTTACATTTTAATATTGGATAGGAGCTCAACAATACTCCTATATTTGGATAAAATAGTTCGATAAATTTGGAAAGTGCAACCTGCTGCATATAAAAGAGTTCAAGTGGAATTTTCCAATTAATTTTGGAGAGGCATATGGCCACACTCATCATACCAACTTGGTCGGACATACAAGAAAAACATTTCAACATAATAAAGAATAATTTTTTATTCATAAAATATTTGAATACTTTCTACAAGCTCCACTATTTCTTTATTATTCTCGGCTAATGAAAATAGATAAAAGCATCCAATGTATAATATATAGTGCAAAATATACTTTGATGACTATAAGTCTGGAAAGCTTATCTACATCTACGTGTATAATATATTAAAAATGTAAAGACCCTTAGAAAAGTGATTTCAACTTTTTACGCTTTATTAAAACACTCCGTAAGAAACAAAATCATTTTTTTACTATTTAATATATGATAAGTAAAAAATATATTTTAAAAACTAAGAAATCCTAAAATATATGATAAAGAGAAAAATATATGACAAAAATATACTAAAAAAATTAATTATTAAGGTGTCCTAATATTTATAGCAAGGGAAAAAATTATTTTACTACTACTTCTAATGTATCTAATTAAGGAAATACTATTCAATACTTTTATATGTAATTTGATAAACAATAATACGAAACAATTTGTGGGCCAAAATTTTGTGTTCCCTTTTCCCCTAAAATATTAGAAAGGAATAATTATACCTAATTATATTCCATAAATAATACTTTGCATAAACTTGTATTTCCGCAAAGTATACAAAAGTGCATACCGTGTTTTTTTTTAAGAAAAAAATTAAATATACTATTTACTCTATATTTTAAAATTCTTAATTTTAAAACACATAGTTTAGGAGTCAATTTCAACCAATACGATATATGATTTGATAAACCAAATTTTATTTGAGTTTTTTGTGATCTTGGTGTAGATTTGCTGCTGGGAAGAACCAAAGCAGGCAATATCGAGTTTTTTTCTGTATGTATGGAAAAAACATCTTTAGGTATAGAATTTTTTATCAAATAAAATTTTGATAGTATCTATGATTAAAGAAAAAAATTGTTTGTGATTTGAGGTAAGGTTTTTAAAATTTAGTATGTTTTTTAGTTTAAAATATATAACATATCATGTATTCTTGATAGACAATTGCTAATTGAGAAGCTTAATTTTGTAGAATTTTGATATATCTTATGATTGAAAGAGACTTTGCGTGTGATTTGAGGTAAGTTTTCTTAAATTTTAGTATGTTCTTGATATTTACAATCTCGATAGTATCAATCTATAGATAAATCTGTTTGTGATTTGAGGTAAGTTTTATAAAATTTTAGTGTATTCTTGAAATTTACAATAAATAACTTTTTACGTATTCTTAATAGACAATTAAAATTGACAAGTTTTTTTGTGTGTGTGAAATCATGACATATATTAAATAGACAAATTTGTTTGTGATTTGAGGTAAGTTTTCTAAGAAATTTCGTATGTTCTTGGAATTTCCAATAATAAATTATCATGTATTCTTATAGAAATTACTATTTGGTAAGTTTTTCTTTTTTTTTTTGAAATATTGATAGTAATGACTCATATATATTATACTAATTTCAAATTGACTTATTTACAATTTTGATGCATTTTTTTGGATCGTTACATTCCATGATAAGAAATTAGTTAGTCGTTTTAATTTTATATAAATTCTCTTTTAAAATTTATTTATATGCAATTGTTGAGTAAACTATGAGATTTGACATATCATTATTATTTTTAATAATAGGCTCTAAAGGTTGTCTTCCTTTTTTTTTTGGTCTGATTAATTATTATATTTTCTTCACCGTTTTCTCTTTTTTATACCTGGATTTACTGCAGTTGAGCTAAGAGTCTTTCGAAAACAATATCTTTACCTCTCCTAGGTAGTGGTAAGATTTGTATACACTTTATCCTCTGCAGACCTCACTTACGATATTTTACTGAGTATATTATTGTTGTTGGTACAAGCTATATCATTTAAATAGATGAAAAATGTTTTATGACTTAAATTTCTACTTTCTAATAACTTTGCTATTGCATATATAGTTTTATTGATTGACGAGAGACACACGTGCAAAGCTCGTACACTAAACTAGTTTCTATATAATTCTGACGATAAATCTTATATACACATGAATTTAAATATCAAATCCTAAGAGTTAATATACCATACGGACACTCAACTAAGGACTCCACTCAAAAATCGTTCAACTAAGGATGTTTTACTAACAAAGTTACTGAGTGAAGAGGCCAAAGTTGAGTGACTTTATGACTGCTTACGACTTTGAATTATTCTTTTTAATTCTTAACAAACACTAACGAAAACTTTGCCAAGGAACAAGGCAGACAGCATCACTTGAGGGCATAAGTTTAAATTCCATATGTGTATCTCAATTTGAAGCAAGATTCTGTTTAAGTAGGGACTTTTGGGGTTGCAAAATGGGTGCATGTCAACTCAAAATATTTGGATTTGATGACTCTTAAGTGAGGCAAACATGTCTTTTGGAAAGTAGCTTTGTTTCAATATAGATGCTCCAATATTATTGTTGATGAACAGTTAAACACCATGGAATATCAGGAGAATATAAATAAAGGAGAAACATAAAACAAACAAAAATAATAATACTATCTTTTTTATCTTCAGACAAGGGTGGCCTTCGTTATCTTTTTTGTGGTTTAAACTAGGCTTTAAATCTATATGTTTTTTATGTATGAAGGCTGTTGTGGCTTTTATTGACATACAGAGACACATACTGATGACAAGATGAGTAGGAGCTGAATGGCAGTTGAGAGGAAGACAAATTAGCTACAATAATACAAACATTTTCTTTTATTAAAGACAAGAAGATACTGATTAAGCTATGATTGTACAAAGTACAAGTCCAACCAAACCATTAAGTTTTACACTCTTTTTACAATAAGAAAATATTATTCTCACAAATTTACTGAACTAAGAGGAAAATTCATCTTTGTTTTGCTCTCTCACAAGTCTTATGCACAGTACTTTCAGCCACATTTACTGCTTTTTGGCTCTTGCAACCTAAAAGTCCCGTACCGGGGCGAGTTTTATGCACCTCGTCTTTGCCTACAGGATTCTTGGTTTTGTTGGCTGCGTTTCTTGAACTTGTGTAATCACCAAAGCCAAAGTTCTTCTCATCATAATCTGAGATAATCGACGAGTAATCAGCAGCACTGGCTGTGACAACGCTCCACTCAATGCTGGCCTCACTTGGTGCATACTGAGTTGTTGGAGACATGCAGCTGCTAGACATATAATCACCTGATGTTTGTGTATTGACAAGTCCATATTCACCGCTGGATATATTCTCAATTTCGAATAAATCAGAGCTAGCATCGCTAGCTATGTCATCACAGGCCGTGCTGCTTCCATTGGTGGTTGTAGGGAGGTTTGGGGCCTTAGGAATGGCATCCCAAGTTAACATGGAGAGTTTCCTCTCTAAGTTCACCGCTATATCTCCTTTTCTCATTTTGCCAGAGCCAAACACTTCCAATGACTTTCTTTGTTCTTCTATGCTTAGATTATGATCATTCCAGTGTTGTTGAACCTCTGATTTGCAAGGGCCAGAAGTCAATGCGAAAGCATGCTTTGATCCTGGCTGGGAAAATCCAAGTCCCATGCTTTCATTCACATAGACTGCTTTCTTGTCCAAACAAGGGCCTTGGCAGCTGAAAGTGGGCAAAAATCTCATGCTTGTCATCTTCTTCTGCTTTGTCTGATACACATTTCGCGGAAGGTTTTGTAACAGGGCATTATGGCTATTCCAGCTGCTCGACTCAGAACAAATGCTAGGAGTTCCTGACCGGGAATCGTTCTTCAGATGGGGCAGATCTACTGTTCCTTCGTTTAGTCTCCGGCCCCTATACTTCACCCCAGCTGGAGAGGAGGCAGCTCCATACTCCAGTTGCATGTTGAAGTACTTGTCAGCCCCAAATATGCTAATCTCTCCATCTTTGGACTTGCTTTGTTCCAGTTGATTTGCATTCCGATACGAAGGCTGTTGAGGAAATACAAAAGCGATAGTAGGATCTCGGACTGGAGCTCCTGAAGCCTTCAAAGCGAAGTTGTCTTCCCCAGTTTTGAGATAAGAAGAGAAAGACTCCACGCAAAGATTGGCGAGGTTATCTTTGGTGCTGTTAGAGGATGACTTTGCAGTAGCTGCCTTGGCAGCTTTTACTTTAGTTACAGAAAATGGTGTCTCAGGGGGTGAAATAAAAGGAGGCTCAACTGCACCCCCATTAAGTTTGTGTACAAAGCTCTCCTCAGGGTTGCTGAGGTAACAGGAAAATGATGCAACACGAAGGCCGGTTGCATTATCATCGGCTGACATAGAGACCAATATGTTTTTTTCTTCTGGAAAGTTTGAGCTAGAAGAAAATATAGTTCGAGAGGATTTGTATGTATTAATATCTTCAGAAGTATCGATCAAATTGGTTCATAGAAAGCAGTTTAGCAACCTATACAAAGGGGTAAAAATTATTCTGGAGGGAGGCTTGCGTTAAAGATGAAATTCTAATTGAAGTAGTTTTATTTTCTGTAGGTTCTTTATGCACTCCTTTATAACATTGGCTTTTTCATGAAATCATGAGGGAACAGTGCAAAGTTTTGTATTTTGTTGGGGGTTGGGGGTCCTTTTAGCTTTAAGGTGGTGGATCCTACATGTTTGGAGAAGCCTAATATTGAGAGCCTTTTAATCAATCTCTCACCAAATCTCACACGCTAAATCAGAGACTTCACAGTACCTCAGATGTTATTTCGACTAAAGAGATCTTCCATTATACACCCAACAGTAAGCAGTTTTTGACAGTCAGTACATAAGGAAGAATGCTTATTAATTACATACAATAAATGCAACAGGGACTTATGGGAATAGCTAGGCATCAGATAACAAGAGGTTCAACAGAAAATTCAAAAAAAACAAAGACAAAGGTGCACCACTCATCCAAGTGAACCCCAAAAGGTAGGAACTCAAGATAACACGATCCGCGCACCATAATGAATTTTGATGCCTTATTTTCAAAATTCAGTAGTTGAATGATTTTCCTGCCGGACAGATGGTTAAAAGGTTTCAATTTTACAGATTAATATATGGAGATCTTGTCAGGTACATGACTAGTTGGATTACCAAGTACAGCAACATAAAATGGAGAGATGTTGCATATATAGAGCTATTTCTCGAGTTCCACTTCTTTCAGTTAGTGAAATACTCATAGAGACTTGAAAAGCTACCAGATCTCAATAAGACATTTGGGGAATTATATAAGATATCTAAACTAAATCTTATTCAGAAAATGTTTGGTTAGTCAACTGTTTCAACAATGACAGTAACCTGCCAGGGTGTGATGACTGATTATATATATTAAACCCCATCTTCCTATAAACCTCCATTTTGTAATCAGCAGATTTCAGTGTTTTCCTAGATGTTTTGCTTTGGTCCACGTCTAGTTCTGTAATGAACTGTTTCACTGAAGATCACAATTAGTTAGATATTCTCATAGAACAGGACATTAGAAAGTAAACAGATTCCCAACCATAATTCATTCTGCTCAGCTGGAATTTATGAACTGTTATAATACATGGTATACAGCGAAGTATAAACAAGAAAAGAAATTAGTCATGATAATTATACTACACAGAGAGATCAAAATGAAGCCCTTTAATAAACAACCAATGAGGCATAAGAGATGTAAAAACTTTTCTTATCTGCATCCACAAAGTAAGAAGAAAAGAAAAAAGATACCATGCCAAACAGCAAAGATCCCTACTTCTTCTTGTCAACTCTGAACTCCTGAAGGAAAAGAATACTACTAACTCTGCTCAAGAATCAGATAGCTAACTATCTGCGAAATAAGCTGCCTTGTCATGCCATTCACCGTAAGATGGTTGAGTTATCTCCAACAACCCAGTATCTTTTGACAGCAAACAATACCTTTTTAGGGATAAGAGGACCATCTTCATGATCCACCATTTTTGTTTTCCACCTCATACCAGATACAATAGTTTTTACTTGGCCAAGAATATCTTCATGATCTCGGAATATAACTGCGCCTTCTGGTCTAAGAATCCTGTCCATCTCTAGTAGAATGTCTTCAGCACTACATCTGCAAGTAAAGCAACTCAGATGCAATAGCAGTAGAGGGCTAGTGGTATGATCAGAAAGTTAAACAAGATCCATCTTACTTCATCAAAAAAAAAAAAAAAGTTAACAAGATCTAACTCTATGAGCACGTCGATAAGATGTCCTCTACAACAACAACAACAACAACAAACCCAGTATAATCCCACATAGTGGGGTCTGGGGAGGGTAGAATGTACGCAGTCCATACCACTACCTCCGAAGAAGTAGAGAGGCTGTTTCCGATAGACCCCCGGCTAAAGAAAGGGACCGCGATCGAAGTCCAAACATCTAAAGCATACAACATGATAAAATAAACATGTTACAACAACCACAAAAAGGACATTAACCAACAAAGGCACCCTCCCAACCCTAGCACTACCAACCAAGCTACACAAAACTCTTCTACCGCCCACCTATTGCCTGACCACACCCCTTAACCCTCTACCCTAATACTCTTCCTCCAAACCTTCCTATCGAGGGTCATGTCCTCAGTGAGCCGTAATTGCTCCATGTCACTTCTAATCACTTCTCTCCGGTATTTCTTAGGTCTACCCCTACCCCGCCTAAAACCATCCAAGACCAACCTCTTACACCTACGAATTGGAGCATTTGTGCCCCTTCTCATCACATGCCCAAACCATCTCAACCTCCCTTCCCGAATCTTATACTCCACCGACGCCACTCCCACCTTCTCCCGAATGATCTCATTCCTAACCCTGTCTGCCCTCGTGTAACCACACATCCAACGTAACATCCTCATTTCAGCCACCTTCAGCTTCTGGACGTGAGAACTTTTAACAGGCCAACACTCCACGCCGTACAGCATAGCCGGTCGGACTGCAACTCTGTAGAATTTTCTTTTAAGCTTGAGAGGCACCTTCCTATCGCATAGAATTCCCGAGGCGAGTCGCCATTTCAACCAGCCCGCCCCAATACGGTGAGATACATCCTCATCAATCTCTCCATTCCCCTGAATCATAGACCCAATATACTTAAAACTATCCCTCTTACACACCACCTGAGAATCCAACTGCACTACCACCTCATCCTCATGCTTCGTGTCACTAAACTTGCACTCCAAGTACTCCGTCTTAGTCCTACTCAACCTGAATCCTTTAGTTTCAAGGATTTGTCTCCAAACCTCCAACTTATCATTAACACCTCGCCGAGACTCATCAATCAAGACTACATCATCCGCAAAAAGCATACACCATGGCACCTCCCCTTGAATGCTCCATGTCAACACATCCATAACCGCAACGAATAAAAACGGACTAAGAGTCGATCCCTGGTGCAACCCTGTCAGGACTGGAAAATGCTCGGAATCCCCTCCGACAGTCCTTACCCGAGTCTTCGTCCCCTCGTACATGTCCCTAATCGCACGAATGTAAGCCACAGGAACCCCTCTTGCCTCCAAGCATCTCCAAAGAACCTCCCTAGGGACTTTGTCATATGCCTTTTCCAAGTCAATAAACACCATATGCAGGTCCCTCTTCCTCTCTCTATACTGCTCAACCAGTCTCCGCACTAGATGAATCGCCTCGGTCGTCGAGCGTCTAGGCATAAAACCAAATTGATTTTCCGAAATAGACACAATCTTCCTCAACCTCCGCTCCACCACCCTCTCCCAAATCTTCATCGTGTGACTCAACAACTTAATACCTCGGTAGTTGTTGCAATTCTGAATATCACCCTTGTTCTTATATAAAGGAATCATCGTGCTCCATCTCCATGCCTCAGGCATCTTAGCGGACTTGAAAATCTTGTTGAATAAGTCGGTCAACCACCTCAACCTCGTCCTGCTAGCAAATTTCCAAAAATCCACTGGAATCTCATCGGGCCCCGTCGCCCTGCCTCTTCGCATCTTGCGAATAGCCTCCCACACCTCCTCCACCTTGAAACGCCAACAATAGCTGAAATCGCGAAAATCCTCGATATGCTCCAACTCTCCTAAAACAATGTCTCTGTCCCCATCATCATTCAGGAGCCTATGAAAATACAACTGCCATCTTTTCTTAATATGAACGTCATCAACCAAAACTCTTCCATCCTCACCCTTAATGCATTTAACCTGGTCCAAATCTCGACCCTTACGCTCCCTAGCTTTGGCAAGCCTATACAGCCTCTTTTCCCCGCCCTTCTCCTCTAAACCCGAATACAATCTCTCAAACGCAGAAGTCTTAGCCGCGGAGACTGCTAACTTAGCCTCCTTCCTAGCTAGCTTGTACTCATCCCTGCTCACCCGCCTCTCTTCCTCATCCTTACTCTCAACCAACTTAACGTAAGCCACTTTCTTCGACTCCACCTTTTTCTTAACTTCTTCATTCCACCACCAATCCCCCCGATGCCGGCCAGACCAGCCCTTTGAGACACCTAAAACCTCTCTAGCCGACTCCTTAATGCAACTCGCAGCCGTATCCCACATACTATCCATGTCCTCTATTTTTATAATAACTAAAACTTTTTTATCACGGTCATGATTACTGAAATTATTAGCGACGCCAGAAGTTTATCAGCTTCCTAAAAGATATGCAACCTCCACTCTCCCCACCCAAACAAAAAAAGAAAAGAAATAGAAGGGTTACCATAAAACTGTATCATCTACCTTCTATACATATGGTGCCCTACTACCGCAAAGAATTGTCTCCATGACAGACTATTGGCATATGTTCAATCGAAATGTTCAAACTTCTACAGATCATGTAGAGTTGAAGAACTTACTTGTCCTTATATAAGCTGAAGATCCCATTTGCATGAATGAGGTCATATGACCGAGGGTAGGTAGAGAAGGCTTCACACCTGAATTCAAAAGTTGGAAAGATGACGACATAACAATAAGAGACTTGCAAATCAAGAAAAAGTAAGGAAAGCTCAAGATAGCAAATTCACATGATACCGAAATCCACCCTATTCTTAAATAAGAACACAAAAGAATTAAGAATATCAGCACCAACAGAGAAGGGTTGGCTCATAATGTTGCAATTTTGGCATCAAAAACACAAGAAATCATGCAAAATCTCCCTATTTGGTCGAACTTGAGCTACCTATGATGTACATGCAAGATGGGGATTTAGAGTTGAATACAAGCTCTAATAGGAAACGCTGAGACATGCAACACAGAGGAAATAATATCTTTGATGTTATATGAAAGGAGTACATAGAGTAGTGATAATGAATGAAAGTCAAACTAGACCAATTCCCTTTCATGTAGTCCTGAAAGAAACTACAGAGGCACCTGAATATGAAAAGCTGGTTGTATCTGAAGTCTTCCCCATCATGAGCAGATCTATATTCCTCTTCTCTCAAAATCACTACAAAGGGCATGTACTGACTATTGTTATGAAGTAACAGGTTCAATCACATGCTGGATGAGGTGTTTAACCAGGTATTTTGTTATCTTTGTTCTTCTTTTGTCACCATGACCCGGCCTTACAATTATATAGCTATGCCCATTCTGAGTTCAACAGGTCCGTACAGTATCATGTCTTCAAAATAAATTGTTATGTTAATATTTGTAGGACATGCAATGAAGATTCAACAAATAACTATACGTCATATATCAAGAAGCAGTAACTACTCAACGAGTAAAATCAAAAGAAAATGCAATTACACTATCACTAACTGGAACATTCAAGGCCTTTGTTTCAATGACAATTTGAGTGGAGAACATAAAAGAAGCGAAAAAGTAGTAATCATTATTTAACAATTTTAAGATATGAATAGTCACGGATAGAGAAACTAATCAGCTTGCTAAACATATGCTTAAGAATTTAAACTAGGACAGCATCTGATGCAACTCCAACAAAATAAAAAGACAAAGCAAAGGAACCATCTCTCAAAATAAACTTAACGTCAGACAAATGAATTGTAACACACTCCTTTTTCCACAACATTTTTATCTTTACTTATTCTTTTATAACTTACTGTCCTGAAAATTAAGACAAAAGAGGAGGAATTAATGCTAGAGAGCAATGAGAAAAGATGCGGAGCTTCATATAGTTACCAGTCATGGTATATGCCAATCAGGCCTCGATCATATAATACACCAAGAGTGTTCCTTTCAGCTATAGTTGGCATAACATTCATGACCCATAGCTTAGATGATTCTAGCGCTGCAGCAAAACTTCCTAGGCCAGCATTCATATCTAGTACATTGCGATACCTCCTAGTGTCTAGGAGCTTGTTAACTCTCTTATAAGCCTTCACATGCTTCTTCCACAACTTGTTGTCCTCCTGGAAAGATTCAATAGAGACTCCAGGAAGAGATCCACTTGCTATTCTTGGAGGAATAGCATTAAGTCTCTCCGGAAATGGCTTGAGCTCTCCACCAGAAACTTGCTCCGAATTGGTTGTTTCAGGATATGGAGTTACACATGCCTCCATCTTCTTATACCTATAGCAATAGATTGGCTGAATATCATGTAATCAGATGGAAGCCAGAAACTTTATCACCGAAGTTACAGAGAACTCAAAATCCCCAGATCCCATTTTATTTTCAAGAACTAATGCTATTCAGTAATTTTAACGAAGCAGTGTTGCACGCGTATTTCATAAGAGGCCATTTAGCAAACACTTTGTTGTTTTCAACATATCATAATCACTAAAAGAAAGGAAGGGAGTGATTTTTGCATGGAACAGCAAGTGCTTGTAGGTAAGTAACATGCTTGGCCATAAAAGATGAAAGACACAGGACACGGCAACAAAATACAAGGATAACTATATCACAAGAAAACTCAACTATTATTTATTATCCCCTTTGGCTACTAAACGTATTTCAATGTAATCAATAACCTCTGCGACTCAAAATCTTTATGAGCAAAGACTTGAATTAAAGAGACTGACAAAAATCATAAAAGGCTTCCTCTGTAACTTCTATTATACTTGCCAATTACAGCTTTGTGCATCCATTGAATAACACAACAAAAGAGAAGAAAATCCTCATTTATTTGTCCATTTAAGAACTGAAATGTTCAGATGAAAAACATTACCAGACATTTTCTGAATTCGAGTGGTCACATAGAGTTACGCGAGAATCTGGTCCACTGCAGTACTCAAAATTTACTCGTTTTCTCCATATAGCTATCTCATCTTTCTCATACTTCTTTTCCCAGCACAGAAGCTCAGCCATCTCTTCAATCATTCTTTGTTCCTCCTCCATCTCCTCTTTAGGTCGTTGCCAAGCTTGATAATTAGTCCGCCAGTTGATGGGAGAACCTGAAAGTATCCAATACCCCCCTGGTCTGAGAACTCGATCCACTTCCATCATGTACAGTCCACCTAAAAAGAGTAATTCAATCAGTAAACTTATTCTGGATAATCTCAATTTAATTGGAGATAGTTATCCGAATATTGCATATCCATTCCAGTTTCAGATCTATTTTGTTCTAACAATAAATTAATTGTCTTTCAAGGTAAATAAGGGTTTCTCTAGAAGTAGAGGTTCTCCAAATATCATATATACCCTACATTAACTTACTAGTCTTTCACCAAACGGAAAAGATCCACAAATACCAGATCTAATGAAAATGTTACAGCAAAACTAAGTCTTAATCTGAACTAGTTGGCACCCCAAGTTATCATATACACACCAAAAGAAGAGCTGAAAATGCTAAACGAAAAGCACATATATCCAATAAAAATAGGCCAGGATCTTTCTAGTGGAGCAATCCCTGCCTTGTCAGATTTCTAGTTAGATTAAAAGATTGCAAAAGACAAAAAGATCCAGAAAAAAAAGAAGAAGATGCTTACCATTTGTAGTCCATCGAATCAAACAATGTGAACAATGAACAATATCAAAGGCCCTTGACGGAAATGGCAATTTTATGGTTCCAAGTACACCAATAACTGCTGGTACGCCTCTTTCCAAAGCAAATTGTACTTGAGCTTCATCTGAGTCTCTTGGTGCAAATGACATGGCTATAACGTTTTTCTTGAAAAGGTATGCACCCCAACTAGCAACCTAAGATGCCATATGCCATTCATCAAACGTAAAGAGATTGAATTTGGATAGAAACATACTTCATTTATGATGGCAACAACAACAAAAGTAAAAGATTTAACCTCACACACACACAGAGAAAAAGGAGGAAACCAAGAAAATATTGCAAACTACCAGCTTTCATGGAAATGGATCTCAACTGATGCAAAGGTAATCATTGAAAAGGAGTACATCTACCAGATAGATAGTGCAAAGAAGAAGCAGCAGTTAAATCATCTGCAGCGAGACTAAGTGCGTTAAGATTATCAACAACAACAACAACATACCCAGTATATTCCCACAGAGTGGGAAGTGCATTAAGATTATTAAAGCAGTAAAAACGGCTAGTAATAAGATCAGAATATATTAATTCCAAGTAGTAACTAGCAGTCTCCCTTATAGCTAGATGTCTGCTTAATCTATTTTGTTGCCTAGTCATAGCATAGCCTATCTTGTAATGAAGTTAACATATGTATTTTTGTAATCCTGCATCTCCTTGCTGCCTTTTAATGAAATTACTTCATCAAAAAAAAAAAGAAAAGAATATACTGGCAAGCTTTGACAGCTTTCTACTCACCCCACATCCTGTATCCAATGCAGTTCGAACTGTGCCATTGTCCATCGGGATCACAGAAGCAAGTTGATCAATATACGCATCTACCCCATATGGGAACTGAGTTCCGGAACCTGGAAATCTAAGTAAATCACCTTCATACTGTACCCAGTTTTGCACTGCCTTCTCAGTTGTTAAACTTTTATGTGGTGCATTAGCATAAGGTACATAGTCACGACTCTTCGGCCATGGAAAAGGAGTTATATAACCTTTTGGGGCTGGAATAAGACAATGCAGCTTCTCTTCCTCAGGAGGACAATGTCTCTCCCTAAAGTTCATATTTTCTTTAGGAAATGTCATTGCTCGCTTTTGATCATGACACGGTGTGTAATCAACATATTGCTCGCCACAAGGTTCAAACTGCTTTACTTCCAGTTGATCACCATGATGAGTTTCATATTCTAGATTAGAGAGGATGCTGCAGTCCTCTGCCTTCTTTGTTATCTGAAGAGCTCTGCTGTTCCCCTTCCCAAAACCACCTCTTTGCCAGACTCCTATAAGATAGAAAAAACAACAAAGACCGACTACAAAAAATATCGACGCAGGGCCTCTGCTTCTGTTATCACCTGGATTTCCTTTAATTGCCATGACTGACCTAGAATTGCAATTCCAGATTTCAGATGACATAGAAACCATGAAAGAAAATAATGCTCAATAGTTGACTGCCCTCAAATTAAAGAACATATTTTGGTTTGAGAAATATGATCAAGCGAGAAGTAATTCTCATAGGCTGTTAACTACCCTAATCATGCAAGTACTCAAATGTTGTCAAGACAACACACGTCCTTACATATACAACTGAAAAAGGTAATCCCTCCATTTCAATTTGTTTGTCTTACTTTATTTTTTAATCTGTTTCAAAAAGAATGCATCTTTCCTTTTTTGGCAACTCTTTAATTCTAACTTTCCACATTCCTTGTTTAAGACTACAAGATTAAAAGGCATTTTGGTACATTCTACGTATCTTTAGTTTGAAAATTCAAAAGTCTTCTTTAATTTCTTAAACTCTATGTCAAGTCAAAACCAAACAAACAAACTGATATAATTTAGTAAACGTGCTTTCTTTGCCATTTTATTAGGTAAATGGTCAATGTAACAAAGTACTAATTCTCAAGACAAGAGGAACAAAAGCACAGAGTTCCAATTTAGTACTATTACTAAATTCGATTAATACTAGGCACTACATAATTCTACTTCTGAGGTTCTTATCATCCAACATCATACAATACAAATTGAAATTGTGCAAGAATGGACTGAATACGCAGCCATCAAACTGAACAAAAGAAGTGAAAATCAGCAAAAGAAATACTAATTGAGAGTAGAATTCTTACGGATCTTCAGGAAACAGGAGTCTTTTCGGTTCCAATAGGATCAAAACATTGTTCGATTAAGTGAGATGTACTCAAAACAGTACAAAAGTAATCATTTATTTGATCGGAAATTACAGTAATAAGTGGATGTTGAAGGAGAGAATGGAGACAATTTAGTTCGTGAGAGTCAGTTGTTTGAAGTATACAACATAGGATGTTACGTGACTTCCGATGTTTCAATGAACTGTTATTTAAGGCTTCGGTTTTTACTAGATTTTGACTTTGTAAGGAAAAAAAAAATCTAATATGGGATGGAGAAGTGAAAAAAGATTCTGACTTTCACATTTTCTACTACTCATGAGCTGCTATAACTTGACACAAAATTTAAGAAAATAAAGAAACTTTTGAATCTTGTGGCCTTACGTTAAAGTTACGTCAAATGTACCAAAATGTTCTTTAATCTTGTAGTTCTAAACATGTCATGTGGAAAGTTAAAATTAAAGTATTGCCAAAAAAAGAAAGAGATCATTCTTTTTTAAACGGACTAAAAAGAAAGTAGGTCATTCTTTTAAAAACGGAGGGAGTACTATTTTTTCTTTATTGAGAAGTGAAGGGGGAAAAAAAAATTGTATATGACGGAGTTATTGTGAAAATGTTTATTTTTTTTCGTGATTTTCCAAACTATCTTCGGTACCTGTATTGAAGTCCGATTAAAGCCAAATACATATCAGAAAACACTATCTAACAAAGACGACTCCGTACCAGAACTCGAACCTGAGACCTTTAATTAAGAATGAAAAATACTTACCGTTCCACCACAACCTTTATCGGTGAAGATTGTCCTTTTTCAAGAGAGGTATCGTTCATTAAAAGAAGGAAAATGACTTCCACTGGACAAAATTTATTTTAGGTGGAAAAGGTTTCCATTACTTACCAGGTATGCCTGACATTTCGATAATCTTAATTGATTTGGCGGGTGATGTTTAATTCTAATATCTAATTAAAATACTGATATAGAGAATTAGTAGACATTTGTGATTGCGTCCAATTTGAGAAAAGTAATATTTGAAATTAACTTGACAAAAGGTATTCAAAAGTTGAAATTGTATTTGAGTCAAATGTAACTTTTACTAATTGCTGGGGAAGTTCTTTTACTTTGAAAAGCTGTACTTCAATGAAAGACTTCACCTTATATCAAACGATAAATTTGTCATTTCACTTCAGAATCTTCTATTTTTCATAGGCAAATCTCAACTAATCAAAAATGTGCAAACTAAAAATTCACAAAAACAAGTCATAAAAAGTTGCAACTTTCTTGTATGCATAGGAAGCTTTTGGGGTGACCCATCACACATTTTCTCAGCTCATGCAGAGCATGTCCACGGGTTGAAGAATGAACATTGAAAATAGATGCCAGTCAAGTTCATTCGACGTCTAATCTCCCAGAACATATGTTTGCACAGGATTGTTTTCTTGATAATCAGGACTTAAAATAGCAGGCAAGTTAATAGAGGTGACTTTCTACAACCCACGCCCTAGAAAGATGGCATGTTTGGAGGTGTACGGATGACAAGTACTCAATTGGCCAGCTACTTACTTCTCAATAGTAATCTAAGGAACACTCAGAGTCATCTGATGTTCCAACTGTCTGATTAACAGATGGCTCATGCCACGATCTGCTATTCGAAGATCCATGTTGCTTGCCCTCTACTATCAAGCGTGAGTGTTCACTGGTATCATGTTGCACTCTCCCAGTAATCTCCAAGCACAACCCATTTCTGAAGCCTTTCTTATTATTATTCTCCTTGGGAGTTTTCCTGGGACCTGGATCCACAAAGACGGGTTGTACCTTCAGGTTTGGGTTAGGTTTAATGCGGGTTGCTTCCTTCTCTTCTGATGGTTTGAAGAGAATTCCATTATGCAGTTCTTTAGTGGCTTCATCTTTATTTAAAAGAACCTGCAGAAATGTAGATTAAAACAGGTGTTCAAGTTAAGACATAAATTTACTCCAAGCAATAAGCAGGTGTTCTTCAGGTTATTACAAAAAAGTTATTGGACTGATGCTTATCCACCGAGGAAAAAAAAAGGGTCAGCCCGGCGCACTACAGCTCTCGCTATGCACGGGGTGTCTAGGGAAGGGCCTAACCACGAGGCTTTATTGTACGCAGCCTTACCCAAATTTCTCCAAGAGGCCGTTTCTATGGCTTGAACCCGTGACCACCTGGTCAAATTGCAGCAATTTTACCCCTTAACTCCAAGGCTCCCTTCTTCATCCACCAAGAGAAAGAAGAAAAAAAAAAGAATACAAAAGTGTAATCCTAAGCCACGTGCCTAAACAAGAAAGCACAACACATAATGCATCCCCAACCAAATATTCAAATACGCGAAAAAGAATACAAGTGATAACACTGCAACAAGTAATTGTTGCACCAAACACGAACAGTCAGTAACTGGGGATGACAAAAAGTTAGGTTGAAGAAATTTCTAACAATTATTTAGACTGTCAAAGAGCAGATGGTGGAATTGCACAAGAACCAATAGTAGTGATAATGGATTACTACTGCAATGCAACTTGTGACTAAGCCCAGTGTGTATTTTTTTTATTTGGGCTATGAAGCTCACATTAGAACTTGATTAAAGTCAAAGCCAGACTTTGGATATCTCATCTCTACCAACGTGGTATTTAACACTGACTATGATGCAGCATCAAAAGGAAAAAGAAGACACTAGTTTGTCTCGATGGCTGAAAGGCAAGACTAACGAAATTCACAAAAGAACAAGAAGATAAGAACCACTTTCTCGCCCTTCACAGAAAAGAAAAAGAACACAGAAAGAAAGAGAGGACAAAAAGGAGAAGGAAAAAGATGCAAGCACATCTTCCTTGATTAATGAAAGCAAAACCTTGCGGCCAACGAGGTCAAATGTCATAACGACTCTATTTCGTTTGTCACGTTCAGCCTCTTCTATCTCCTCCTTCTTTTTCCTCAAAAGTTCCTTTTCCTGTTGAAAGGGGAGAAAAGAAGGATCACAAACATAAGAAGGATCACAAATGTAAGTCAGTGTCATCATAGAAGCCAAGTCTTGAAAAGTGAAATGTTCTCACAAACAGTACAATGCATACCTCCTTCGACAACCAGCTATTTCCCTCAATCTCGTAGTAGTCACTTTGGTCATCAATAACAGTTGTACGAGCTGCAGAGTTACGATCATATTCAACTAGCCTCTTTGCATAGGCTTCAGCTGCTTCCTCAGCTTCGGAAATTGGAACTGGACCTTCATCTAATCCAGCATACGAGCTTCCTTCCTTCAACACAAGTGCACCACAAAAGTTGCAAGGCCCTTCACCTTCCTGTTCACACACTATCTTTCCACAAGATAAACAATTGCTTATCAGCCTGTGTCGACGGGCTTGGCATGAGCATGGCTTCCCCTGTTGAAATACGATGGACCCTTTTGCAGCTTCAGCAAGAGAAACAACTTTCTCAGATTTTTTCTTTCTAGAGTTTCTTTGACTTGCTTGGGGTTGAGGTGCAGTTGTTTTTGTAGAGTTTCCATGACTTCCTCTCTGTAGGTTTCGTCCATCTGATGTCTCAGCTGCGCTCTGGCTTTCCTGCTTACTTGAGGCTTTACTTTCTTTTGGTCCTCGCACTTGTTTTTTATTTCCAGCTGCCAGATTATCACCTGAAGGAGGCTTTACATATGCTTGCAATGTGGAAGCTGAAGTACCTTGAGTAGTGTGGTATAAACCTGAATGACCTCTCCGTCTCATATACTCATCCGTCACACTTTTTCCAGCTTCCGGACCTATGATATTCTATAGAAGATTCAGAAAGAAAAGATATCAGTAAATGAACCAACAATCAAATGGTACCAATAAGAAAAGGACCATACATAATAGTAATTGCATGGCCATCTGCATAGAAGATCTTACAAAAAAACACGTCCTGACACATGTGAAAAAGGTCTTACCAATATCCCAATTAGGAATGTTTTCAAATACCAAACGAAAAGGTAATCTCACTCTCTAACACATGGAAGGGAATGGTACGCTAGAAAGACTCATCAAAGAAGCTCCTCATTCTACACATTCTCTAAATATCAAGAAGACTTAAAGACATACATACAAAAACAAATTATCAATGAGCATTAGACATCAATTTTAGATAAATGATTAAAATGGTTTGATCCCGTCTGATTGAAAAGGAGTGGACATGAACTGAGGCCATATGACTTCATCTGCTCAACAATTAAAATTTCCACCAGAACAAGGCTCAAATAGCAGAAAGAATTGGGGCAGCACCAGTCATTGTACATAATTTGACTGCTGCCTTCAGGATATACATGCTTATAGAATTTAGCCATAACAATGGAATTCATAGGGATGTTAGCAGCCAAATAAAAGCAAATATTCACAAATGTCAAAATGTTGAGAAGAGTGTATAGTTGTTTTATTGCTCAGGAATATTCATGTAGTGCTGCTATAGGCAGAAAGCGCAAAGAAATGACGGGGCTTTAAGCCAGAGGCTCAATAACAACCTCCGAGTTTGTGAAAAAAGCAGTAGATGAAAAAAGTATAATGTAGAAATGTGTCTTTAAACAGAAACAAAATCATATGAGCAAATGAGTTGGGGAAAAAATGCAATCCAGTGAAATATTTGAAGTTAATCAATGTAACAAAGGGCAGCCCAGTGCCTTGAGCTCTCACATAGCGGATTTCGAGGAAACACCGACAACATTGGGTCTATTTTACGCAACCTTATCCTACATTCATGCAAAAGGCTATATCCAAGGTCAACCCCATGACCTGCTGGTTACGCGATAGCAACTCTAGCTGTTGCACATAGGATTTCAATAAAGTCCAAAAATCATTTGAATTTTTTTTATCAAGCTAGAATTCAGTTATTTTTGGTAAATACTTTTTAGCTAAATTTCTAATTTTCTACACCAACAATACATCCATATTGATTCTTTAAAAGTGGTTTTGCCAGCCTCTATTTAGTATACTAAAACCTCTTCAACACTGAGCCAATGGCCATCATAAATTTAACTTAAGAAGGCAGTTACTGGATGGTCCTTGCCAAAAAGAGTCAGCGCCTTTATTGCTGTAGCAAAATGCAACCACCTTTTTCGCTTTCAGGATAATGGATCGGTTTAGTGCCAACTCTTTAAACATAAAGACCATGAGCCTCATAAAGTTAACTTCATAAAGCAGTTAGCTGATGGACTTTGCTAAGATGCACAGTCGGCGTCTTGAGGCCTGCAACGACACACAACCTTTTTTCTTTTGTTGGCTAAATTGGATCAGAAGCCTCATCTGAGAGATGTGAAGCACCCAACTTGCATTGCACCTAGTTTCGAGGTTCAAGTGCAGATTGACAACACTGATTAAAAAGCAAATTTCAGTAAGTTTTCAGATGTTCTTTACATGAAGCATTATCAGATTTCACGAAAGCAACTAAAAAATCAAAAATGGAGAAGAGCAATGCTAACAATAGTGTTCAAAAGCATCTACAAGAACATATAGGCATATAATCCTAATAGTTACACAAGCACAACATAAGGAGTTGTTTCACTGCACAACATAAGGATTTGAATATCAAAGGGAAATATTTGAAGCTAATCAATGTCAACAAAGGAGTTGTTTCATTATCCATTTAAAATGGTGATGGATGTAGAATCTCAGCCTTGTTGTATCGCCTCGTATTTTAGCATTTCAAGTAAATTAGAAGCAAGTCCACAACTTTTTCAATCACCAAATACTTAGAAACTGAGACTAGACCATCAGAGTACATGTTTAGAAAACGTGAACCAATCCTAATATAAGTAACAAAAGCTAAACAGCAAAGCAAAGCAATTATGATAAAGTAAATTAACCTAAAGAGAACGAGAAACAGATAAAATTAAAAAAGACAATAACAAGATAAACACAAAGTTCATCCCCCCCCCCCCCGCCCCCCAAGAAAAAAAAGAAAAGAAAAATCCCACAGGAAGTCCAACCAGGTTTCAATAGGTAAATTCGGATCAACATACATACTCAAGACACATTATCCCCTTGAATCTAACAAAAGAACCTTTGATATTCAAATGTCTATGAGTACAGTCCATCTATCAGTTATAAACCTCTAGCCACAATTACGGACTTTCTACTTAATTGGGGAATCTTAGTACATGTTTAGAAAATGTAAACCAATCCTAATATAACTAACAAAAGCTAAACAGTCAAGCAAAGCAATCATTATAAAGTAAATTAACCTAAAGAGAACGAGAAACAGAGCAGAAAATAAAATAGAAAATAACAAGATAAACATAAAGTTCACCCCACCCCACCCCACCCAAAAAAAAAAGAAAGAAAACGGATCAAAATACACACTCAAGACACATTATCCCTTTGATATTCAAATGTCTATGAGTACATTCCATCTATCAGTTATAAACCTCTAGCCACAATTATGGACTTTCTACTTAATCGGGGAATCTCAGTACATGTTTAGAAAATGTGAACCAATCCTAATATAACTAACAAAAGCTAAACAGTCAAGCAAAGCAATCATGATAAAGTAAATTAACCTAAAGAGAACGAGAAACAGAGCAGAAAATAAAATTAAAAAAGACAATAACAAGATAAACACAAAGTTCATCCCCCACACCCCCGAGGGAAAAAAAAAGAAAGAGAACGGATCAAAATACACACTCAAGACACATTATCCCCTTGAATCTAACAAAAGATCCTCTGATATTCAAATGTCTATGAGTACAGTCCATCTATCAGTTATAAACCTCTAGCCACAATTATGGACTTTCTACTTAATTGGGGAATCTCAGTAACTCAGTTGATTGACTACCTTAATACTAATAGAAATCTAACATATATTTTCTTCCAATAGCCTGCACATTGCGTGAACCATATGGCCAGCTTGGTTTACTCATTTTCATCCACAAAAGTATCCACAGCACTTGTAGGACCTGCGTCATCAGAAGTACTTGAAGCAGCAATAAGGTTTGAAATTGCGGCAGGAAGTGTAGCCTGGCCATTTTGCACAGATACAAGTGTCACTATGCCTTCCTTTGACATTGTTAGTAAGGGTTCGATTCCCCATCTAGTAATCCCCTCCCTCAATTATGGACTTTCTTCTTAATCGGGGAATCTCACTAGTTCGGTTGGTTGGTTGGCTACCTGAACTTTCACATTGTTAGTAAGGGTTCAATTCCACACCTTGTAATCCCCTCCCTCAATCCTTTACCTTAACCCTACCCCTACCACAATTTATTTTTTAAAAAACAACATAAAATAAAGGACTTTCTACTGAATCCATAACACAAATAAGCAGAAAAATATGATACTAACTCCGTCCAACAATACTTGTCGCTAAAAATAGAAGTCCAACAATCCTTGTCCAGTTTGGGAAACCAATGGATAATTTACCCATCTGTGTCTATTTTACCCTTGGTATTAAATATTATTCACTATCTAATGCATTTTTCAAAGCATTAAATTTATTATTTTCAAAGGGTTATATAGTAAATTACCCTTATAATTTATTATCTAATGTTTCTTAGTGTGTTGTCAAAGTCAATAGTGGACAAGTATTGTTGGACAAAGGGAGTAAATCAAAATTGGACAAGAAGAGAAATCAACAGCACAGAAATTATACACACCATATAACCTACTATAGACGGAGAAAAAGGGGAAAAGATTACATCAAGATATTCTTTAGCATAGAGAGGAGGAGCAAGCTCGCAATAGGAAACAAGCTCAGAAACAATTTCAGCATCTAAATCAAGACTGCTTTCTATGTTGTTACATAGCTCCATTAACGTTTTTTCCAGCCATTGCCCTGACAATTCCATTCCCCCTTTCTCTTCTCTATTTTTTGTGTGTTCTTTCTTGCCTTTCATCCGCCTTCTTTATATAGCTCCCCAATTTTGTGTCATATTATAGGTTAATGCACTTAACCACCTTCGAGTCCAATTTTACACACTTTAAACCCCCTAATTTTGGGAAAGAAAAAATTTAAAACAAAAATTTTGTGTTATCTCATATTAAAAACTTTTTTTATGTGCAGTGAAACAGTTTGGTTAGTGCCAATTCGTTCTTTTTAATAAAATCAAAGGTTTTTATATAAATTTATGACCAACAACAGCATACCCAGTGTATTCCCACAAAGTGGGGTCTGGGGAGGGCTGCGTGTAGGCAGTCCATACCATTACCTCAGATGAAGTAGAGAGGCGGGTTTCCGATAGACCCCCAACTCAGGACAGATAACAGATGTTCACCCGAACCCCCTCAGTAAAAAATTACACAGTATATATAAAAGTAATTTTTTAATCTCCTGAACACAAGACGGGGTTGACTCAATGGTTTAGGGGGGTCAAATTTGCGTGAGGTTCCAAATTCAAAATAAATTTATGACCATGCTGAATAATTAGGTAGGATTTAAATCTTATAGAAACAAATCAAAAAAAGATCCGAATACATTTTTATATGTAAAATATGTTTTATCTATTAAGTTTAAATAATGGAACATAAATATTTTGCCTTGGGTCTAGGTTAATGAAAATGGTTACAAGTCAATGCGTAATTAATATCCGAAGTCTCCACTCCAAAACCTATTATGGTACTCCTGTTGAACCAGTCTCCACTCCGAAACCTATTATGCTACCCCCGTTGAACCACAATGTGATATTATGAAACAGTACCCAACATGGGTGTATTTGCCATGAATTTGGAAGTAAAAAAAAAAGCTACTTCTCTTGAAACTAAACTAGCTCTAACACCTTGAATAATTATTTATAAGGTATTCCAACGATCTTAAGACAAGCTACAACCTAGAAGGTAGTAGATAACTTTCCTCTTTAATGATTTAAATTTCTCTAATGGGATTTAAAACTAAGTAGACACTTCTTGAGTCCCATCTTGATTAATTTCTTTCCATTTGTGTGATCTAGGTTTTGTCCTTACTTAGCTTTATTTTACATTGCTGTAAAATGGCAAGATGAATCTCTATTCTTGTTGTCGTTTATGTTCCCTCGATTCACCGCCAACCTTTAAGCAGTAAAATATCTAATTTTGTACTATTGTTGATATAGTGAAATTGTTCCTCTCCGCCAAGTGGACTAGGTCACATTGTCTGAACCATGTTAAACTTGTGTCTTCTTTATTTGCTTGCTTCAATTAACATTTTTATTTTGACAATTGTGGTGTCCGGCCAACATTCCTGCATCTCAATTAAATTCACGGGACACCTAACACCTCCCACCAATATCAGGTAACTTTGTCCACCAAGGCTAAGACGGACAGGAAGAATCACATAGTGTTTTTTGCCTCAACCCACTTCATTAACCACTCGACCACGCCCTTGGGTTCAGTTAACATCATTATCAACTTACTAATGTCTGTTATTGTCATATAACATTCTTTAGCCGGGTTTCCGATCCTAACAAACTAACAGTACAACAACAACAATATACCCAGTAAAATCCCACGAGTGAGGTGTGGGGTATCCTTGTTTCTAGAGTTTCTAGAAAGAAAAGAATTTGGAGAAATTTTAGGTCTCACCGAATCACACGTAGGGAAAAGTGTACACGGACCTAACAAACTAACAGTGTGGTCAAAATATACACACACATATGCTTAGCAAAATAACCCCAATTCATCGTCAGTCATAAAACCCTCTACTGAATCCAGAACCAAAATCAACTAATTTCGATTGAAAGCAAGAAAGTTAAATCAACAATACAGATACAAACAAACAAACAGCACGTAAACGATAGAGAAGTTAGGAAGGGAAGAAGATTACATCAAGATATTCTTTAGCATCGAGAGGAGGAGCAAGCTCGCAGTAGGATACAAGTCCGGAAACAATTTCAGCATCTAAATCAAGACCGCTTTGAATGTTGTTACATAGCTCCATTAACGCTTTTTCCAGCCATTGCCCTGACGATTCCATTGCTTTCTCTGCTCTGAAATTTCTTTGTCGTCTTTGCCTCTCAACCGTCTTTTATAGCTCCCCCACGCAATTTTGTGTGATAGTGTATTTGTTAATGCACTTATAACCACCTTTGAGTTTGGGGTTTACTTTACACACTTCAACACCTTTATTTTGGGAGTGTAAACAAATTTAAAACAAAGATTTCTTCTTCTTCTTTTTTCGGAAAATGATCAAAATTATCCCTAAACTATTTAAAATAGAGCAAAAATGTCCTTTTATTTGTTTTTTAGCTCAAAAATATTTCTTCATTTATTTTTTAACTCAAAAAAACTCCTCTCTCTACTGGAATGCCAACAGGCTGCCCATGTGGATAGAAAAAGACTACTTAATCAGTCCACATCAACATTCACACACAAAGTCACCTCAATTAAAATCTCTTCAAGCCATAAATAAAAATTGCCATGAAATTCTTCTCACGAGTGGAACATTTCTTTCATTCTCCCACTTCAATTTTCAATAACACAACCAAAATATCACAACAACAACAACATGCCAGTGTATTCCCACATAATGAGGTCTGGAGAGGGTAGAGTCTACGCAAATCATACCACTATCACAGATGAAGTAGAGAGGCTGCTTTCGGTAGACCCCGGCTTAGAACCGATAACAGTATAACAAACACAAAAGATAAGTGCATATAAATTAGTACAGTATGCAAAATATACTAACACTGCTAGCAACAAGATAATACTACAACCACAAGATAATAATAAGAACTATCTAACCGAAATCATAGACATCACACAACACCACGAATAAGAAACTCCAGACACAAAACAACGCTCTCTTACTGTTACCGAAGCACTCCCGCCCCCTAAAACTCTACCCTAATCCTCGTCCTCCACACCTTCCTATCAAGGGTCATGTCCTCCGTTAGTTGTAACTGCTCCATATCATGCCTAATCATCTCCCTCCAATATTTCTTCAGTTTACCTCTACCCCACCTAAAATCATCCATAGCTAATGTCTCACACCTCCGCACTGGAGCATTCGAGCCTCTCCTCATCACGTGCCCGAACCAACGTAACCTCACCTTTCGCATCTTGTCCTCCACTGAAGCAACTCGCACCTTCTCCCCGAATAATCTCATTTCTCACCCTATTTTTCCTGGTATGTCCATACATCCATCGCAACATTCTCATCTCCGCCACCTTCAACTTTTGGATATGGGAGTTCTTAACTGGCCAACATTCCGCTCTATACAACATAGCCGGCCGGACTACCACTCTGTAGAACTTACCTTTAAACTTCGAGGACACCTTTTTATCACATAAGACTCCCGAAGCGAGCCTCCATTTCAACCACCCTGCTCCAATACGATGCGAGACATCCTCGTCAATCTCGCCATTGCCCTGAATCATAGACCCCGATACTTGAAACTTTTCCTCTTCTGAATGGCCTGAGAGTCCAGCTTCACCACCACTTCATCCTCCTGCAACACATCACTAAACTTACACTCCAAGTACTCCGTCTTGGTTCTGCTCAACCAAAATTCTTTAGACTCAAGCGTCTGTCTCCAAATCTCCAACTTATCATTAACTCCTCCCTGAGTCTCGTCAACTAGTACCACATCGTCCGCAAATAACATACACCAAGGCACCTGCCCCTGAATATGTTGTGTCAAAACATCCATCACTAACACAAATAAAAATGAGCTAAGAGTCGATCCCTGGTGCAACCCTATCAGAACTGAAAAGTGCTCCGAATCTCCACCTACCATCCTCACACGAGTCTTTGCCCCATTCATCATGTAACGAGCATAAAACATCAAATGCAGCCACAAATTTACAAATAACGATATTTCTATCTACAAAGCAAAACAAGAAACAATGATTATGTGGGTGAGTATGCAGAGTTGAGGCTAAATTTTTTATTGAAAAACAAATCAGAACGCCAATGTTAAAACATGCTAAAAAAAATGAGAGCTCAAATGTCATGGCTCCCCAACCAATTACACATGCATGCGTTAAGATAATCGGAATTGCAATATTGTCAACGGTCGATGCCTAGTCTAAGAATTTAGTTGCATTCAGCCAACTGTTACACAGAGGTGATTTTCCACATGGATATTGATGTAGACCGATCAAGTGACTTTTTTGTTCACTTGGTGACATTTCTTTAAAGAGAGAGATATTTTTAAGTCAAAAAATAAATGAAAGAATATTTTTGAGCCAATAAATAAATAGATAATATATTTGCTCAGTTCCAAATAATTCATGATTAATTTTGACCTTTTTTCCTTTTTCTTAACGTCATACATTAAAAAAATATTTTTACGGACGATCAGATATTTAGTTAGTGGCTATATTGTTAACCGATTACGAGTTACAACTAAAGGACTCTATTACTCCAAAAGTAGTAGCAAGATTCGAAATATAAGTAGGCATTTGGTCATAAAATTTTTTAAAAAATTTGAAGTTGGAGTTGTGCTTGGCCATGTATTTTTGAAAGATGTGTTTTAATTTTTGAAAAGTCTTTTTTTAAATTTAATTTTATATCTCAAACTTTTTAAAACTATCAAAATTGCCCAACTAATTTATCTACTGATTATACTCATGAATGAAAAGAATTTCACATCAATGATGAAAGGGGTCCTGAGCTTAAAAATGAAAATATACCTACAAATAATGAAAATATACCGGTCTTTTAGCTTAAAAATCTTTATTTGTTGTTCAAAAATATTTTTTACCGAGAAGAAATGTCTTTCAAAAATGTGTCCGGACTTGATTTGTTGTTCATCAAAAATGTCTTTCTTTTCGGATTTGCTACAAAACTCATCTAAACCATTTAAGGGCCTTTTATGTAATATTAAAAAAATTAGGGTTATATGTAATAAAAAAAAACTTGGAATTGGAGTTGAAAAAAATTGAAATGTTTTTGAAATATCTATGGCCAAACACCATGATTCCATAAAGTGATTTTTTTTTTCGAAAAAAAGTAAAAAATATCTATGGCCAAACGACAGTATCACATCTAGTTTTGTATAGATTTGTAGATTGCGTTCTTAATTTTTTAAACTATATTTACATATAAAAATATAAATTTGAAATGTTGTAGTAAAGAAAACTAGTTTTGATTGACAAAGAGCTCACCAGATGCTTACTTGAAGGATAGATGTTGTGATAGAGGATGTAGCAGTTGTGGGTTATCCTGAAATTTCAAAAAAATTAGTTTTGATTGACAAAAACCAATATTGATATTCTTTTTGAAATTGAACGAGCACTAACACTTTCACGTATCACATAATTCCTTGTTACAAGTAATACGTAATTAAGAAAAAATTTAACTTCAAAACTTATAATGCTATTTATGTTAAAACTAAAATAGTTTTAACATATTGAATAATTATCTATAAGGTATTTCAACGATATTGGGGCAAGCAACAACTTATAAGGCATTAGATAACTTTCCTCTCTATTGATTTGAATTTTCTCTAATTTTACATGAACTTAATATTACCTGACATTTCTTGAGTCCCATCTTGATTATTTTTTTCCATTTATTTGATCTAGCTTTTGTCCTTATTTAACTTTATTTACAATACTATAAAATAGCAAAATGAATCTCTATTATTGTTGTCTTTCATTGTTTTCTTGGTTCCCATCACCCTTTAATCAATCTCGAGTATTTTTTATCAACACTTTATGAAAATTATGCACGATATTTTTTTCTCACTTCTACGTAATTGTCAATGCTCTATACTTTTATAAAATACTAAAATTAATTGAATCATACTAATATCAAAGAGAAATCGAAATGATGAGATAAATTCAAAAAGTCTAATTTAGCCTCATAAAATTAAATAGTAAGAAACTTGGTGTAGTATAGTTTTTATAAAATAACCATACGATTGACACAATTTTTGGAGTCCAAATTGGACCGTAGCACAAAAGGAAAAAAAATGTTTTATAAGAATGTAACAAACAAACAAATAAGCAAATTTTTAAAATAATTTCAAAAGTCAAGATGGCCGAGTTGGTCTAAGGCGCCAGTTTCAGGTACTGGTCCGAAAGGGCATGGGTTCGAATCCCATTCTTGACATGTATTTTTTTTCCATTAAATATCAACTTTTCCTTTTAACTTGTAATCCATTTATTTTTGGGAGTTGACAATCTTTATATCTTTTGACTTAAAGCAGAACACATACTATAGGAACCAATTTTGTTCTGTCTTTAGTATCATTTGATTTGAAGCACAACACATACTATGCCACTTCATTTTGTTGTGTCTTTGTTTCAGTGTTTTTTGGGGGACATGACCATCTTTATATCTTTTGATTTAAAGCAGTAGACATTCAATGCGAACCAATTTTGTGATATGCAGTAGCGAATTTATGTGGGTAAAAAAGGTCACGGTGAAGTCGTGGTCTTTACGTAATACTAGATATTTTATGTACATTTTTTTAAAAAACTGGTATAATATTAACTGCTCAAGCACATGTTATAAGAAGGCTAAGTGATGCACTTGATTGAATGTTGAGTTATTTACCTAGAGCTAGAAGACTTGAGATCAATTCTCAATACATGTTTTCATATTTTTTTTTTAGTGATGCACCCGTATTCTACAAATCCTAGATTCGCGTCAGGTCATACGTCATCTGTGATTCCATTTCACATTATAATAAGCTTATATATATATATAGTAAAAGAAGGCATACAAAGTCATTCTACTAATATATTGTAGCACAAAACCAACCTAGAGATTACGCAGCTTGTAGTTAGTGGAAATCTCTATTCAATATTCAAATAAAAAAAGAGAAAGGAAAGAAGAAGAAATGGAAGGCGAAAACAATAAAGTTACACTACATGGAATGTGGATAAGCACTTATGCGAAGAAAGTGGAATTGGCTCTCAAAATCAAAGGCATAACATTTGATTATGTGGAAGAAGATTTGAGCAACAAAAGTTCTTTGCTTCTCCAATATAATCCCATATATAAGAAGGTTCCAGTACTGCTGCATCGTGGTAAGCCTGTTTCCGAATCACTTGTAATTCTTGAATACATCGATGAAACGTGGAAGAACGAGCCGCGATTCTTACCAGAAGATCCCTATGAAAGAGCAAGAGTTCGATTCTGGGCTACTTACTGCCTTCAGGTCATGATATCTTTATGCTTCTTTCACTTGCGTTATCACATACAGTATTACGTATATCGGTATCTGCTATATATGTTGGTACGACGAAAGTCATTTTTCAAAAGAAAAAATTTCAAAGGGAAGTCATTTACCCTAAATCTAGCCTATTTAAAGGATAACATGTTCCCTGAAACAAACATCTTGAATATTCCATAAACTGATGGGTATTCGTAGAAAGATCGAGATCTCCAATATCCCACACAAAATCATGGGATATTCATAAAGAGATCATCCTATGTTCGAGAATAAGCCACTAACGGCCCTCGAAATCAAGTCGAGAATAAGTCACTAACGGCCCTCAAATTAGGAAGAAAATCAAGAGAGAAGAATCAAGGGAGAAACAGATTTGTAACCACAATCGTTTATCAATAAAAAATTCTTGTTTCTTCATATTTTTGTTTGTGATTAAAATTTATTTTCCATGAATTTAAATTATGTTGAAAACAAATTCTGGCACGCCCAATGGGACCAAATCTACCCTTCATCTCTTCTCTCATAAATAAGATCTTCAAATCTGTAGCCACCGCATAAAGATGGAAGCTCTATTGATACTTCAAGACTCGTCATCAAATCTACACTTCGACAAGCCTTAAAGTAGGGGCATTTGTAGACATCTAAAATGCCTTAAAGCAGGGACATTTGTAGACATCTAAAATTTGTGGATTCTGATAGAGTTCTAGAAGGCTACTTTACCCTAAATCTCGCCTATTTAAAGGATAATATGTTCCCTGAAATAAACATCTTGAATATCCCATAAGCTGATTGGTATTCGTAGAAAGATCGGGATCTCCAATATCCCACACAAAATCATGGGATATTCATAAAGAGATCATCCTATGGTCGAGAATAAGCCACTAACGGCCCTCGAAATCAAGTCGAGAATAAGTCACTAACGGCCCTCAAATTAGGAAGAAAATCAAGAGAGAAGAATCAAGGGAGAAACAGATTTGTAACCACAATCGTTTATCAATAAAAAAATCTTATTTCTTCATATTTTTGTTTGTGGTTAAAATTTATTTTCCATGAATTTAAATTATGTTGAAAACAAATTCTGGCACGCCCAGTGGGACCAAATCTACCCTTCATCTCTTCTCTCATAAATAAGATCTTCAAATCTGTAGCCACCGCATAAAGATGGAAGCTCTATTGATACTTCAAGACTCGTCATCAAATCTACACTTCGACAAGCCTTAAAGTAGGGGCATTTGTAGACATCTAAAATGCCTTAAAGCAGGGACATTTGTAGACATCTAAAATTTGTGGATTCTGATAGAGTTCTAGAAGGCTACTTTACCTTAAATCTCGCCTATTTAAAGGATAATATGTTCCCTGAAATAAACATCTTGAATATCCCATAAGCTGATTGATATTCGTAGAAAGGTCGGGATCTCCAATATCCCACACAAAATCATGGGATATTCATAAAGAGATCATCCTATGGTCGAGAATAAGCCACTAACGGCCCTCGAAATCAAGTCGAGAATAAGTCACTAACGGCCCTCGAATTACGGAGAAAATCATGAGAGAATCAAGAGAGAAGAATCAAGGGAGAAACAGATTTGTAACCACAATCGTTTATCAATAAAAAAATCTTATTTCTTCATATTTTTATTTGTGGTTAAAATTTATTTTCCATGAATTTAAATTATGCTGAAAACAGGTTTATTGTCAATATCTAATACACAAAGTTTCATCAAAAGTCTCTATGTGATTTAATTAGCTCGTATTATAATTAACCTTTAATACTCACGTGTCTCATCAACCAATGACTAGAACAACTTTTAAGGGATCTTTTCCACGGAAAATGACTTCCCTCGTACCAACAGGCGTAGAGGCAGAAGTCTAGCGGCGCATTCGGTCGAACTCAATAATTTTTGCTCAAATGATGTATTTGTGTTAAGAAATTGCATTAACTGTGTACACATTAAAATTTAGAACCCAGTCATTCTTCTATAATACAGAACTCATAAAGTTGAAATCCTGATTCCACCTTAGCATACCAAACCCATCATACTGACTTTCGTCATAACAAAAACACGCTCCGTCATGTTACAAATATTAGCCCACTTCAACTAGGTTGTTTTTAAAGATTAAATGATTTGCAGATGTCAGACACCATGAAGAAAGCATTCATTTCAGACAAAGATGTTGAAGAAGGAGCATTTGATGAATTCTTTGAGAAACTAAAAGTGATGGAAGAAGGAATGAAGGATTTCTTCCCTGGGGGAAGATCTATAATCTGTGCTGACAATTTAAGGCTTTTAGATATAATAATTGTGTGTTCACTTGGTACATATAAGGCAGCAGAAGAAGTACTTGGAATGAAAATCTTGGACCCTGAAAAGTATCCATTTGTATACTCATGGGTGAACACTCTGCTTGAACTGCCTCTTGTGAAAGAAACTCTGCCTCAACATGACAAGGTCGTTTCAAGACTTGAGTTCATTAAGCAAAATGGCTTCACGTTTCAATCCAATATTTCATGAAATTGTAACGGAATAAGTAACGCGAAAAGCTGTTGCCATGCGGCAAAGAGGTTACGAGTTCAAAATGTGGAAATAGCGTCATGTAGAAATGCATGAAATGTTACGTATAATAGATCCTGGTGATCACGTTCTCCCTGAATCCGTGCATAGCAAAAGCTTTAGTGCACCGACTAGGCTTTTTTTTTTTTTAGTTTTAATGGAAGATGTACTTGCAGTTTGTCTATATGATGAATAATTAAGTTTGCTTCTTAATGTAATTATTGAAGGGGAGTCTTGGAATAACTGGTAAAGTTACTGTCATGTGACCAGGAGGTCACGGATTTAAGCCTTGGAGACAGCCTCTGGCAGAAATGCAAGGTAAGGCTGCGTACGATACACCATTGTAGTGGGGCCCTTCCCCGGACACCGCACATAACGATAGCTTTAGTGTACCGAATTGCCCTTCTTAATGTAATTATTAACTCAATATTGCTTCAACTTCTAAGTGAATTTTGAAACCTTGACACTCCAGTCATACATGTTGGGAAGCAACGCAATTCCACACCGGAGAAATAGAGGAAGCATGTTCAATATTTAAAGTCTCATCAACTCCATTAGTATGAGACCTTTTGGGAGGTGCCAAAAAACAAATCCGTCCCAAAGCGGACAATATCATACAAGTGCGGAGTTTGGGTGAAGTTACACGTTGTCCCAACAATACAAACCTCCCACTCAACACGTTCGTGTTCATCTCTTGTTTTATTTTTTGCCGTTTAGTATTAATGTTGAGTTCCACGTAGGGTGGTGCTTGGACAATTCATCTCCTTATATCTCAGGCATTCTTTAGCTCATTAATTATGTTCCGGGGTTGAATTTAATGTCATATTCATCTTTTTATATACACACTCTTATCCAAAAAATAGATGGACTCCGTTGTCCTATCTATTTATCTAAGTTTGTTATGTATACTGATAATATAATGAATATTATATGCTACAGAAAATTAATTTATTTTAACTTACCAATCAATCTATAAATCAGGTTTGAGTGTAATATTTCAGCTTAATCATAGTAGCTTTCGTGTAGCATGTTTTAGGATGCTGTACTCAGGCCGCTCGGATTAGAATGAAAAAAATGTTTGGATATCTAATTTTCGAATGGATGAAATTATAATTCAAGTCTAATCGAAATAAGCTTGAATTGAATTAGTGGATTCTTAAGTCCGACTTTGAAATAATCTATTTGATTATTTTGCGTTCTTAATTTTAATTTTTAAACCTTTAAGGCCGATCATAACACTTAACAACCTCAATTCACCTAATAGGTTGCTCCTTAAAATGTGTAACTTTCTACGGTTAATAAACAATGAGGTCACTTTGCGGCTCATGTCTTGTAATTCCATATTGGACTTAATAATATAATGGGTGGGGTATATCTTTAGAATTTGGATTTGGATGCATTAGTACTGGGCACATATAATGTGTAAGACCAAATACAAGATATGACAAAAGTAACAAATTCGATATCCAACATGAAATCCATAAATTTTAAAAATAAGATTCATAATCCAAAAATTCAAACCAAATAAGTAGCCAAAAAAAATCTGATTATTATTATGGTCTAGATTTCAGGTTGGTCCAAACTATGTCCACCTTCTAAGCATGTCACGCCCACATTGTCATGTCTACCACATGCAATATATCTGTCCTTAACATGACAAGTTGATTAAGTGCTTGATTAAGGTCACCAACTCGCGTCAGCAAGAGATTAAATATTTGACTATTGCCATAGTGATTGAGCATTCAACATGAAGTATTTATAGTGCCCACTAATTAGAATCTCCCCACATCCCTCCAGGGAACCTGACAAGCCTTTTTCATCAACAGTTTGATATGTCAGTTACACTATTGAAGAAAAAACTGATCAAGTACATAAATCATTGCATGTGTGAGAGTGACAACTGACAAATTGGGGCGGAGTAAGAGTGCAGGAAGCGAGTAATTTGATGTTCAAGCTCTGTCAGTGGCGGATCCAGGATTTAATGATCCTGAAACTTTAAGATCTAACCTAAATGCCAGTGCATCCAACCAACTTTTTGTTTCAATGTGTGTTTTTATATCTTTTGTATCTATTTTCATATACTTTTTATGTAATTATACTGCGTTAAGTTTAATGGGTGCTGGAGGACCGCAAAAATCAACATAGGTCCGCCCTTGAGCCCTTTATAAATTTGTTTTTATTTTATATCCTTTTCACAAATCTTCATCTTATACATAAAATATCTGAAAAAATTATTTTCTTCTGTTCTGTTCTATTTATAAGTGATTAGAGGAGATCATTTTCACGCTTAAACATATTTGAGAGCATATATGCGCCCTGTCAACACTACTTGCGGAGAGGCACAAATGAAAGTAATCAGTGATGATACTGAAAAATTGAAGTGGGTGGAAGGGCATGTGCAATATCCTTTCCAAATGGGGCAATGTCTTTTCCCAAATGGGAAGTCATTGGTTGATGGAAACAATCTTGGGTCTAGTATCTTTATCCCTCTGTTTTGGGCTAAATCACCATAAAATATTTTTAATATGGTATGATATTGAGTATTTTCTACAATGGTCTGACACTATTAAAAAATTCTGACACTTTATATGTAGATTTACAGTTAATTTCGCTCTTAATATGAAACTTTGTTCACACACCTAACGGTCCAAAAATTTACAGACTAAAAAATAAATAAATAGATACAGCTTAAATGGATGTAAGACTTGACGTAATATAATATGCTATTCCGTCCTAACAATTTTGTGTTGGACCTGTTGGTACAACAAACAAGTAGTACTGTTTTAGTCGAATACCTCTCATTAATCTGCAATAAAGAATTAAACGAATTAATTATTCGTAGTGTCTGGACAATAATGGCCCGAGAGGAACTAAAATAACTTATCTTGAGCACTTTTAAATGGATATCGCTGTGTGTGGTCAACCATTCTGATCTAACGACTTATCTTACATAGTACTCCCTCCGTTTTATAATAAATGAATTGTTAAATTTTGGTGTCACACTCCCTTTTTTACGTACTCCAAAATATTATGTTTTAGCGCGAAAGGATTTTATTATTTAAGTGACAAGAAATAAAAATTTATTTCGGAAAAAGATTATTTACATTTTTTATTCAGAGTCGCCACTTGGCATTATCCGGTGTGCCAAGTCACCTTTGGAAAATCCTCTTCGAAAACCATTTGACTCTTAAACTGGTTTGCGAACAGAGATTCCGGCTAAGGAATTCTGTTGACCGATGGAAGGTGTTAGGCACCCCTCGATCCCGTGGTTCGACCACGGTCGCTTGGTGGATCGTATCGGCTAATTTTGACATAACAAATATACAAACCACATAAACACACAAAACAAGCAAACAAACAGATCACACAAAATTCAAAACAAACCAAAATAATGTTCAGTCCAAATTATACAATCCAAAATAAAAGAGGTGCTGAAATATAAAACCTATTCTATTCTAAACTGATCCTAAACTAAACTCCACCCGACGTTCCGGGCCTTGATCACGAGCCTCCTTTGCGTACATGCTACTTCGGGGCATTCCCCGGATAAATCAATACAAATCCTTCGGGGCATTCCCCGGATAAATTATACAATTGATTCAAAAAGTAATAAATTCAAACCATTCAATCAAATTTCAACCATTCAATCAACCCACAATCTCTAGATTTGCCTACCCGACCTACGTTTTGCCTATTCCGGTCGATGTATCATGTTACTACCAAAATCAAATTAACGTTCCTTTCAAGTTATACGAACAATGAAATCAAACTAACCAAAATCGCCAATTATGTCAAGTTTTCAATTCTCACCCACAAACCCATTTTTAACCACAACAATTACAACATGCTTCGATTATTAAATCACGTCTCAAAATCCGCAACCAACATCAAACACAACACAAACAACGAAGATTCAAACCAAACACACAACAAATAAATCATCCACACCCACATCATCAATAAAGAATCAAGACAAAATAAAGATCGGTAGAAGAAATGGACCTCGATGAAACCGATCCCTTGTCGATAATAAAGAAATCTGAAGACCAAAATACTCGATCGGAGGATCTCACAACGAACAACTCCAAACTCGATATTGAATTCAACCGGACAGATCGGAAAACCACGACAAAACCTTACGATGAATAATCCATAAATCCGAATAAAACTAAAAAACAACCCAAGATCTCAAATTCGAAACCCCAAACCATCGATTTCCAACTATCCTTGCATGAAGAAATAAGAAATACCAGATGAATCGAGACTGAATTTATGAAAAATCGAGAAGACCCATACACGAAATCTCGTAGGAGTCGATGGGAAACAGGTTGGATGTCGGCGGCTGGACTGCTGTTGTCGCCGATGGGGGAGGATGTTGACGTTGGCGGCGCTGGCGGCTTGGTTGGTTGTTGTTGACGTTGCTGCCGGCGGAACTGACGTTGTTGCCGGCGACGAAGGAGTGGTGTTGACGTTGCTGCCGGCGGAGCTGACGTCGGCATTGTTGCCGGCGGAGCTGGTGTTGACGTTGCTGCGGCGAAGCTGACATCGGCGTTGTTACCGTCGCCAGAGAGAGGTCGGATCGGAGAGAGAGAGAGTGTGTTTAGAGAGAGAAAAAGCTAAAAAAATTTTTGGCCTTCTATCTATGCTCAATTTTTTTTTTCTTCCCCTTTTTTGTGTGTATGTGTGGGTATATATATTGTGTTTTGGGTATTGGGGTAGGGTATGGGGTGGTGTGATTTATTTTGATTGGGTAGGTTGTTAGGATAAGATAGAATTAATTAGGATAAGATTTGTTACCTTATTATTTATTTATTTATTTATTTGTATTTTGTGCGGGTATAATAACATGGGTGAGGGTACGCGGTAGGATAAAAATAATAATGGGTAAAAACGACATCGGGGAGGGACGAAATTAGGTGTCTACATCATGCCCCCTTTGAATGTAAACACGCAGTGTTTTCAGACAAAGAAGTAGACAACGAGATAGAATTTTGTCCCGACCATTATTCAAAGAAAGAAACAGGAGAAAGAAGGACTACCGGGTCTTGAATTAGGACAGCCTACCCACCCAAGTTATGAAGGGATCAAGTGATAAGTATCTCCAAGGATTGGACGGAGATGGACTATACCGAGTTGAAGAGTCGAGTGAGGTTCCGTCGAGGTTCTGGTCCGCGGCTCTGTTATTACATCAAAATGAAAATTACAAGCTAAAACATAAATGAAATTACAAAAATCCTATCTATACAACTTCTGTTGGTTCTTGACTCGACTTTCATCACCCTATTCTTCAGGCGGGCTCCTGACTTGCAATTTCTTTCGACTTGTTGCTTGGCTTTCAATTACTTCGCTTTGTTGCATGACTTTTCATTTCTTCAACCTATTCTTCAGGCGGGCTCCAGACTTGCTATTTCATCACCCTGTTCTTCAGGCGGGCTCCTGACTTGCTATTTCATCACCCTGTTCTTCAGGCGGGCTCCTGAAACCCAACATTAAAACTAGAAAAAAATTATCCCAAACAAAAATTATAGTAAAATAGTATTTCACTTTTGAAAGCGTTGTCCCATTTTCCAGGAGGGACCTGAGCAGAAAGTAAAATCCCATTTTTCAGGAGGGGCCTGCGCATAAAGTAAAATCCTATTTTTCAGGAGGGTCCTGAACATAAAGTAAAATTCCATTTTTCAGGAGGGTCCTGAACAGAAAGTAACATCCCATTTTTCAGGAGGGTCCTGAACATAAAGTAAAATCCCATTTTTCAGGAGGGTCCTGAACAGAAAGTAAAGTCCCATTTTTCAGGAGGGCCCTGAACATAAAGTAAAGTCCCATTTTACAGGAGGGTCCTAAACATAAAGTAAAATCCCATTTTTCAGGAGGGTCCTGAACATAAAGTAAAATCTCATTTTTTAGGAGGGTCCTGAACAGAAAGTAAATTCCTATTTTTCAGGAGAGTCCTGAATTGAAAGTAAATTCCCATTTTCCAGGAGGGTCCTGAACTGAAAGTAAAATCCCATTTTTCAGGAGGGTCCTGAACTGAAAGTAAATTCCCATTTTCCAGGAGGGTCCTGAATTGAAAGTAAATTCCTATTTTCCAGGAGGGTCCTGAACATGAAGTAAAATCCCATTTTTCAGGAGGGTCCTGAACATAAAGTAAATTCCCATTTTTCAGGAGGGTCCCGAATTGAAAGTAAATTCTCATTTTCCAGGAGGGTCCTGAACTGAAAGTAAAATCTCATTTTTCAGGAGGGTCCTGAATTGAAAGTAAATTCCCATTTTCCAGGAGGGTCCTGAACATAAAGTAAAGTCCCATTTTACAGGAGGGTCCTGAACATAAAGTAAAATCCCATTTTTCAGGAGGGTCCTGAACATAAAGTAAAATCTCATTTTTTAGGAGGGTCCTGAACAGAAAGTAAATTCCCATTTTTCAGGAGGGTCCTGAATTGAAAGTAAATTCCCATTTTCCAGGAGGGTCCTGAACTGAAAGTAAAATAACATTTTTCAGGAGGGTCCTGAATTGAAAGTAAATTCCCATTTTCCAGGAGGGTCCTGAATTGAAAGTGAATTCCCATTTTCCAGGAGGGTCCTAAACATGAAGTAAAATCCCATTTTTCAGGAGGGTCCTGAACATAAAGTAAATTCCCATTTTTCAGGAGGGTCCTGAACATGAAGTAAAATCCCATTTTTCAGGAGGTTCCTGAACATAAAGTAAATTCCCATTTTTCAGGAGGGTCCTGAATTGAAAGTAAATTCCCATTTTTCAGGAGGGTCCTGAACATAAAGTAAATTCCCATTTTTCAGGAGGGTCCTGAATTGAAAGTAAATTCCCATTTTCCAGGAGGGTCCTGAACTGAAAGTAAAATCCCATTTTTCAGGAGGGTCCTGAATTGAAAGTAAATTCTCATTTTCCAGGAGGGTCCTGAATTGAAAGTAAATTCCCATTTTCCAGGAGGGTCCTGAACAGAAAGTAAAATCCCATTTTTCAGAAGGGTCCTGAACATAAAGTAAATTCCCATTCTTCAGGAGGGTCCTGAACAGAAAGTAAAATCCCATTTTTCAGGAGGGTCCTGAACATAAAGTAAAATCTCACGGATGTGCATTTCCAATGGTAGCTGAATCAAGTGAAACGAATTTGCCCCTATTTCAACAAAGAAAATTTGTCAGTTAAAAACTTAGTGGTGGCTTGCAGATCTTGGCTTCTCAGGTATCTGCCTAGCACTCGTTCCTTTCATCTTTGTTCCAAATTGCTAACACTTGCCGTGTCTTGCCGCATCATTGACCCGGATCCAGATTGAGGGAAAATGAGTTCTGACTCAAACAATGGGTTTCCATTTTACCATGCCTCTGAGGTGCACTCTTTTCCCAAATTTGAATGCTTCCACGAATCCAATATCCTGTCGGTTGATAGACTTTCTTTGCTTCGTGTTGAATTACGATCATTTTTCTTCCTGTGCTGTTCCTTGGATTTTCCTCATATAATTGGAAAGACTGGTAGTAAATTTTGAAATCCGTTCTCGTTTGTTTTGACACAGACTTGACTTAAAATGTAAAGAAATTATGGTGACTTTTGTTTTGATAAATGACATAAAAGACAAAAAGCATGAATATGTAAATGAAAGAAAGAGGGCAATGTCCCATATTCAAAAAGAAAACTTATCTGAATACGACAACCAACTCCAATGAGTATGACATGCATTTAGGATTGAGCTGCCTGATCTTCCTATCCAAAACTCCCCATTTGTTGTCGAGTTTGTGCCTTTGCCGCTGAGCCTCTTCTTCAAATCTATGGGACTCGTACATCACATTCGATTGACGACATCTTAAAAGACTTTTGCCAACAAATCTCTTTCTTTTCACTTTTCACTTTTCTCTTGAACTCGCCATCGCCTTACGGTGGTCGTGAGGGTTTTCTCCAATAAGACTCTCTCATTTTTATTTCTCTCTTCTCACCATCGCCTTATGGTGCCTGCAAAGGTTTTCACCAATAAGACTCTCTCATTTTTATTTCTCTCCACTCACCATCGCCTTATGGTGCCTGCAAGGGTTTTCACCAATAAGACTCTCTCATTTTCATTTCTCTCAACTCACCATCGCCTTATGATGCCCACGGGGGTTTTCACCAATAAGACTCTCTCATTTTTGTATTTCTCTCCTGATTTCTTATGCCGAGGGAGACAAATGGTACCTCACAATGTATCATCAATATCCATTGCATGCTTAGCCTTAACATTATCAAAAATTGATCTGAAGGACTTTCTTTGGTTGTAACTTGGCTTTTGGTTAAGGTTAGAAAAAATGGTAATGGGCTCAAACGATACTTGAAGTGGGGATGGGACTTACAACTTTTGGAATCGACTCAAACAACATGTTAACTCATGCCCCAGTTTTTGTTGTCTGGGTGAATCTTAAATCTTTATTTGGTTGGACCAAGCCCGAAATAGGGCAGCTTACGTATCTCACTCCCGAGAGAGGAGAATCAGGTCGCACGTAGTTCTATCAGCTTGTTCTTTGTTTTGATTTGATTTTTTTTTCTTTTATTTTCGAACTCTTTCTTTTATTCTTATTTTCTTGACATTTATCTTTGACTCTATTTTGATTCCAAAAGAGGGATATGAAAGAAAAATAAACGAGGCTCAAATGGGTAAACAAAGGATGACACAATGTTTGGATAGAAGAATAAAATGCCTTAATCATATCAATCTTCAAAAATGCAAGTACTAAACATGCAATAAAATCAAACAAAGGACCAAATATCATACATAGTATCTTTTGACCGCATCAGCATTGATAGCCATTTCTGCCATTTTGCCTTCAATATCTGTCAAATATAAGGCTCCATTGGGTAACACTTTCTTCACAATGAAGGGAACTTGCCAGTTAGGGGAGAACTTGCCTTTCGCTTCAACCTGGTGAGGAAGGATACGTCTTAATACCAACTGACCAACTTCAAAATTCCTGGGACGGACCTTTTTGTTATACGCACCAGCCATCCTCCTCTGATACAACTGGCCATGACACACGGATGTTAGCCTTTTTTCCTCGATCAAACTTGTAACACCCCGTATTCAAGTACATGTATTGGCGTATTCAAGTACGTGTATTGGTCTTATTTATATGAAATTAATTTTTTTATTTTATTTATACCGGAATTTACCCGTCGATGGTTCCATACGAAGGTTATTGAATAAGCTTTCCAACGATATAAAGATTTCCAAAAACGGATAAGTTTCGGATATAATCGAGCACGTTCGAAACTATAAAACGGTGGCCGGGATATGGTGAATAGTAAATGTGCAGGAAAATTTCCTGCACCCAAACTACTGAGGCCTGCCAGTTTTTTTGGGTCAACTTTGAACGATCATAATTCCCTTAATATAATGAACTGGGAGAGATACGACCTATCAAAAGAAAGATCTTTGAGTCTTCTTTCCAATTCAATTGGTTTCATCCAAATCCAACGTCTGAGTAAGGAGTTATACTCGTTTTACTTTAGCCTCTCAAAACAGATTTTTAGGGTCAACTTCAAACGATCATAACTCCTTGTACAGTACGAACTGGGTGGCCTACTTTATATGAAATGAAATCCCTTTGAATTATCTTTCCAATGATACCAATTTCACCCAAATATGATATTGGAGCAAAGAGTTATGGTCGATCTACTTTAGCTTTTCAAAACAGTCCACCATGGACAGATTCGGATTTACTTAAAATTTTAAGGGCAATATGGTCATTTTCCATCACCTCATGAACGAAAATTAGTCATTATATACATATAATTAGCCTCATATCCATTATTTATCATCCATTATTGAATAATAAGAAACCCTAGCCAAATTTCAACTCCAATTATCTTGTGATTCAACCGTAGAAAATCCAAATTGATTCCGTAGTTGTGTTCACCGTCTCGAGGGCTTCGAGAAGCACCCCTTATTTGTGCCAACAGGACTTCGAAATCAAAAGGGCCATTTTATGGTAAGGATGTAAATTATGTTGGTGTTATTTATATGGATATGTATATATATGCATGTAAGCATAAGAAGTGTGTTATTTGATTGTTGTTGAAAGATGATTGGAAATGATGTTGGATTATTCTTGTGCATGGTTGGATTATGTTGAATTGTGAAGGGATTTGGTGTGATGATGTGGTATTGAAATGATGATTATATATATATATATATATACACACACATAAACCTATTGTTCAAGTTGGTTTTTGGAATGCTATGCAAATATTGGTTGTATGGAATTATGGAAGAGAATTATGGTGTTGGGTTGCTAATACTAGATGCCAAACATTTCATTGTAGATAAGTGATTTGTAAAGGCGGGAAGTTGTGTTGAATTGGTATCCGAATCTACGACGAGGTATGTAAAGCATACTCTAACAATGTTCTTTGGCATGAAAACACCAATGTTCCATCAAGTAAGATTCCGAGGTTGTCCAAAAACATGTATTGTTCTACGTTACCAACGAAGTTGTTTCCATCCTATAAAGTGTCAAAATGTTTCATTGATATACCAAAAGGCTCCTATTTCATTGTTGTGATATTGATGATTCTGAAACACATTGTTGATGTACCAATGAGTCTTTATTACATCGTTATTGTATAGAAGGTCTATTACTTGGTTCCTATTGATGTATCATTGTTTCAAAGTATCAAAAATGTGGTGGCGACCGAAATAACAATCTCAAAGATTAATTGAACTAAGTGATGGAAGTTCACTCTTATCGGGTGGTATCCCAGGGGCATAAGCCTAGCATGGGTCGATCCCTATTTACGTATTTATGGGTGGTATCCCAGGGGCATAAGCCTAGCATGGGTCGACCCCAGTTGATATGTACTGGAGGCAGCCTAACGGTCACAGTACAGTACAGTAATGATTACAAAGATGTTAAGAACGAAGGTAAAGTGATTGAATAAATTCAATGTACAGGTTGTCACAAGTTTTAGTAAGTGTGGTCCACTCCTATTACGATTTATTTACTTGTTTCGGATTTCTATTGAACTCCTATATCATATGTGATTATCTACAGATTTACATACTCAGTACATATTTCGTACTGACGTCCCCCACGGGGACCTGCATTTCATGCTGCAGGCACAGGTACCTCAGCTCATACACCGCACAAGTAGGAGCCAGGTCATACAACTATTGTTGGTGAGCTCCAGTTTGCTTCGAAGCTTTTCGAGTCGGTTCCTTATGTTTTGTTATTGTACAGGAGTCATGTGTGGGCGGGGGTTTGTCCCGACCCTAGTTATGTCATGTATATCCTAGAGGCTTTGTAGACATAAAGAAGGGTAAAGTCATGGAAGTTTATATAGTGATGTTATATTTGTATATGTGGTGGCCCCGACGGCCAAGTATTATATATATATATTTGTGCATGTTGTGCTGATATAGGTAATTAGACCCTTCTATATGCAACGAAGTGCTGTCCAAATTTTTGGTGACATCTAAGTGAAAGTACAGGTATTTGAACGGGTTCTCCTGGGCCTTCTCGACTTCGGGTGCCAGTCCGGCCCGATGGGATTTTTGCGGCGTGACAAAAGTGGTATCAGAGCGCGGTTCGTCCTAGTGAGTCTACAAAGCCGTGTCTATGTAGAGTCTTGTTTATCGGTGTGTTGTGCACCACATCTATAAACAGGAGGCTATGGACATTTAGGAATTATTTCTTTTCTTCATGTCTTAGATCGTGCGATAGAGCTTATATTGTATATGAAGCCATAGTTGACCACTGAATCAGTTTGTTTCTCTTATTATAGTAATGATGCCGGTTACCAGAAGCAAGAATATCGGTAAGCAAGTAGATGTGGCTTCCGGAGAGGGGACTAGTAAGTCACCCACTATACCAGCTAATCAAAGTGAGGCTCCAGCTGAGCATGCATCAGAAACTTCCCCCAGTCCGGAAGAAATAAGGGGGAGGAGAACTATATCCCCAGAGCCACCTATTAATGCTGTTGATCAAGATCTTAGAAATGCAGTGCAACTTTTGACTCGTATAGTTGCTGGGCAAGCTCAAGGGCAAGCCATTCCTACTGCAGGTCCTAGTGGTATAGATAGGGCAGCTAGCCTTCGAACACAGGATTTTCTTAAGATGAATCCTCCTACTTTTACTGGATCAGATCTTAACGAGGACCCACAAGACTTTATTGATCAGATCCAAAGGGCCCTAGAGGTGATGCATGTATCGGGCAGAGAGACAGTGGAGTTAGCCGCGTATAGATTCAAAGGTGAGGCTATATATTGGTATGAAGACTGGAAACGATCAAGGGGCATTGATGCACCCCCAGCTACTTGGAAAGAGTTCAAAGAGGCATTTATTGATCATTATCTTCCATATGAGACTCGTCAGGCCCGTGCGGATCAGTTCTTAAATCTTCGACAGGGTAATACAAGTGTGAGGGAGTATAGTCTTCGATTTAATTCTTTGTTCAGATATTCTCCTAATGTTATAGATACTATGGATGACAGAGTTCATCGGTATATGGTTGGATTGGATCCGTATTTGGTTAGGGATTGTACTATTGTTGCACTGAATAAAGACATGGATATAGCTAGGATCCAAGAATTTGCACAGAAAATGGAAGATCAGAGGCAAAGAAGAAGAACACAGGAATTTTAAAGCGGATCTTCTAAGAAGGTCAGATCTACAGGGCAGTTTATGGCGCCACAGGGAGGTTTTAGACCTCAATTTTCTGCTAGACCACCTAGGCCATTATTTTCTTATTCTGCAGCTAGTGCTCCACCACTGCATCAGGGGTTCAGAGGCAGTCAATTTGGGCAAAAAAGTGAGGGTCATAGTTCGCAATTAGTGGGTTACCAAGGGCAAGGGAATATGAGCCAATCGAGACCTCCTCGAGAGCCATGCAATAAATATGGAAGGTATTATTTGGGCGCATGTCGGCTGGGGACCAATGTTTGCTTTTGGTGCGGTATGTCGGGGCATATGATGAGGGAATGCCCACGAAGGGACATAGGGGGTATGGCACGACCTACGGGGTCATTTGTTGCATCATCATCATCGATGCCTTATTCAGGAAGGGGTGCACAGCCAATGGGTCGTGTTAGAGGTGATAGAGGAGCCACGAGTTCTAGCGGGGCTCAAAATCGTACGTATGCTCTAGCGGATCGACAGAATTTAGAGGCTTCCCCAGATGTGGTTACGGGTACGTTGTCTATATTTTCATTCGATTTATATGCCTTAATTGATACCGATTCTACATTATCTTATGTTACTCCATTGGTTGCTGGAAAATTTGAAAGAATACCCGAACTGTTAGTTAAACCATTTGAAGTGTCCACACCGGTCGGGGAATCTATTATAGCTAGAAGGGTTTATCGAAACTGCATAGTAACTGTTTGTGGTCGTGATACGATGGATGATCTTGTGGAGTTAGAAATGGTAGATTTTGATGTTATAATGGGTATGGACTGGTTGGCGTCTTGTTATGCCACAATTGATTGCTGCACGAAAAAGGTATATTTCCATTTTCCAAATGAATCAGTCCTTCAATGGAAAGGTGAAATTAACGCGCCAAGAGGTAGATTTATTTCTTATTTTAAGGCAAGAAGAATGATTTCCAAGGGATATATATATCATTTAGTTAGAGTAAGGGATACAGAAGCGGAGCCACCAACTCTTCATGTTGTTCTGGTGGTAAATGAATTTTCTGATGTATTTCCTGAAGATCTTCCAGGTTTGCCTCCTGAACGAGAAGTAGAGTTTGGTATTGATGTAATACCAGGCACCCAACCAATCTCCATTCCTCCGTATAGAATGGCCCCAGCAGAATTACGAGAATTGAAAGAGCAATTGAAAGATTTACTAGAAAAGGGGTTCATTAGGCCTAGTATTTCCCCTTGGGGAGCACCAGTGTTATTTGTACGCAAAAAGGATGGCTCGCTGAGGATGTGTATTGATTATCGACAATTGAATAAGGTGACTATTAAGAATAAATATCCTCTCCCAAGAATTGATGATTTATTTGATCAGTTACAGGGCGCCAAGTGCTTTTCTAAGATTGATTTGAGGTCAGGTTACCACCAAGTGAGGGTCAAAGAAAAAGATATACCCAAAACAGCTTTCCGAACAAGGTATGGTCATTATGAGTTTCTAGTTATGTCATTTGGGCTAACAAATGCACCCGCAGCTTTTATGGATTTGATGAATAGGGCTTTGAAGCCATTCCTGGATGTATTTGTGATAGTTTTTATAGATGATATTCTAGTTTATTCTAGATCAGAAGAGGAACATGCCAATCACTTACGACAGGCATTGCAGACTCTTCGTGATTGTAAGCTTTATTCAAAGTTCTCTAAATGTGAGTTTTGGTTAAAGTCGGTGGCATTTTTGGGTCATATTGTATCTAGTGAAGGGATAAAGGTTGATGCTCAAAAGATAGAAGCTGTGAAAAACTGGCCAAGGCCCACAACGCCTACGGAGATTTGTAGTTTTCTCGGGTTAGCCGGTTATTATAGAAGGTTTGTTAAAGGCTTTTCTTCTATTTCAGCACCCTTAACCAAGCTAACCCATAAAGCATCCAAATTCCAATGGAATAATGCCTGTGAGAAGAGTTTTCAAGATTTAAAGAACAAGTTGATTTCTACACCCATGTTGGTACTTCCTGAAGGCACCGAAGGGTATACAATGTATTGTGATGCTTCCAGAATTGGTTTAGGATGTGTATTGATGCAGCATGGTAAGGTAATAGCATATGCTTCTAGACAATTGCGGCCACATGAGAAAAATTATCCTACACACAATCTTGAGCTGGCAGCAGTTATTTTTGCTTTAAAGATATGACACCACTACTTATATGGGGTTCATGTTGATATATATACTGACCATAAGAGCTTGCAATATATTTTTAATCAGAAGGATCTAAATTTAAGGCAGCGGAGATGGCTTGTACTATTAAAGGACTACGATGTTGATATGTTGTACCATCCAGGGAAAGCAAATGTGGTAGCTGATACGTTAAGTCGTAAGGCTATGATGGCGCCTATAGAAAGGCAAGGGATGGTTAAGGATCTTCACCAGTTAGCTAGTTTGGGAGTTCGCCTTCTTGAAACTCCAAATAAAGAGCTTATCGTACATAATGCTGCGGAATCTTCATTAGTAGCTGAAGTGAAAGAGAAGCAATATGCAGACCCTATTTTATTACAGCTTAAGGAGAACGTTCAGAGTGGTGCGACCAAGGCATTTGAGCTTACGCGAGAAGGAGTAGTTCAGTGCCAAAACCGATTGTGTGTGCCGGATATAGACGGGCTAAGAAAGAAGATTATGACAGAGGCACATTTTTCAAGGTATTCCATTCATCCAAGATCAACCAAAGTGTATCAAGATTTGAAAGATATGTATTGGTGGAATGACATGAAGAAGAGCATTGCAGAATTTGTAGCTGAATGTCCAAATTGTCAAAGAGTTAAAGTTGAGCACCAAAAACCCGAAGGCTATATGCAATGCATAGATCTTCCAATTTGGAAGTGGGACATGATCAACATGGATTTTGTTACAGGTTTGCCTCGTACAGCTCGGAAATTTGATTCTATATGGGTGATTGTGGATAGGCTTACTAAATCCGCATATTTCTTACCCGTTAAGACCACTTACACAGTTGAAGAATATTCGAAGCTGTATGTTAAGGAAATAGTCCGATTACATGGAGTGCCAACTTCTATTATATCGGATCGGGGAACTCAATTTACCGCAAACTTTTGGAAGTCTTTTCAGAGGTGTTTGGGAACACAAGTGAATCTGAGTACAGCTTTTCACCCTCAGACGGATGGACAAGCAGAGCGCACCATTCAAACACTTGAATATATGCTACGAGCATGTGTTATAGATTGTCAAGGTAGCTGGGATGATCATTTACCTCTTATTGAGTTTGCCTACAATAATAGCTATCATTCAAGTATCAAAATGGCACCATATGAAGCTTTATATGGGAGGAAGTGTAGATCACCAATAGGATGGTTCGAAACGGGTGAAACTCTTATGTTCGGATCGGATCTTGTGTATCAAGCCATAGAAAAAGTCAAGGTGATTCAGCAACGGTTGAAAACTGCCCAAAGTCGACACAAGTCATATGCGGATAGTAGAAGAAGAGGGCTAAAATTTTCGTTAGGCGATTGGGTATTTTTGAAGGTATCGCCAATGAAAGGGGTGATGAGATTTAGCAAGAAAGGAAAGTTGAGTCCACGATATATAGGCCCGTATAAGATTATTCGAAGATGTGGGCAAGTTGCTTATGAATTAGAGCTACCCCAGGAACTCTCATCAGTGCATCCAGTATTTCATGTATCGATGCTTCGAAAGTGCATCGGAGATCCATCCTTTATTACTTCTACTGAAGATGTGCAAGTAACAGAAGATCTTACCTATGAGGAGATGCCTATTTCTATATTAGATCGTCAAGTTAAGAAGATGAGAAATAAAGAAGTAGCATCGGTGAAAGTACTTTGGAGAAATCAACAAAGGGAAGAGATTACATGGGAAGCGAGGAAGCAATGAAATCTAAGTACCCTCATTTGTTCAAAGATGAAGAGGAAGTTCAAGAAACGGAGTTAGAACATTAACAAGTAAGTTTTTGTTTATATATGCATAGTATTTATGTGATGATGTGAATGTTAATGGTGGACTTGAACTTGTTTTGGTTGAATAACTACGCTAACATTCGAGGACGAATGTCCTAAAGGGGGGAAGGATGTAACACCCCGTATTCAAGTACATGTATTGGCGTATTCAAGTACGTGTATTGGTCTTATTTATATGAAATTAATTTTTTTATTTTATTTATACCGGAATTTGCCCGTCGATGGTTTCATACGAAGGTTATTGAATAAGATTTCCAACGATATAAGGATTTCCAAAAACTGATAAGTTTCGAATATAATCGAGCACGTTCGAAACTATAAAACGGTGGCCGGGATATGGTGAATAGTAAATGTGCAGGAAAATTTCCTGCACACAAACTACTGAGGCCTGCCAGTTTTTTTGGGTCAACTTTGAACGATCATAACTCTCTTAATATAATGAACTGGGAGATCTACGACCTATCAAAAGAAAGATCTTTGAGTCTTATTTCCAATTCAATTGGTTTCATCCAAATCCAACGTCTGAGTAAGGAGTTATACTCGTTTTACTTTAGCCTCTCAAAATAGATTTTTAGGGTCAACTTCAAACGATCATAACTCCTTGTACAGTACGAACTGGGTGGACTACTTTATATGAAATGAAATACCTTTGAATTATCTTTCCAACGATACCAATTTTACCCAAATCCGATATCGGAGAAAAGAGTTATGGTCGATCTACTTTAGCTTGTCAAAACAGTCCACCATGGACAGATTCGGATTTACTTAAAATTTTAAGGGCAATATGGTCATTTTCCATCACCTCATGAACGAAAATTGGTCATTATATACATATACTTAGCCTCATATCCATTATTTATCATCCATTATTGAAGAATAAGAAACCCTAGCCAAATTTCAACTCCAATTATCTTGTGATTCAACCGTAGAAAATCCAAATTGATTCCGTAGTTGTGTTCACCGTCTCGAGGGCTTCGAGAAGCACCCCTTATTTGTGCCAACAGGACTTCGAAATCAAAAGGGCCATTTTATGGTAAGGATGTAAATTATGTTGGTGTTATTTATATGGATATGTATATATATGCATGTAAGCATAAGAAGTGTGTTATTTGATTGTTGTTGAAAGATGATTGGAAATGATGTTGGATTATTCTTGTGCTTGGTTGGATTATGTTGAATTGTGAAGGAATTTGGTGTGATGATGTGTTATTGAAATGATGATTATATATATATATATATATACACACACATAAACCTATTGTTCAAGTTGGTTTTTGGAATGCTATGCAAATATTGGTTGTATGGAATTATGAAAGAGAATTGTGGTGTTGGGTTGCTAATAATAGATGCCAAACATTTCATTGTAGATAAGTGATTTGTAAAGGCGGAAAGTTGTGTTGAATTGGTATCCGAATCTACGACGAGGTATGTAAAGCATACTCTAACAATGTTCTTTGGCATGAAAACACCAATGTTCCATCAAGTAAGATTCCGAGGTTGTCCAAAAACATGTATTGTTCTACGTCACCAACGAAGTTGTTTCCATCCTATAAAGTGTCAAAATGTTTCATTGATATACCAAAAGGCTCCTATTTCATTGTTGTGATATTGATGATTCTGAAACACATTGTTGATGTACCAATGAGTCTTTATTACATCGTTATTGTATAGAAGGTCTATTACTTGGTTCCTATTGATGTATCATTGTTTCAAAGTATCAAAAATGTGGTGGCGACCGAAATAATAATCTCAAAGATTAATTGAACTAAGTGATGGAAGTTTTCTCTTATCGGGTGGTATCCCAGGGGCATAAGCCTAGCATGGGTCGACCCCAGTTGATATGTACTGGAGGCAGCCTAATGGTCACAGTACAGTACAGTAATGATTACAAAGATGTTAAGAACGAAGGTAAAGTGATTGAATAAATTCAATGTACAGGTTGTCACAAGTTCTAGTAAGTGTGGTCCACTCCTATTACGATTTATTCACTTGTTTCAGATTTCTATTGAGCTCCTATATCATATGTGATTATCTACAGCTTTACATACTCAGTACATATTTCGTACTGACGTCCCCCACGGGGACCTGCATTTCATGCTGCAGGCACAGGTACCTCAGCTCATACACCGCACAAGTAGGAGCCAGGTCATACAACTATTGTTGGTGAGCTCCAGTTTGCTTCGGAGCTTTCCGAGTCGGTTCCTTATGTTTTGTTATTGTACAAGAGTCATGTATGGGCGGGGGTTTGTCCCGACCCTAGTTATGTCATGTATATCCTAGAGGCTTTGTAGACATAAGGAAGGGTAAAGTCATGGAAGTTTATATAGTGATGTTATATTTGTATATGTGGTGGCCCCGACGGCCAAGTATTATATATATATATATTTGTGTGTGTTGTACTGATACAGGTAATTAGACCCTTCTATATGCAACGAAGTGCTGTCCAAATTTTTGGTGACATATAAGTGAAAGTACAGGTATTTGAACGGGTTCTCCCGGGCCTTCTCGGCTTCGGGTGCCAGTCCGGCCCGATGGGATTTTTGGGGCGTGACAAAACTCAAATGTTCCAGTTGGGTTTTTACCCATTCGTCATCATCAATCTCTGCTTCTACAATGACTCGAAGAGAGGGAATTTCAACTTCTACAGGGATGACTGCTTTTGTCCCATACACTAATAAATATGGAGTTGCCCCTGTTGAAGTGCGAACAGTGGTGCGATAACCTAGCAATGCAAACGGCAACTTTTCATGCCACTGTCTAAAACCTTGTACCATTTTTCGCAGTATCTTTTTTATATTTTTATTGGCGGCTTCTACAGCACCATTGGCCTTTGGGCGATATGGAGTAGAATTTTGATATGCGATCTTAAACTGTTGACACACTTTTTGCATCAAATGACTATTGAGATTGGCCACATTGTCTGTAATGATCATCTTAGGAATTCCAAATCTACAAATGATATTGGCATGAACAAAATCTACCACAGCCTTCTTTGTCACTGACTTGAAAGTTACTGCTTCCACCCACTTTGTGAAGTAGTCAATGGTTACCAAAATGAATCTGTGTCCATTTGATGCCTTCGGCTCAATCGGTCCAATCACATCCATTTCCCAAGCCCCGAACGACCATGGAGCATCCATTGCATGCAACTCAACAGGAGGAGAACGTATCAGATCGCCGTGCACCTGACATTAATAACACTTTCAAACAAATTGAATAGAATCCCTCTCCATAGTAAGCCAGTAATAACCTGCTCGAAGAATCTTCTTTGACAAGACATGACCGTTTATATGCGACCCGCATACTCCAGAGTGTATTTCAACCATGATTGCCGAGGCTTCTTTTGCATCTACACACCTTAAAAGTCCCAGATCTGGGGTCCTCTTATACAAGATTCCCCTACTTAAGAAAAATCCACTAGCCAAACACCTAATAGTCCTCTTTTGATTGTTGGTGGCATATGTTGGGTATTCTCCTGACTGAATGTACCGCTTGATTTCCAAAAACCAAGGTTCTCCATCGAGCTCTTCTTCAACCGCATTACAGTAAGCATGCTGATCACGACTCTGTATATGCACTGGATCGATATAGGCTTTATCAGGATGTTGGAGCATTGAAGACAGAGTGGCTAAAGCATCAGCAATTTCATTATGAATCCTTGGAATATGCCTAAATTTTACTAACACAATTCGTCTCCCAATCGCCTTGAATTTGATGGACGAGCAAATCTGAATCTCCCAAAACCAATAATTCTTGGACTCCCATATCAACAGCTAACCTCAAACCAAGGATGCAGGATTCATACTCTGCCATATTGTTAGTACAGTAGAATCAAAGTTGTGCTGTTACCGGGAAATATTGTCCCGATTCAGAGATAAGAACCGCACCTATTCTGACTCCTTTCATATTGACAGCTCCATCGAAGAATAACCTCCAACCTGGATCAGCATCTATAATGACTTCATCGACACACGACACTTCTTCGTCAGGAAAATATGTCTTTAATGGCTCGTACTCTTCATCGATGGGATTCTCAGCAAGATGATCTGCCAAGGCTTGGGATTTCATGGTTGTTCGAGTCACATATACGATGTCGAACTCGGTAAGCAATATTTTCCACTTTTCCAATCGATCTGTCGGCATAGGCTTCTGAAAGATATATACTTCAAAGGATCCATGCGGGAGATGAGATAAGTAGTATAGGATGAGAGATAGTGCTTCAAATTCTGTGCTATCCAAGTTAGGGCACAACAAGTCCTTTCAAGAAGAGTATACCTAGCCTCATATGCGGTGAACTTCTTGCTAAGATAATAAATAACCTGCTCCTTTTTGCCTGTGACATCATGTTGACCCAGGACACAATCGAAAGAAAATTCCATGACTGATAAATATAAGATCAAAGGCCTACCAGGCTCCTGGGGTACTAGCACTGGCGAATTTGACAAATATCTTTTGATTCGATCGAACGCTTCCTGACATTCTTCAGTCCATTTTACCGCAGCACTCTTTTTCAACAACTTGAATATGGGCTCGCAAGTGGTTGTGAGTTGAGCAATAAATCTGCTAATGTAGTTCAGCTACCAAGCAAACTCATCACCTCCGTTCTATTCTTGGGCGAGGGCAAATCCTGAATGGCTTTGATTTTTGAAAGATCCAATTCAATTCCTCGACGGCTGACTACAAACCCCAACAGCTTTCCAGATGGAACTCCAAATACACATTTGGCCGGGTTGAGTTTGAGATTATACCTGCGAAGCCTCTCAAAGAACTTTCTTAAATCATTAACATGGTCGTCCTGACTTTTTGAGTTAATAATCACATCATCCACGTAGACCTCAATCTCCTTATGTATCATGTCATAAAACATAGTGGTCATGGATCTCATGTATGTTGCTCCAGCATTCTTCAAACCGAACGGCATCACTCGATAACAATAAGTTCCCCATGGTGTGATAAAAGACGTCTTCTCCACGTCTTCATCATCCATAATGATCTGGTGATATCCGGCATAGCAATCCACAAAAGAGGCAACCTCGTGTTTAGCACAGTTGTCTAACAAAATGTGGATGTTGGGCAGTGGAAAATCATCTTTCGGACTTGCTCTGTTCAAATCGCGGTAATCAACACACACTCAAATTTTGCCATCTTTCTTTGGTACGGGAACAACATTGGATAACCACATGGGATAACGAGACACTCGAATTACTTTGGATTCAAGTTGTTTCATGATTTCCTCTTTGATTTTAATACTTACATCGGTTTTAAACTTCCTCAACTTCTGTTTGACAGGGGGAACGCGGGATCAGTTGGCAACTTGTGAGCCACTAATTTTGTGCTTAAACCGGGCATATCATCATAAGACCATGCAAAAACATCCTTATAATCAATTAATGCTTGAATCATTCCCTCTTTTAGCTGTGGCAAAGCATGTACACTGATTTTAGTTTCCCTAACATCTTCTTGATCCCCTAGATTTATTGGCTCAGTCTCATTCAAATTAGGATTCGGTTTGTCTTCAAACTGTTCCAACTCTTTGCTTATTTCTTCTAGTGCTCCTTCTTCATTATATTCCCCATCCCGCTTCATTACATCTTGATTAGTTTGGATTTTAAGATCAGGCTGAAAATTCCGCATACATGTCATGTCATTAGAATCAGCATAAAGAGAACTGTGTAAGAAAAGAAAAACAAAATATATTAGACACAAAACAAAAGGGACATTGCATTTCATTAAATAAAAAGATAGAAGGGTTTAAACACAGATGCCAACATAGCATAAACAAACTAAAAATCCGAATTACAACCCTGAAATAACTCGGATAAACAGAAAGAAAAACAAAATAAATTACCAAAACTCCCTCCTGATGGGGAGAGGAGTGACTTCCCAATTATTGAGCCGGACAGCTGGACCTATGAATTGCACGTCTGCCATACTGGTACCTTCTCCTGCTTCGACCACATCGACTTCCATACAAAGGTTCTGGAAGTCATCAACCAATTCAACCTCAAATTCCACATGCTTCGTGACACCGCTCTTAACAAATGATTCACTGAGTAGTGGCATTGGGCAAGGGAGTGACCATATTTCCTTTTTCCTTCCCTTGGATTTCTTCAGATCTTCAGCTGTAGGCTCAAATCCCAAACCAAATGTGCCCACGTTCTCACTCGGACATATGGGATGAACTATACCGTGCAGAGACGCTCTCAAACCCTTTCCTGGCTCAAATCCGTATTTCCAAAGTTCACTCACCATCATGATAGAAGCAGAAGACAATTGCAGTCCCGGTATAGCCTGTCATTCAAGGAAACGATTCACTGGCACTGTATCAAAAATTTGATAGACGAATGTCTCCTCTACATTATTTGCTTCAATAAGAGACAAGGGAGAATCTTCGTAGGCTGACAAATCTCCTTCACCATGAATAACTACTTCTTTCCTGTCATGCTCAAACTTAATCATTTGGTGCAGTGTAGATGCAACCGCCTTGGCCTTGTGGATCCACGACCTTCCCAACAACAGATTGTAAGAGGAATCTACATTCAATACTTGAAACTCTATGGTGAACTCAACAGGCCCTATGGTCAACATTAGTTCTATTTCGCCATTGGAATTTGTTTTTGCACCATCGAAAGCCCTGACACATACATTGTTGGGCCTGATCCTCTCTGCACCAATATTCAGCTTTTGCAAAGTAGAAATAGGGCAAATGTTTGCTCCTGAAGCTCCATCAATCATAACATGAGTGACATAGAAATCTTCACACTTCACTGTAATGTAAAGGCCCCGATTATGCCCTGTACCTTCAATAGGCAATTCATCGTCAGAAAAGCTGATCCGATTGACCTCAAAGATTTTTCCAACCATTTTCGCAAGTTGTTTGATTGTAATCTCCCTTGGAACATATACTTCATTTAATACCTTCAGTAAAACATCACGATGCTCCTTGGAGTGCAACAACAAAGATAAAAGGGAAATTTGAGCAGGGGTTTTCTTCAGCTGGTCTAATATTGAATACTCTGGCAATTTCATCTTTTTCAAAAATTCTTTGGCTTCTTATTCGGTGATAGGCTTTTTGATAGATGACGGTCCACTCACCGTTGGCTTGGACTTTCTTAAGCTTTCAGGCACGAAACATCTTCCTGACCTAGTCAAACCCCCTACCTCATCTACATCTTCCACTACTTTTTCCCATGATAGGTCATCACGGTCCGCCCATAATTCCAGGGAATTCTTTTCGTATCAACTATCGGAGGTTGGGTCACCGGTTTGAGGACAATAGACGTTGTCAGTGCTCCTTTCACCGTCAAGATGGGCTGACTCAGAGCTCCCACCACCGTCAACTTAGGTTTATCCTGACTTGATTCAACATACCTTCTGGCGCCTTGTACTGTGATCAGGGGCTTCTTTGTGCTTTCTTGGGCTTTATCTTCTCTCATTCCTTCCTGGCTCAATGACATTGCTTTCAAAGACTCCGCTACATTCACCGATTTCTCCTCAATGGTCTGTATCTTGACAATAGGCTTATAACCCCTCGAAGAATCTTTCCCATCATATATCAATTCTAACATATTGGCTTCAGCATGGGTTGGCAGCGGATTCTGGTTAATGTTTGGACCCTCCGGGGCCTGGACCAACATCTGATTTCTGTCAATTAAATCTTGGACAGCTCTCTTTAAATGCCAGCATTTCTCGATATCATGGCCTGGCATATCAGAACAGTACGCACACCTTAAAGAATAATCGAGATTCCTTGGTGGTGGATTTGAAAGCCTTCCTTGAATTGGGCTTAAAACCTTCAACTTTCTCAACCTATCAAACAAGCTAGCATATGACTCCCCAAGAGGTGTGAATTGATTTTTGACCGCCTTCTCCTTCATATACTCGGGCCTAGGTTGAAAACTGGGTGTGGAAGGGTTTTGGTAATTTGGTGGAGCGAATGGGCGATTTTGTGGAGTTTGCGCGCGCCACTGCGGGTAAGAAGGGGTTTGGGCATATGGCTGCGCGCTATATACTAGGTACGGGGGTGGTGGAATGGAATATAAAGGGTTTTGTGGAGGGTAGTAATGGTGGGGAGGAATATATGGAGCTTGGACGTAGACTTGGGCTTGGGATTGGGGATAGGGGCGAGGTGGTCTTTTGGGATAGGAATGGGTTTCAGCTACAACAGTCGCCACGTCCTCTTTCTTCTTTTTACCGCCAAATGCGCCAGATCCACCTTGAATCGCTTGTGTGGTGGCTTTTAATGCGGAAAAACTCACTATTCGACCGGTCTTGATTCCGTCCTCTATCATCTCCCCCATTTTAAGGACTTCAATAAAAGACTTTCCCATTGTCGGGAGTAAATGTTGAAAATAAGTCTCACCCTGTGCCTGAATGAAAACCTCTACCAACTTACTTTCTTTCATCGGAGGCTTTACCCTGGCGGCCTGTTCACGCCACCTTATCGCGTATTCCCTAAAACCTTCAGTGCTTTTCTTCTTCATGTTGACCAAAGATTTTTCATCCGGAATTAGGTCGATGTTATACTAAAAATGTTGCACAAACTCAGAAGCCAAGTCGTCCCAGCTGTTCCACTTGTCAATATCTTGATCGATAAACTTTTCTGAAGCCAGATCAGAAAGAATCTCGCCAAAGAAAGCCATGAGCAGCTCTTCCCTTCCTCCTGCAGCCCTCAACTGGTTGCAATAGCGTCTCAAGTGGGCCACGGGATCACCGTGTCCTGCATACTTCTCAAACTTAGGCATTTTAAAACCGAGGGGAAGGTTGATGTCTGGGAACATGCACAGATCTTTATAAGAAACACTCTTATAACCTCCGATTCCCTGCAAATTTCTCATGGCCTGTTCTAAACTTTTCAACTTCCGCGCTATGACTTCCCGTTCCTCTGTTGCGACAGGTTTCTCTGAATCAAATGGAAATGCAGGTGGCTGAGTGTACCCATACGGTTAATTCATTCTCAAAGTCGGCTCCGAGACATAATACTGACTATCTGGAAACTTCAATACTGGCTCACTGGCAGACCGAGGAAGCCTCATTATGGGACGCACAACATATATGGGAGTTTCATGTGGTGGCGGGGCCACGAATACCGGTGTGATCGGTGGCGCTGGCTGAGCAGCTGGTCTTGATTGGGGAGCTGCCAAGGGCACACCAGAATTGCCAGGATAATAATGTCGCGGAGTGAATCCTGGCGCGTGGTCAGGTGACTCAGTAGGAGCAGAGAATTGTGCCTGAGAGAGCGGTGGGCAATTAGAGATATTCCCAAGACCTTCAGGGAGCGGAGGAGGAGGCATTCCACTGGCCCATGCCCGGTGCAAATCTATCAATTGTTGCCTGAGCCTTACTACCTCATCATTGTGTTCTGAACTTTCTTCCCTGTGATCCTGATCCGGGTCAATGAGCGAATTTTCAATCTCCCTGCTAGCCATGACAAGCTTTGCTTTGGATCTAGTGAAGTATGGGTGACTATCCAGAGTGTTGCAAACCTACCACTGTTATCTGAAAGAACATGCTCATCAAAGATGACATCCGTTAGGATTAGGGCACACAACAAGCATGAGAGTCACATTGGTAAAATTGTCCTAAATTCATGTTCATTTCTACCAGCTTTTGAGAGTAGCGAGGTCATTTCAACATCATCCCGATTTTTATCTACACTCTTTTTTTTCGTATCCACCTCTGTTCTTTCCACTTCTCTCGTTATCTACCTTTATTTTATCATTCTTTATGGCTTTTATTCTTCTTTAACAAACGAAACAAAATGATTAGATCGAACCCAAAAGTAGGTTGCCTACGTATCATGTTGTACATGAATCAGATCTTGCGTAGTTCGGACAACTTATGCATAAACATCACACAATTGAAGGGTTTTTTCTTCACGAGAAACGAAAACAAGTAAACAAAAGAAAGACGTAACATCCTAACATTTCGATGAAAGACAGCAAAACATACAACGAATCTGGGACCACTTTAAAACTAAACAACAAATACAAAACAACATTCTAAACCCCTAACGACATGTGTGCAATAAAGACCCGAATATCAAAACAACTTGACTCTGACTTAACACAGACACCAACCTACAACGACAGAAACATAAAAGACTCAAAACTACATAAATATAAGACATGCTCTTTCAAACTGGTGCCCTGCGTGACGTCCCCGGCTGAGATGAACCCATCTGTGAAGTCCCCACTTTTCCCCTCAGACTTTGCAACATATCCTACAACGATGTTTTGATACCCGGGAACAAATTTCTCGCCCGTATCCCCGCCTCTTGGAGAGTACACCCGCTAAGGTTTCTCTGACACCCATCCACAGTTGTGATCAAACGTGACAACTGAACTCTCAAAAACTCCAACTTGGCCCCCGGATCTTCCTGCTCATCATCCTCTACCATGATTGCTTCCCGTATTCGCCCTCTAAGTTGGGATGGTAAGGGTCTACTAATGCCACGGGGCAGAGATTGTAGCCAGATTTCATAGTTTTGGGTGCATCCTGGATTTTCCTCGAGAGTATCGACACCTAGCTTTATCGCGTTATTCCAGAATTGCTCATATTTTCTTTTCCCCACGGCTTGGTCTTCAAAGTACTCTACATCCTTTAGAAGGTCCATTATTGGGGGGACGTCTTGCATCCTACCCAACTGACGCATCACCCTTCTTGGACTGTAAGGCCTAGTGCAGTTAAGTCCTATCAAAACTAGAAAGAGTTGCATTTGAGATCCAATCAAGATTTTCTTAGGACGAAACCACATATAGCACCAAAGAATGTTGTTCGGAGTTCTTGATTTGAGAAATTCGATCCAAGAATTGACTCCAATAGGAAAAGAAAATTTGTCAAAACGCATTCTTTCTTGCATGGCTTGCACTCGATCATTCAGACAACGGTCGATCACATCTGCTATAATCAAAGAAGGCATATGCAAGTGCTCCATCATCCACAACTGCAATATTAGATTACTCCCCTCAAAAAATCGTACCCCTCCTTTCACTTCAGTTAAAGTCTTATATATTTCTGTTAAAATCATTGGTACAATGGTGACCTCATCTTTTTTCTTGAATAAAGCTATCACCACTGATTATAGACGAGTATTGATACACCTCTCATCTAACGGGAACACTAAGATACCCAACAAAGCCAGACAGAAAACCTCAAGACGACGTTGTTCCCAGATTTTTTTGGTAGTACAGAATTCATCCCAAAAACAGTCGAAACCCTCTAAAGACCCAAATCTAGCAAACAAATAGTCCAAGGAAATCCAAGATTGTTTGAGACATCCCAGATGCTTGTTATCTTTTAATCCACAGAGTCGAAGGAATTTCTTACGAGTATGATTGCGGGCTAAAATCATCTGTTGACCCATGTAAGTCAACCGAAACAAACAAGATACTTCTGCCAGGGTAGGAGTCAATTCACAACTTCCAAACCTAAACACCAAATTATTTGGATCCCAGAAAGTCAACACAGCTTCCATTAGATCCGAACGAGGCGTGAGATCCATGAGTGTTACAACATTGCCTAACACTTTCCTCACTTCGTGCTTTTCAGAGTAATTGAACGTGGCCCACCACTTGATCAACTTTTTGGGTACCTTGACAACCATAAGGACTCTAGACTTTGTAGACAGATCCATCCTGTAGTAGCAGATAAGAAATTATCTCAAAAATTTGATAAGAGCAAAAGGTTCACAACCAATGGGAATTTGATGCAGACATACGTCGATGGGACAAACCGCTTCATGACTCCCAATCGCCGAACAATAACGCTGAATTAAATCAGCCTACTTGGCTAACAACTTTAGGTTATGGGGTAAAAGACCTAGCCTAATACTAAGACGAAGGCTAAAATAAAGGTTACCGGACCCACCGAGGGTTGCCTACGTATCCCGCCCCGAGGGACGGGAATCAGGTATGCGTAGTTCGTCCAGATTGGACAATTAACGATTAACTAATAAATTGACCCTAACTTAAGAGACACAACCAAAAACAAACGAATAAAAACTTTTTGGATTTTCAATTAGACACTTTAACTAAGACTGACACCATCAATTATGGATTTTTTTTTTGGTATTTTTGCTTTTGACAAATAAGTAGAAAAGGCAAACAAAAATCTTTTTTTTTTTTGAATTTACGGTACTTTGAGAAGAAAAATGCAAAAATGTAAAAAAAAATCTTTTTGAGTTTTTGGATCGTGAAGAGCAAAAGCCATAAAGAATTCTAAAATAAACTACGACATTCCTTTTGATTCATTCTTTTCAGTCCGTCAAATGACCACGTTATCCTCAAATATGCAACAGTTAGCACGTAGGGATGCTTTAAAGGTGAGTCTGCTACAAAGGACCGTGTAGGCCCCGCTAGGTCTCAATATGATGCACATAAGAATGACCTAAAGGCTGACCTACGTTGTGGTTTACTAACAAGGCCGTTCGGGGGAGCATATGGTCGATAGTGGCTGCTTTGCTTTCCACCTACTCCATACATCCAACGGCTCCCCCCTAAAATAAAGGTGACTCAACTAGAGTTCGTGCGCACGACGTGCGCTCCGAGACTTGTTGCAGAAAGAATGACTCGGGTTATGCACATGATGTCAGATATAAAAGCAATAACACATAGGATAAATACTGTAAACAAAGAGCACGAAAATACACAAAAGTGAAAACACAAACAAAAATTACGAACAAAAATTACAAACAACGCTTATACACTCGTAATGCCAAACAAAGCCGATACGACTCCAAAAAAAGCTCGGATTCTGAAAATTCCCCAGCAGAGTCGCCAGAGCTCTCACACCCCCTTTTTTACGTACTCCAAAATATTATGTTTTAGCGCGAAAGGGTTTTATTATTTAAGTGACAAGAAATAAAAATTTGTTTCGGAAAAGGATTATTTGCATTTTTTATTCAGAGTCGCCACTTGGCATAATCCGGTGTGCCAAGTCACCTCTTCGAAAACCATTTGACTCTTAAACTGGTTTGCGAACAGAGATTCCAGCTAAGGAATTCTGTTGACCGAGGGGAAGGTGTTAGGCACCCCCTCGATCCCGTGGTTCGACCACGATCGCTTGGTGGATCGTATCGGCTAATTTTGACATTACAAATGTACAAACCACATAAACACACAAAACATGCAAACAAACAGATCAAACAAAATTCAAAACAAACCAAAATAATGTTCAGTCCAAATTATACAATCCAAAATAAAAGAGGTGCTGAAATATAAAACCTATTATATTCTAAACTGATCCTAAACTAAACTCCACCCGACGTTTCGGGCCTTGATCACGAGCCTCCTTTGCGTACATGCTACTTCGGGGCATTCCCCGGATAAATTATACAATTGATTCAAAAAGTAATAAATTCAAACCATTCAATCAAATTTCAACCATTCAATCAAATTTCAACCATTCAATCAACCCACAATCTCTAGATTTACCTACCCGACCTACGTTTTGCCTATTCCGGTCGATGTATCATGTTACTACCAAAATCAAATTAACGTTCCTTTCAAGTTATACGAACAATGAAATCAAACTAACCAAAATCGCCAATTATGTCAAGTTTTCAATTCTCACCCACAAACCCATTTTTAACCACAACAATTACAACATGCTTCGATTATTAAATCACGTCTCAAAATCCGCAACCAACATCAAACACAACACAAACAACGAAGATTCAAACCAAACACACAATAAATAAATCATCCACACCCACATCATCAATAAAGAATCAAGACAAAATAAAGATCGGTAGAAGAAATGGACCTCGATGAAACCGATCCCTTGTCGATAATAAAGAAATTTGAAGACCAAAATACTCGATCGGAGGATCTCACAACGAACAACTCCAAACTCGATATTGAATTCAATCGGACAGATCGGAAAACCACGACAAAACCTTACGATGAATAATCCATAAATCCGAATAAAACTCAAAAACAACCCAAGATCTCAAATTCAAAACCCCAAACCATCGATTTCCAACTATCCTTGCACGAAGAAATAAGAAATACCAGATGAACCGAGACTGAATTTATGAAAAATCGAGAAGACCCATACACGAAATCTCGTCGGAGTCGATGGGAAACGGGTTGGATGTCGGCGGCTGGACTGCTGTTGTCGCCGATGGGGGAGGATGTTGACGTTGGCGGCGCTGGCGGCTTGGTTGGTTGTTGTTGACGTTGCTGCCGGCGGAGCTAACATTGCTGCCGGCGACGAAGGAGTGGTGTTGACGTTGCTGCCGGCGGAGCTGACGTCGGCGTTGTTGCCGGTGGAGCTGGTGTTGACATTGCTGCGGCGGATCTGACGTCGGCGTTGTTGCCGTCGCCGGAGAGAGGTCGGATCAGAGAGAGAGAGAGAGTTTAGAGAGAGAAAAAGCTAAAAACAAAAATTGGCCTTCTATCTATGCTCAGATTTATTTTTTTTCTTCCCCTTTTTTGTGTGTATGTGTGGGTATATATATTGTGTTTTGGGTATTAGGGTAGGGTAGGTGGGGTAGGGTATGGGGTGGTGTGATTTATTTTGATTGGATAGGTTGTTAGGATAAGATAGAATTAGTTAGGATAAGATTTTTTACCTTATTATTTATTTATTTTTTTGTATTTTGTGCGGGTATAATAACATGGGTGAGGGTACGCGGTAGGATAAAAATAACAATGGGTAAAAACGACATCGGGGAGGGACGAAATTAGGTGTCTACATTTGGCACACAGATTAAGAAAAAAACATAAATTTAACACAACTTTCTATTTTTACTCCCAAAAAAAAACAACTGACCTTATAATACATTTTCAAAAGTTAATTGATTGTCAAATCATAAGGGTAAATTTAAAAAAAAAATTGAATGATTCAATGTTGTTGTCTTACCTTAAATTAGTATCAAAAAGCTGCAGGTCCTCGGTAATGCATCTGTTTTGAGGGTCTACTAGTAAAGTACTACACCTGGATATGTTGTTATTGTATTTGGGTTCTGAATCTAGTGATCATCACTTTCATCTTAGGAACTGATTGATCAGTTATTACACAATCGGTAGGATCATTTGTAACATGTATTTTGAGATACAGAACGAAAAGATTACTTGCTCTAATTTTTTTCTTGCCCTTTGTTTGATTCCACAACGCTTGGCCAACTTGGACGCAAAGAAATGGGCAGATGCCGTCACTGCTCTTGTCATAGAAATCATCGAATCGGCTTACTAAGTCAAAAAACATAAGTACAATTTTATAATCACATTTCGATTCAAACTATTAGCCTTTTTTTTAACTTCGAGCAAATGGAAGATGCGTGCAAGTTTCTCAACATATCTGTAAATATATATATATATATATTACCAAAATCATATGTCAATAACTTAGAAAGTAAACCAGAGTTGGGAAAATGGGAGAAGAAAACAAGGTAACTCTACATGGAATGTGGCTTAGCCCTTATGTGAAGAGAATAGAACTGGCTCTCAAAGTCAAAGGCATAACTTTTGAGTATGTCGAAGAAGATCTTAGCAACAAAAGTCCATTGCTCCTCAAGTACAATCCAGTTCATAAGCAAGTCCCTGTTCTTGTTCACGATGGAAAACCAATAAATGAGTCGTTTGTCATTCTTGAATACATCGATGAAACATGGACGAATGGACCTAGTCTCTTGCCAGAAGATCCTTATGAGAGATCCAAAGTCCGATTCTGGCTGCTTATATCCAACATGTAAGATCACAAAATCCATTTTATGTTTATGGATCCATCCATTTTCATGTAAGTACAATAATTTATTGGAAACTGTTTTTCTTCCTCTGAAGTTGGGGTAACCCTCCTAGACCCCACTTTATGAGACTATATTGAGTATATGTTGTTGTTGTTGTTGTACAATAATTCAGAGTCTTGACAAATACACGAATTTCAGGTGATGGAGTTCATGCTCAAGATATTCACAGCGGAAGACCAAGAAAAAGCATGCGAGGAATTTTATCAGAAACTCCGCGTGCTTGAAGATGGAATGAAGAATATGTTTCCCGGTGGCAGTCCCATGATAGAAGAATATGGGAAGATAGGACTCCTAGACATCATGATCGTCGTAGCATTTGGCATGTGCAAAGCACAGGAGCAAGTGTTTGGAATAAAATTTCTGGATCAAGAGAAGGCTCCCCTGATACACTCATGGGTGAACAGTCTACTTGAATTGGCCGTGCTTAAAGAAACTGTTCCCCCACATGACAAGGTGGTATCATTTCTCCAAGCTTTCAAAGAAAGAAGCCACTAATGCTCAAGCTCAGTGAGCTTCTACGCGTGCTGTTTTAATTTCTTCTTCTACTCGATCGTACCGTCTTAATTTGTACTGGTGCCAAAATTTATCATGGTTTGATGTAATTCTGCTATATAATAAGGCTTATGGCCATCTGATATATTTCAACAGGCTGCTTTCCTTTGGTTTAAATTTGAAGTATATACATTGCTGACAAACATGCTTTTCTCCCATGTACAGTATGCCTATTTGTAGGTAAAACTTATTTTAAGTGATGCTTGCTCAAGATTATTCAACTCATTTCCTCATGATCGAACATAAATTGACAGACTAATAACGAACAACAAATAGTTTGTCAGCGGGAACAAATGTCCAGTCTATTGCAGCGTCTTAGGCGAATCCAAACTAACCACTAGGAGAATTCTTACGTCCAGTTGCCTTTGACACATTTTCTCGCATTCGCCAGACTATTCAACAAAAGCATTTTCTTAGGCTGCAAAAAGCCCAGACTATAGGGACTGGGGTATAACGACAATTCACTTTGACACAATATTACCAACTATAGCAACAGTAATTTGTTTAAATGCTCAAGCCATCACCTCAGAATTCTATTAGAGTGCGCAACGACGACGCATATTCCCACCCAATTCTATAGAGTGTACAACTAGTAATAACTTGAATGTCAAAATTGTTAAGAAGACATAAATCAGAAAGTTCCTTTAGATTAAATCAGCTCAACTCTTAGCTGCCAGCTTTTCCTTGGCCTTTTGGATCTTCAAAACCTGCCTCTTTAAACATAGATTTTCAGAATATACAATTCACATATTGTATTCAATCTAATAGTCCATAATATTATAATTCAATTATTCTTGCTGTTAAATATATCCAGAACAAGTAAATATATGATTGCAATGACCAAAAGTCCAAAAGTATACAACATGCATTTTATGTTGTTTAACTTTTTAATGCATAAATTTTATTCTTTTATGTTGATTAGTCAATTAAGTATTAGTTAAGTTGCTTGAGATTAAAGTAGGATTAAAGTTTTGATATCTGCAATCAAAAACTAAATTAGAACGGAGACTCATACTTTACACTCTCTATAGCTTTAACACTCAGATAAAAAGTTCTATTTTAGGAAGAATGGGTAAAGGTGTTTGGTCATAGGTGTTAGGATATACTGTTGACCATGTAATTTGTGTTATACAGTAGTATTATATTTTCATCCCATGCAAAGACTATTTATTATATTAATAAAATCTTTATTTGAATAGATCATTATTGTGTTAACATGTGTGTCCTTTACTTATATAGTAGACAATTTTGTATATGGAGTATTTTAGCTCGTGTATGGAAGATTAATATTGGCGGTTCTTATAAGTAATAAATTAACGTTCACAATCAAAGATGAGGTAGAACAAACATCTTGATGATTGTAGCATAAGATTAAATATAACTTGATCTTAATTATGGGAGTGGTAATATTCCAACTTCTTGTGCTAGTACATTTCGTATGTATTGAACGGACCAATTATAGATATTCGTTTATGTTCTGAGTATTAATAAACGATTTCTCTAGTCCATTACATGTACTTATACTCTTAATCTTGATATAATTATTATGATCTATGTGGTTTGTTTTGGCGTTTTAATCTATTAAAATGTGAAACTCTTTTGCGAGTCAACATATTCCTGATAGGTTGGATGATGACGAATCACTTAGTGAAATATTAATTAGTTGATAGAATCATGTCTCGAACTTGAGATAGAAGACACCCCTTTATGGTTGATTATAAGTTTTCACGTGAAAACCCTGCAGGTGGATTTTGTATCCGTCATGTGAAATAAGTTAAGCATTATAAATAAAGGATTAAATTAATTAATGAGTTAAATTTTTTAGAGAATTTAATTTAATTGATTGGTGTCGGTAATTCTAACATGGGGAGTTAAATAAGATGTAATGGTAGATTTCAAAATTAAATCGAGGAGTGCAATTACAGATTTTTAGTGGAATAATTTGTAATTTATTATGATATGATAATTCTTTCATCACCGAATTAATATCATAATTGGAAGTCTCACTTAATAAATCTACGGTCCCTGCTATACCTGATTAACTAATCAATTTTGGAAAAGAAAGAGGAACTTACTAGAAGAAGTAATATTTTTACTAGTCTTCTGGAAAGAAAATAATATCTTCTGACTTTAAATGGTTAAAAACGTTTTGGACAACTAAAGTGGCCTAAAACGTTTCGGACAATTAAAGAGGCCTAAAAACGTTTGCCTCTTGTTTTTCTCTTATTTATGAGAAAACAAGAATAAAAAGGGTTTAGGGTTCAGAAGATAAAGTGAATTCCATCTTTTCTTTGAGTCCAAAAAGACTTGCCCACACAAGTTTGATAAGCAAAGGTTAAGTCAGGCAGTAGTAAAGACTGCAGAACTGAAGGCCAAGGCATTGAACGATATTTGTGAAAGCTTAAAGAGGTAAGTTTTCTAATTGTCGTTTTGATTACGTTATCTAGATTATATGTAAGTTATTGATCCCGTAGAATTATTGCTTCCGCTGTGCATGTTCTAACAATTGGTATCGGTAGTCTTCTTACATATGCTAGATAATGTAAAAGAAATTACATGATTTGTTGTACATATTTCAGATAATAATTGTATAAATCATGTTGTTGCTGGTTTGCTTTTCGTGTTTTTGATGATGTTATTGATTCCAACGGAATTTAAGTTTATCATCAAGAAAGTATAAAATGAATTTTGCATATTTTGTGAAAATTAGTTTTGTAGATTAAGTGCAAAACGATGATGAGTCTCGACTACGATCAACTATAGTCGTTACTCACTGTATGAACAGTAGTAGTAAGGCCAAGCAGTGCAGGAAGCCCCCGCTGTCCCTCACAACAGCTCGACCAATAATTGCCGATTTGGTCGGTTTTGGAGTTTTTCAGTTTTTGACGAACTCCGAATGACCTGAAATTTATTACGGTTTATTGGAAATGATCCACTGAACAATACTCACAGGGAACTGTGATCCAGACCTTTTTTGGCCATTTGGGGTCGTTTTGATGAGTTTTTGGGCGTTTTTATGTTTTCAAAAAAATTAAAAATTTTGAAAAAAATTATTTTTCGCAAACCAGTGGTGATAGGGATCATTCCTTATGATTTTCAATGGTTAATAACAGTACATAATGTGAGTTTATATGTTGACATCGGTCATCTTCCCCATCGAATAAACTTGTATATTGTAATACTGTTTTATAGTCTCTTGTTTTTTATGATTTGTATTAACTTTCCAACTAAGTTACATATTGGTTCAATGATACAGAGACTTGTGAAATGTGATATTTGTCTAACTTAAATCAACAGTTGACTCTCCAACTGAGTTGGTTCTGTTTCATTTAAGAGATAAAATATCTGACATTACATGTATATTTGCTTAAATGGTTAAGTTTTCCTAACGATTCTAACTGTTTACATGCATGGTTATATGTGTGATGTGTTTTCACAGAATTTTATTATTCTGCAGCATGTCTAATGATCTATTTTAATTTGATTATATAACAGATTAACCATGTCTTCATTCAATCCCTTAACTTCTATCCTAAATCAAAATAAATTAGAAGGCCCTAACTATGTGGACTGAAAACGTAATTTGAATATTGTTCTTATTGCTGAGGGCTATAAATTTGTGTTGGTTAAGGAATGTCTTGTTAAGTCGGATGAACCCACTGATGATGAGATTAAAGCATACGATAAGTGGGTCAAGACTGACGAGATGGCAAGATGCTACATTCTTGCCTCTATGAAAATGTGTTGCAGCATCAACATCAGTCCATGACTACTGCCTATGATATGATTGAATCTCTCAAAGAGATGTTCGGAGAGAAAAATCGTACTGCAAAGTAGACGGCCATGAAAGCTTCTTTGACTACAAAAATGGTTAAAGGAACTTCAGTAGGGGAACATGTTCTTAAAATGATGAGTCTATTGAACGAACTGGAAATTTTTGGTGCGGTTATTGATAAGGAGTCTCAGGTTGAGATAGTCCTACAGACTTTGCCAGATAGTTTTCAGTAGTTTCGCTTGAATTATAACATGAATAAGATGGACTTATCTCTTGCAAAACTGTTGAATGAGCTGCAAGCGGCAGAATCTATCATTAAGTAACATGTTTCTCCTATAGCATTGATGGTTGACAAACTTTTGTCTTTGACTTCTAAGCCAAAAGGCAAAAAGAAAAAGAAGAAGAAGCCTCATAAGGTTTCAGGTGCTAATGGTGATGTGGCTAAGCCTAAGGGCAAATGTTATCATTGCAAGCAACCTGGTCATTATAAGAAACAGTGTCCCGGCTACATAGCTAAGATGCAGAAACAAGGGGTTTCAGAAAATACGGCGCCTAAGTGAAAATGAACTAAACGTGTTTCAAGCAAATGGGGAACCAACACCAGGCTTAGCTATAGGAAATATTTCTATTTCATTTAGTATTTCTAGAGTTTTAAGATTGAATAATGTTCTTTACGTACCTTCTATAAAAAGGAATTTGCTTTCAGTTTCAAGAATAATGAATGTTGGTTACAATGTTTATTTTGCTAATAATTGTGCAATTATTAAGTTTAATAAGCATTTTATTATTTCTGCTCCTAGAATACATGATTTGTTTGTATTTGATGTTTCCCATGATATGCTATAAAAAATGGAACTTAATAATGTTGATCAATCACATAAAAAAATGTATTTCGAAATTGAGTGAAACATACTTATGGCACTTACGTCTAGTTCATATTAATATAAACAGGATCTCTCGGTTGGTTTCTGATGGACCTTTGAGTTTATTGAAAGTGGAGGCACTTCCAACTTGTGAATCCTGTTTAGAAGGTAAAATGACCAAGAGGCATTTTTCTTTCAAAGAAAATAGAGTTGGTAATAAGTTAGAATTAATTCATACTGATTTGTGTGATCCAATGAATATACAAGTAAGAGGTGGATTTGAGTATTTTGTGACTTTCACAGATAATTACTCAAAATATGGATACATTTATTTATTGCGCCGTAAATCTGAATGCTTTGAAAAATTCAAAGAATTTAAGACAGAAATAGAAAAGCGACATAACAAACATATCCATACATTACGATCTGATCGTGGTGGTGAATACCTTTCTACAGAATTCATTAAATACTTATCAGAATTAGGAATTACATCTCAATATTCTGCTCCGGGAACACCACAACAAAATGGTATGGCAGAACGCTGAAATAGAACTCTTATGAAAATGGTTAGATAAATGTTAAGTTATTCAGATTTACCCTTTTTTTTTTGTGTGTGTGTGGGGGGGGGGGTTATGCATTAGAAACTGCAAATTATATTCTGAACTTGGTTCCTTCAAAATCAGTACCTTTAGCCCATTTGAACTGTGGAGTGGACGCAAGCCTAGCCTACGGCATATTCAAGTTTGGGATTGTCTAGCACATGTGCTAAAAGGAAAAACTGATAAGTTAGAATCTAGGACAGAAGTGTGCATTTTTATTGGATATCCAAAAGGAACAAAAAGGGGGTTTATTTTATTGTCCTAAGGAACAGAAGGTAATAGTTTCAACAAATGCCAGATTTCTTGAAGAGGATTATTTAATGAACCACATTCCTAAAATTAAAATTATTTTACAGGAATTGAGCAATAGAATAACGAATAATGAAACACAAGAACAATTTTCAAAAACCGTTATTGACATACCACTGCATTTACGTAGTGGGAGAAATTTCAATAGAAAAGAGGTTGCACAAGAGCAAACACTTGACATTACACTACCTCAAAGTAGTGGGAGTAATGTCGAGCAGCCTGCAATTGTGGAGGAAAACATTCAGGATAATGTTGAGGAACCTGTCATAGTACAAGAAGACATTGAGGGTGTTCAAAATTTAGTTCCAAATATAGCAGATCCTATAGTGACTAGTCGTCGTAGTGGGAGAATTATTAGAAAACCTTTACGATTTGCGCTCTTGGGAGAATCGTATGGTAGAATCCCTGAGGAGCCTAATACGGAGCCTCTTAATTACGCCGAAGCACTACATGATAAAAATTCTAAAATGTGGATTGCTGCTATGAAATTTGAAATGGAGTCTATGTATTTCAATCAAGTCTGGAAATTTGTAGAACCACCTACGGGAGTCAAACCCATTGCATGTAGATGGATCTATAAGAAAAAGAGAGGTGTGGATGAAAAAGTGCAAACTTTTAAGGCTAGGCTTGTTGCGAAAGGGTTTACTCAAAAAGAAGGAATTGATTATAAGGAAACTTTTTTGCCAGTAGCTATGCTTAAATCCATTAGGATTCTCTTATCCATTGTTGCTCATTATGACTATGAGATTTGGCAAATGGATGTCAAGACGGCTTTCCTAAATGGAAGTCTTGATGAGTGCATTTATATAGCACAACCAGAAGGTTTCATGGAAAGTGGTAATGAACATAAGTTTTGTAAACTTAAGAAATTCATTTATGGATTGAAACAAGCATCTAGAGCATGGAATACTTGTTTTGATAATTCGATTAAGACTTTTGGTTTTGATCAATGTGAAAATGAGTCATGCGTTTATAAAAAATGGGATGGAGACAGAGTAACAATTTTGATTCTGTACGTAGATGACATTTTTCTCATGGGAAATAATGTGAGCATATTGAATTATGTTAAGGAGTGGCTGTCCTCACGTTTTGATATGAAAGACTTGGGAGAAGCGGCTCATATCCTTGGGATCAAGCTTATGCGAGATCGTAAACAAAGGATATTAGGCTTATCTCAAGCACTTTATATTGACACTATTCTTGCAAGATTTAGCATGCAAAATTCCAAAAAAAAGAATTCCTTCCTTTTAGGCATGAAATTACTCTATTAAAAGACCATTCGCCCAAAACGACCGATGAGATAGAGAGAATGAAGGCGGTCCCTTATGTTTCTACTGTAGGGAGCTTCATGTATGCTATGTTATGCACTAGACCAGATATCTGCTTTGCTGTTGGCATGGTTAGAAGATTTCAGTCTAATCTCGGACAAGAACATTGGACTGCGGTTAAGCATATAATCAAGTACCTTAAAAGGACTAGGGATTACATGCTTGTTTTTCACTCCGGGGATCTTGTACCTATTAGGTATACTGATTCAGATTTTCAGTCGGATAAAGATTTTAGAAAAATCTACCTCAGGATATGTGTTTAGTTTATGAGGTGGAGCCATTGTTTGGAGGAGTATCAAGCAATCATGTGTTGTTGATTCCACCATGGAAGCCGAATATGTAGCTGCCTCTAAGGCGGCTAAAGAGACTGTTTGGCTCGGTAACTTTCTGAAAGAGCTTGGAGTTGTTCCTTCGGTTCAACTACCACTACCACTTTATTGTGACAATAGTGGTGCAGTTGCAAACTCGAAAGAACCACGAAGCCATAAAAGAAGTAAGCATATTGAGAGAAAATATCACTTGATTCGGGATATAACTCAAAGGGGTGATGTGAGGGTTTTGAAGATTGAGTCGAAGAATAATTTGGCGGACCCATTTACAAAGGGTTTAACCCAGAAGGTTTTTGATAAGCATGTGGAAGAAATGGGTGTTAAAATTGTGCATTCATGGTTATGAGTCTAAGTTGGAGATTGTTAGGATATACTATTAACCATGTAATTTGTGTTATAGTATTATATTTTCATCCCATGCAAAGATTATTTATTATATTAATAAAAAATTTATTTTAATAGATCATTGTGTTAACATGTGTGTCATTTACTTATATAGTAGACAATTTTGTGTATGGAGTATTTTAGCTCATGCACGGAAGATTAATATTGTCAGTTCTTATAAGTAATAAATTAACGTTCACAATCAAAGATGAGGTAGGACAAACATCTTGATGATTGTAGCACAAGATTAAATATAATTTGATCTTAATTATGGGAGTGGTAATATTTCAACTTCTTGTGCTAGTACATTTCGTATGTATTGAACGGATCAATTAGAGATATTTGTTTATATTTTGAATACTAATAAACGATTTCTCTAGTCCATTACATGTACTTATACTCTTAATCTTGATATAATTATTATGATCTATGTGGTTTGTTTTGGCGTTTTAATCTATTAAAAGGTGAGACTCTTTTGTGAGTCAACATATTCCTGATAGGTTGGATGATGACGAATCACTTAGTGAAATATTAATTAGTTGATAGAACCATGTCTCGAACTTGAGATAGAAGACACCCCTTTATGGTTGCTTATAAGTTTTCACGTGAAAAAACTGCAGGAAGATTTTGTATCCGTCATGTGAAATAAGTTAAGCATTATACATAAAGGATTAAATTAATTAATGAGTTAATTTTTCAGAAAATTTAATTTAATTGATTGGCATCGGTAATTCTAACATGGGGAGTTAAATAAGATGTAATGGTAGATTTCAAAATTAAATCGAGGAGTGCAGTTACAGATTTTTAGTGAAATAATTTATAATTTATTATGATAATTCTTTTATCACCGAATTAATATCATAATTGAAAGTCTCACTTAATAAATTTGCGGTCCCTGCTATACCTGATTAACTAATCAATTTTGAAAAAAAAAAAGGAACTTACTAGAAGAAGTAATATTTTTACTGATCTTCTGGAAGGAAAATAATATCTTCTGACTTTAAATGGTTGAAAACGTTTTGGACAACTAAAGAGGCCTAAAACGTTTTGGACAACTAAAGAGGCCTAAAATGTTTTGGACAACTAAAGAGGCCTAAAAACGTTTGCCTCTTGTTTTTTCCTTATTTATGAGAAAACAAGAATAAATGGGGTTTAGGGTTTAGAAGATAAAGTGAATTCCATCTTTTCTCTGAGTCCAAAAAAACTTGTCCACACAAGTTTGATAAGCAAAGGTTAAGTGAGGCAACGTGCGGAAAAATGTGAGAAGTTCGATTGAGATGGTTCGAGCATGTGAGTAGGAGAGGCGTGGATGCCCCAGTTCGTAGGTATGAGAGACTGGATTTGGATGGTTTCAGGTGGGGTAGGGGTAGGCTGAAGAAATATTGGAGGGAAGTAATTAGACGGGACATGGAGCAGTTACAGCTTACGGATGACATGACCCTAGATAGAAAGGTGTGGAGGACGCGGATAAGAGTAGAAGGTTAGTGCCTGCAGGTGGGCCGTAGTCGAAAGCTAGGAGAGCTTTGGGGTGGGGGTATTGTGAGTGAGGGTGCCTTTGGTTTGTTAGTATAGGGTTCTACTGTGTGGGTGCCTTATTTTTATTGTTCCAACGTGTTTCATGCTTTATTATGAATTTACTTATTATTCTTTGTCCTGAGCTGGGGGTCTATCGGAAACAACCTTGCTACCTCTCCGGAGGTAGTGGTATGGACTGCGTACATTTTACCCTCCCCAGACCCCACTGTGTGGGAATACACTGGGTTTGTTGTTGTTGAAGTGAGGCAATAGTAGAAGACTGCAGAACTGAAGGCCAATGTGTTGAGCGATATTTGTGAAAGATTCAAGAGGTAAGTTTTCTAATTGTCGTTTTGATTACGTTATCTAGATTATATGTAAGTTATTGATCCTGTAGAATTATTACTTCTGCTGTGCATATTCTAACAATAGGTATGGTACTTTTTTCATATACTAGTCTATGTGAATGTGCTTTGCACGTTATTCCCTATCAACCTCAATCATTGCAAATATAATAATTATAGTAATAACTATTTGAATTTATTGTATGAGGTACAAAAATATACTCTCGACCTCGACTTGGGTCCCAACTCCTGATTCTGACGCTGACACATGACCCGAAATCTTGATTTGATATGAGACCTAAATCTGTACCTCGACTCATGACTTGACTCTCGACCAATAATACCAGTAAAATTTCGGGGAAATCAACAATACCACTAAAATTTTTATTGACTATTTGAGTTCCGGAAAAATGACACAATATCAATCAAAGATCTGATCAGAGAAATTTCTATCATAAGAAGCAAATCTAAAGTCTGATTGTATATAGATCTATGTTTTAGAGAGAAATTAGATTTTATTATCGCCGATCACTTAAATACCAGCGGTTGTTGGCTTTTAAATATTTGACCTAATCAATTTGGGATGTTTTAATGCAAATAATGATTCTCCATTTGTTTTAAAATAAATGATATTTTTAACTTGAACACACCTCTTAAAAAAGTATTCATTTTTAGAAAATACAATATATTTTTAATAACTTACTCTTCTTAATAAATACCTTAAAGCAATATATTTCTTTAGTAATTTTTTAGTTATGTAAAGCTTTTTTTTTTTTGAAAAAAAATAAGGGTAAAACTAAAAAAAACATCGTTATTGACTTTTGATAAAGTGAAACATAATTTGAAATGAAATGAAAAAAGAGAACACAACGATAGAAATAGTTTAAATAAGTAAAAAGTTAAAATGTGAAATTTCGAAAAGAAAAAGTTGAATGATGTTTTTGACCCTAATATCTCTTTAAAATATACTCCCTCACTATTTTTCTTTAAAGTCTGCAATTAAATTAATTTAATAATATTATTTTAGGTTAAATTAATTTAAACTACATTTTAAATTTATAGTAAAAGATATTATTATTCCCTTCATTTAAAAAAGAATAATTTACTTTAACTTGACACAAAGTTTAAGAAAATAAAAAAGATTTTAATTTTGTGGTCCTAAACATGTCACATGAAAAGTTAAAATTAAAGTATTACTAAAAAAAAAAAAAGTCAATCTTTTTTAAATAAATTAAAAAAAATTAGATAAATTAAAAAAAATAGATCATTTTTTTAAAACCGAGACTTATTATTTACTTACAAATTTTGTCATAGTATTTGAAAATGTTGATTACACCTTTGATTTTCATGAGTAGTCAATTTTTAGTTGGAACAGAAAATAAAGAAAAAATCAATATCGTCGGCTTTGGCTGTCACACAAAAGGCAAAGTTCACAAAACGCAGGAAAAGAAAAGGCTATTATTGTGTTGCAGAAAATTTAGGAAACTTTCCAATTTCAACATCCACACACTTAATTCATGGCTTCCTCTGCAATTGTTTTCAACATTCTACCATCATCTTCATTGAGTTCTCTTTCATTCAGAAACAGCAGACCCCAATTTTCTCAAACCCCAATTTTTTACAAACCCCTTATTGTCAATGCTTCTTCCACTTCTCTCGATTATTCCTCATCCTCTCTCGATGCTACATCTACAAAGGTAACATTCAAAATCCCAATTTATAGGATCTGATTTGACTAGGCAACAAGTTTTAAGAAAATTGTGTTTTACTAAACTAACCTTATTAATGATATTGGAAGTCTAAATTTGACGACTACTCCCTCCATCCAACAAGACTTATCCACTATACTACTTAGTAGATGTTCAACGATACTTGTTTAGCTTGGAAAATCAATACATAATTTATCATTTTCTACCATTTTACCCTTGCGATTAAATACTATCCATCACTCAAATGCATTTCCCAAGGCATAAACCCCTTATATTCAAAGGGTAATATAGTAAAATGACCCTTATTATTTATTGTTGCATGTGTGCCAAGTCAATAGTGGACAAATATTGTTGGACAAGGAGAATAACAGTTTATGTAGTTGATGTTGAGGATAGTATGAGAAAGAAGTAGTAATAGAACTCGCTTGATTTGCGAAAAGTGGACTAGTAAAATTGAAACATCTCTCTTCAGTATTGGGCCAAGTAAAATGAAACGGAGGGAGTATGAGATTTGTGGTCTAAAAGAGTAAGTCATATGTGTTTGTGCGACTGTAAATCATCTCATTAAGGGTGAAATTGAAATTTTGTAGTTAAAATGTGTCATTCTTTTTAGACTAACTAAAAATAGAAAGTATGGTCATATAAACTGGGACAAAGAGTGTAGGTGAATTCTTCCTATCTGTTCCGGTACCTGTTATTTGTAGGAGGTGGTAGGTATCGTGTGAAATTAGTAGAGGTGTGCGTAAGCTGGCCCGGCACACCCTGGTTATCAAAAGAATAAATCCAACCTCCTTTTCCACAATCATTGACTTTTACTTGCTATTTCTAAAATTGGTGAATCTTTTTATGTTTCGTTTTTTTGTTGTTGTTAGAATAATAAGTGGCTATGGAAATACAAGGAGAATTCTGTGAATATTTATTACGAGGAACATGACAAGGGAAGCGATGAGCAATGTAAGAACATTTTGATGATTCCTACTATTTCTGATGTAAGTACTGTTGAGGAATGGAGATCGGTGGCTAAAGACATTGCTGGACGAAGTGGTAAAGTTAATTACAGAACTACCATTGTGGATTGGCCTGGTTTAGGGTACTCTGATAGACCTAAGCTTGATTACAATGCTGATGTTATGGAAAAGTTCTTGGTCGACTTCATTAATTCTCCTGATGGTCCCGTGAACAATTCCGGTGGGCTGAAAGATCCTTCTAGCTTATGTGATTTGCTTGTTTTATTTATATTTGCAGTATTTACTAAACTGCAAGTTGCATCCTGTTTTTGTTTTTTGTTTGTTATCTATTGGAACTCTCGTTGATAATTGAACTGTCGAATTATGAGCAGGCATTTGATTTTGGAGTCCTTTTTCTAGGGTCTTAAATTCTTTTGATCCTGTTTGGACCTTTGGAATTGCTATTTTGTTTTCTTGTACTTAAAAGAAATGTAAAATTGTATGTCAAGATCAGGCGAGCCTCTTTTTCAAATGAAAAGAAGGGGCTAAGTACATTAAAAAGGACTTAGAAGAAGAAAATAACAGACAAAGAGGTAGGAAACTAGGGGGGGTTGCAATCACATAGAGAGAAACTGGAATTTTTATTCCCTATAAATAGAGGTCTCACTTTTTTCTAATGCTGATCGAGTTATATATTAAGTCTTGTGTCTAAGTTTTCCTTTAAAAGAGTTGAGAGAATATTAGAGAATAGAAGTGTTGAGAAACAAATGTGTTCTTTCTGCGTTGACATGTCTAATGATGCAGTTGGAGGTCCAATTTTCCGTTATTCTGATCAAGTTAGACATAAATTCTTGTATCAAGTTCTTTTCCAGAGAGTTATAGAAAATAATAGAGAATAGAGGTGTTGGGAAATAGCTCCAAAAAATTCTTTTGAGTTAAGAAAACTGGTACTTTTCTTTTTTCCGTCTCCGCTGGGATTTGAACCTAAAGTATGAGGTACTCTCTTGAGGTGTTTCTGAGATAAATTAGAGAACCATTTCTAATTGTATACACTGTTGATATACTGGAACTCCTTTTGCTTGTGGACGTAAGGTTAGTTTACCAAACCATATATATACTGTGTACGATTTCTTTTGTTGTAGATGTTGTATGTCGTTCTCCTACATAAATCAAGAGTACTACAAAAATTCCTGGATTTTGAGGACTTGGTGAGCATTTGTGGCACTCTGTTGAGATATTCCCTGGATTAAGAGCACCATTTCCCTGGCAGCCAAAGAGAAGATTGACCTTGATATCACTATACCCAGAAGAAGATCCAAGGATCAGTGCTCAAGGAAAGATAATCCACTCTAAAGGTGTAAATCCAGAAAGAGAGATGTTGTCTTTTGAAATTTTTGGAACACTAGGATATTCCCATAATTGTGAGAAGTTGGTAAAAATGAGCTAGAGAAGAAACCACAACAAAATAATCAAGATGTTACTGAGATTAGTGTTGAGCAAGTGTGAACTTCTTTGCGAGCAAGTTACAAGAAAGTTTTTTGGGAGCTGTATTTGGAAATCAGGAGAGGACTAATGTTGGTGTTTATATCCATAAAACCAAAGGTGCGGTGGACTACATCGAAGACTTGCATTTCATCCAAAGATAGAACACAATATTTAAGAATTTCTCTTATGATTTCTCACAAGGCTGCGTGCAATACACCCTTGTGGTGGACCCTGCGCATAGCGGAAGCTTTAGTGCATCGGGCTGCCCTTTATTTTTTTTTTTATGAAAACTTAGGTATATCTCTAAAAACACAAATATGAAGCCCCAGTTTAAGAGGTGGAAGACCTTGATTGAGATGTCTGGGAAGCAATCAACAGGCTTCATCATTTTAAATTTTTTGTGGAAATATCAATAAATTCCGTAAGGATCGTGAAATTATCAGACCCTGTATGCTGTAGAAACTTATAACCGAGTGAGTGACATTGCTGAACAGATTAATATGGTCTTTTTTGAGAGATAAAGGCCATGCTTTCAGATGTTGGTCTGCTAAAGACCTCTTTATAGCATATTACTTGGTGAACCACTTGATGTCTATAGGTGCTGAGTTCAAGACTCTTGAAGAGGTATGGTTTGTCCAATCTGCAATCATTCAAATTTGAGAATTTTGGTTGTCCTACTTATATGCATGTTAGTGGAGGAAAACTAGAACCAAGAGCCCAAAAGTGCAGTTTATTTGGTTTTGTTTTGTGGGTTGAAAAGGTATAACTTGTAGTGCGTTGATCCTAAATCTCCAAATGTGTTATAGTAGATACGTTTCTTTTGACAAAACCCTTAAGCTGATCCTTAGAGGAGGTCGTCTATTCCCTTTTGAGACATATAAGGTAGATAGTTTATCAAAGAAAGTTGAGATTGAGTTTTTTTTTTTTATAATGGAAAATGGAGATTGAAGTTTATAATCCACAACTTTACTAAGAGCAAAAGGTACTGCCAGTTGGGGCAACCAGTGCCGGGGGATTGTCCATTGCAACATGGGACACAGCGGCCATAGTTGGAAATCAGGCCATCCCATGTCTACTGCTTTTCCCCCTCTTTCTGCTGCTAAATGTATGTGTTTGCGTGATGTTCCTATTATGTTTGTCCTCTGCATCAGGAAATGATTTTCCAATTTTGTTATATTTTTGAAGATATCTGTTTTATTTGCTTCGAGGTTCTCTTGTTAATAATTTTTAAAATATATCAGATAAGGACTTGGTGGTGTTTGGAGGAGGACATGCTGCTACGATAGCAGTTCGTGCTGCGAAGAAGGGCTTGGTGAAGCCAACAGCAATTGCTTCTATTGCTCCCACGTGGGCTGGTCCACTTCCTATTGTTTTTGGAAGAGATTCCAGCATGGAAACTAGGTAGGCGTAGATTTTTACTTCCCTGGCACCTTTCATGACTTCTTCATTAAACTGTGAGCTCAACAGCTTGCTAAATGATATTCATTATAGGGCTATGTGCAATATAGAGAGCAAAAGGACTACATGATTCGGAATATCAAATTAGTTATGTTTGCTCCAGGGCTTAGGGCTTAGTTTAAGTAAAAAAAGGTTGAGGTACTTGTGACATAGTTCACAGGTTCGAGTCTTGCGTCATGTGAACAAAGCCTGGTTTTAAGTGGAGAACGGTGAGGATGGCCCATCATCCTCGAGTTCCAAAGGCTGCGGTTGGGCCCAAACAAATTTCTAGGTCATAAGAAAAGAGGATTACAAGGTTCAGAAATTTTAAGCAGACCGTGTTGGATTATTTCAGTTTTTGAAGGAACGAAGCAAATGATTTGAGCTTTTTTCCTGCATGAAAATCCATTGGATAACACACTTGCTTTTGACTGCCAGCACTCAATAACAATAACAACAGTCCCAGTGTATTCCCACAAAGTGAGGTCTGGGGAGGGTAAAATGTACGCAGTCCATACCGCTACCAGCACTCCAGCTTTCAAAATGTGAAGTTCTCGTCTGAAAATGATGATAATAATAATAATAGGAGTAGTACTTCAGATTTTCAGTCATTTGCAAAAAAAAAATGATATTACACTATTTTGTGACTGATATTTCATTCTTATCTCTTACAGGTACGGTTTCCTTAGAGGGACCTTAAGGGCCCCTGCTGTTGGTTGGATGATGTATAATGTACTTGTCAGCAATGAGAAATCAATACAATCACAATATAAGTCCCATGTTTATGCAGACCCTGAAAAGGTAACTCCAGATATCATTGAGACCCGATACGCACTCACAAAACGGCAAGGTGCTCGCTATGTGCCTGCTGCTTTCTTGACTGGTTTACTTGACCCAGTAAAAACCAGGGAGGAATTTGTCCAACTCTTTGCAGAGTTGGAGGGTAAGATACCGTGTCTAGTTCTGGCAACAGCAGGTGCTCCGAAGAGGTCAAAAGCAGAGATGGAAGCACTTAGGGAGGCCAAAGGGGTGAGCAAGTATGTTGAAGTGCCAGGTGCTCTCCTTCCCCAAGAAGAGTATCCTGAAATCGTTGCAGAACAGCTTTGCAGGTTTCTGCAAGAGATATATGAGCTGTAGGCTTAAACTGGTTTAGTCAAAGGTACAGAATTTTTCCCATGTGTGACAGTGAGGTTAATTGGTTAAATTTGAGAGTATGAGATGACAATGCCATCAGCATTATACATGACAAATATAATGATTTTGTAGGTGTGAATTTATCTGTATTGATAGAGATCTTCCTCTTCGTGAACCATATCTATAACCAAGAAAGTTGAGTGCTAAATCGATCCAAGACAAATAATGTTCTTATTTCAATATGCTGCTCTAGCAGTTTCATAGTAGTGGTTGTTCTTTCTTATATATAAAAAATTACAGATACATCGTTCTTTTTAGCTACTTTTCATGTCCTATGGGGAAATAAATGTAACATTAATCTTTTGGTTCATCATATGTTTGTAGTCAATTTCTGATATTTAGTGGGTCAGCTCAACCTGAATTGAGAATGCTGAATGAGAGTAAGTGGTTGCATAAATATTACTTTGCTGCTACACCTTTGCCAGAACAGCATTCTTTGTTGAAAGCTTGGTCAGTGAGAAGAGATGATGTGATTCCTTTTCTTTTTAGGTTTTCAGACTATTTTATTTATATCTAAGTATCATTCGAAGAGAAGTTGCAATTTAATTGAATAGAAGAAAGCATGGTTATTTCAAGTGTTTTGGCTATCATCTTTTACTCGTCTATTGGTTATCTTTTCATACGGAACCTCTTTGGAGATCTCAACTTCTGCAGGACATATGCATTTCTTTTTCCAGTTTGCAGACCGGATTGATGTTATGGGATGTTTCCATTAAAGTTAAATCTGTAAAGGAGGTTTCAATTTATTCATCTCTTATCCACATAGGGATGTGCATGATATTTAGAAATCTCCTAATTTGTTTTGAAAGGTAAATGATTTAGTAATGGAATGAAATGGTCCCGAATAGAGTAGAATGGATATAGAGTACTCATATACCAACATTGGTATCTGACTGACTGAAGGAGGAGTGTTACAGGAAACACGCATTCTACTACTGTTCAGTTTTCTCTTGGTCATTTTGTAGATTTGTTTTGACAATGATAAGTAGCTTTTCTGAACATAAGATTTAGGATTAGTTAACCTGGAGAAATTCCAGCAATGCTTGTGAAACTGAGATTAAATTTCCTACGTTTGATATTAAGTTGAAACTTGAAAGCAAACAAAATCCTGCGTCAAGTTTAACTTAGCCTGTCAAGGAATTGCAGAAAATTTGCCGATAGATAGATGAGCAGTATACTTGAGCATGTCATGTGAAGGTAGTGTTAATAAGAAAATTTTACGAGAAAGGTGTGAAACTTTGGTAGTTTTTTCTTATGAAGGAATACATTTGTTTCCATATTGCTATTTTTTCTTATTATTATTTGGAAGATCTATGTAGAATTGGTGAACTTTCTTGAGTCATGTGAACTTTTATATCTTAAGATGCTGTTTTCATGTCCTTTTGTCACTTAGTTGAAGAGTGTCATGTATGAGTTGATCCTATACCTCAAATGACGAGTACTAGGGAGCAACTTATCTACCATCACTTTCGACTTCAAAAATCATAAAGTTAGTATTACATTTTTCTGGGTCATTGAGTCAGCTCTGCTCTGATTCCAGTCACATATCAGACTTTCGGTGACGTACAGATTGTTAATTTTCTCCAGTTAGGTTCACCGTTCCTCGCGGTTCTATCATAAAAACAAGATAGTTTCATGTTATTGAGATGCCGAAAGAAGAATATTCAAATGAATAGCAGACTATAGTCGAGGAGTGTGTGTGTGTGTATAGATAGATAGATAAGTAGATATATATATTTCTTCATACCATAAATGAAGAGTAGAAATTTTTGAAGAAGATGTCATCTCTAATAAGTTGCAATAATAATGGTACAGCCTTAATTTAATTGGAGGATAATAATAAGGTGCAACGCGTCCTTGAAACATTTAAAGCCTTAAATTGACTTGATATGTTATAATAATATCTCTTGTTTGATTACTACTATAGTATTATAAGTTATTCATACTGCTAGTACGGTATTATTAATTGCTGCTACTATCATTTTGAAATGAGATGCCGGACCACTTATTAGGGGTGGTGCAATGAATTTTTTCTTTTCAAGTCTTTAAGTTTTTGTGACAAGTGTTCATTCGTGTATTCTAGTAATTTGTATTGGTAGCTTTCTACATCTTCAACATCAAGACGTTAATTAATATGACACTACTTTTTTCTGATCAATACACTTTTTTAGATGTCTATATATCTTTGATTAATATAAAAGTGCCCGCAATCAATTCGTGTTTTATCTAATGGTTAATGAAATACACGGAAATCTGGTTCAAATATCTTAACTTGGTGGGATTAGTGGTTAGTGAAATAGATGAGAATAAAGTTCGAATATCTTAACTTGGTGGGATTAATCTGTTATCTCCTGCAGTCGAAAATCAGAAATTGATAGAAAATGAAAGTTCTAAGCTCACAACAAACTATGTTTTCTTAAAGAATTTAATTCCCTCACAATTGCCCAAGGTTTGGATGAATTCCTCCATGACAGAATAGAACAATATCGACAATGAAAATTGTCGAACTTCGTCGGACTCAACAAATGGAGTAAGTCGCACTAACTTTGATTTCTTTGAAAAAAAGAGAGATCGAGAGAGTTGTTAATTTAGTAAGATAATATATTTTTCGAATCCTTCATCTGAGGAAGCAATGGTTCGTGAAAAGTCACAACTTTATGAAACGTCGCCTGACCTGCGGACCCCATCTGCGACTGCAAATGAGCCACTTGCGGTTGCAGGTCACCTTTGGCACAAAATAGAATGTCAAGTCTGACTTGCGTCCTCATACGCGCTGGCATTTGCGTCGGCAGATGGCCAGGTGCGTGCGCAGGTCACTTTTTTGTTTTCAAATAGTGTCTCGAAGGGTCACGTTCCTTCGAGCTGCGCTGTGACATGCATCCGCACCTGTTCGTGTGCGTCTGCAAATGGAGAAATTTCGATTTTGATTTTTGACTGCAAATTTAAAGCCGAGCAATGACAACATGAGGCGTGTCTTCTTCTTGTCTCACTATCCACCTGAGGGAACACTTGCATATTTATACATACAAAAGTTGGTGGGATAGAATACTACTTCCGTTAAGTATGATTCATTATTCACTTTTCCTTCATGTTTTTTCCTTCACTTTCTATTTACTTTTCATCAACCAAATCGATCCAACAAAATGAAGGTGGGTGTGTACAAGTTGATCCAGACATGATGATTATCAAAATATGTATCTACTAGAGCAGCATAAAATAGCACAGTTGACATTATGCACCACTCACTACTATGCCCAATTACAAAGTAGGTTGGTGAAATAATCCTTTACTCTGTGATACTCGGTTCTTTTTTTGACCTGATCCATTATGATGTATGCAAATATAGAGAGGCAAATAGGGTGGTCGTAGCTCGTTTATTGATTCAAATTCGTTTTAACCTCTATCTAAGTCGTCTTATCCAACCTGTCTACTTGGTATCTTTAAATTTTAATTACGGTACAAAGTCATTGATCAAAATCTTTTGCCCATCGATAGAACTATTTTGGCATTATTTTCCAACTGACAAGAAACCCAGCCTAATATTTTAGGTATCATGTCATGTCATTTTGCACCGAAAGCCTCATTTGGGGGTAAAAGCATTTTGATTGTCAATCATCACCTACCCTAGCTAGCTACAATTTACTACTATTATTATAGAGGAAATACTCTAATACTTACGAGGCAACAGTAAAAGAATTATGGATACTACGACTACTATGATTCGGTATTTTAAAAAGTGTTTTTTGAAGTCGCTTCTGGGTGGTGGGACACTTGCAAAATGTAAGTATTTGATTGTGCGTCTAAATAACCCTAAGATTCAACGTAACACCAATGCTCGCCAACATGGAATTTCCTAGTTAGTGCTTATTGACCATCAATAGAAATATGAAGATTGAGTGCAAGTAATAACTCAAATAATGAGTGATAATAATATTGCATATATTACTAATGAGAGAGCTTTGTGAGAGTAAATATCAATTGAACGTTTCTTCTAAAAACATCTTTGCTTTCTACTAATCTTCATGTTTTCTTAGGTTTGTGGCTCTCTCAAAATCATTTTAACTTTTGTTATTTTATTAATATTCAAAAGTTTTATTGATTGTTCACCTTACGAGGAAGGAAGTATCACGTATGAAGATTGTTTGCAATTAATCCATGAAAATGAACGTTGTCTCAGGCCTCAGGGTAATAATAAACCATATGGTATGGGAAGTACATGTATGTCGTCGGTCAAATTTAGAAGCATTCAATGACATTATTTTTTTTTTTAATCGATGCGGATAAATTTTCACCAATTATTCCATCTCAAAAGAATTTTAAATTAGAAAATAAAAAAGGAAAAGGAAAAAGGACGAAAGTAGCTACTAATCAGTAGACTGAAAAACACCATTTTTGGTTGTACCAAGAAACTTGGGAATAATTGTCAAAGAAGAAATTATTTTGTCAAATACCCACTTAATTTCTTTTTGATTTATTTTTTAGGTTTAGGGTGTAAAAAGTGGAAAAAGTGGGGTCCACACGTGGGTCAAGGGATCAATTCAATATTTATACAACTTTACAAATTTAATATAATATACCTAACCCCCTCCCCTCCACTTATTCCAATATAAAAAAAAAAAAAAAACTTCTCTCTCTCCTTTTCAATTCTCAACTCCCGCTTTCAAACAACTTCTCCCAAAAACGTCATTTTCGTACGTTCTTCGTCTGCAGCTGCTAAGGGGGCGTTGTTTCTTCGCAAGGTTAGTTAAAATCGAGTTTCGATCATTTCTAGATCCATTTAAATGGTTTTTCTTTTTGCTAATCGATTGATAGTGATGTAGGATTTTTTTTTTCGAATTTGGTGTTTTGATTTAATCGTGTTTTTTTTTAGCAACGAAGTGTTGAATGGTGGTATAATTGTTGTTTGAAGAGTTATTTTGGCATTTTGATTTGAACAACGTCCTGTTTCTGTCCGTAGACCCACGGTCTATTCGTAGACCCGTGGTCTATGAAATGAGAATGCCCTAGATATATTTCAATTTCCAGACGTATGAAATTCTTTTAAAACATGATTGCTGAAATAGTGAAAAGTGAAATATTAATAGCTAATTAGTTTGATTAGGTGCACTGGTTTGATTTTTAGCAATTGTTGTATTTTGATATTTTGCATATTCGATTTTGGTTCAATTATTGTATGTTTGTGTAGTGAACTGTTTAATGGTGGGGTGTTTGTTAATTTTTTTTTTTTTGGGGGGGGGGGGAGGGGGGGGTTCATTTGATCATTGAGTTATTTCTGTTGATAGACTTGTGTCTATGAACTGAAAATGAGAGATTTGTTCTTTAGGTGTAGACTATGTTGAAAATGGGTAGAAAAAATATTATTCCTAAACAAAAAAATGATACCGCTGGTAGTAGTAGAAAAAGAAGAGCTGCGGCAGTTGAAAAAGTGTCAAAAAGAAAGAAAATTGAAGAGTCGGTGTCCAAATCAGATAAAATTGAAGAGTCGGTGTCCGAATCAGATTCGGAGTTAAAGGAGATAAGCGACTACGTCGATTCTAGTGAAGATCATGCCAAGCGGAGTGTCAGTGGTGACAGTGAAGAGTGCGAGGGAAGTGAGAGTAATAGTGATGATGGGGATAATGATTCGTTGTCCGTGCCATATCTTTCAAGGTGCATTTTCGTGGAGCGGTATGACCTTCGAACGTTAATTGACGAAGTCGGATCTTTCCCTACAAAGATATCGGTCAGATAAAGAATGACTGCTTATCGAGAATTTAAGCAAATTCTTGTCGACCAAGAATTGAAGAAAAGATTCAAACGGTCCTGTTTTGGACACCTGAGAAACCTGCCGGAACATCTCAAGTTCAATAGGCAGTTAGTCCATTATTTGATGTTGCGACGCGTTAAGAACGATAAGATGTGTCATGAGATGTGGTTTTGCGTTAACAACAAGCCTGTCTGTTTTGGCTTGAAAGAGTTTTGTTTGATCACGTAGCTGAGCTGCTCATCATGCCCCAGTGAATCAAAAATGAAGAAGGTGTTAGCAAAAGGGGACAATTTTTGTTTTAAGGTGACAAAAAACAAAAACATCACGACGGCCAACTTGTTACACCTAATCAGAGGGAATAAGCTGAACGAGGACCAGAAGTTCAAGTGTTGTCTACTGTGGTTTTCGCACACCATGTTGCTTGCGAAAGATTCGACGAAGGTTGTCGACACAAAACTGATTCGAATAATCGACTCTTTGAGTTTCTTCGAGAAGTATCCGTGGGGGAAAGAGACATTTCAACTGACCATGGACTATCTGAAGAAGAAAAGTGACCTGAAGAAGTAGAAAGAAGTATTTGACGAGAAACAGAAGGCATCCTATGCTCTATTCGGATTTCCCTGGGCATTCATGGTATCTACCATAAACCCTTTAGTGAGTTTATCGTAGATTATCATTTTATTTATACTATGTCATAGACTCATAGTTATTTTTTCCACTGCTGTAATGCTTACAGGTTTGGATCTATGAGGCTTTTCCTCATCTAAGAGAATTTGCTGGAAAATCAATGGATGAGCCCTTACCCATCCCCCGCATCCTCAGATGGCACACTTAAAAAAGCGACAAGATAATCGAAGGCGACCCATTCAAGTATAAAAGAAAAGTTACCGAGGTATGAACTTATTTTCTATAATGCAATAATAGTACCGTTTTATCTAATGTTATGTAATTGTTAATTGATATTTGGTAGAACGTGCACCCGTACATCATCCCTACTGTTCGTGAGACAAAGATGAATTACATGATTACGTTTGTGCCATATACGGACGAGGTGAAGAATAACGTCCTCGATGGCTTAAAGAAAGAGTTAGAAGGGGTGACTGTCCTCACTTCAAATGAGGACAGTGATGATGACGGGGATTTGGGTGGTAACCCCGTTGGAGTACGCATTGGTGATGATGATTCCCGAGCACCTTCAAAGATGCAGCGGGAACCTCATCCCCCGGGGATCTTCATAAGCATGTGGCTGCGCTCGAGGAAGCGGTGTTGGATATTGCTGCCTATATCAAAGAGAAAAGAATGAAGAAAAAGGAAAATGATGAGCAACAACATGAGAGAGGTAACTTCATTCATTAATTAATGTTGTTAATGAATATTCAGCTTTAAATATCGGTAACACTTTGTAATATTATGAAATAGTGCATGCGCATGAATCAGAGAGGAATGAAGAAGGAGAAAAAAAAAAGCAAAATGGATGAGTTGCCGCTGTTGTGGCAGAAGAGGAAAAAGAAGAAGAAAAGAAGAATGGTGAAGAAGGTGGAAAAGTAGCAGCAACAGAAGAAGAAGAAGAAGAAGAAGAAGCGACAACAGATGAATAAGGAGGCGTGGAAAAAGAAAAAACTGTTGAAGAAGATGTTGACAAAGAAGAAGTTGAGCAAGAAGCAGCAGCTGAACGAAAAGAAGAAGCTGAGGAAGAAACAGTTGCTGCAGGTGAAGTAAGAAAAGAAGGTGTGGAAGAAAAAGAAACTGAAGAAGCAGCAACTGATGCACATGCTGAAAAAGAAGGAGAAGAAGGTAAGAATGAAGAAGCAACTGCAATTGTTGAGAAAAAAGAAGTTGAAGCTGTCCAAACAGATGTGGTCATGGACATTGTTGATGAAATCAACAGTAACACTTGTGTTGATGAGGAACTTAGGGAAAGAGACATTTAAATGCTAAGATGTTTAATTTGTTGTTAAATGATGAGTTGTTAGGATATAACAATTTTTTTTTATTTCACAAATATGAAGTTTGAAGGATCTGGTGGTAGGATATGATAATTATTCTTTTATTTTATGAAACTTGTTATGATTTTGAGCTGAATCTGTTTCTATCAAACTGATTTGTGGCATGAAATTTGAATATGCAGGGTGTGATCATAGTTGGTACATTGTATACTTGATATCATAGAATGCATATTTAATATTTCATATATTGTAAGCATAGTCTATCATTACTCTGCTGGTCGAATTTAAGTTGACGTGTTGTTTAATCGACTATGGTTCTATCAAAAATAGTATTTAACATTATACAAAAATAGAACTATTATTATTTATTCAATATCACTACATCCATGTTACACTTTTTCAAAGAACGAATACTAGCATTATAGCACATAACATCATTTTTAGGGCATTCTCTCTTTCTTTGGCCAAAATCAAGTTTTGTTTTAGTTGATCCCTCTCTATTTGGGTGTCATGTAGCAATAGTTTAAAGTGATCCCTCTGTTCTTTGGCTTCTTTGAACAAAGTCATGAGAAAATCTTTATTTTTTTCGCATTGTTGGAGCCTTTGTAGTAGATTCAATTTTGCCAAGCCTTAAAAATTTGATGTCTCGAGTCCCGAAATAAACGTTGATGGATTGGATGGAGGTGATAGCTCATCAAGCCATTTGAAAAACGAGCATGCGTCATTATCCTAGGAAAAAAAATAATTACATAACCATTAACTTAACTTTTAAAAAAAACACGCACACCTCACCTTTGCAATTGCACAATTATAAAATTTGCAACCTGGATTTGAATCCGTGCGTGACGTCCTCAAGACAGCCGCATTCCCATAATGACAAATTAGAGTATTTTTAGAATTGGATGATTGAGATGCTTGCGACATTGTAGAATTTTTAAAAACAAAATAAAGTTGATGAAATAAAATAAGGAGGGATGTACAGCTTATATATGAAGTAAAAACAAAGTGTTCACACTGATGGCTTACAAAAGTAGCCGTTTTTTACCGTTTGAAAAGTAATTTTTCTCTTTTGAACTGGTGGTGACACTAAATAGACTGTCGTAGATCATGACCTATGTCAGTCATCGATTTGTATGGTTTACCATAGACTTACACCTTTATTAGTGCATCGACTGATATCCTGATTATGCGTAGACTACCGTGATCTATATACACATCTATAGACCATCACGTGGAGGTAGTTAAAAAATAAATAATTAAATTAAAAAAAAATAAATAGATAATAGTAACATGTTTTGGGGTTGGTGGAAGGAAATAATTAAATATAATATGATTTAAATGGATAATCACATGTTTTGGGGCCGGTGAAAGAAAACAATTACATTAAAAATGATTTAAATAGATGATCTTGGACTAGTGATGACACTTAATAGACCATCGTAGATCATGAACTATGTCATCCATCGATCAGTATAGTCTATCGTAGACTTACACGTTTATTATCGCATCGACTGATATCATGATTAGGCGTAGACCACGATGATCTATGTACAAGGTTATAGACCATCACTTGGATGTAATTAAAAAATGATTAAATAAATTATAAATAAATGCGGTGTGGATTTCTACACATGTGAAGGAGTGTAAACAAGTCACATAATCATATTAGAGCTTAGACAAATTAGGGAGGGTGAATTAAGAAGTGTGAGGATGGGTAGTGGTTGAATGCTCAATATCGTAAGAGTAATGTTTAAACAAAGCATAAGTATATATATAGGATATGTATTGTATTTGATGCCTACACATTCCACATATTTATTTCATCACCACCCCTAAATCAAAAGAGTGTGTGCAATTGATAGTGGTAAAACATTTATCATTCTCAATACATACTTGTGCTTTGAGAAACATTACTCTTACAATATTGAGCATTCAACCACTACCCATCCGCACACTTCTTAATTCACCCTCCCTAATTTGTCTAAGCTCTAATATGATTATCTGACTTGTTTACACTCCTTAACATGTGTAGAAATCCACACCACATTTATTTATAATTTATTTAATCATTTTTTAACTACATCCAAGTGATGGTCTATAACTGTGTACATAGATCACCATGGTCTACGCATAATAATGATATCAGTCGATGCGATAATAAACGTGTAAGTCTACGATATACCAGACTGATCGATGGAGGACATAGTGCATGATATACGACGGTCTATTAAGTGTCACCACCAGTCCAACATCATCTATTTAAATCCTTTTTAATTAAATTATTTTCTTCCACCAGCCACAAAATATGTGATTATCCATTTAAATCATATTATATTTAATTATTTTCTTCCACCAGCCCAAAATACATGTTACTATTATTTATTTAATTTTTTTTAATTTAATAATTGTCTTTCATAATTCCCAAAACGTGTGATTATCTATTTAAATCATTTTTAATTTAATTATTTTCTTCCACCAGCCACATAACATGTCATAATATGTTTAAATCTTTTAAAATTAAATTATTTTTTGAAAATCTGTTATTATTTGTTTTAATTTACCCGATGATCCATCGATTCGTGTAGTCTACGATCGACTAATATGTACAGTCGACGAAATACTTTGTATAAAATCTAAACAATAGATTTTACTCTTTAGAAAATTAGTCAAGCCACAATACTGTAGCTTGAAAAGGCTGACATATTTGATTCGAGTTTTCAAACAAGGGATCAGAACAAAGATGACAAATACACAATGTTAAAAGAAACTGAAACATAGTTGTATTAAAATTGTTCATTGCATTACATAATAAAATTTACATCAAAAAGGGGAAAATGAAAGAAACTTTCTTCTAACAAGATCCTACAAAGAAAGCTTCTTCAACAATGAAAAAATAAAAAAAAACTTAAAAACATATACTAAAATAAAACATTTAAACTAAATTATGGGGATGGTGGGGGGTGATGTAGTCAGGGCCTTCTATTCCGAGCCTTTCCAGAATTGCCCTCAAGAAACGAGTAATTCAACGGAGCTCCCGCTCTAGGTAGATGCGGTCTTGACCCAGCCCATAGAGAAGTCGGTCCAAATTATTCCTTAGGAGGAGAAGGTCGTAGTTCCTCGGAGGAACACGTTTGATGGAGCGCAGAGGTATCCTTCTTGGAGGCATTTTTTTTATTTGGGTGAAGAAGAAGAAGAACAGACGATTTCTGATATTTTCGGTAGGAAAAACTAAAGGGATGCGTAGAAAGAGGGCCTGTGCTTATAGATCTGTAGATTGCGTCCGTTCATATATCCACCCAATGGTAGGTCGACGTGTCTAACAAGAGAAAATATTTTGTATGTGTATACCATCTGTTTTTCCTCGTGAAGAGACGTTTTGTGTATCTTTTTAATAAATGAGAACGGGAAACAAGGGAAATAATGATTCATTCCATCAATTGGAGAGATAAGCCGGGAAAATGACCAACATAACGTGTTAGATCAGCAATAATATAATCAATACATAATATTTTATAGACCATATATTATATATACCGTAGACTATAGATAGTATATCGTAGACAAAGCTTTAGGTCGATATTAACTGAACGTTAAAATCTACAGAAATGCACATTCATCCCCCAAAACAGTAGCTTTACAACTGAAGCTAAAAAAAAGCCTATTTATGATTTGATGCCCATTCTACACGTGGTTCTTTTGTGTCCGGATTTCTTGCATATTGAACACCTATTCCTCCTTTTGGACTTGAATGTCTCACCGACGCCCTTAGTGCGTTTAACTTTCTTCCTTCCGAGTTTGGGATCATACGGGGTGGAGAAATTTTGGTGTCTACCAATTCCTGTGGCACAGTCCATTCAGCCTTCGGAGGGACCACGTTAATTGCTTTCGAGTATGCAAGGAGTTAACTTTCAGCTTTATAAATTGGCGAAGAGTAGTTGTAGATGGAGTTACCATAATCTTCGTCATCGCCGTACTTTGATCGCAAAGTTGCCATCGCGTGTTCGCACGATATTTTCACCAAGTAAAATTTCCGACAAGAACAGCTCCTCTCTAAGAGATTGACCTTGGCAGTAACGCCGTTGCCGAACACCGTATACTCGTCGAGAACCCCATTTGAATTACCCACATACAAGGAATCGCTCGCACTCTTATTATCCCTTAAGATCCTTTCCACAGAAGGCACAAATATGTTCTCTTTACCACTGACAAATGCATGCCGCTCCCTAAACTTTTCACCAATTTTTTTAGCAATTGAATTGAATATGTACGACACGGGGTACTCCCATTCATCCATCAAAATTGAGTTGAGTGACTCGGCGATATTTGTGGTCATCATGTCGTACCTATTGCCCGGAAAGTGTGCTCTACTCCATTTTTCAAAACCAAGCACATTTTCAAGGACATGAGATGCCTCGGGGTATTTACTCTTCAATTCCACAAAATTATTGCTAAACTCATCAAAGGAGTAAGCCTTTGTCGCAACGTAGAATAGATAAAGATATTCTCCGCAGTGTTGATTTACGCGAAGATTTTCAGCGAGGTGCCTCATGCAAAGTCCGTGATGTGCACGACTGTATACACGGGAGAAGGCATTGGCGATGCTAATGTGCCTGTCGGAGATGACATATAGATTTGGTTCATCTTCTATGATAGACTTTAGCTTCTGGAAGAAAAAGGTCCAAGAAGCATCGTTCTCTTCATCGACGACACAAAAGGCAATCGAAAATATATGATTTTTGGTGTCCTGTGCAACGGCGCTCAGCAGAACGTCCCCGTACTTGCCATACAAATGTGTGCCATCGACGACAATTACCTTTCTTATGTGGGCATATACTCGTATGCAAGCTTCGAATGTTAAGAAGTAGTAAAAGAACGATCCATCCATTCGGTTTACCATGATAGAGTAAGAAGACCCGGGATTCAATAACTCCACCATGTGAGAAAAGCCGGCAAGCAAGCATATCCGTGCTCCGGTGTCCCGCGAATGATGTTCTTCGCAGTTACACTTCCTTTCCAACACATCCAATAGCTTGCGTTGCAACGCAACTCCTTAAATACAATTCTTTGAATTTCTCTTATGCTTGGACCCTTACCATCCCGAAATGATTTACGCATACTGAAGCAATCAATTCAGATTAGACTTTTTTGTGCCTGCGGGTGGTGTTTTCTACGCCGCACGTGTGCATCCCGACATACTTGTATATGCAAAATTTGTCCAACGTATCGTACTTTTTTGCCCGCAACAGCCAGCTACAACCACGAGATAAGCATTGCGCCTTCATCAATTTTGTGCAGCTCTTCTCCATATAATAATCAAAAGATTGCCTCGACGCTGCTGCGTCTAGTTGCATTTTCAGCTCTTTTTTATCGGCGAATATTTGACCACAACAAAAATTGGTTCCATCGGTGAAGGAGTGTCCTGCTTGTGATTCCGTTTCACGGTCTTCTTCATCATCTTGCGAGTCCGATGAAAAGTCTTCCATATGCATAGAATAATCTTCCATATTAATTGTATCATCGACATCATTCTCGTAATCATTCAAATCGTTGTCGATCAAATCATCGTCGACTGCTGGGCGCCGCGGTGGGGGTGCTGATGAATTCAGCGGTCCTTCAAAGGACCTCTCAACCATATTTATCCTTAAAATTGGCCTAAAGCCATCAGCATCTATTATGTACGTCAGCACACGTACATCGCTATTTATGATCGTAGGATTCACCTTTTTTTCTCGAATGCATTACATAACTAATCACCACGTCTCTCGGCGCGCAATCTAGATCCCCGCTCTGCATTACGCTTGCAACAAATTCGTCGTACGAACTGTTGCGACGAACAGGAATGGAAATTGTCACCTTGGTAAATGATCTCCATTTCCAACATTTCGAAGTCTCCACCCATTCTCCCATGAAATCACCAGAAACCAGAACAAATTCTGCAATAGACATCCTAGAATTAAGATTCGGTCGATGGTAGATTAGGCTTATGATCTATGTCGTGTTGTATGCACGGTCGATGACTGGCGAGGACGGGTCGATGCAGATTTTCGTACAAATACTTGAAATTGCAAATATTGCTTGTAATCAATGATTGTTGGGTTTATGGAATAAAGAAATGAACTTGGAGTCGCCTGAGCTGCTGTAATGCACTTTCTAAAGTGGTTTGAGTAATGTGAGTGATTTAAAGCTTTTTAACAATGGGGGAAAGTGTGTTTGAGAAGATTAGAAACAAATGGGGTAACAATGGATGCAATGGACAATCTTATGATGTTTGTGGACTAATTTACAGCTGATCGCCAGAAAATAACGTCGAAAAAATGGCCGGAATCGAAGTTTCTTGGTGGGAAAAACAACCACTTTCTATTTTTAGCTGTTGGAATTATTTTTTTTAATATTTTTGGAAACCTAGATATTAGTTTTATATATATAGTGGTGGATGATGGAGTGGGTTGAAGTGTATTATTAGAAACTTGTGGGTGAATTTATTAAGTTGGAAGTATTGGGTTAAAGTGAATTATTATAAAGGTTGGGACTGAAATTGTTAAGTTGAAAAAATTAGTGGTGAGGTAGAATTAAGTGGGTATTTGACAAAGAATTTAAAACTTATAGGTATTTGATAAAATAATTTGGATAATGAGTCTTTTTAGCATAAAGGCCCAAGAAACTTGGACACTCTTCAAAGATTTTATTTCAAATTCAAAATTTAGTAATTATTATATAGTAGTAGTTCACATATTTTCTTGAAATTGACATACCAATATAATCATGCATCGTCACGCATGCCACGTGCCAAGTATATCACCACATCATTAAAAAAAACAACAACTAAAGTGTAGAAATTGCCTCAAATAAATTAAAATGGACAAAATATTATACATACTTTCTTATTGAAAAACAATATTTCACTCATATAATTCATAACCACATACTTTCTTCATTAAGTGATATTGTTTGACTTGATACGATATTTTTTTAAAATAAAATAAAATTAGTGATCTAAAATAAATTTTAGAAATTTGGATGATTGCAAAACATTTCATTAAAGTTAAAAGGGAAATTTTAGAGCTAAAATATTTCTAATTATAGTGAGCTGATATTTTTTTTCGAAACGGACTAAAAAAGAAGTGTGCCACATGTCGGGAGAGCAATATTTATAACTTATTTAAAAATACAAATTACAAACTATAAGTTTTAATTTTTTTAAGTTTATTTAGTAGGCGTTTGGACATGTGATTTCATGTTAATGATATGAAATCAGGAGATGAAATTAGTGTTTGATCGACTTTATGTCATGATTTCATATCATGACATGAAATTTGAAATTCTCCAAAAAGTATAATTTGAGAATTCCAAATGTAAATAGAACTCCACCATTTATACTTACCAGTAATTTATTTCAAATGTAAATAAAATTTATAGTTCATATTATTATTTTTATCTATCTTTATTTATATCTCATTTAACTATTATTCTCACAAAATATAGCCTCGTTTAGTCATGAGAATTTTTTTTATTTTTTTTTTTAGAAAATCTTGTTATTTTATTAAGATATGACCAAAATACAACTCCTACTCCAACTTCATCTTCTACTTTATCATTTATTATTTAATTAATAAATATTGTATATTTCTAGACTAATTTTATAATAGTGTATTACTATACTTTTGTTATGAATTTTGCTTATTTCATAAAATTTTATAACGAATTAAGGTAATTTTAATAATTTTTGTGACTTTTGGAGTTCTTTAGAGGTTTGACTTTTTGCTAACCAGTCATAAAATTACACTTTTTTTAATAGGGGTTAAACACTTAACGCACACTCACATTACAAACTTGTCCGTCTTACATTCAATCATTTGTCGGGAGGGTGGGTGGGTCCCCGATTAAGATAAGTACACGTGTCATGAAATCACGTGGACAAATACATACGTGTCTACTTATTATTAGAAGATGTGTCCAATCTGGACTTGGCCCACTTTAAATTGTTTGCTGATTTGACGCTACTCTAAATCAGGCCCATCTTGGCTTCATAAAAGGAATTTGCTGGTGGGCTCCCCACAACTAAAATACTAGATAAATACACGAGCACAAATATTCGATTTTAAATTTTAATTTTTTATAAGTGTATGATCTTAAACTTTTATTTTTATAAATAATTTATAGCATTCGTAAAAATTATGGTCAGTAAAATTAATTTACTATCGTAAAATATTCAAAATATCTATTTTATACACAAAAGTTAGAAGGATAAAGGTACGAATATATCCTAAAATTTTGATAAATAGTATAAATATACTCTCCATCATACTTTAGATACAAATATACTTTTGCCGTTAATGAAAATGTACATATATATCCCTAAACTTTGACATATATCTTCCGTCATACTTTAGGTACAAATATACTCTTACTATTAATAAAAAGGTACGTATATATCTTTCCCACTCATGGTAGGACACGTGTCACAATCCTATTTATTTGGTATTTTTCTAATTTAGTTAATTTATTCCAATCCCACCCAAGAATTACTATAATTTAACTCATAACCCGATTCAATTAATAACCCAAATCCGATTCAGTCTAATAGAAAGAGAAAGAAAGAATGAATATGCGTGAATAGAGATGCGTTTTGAAGTTTTTATTAGACCGGGTTCAGTTTGGGTATTATTTGAATCATGTTGTAGGTTAAATTAAAATTATTTTCGAGTAGAGTGGAGATAAATTAAATTAAGAAAGAGCAAATGAACAAGATTGTGACACGTGTCTTCCGTTAGTGGGAAGGGTATATATGTATTTTTTCATTAATGACAAGGGTATATTTGTACTTAAAGTATGACAGAGGGTATATCTGTATCATTTATCAAAGTTTAGGGTTATATATGTGCCTTTTTATTAACGATAAAGATATATTTATACCTAAAATATGATAGAAGATATATCTATACCATTTATTAAATTTTAGAGGTATATTCTTACCTTTTCCGAAGTTAAAATATTTGCCTTATGAATAATATATAAATTCTAACTTCTGCTTATAACACAAAGTGACAGAACTTCTAATTATTTGTGTTGATTTATTGAAAAATTGTACTACTGTTTATATAAGATTGATTTTCTATATTTCTGTATATATATTTAACTTTGTTTAACTCAAATCAATGATTAATCAAAGCCCATTTTCACTGGGCCTGCAATATTTAAGTCGCTAGCTAGCCTTCGCGTTGCCGGTTCGATTCCTACTAGGCGTGTAGGCTTACTTGTCTTATACTTTGTTGATTACGTATAGCTATAACTTTTTTTTTCTTTTAATTTTCTGACTGAATATTCTGAACTCGCCATTAATCCTTTGCCTTATATATAAAACTTAAAATGTCTATTTTTTAACGTAAAATATATTAAGTCAGGCCAAAAATCAAAATGAACGAAGGCCATTTTTGTATAATTTTTTTCTGGAACAAAATTTCAACAATATCCCACTTTACTAGTATTTTATTCGTATAAATAACATAATATCAATTCTTTTAAAAGTAATTATATATATATTTTTTTTTTAAAATTATTTTACCCTCTCTTTTTATTAATATATATAACATAACCGATATATACATAGCATTTTGTGTATATATTGGATTTTTATAATATGTTTAGTGAGTTGAATTTTTTATAATATTAAAAACATAAGTTGTGTATTTGCGTAATTTTTAGATGGTCATGAACTTAACCCATTTACGTGTTCCATGCGTTGACGGCTTCTTAGCAAATATAAGGCCGCCATTTAGTTTGTTCACAGCCTCACAGCTGTCCAGCCCAGCTTGTCATGTCCACAGAATGCTTCAATTTTTTTTCAGTTTACAAGTTTGGCTAATTATGTTGATTTTTTAAATGCATAAATCAAATGAGTATATTTCTACTTATTATATATTAGCTAGCAGCTATAATTATTTTCCATCGAGCAATCGGATATACATAAAAAGCCCGAAAACAAATGTACAAAGTAATTTTTTCGTTTCAATTTGTTTATTTATTTTTTGTTATAGTCCGTTTTAAAAGTAATGCTTTTTTTCTTCTTTTAATAACTCTTTAATTTTAACTTTTCACTTTATACTGCATTGCGTGTTTAATAGGAGTGTATCGGTAGGTTCGATTCGATTTTATATATTATCGGTTTGATTTGATAATTTTTTATTTTTAACTATGCTAAATCAATAAGTTATTTTTATCGATTTTTGATTTATCGATTTTTAGTCCTTAATGGTTCGATTTTCGGTTTAACCGATAAGAAAATACTCATAAAATAAAAAAAGTAATAGCTAACATGAAAAGAAATCGAATCTTATATAGTTGCAACCAAAATCCTACAAGATGTTTTAATTTACAAGAGTCTTCAAGCTTGAACTAAATGTTTGTCAGGAGGAATTAAACGTTTGTATAATTGAAATAATATGTTTGTTAATTTGTAGAAGTAAAAGAGAAATTAAAATATATATGTGTGTGTTTGTAAAATATTAATTTAGTATTATATTCTTATTGGGTTATCGGTTTACCCAATAACCTAATAAGAAAAACTGAAACCGAACTAATAACCCGATAATTTTTTTTATAAAACCATTAACCCAATAACCCAACAACACTAAACCAATGACATTTTTATTGGTTCGGTTTATTAATCGGTTCGATTTTTGCACACCCCTAATGTTTAAGAGTGCAAAATTAAAGATATTTTAATTTATTTTATATATTTTTAGTTTAAGACAATCAAATTTTAAAATATTTTTTACGTTTTTAAAACTTAGTGTCAAATCTAAACAGACAAACATATTAAAATAAGTAATTTTTTAGGAAGAAAAGAAAAGGCCCCGTCTAGTTAGTTAGTTTGTTTTTTTTATATATTTTTTATTTTTCATCCGGTGTCCGGTATCCGCATTGATGCCCGACTAATTTGGATTCGCACCAGGTAGGGCTCCATTCGGGGGGTAGCGCTCCGACCAGAGTTTTCTTCATGTCCAGGATCGAACCCTCGACCTTTGATTAAGGATGGAGCAGCCCATCCGCTACACCACAACTCATGTTGGTTAGTTAGTTAGGTTGCATCAAGTTAAACAAAAACTTGCCCTTTGAAGCGCCAGTCACGTTGCTGGGGACATAGTGTAAAAATAATTGATTTTGGTGCTACCACCTAGGTTATAGTAATAAGTTTATAAATCTTTTTCATGTTTATCATTTCAGAACGACATCAATCGTTCATTATCTGAAGTTTAAATATATTTGCCCGATGTTAAAACGTTTTCGGCTGACGTTCATCCAATTTTGCTTAAATTTTAGACACCACATATCTAAAGTTTTTCAAAAACAGACAAACCACAAAATTTTCAAACATTTGGTATCATTTAATAGTGTATATATGTTGAAATAATAATAATAATAATACCCTTGAAATTTTTACTGGATAAAGTCATCTTAAGTCCATTTTTTTTCTTGGTTGATAAATACTGGTGTGGACAACAAAATTTGCAGGCCGAGGAAACAGTGGGCCTATTATATTGGGCTTATGTGGGTTGTTGACATTTGGGGATATGTTCTTAATTGCAAACTCTACGGTCCCTTTCGTAATCAATAATCGGTGCAATTACAAAGGTAATTTTTCATTTATTAATTCAATCAATCAAAACATTGAAGGGGAAATCTGGCGACGACAAAACTAAGAATAGTGCCAAGTTTGTTGGGTTTTTTTCCCCCCATCTCTAGTCTCTACACTTTCTTTGTTTATATTGACTTGAACAACAAGAACTTTGGCACAATTTTAGAATATAGCTAATTAAGTTTCTATTTACGTTATATAGGGAAACCAAACTTTCTTGAAAAAATTGCAAAGTGATGGAAGTAAGTAGGTACAAGAAGATTTAGGAAAAAGTAGATTTAGTATCTCACTCACATTTACATCAAAAGGTGTAATATGATGTGAAAGATGACTTTTAGGAATTAATACTGGCTTCATTATTTGACAATAAGTAGAGCTTGAAATAGACATGAAAGCAAATCTCATCCAGGCACGACAAACTTTTGGCATTTGATTTTGGGTTTTATGTTGTTGTTTAATATTATATGTAGACAATTGTGGGTTATATTCGAACGCCGTTCATGTAGATTATATTGCTAGGCAAGAGCATTGTGTATTACAATTTTAGAATAATTGCAAGATTATGCTTAATATGTATATATATTAGTCGATCAAAGCATGTTTTTGAAGAATATAACGTTAAAAAAGACAAGGTTTACATTTGTTGATATGTTTTGATACTTGGAAGAAACTGAGGTTTTCAAAGCTATTGTTAAATAGAAAAAACATGGGCAATAGAAAGAACCATAACGAAGGTACATAATGTATACAATGAAGGGTGGTCAATTTAACCTTTTTTATTAAAAAAATGATAATATTATGTATATGAAGAAATATTAAATATATTAATAAAAACTTACTTTATTGATCACATGTTAAATTTTACTTAAATATTTTAATAAAAATTTCTGACTTCGTCACTAGACCAACCAATAGATGGGTGGTGTGAACATTTGCAGCAGCTTACTTGGACAATAAGTGATAGATCTTGTAACATTATGCTAGCCGCACCTTTTTATTTAATTTCTTAATTATTCATTGCGACAATGACAGTACTGTGGGATAAGATTTAGCTAAGTTTTTGAAGTTTTTATAATTGTTCTTGAAAAGAAAAAAAAACAGTATTATGGCTTACTCCAAACAGATAAAAACAAATCTTATATGTATACGGAGTATCAAATGAATGAATTGAACTAAATTTGATCTGTTCAAAATAGACAAAGTTAATTAATAAATGAATGACTCGTGAATGAGTCATCGTACGTACCGCGATCTGTGTTTGTTCTTTGTAACATTTTTAAGTTTCTAATAATTTTTTTTATATTGTACTAACTATATATAACGTATTCAATTAGAATCAATCTTTTTGAAAATATTTTGACAAAATGAGTGACCTTGCAATATATCAATCAAGTTAAATTTACTGTGCTAGATCAAAGTTACTAATGATCGATGCTTTATTGTTCTAGACTATTATACTGTAGTGTAGCACTGTTCATAATGCAATGTATGTGTCCAACACTCCAACTCAAGATCACATTTTATCAAATAAATTCTGGTTGGATCAGGATATTTAAAAAAAGTATCTCATTTGCATTACTAACAATTTGTTTTCTTTTGAAATCTGTCATGTAATACTTTGAGTACTACTGTATTTAACAAAGGTCCTTTTGTTTGTTTCCATTACTAGTTTAAGTCATTACGTGGGAAAGCCTTTAAAATATTAAGAAGCTGCCAAAGTGTTTTCCGCATAAAAATGAACTACAAAATTGTCTCTATTTGAACATTCCCACTTTTGTTATGTAGTCATCCGACTATCTGTTCACACTTCAACAAAATTCCGCTATGTGCAGGATTCACGAAAAAATAATTATATGCTATTTTATTTTAAATTTTTTATATGAAGTTTTTAAAGTTTGAACTCGTGACCTTCTGATCATATGACAACGACTTTATCAATTCACACTAGATAGAAATAAATGTAAGCAAGTGTGTTGCTACTTATAGTAAATGGTAGTCATATTGAAAAAATATTTGATTGAATAAGTCAATTGAAATAAAAAAAAATTATACTAGTGATGTTATACTAAGTGGATAATTTAACGGAAAAAATTTAAAAATACCCCTGAACTATCGAAAATAGCTCAAAAATACCCCTAGTTAGATTTTTGGCTCAAAAATACTTCTCCCTCTAACAGAATTCGGAAAAGGATCAAAAATACCCCTGAACTATCTGAAATGACTCAAAAATACCCCTCTGTTAAATATTTGGCTTAAAAATACCCCTCCCCTTAACGAAATTCCACCAAGCATGCCACCTAGATAAAAAAAAAGCTACGTGACTATGGCACATTACCATCCACGTGTAAAATGTTAGTATTTTTTAATTATATGACATTCCTTTTTTTTTCTTTTTAAAAACGTCAGTGAAACGGACAAAACTTACACGACTTTTTAATTTTTAATCAAAGTAGACAAACGGTGGTTACATAATATTTTTTTTGAAAAAATTTATTAAATGTAACATCGCTATTATCAAATTCCTTTGATCATCTAAAAAATAAGTTTTTTCCTATTAATAGGTTTAAAAGTGTGAAACCCAACAAAAGAGTCTTATTAAACTGATAAATTCATTAATTATTAGGCCAGTATAAAAGTTAAAATTAAGATTTACTCATAAAAGTAACAAATTTCAAACTAAAGTTCAAATTAGTTACTCAAAAGATGTGTTTGACTTTGCTAGCTTTTACTCAAAATGTTTATGTTAAAATGATTTAATAAATACCTCCTCTAATTTAAAATTAATGAATCTTTGAATCTGGCACACATCTTCAAAAAGTTAATGAATGACATAATTAAAGAATAATTTATCAATATTAAGTATCATTTTACTTCTTTTCAAACTTGTTTTAAAAATAATAAGATTATTCATCAAAACTGAATTTAGAAAAATGAATTCATTTTGAATGATTAAACAAGTGTTAAAAGAAATTCATTTATTTTGAAAAAGAATTTGCATGTAGTAAATTCAACTCAATTATTAGTACATCAACATTTACTAGCTTAAAAGTTAAAATTCTAACTCCTCCTCCGAGTCAACATCAGATCAAGATCAAGCTGTCCCTCATCCCAAACGACAATAACAAGATGAAATTTAGAACTTTTAAAACACTAATGAAAAGGTGAAATCTAGAACTTTTAAAACACTAATGAAGTAATTCGCAAATGATTGTTTTTTTGGTTTTTCCGTTTCACTGCTTTGAAAAAAAAGAAAAAAAAGAAAAAAAGAAAGAACGGAATGTCATATAATTAAAAAATACTATCATTTTACATGTGGATGATAATGTGGCATAGTCGCGTAGTTTTTTTTTATCTAGGTGGCATGCTTGGTGGAATTTCGTTAAAGGGAGGGGTATTTTTGAGCCAAATATTTAACAGAGGGATATTTTTAAGCCATTTCAGATAGTTCAGGGGTATTTTTGATCCTTTTCCGAATTCCGTTAAAGGAAGAGGTATTTTTGAGCCAAATATTTAACGGAGGGATATTTTTGAGCCAAAAATCTAACGAGGGGCATTTTTAAGCTATTTCAGATAGTTCAGGGATATTTAGGAATAATTTAATAATGACCTATTATTGATCTATTATACATCTTAAAGTGTTCTTACCGAAATTTCTCTATTTGCCAATGTGTGGAAGTGCTGCTTCACTTTCTCCATTTCGATCTCTTTCGTCTATACGAAAAGTTGCATATTTATGTATTTTACTTCAATCCCTAAATGACTGCCACGTCAATATTTTCTAGATCTTTCATATTTAGAAAAAAAAAAAAAAAAGTCTGAGAAAAGTATATAAAGAGAATATATAATTGACGTACATGTACATTTATAATTGACATACGATATGATATAAACTGCTTTCGATCGGTTTGTGTTTATCTCCTTCAGTAACTCCACCAAGCTACTATCATAGAATGTGTATCTGGCAGACTTTCTGCAATTCGAGTTCTGAAAATAAACAAAATGAATATAAATTAACAAAACTTGGAATTACATTTTATCTTTAAGATTAAGATATAATTGTCCATACATCTCCTCGAGTATTTGTATTTTGTAATAATCGAAGGATGCAGAAACTAGCTAGCTTTTGGTATATAACCTAAAAGGTTTCAATATTTTCCTGCCAAACACAACAAATAGTATATGCAATTTTGATAAAAATATTAATGTAGTTGAGAGACAAATACGATTTTTCCACTTATTTTCCGGCAAAATATATATAGTTACGTGACCCAGAGAAACTTTTGACTCTTTTAATAATAACAACACCTCCGCATAAATTGAGACACAAGAATTAATATTTTAATAATAGTTTATATATAGATGATGATGAGTTGGAGAGGAGGGACATGGGAGGACAGGCCAAAATGAATGAGCTAATGTGAGCATGGTAGTACGTGGGTCGTGGAGGATAACTTGTTGACGCAAGCAAGGGGATACGTAAGTCACATCCATTGCCTGGCCAATTAATATAAACATACAATAATAACAATTTATAATCATCAAAGAAATAGTCAAACGCAGTTAATTAGTACACTCCAAAAAACAAAGTAGCTAAGCTCAGTCCATTCCATTGTTGATAAACACTGATCAACACGTATATGGAAAAGATTTACGTTGTATAAATTGATAAAGCTGAAAAATTCTTTGCACTATTAAGAGTATTTTTTTACTTGTCTAAATATTTTTAAGTGGTAGATGAATACATTTTTTACAGCACAGTACAAACTAGTGTGGAGACGTTACGTGATCATATGTAACGGATGAATTCAATTTCTTTCACAATCTTCTTGGTGCAATGTTCAACTTTCGCTCTCTTGTGGTATACTTATATTTAACCAAAATAATTTTTTTTAAGACAATTTTTAAATTAAATTATTGTTTATCTTCAAGAGCAACAAATTTTTATACTTTGGCTACAGCATTTCTTCAAATTTTGAGAAATAGCAAAAGAAAAAAAAAGTGTGAAAAATTGTTTGGACATTGCAAAATGATTTCTTTCGGGCAAGCCCTACTTAGATAAAACCAAAAGTTTATCCAATCCATTATTCAAGAAATGAACTTTATATTTATTTAATATCAAGAGATTATTTCATTTATGAGTGTGAATGTGTTGACTTCCAATTTCTGAAGGAAGGGGTTTTCTTCATTTGGAGAGGAACACTGAGAAGAACACAATATCTATGTTTCCACTAATAAGCTCCAAAATTTTCATGTCGGATACTAATAAGTCAACTTTAAAAAAGGGAAGAAGAAAACAAACTTGACTCTATCCTGCATATCCTCAAATGCAATAACATATGGAACAATTTCCACGTACTCCAGTTGTTTCTTGTTTGTGTAAAATGTTAATAATAAGTTGACTCAAGAATTAAACTTAATTAGAACTCCTGTTAACTGCAGCTAAAATATTTTCACACTGGTGAGAAGCTGTACACATTTTAACAATTATATATATATATATATATATATATATATATATCGGAAAAAGGATAAATATATTTTCAAACTATGATAAATGATACGTATATATCCTCCGTCATACTTTGAGTACATGCACATATACCATAACCGTTATGAAATGGTACATATATGCCCCTCACACTAACATTAGGGCATATGTACACCCATAATATGATTATATACGTATCATTGATTATAGTTCAGAGATATATTTATCCTCTTTTTTTTTTCTTTTTTTTTTTATCTCAAATAATTAATCCAAATGTACAATTTGACCCAATAAATCCATCAAATTCGATTTCAAACCAACTCGACTCAACCTCTATTTTATATTTCAACTCGATACTCCCTTTGGTTTTCTCTTAATTAAACGTGAATCTCAATCAAATTGCAGGGATTGATCATTGTTGCTAGTTGATGTTTACTGGTTGGAGGGAGTGGAGATTGGACCGGAGTGACCAAAGCAAGAAATGCAGCAATGCGCCGATACGTGTTTTCGATTCAACGAAAACGGTGATTTTGTGGTGTTGATCAGTGATGAGTTAGTGTTTTTCCGACGAAATTTCACTGAAAATTGAACGTGCAGGGTCCAATTTATTTGGAGTTATTTTTGGATGTTATGAGTTAATAATTTATTTATTTTTAATTCCTAGTAGTGAGTGTTACTGTATTGTGTGTATATCATTATAGGAATGAAAAAAATGTGTCTGTTAGATAGGTATCTCTTAGATTTTAATTGGGATCGAGTCAGATAGTGGATTTATTGGGTCAGCTAGTGAGTTTGGATTAATTATTTGAGATAAAAAAAAGTACAACAAAAAGAAACAAATATACTCCCAAAATCATGATAAATCGTACGTATATGCCATGTGTCATACTGTGGTTACACATATGTTCCTACCGTTAGCGTGAGGGATATATACGTATTATTTCATTAATGATAGGATTATAATAATACTCAAAATATGACGGAAGATATATACTTACTTTTTATCATAGTTCAATGCATATTTATTTCTTTTTCGTACATTGGAAACTTTACTATCGTCGCATTGGGTTCTAACCAAAAAAAATTGTTACTTTAATAAAATTAAACAAAAATTTAATTGATTTGTCAGATTTAAAGTTGATATAGAGTTTAAGAAAATAAGATATAACTTTACACTTTGAGATATAAAATATATTAAAATATTTTTTAATGTCGTGAAAGCTAAAAAATATTTTTAAAATAAATTAAAAATAAGAAAATAAGTGTTATCATTGACATTAGTTGAATGTTTGAGGGGCCACTTTAATTAAAGGAAAAGGGACAGAAATGGCACCTAAAGCTAAAATAATACCATAAAAATAGCACTTAAGATTAAATATCCCATAAATAGCCATAATCTAATTCCTGGTGATATCGCTAGCACAGGTAGAAAGTCGCTACATTTTTTTCAGAGTTGTAATTTACGAGAAGATGAACAAAAGATAAATTTGACTTCTATTCTTTACTTTGAACCTAGGATTTGGGTGATACAGTTGAAGGTAGAGAATTTCTACAGGTTTGCTAATGACTGTATTCCCTTGGGTAATGTAAAATTGATTAAGCAAATTAGTATACCAAAAGCTTCAAAGTCATTGGTATAACATCAGTTAACACATCACTTATTCGCGCAATTTATAGAACAGTGGAAATTTTATATTGTACAAGAAGCTCAAAAGGAGCAGAAAACTGTCCTTTTCATTCAAACTTCTAAACCATCGTTTCTTTACCTTTTTCGATACTCCAATTCACCTTTCTCATTCCACAAAATTTGTATAAGATCTCCATGCATTCAATTAGCTTCCTATAGTTTTTTTTTCAGTGTAAATTTGTTTCAAATTGATACAAAATAATGGCTTCAGCTTCAATTTTAATTTCAATAATAATAAAATAAAGAGATATGAATATGCTATGTGTGCTATATGTATCCAAAAACATACACATATTTCTCTCTATCCATTTGAAAAGGTATATGCATGTGCTATTATACTGTATAAATTTGGTATAGCTATTGTACATGCTTGCACAAATTTCCACTGTAAAAGGTGTATGTATATGCCTTAATTGATCCCGGTTCTACATTATCTTATGTTACTCCATTGGTTGCTGGAAAGTTTGAAAGAATACCCGAACTGTTAGTTAAGCCATTTGAAGTGTCCACACCGGTTGGGAAATCTATTATAGCTAGAAGGGTTTACTGAAACTGCATAGTAACTGTTTGTGATCGTGATACGATGGCTGATCTTGTGGAGTTAGAAATGGTAGATTTTGATGTTATAATGGGTATGGACTGGTTGGCGTCTTGTTATGCCACAATTGATTGCTGCACGAAAAAGGTATATTTCCATTTTTCAAATGAATCAGTCCTTGAATGGAAAGGTGAAATTGGCGCGCCAAGAGGTAGATTTATTTCTTATTTTAAGGCAAGAAGAATGATTTCCAAGGGATACATATATCATTTAGTTAGAGTAAGGGATACAGAAGCGGAGCCACCAACTTTTCACGCTGTTCCGGTGGTAAATAAATTTTCTGATGTATTTCCTGAAAATCTTCCAGGTTTGCCTCCTGACCGAGAAGTAGAGTTTGGTATTGATGTAATACCAGACACCCAACCAATCTCCATTCCTCCGTATAGAATGGCCCCAGCAGAATTACGAGAATTGAAAGAGCTATTGAAAGATTTGCTAGAGAAGGAATTCATAAGGCCTAGTATGTCCCCCTGGGGAGCACCAGTTTTATTTGTGCGCAAAAAGAATGGCTCGCTGAGGATGTGTATTGATTATCGACAATTGAATAAGGTGACTATTAAGAATAAATATCCTCTCCCAAGAATTGATGATTTATTTGATCAGTTACAGGGCGCCAAGTGCTTTTGTAAGATTGATTTGATGTCAGGTTACCACCAAGTGAGGGTCAAAGAGAAGGATATACCCAAGACAGCTTTCCGAACACGGTATGGTCATTATGAGTTTCTAGTTATGTCATTTGGGCTAAAAAATGCACCCGCAACTTTTATGGATTTGATGAATAGGGTGTTTAAGCCATTCCTGGATGTATTTGTGATAGTTTTTATAGATGATATTCTAGTTTATTCTAGATCAGAAGAGGACCATGCCAATCACTTACGACAGGCATTGCAGACTCTTCGTGATTGTAAGCTTTATGCAAAGTTCTCTAAATGTGAGTTTTGGTTAAAGTCGGTGGCATTTTGGGTCATATTGTATCTAGTGAAGGGATAAAGGTTGATGCTCAAAAGATAGAAGCTGTGAAGAACTGGCCAAGGCCCACAACGCCTACGGAGATTCGTAGTTTTCTCGGGTTGGCCGGTTATTATAGAAGGTTTGTTGAAGGCTTTTCTTCCATTTCAGCACCCTTAACCAAGCTAACCCATAAAGCATCCAAATTCCAATGGAATGATGCCTGTGAGAAGAGTTTTCAAGATTTAAAGAACAAGTTGATTTCTACACCCATGTTGGTACTTCCAGAAGGCACCGAAGGGTATACAGTGTATTGTGATACTTCCAGAATTGGTTTAGGATGTGTATTGATGCAGCATGGTAAGGTAATAGCATATGCTTCTAGACAATTGCGGACACATGAGAAAAATTATCCTACACACGATCTTGAGCTGGCAACAGTTATTTTTGCTTTAAAGATATGGCGCCACTACTTATATGGGGTACATGTTGATATATTTATATTGACCAAAAGAGCTTGCAATATATTTTTAATCAGAAGGATCTAAATTTAAGGCAGCGGAGATGGCTTGAACTATTAAAGAACTACGATGTTGATATCTTGTACCATCCAGGGAAAGCAAATGTGGTAGCTGATGCGTTAAGTCGTAAGGCTATGATGGCGCCTATAGAAAGGCAAGGGATGATTAAATATCTTCACCAGTTAGCTAGTTTGGGAGTTCGCCTTCTTGAAACTCCGGATAAAGAGCTTATCGTACATAATGCTGCGGAATATTCATTAGTAGCTGAAGTGAAAGAGAAGCAATATGCAGATCCTATTTTATTACAGCTTAAGGAGAATGTTCAGAGTGGTGCGACCAAGATATTTGAGCTTACGCGAGAAGGAGTACTTCAGTGCCAAAACTGATTGTGTGTGTCGGATGTAGACGGGCTAAGAAAGAAGATTATGACAGAGACACATTGTTCAAGGTATTCCATTCATCCAGGATCAACCAAAGTGTATCAAGATTTGAAAGATATGTATTGGTGGAATGACATGAAGAAGAGTATTGCAGAATTTGTAGCTGAATGTTCAAATTGTCAAAGAGTTAAAGTTAAGCACCAAAAACCCGGAGGTTATATGCAATGCATTGATCTTCCAAGCTGGAAGTGGGACATGATCAACATGGATTTCGTTATTGATTTGCCTCGTACATCCCGGAAGGTTGATTCTATATGGGTGATTGTTGATAGGCTTACCAAATCCGCACAGTTCCTACCAGTTAGGACCACTTACACAGTTGAAGAGTATGCGAAGCTGTACATTAAAGAGATAGTTCGATTACATGGAGTGCCAATCTCTATCATATCAGATCGGGGAACCCAATTTACCGCAAACTTTTGGAAGTCTTTTCAGAGGTGTTTGGGAACACAAGTGAAATTGAGTACAACTTTTCACCCTCAAACAGATGGACAAGCAGAACGTACCATCCAAACACTTGAAGATATGCTACGAGCTTGTGTAATAGATTTTAAGGGCAACTGGGATGATCATTTACCTCTTATTGAGTTTGCCTACAATAATAGCTATCATTCAAGTATCAAAATGGCACCATATGAAGCTTTATACGGAAGGAAGTGTAGATCACCAATAGGATGGTTCGAAGTGGGTGAAACTCTTTTGTTCGGACCGGATCTTGTTTATCAAGCCATAGAGAAGGTTAAAGTAATTCAGCAACGACTGAAAACAGCCCAAAGTCGACACAAGTCATATGTGGATAGTAGAAGGAGAGGGTTAGAGTTTTCTATAGGTGATTGGGTATTTTTGAAGGTATCATCAATGAAAGGGGTAATGAGATTTGACAAGAAAGGGAAGTTGAGTCCACGTTATATAGGCCCGTATAAGATCACTCGAAGGTTTGGACAAGTTGCATATGAATTAGAGCTACCCCAAGAGCTCTCATCAGTACATCCGGTATTTCATGTGCCAATGCTTCGAAAGTGCATCAGAGATCCATCACATATCACTTCTACTGAGGATGTGCAAGTTGCGGAAGATCTTACCTATGAGGAAGTGCCTATTGCTATTCTAGATCGCCAAGTTAAGAAGATGAGAAATAAAGAGATAGGATCTGTGAAAGTACGTTGGAGAAATCGTCAAAGGGAAGAGATTACATGAGAAACTGAGGAAGCAATGAAATCTAAGTACCCTCATTTGTTCAAAGATGAAGAGAAAGTTCAAAAAACGGAGTTAGAACATTAACAAGTAAGTTCTTTTTTATACATGCATAGTATTTATGTGATGATGTGAATATTAATGATGGACTTGAACTTGTTTCGGTTGAATAACTATGCTAACATTCGAGGACGAATGTCCTAAAGGGGGGAAGGATGTAACACCCCGTATTCAAGTACGTGTATTGGCGTATTCAAGTACGTGTATTGATCTTATTTATATGGAATTAATTTTTTTATTTTATTTATACCGGAATTTACCCGTCGATGGTTCCATGCGAAGGTTATTGAATAAGCTTTCCAACGATATAAAGATTTCCAAAAATGGATAGGTTTCGGATATAATCGAGCACGTTCGAAACTATAAAACGGTGGCCGAGATATTTGGGAATAGTAAATGTGCAAGAAAATTTCCTGCACACAAACTACTGAGGCCAGCTGAATTTTTAAGTCAACTTCGAATGATCATAACTCCCTTAATATAATGAAATGGGAGAGTTGCGACCTATGAAAAGAAAGATCTTTGAGTCTTCTTTCCAATGAAATTGGTTTCATCCAAATCCAACGTCTGAGTAAGGAGTTTTACTCGTTTTACTTCAGCCTATCAAAACAGATTTTTCGGGTCAACTTCAAACGACCATAACTCCTTGTACAGGACGAACTGGGTGGCCTACTTTATATGAAATGAAATACCTTTGAATTATCCTTCCAACGATACCAATTTAACCCAAATCCGATAACGGAGAAAAGAGTTATGGTCGATATACTTTAGCTTATCAAAACAGTCCACCAAATGACAGATTTGACATTATTTAAATTTTAAAGGCATTTTGGTCATTTCCTATTATATTATGGACGGGAATATGTGTATATATACATGTATATGAGTTCAAAAACTCATTTTCATCATCAATCATTGAGAAAGAACAAACCCTAGCCAAATTTGACCTTTAAATTACTTTTGATTCAACCGTAGAAATTCCAAAGTAATCCGATAACTGCGTTTGTCATCTCGAGAGCTTCGAACGACACCTATTATTTGTGCAAACAGGATTGCATAACCAAGAGGTGAATTCTAAGGTATGAATATTGTTTGCCTTTGTTCTTTTCCATATGTATATGTGTGATAGAGGATTATATGTATTGGTTGTTATTGAAAGGTGATGAAAATAGGGTTATGGACTATTTTGCATGGTTTGGTTGTATCGAATTGTGGAAGGTGGATATGGTAATTGAGTTATGGAAGGTGGATATGGTGATATACTATTGAATTGATGATTATTTATGTCTATGGCTCAATTTGGTTTAATGGATTGGTTGGAAGGATAAATGAATCCAAACTTGATATTGGAGGATGTTGCATGAATATGCATGGCATGTGAATGTAATTGGAGTATAAGAGGGTTAAAGTGACACCCTTTATGGTGTAATTAAGGCTTACTACTTAACCACTATTTTAGTGAATTCAAATAATTGAATTGTGACGTTTGGTTGCTAATACTAGATTGCTATATATGTTCATTGTAGATAAGTAATCCGAAAAGACGGGAAGTCCATTTGGGACTAGTATTGAAGGTTGACAGTCAGGTATGTAAAGCATACTCTATACCATATCTTTGGCATGAAAGTGAACAATTATTCTATTAAGAAAGTTTCTAAAGTTATTCAATAACATGTGATCCATAAAGGTTTTGTATGATGTCCTACGTTACCAATGAACTTGTTTCCACCCTACAAGATGTCAAGACATTCCAATACTTACTTGTTTTCCAAATCTTACATGTTTATTGCACTAATGAATGTCAGAAGGTATCCGGTTACTCAAACAAGATCCATGTGCTATTAATGACTCCAAAACGTTTCATTGATATATCAATAAGTTCCTACTTCATTGTTATGACATTGATGACTCCAAAACACTTCATTGATGTGCCAATGAGTTCTTACTTCATTGTTATTGCATTGATGGTCTATTTATATGTCTCTTATTGATGTATCATTGTTTCAAAGTATCAAAAATGCGGTGGCGATCGAAATAACAATCTCAAACATTAATTGAACTAAGTGATGGAAGTTCTCTCTTATTGGGTGATATCCCAGGAGCATAAGCCTATCATGGGTCGATCCCTATTTATGTGTTTATGGGTGGTATCCCAGGGGCATAAGCCTATCAGGGGTAGATCCTAGTTGATATGTACTGGAGGCAGCCTAATGGTCACAGTACAGTACAGTAATAATTACAAAGATGATAAGAACGAAGGTAAAGTGATTGAATAAATACATTGTACAGGTTGTCACAAGTTCTAGTAAGTGTGGTCCACTCCTATTACGATTTATTCACTTGTTTCTGATTTCTATTGAGCTCCTATATCATATGTGATTATCTACAGCTTTACATACTCAGTACATATTTCGTACTGACGTCCCCCACGGGGGACCTGCATTTCATGCTGAAGGCACAGGTACCTCAGCTCATACACCGCACAAGTAGGAGCTAGGATATATCCAGCTGCTTTTGGTGAGCTCCAGTTTGCTTTGCGGTTTTCCGTGTCATATCCAGTCACTTTTGGTATTGTATAGAAGTTAGTTATATAGTGGGGTGTGTCCCGACCTTAGTTAAACTCTGTGTATTGTTTAGAGGCTTTGTAGACCTAATGTACAGTCAAGGTGGTGTTTTGTTAATAGACGTGATGGCTCCAACGACCAAGTGTTGTATATACATATATATATGTGCTCGAGATTATACAGGTGATTATTTCCTTTTATATGCGACATGATGTTGTCCGAATTTCGGGTTGTCAATGAGGTATGCATGAGAAGTATAAGGTTATGAGTTGGTTCTCCCGGGCCTCCTCGGTTACGGGTGCCGATCCGCCCCTATAGGATTTGAGGCGTGACAGAGGATCCCTCTCTCTTTTTTAAAAAGAAAATCAATGTAGCATAAAAGTGTATCAATGTGATATAAAAGTGTATCAATTGGGCATAAAGACTGCATGCGGCCGACTTACTTCAATTGTTATAAATTGGACTAAATGATTAAAAAAGTGAAATAAATTAGGCCGACTAACTTTAATTGTCCATATTTTTAAATTGTGGATCATTTATTTTCATAGTAGTCAGCTCATGTTCTTTTTCCTTAATTAAACAGCTTAATTCGTCTGTAGGGCCCGCAAGGATGAGGTGGCCGGTGCTTGGGGGCTGGTCCTGGAAAAAAAATCTGCCACCTCACCACAAAAACAGTATTTTGGGCCGGGCCGTATATTGCATCTTAAGGGTTCGTTTGTTAGGATAATTAATTGAGAGATTAATTTTAAAATAATTTATTTTATATTAATTAAAATAAAATATATAATATATTTCATTTAAAAATTAATTATGTTGAAATTATTTGTATTCTATTTTAAAGATCAAATAACTTATTTTAAAAAATTTTAACCTTAAAATAATTAATCTATAAATAACTTGATCCCAACAAAAGGACCCCTAAGTATAATACTAATAGGATAAGAAAAGGGTTTGCTGGACTTTCATCACTACCAATTTGTCTTGTAGCATTTCATGCTGACAGATTTCCTCTTTGACTGTTTCCAATATATCCTCCTATATCAAACAAATTAACAAAATTCTTTTTTCCATTTGTTGTAGAGTTTTAGTAAAATTGTCGGCGTAAATATATTTTATATTATCAGCTTATCTTTATAATTGTAGTAGATATTTTGTTTGTTTCAATTTGTTAGTTTTAGTTCAATTGGATATACTGAATTTAGCAAGTAAAAAAAGATTTTAATAATTGCACGATCTTAAATATATTGTGTCATATGTTAAGACTAAAATATGATAGCTGATCTTTATAATTGTAGTCGATAGTTTGTTTGTTTCAATTTGTTAGTTTTAGTTCAATTGGATACTGAATTTAACAAGTAAAAAAAGTTTTAAATTGCACGATCTTAAATATATTGTACCGTATGTTAAGACTAAAATATGATAAATTAAAATATATATATATATATATTTGCAAACAAACTAAAAAGGAAACATAAAACAAGCATATTAAAACAGAAAGGAGTAATAAAATAAATTGAAACACGATGGTGTAATATACTTTATTTTCAAAAAATTTAGTTCGCCTCGAGTAATAAAATATATTGAAAAACAAGGGAGTACTACACTTTATTTTCAAAAGATTTAGTTCACATCTTGAAGAACTTATTCATATTTTTTGAATGACTTAACATGTGAAAAACATATTTCTATTAATCGTATTTATAACAACAACGACATATTTAGTGTACTTTTATAAATTGAGGTTTGGAGAAATTAAAGTAAAGTGTATGCAGTCTATATCACTACTCGATGATGGCGAAGTTGTATTCGATAGATCTCCGATTCATTAATTGTATTCATAATTTAATTTTTTTTTTTTGTGTAATTATTATTGGGTGGGGTGTATAGATGAGATTGGTGGGGTTGGGGGGGTGGGGGAAGAGGTTGCTTGCACCGATTCATCAAGGAACAGTAGAACTGTAGAAGTCATCAAGGCAAGAACCATGTGAAGTTGTGCAGACACGTAGAAACATATTCCTAAGTTTTAGGGTTAATGACTTTAATCAAACAAAGAAAATGTCAAAAAACTGTTAAGAGTAAATCAAAATTATCGAATATTTTCAAACCTGACCAAATGCTTCTAGAAAAAAGTTTTAAACAATTGGGCAGACTTAGACTCATGCTTTCTTGCTCCCTCTTGGGATTAAGTCAAATTCCAGATCTTTGTCATAACAATCCATTTATATTATTTGTAATTATAAATAAATAATTTAACAAGTGGAGCTTATATATGTTAATTCAAAATTAATTACATGCACGTTGGATGGTGCCACAGCCACTTGATAAAAAATGATCAAGAATTGTTTAGCTGAGAAGAAGATATGAAGAATTTGAAAATGTTTCTAGATAGCTGAATTATTCCAACAACATGCATGATATCAGTACATAGAATCTACCATATGAAAGAAATAAAAATACTAAATCATGCCAATTATATGAATTGCTATTGGAACTTGAGGTTTTATTATTTAACTCTATGCTCTTCTCTTGTCAAATAGTAATTGAGATGAAATCTTATCGATGAGTTTCTGTCAACAAAATATAAAATCACTTCTCTCTTGAATTAAATGAGATCAGGTGCAAGTGGCATTCATACAACGAACTTGATTAAAAAACATACAAATGGAGAACTTAAAAATTAGGAGAACGATTTGTGTTTCATTTAAGGGTGACTAATGAATAAGATGGATCATGCTTCACTATCATAATCTTGAAGTAACCAAATCTAGAACCCCCTTTAACAAGATTACACCAATCAGTCTCTTTTCCTAAATTAATTTGTTTCAAAAAAATAGACCTTGCTATGAAATTTAACCAATGGTTTATTTGGTACTAAGATAGATTACAACGTAACATTCGTAGTGCAATTTGCATGAATCAAATTAAAGTAACACTCTTTCAGTCTCAAGCTACTTAGTTGAATACGTAATTTTCTTCAATCAAGCTCAAACAAGATAATCAAGACTGATTGACAACTATATATATATATCAAATAAACTCACTTTGGAATTCCCAAAATTATGCAAGGTTAATTATAGGGATTATGAAATATTTAAGAGTTTATTAAGAAAGTTGAAATGAAGTGAGCTTAAACAGAAATGTTGACAAGAGGAAACTGAAAGTCTGAAACCACGCGGTTTTGTGAAGTAGCAAAAGGGATTACTAAAACATAATCTTTTGGTTTTAATTTATGGGAATGTGTTTGGCTGGCTCAAATTTAAAAATAGTAAAAAGATTTTTGAAGTTTATAATGTGAAAAAATTAATAAATGTTTATGTGATTGTTAATTATTTTATAATGATAAGATGATATTTTATTCATGCTCAACTAAGTGTGATTATTTTAGCTTAGATACACCCACAAAAAAATACTTTCTTCGTCCATAAATATTTGTCACTTGGCATATACAGTAAGAAACAATAAATATAGGGGTGATTTTACTGTATCACCCTATGAATATAATATTTTTTTTGTATTGAAAATAGAATGAGTAATGTATTGTATTTAATACCAAGAATAAAAATAGGTAAATTATCATTGACTCTATAAATTGGACAAGTATTGTTGGATATTTCAAAATAAAAAAAAGTGAATAAGTAAAGATAGACGGATGAAGTGCCAATTCCTATAAAAATAAAGAATGTCTTTACTAACTTACCCTTAATAAATACTCTTTTAGTCTCAAAATAGTAGGCATGTTTGTAAAAGATTTTGTCTCAAAATAAATGACATGTTTAAAATATTAAGAGATTATTAACCTTTTTTTTTTCAACTCTACCCTTAGTAATAATTAATCTAGAATTAAAATGCATGTAAATAGATGAAAATTAAAGAATAAATAAGAGACAAAATAGCCCAATCACATTGCTAATTATTTTTTTCTTAAAAATTATATAAAATCTATACATGTCAATTATTTTGAGTCAGATAAAATTCTTTACATAAAGATAAAGTTGTAACTCTTTGGTCATGTCTTTGATTATGGACTATTTGTTTTACTTAAAAGAGGAAAACTTGAAAGAACATGTCCAAAACACCACTTATCTATGAATCGAATGAAAAATACAAAAAGAATCACTTATATATATAAAAAAAGGAAAAATTGTTTTGGCTATAATTTTTTTTTACCACAATAGAAAAAAGTTATGTTCACACTATGAATTAGTTAACTTTCACATATTTTTATCTTTTTACTTTAAAAATTAAATATATTTTTCTCTTTTTTTTCCAATACAATTGAAACTATCCTATAAAAAAAAGTATAAATGACATAAATACCAACTCTTTTGAAAGTAATTACACTCTCTCCCATATTTTTAATTACTTTACTCTCTCTCCCTAGTAATATACATAACATAACCGATATATACATAATATTCTGTGTATATGTTGGAATTTTTGTTATATGCTTAAGGAGTTGATATTTTTTATAATATTGAAAATATAAGTTGTGTATTTCTGTAATTTTTTGTAAAAAAAAAAAAGTGAGTTTAAAAATCTATTTTGAAAAGAAAAAAAAGCATCACGTAAACTGATAGAGAATAAAAAAGAAAGAGCTGACTTTTGCAAGCAAATGAGTAAATGCTCATTGCTGTCCGGTTTTGACTCTTTGGGAAGTACACTTATTTTACCACTTCTTCATCTTTGGTCAGCTTAAAGACTCCTCTTCTCTCTCTTTTATTTACAAATTGTGTATATATATACACAAGGACCCCCACTTCCTTACACAACTTTGCTCCACTCTTTTAACAAAATTTCCAAAGAGAGAAAAGCAATACAAATAAGGAAAATTAACCACTTTCATTTTTTCCATTCAAAGTCACAAAATCAAGAAATATTTGTGTTGCTTTATATCGATCGATCGATCGATCGATTAGCTAGGTAGAATGGGAAGGCCACCTTGCTGTGATAAAATTGGTGTTAAAAAAGGACCATGGACACCAGAAGAAGATATCATCTTGGTTTCATACATTCAACAACATGGTCCTGGTAACTGGAGAGCTGTCCCTGGTAATACTGGTAAGCCAAATAATTTTTCTTTTTCTTTTTTTTCTAGCTTGCAGAAGTTTGTTAGAGTTATTAAATGTGTAGTAGAGTTTTTTGATTTATTTTTTTTATTATTATTTTGCCGTTACACACCGCTTTGAAAAATGAAATTACATCCACATGATTAAACCATACTATCATAAATCTGTTTTTACTCACAACCGTTCATCTTTTTTTTTTATTTTTTGCCTTGTCCAGGTTTGCTTAGATGCAGCAAAAGCTGTAGGCTCAGATGGACTAATTATCTCCGGCCTGGAATTAAACGTGGTAACTTCACTGAACATGAAGAGAAAATGATTATCCACCTCCAAGCTCTTCTCGGCAACAGGTACCATGCAAAATTTCAATTGCTTTTTTTACTAGATTCGATTTTTATATGTTGTTAAATCCCAATAAAGAACTAGGGTTAGATCTCGTGTCTGCTTGGGTCACTAACATTTCTTTCTTTTTTCAATGATTTTTTCTGGTGTAGATGGGCAGCGATAGCTTCGTATCTTCCCCAAAGGACGGACAACGATATAAAGAACTACTGGAATACTCATCTGAGGAAAAAGCTGAAGAAGATTCAAGGAAACGATGAGAATAGTACTGGTCAAGAAGGAGCAACCTCATCATCATCATCTCAATCAAATATCATAAAGGGACAGTGGGAAAGGAGGCTTCAAACAGACATCCACATGGCTAAAAAAGCCCTTGTTGAAGCTTTGTCACTTGACAAATCTGATTCCCTGGCTAATCCAATTAGCCCAGTTCTAGCTCAACAAACCGTTCCAGGGTCCAGTTCTTATGCATCCAGTGCTGAAAACATTTCTAGGTTGCTTCAAAATTGGATGAAAAATTCCCCAAAATCATCTCAATTAAGTCGATCGAATTCGGAGACTACGCAAAGCTCGTTGAATAACCCGTCAATCGGGTCAGGTTCGGGGTCAAGTTCGAGTCCTAGTGAAGGTACCATAAGTGGTGCAACGCCAGAGGGCTTCGACGCCCTCTTTAGCGAAGGCAATGCTTTCACGCCTGAAAATTCCCCAATTTTTCAGGTAGAAAGCAAGCTGAATTTTCCGAATATTAATTCGGAAAATGGAATTTTGTCGTCACAAGCCCCGTTAACTTTGCTGGAGAAGTGGCTATTTGATGATGCTATTAATGCACCAACACAAGAAGATGAGTTTATTGGGATGGACTTGGGTGAATCTGCTGGCTTCTTTTGAAGAAATATTTACTAGTAAATGATAGTTCTAGTAAATATTTCTTCAGAACAACATAGCAGTTTAATTTGGAGTTTGGTTTTGTCTGTCTTTTTTTGTGTTTGTTACTTGTTAATTAGAGCTTTGGAATTTAGTTTAATAGGTTTTACTTAGTAGCCTAAGCAAAAACTCTGATATTTGCAAGAGCAAAAAAGTGTAAATTACAAGTTATCACAAATATGCATATGTAGTGAATAGTACTCCGTAGTTATGTTTACCAGCCTCTTTAGATTATATAAGAGCTTCAACTGTTTGTACTATTTGCTCAAATATTTTTGAGTATTTAATTTAAAAGAAATGAAAAATAGATGGAGTGAGACTAATCCTCATCGAGTTCCAACACCATAGTTAATAAGTTTGACTTCTTACACTTATACAGCATAAGCAATTAATTTTACATCATGTATGGAACAAGTCATTTATCATGATTTGCAATTACTCATGGTCGCTATATGAAGATAAAGTTACATAGCGATGTACAAATTTTCTTTACGCAATACTTAGTATAGTGAATTTATAATCGTGACCTGTATTACTATTGCAATTTCTTAGAAAAAACAACTCTTTCAAGTGCACTAGTTCTTTCTGTTTTATTGACAAGGAACTGCAGTTGTTAGCCTTTGAGTACACACAAGATAAATTTCATTTCAGTGTAATAATCAGCAAACAACGCGATGAATTCGATCAAAAAGGCAGGCAAAGAGTTTCGTACTTCAAACTCCATTTGGTGATCACCTGCTCAATCAACTTGGTGATTCTACGTGGGTATCAAGTGCAATAGTTATAGCACACTCTTATTTCATTTTATTTTTTAAAAAAATAAAATGTATTTAAGAAGTAGCATTTAATTGTTCCCTGCAACTATTTAATTTAAGGTACCTTGAATCTGAATGGAGGTCGAGGACGAAGTGACACCCTAGCTCCATGATATGTCTGTCGTCCATAACGAAGCGGACTTATCTATTTTTGGACTTTTCATCTATTTTTGATCGAGGTGCTGGTGGGGTAATTGGAGAGAGATATAAATGCTTATCAAAAATTTAAAACTTATGAATATCTCTAGACTCTAGCTAATGTAAAATAATAAACTTAAGTTCATAATTGAATTTATATACTTTTTCTGAGGTAACATCATACACACACATACAGAATTTTTGCGAAAACTACAGAATTCAGGTAACCACATTGTAACCTACAATATTCTAACTTTCAATTCTTTTTCTCCCCTTCGTTTAGATTGAAGCGCAGTAAAATGAGCGTTTGATTAAACTTAGTGTAAGGACTAGTTGCCCGTCACTCAAATCTCAAAAATTAACTCGATTATCCAAATCATATTAAATACATCCGTTTCATTTTAATTGGTCCTCCTATTAAAATGTTCTCTCAATTCATTTTTATTTGGTCAATTTAGGTTGGGGCTGGGCATACCCCTTATTAAATTCCTTGTTTTTATAAAATTAAAAATAATTTTACCAATACATCCCTAGTTCAATTTTATGCCTCTTTTCAAATTAATAATGGTTGCATTTATTGAACAAAAGCATAATAGAAAGATTTTGTTCAAACTATTTTTAAAAGATTATGGAGCAAGTATGTAGGGATCGATGGAGCAAATAAAAAGAAAAGGAGGGAGTACTTTTTTTTTTTTTTTAAATTAAGCCATCACCTCAGGTTGTGGTGCCTTGGTGGGGGGGTTTAGGCTTGACCTCTACCATGTCTATTAATCAACAAGGAGGGAGTACTTGTTTCAATTTAGTTATCTAGAGTAATTTATATTATCAACAAAAATTTATTATGTTCTTTCAATAATACTTCTATCATTAAATATCTACATAAAGTGCACAATACTCAAATTTACATTTTCAAAACATAATTACTAATGCTAATTTAGCAAAATAAATCACCCTCTAATAATATTTTTTTAATAACAATGTCAAGTCAATAAAAACAACTAAACTGAAATGGAGGGAGTAAAAACATTGGAAAAACGAAAATTAGGATGAGTTTCACACTCATATATTGTAAATTAAAGAAATAAATTTTACACCTAACTCAATCCTCTCAAGAAATAGTTTTAATATGAATATTGGCCAAGTCATATATTTTTAAAAAACGATATCCATCTCTTAAATCCCTGATCTGGGACTAGGGGTGTTCATGGGATTGGTTAAAAACCAAACCGAAACGTAAATTGAACCAAACCAATTAAAAAAATCGACGTTCGATTTGGTTTAGTTAGGTTTGATTTTAAATTTTAAAAAATAGATGCTATTTGGTTTGGTTATGATTTTACTTAAAAAAAACTGTGAAAATAACCAAATCGAAACGATAAATTTTAAATATATATTATAATTATTTATATATAATTTATAAATAAAATATAAATATTTTATTAAATTTAATCTAAAACTAAATTTTAATCTATGTCTAGCCCAACCAATACTTTAGCCCAATTGCTCAAAGCCCCAAACCCAAGCCCAACTCTACCTACTATTACTAATAAGTTTACCCTACGGTCCCTACCTCACTTTTTCTACTTCAGCTTTCAAAATACGAGTTACCATGATCACTGGTTCAAATGGTAGTTTTATGTCTCCTTATTTATTCAATCATTTCCCTATATGATTAGCTCACCTACCTAGTCTTTAAAGTAAACAGATAACTCAAATTTGCCCAACTCTGTCTCTTTTTACAGTACACTGCAACATAATACAAAACTCTGTTTTACAATGTACATGTTTATGTGTTTGTATGTTGTTGGATAAACTTATGTCTACAATACAAAGCTAGTATTTTTCATCTCAATGTTGGTTTTGTTTAATGTGTGTTGTTCTGATTTTTAAGAGTTTATAGTGTCATTTGTCCATCACTGTACAAATATATCATGAGAAATTGTTCAATGTGATACTATTTTCTATAGGTTAAAAAAAGGAGTTTATTCTAGAGATGGTTGGAGTAGGCTAGTCAATAACCGAAAAAATCAAAAAACCGAACCAAACCGACTATTATTTTCTTTTTGTGGTTTGATTTGGTTTTAAAAATTCAAAAACCGACTAAATTGATTTTGATTATGGTTTTAACTAGGGGTGTCTAACGGGCCGGGCCGGGCCAACCCGGAACCGGCCCTCCCATTTTACCCGGGTTCCGGGCCAGTTCCGGGCCGGGTTTGGCGTTAACCGGGCCGGGCCGGGCCGGACCAAACAGTAAAAAAATTAAAACCCACCCGAACCTGGCCCACTAAACCCAATCCGGTCAAACCCACCAAGACCCGGTCAAACCCGGTTAAAAACCGGTCAAACCCGTTTAAAAAATAAATAAAAAATCCAATATACACTATATACACTCCAATATACAATATATATTTTTTTAAAAATATATAAAGTATAAACAATTACACATATATACGTACCATTCAATATATAATTATATATGACTATACGTACTACTTTAAATAAAACATATGCTATAATAGTATAATATATATATATATATATACACTACAATATATATATATACTAATTTATAAAACATATACACATGTATACGTTAAATATATACTACTTTAGAAGATATATACACATATATATGCACCATTCAATATATATGTACTACTTTAAATAAAATATATACTACAATATAGTGATATACATATATATATATACAATAATATGTATATATATATAGTTACATACTAATTTATAAAACATATACACTTGTATACTTTAAAGATATACGTCTATAGAAGATATATACACATATATACGCACCATTCAATATATATGTACTACTTTAAAAAAAGTATATACTACAATATATATACTAATTTATAAAACATAAAGTAATGTATACGTTAAATATACACGTCTATAGAAGATCTATTCACATATATACACTCTATTCTATGTATATGCAATACTTTAAATGAGATATATGCAATATATATACATTACAATATATATTTGTATAGTTATATACTAATTTATAAAATATATACACATGTATACGTTAAATATACACGTCTATAGAAGATCCATTCACATATATACACTCTATTCTATGTATATGTAATACTTTAAATGAAATATACTATAATGTATATACATTACAATATATATTTGTATAGTTATATACTAATTTACAAAACATATACACATGTATACATTAAATATACACTTCTATAGAAGATATATACACGTGTATACGCACCATTAAATGTATATATACTACTACTTATAAAATATACTACATTATATATACATTACAATATGTATAGATATACTTATATACTAATTTATAAAACATATACACATGTATACGTTAAATATGCACTTCTATAGAAGATATATGCACAAATATTCAAAACATATGCTACTTAATATAATAAATTAATAATATTTGGTAGTAAATTAATAATATATTAGAAGTAAGTTTTTAATTTAAAGTAGAAAACTAGAAATTCAATTTAAAATTTTAAATCGTTAAATAAAAAAAATAAAAAACAACGACTAAGGACTGAATGAATTTGGGGAATTTTATTGATTGCAAAATGATCCAAAATTTATAATTTACATGAATGAAAAATCTATAAATTATGCATCATTTTTTACAACTCATTCATGTTAATATTAATGAGAACTTGCATAGGATAATCAAAGTCAACGGGGGCAAAACCATGCATTGGACTTGATTCTGCTGAGTTCTCCCATGAAGTCATAATTTCTTCTAGTTTCAGCTCGTCGCTCGGCTCCGGTTCCATTCCTTGGTTTCTTCTTTCCGCTCTAATCCAATCTCTGAGGCAAACTAGAACATTCATTGCATTGCTTCCCAATGAGTGTCGGTTGTCTCCAAGCTGCTGTCGTCCCTGACTGAAGGCGCTCTCTGATGCAACGGTTGACATTGGAACATTCAAGATATCTCTAGCTAATCTTGAAAGCACAGGATATTGTGATTCATTATTCCTCCACCAATCCAGCGTGTTGATCCGTCGTCTGCGATCCTCTGGTGCCGTCCAAAGATAATATTTCAGCTCTTCCCGATAAGTTGATGTGTAAGTTCTCTCATCAACATTGTTCCAACAATTTAAATCATAAAACGAATCAGAAAAACCACTATGTGCCGGCCTTTTAGAAGATGATGGCTCCTCGGGAGGATGAGGAGCGACAGTTGGAGTGATATTTGTAGGTACGGCTGAATCAAATAAATCAGCATAGTGATTATATAATTTTTCTATATAATCTTTTGCATCAGCCGTAGCCGTCCACAAATCAGGCTGTACTTGTTCAGAATCATGGTTAGTATTTATTTCTAAGTTAGTATAAATAAGAGTACTAAAGTGACACATATTATTATATTTCATGCACGGATTTAGCATAGCACCAACCAAGTAAATAGGGGGAATCGGGAAAAAATATTTTTTAAATTTCGTAAACATGACGGCAACAACTTCTTTATTTTTATATTGTTGGAGCAAACCAGAAATATCGGCTATATATGCCAAAATATTACAAACAGTAGGATAGTAAGCACCGAAAAATTCAACCGTAGCTATATAAAAATTTTCTAAAAACTTAACAAGATCATTAATTACAACCCAATCAGAATTATGTAGCATGCAATCAGCAGAATCAACAAATGAACCGCAATGTTGGTTAAAAGCTAGTGTAATAGGAATTCTATATTTATAACAAGTTTTTAAAAATTCATACGTAGAATTCCATCTAGTATCAATTTCCTCAGGAATCAAAATCGGTGTAAGTCCATTTTCTTGACATTTAACTTTAAATTCTCTAATTCTCGATCTATGATTATTTCCTTGAATAAAACCAACGGCAAGACGAATTTTTTCAATATAAAGCTCAAAAAACTCAAGACCATCTTTTACAATTAAATTATATATATGACATGCACACTTAATATGAAAAATTTCAGGCAAGGGCGGAGATAGCGTAGATTTTATTTTTGTTATAGCAGTCTTGTTGTTAGAAGCATTATCAAAAGCAATACATAAAATTTTATTTTCTATACCATAGTATCCGGCAATTTTAACAATAGAATCAGCAATAAATTGTCCAGTATGTTTACGATCTTCATCATATAAAAAAGCAAGAATACGTTTTTGCATCACGAAATTACTATCCATCCAATGACAAGTAACGGTTAAATAATCATTTTTATTTACAACACGACCAAGATCAGAAGTTAGGGACAATCTACATTGAATATTTTTTATCAATGTTGATAAATAAAAATAATATTGTGAATGGAGTCTAAAAATATCAGACCGACAAGTAGTTCTAGGAATACCATTAAACATAGGATTATAAATTGCTTGTATATAACGAATAAAAACATCAGAAGAAGGAAAACTAAAAGGCAAACAACCCACAACTACCATTTTAGCTATCTCTTCCCTGTCCCTCAATTTATTATACTTTTCCGCTACTTGACCGGTTGTTGGGTCCATTCTAGTTTGCGTTGACCCACCAACATCCCCACCACCTTTTGCAATATTTAACTCTCTTTTGTGATCTTCATCTATATGTCTCATTAACGTACCCGTACCCCCTTGCTTGCCTCCACTTCTATGCTTATATATTTGTTGACAAATATTGCACTGCACCTCAATATCTGATATACGTTCAAAAAATTGTCATGCAATACTAGTTCTTTTACGAGGTTTTGGGGCACTGGGAGGACGGGAAGGGAGATTAACTGATTCAGATCTAACGTTAGCATCTCCTACTGCGGGTGTTTCAGCAATATTTTCATTATCTTCGTCTAAATTAACTGCATCTACTTCATTTTCTTCTTCTATACCATAATTTTCCTGAGCTTCTACATAATCCATATCGTGAACACCTACACCTATTTCTTCCTCAAAAGGTGTACCAAGCGGTACCGGAGGCGAAGACACACGGGTATATCTATTACTTGAACTACCTCTACCACTAGTAATTCGCTTTTTACTGCCACTACCGCTTTCGGGATAAAAAAATTTAACACCTTTAGCAGCGAGGTTTTTTAATTTATCCATAATATAAATTAAATTAAACTAAAAATATTCAAAATACACAAATATAATAAAATTAAATATTAAACAATTAATACAATAAATAAAAATTAAACGTAAGAGATGGAACGACAATACCAAATTTTGGAAGTATCCGAAGATTGCGACTTTAGAAACTTCCGCTCGTACTTTGTAAACGAAAATTAAAAAATTAAAGTGAACACTTTAAGAAATTAAATATATTGAATATTAGAGAATTGAGAATTGAGATTTGAGAGAGAATGAGATTTGAGAGAGTGAAAAATTGTGTGAAAAATGATTTAAAGTTGTAGGGTATTTATAGATTTTTTTTGGGGATTAAAAAATATTTTTTAAAGTTTTTTTTTTTTTTTTTATTAAATGGGCCCAAACTAGCCGTTTGGACCCAAAAACGGCTATATAGCCGTTGGGCCAACGGCTAGTTGGCCCAAAATCCAATTTTTTATTTTTTTTATTTTCTGGGCCGGGCCGGTTAACCGGCGGGCCTGGACCGGGCTTGATCCAGGCCGGGTTAACCGGGCCCATTTTAACAAAAAAAACGGCCGAGACCCAGAACCCTTAAGCCCTAGGGCTTACCGGGCCGGGTCAAACCGGGTTGGGTTATATAATAGGGCCGGATCGGCCCGGCCCATTTGACACCCTTAGTTTTAACCACTAACCGATCCAATCGACCCATGAACACTCCTTTCCGGGGACTCATCACGCTTGGTAGAGAAGTGATCAAGTGAATATGTTACCCTATAGCCATTCAAATAGTACTAATATATACTACTACTTTTGTTACTGATCAAGTTTTCTTTTTCACCCAACTTATTAAATTCTCGAGGAAAAGACTTGACGTAATAATTAATTCAATTTTAGGTTCTAGAAACAAGAGAGGATGAATGGCAAACTATGTTCGTATCCATTTAAGACTCGATGAATAATACCTCGTTCCACGGGATCTTCCTTTCTAGCTAGGAAGCTTCCTTCATGAATACTGTGAAATATAGGTAATACTATTCTAATTAAAGATTTATTGGAAGCAGTCTCTGTACCTCACACAATTCGGCGGAGGTTATGGTGAGTACACGTCGCTCTCCCTAGATCCCACTTATGAGATAACGCTATAATGTTAGCGTTCGTTGTTGACTCATTGTTGATAATGATTCTAAATATAGAATCATACAAAATCAATGTAAGTTAATTTTTAGTAATGTCCGTGGATTTGAAATGTACGTACCTATCGCAAATTGAGTAATTTAGCATTTTGATTTGAGCCTGCATGCCTCTTATTGAAAATTTGAAACACTTTAGCTTATTTTTTGGTTGATCAAACTGATAATTGTGACCTGCAGGATTATGTATAAGAGAGGATCACAACTTTAGTATAAGTGTGTAAGAGAAAATACTTGATATCAGGATTATGTGCAATTGTGACTAGCAGGATTATGTGTAAGAGAGGATGACTACTTTAGTAGTAGTAGTAGTAACAAGTTTATAATCATAATAAACATATGCCAAATTGAGAAGCTAAAAAGGTTGAAAATCTGACGCTGCTTGGATTAACCTCAACTCAGAATCAAAATAAGTCACAAAATAAAAAAATAACCAAAATGAGTCACCTATTTACTAAGTTATCAAAATAGTCTAAACGTAATAAATTATTATGTTTTATATATATTTCTTAACGGTCAACTGACGGAAATGAATAGTAAATACTGTTTGTAAAACGTAATAATTTATTACGTTTTCCATAAAAAAAAAAAAAAAAGTAGTGTGTTGTCACAACCATCGTTATATCAAATCATGTAGTTTGTAATAATTTATTACGTTTTACGAACAGTGTTTTATTACGTTTTACAAATAATATTTGTACTTTGTAATAAACTATTACAAACTACACCTGTCCATGTCCCATCAACTTTACTTTCCCTCTGTTAAATGTAACCCCCACCCCACCCCACGCAGCTAACCGTCCCACCCCACCCCAACCCCTTACCTTATTTTAAATGTAACTTTTTACTACGTTTTTGTAAAATGAAATTTTTAATTACACATTCTTTATTTTTTTATTTATAAAAAGTAACTTTTTAATACTATTTAAAATAAGGTAAGGGGTTGGGATGGGGTGGGAAGATTAGCTGCGTGGAGTGGGGTGGGGGTTATATTTAAAAGAGAGAAAATAAAGTTGATGGGACACGGGCAGATGTAGTTTGTAATAATTTTTTACAAAGTACAAATACTGTTTGTAAAACGTAAGAAATTATTACAAACTACATGATTTGATATAAAAATGGATGTGATAACACACTTTTTTTTTTGTGAAAAACGTAATAAATTATTACGTTTTACAAACAGTGTTTACTATTTATTTTCGTCAGTTAATCGTTAAGAAAAATATATAAAATATAATAATTAATTACATTTAGCTTATTTTGATAACTTATTAAATATATGACCTATTTTAATTATTTTTTTTATTTTATGGCTTATTTTGATTCGAAGTTCGACTAAGCTAACATGACAACGGTGGTGGTTTGACCTTTTCTAAATTTAAAATTTGGAAATATTTGCATTGGGAAAACGCAATTGGTATTAAATGCAAAATATGTAGGGATGATCCAGTTGACTTTTGTCAACCTAGTTAGTGCTCACTCCATATTTACCTTCTTTATTAATTTGACACACCATATGAAAGAATAAATAATAAAGATAATTTTGCTATATTATTTTTTTGTATATAATAAATTTAATATTTTAAAAAATATATTGGATAACAAATGTATTTAGTACTCTTTCCGTTTATTTTTACTTTTTATATTTTGAGTTGACAGATTTATTAAGAAAGTGATTATTAACACGATAATTTTATCATAATATCTCTATTAACTGGTGATTGATATTATGTCTTGAAATTAGTTTGAAGACTAAACAATTAATGTTAAATGTAAAATAGGAAAAAAAAGTTATTTTTTCTTGCTATGTCAAAAAATGACAAGTTAAAGTGGAATCCAATTAGAAAATGAGAACAAGTAATTCTGAACGGAGGGAATAGTAACGGTAAAATGGACATAAAATGACAAATTAATTACTGATTTTCTAAACTGAACAAATATTGTTGAACATCTATTTTTAATATACTGAACAAGTAAAAATAAACGGAGAAAGTATCGCATAAAATTCACAAATAGCCATTTGTTGATTGTCTGGAGTTTTAACTTTTAAATTATATAGATGAAATTTTACTAAATAGTCAATTTATGCATAAGACTATGCAAACAGACGGATTTAAAAGTGATAAATTGTCCGATTATAATAGATCGTGGTCAATCACAACTTATAAACTAGATAAATAAATTGGAAAACTACGTATGTATTGAAATATAGAGAAAGGAGTGCACTATTTTGTAGGAAGAGAATTAGACCTTTAAGCTTCTTTTCAACTTGATTTTTTTTTCTCTCCCAATAAAGATTTGTCATGTAGGTTGTGTTTGGTATGAAGGAAAATATTTTTTAATTTTTTCATGTTTAGTTGGCTTAAAGATTTTGAAAAATGTTTTTTAAATTAATTTATTTTCCTCAATTCTAAGGAAAATGACTTTCCTTCAAAAAGTAAGGAAAACATTTTCCAAAACTCTCTTTCAACCTCACTCTTAAGTTGAAATATTCATACAACTCTCAAAATGATCCATCTCTATTCCGTCCCTCAACCCCCCACCCCCACCCTTACCCCGCCCCCTACCATCCCTATTAAAAAAAAATATTTTAAAATTTTTTTTTTACCTCATCTCCCTACCCAAAACTCAAACCCTACTCCCTTCCCAAAAAAAAAAAAAAATTTAAAAAAAAAATTCAAATTTTTTTCTTACCTCCCCTTCCAATCTCTTCCTCCTCACCACCCTTAAAAAAAAAATAATTTTTTAAAATTAAATTTTTGAAAAATTTCAATTTTTTCCTTATTACCCCACCCTCACTCCCCTACCCCGACCCCCACCCCTAATACTCCCCATTCAAAAAAAATATTTCAAATTTTTTGTTACCCCACTCTTTCTCCCCTACCCCCAACCCCCCCCCCCCCCCAAAAAAAAATAAAAAAATAATAATAATTTGTTTTTAAAAAATCAAAATTATTTTCTTATCCCACCCTTATTACCTATTTTAACAACCCCAACTCCCGCCTACCAACCCCCTCTCCAAAAAAAAATAATATTTTTCATTTATATTTAAAAAAAATTCAAAACTTTTTTCTTATTCCACATTTTTTATCATATTCGTTCTCATTGTTTTTGTTAAATATATACAAATACTTTCAGAAAACATATACTTATCCAATTTGCATAACGATCACACGAATATAAGTAAGAAATAACTTATTTTTCTAGAAAATATTTTTCCTTCTTTATATCGAACGCATCCTAAAAAAGATTTTTTTGAGATCAAAAAATATTTTTCTAAAATGCATTTTTACGCTTTAGCTAAACACTAAAATATATTTTTTGAAAAATATTTTTTCATTCACCAAACAAACACTATAAAATATTTTTCATCCACCAACCAAACATAGAAAAAAAAAATAAGAAATCAACTTGTTTTCCAGGAAAATATTTTCCTTCATACCAAACACACCCATAAAGTTTCACCTATAGAATTTTAAGAGTTTAAAGTGTTGGAGTTTGTGACCCAAATTTAGTTGATCCGGCTCTGAAAAGTTGTATGGACCTGTATGTTTTTGGGCTTATGATTTATTTGTACGCACGTATTATATAAGTGCAATTAGTGGTCGTTTTTGGACGTTCAGAAAATACGTCATTCTCCTCGCTGTATTCCTCTCCATTATAGTCAAATTCCTCTGCCTCTGTCCGTAGTTCTTTCCGTCAAGAGTTTTCACGTAAATCTGTGTGTGTTCTTCTTGTTTTGTTTTTGCTTGTGATTTGCTTATTTTTGTCCGATCATAACATAAAGCAATGACTAATTATTGAAAATAGGCTTTCATAGAAATGTCGAGTAATACTGTCGCGTGTAATCGAACTTTGTGGTTCAGATCTTTCATATATTCGAACATAGCGGGAGCTTTAGTGTATTGAATTATCTTTTTTAAGGCCGAAAAGAAAAAATTTACACGCATCTGGTGTATACACCAAACTAATATTCTTTACCATGGTTAAGTAATTAAATTAAGTAAAATACACGTTAATTAATCATAGCTAAGTAATCTGAACTCTAAATTCAAACACATGACATGCATATATTGACTTGGTGTATACACCGAATGCGTGTAAGTTTTAACCCGTAAAAAAGCCAATGGACTACCTTTTTCTATGTGAAAAGCACAAGCACCTCATGAATCATAGCACCAAATGACAAGGCAAAAATTAACGCTTGAAAATAATGCAACAGTCAATTTTGAATTGTCAATATGCAGAAAGAGAATCAATTGAAGGCACAATATTATTTCCTTCTTTTACAGGCTGCATATACTGAAGCAGTAATGAGCAAAGTGGAAAATAATTTTAAAAGATAAACTTTTCCACAGTTGCCAGACCAGAAAAAGGAAAGGAAAAAAATGCAAAGAAGAAATTGAAGAGTAAATGCATGATAATTCCAACCCCAAAGTCCAAAGGAAGCTTCCCTTACAGACAAACATATTTAAGGATTGATATATATTCATAGTTGCAAGCAAGTGATCATGAGACCCATGTTTTCTTTCCTAAAATGAAAAACACAGCTAAGCTTTCTATCTACTCCCGTCGTCTCAAAATATTAATCGTCCTGATTAAAATATTTGTTATTGTCGAAGTTTAAGATAAATTTATTATTTTTCTCACAATTCTTAATAACAATTGTTTGAATATTATATTACATATATACATACACCTTATGGCTCATGACAAGAGGAGGTTGTAAGCACCACTTGTTTCCAATCCTCAGATTGTGAATTTAATCACCAAGCGGGGAGCGCAGGGCAGGCTCTAACCATTGTAAGAAATAGGCGACCGACTTAGGCCCTCTAATTTGAGGGCCTCGGTTTTTCGTAATAATAGATTATAGGTTTTTTATAAAAAAAATTATTAAGTACTATTCGTAAAAAGAAAAAAAAATTCTTATATAAAAGTAAAGAATTATTAGAAGTTTGATGTATTTACACTTTAAAGTAATATGTCTCAAGAAAAATTAAATGCAATAGTTATATTAACTGAAAAAGAATTATTAGAAGAAATTGACTATAAGAAAATATTAACAACTTTTCATCTCAAAAATTTTAAAATATTAACTTTATAAGAAAATATATATTTATTTTTTCTTAAAAATTTAAGGCCTTCGTTCAATTTTCGTCTTAGGCCACTAAAGTGCTTGAGCGGCCCTTGAGGGAGCTACTAGTCCTGCGGAGAGGAATTTTTTTATTTTTATTTTTAAAAACGAACCTTATGGAACATAAATATAAAGTAAATATTTAATGAACATCAATCATATCTTAAAGCATAAATAGGGGTAAAATGTTTGAGCACTTCTTCTATTAATGTTTTCCTATGAGGCATCAAACGACCGTATAAATGTAATTATCACTGTAGACACGTAATTTTGTCCCTTTTCGATAGCACTTTTTACCCATTTTTTATCTTATCCTACCGTATACCTCCACTCATGTAATTACATCCCACAAAAAATACAAAAACAACTCTCAACAAACTTTTATTCTTTTTAACATCCTAACAACCCTTTTCAATTAAAAGAAGACACCTAACCTTTATCCCTCCAATTAAAAAACAACACCTCACCACCCCTCCATTTCTTGTCCACAAAGGCAAAAAAGATAATAGATATACACAAAAAGAGAGGCCCACAGGATATTAACGGGACTCCCTTCTTCCATTTATATACTACACAGCTTCTTCTCCAAAGGGGGCCCAGAAGGAAAAACATCATCATCGCCATTTTTGCCTCACCATTACTGATCCCCATAAAAGACCTCACCATCAACAGACACTCATCATCACCTTCACAATATACCACACACACACGGTTCACACCAGAAAACACAAAAAAAAAACACAAAATCGCACACCCAGTGAGATAGAGAGTAGATCGAGAGAAAACTAGGTAAAGGAAGAGATTTGACAACGATATAGAGAGAGAACGAAGCAGAAGGGAACGTGAGAGCTAGGAGAGTATCGTTATTTTGTTATTGTTCCGGCGACAAACTCACTGGAAACGCGTCGAGACTGTCACAAATCCGTTTAAACCCATCAGAATATGACGCAACTGGTACGTTTTTATTTGTTTACGGTCATCACTGAAGCTACGGGAGTCGTGGTGTCGTAAAGCAGTCGAGTGAATCTCGATTGGCTTTCGATTCCGTTCGAAACTCATTAGGATCCTGTACGGATTTATCTGGTTCTCACGAAAGTTAGCTCAGGTATGTTGATTCTCATTTCGGGTTCTGGGATTTGGTTTTCGTTCGTATTGACCAATCTATTGAGATCAGTTTGGGTATCGAAGTCGGAGTTCGTCGCTGCTGAGGTTCCATTTGAAATTTCAATTCCGGGTTTTCTTTATTATCAACGAAAGTCGATATCGAAAGGTCCATTTCTGATCCCTTTTAGTAATTTTTAATTTTGATATGTGGTGTGGTGAATTGATATTGTGTGAATCTTTCTCTATTGGATTTGGTGTTGTCTGAATCACGGAAGTTGGTTAATCGATCACTTGATCTGCGTGATGGTTAATGTTCGATACCAAGTTAAAAATTAATTTGGTAGTTGAAGATTTATTGGTTTGGGGTGGGATTGAAACTCGACAGAAGTGAAAATTAACTCGGGTTGATTAATTAGTTTGTTTGATTTGAATTAGATATCAATGTTGTTAAATTCGGGTCGATTCTGATTCGTACATGTTACTAAACGCAATAGTATCATGATGGAACTAGGTTGGGTCGGCAAAGTTAGGATTAGATGTTTTGTTGAATGTTTGAAATTTTGTTGAGTGATTGAAGTTCTATTGAATAGTTTGATTTTCTCGTACTGAAAAAAAATGTATTTACTTAGCCGGGGAATTTCCCGAGGCCTTATGTACTTATTCGTCGGGGAATACCCCGAGGTATCTTGTACGCAAAGGAGGTTCGTGATGAAGGCCCAAGGCATCGGGTAAAGCAACGGAGTTTAGCTTAGGATTAGTGTAGGTTACAATAGGATTTATATTTTCGCACTTTCATTTTGATTTGTATAACTGGACTGGACATTATTATTTTGTTTTGTTTGATTGTTTTACGTGTTTTGTGTGGTTTGTACATCATAGTGCCAAATTAGCCGATTCACTCCGTCAAGTGACCGTGGTCAAACCACGGGATCGAGGGGTGCCTAACACCTTCCCCTCGGTCAATAGAATTCCTTAGCCGGAATCTTTGTTCGTGGATCAGTCTTTTAGAGTCAAAACATTTTTGAAAAGGATTTATAAAGGTGACTTGGCACACCGATTTTATGTCAAGTGGCAATTCTGAACAAAAATGTAAATAGTCCTTTTTCGAAATAAATCTTCATTTTGTCACTTAATAATAAAAACCCTTTCGAACATAAAAAATATATCTTTTTGGAGTTGTAAAAAAGGAGTGTGACAGCTCTGACGACTCTGCTGGGGACATTTCAGAATCCGAGCTTTTTTGGAGTCGTATCGGCTTTGTTTGGCATTACAAGTGTATAAGCATTGTTTGTGATTTTTGTTTGTGTTTTCACTTTTGTGTATTTTTGTGCTCTTTGTTTACAGTATTTATCCTATGTGTTACCGCTTTTATATCTGACATCATGTGCATAACCCGAGTCATTCTTTCTCGGAGCGCACGTCGTGCGCACGAACTCTAGTTGAGTCACCTTTATTTTAGGGGGGAGCCGTTGGATGTATGGAGTAGGTGGAAAGCAAAGCAGCCACTATCGACCATATGCTCCCCCGAACGGCCTTGTTAGTAAACCACAACGTAGGTCAGCCTTTAGGTCATTCTTATGTGCATCATATTGAGACCTAGCGGGGCCCACACAGTCCTTTGTAGGAGACTCACCTTTAAAGCATCCCTACGTGCTAAATGTGGCATCTTTGAGAGTAACGTAGTCATTTGACGGACCGATTTGGGGAAAACATGTGTTAGAAGTAAAGTGTGCAGACAAAAAAAATAAAAAATGAGAGAGGTGAATCAAAGAAGAGTTTCGTAGTTTTTAGGTTCTTTATGGCTTTTGTTTTCCACGATTCAAAAATTCAAAAAAAAATCAAAAAGGTTTTCCTTTTGTTTCCTTTAGCAAGCTTTCACAATTCGAAAACTCCAAATTTTTTTTTTTTTAGGGGCTTTTTATAAAAGAAAAATTCAAAAAGAGGTGGTAGAAGTTTTGTACATTTCATTTAACGAAAATACCAAAAAGATTTTTTTTCTTTCATAGTTGTTGGTGTCATTTTTTTATGCAAAGTGTCGAATTAAAAACTCAAAAAAAAAAAAAAAGACTTTGTTATGTTGTTCATCATGTGTTTTTGGTCGTGTCTCAAGTCAGGGTGTCATCTGTTATTTAATCATTAATTGTCCAATCTGGACGAACTACACATACCTGATTCCCGTCCCTCGGGACAGGATACGTAGGCAACCCTCGGTGGGTCCGGTAACCTTTATTTTGGCCTTCGTCTTAGTCTTAGGCTAGGTCTTTTACCCCATAACCTAGAGTTGTTAGACAAGTAGGCTAATTTTATTCAGCGTTACTGTTCGGCGATTTGGAGTCATGAAGCGGTCTGTTCCATCGACGTATGTCCGCATCAAATTCCCATTGGTTGGGAATCTTTTGCTCTTATCAAATTTTTGAGATAATTTCTTATCTGCTACTACAGGATGGATCTGTCCACAAAGTCTAGAGTCCTTATGGTTGTCAAGGTACCCAAAAAGTTGATCAAGTGGTGGGGCACGTTCAATTACTCTGAAAAGCACGAAGTGAGGAAAGTGTTAGGCAATCTTGTAGCACTTATGGATCTCACGCCTCGTCCGGATCTAATAGAAGTTGCGTTGACTTTCTGGGATCCAAATAATTTGGTGTTTAGGTTCGGAATTTGTGAATTGACTCCTACCCTGGCAGAAGTGTCTCGTTTGTTTCGGTTGACTTACATGGGTCAACAGATGATTTTAGCCCGCAATCATACTCGTAAGAACTTCCTTCGACTCAGTGGATTAAAAGATAACAAGCATCTGGGATGTCTCAAACAATCTTAGATTTCCTTGGACTATTTGTTTGCTAGATTTGGGTCCTTAGAGGGTTTCGACTGCTTTTGGGATGAATTCTGTACTACCAAAAAAATCTGGGAACAACGTCGTCTTGAGGTTTTCTGTCTGGATTTGTTGGGTATCTTAGTGTTCCCGTTAGATGAGAGGTGTATCAATACTCGTCTACAATCAGTGGTGATAGCTTTATTCAAGAAAAAAGATGAGGTCACCATTGTACCAATGATCTTAACAGAAATATATAAGGCTTTAACTGAAGTAAAAGGAGGGGTACGATTTTTTGAGGGGAGTAATCTGATATTGCAGTTGTGGATGATGGAGCACTTGCATACACCTTCTTTGATTAGAGCAGATGTGATCGACCGTTGTCTGAATGATCGAGTACAAGCCATGCAAGAGAGAATGCGTTTTGACAAATTTTCTTTTCCTATTGGAGTCAATTCTTGGATCGAATTTCTCGAATCAAGAACTCCGAACAACATTCTTTGGTGCTATATGTGGTTTCATCCTAAGAAAATCTTGATTGGATCTCAAATGCAACTCTTTGTAGTTTTGATAGGACTTAACTGCACTAGGCCTTACAGTCCAAGAAGGGTGATGCGTCAGTTGGGTAGGATGCAAGACGTCCCCCCAATAATGGACCTTCTAAAGGATGTAGAGTACTTTAAGGACCAAGTCGTGGGGAAAAGCAAATATGAGCAATTCTGGAATAACGCAATAAAGCTAGGTGTCGATACTCTCGGGGAAAATCGAGGATGCACTCAAAACTATGAAATCTGGCTACAATCTCTGCCCCGTGGAATTAGTAGACCCTTACCGGCCCAACTTAGAGGGCGAATACGGGAAGCAATCATGGTAGATGATGATAAGCAGGAAGATCCGGGTGCCAAGGTGGAGTTTTTGAGAGTTCAATTGTCACGTTTGATCACAACTGTGGATGGGTGTCAGAGAAACCTTTGCGGGTGTAATCTCCAAGAGGCGGGGATACGGGCGAGAAATTTGTTCCCGGGTATCAAAACGTCATTGCAGGATATGTTGCAAAGTCTGAGTGGAAAAGAGGGGACTTCACAGATGGGTTCATCTCAGCCGGGGACGTCACACAGAGCACCAGTTTGAAAGAACATGTCTTATCTTTATGTCGTTTTTGAGTCTTTTATGTTTCTGTCATGGTAGGGTGTTGTCTGTGTTAAGTCGGAGTCAAGTTGTTTTTTATATTCGGGTCTTTATTAGTAATTGCACGCATGTCGTTAGGGGGTTTAGAATGTTGTTTAGTTTTAAAGTGGTCCTAAATTCGTTGTATGTTTTGTTGTTTCTTTCATCGAAATGTTATGGTGTTAAGTCTTTCTTTTGTTTACTTGTTTTCATTTTTTTTTCGTGAAAAAAAAAAACTTGAATTGTGTGATGTTTATGCATATGCAACCCGAACTACGCAAAATCTGATTCATGTACAACATGATACGTAGGCAACCTACTTTTGGGTTCGATCTAATCATTTTGTTTCGTTGTTTTTCATTATTTTTCTCTTTTAAAGAAAAAACAAAAGTCATAAAGAATGATAAAATGAAGGTAGATAGCGAGAGAAGAAAAGAAAGAAAGGATGATGAGACAATAAAGGGAAAAAACAGAGACTGATACGAAAAAAAGAGAGGGAAAGGAGGGCGAAGGAAAAAAAAATAAGTGTAGATAAAAATAAGTGTAGATAAAAATCGGGATGATGTTAAAATGACCTCGCTACCCTCAAAAGCTGGTAGAAATGAACATGAATTTGGGACAATTTTACCAATGTGATTCCCATGCTTGTTGTGTGCCCTAATCTTAACCGATGTCGTCTTTGATGAGCATGTTCTTTCAGATAACAGTGGTAGGTTTGCAGCACTCTGGCTAGTCACCCATACTTCACTAGATACAAAGCAAAGCTCGCTATGGCTAGCAGGGAGATTGAAAATTCGCTCATTGACCCGTATCAAGATCACAGGGAAGAAAGTTTAGAACACAATGATGAGATAGTAAGTCTGAGGCAACAATTGATAGATTTACACCGGGCATGGGCCAACGGAATACCTCCTCCTCCGCTCCCTGAAGGTCTTGGGAATATCTCTAATTGCCCACCGCTCTATCAGGCGCAATTCTCTGCTCCTACTGAGTCACCTGAGCACGCGCCAGGATTCACTCCGCTATATTATTATCCCGATAATTCTAGTGTGCCCTTGGCAGCTCCCCAATCAAGATCCACTGCTCAGACGGTGCCACCGATCACACCGGTATTCGTGGCTACGCCACCACCTGTAGCTCCCGCATATGTTGTGCGTCCGACAATGGGGCTTCCTCGATCTGCTAGTGAGCCAGTATTGAAGGTTCCAGATAGTCAGTATTATGCCCCGGAGCCTACTTTGAGAATGAATAAACCGTATGGGTACACTCAGCCACCTGTATTTCCATTTGATACAGAGAAACCTGTCACAACAGAGGAACAGGAAGTCATAGCGCAGAAGTTGAAAAGTTTAGAACAGGCCATGAGGAATTTGCAGGGAATCGGAGGTTATAAGAGTGTTTCTTATAAAGATCTGTGCATGTTCCTAGACATCAACCTTCCCCTCGGTTTTAAAATGCCCAAGTTCGAAAAGTATGCAGGGCACGGTGATCCCGTGGCACACTTGAGACATTATTTCAACCAATTGAGCGCGGCAGGAGGAAGGGAAGAGCTGCTCATGGCTTTCTTTGGTGAGAGTCTTTCTGATCTGGCTTCAGAATAGTTTATCGATCAAGATATCGACAAGTGGAACAACTGGGATGACTTAGCTTCTGAGTTTGTGCAACATTTTCAGTATAACATCGACCTAATTCCGGACAAAAAATCCTTGGTCAACATGAAGAAGAAAAACACTGAAGGTTTTAGGGAATACGCGATAAGGTGGCGTGAATAGGCCGCCAGGGTAAAGCCTCCAATGAAAGAAAGTAAGTTGGTAGAGGTTTTCATTCAGGCACAGGATGAGACCTATTTTCAATATTTACTTCCGGCAATGGGAAAGTCTTTTATTGAAGTCCTCAAAATGGGGGAGATAATAGAGGACGGAATCAAGACCGGCCGAATAGTGAGTTTTACCGCATTGAAAGCCACCACACAAGTGATTCAAGGTGGATCTGGCGCATTCAGAGGTAAAAAGAAGAAAGAGGACGTGGAGACTGTCGTAGCTGGAACCCATTCCTATCCCAAAAGACCACCTCGCCCCTATCCCTAATCCCAATCCCAAGTCTACGCCAAAGCTCCATATATTCCTCCCCACCATTACTACCCTCCACAAAACCCTTTATAATCTATTCCACCACCCCCGTACCCAGTATATAGCGCGCAACCATATGCCCAAACCCCTTCTTACTCGCAATGGCGCGTGCAAGCTCCACAAAATCGCCCACCTGCTTCACCGAATTACCAAAACCCCTCCAGACCCGGTTTTCAACCTAGGCCCGAGTATAAGAAAGAGAAGGCGATCAAAAATCAATTCACACCTCTTGGGGAGTCATATGCTAGCTTGTTTGATAGGTTGAGAAAGTTGAAGGTCTTAAGCCCAATTCAAGGAAGGCTTTTAAATCCACCGCCGAGGAATCTCGAATATTCTTTAAGGTATGCATACTGTTCTGACACGTCAGGCCAAGATATCGAGAAATGCTGGCATTTAAAAAGAGTTGTCCAAGATTTAATTGACACAAATCAGATGCTGGTCAGGCCGCGGAGGGTCCAAACATTAACCAGAATCCACTGCCAACCCATGTTGAAACCAATATGTTAGAATTGATATATGACAGGAAAGATTCTTCAAGGTGTTTTAAGCCTATTATCAAAATACAGACCATTGAGGAGAAATCGGTGAATGTAGCAGAGTCTTTGAAAGCAATGTCATTGAGCCAGGAAGGAATGGGAGAAGATAAAGCCTAAGAAAACACAAAGAAACCCCTGATCACAGTGCAAGGTGCCAGAAGGTATGTTGATTTAAGTCACGATAAACCTAAGTTGACAGTGGTAGGAGCTCCGAGTAAGCCCATCTTGACGGTGAAAGGAGCACTGGCAGTGCCTATTGTCCTCAAATCGGTGACCCAACCTCCAATAGTTGATACAAAAAGGGTTCCCTGGAATTATGGGTGGACTGTGATGACCTATCACGAGAAAGAAGTAGTGGAAGATGTAGATGAGGTAGGGGGTTTGACTCGGTCAGGAAGATGCTTCGTACCTGAAAGTTTAAGAAAGTCCAAGCCAATTGTGAGTGGACCATCATCTATCAAAAAGCCTATCACCGAAGAAGAAGCCGAAGAATTTTTGAAAAAGACTAAATTGCCAGAGTATTCAATCATAGACCAGTTGAAGAAAACCCCTGCTCAAATTTCCCTCTTATCTTTGTTGTTGCACTCCAAGGAGCATCGTGATAATTTACTGAAAGTATTAAATAAAGCATATGTTCCTAGGGAGATTACAGTAAATCAGCTTGAGAAAATGGTTGGAAAAATCTTTGAGGTCAATCGGATCAGCTTTTCTGACGATGAATTGCCTGTTGAAGGAACGGGGCATAACCGGGGCCTTTACATTACAGTGAAGTGCGAAGAGTTCTACGTCACTCATGTTATGATTGACGGAGGTTCAGGTGCAAATATCTGCCCTATTTCTACTTTGCAAAAGTTGAATATTGGTGCTGAGAGGATCAGGCCCAACAATGTATGTGTTAGGGCTTTCGATGGTGCAAAATCAAACTCCATTGGCGAAATAGAACTAATGTTGATCATAGGGCCTGTTGAGTTCGCCATAGAGTTTCAAGTATTGAATATAGACTCCTCTTACAATCTGTTGTTGGGAAGGTCGTGGATCCACAAGGCCAATGCGGTCGCATCTACACTGCACCAAATGATTAAGTTTGAGCATGACAGGCAATAAGTGGTTATTCAAGGTGAAGGAGATTTGTCCGCCTGCGAAGATTCTCCTTTGTCTCTTATTGAAGCAAATAACGTAGAGGAGACATTCGTCTATCAAATTTTTGATACAGTGCCAGTGAATCGTATCCTTGAATGACAGGTTATACTGGGACCACAATTGTCTTCCGCTTCTATCATGATGGTGAGTGAACTTTAGAAATACAGATTTGAGCCAGGAAAGGGTTTGGGAGCGTCTCTGCACGGTATAGTTCATCCCATATGTCCGAGTGAGAACGTGGGCACGTTTGGTCTGGGATTTGAGCCTACAGCTGTAGATCTGAAGAAAGCAAAGGGAAAGAAAAAGGAAACATGGTCAGTCCCTCACCCAATGCCACTACTTAGTGAATCATTTGTTAAGAGCGGTGTCACAAAGCATGTGGGATTTGAAGTTGAATTGATTGATGACTGCCAGAACCTTTATATGGAAGTTGATATGGTCGAAGCAGGAGAAGGTACCAGTTTGGCAGACGTGCAATTCATAGGTCCAGCTGTCCGGCTCAATAATTGGGAAGTCACTCCTCTCCCCGTCAGGAGGGAGTTTTGGTAGTTTATTTTGTCTTTCTTTCTGTTTATCCGAGTTATTTCAGGGTTGTAATTCGGATTTTAGTTTGTTTATGTTATGTTGGCATCTATGTTTAAACCCTTCTATCTTTTTATTTAATGAAATGCAAAGTTCCTTTTGTTTCGTGTGTAATGTATTTTTTGTTTTTCTTTTTTTTATACAGTTCTCTTTATGCTGATTCTAATGACATGACATGCATGCGGAATATTTAGCGTGATCTTAAAATCCAAACTAATCAAGATGTAATGAAGACAAACCGAATCCTAATTTGAAGCAGGATGGGGAATATGATGAAGAAGAAGAACTAGAAGAAATAAGCAAAGAGTTGGAATAGTTTGAAGACAAACCGAATCCTAATTTGAATGAGACTGAGCCAATAAATTTAGGGAATCAAGAAGATGTTAGGAAAACTAAAATCAGTGTACATACTCTGCCACAGCTAAAAGATGGAATGATTCAAGCATTAATTGATTATAAGGATATTTTTGCATGGTCTTATAATGATATTCTTGGTTTAAGCACTGAATTAGTGGCTCACAAATTGCCAACTGATCCCGCATTCCCTCTTGAATGGAAAAGTGAAATTAGCGCGCCAAGAGGTAGATTTATTTCTTATTTTAAGGCAAGAAGAATGATTTCCAAGGGATATATATATCATTTAGTTAGAGTAAGGGATACAGAAGCGGAGCCACCAACTCTTCACGCTGTTCCGGTGGTAAATGAATTTTCTGATGTATTTCCTGAAGATCTTCCAGGTTTGCCTCCTGAACGAGAAGTAGAGTTTGATATTGATGTAATACCAGGCACCCAACCAATCTCCATTCCTCCGTATAGAATGGCCCCAGCAGAATTACGAGAATTGAAAGAGCAATTGAAAGATTTGCTAGAAAAGGGGTTCATTAGGCCTAGTATTTCCCCTTGGGGAGCACTAGTGTTATTTGTACGCAAAAAGGATGGCTCGCTGAGGATGTGTATTGATTATCGGTAATTGAATAAGGTTACTATTAAGAATAAATATCCTCTCCCAAGAATTGATGATTTATTTGATCAGTTACAGGGCGCCAAGTGTTTTCCTAAGATTGATTTGAGGTCAGGTTACCACCAAGTGAGGGTCAAAGAAAAAGATATACCCAAAACAGCTTTCCGAACAAGGTATGGTCATTATGAGTTTCTAGTTATGTCATTTGGGCTAACAAATGCACCCGCAGCTTTTATGGATTTGATGAATAGGGTTTTTAAGCCATTCCTGGATGTATTTGTGATAGTTTTTATAGATGATATTCTAGTTTATTCTAGATCAGAAGAGGACCATGCCTTGTTCGGAAATTTGATTCTATATGGGTGATTATGGATAGGCTTACTAAATCCGCATATTTCTTACCCGTTAAGACCACTTACACAGTTGAAGAATATTCGAAGTTGTATGTTAAAGAAATAGTCCGATTACATGGGGTGCCAACTTCTATTATATCGGATCGGGGAACTCAATTTACCGCAAACTTTTGGAAGTCTTTCCAACGGAGTTTGGGAACACAAGTGAATCTGAGTACAACTTTTCACCCTCAGACGGATGGACAAGCAGAGCGCACCATTCAAACACTTGAAGATATGCTACGAGCATGTGTTATAGATTTTAAAGGCAGTTGGGATGATCATTTACCTCTTATTGAGTTTGCCTACAATAATAGCTATCATTCAAGTATCAAAATGGCACCATATGAAGCTTTATATGGGAGGAAGTGTAGATCACCAATAGGATGGTTCGAAGCGGGTGAAACTCTTATGTTCGGACCGGATCTTGTGTATCAAGCCATAGAAAAAGTCAAGGTGATTCAACAACGGTTGAAAACAGCCCAAAGTCGACACAAGTCATATGCGGATAGTAGAAGAAGAGGGCTAGAATTTTTGTTAGGCGATTGGGTATTTTTGAAGGTATCGCCAATGAAAGGGGTGATGAGATTTGGCAAGAAAGGAAAGTTGAGTCCACGATATATAGGCCCGTATAATATTATTCGAAGATGTGGGCAAGTTGCTTATGAATTAGAGCTACCCCAGGAACTCTCATCAGTGCATCCAGTATTTCATGTATCGATGCTTCGAAAGTGCATCGGAGATCCGTCCTTTATTACTTCTACTGATGATGTGCAAGTAACAGAAGATCTTACCTATGAAGAGATGCCTATTGCTATATTAGATCGTCAAGTTAAGAAGATGAGAAATAAAGAAGTAGCATCGGTGAAAGTACTTTGGAGAAATCAACAAAGGGAAGAGATTACATGGGAAGCTGAGGAAGCAATGAAATCTAAGTACCCTCATTTGTTCAAAGATGGAGAGGAAGTTCAAGAAACGGAGTTAGAACATTAACAAGTAAGTTTTTGTTTATATATGCATAGTATTTATATGATGATGTGAATGTTAATGGTGGACTTGAACTTGTTTTGGTTGAATAACTACGCTAACATTCGAGGAAGAATGACCTAAAGGGGGAAAAGATGTAACACCCCGTATTCAAGTACATGTATTGGCGTATTCAAGTACGTTTATTGGTCTTATTTATATGGAATTAATTTTTTTATTTTATTTATACCGGATTTTGCCCGTCGATGGTTTCATACGAAGGTTATTGAATAAGCTTTTAAACGATATAAAGATTTTCAAAAACAGATAAGTTTCGGATATAATCGAACACGTTCGAAACTATAAAACGGTGGCCGGGATATGGTGAATAGTAAATGTGCAGGAAAATTTCCTGCACACAAACTACTGAGGCCTGCCAGTTTTTTTGGGTCATCTTTGAACGATCATAACTCCCTTAATATAATGACCTAGGAGAGCTACGACCTATCAAAAGAAAGATCTTTGAGTCTTCTTTCCAATACAATTGGTTTCATCCAAATCAAACGTCTGAGTAAGGAGTTATACTCATTTTACTTCAGCCTCTTAAAACAGATTTTTAGGGTCAACTTCGAACGATCATAACTACTTGTACACGACGAACTGGGTGGCCTACTTTATATTAAATTAAATACCTTTGAATTATCTTTCCAACTATACCAATTTCACCCAAATCGGATAGCGGAGCAAAGAGTTATGGTCGATCTACTTTAGCTTGTCAAAACAGTCCACCAGAGGACAGATTTGACATTATTTAAATTTTAAAGGCACTTTGGTCATTCCTCATGATATTATGGACGGGAATATGTGTATATATACATGTATATGAGTTCAAAAACTCATCTTCATCATCAATCATAGGAAAGAACAAACCCTAGCCAAATTTGATCTTCAAATTATCTTGTGATTCAACCGTAGAAAATCCAAATTGATTCCGTAGTTGTTTTCACCGTCTCGAGGTCTTCGAGAAGCACCCCTTATTTGTGCCAATAGGAATTCAAAATCAAAAGGGCCATTTTATGGTAAGGATGTAAATTATGTTGGTGTTATTTATATGGATATGTATATATATGCATGTAAGCATAAGAAGTGTGTTATTTGATTGTTGTTGAAAGATGATTGGGAATGATGTTGGATTATTCTTGTGCATGGTTGGATTATGTTGAATTGTGAAGGGATTTGGTGTGATGATGTGGTATTGAAATGATGATTATATATATATATACACATAAACCTATTGTTCAAGTTGGTTTTTGGAATGCTATGCAAATATTGGTTGTATGGAATTATGGAAGAGAATTGTGGTGTTGGGTTGCTAATACTAGATGCCAAACATTTCATTGTAGATAAGTGATTTGTAAAGGCGGGAAGTTGTGTTGAATTGGTATCCGAATCTACGACGAGGTATGTAAAGCATACTCTAACGATGTTCTTTGGCATGAAAACACCAATGTTCCATCAAGTAAGATTCCGAGGTTGTCCAAAAACATGTATTGTTCTACATTACCAACGAAGTTGTTTCCATTCTATAAAGTGTCAAAATGTTTCATTGATATACCAAAAGGCTCCTATTTCATTGTTGTGATATTGATGATTCTGAAACACATTGTTGATGTACCAATGAGTCATTATTACATCGTTATTGTATAGAAGGTATATTACTTGGTTCTTATTGATGTATCGTTGTTTCAAAGTATCAAAAATATGGTGGCGACCGAAATAACAATCTCAAAGATTAATTGAACTAAGTGATGGAAGTTCTCTCTTATCGGGTGGTATCCCAGGGGCATAAGCCTAGCATGGGTCGATCCCTATTTACGTGTTTATGAGTGGTATCCCAGGGGCATAAGCCTAGCATGGGTCGATCCCAGTTGATATGTACTGGAGGCAGCCTAATGGTCATAGTACAGTACAGTAATGATTACAAAGATGTTAAGAATGAAGGTAAAGTGATTGAATAAATTCAATGTACAGGTTGTCACAAGTTCTAGTGAGTGTGGTCCACTCCTATTACGATTTATTCACTTGTTTCTGATTTCTATTGAGCTCCTATATCATATGTGATTATCTACAGCTTTACATACTCAGTACATATTTCGTACTGACGTCCCCACGGGGACCTGCATTTCATGCTGCAGGCACAGGTACCTCAGCTCATACACCGCACAAGTAGGAGCCAGGTCATACAACTATTGTTGGTGAGCTCCAGTTTGCTTCGGAGCTTTCCGAGTCGGTTCCTTATGTTTTGCTATTGTACAGGAGTCATGTGTGGGCGGGGGTTTGTCCCGACCCTAGTTATGTCATGTATATCCTAGAGGCTTTGTAGACATAAGGAAGGATAAAGTCATGGAAGTTTATATAGTGATGTTATATCTATATATGTGGTGGCCCCAACGGCCAAGTATTATATATATATATATATATTTGTGCGTGTTGTGCTGATACAGGTAATTAGATCCTTCTATATGCAACGAAGTGCTGTCCAAATTTTTGGTGACATGTAAGGGAAAGTACAGGTATTTGAACGGGTTCTCCCGGGCCTTCTCGGCTTCGGGTGCCAGTCCGGCCCGATGGGATTTTGGGGCGTGATAATTTTCCACTGCCCAACATCCATATTTTGTTAGACAACTGTGCTAAACATGAGGTTGCCTCTTTTGTGGATTGCTATGCCGGATATCACCAGATCATTATGGATGATGAAGATGCGGAGAAGACGTCTTTTATCACACCATGGAGAACCTATTGTTATCGAGTGATGCCGTTCGATTTAAAGAATGTTGGTGCAACATACATGAGAGCCATGACCACTATGTTTCATGATATGATGCATAAGGAGATTGAGGTATACGTGGATGATGTGATTATTAAGTCAAAAAGTCAGGCCGACCATGTTAAAGATTTAAGAATGTTCTTTGAAAGGCTTCGCAGGTATAATCTCAAGCTCAACCCGGCAAAATGTGTATTTGGAGTTCCGTCTGGAAAGCTGTTGGGGTTTGTAGTCAGATGTCGGGGGATTGAATTGGATCCCTCAAAAATCAAAGCCATTCAGGATTTGCCCTCGCCCAAGAATAGGACGGAGGTGATAAGTTTGCTTGCTAGACTGAACTCTATTAGCAGGTTTATTGCTCAACTCACAATCACTTGTGATCCCATATTCAAGTTTCTGAAAAAGAGTGTTGCGGTAAAATGGACTGAAGAATGTCAGGAAGTGTTCAACAGAATCAAAAGATATTTTTCAAATCCGCCCGTGCTGGTATCACCAGAGCCTGGTAGGCCTTTGATCTTATATTTATCAGACATAGACAATTCTTTCGATTGTGTCCTGCGTCAACATGATGTCACAGGAAAAAAAGAGTAGGCTATTTATTATCTTAGCAAGAAGTTCACCGCATATAAGTCCAGGTATACTCTTCTTGAAAGGACGTGTTGTGCCCTTACTTGGGTAGCACAGAAGTTGAAGCATTATCTCTCATCCTATACTACTTATCTCATCTCCCGCATGGATCCATTGAAGTATATCTTTCAGAAGCCTATGCCGACAGGTCGATTGGCAAAGTGGTAAATATTGCTTACCTAGTTCGACATTGTATAAGTGACTCGAACCGTCATGAAAGCCAAAGCTTTGGCAGATCATCTTGCTGAGAATACCATCGACGAAGAGTACGAGCCATTAAAGACATATTTTCCTGATGAAGAAGTGTCGTGTGTCGATGAAGTCGTTATGGATGCTGATCCAGGTTGGAAGCTGTTCTTCGATGGAGCTGTCAATATAAAAGGAGTCGGAATAGGTGCGGTTCTTATCTCTGAATCGGGACAACATTTCCCGGTAACATCACAACTTCGATTATACTGTACTAACAATATGGCAGAGTATGAAGCTTGCATTCTTGGTTTGAGGTTAGTTGTTGATATGGGAGTCCAGGAATTATTGGTGTTGGGGGATTCGGATTTGCTCGTCCATCAAATTCAAGGCGATTGGGAGACTGATGATAGGCGAATTTACACGCCTATAGCACTATATTTTGCCCATATTTTAGCCTAGTTTTGAGAAGAAATTATATATTTCATGCACTTTTAGTCCTTTTTCCTGTAAGTGAGCTAACGGACATGATTAGCAATGTTTCAGGTATAAATAATGCAGAATTCAACATTTTATGGATAACTTGACGCCAAAGAAAGCTTCACGAAAGGAGAAAAGCCAATCTTGGACGCCAAGGACTAAAGATGGCGCATGGAAAATCTGTCCCGGGCTAAAACAGCATTTCTGAAGACTTTGGGGACTAGCAGTAATTTATTAGGATTAGGATAATGATACATTAACCTAGTAAAATTGGGTTAAGTATTTCATTAGCTTATTAGGATTAGGATAATGATACATTAACCTAGTACAATTGGGTTAAGTATTTCATTAGCTTAGTAGGATTTGGTTAAGCATTTCATTAGCTTAGTAGGAATAGGATATGGGTATTATAAATACCCTATCTTGCTAGAGATTTTAAGACATCTTCTTACATTCAATTCTATTCTATTCTACTTCTAAGACATTCTAGTTCTAAACAATCATTCTTCCATTAATTCTATTTTTCTTCTTCTATTCATCTATTCTTAAATTCCACAATAAGAGAAACGTTACTTTGCTAAGGGATTCACGCCTAACGCCTACCACACCATTACAAACGTGAAATCTTTATTGTGGTATAACAACAATGTCAATTGTGATTTCCTTCGCACTCATGGGTAACTAAACTTCTCTGTTGGGGTTATGGAAGCCGAATGAGATACTATCTATTGCTGTGAGTTTGTGAGTTCGTGACACGTATGTTGCTTATATCATTATTCTCTTCATCTTAATCTAAATTTTTTGTGGTTGCAAACGTAAGAATACGCCGGTATAACATTTAACTTGTTCGAAAGAAAGGTTATCTGTCTGGAAAAGAGATAATGTCAAGGTAGTAGGGTCCCATCCCCTATTAAAAAGTTAGTGCCGTAACTGGATTAACCTCTTGGAGAATTCGTACCGATAGACACGCTTTAAGCTCGAAAGAGTTAAAGTGAAATAATCCTCGAATAGGTCGAAAGACGCCTGGATTTACCATCGAATACAGTTCTCTATAAGCACATGCATGTCTGAATTCAACACACTCATAGTCAATAGAGACGTATAACTCAGAAGGTGGACATAACCCCAACTCCTCAATTCTCATTGTTTCACAACCTACTAAACATTCTTTCTTTTTACTTTGCTATTTTCAGTTTTTTCTTTAATAATTTGGTTACACATTACAAACCCCCCTTCTTACGAGACTTGCACTAAAAGTCTAGTAATCGTTGCTTACTTGTTGACCAAGCAATTTCCTGTGGGATCGATACCCAACCCAGGTTGGGTTCTATATTGACAAACGACCGCTTTACACTCCTACGAGAGCTGTAGATTGAGCGTTATCAAAAATTGGCGCCGTTGTCGGGGAATACAAGTGTCAATTAAGTTCATAATAATTACTAGACCCTTTGGTCAAAGATTCTCGTACTTTTACTTTTAGTTTTTGTTTTTGTTTACTGCAGGTTTTTATTCAGTGCATGCCCCATACCCGAAGTTCTGGTCAACCGCTATTACCTATCAATCCTGAACCATAATGTATTCCCAGAATGGAGGCACAACACGCAATTGAAAGGATGGCTGCTCAACAGGAACAAGCGAGACTAGCTGCGCTAGCCGCCGCTCAAGTGCATCAACAGAATATTGATAACCCTGGGCGAGCAACAAATCCTGACGATGAAGATCTAGGTGATGACGAGCTACTAAACCCTAGGCATACCGCTGAGATCGCAACACCTGCCAACAGAAGAGATCGTCAAGCTAGGTTTAGGCCTGAACGCCAAGCTATGAGGCCAGCTTTCGACGATGATGATGATGATCTTGATGGAGTCGGAGCCATAGGAGCCATTATTGCTCCAACATTGGCACCCGGAGCCAAGTTCAACATCACAAGCACCATGATTCAGTTATTGCAACTCAAGGGATTATTTAGTGGACTAGCAGGCGATGATCCGAATATGCATCTCATCAACTTTATTTCTACATGCAAGTCATTTGACAATCCTGGTGTTGGTCAGAATGCAATTCGATTACGTCTATTTCCATTGTCTCTGTCTGGGGAGACAACTCTATGGTTGAATGGGATGACTCCTGATTCTATTACAAATTGGAGGCAATTGAGAGACGCTTTCCTAGAAAGATTATTTCCGCCATCCAAAAGAGCACAATTGAGAGATGAAATCAGCAACTTTCGTCAGCTTCCCACTGAAGCTCTTCATGAAACATGGGAGAGGTTCAAGACAAAGCTAGCGAGGTGCCCAAACCATCATATGACTAATGTTCACCTAATGGAGATATTATATAGAGCCCTGAATTCAATAACTAAACCAGTGGTGGATAATGCGGCTGGAGGATCCTTTATGGATCTTACCTTTGGTCAAGCAAGCAATATGCTCGATCGTATGACGAAACAAAGTAGAGCTTGGCATTCCAGGGATTCTGAGGTAGCAAGCCCCACTTTATCTATTGGCATGACTGCAGACCAAAGAAGAAGACAAGAAGAACGTGATCAAGATATGACGCACGTGAAAACACAAGTGGATCTTCTTACAAAGCATTTATTATCAGGGAAGACCGAAAAAGTGAAAGATATTGCGTCAAAAGGAAGAGACGAATCTGATTCGGAAGAGGAAACCAACTACTTGAACAATCAGGGGGGTTTCCGAGGCAATGCCCAAGGAAACCAAGGTCGAAACTATCATGGTAAATCTGGAAACATGGACCAAGGTAGTTGGAAGAACAAGAATGACAGTAGTGGTTTGTATGTTCCCCCTGGAAGACGTGACCCCACCACATCTAGTTCTGAAAGTATGGAAGACATGATGGCTAAACTATTGAAAGGAGTGGAAGCAACTAGCGCGGGAGTAACGGAGGTAATAAATGATTTGTCCGCCATAAAGCAATTAGTTGATTCACATTCCACTTCAATCAAGCAAATAGAGCAGCAATTGAGCCAACTTTCAGCAGCACTCAATCAAAGAAAGGCTGGCACTCTACCTAGCGACACTGTGCAAAATCCAAGAAACGACGGATCATGCATGGCTATTACCACCAGGAGTGGTAAGGTGCTGGAAAATTCATCCCAAAGCAAGCAAGTGGCCAAACATAAGGAAGATGATGATGCCATAGAAGCTGACCATGATATCCATGACGTCACCCCTAGTACTTTGAAGCTTGAAAAGACCGAAATACGGAAGCAAGAGGAGAAGAAAGCTGTGGAGAGAACACTTCCCTATCCACCACCACCTTTTCCTCAAAGATTGAAGAAGCAGGCGGATGATACAAGGTTCAGTAAATTCATGGCAATGTTAAAACAGCTGACCATTAATGTTCCGTTGGTGGAGGCACTAGAACAAATGCCCGGATACGCTAAATTCATGAAGGACCTTTTAACAAAGAAGCGGGCAGTAAGTTATGAGCCGGCAGATAATATTCATCATTGCAGTGCAATTGCCACAAGGTCCTTAGTACAGAAAAAGGCAAACCCTGGTGCTTTCACTATTCCTTGCACGGTTGGATCTATGAATTTTGCTAAAGCATTGTGTGATTTGGGAGCTAGCATCAATTTGATGCCACTATCCGTCTACAGAAAGTTGGGGTTGGGCGACCCTACACCAACCAATATACGGCTCGTGATGTCAGATAGGTCGGTAAAACGACCTGTGGGTATCTTGAATGATGTGTTGGTGAAGGTGTCTACCTTCATTTTTCCTGCAGACTTTGTGATTTTGGATTGCGAGGTGGATTCTGAAGTTCCCATAATTTTGGGACGTCCTTTCCTTGCAACAGGAAGTGTTCTTATTGACATGAGAGCTAATGAGCTTTTATTTTGGTTGAATGACGAAGTGGTCCGCTTTGATATATGCAAAGCAATGAAGCAGCCCAGCGATATGAATGTGTTCTCTGTAGCTGATGTTCATCATGAGGATAAGAAAGCATTATCTGTAGAGAAACAGCTTACTGTTGAGCCACTGTATGTTGCGCCACTGAATGTTGAGCATGAGGACGATGAAGATTATGAAGAAATTATGGGTGCTCTAACAGAAATAGAGTCCTATTACCATACTCCTAAGCAACCGGACCGTGATCTTGAGAATCAACCGTCACCAACAGCGAAGACTTTCCTTGAAGAGCCACCAATGCTAGAATCGAAAGAGCTCCCCGATTATCTAAGGTATGTGTTCTTGGAAAGTATAAATATACTTCCGGTGAGTGTGGATGATTTAAGTAAACAGCACGTAGAGGCTCTCATCTCTGCTCTGAAGAGATACATGAGAGCTTTGGGTTGGACTATTGATGATATAATTGGTATCCCTCCTGGGATAGGCATGCACAAGGGTCATCTCGAAGAAGATTGCATGCCAACAAGTAAGCCTCATTATCGTCTGAATCCATTCAGAAAACAATCAACCATCTATCACGATGAAGTCTAAGTAATCGAGATAGCTATGTCGTGCCGCGATAACAAATCAAGCGCTAGATGGGAGGCAACCCATCGTACTAATCGTTTTCATTGGTTTTGAGCGAATGTAGGTGCAAGAGGTATAAAACGAGGAGATCGATTTCAGATGCGATTTGGATGTATGGCATGGTAAAGGTGGTAAGTTAGGAATTAAGATGCATAAGGCTATGGATTGATCATTGCTCATGACAAAATAGGAATCGAGCAAGGCTAGGCCTAGGTAAAACTAGGCCACGAACAAGGCAAAGCCTATACTATAGCCCAAGGTCTCGGAATCTAGTGTGCTATAGCATAGGCGCCGCCCATGCTCAAGTATGCCATAGCATAGGCGTCGCCTATGCTAAAGCATTTGGTCTCTGAATCTCATATGCCATGCTAAAGGCGCCGCCTATGGTCACTAAAGGCATTGAACTAGGCGCCGCCTATGCTAGCAAATGCTTTGCATTAGGCGCCGCCTATGGTCACCATAGGCAAAGCTAAAGGCGCCGCCTATGGTCACTTTTTGTCTCCAAAACCGATTTTAAATGGGTCAAAACCCGACCCATTCTTTTCCTATATAAAGGAGACTTAGTCTTGAAACACAAACACATTGAAAACTTGACCTAGGCGCCGCACATACTCTCCAAATCATCTCAAAACTTTTCTTTTTGCTCTCCCACTTCACAAGAACATCTCCAAAGGCTTCAATCACGTAAGTACTCTTTTGTTCTTCATCTATTTTTCGTAAGTACTACGTTGCTATGTATATTATGAATTGCTACATCTTGAAGAAATATTGGTGATGTTAATGTGTTTGGATTGTTGATACAAAACCAAGTGAGTGAGCATGTACGTTAGGATACTCTTAACTTGTTTTCGACTTGAATATTGATTTTGATGCAGTGTTATACTACTTGCGGAATTGCTATAGTCATGAACATTGCATAATCTTGTAACTAGAATGCTTACATGTTAGAATGTCCCGTTCATCGGAATAAGACTTATAGTTGCCTACCGACATAGGAGGTTGTGATTATTGATAGAAACAATACGATGATGTAATCCCTATGTAGCAGTCTTGATATATCTAACATGAAAATATTGCAAAGGTTGCAAGAAGTGATACATCTCTGATTTTCTTGTTGGAATATAGCTCCTACAACGTATGTCGATGAAGTCTAAGTAATCGACCACTTTCACTTCACTAATTCGTATCAACAAACTAAGTGTGGGGTGGTACCCCTACTGCATATGTATAGATTGTATCCATTTAGATTGTGCTAACGTGAACTCTATTTCAAGTCTCAGTTACAATGGCACCCAAAGCAAGACAAGGCAAAGATAAGGCTACCACTTCCCAAAAGAGCAAGAAAAGAGGCCGCAAGGGGCAAGGAGAATCATCCTCAATACAATTACCACGTCGTATGTTTGGAATAAAATGGGTTCTTGAGAAGGAAGCAAAGGAATGGTATAGGAACAATAAGGAAAGAAAATATGTTCATGTAGACCTGATCAACAAGGAAAGCCTAGCGAAGAAGGAGCCGCGCATGTTGGCCAAGATCATGGCATTACATCTAGATTTCATCTTCCGCGACATGGGAGAATGTAATCTTGATTTGACAAGAGAATTTTATGCCAACTGGTCGCCGAAAACCACAGGTAGCGAAGTCAAGATTCGGGGCCAAGTTTTACAACTCAATACGGATTTGATCAACTCCTTTCTTGGCTTGCCTTCAGTCGATCCAGCACCATTCAAAGAGCTGTACAGCAGACCTCCTTATAGAGCAATTCAGTACACACTTTGTGGAAGTAGATCCGTGGCACGCTGGAGTAGACACAAGGACACTGGTCGACACAACACTTTCCCATATGCTTCTTTGAATAGGGAAGCAAGGATATGGTTGCGCATGGTCAACTCTTGCCTCATTCCAGGGACACAATACACAAAAATAACAAGAGATAGAGTGTTCTTGGTATACGCATTGATGATGAATGTCCCTATCAATATTGGGGTAATCATTTGATCTATAATGCGGAAGGTTAGGCTACACAAGCGGTCCCATTTCAGCTTCGACAATCTGTTGACTGCAATCTTGAGGAAGGAAGACATCAAAGAGGAACCAGCTGATCATAAACTCCCACACAATCCGAAGAAGGTTGACCTCACAAAGGTCAACGATGCTGAATCAACACATGGCATCAACCTTACTACGACAGAGAGACATGCTCGGGATGAGAGTTTCTCCCGCCATATGTACGGCATGATGAGGATTACAATGATGAGCGGAGGTCGTGTTCCAACTGCTGCAGAGCTCCAACAGCTGGACTATGACTACCCAATGAATGAGCATGCGAAGGCCATGTGTGGAGTAGGGGTATATTTTGAGGAACCTCTTGATGACGATGTGCCAACCGATGATGATCGCAGAATGCCAAACTCTGACATGGAGGAGAACTCTGATGGCGACGACTCCGATGATGATTCCGACGAAGGGGGTATGACCCCCGACATTGAGGAGGAGTCCGACTGACCAGGTTCTTCTTATTTATTTTCCACTGAGGACAGTGTGTCCCGTCTAAGTGTGGGGTGCTGGTATTTGCATGCTATACTTCTCCATCCACATTTGCATTTATTTATGTTTGTTTGTAGTTAATTGTTTTTTTAACTTAGCTTCGCATGAAATTATTCTAATAGGCAGCATGAGATTATGACAAGAGTTTGTGCTAAAATCATGACTATTGAGACATTTAGGCTCTAATTGTGACTCACTATGTGATATTGTTTCGTTTAATTCCTTCATCTGTTGGGTCAAGAGTCTATACTACTCCCAATAAAGTCGACCATGTGCCTTGTGTGTGTGAGATAATAGTATATTCTGTGCTTGTGGCTGATGCTAGAACTTGCCTGGTATGTATGTAAAGCGAAAATAAAGAGTGCAAGTCTAGGAGATGATTTAGGCATTTCTTTGGCAACCTATGATTATTTACCTTCTTTTTACCTACCATTGGACATCATCCTAGTTAAACCCTTTTGAGCCTTTAGCCTATTTTCTTTGACAAACCTCATATGTAAGCCTAATCCATTTTTTTCAAAACCATAATTTGATCCAAATTCCTAAGTGCTTTAAAGTGAAAAAGTCATGTGACAAAATAAGAGGAAATTGGGTGAGTATGATGCTTTAGAATGCATTGGTGCTTGAAATTGCTATGAAAAAAAAGTGCTATCATAAGAGGTATGTTATGAAAAGAAAAAGGAAGAAAAAACTGAAAAGTTAGTCTGTTTAAAATCGAAAAACAAAAGAGGAGAAAAAGGGTGGTAGAATAAATGAAAGAAAGGTTGTTAGAAAGAAAAGTGTTAATGACACAATGTGATGTATTAAAGCGCTTAGGAACATAGTCACTATTTCTGGCCAAAATAGTCCTACCCGTCCCTTAGCCTACATTACAACCATCAAAAGACCTATTTGATTCTAAGCTTAGCATTCTGACATTTAGTGGAGCATTACACTAAGGGCAAGCCTATGGTCATCAGTTGCTACATATGAATTCTTTGTGAGAGTGAGAGCAAGGATATTTTGATACCCATGTTTGAAAAATATGCTATACTTGTGAGTGATTATGGGTAATATATTGTGAGACACACATGATTGATGAGTTTTGGGTAGTCGTGTATGATTCTTTGTGCCTTAACCTTTGAATATGAGTTGACCACCATCATGAGTCTATGCTAGAGGTTAAACTGTTTCTACTAATGATCGAAAAACTACTCTTTGTTGATAATTGTTGTGCTTGTCTTGATGAATATTTTGTGTTGTTGCTGTGAAACCCTAAGTTGATGTTTAGAGGGACATGATATTTTGTTCGAGGACGAACAAAGCTTCAAGTGTGGGGTGTTGATAATAGGCGAATTTACACGCCTATAGCACTATATTTTGCCCATATTTTAGCCTAGTTTTGAGAAGAAATTATATATTTCATGCACTTTTAGTCCTTTTTCCTGTAAGTGAGCTAACGAACATGATTAGCAAAGTTTCAGGTATAAATGATGCAGAATTCAGCATTTTATGGATAACTTGACGCCAAAGAAAGCTTCACGAAAGGAGAAAAGCCAATCTTGGACGCCAAGGACTAAAGATGGCGCATGGAAAATCTGTCCCGGGCTAAAACAGCATTTCTGAAGACTTTGGGGACTAGCAGTAATTTATTAGGATTAGGATAATGATACATTAACCTAGTAAAATTGGGTTAAGTATTTCATTAGCTTATTAGGATTAGGATAATGATACATTAACCTAGTACAATTGGGTTAAGTATTTCATTAGCTTAGTAGGATTTGGTTAAGCATTTCATTAGCTTAGTAGGAATAGGATATGGGTATTATAAATACCCTATCTTGCTAGAGATTTTAAGACATCTTCTTACATTCAATTCTATTCTATTCTACTTCTAAGACATTCTAGTTCTAAACAATCATTCTTCCATTAATTCTATTTTTCTTCTTCTATTCATCTATTCTTAAATTCCACAACAAGAGAAACGTTACTTTGCTAAGGGATTCACGCCTAACGCCTACCACACCATTACAAACGTGAAATCTTTATTGTGGTATAACAACAATGTCAATTGTGATTTCCTTCGCACTCATGGGTAACTAAACTTCTCTGTTGGGGTTATGGAAGCCGAATGAGATACTATCTATTGCTGTGAGTTTGTGAGTTCGTGACACGTATGTTGCTTATATCATTATTCTCTTCATCTTAATCTAAATTCTTTGTGGTTGCAAACGCAAGAATACGCCAGTATAACATTTAACTTGTTCGAAAGAAAGGTTATCTGTCTGGAAAAGAGATAATGTCAAGGTAGTAGGGTCCCATCCCCTATTAAAAAGTTAGTGTCGTAACTGGATTAACCTCTTGGAGAATTCGTACCGATAGACACGCTTTAAGCTCGAAAGAGTTAAAGTGAAATAATCCACGAATAGGTCGAAAGACGCCTGGATTTACCATCGAATACAATTCTCTATAAGCACATGCATGTCTGAATTCAACACACTCATAGTCAATAGAGACGTATAACTCAGAAGGTGGACATAACCCCAACTCCTCAATTCTCATTGTTTCACAACCTACTAAACATTCTTTCTTTTTACTTTGCTATTTTCAGTTTTTTCTTTAATAATTTGGTTACACATTACAAACCCCCCTTCTTACGAGACTTGCACTAAAAGTCTAGTAATCGTTGCTTACTTGTTGACCAAGCTATTCCCTGTGGGATCGATACCCAACCCAGGTTGGGTTCTATATTTGACAAACGACCGCTTTACACTCCTACGAGAGCTGTAGATTGAGCGTTATCAGAGACGCGGGATTTGAAGCTCATCCCGTATCCACAATGCTTGCAGGAGCTATGTCAACGGTTTGTGTTAGTAAAATTTAGGCATATTCCAAGGATTCATATTGAAATTGCTGATGCTTTATCCACTCTGTCTTCAATGCTCCAACATCCTGATAAAGCCTACATCGATCCAGTGCATATACAGAGTCGTGATCAGCATGCTTACTGTAATACGGTTGAAGAAGAGCTTGATGTAGAACCCTGGTTCTTGGATATCAAGCTATACATTCAGTCAGGAGAATACCCAACATATGCCACCAACGATCAAAAGAGGACTATTAGGCGTTTGGCTAGTGGATTTTTCTTACGTGGGGGGATCTTATATAAGAGAACCCCAGATCTGGGACTTTTGAGGTGTGTAGATGCAAGATAAGCCTCGGCAATCATGGTTGAAATACACTTTGGAGTATGCGGGTCGCATATGAACGGCCATGTCTTGTCAAAGAAGATTCTTCGAGCAGGTTATTACTGGCTTACTATGGAGAGGTATTCTATTCGATTTGTTCGAAAGTGTCATCAATGTCAGGTACACGGTGATCTGATATGTTCTCCTCCTACCGAGTTGCATGCAATGGCCGCTCCATGGCCGTTTGTGGCTTGAGGAATGGATGTGATTGGAACGATTGAGCCGAAGGCCTCAAATGGGCATAGATTCATTTTGGTAGCCATTGATTACTTCACAAAGTGGGTAGAAGCAGTAACTTTCAAGTCAGTGACAAAGAAGGCTGTGGTAGATTTTGTTCATGCCAACATCATTTGTAGGTTTGGAATTCCTAAGATGATCATTACAGACAATGCTGACAATCTCAATAGTCATTTAATGCAAGAAGTATATCAACAGTTTAAGATTGCACATCAAAATTCTACTCCATATCGCCCAAAGGCCAATGGTGTTGTAGAAGCCGCCAATAAGAATATAAAAAAGATACTTCGAAAAATGGTACAAGGGTCTAGAAAGTTACATGAAAAGTTATCGTTTGCATTGCTAGGTTATCGTACCACTGTTCGCACTTCAACAGGGGCAACTCCATATTTATTGGTGTATGGGACAGAAGCAGTTATCCCTGTGGAAGTTGAAATTCCCTCTCTTCGAGTCATTGTAGAAGCAGAGATTGATGATGACGAATAGGTCAAAACCCGACTGGAATATTTGAGTTTGATTGAGGAAAAAAGGCTAACGTTTGTGTGTCATGGCCAGTTGTACCAGAGTAGGATGGCTCGAGCGTATAACAAAAAGGTTCGTCCCAGGAATTTTGAAGTTGGTCAGTTGGTATTGAAACGTATCCTTCCTCACCAAGTTGAAGCGAAAGGCAAGTTCTCCCCTAACTGACAAGGTCCCTTCGTGGTGAAGAAAGTATTGCCCAATAGAGCCTTATATTTGACAGATATTGAAGGCAAAATGGCAGAAATGACGATCAATGCTGATGCGGTCAAAAGATATTATGTATGATATTTTATCCTTTGTTGATTTTGTTGCATGTTTAGTACTTGCATTTTTTAAGATTGATATGATGAAGGCATTTTATTCTTCTATCCAAACATTGCGTCATCCTTTGTTTACCCGTTTGAGCTTCGTTTTATTTTTTCTTTCATATCCCTCTTTTGGAATCGAAATAGAGTCAAAGATAAATGTCAAGAAAATAAGAATAAAAGAAAGAGTCAGAAAAAAAAATCAAAACAAAGAACAAGCTTATGAAACTACGTGCGACCTGATTCTCCTCTTCGGGAGTGAGATACGTAGGCTGCCCTATTTCAGGCTCGGTCCAACCAAATAAACAATTTAGAGTCACCCAGTCAACAAAAACTGGGGCATGAGTTAATGTGTTGTTTGAGTCGATTCCAAAAGTTGTAAGTCCCATCCTCACTTCAAGTGTCATTTGAACCTCTTGCCATCCCTTTTCTAACCTTATCCGAAAGTCAAGTTACAACCAAAGAAAGTTCTTCAGATCAATTTTTGATAATGTAAAGGCTAAGATTGCAATGGATATGATGATACATTGTGAGGTACCACTTTTCTTCCTCAGCATAAGAAATTAGAAAAGAAATACAAAAATGAGAGAGTCTTATTGGTGAAAACCCCCGCGAGCATCATAAGGCGATGGTGAGTTGAGAGAAATAAAAATGAGAGAGTCTTATTGGTGAAAACCCTCGCAGACACCATAAGGCGATAGTGAGTGGAGAGAAATAAAAATGAGAGAGTCTTATTGGTGAAAACCCTCACGGGCATCGTAAGGCGATGACGATTTCAAGAGAAAAGTAAAAAATGAAAAGAAAGATTTATTGGCGAAAGTCTTTTAAGATGTCGTCAATTGAACGCGATGTATGAGTTCAATAGATTTGAAGAAGCGGCGAAGCGGCTCAGCGGCAAAGGCACGAACTCAACAACAAATGGGGAGTTTGGATAGGAAGATCAGGCAGCTTAATCCAAAATGCATGTCATATTCATTGGAGTTGGTTGCCGTATTCAGATAAGTTTTCTTTTTGAATATGGGACATTGCCTTTTTCTTTCATTTACATATTCATGCTTTTTGTCTTTTTATTTCATTTATCAAATAAAAGTCACCATCATTTCTTTACATTTAAGTCAAGTCTGTGTCAAAACAAGCGAGAAAGGATTTCAAAATTTACTACCCGTCTTTCCAATTATATGAGGAAAAGCCAAGGACCAGCACATGAAAGAAATATAATCGTAATTCAACACGAAGCAAAGGAAGTCTATCAACCGACAGGCTGTTGGATTCGTGGAAGCATTCAGATTTGGGAAAAGAGCGCACCTCAGAGACATGGTAAAATGGAAACCCATTGTTCGAGTCAGAACTCATTTCCCTCAATCTGGATCCGGTTCAATGATGCGGCAAGATAGGGCAAGTGTCAGCGATTTGGAACAAAGATGAAAGGAACAAGTGCTGGGGCAGATACCTGAGAAGCCAAGAGCTGCAAGCCACCACTAAGTTTTTAACTGACAAATTTTCTTTGTTGAAATAGGGGCAAATTCGCTTCACTTAATTCAGCTACCATTGGAAATGCACATCCGTGGGATTTTACTTTCTATTCAGGACCCTCCTGAAAAATGGGATTTTACCTTATGTTCAGGACCCTCCTGAAAAATGGGATTCTACTTTCTGTTCAGGACCCTCCTGAAAAATGGGATTTTACTTTCTGTTCAGGACCCTTCTGAAAAATGGGACTTTACTTTCAATTCAGGACCCTCCTGAAAAATGGGAGTTTACTTTCTGTTCAGGACCCTCCTGAAAAATGGGATTTTACTTTCAGTTCAGGACCCTCCTAGAAAATGAAAATTCACTAAATGTTCAGGTCCAGCCTGAAAAAATGGGATTTTACTTTCTGTTCAGGACCCTCCTGAAAAATGGGACTTTACTTTCAATTCAGGACCCTCCTGAAAAATGGGAATTTACTTTCTGCTCAGGACCCTCCTGAAAAATAGGACTTTACTTTCTGTTCAGGACCCTCCTGAAAAATGAGATTTTACCTTATGTTCAGGACCCTCCTGAAAAATGAGATTCTACTTTCTGTTCAGGACCCTCCTGGAAAATGGGATTTTACTTTCTGTTCAGGACCCTCCTGGAAAATGGGACTTTACTGTCAATTCAGGACCCTCCTGAAAAATGGAAATTTACTTTCTATTCAGGACCCTCCAGAAAAATGGGATTTTACTTTCAGTTCAGGACCCTCCTGGAAAATGAAAATTCACTAAATGTTCAGGTCCAGCCTGAAAAAATGGGATTTTACTTTCTGTTCAGGATCCTCCTGAAAAATGGGACTTTACTTTCAATTCAGGACCCTCCTGAAAAATGGGAATTTACTTTCTGCTCAGGACCCTCCTGAAAAATAGGACTTTACTTTCTGTTCAGGACCCTCCTGAAAAATGAGATTTTACCTTATGTTCAGGACCCTCCTGAAAAATGAGATTCTACTTTCTGTTCAGGACCCTCCTGGAAAATGGGATTTTACTTTCTGTTTAGGACCCTCCTGAAAAATAGGATTTTACTTTCTATTCAAGACCCTCCTGAAAAATGGGAATTTACTTTCTGTTCAAGACCCTCCTGAAAAATGGGATTTTACTTTCAGTTCAGGACCCTTCTGGAAAATGGGAATTCACTAAATGTTCAGGACCCGCCTGAAAATTGAGATTTTACTTTCTGTTCAGGACCCTCCTGAAAAATGGGATTTTACTTTATGTTCAGGACCCTCCTGAAAAATGGGACTTTACTTTATGTTCAGGACCCTCCTGAAAAATGAGATTTTACTTTCTACTCAGGACCCGCCTGAAAAATGGGACTTTACTTTCTACTCAGGACCTGCCTGAAAAAAAGGACTTTACTTTCTACTCAGGACCCTTCTGAAAAATGGGACTTTACTTTCTACTCAGGGCCCTCCTGAAAAATGGGACTTTACTTTCTGTTTAGGACCCTCCTGAAAAATAGGATTTTACTTTCTATTCAAGACCCTCCTCAAAAATGGGACTTTACTTTTTGCTCAGGACCCTCCTGAAAAATGGGATTTTACCTTCTGTTCAAGATCCTCCTGAAAAAATAGAATTTTACCTTCTGTTCAGGACCCTCCTGAAAAATGGGTTTTCACTTTATTTTCAGGACCCTCCTGAAAAGTGGGACTTTACTTTCTGTTCAGGACCCTCCTGGAAAATGGGACAACGCTTTCAAAAATGAAATACTACTTTACTATAATTTTTGTTTGGGATAATTTTCGTTCTAGTTTTAATTTTGGGTTTCAGGAGCCCGCCTGAAGAACAGGGTGATGAAATAGCAAGTCAGGAGCCCGCCTGGAGAACAGAGTGAAGAAATGAAAAGTCAAGCAACAAAGTGATGAAATTGAAAGTCAGGAGCCCGCCTGGAGAATAGGGTAAAGAAATGAAAAGTCAAGCAACAAAGCGAAGCAATTGAAAGCCAAGCAACAAGTTGAAAGAAATTGCAAGGCAGGAGCTCGCCTGAAGAATAGGGTGATAAAAGTCGAGTCAAGAGCCAACAGAAGCTGTATAGATAGGATTTTATAATTTCATTTATGTTTTAACTTGTAATTTTCATTTTTTGATGTAATGATAGAGCCGCGGACCGGAACCTCGATGGAACCTCACTCGACTCTCCAACTCGATATAGTCCACTTTTTTTCCAGCCCTTTGAGATACTTGTGACTTCCTCATGACTTGGGTAGATCGGGTGTCCGACAGGATTCGATTGTCCTTCTTTCTTTTACTCCTCTCTTTGAATAATGATCGGGACAAAATTCGGTCTCGTTGTTTACTTCTTTGTCTGAAAACACTGTGTGTTTGCACTCAAAGGGGACATGATGTAGACACGTAATTTTGTTCCTTCCCGATAGCACTTTTTACCCATTTTTTACCTTATCCTACTATATACCCTCACTCATGTAATTACATCCCACAAAAAATACAAAAACAACTCTAAACAAACTTTTATTCTTTTTAACATCCTAACAACCCTTTTCAATTAAAAGAAGACACCTAACCCTTATCCCTCCAATTAAAAAACAACACCTCACCACCCCTCTATTTCTTGTCCACAAAGGCAAAAAAGATAATAGATATACACAAAAAGATAGGCCCACAGGATATTAACGGGACTCCCTTCTTTCATTTATATACTACACAGCTTCTTCTCCAAAGGGGGCCCAGAAGGAAAAACATCATCATCATCATTGTCTTCAAGAAAAGAAGACGCCATTTTTGCCTCACTATTACTAACCCCCACAAAAGACCTCACCATCAACAGACACTCATCATCACCTTCATAATATACCACACACACACGGTTCACACCAGAAAACACAAAAAAAAATAATACAAAATCGCACACCCAGTGAGATTGAGAGTAGATCGAGAGAAAACTAGGTAGAGAAAGAGATTTGACAACGATAGAGAGAGAGAACGGAGCAGAAGGGAACATGAGAGCTAGGAGAGTATCGTTATTTCGTTATTATTCCGGCGACAAACTCGCCGGAAACACGTCGAGACTGTCACAAATCCGTTTAAACCCATCAGAATACGGCACAACTGGTACGTTTTTATTTGTTTGCGGTCATCACTGAAGCTACGGGAGTCGTGGCGTCGTAAAGCAGTCGAGTCAATCTCGATTGGCTTTCGATTCCGTTCGAAACTCATTAGGATCTTGTACGGATTTCTCTGGTTCTCACGAAAGTTAGCTCAGGTTTGTTCATTCTCATTTCGGGTTCTGGGATTTGGTTTTCGTTCGTATTGACCAATCTATTGAGATCAGTTTGGGTATCGAAGTCAGAGTTCGTCGCTGCTGAGGTTCCATTTGAAATTTCAATTCCGGGTTTTCTTTATTATCAACGAAAGTCGATATCGAAAGGTCCATTTCTGATCCCTTTTAGTAATTTTTAATTTTGATATGTGGTGTGGTGAATTGATATTGTGTGAATCTTTCTCTATTGGATTTGGTGTTGTCTGAATCACGGAAGTTGGTTAATCGATCACTTGATTTGCATGTTGGTTAATGTTCGATACCAAGTTAAAAATTAATTTGGTAGTTGAAGATTTATTGGTTTGGGGTGGGATTGAAACTCGACAGAAGTGAATATTAACTCGGGTTGATTAATTAGTTTGTTTGATTTGAATTGGATATTAATGTTGTTAAATTCGGGTCGATTCTGATTCGTAGATGTTACTAAACGCAATAGTATCATGATGGAACTAGGTTGGGTAGGCAAAGTTAGGATTAAATGTTTTGTTGAATGTTTGAAATTTTGTTGAGTGATTGAAGTTCTATTGAATAGTTTGGTTTTCTCGTACTGAAAAAAAATGTATTTACTTAGCCGGGGAATGTCCCGAGGCCTTATGTACTTATTCGCCGGGGAATGCCCCGAGGTATCTTGTACGCAAAGGAGGTTCGTGATGAAGTCCAAGGCATCGGGTAAAGCAACGGAGTTTAGCTTAGGATTAGTGTAGGTTAGAATAGGATTTATATTTTCGCACTTTCATTTTGGTCTGTATAACTGGACTGGACATTATTATTTTGTTTTGTTTGTTTGTTTGATTGTTTTACTTGTTTTGTGTGGTTTGTACATCGTAGTGCCAAATTAGCCGATTCACTCCGTCAAGCGATCGTGGTCAAACCATGGGATCGAGGGGTGCCTAACACCTTCCCCTCGGTCAACAGAATTCCTTAGCCGGAATCTTTGTTCGTGGATCAGTCTTTTAGAGTCAAAACATTTTTTAAAAGAATTTATAAAGGTGACTTGGCACACCGATTTTATGTCAAGTGGCGACTCTGAACAAAAATGTAAATAGTCCTTTTTCAAAATAAATCTTCATTTTGTCACTTAATAATAAAAACCCATTCGAACATAAAAAATATATCTTTTTGGAGTTGTAAAAAAGGGGTGTGACAATCACCGTAATTCTTAATTTTCTATATAAGAAAATTAAATAACCTTACAAGTGTTTTGAGACAAAAGTAGTAATTTTCGTCTAACATTTTTAAAAATATTGTCTGTAGGGTTATTACTATTCATACACGCGATATGTTTTATCAAGACACTGCTCTTTCATTTATAGATGTTTGACACTCTCATGTGCATTCGGACAGAACCCCCTTGCCTTTTCTCCACCTAATTAAATCTACCATATATATTTCATGTGATAAAACATTACAGAATTATTTGTTTTGTGCCTGACCTGTCCATATGTATGCAAATACTAGTTTATTCATAGATTTCATCTAATGAATTTTTTGTGGTTTGATGCATCTAATCCGGAATCTAGTCATCTGTTCGGACTAATTTAGATTCATCCCACGTAACTATGTAGGGTCTATTTAATGGGAAGCTCTCAGGATCACTCGATCGCGAGTCCTCTTATTACAAATGTAGAAATCACATTCATATATTTTATATTGGAAAGGGAGTGATGCCCCCTTAATTTTGATGGATAACAACTTTGAGCAGATCTTCAAAGATAAGGATATATTTTGAATCAGGTTCAAATGGAAGGCAAATTTGTTCTATTTTACATTAGTTGAAATAATGCAAATCTGCATCAGTCATCAACGATAGGGCATATTTAGGATCAAATTCAAATGGAGAACAAAATGGTTTGTGTGTATTTTTTTAACAAATTAAATTTGTGGTATATGGTAATCAGGAAATCGAGAGTGGTTGATATGTCGATATTTTTTTTCTTTTGCCATAATGAATCTATATGCATGGATAAAGAGTCCCTTTCTCTTGATAGGGCCATCTTACAATATTTGATTGATAGAATAATCAATGAAAACTTTAAAGAAAAAGAAAACGGACGATCCCCAAAACTTGAGATATTACTAAAATATTTTTAGAAAATTAAATGCAGTTGCAATCAACCCATTTTTTTCTCAACATTTTTTTAATGCAAACATTACTATCATGTAAAAAAGTCGTGTATGAGAAGTATTTCCTAGTCTCATCATGATTCATTTCCATCTCCACAGTAAACAAAATCTCAAAGCAATATATATATATATATATATATATATATATATATATATATATATATATATATATATTAGTTTAGGTGTACGCGTAAGTGGGTGTGTACCTCACTTTAATGTGTTCAAAACATTACATTAAATAAAATATTTGTTTAAATAATAAAGATGAATATAATAATTAAATTTAATATCTCTTGAGTATGTAAAGATGAAAAATTTATTAATTAAACCTAATCTTTACCAAAAATATTTTTAAAAGTCGATCATACGACCTGTAAACTATAAAAAAATATATATAATATTGATCACAAAGTTTCAATTTTGATCCAATTAATTCTTGTCTGAGTGAAAATTTTGACCCGAAAGAATGATTTTGAATAAAAACAAAGAAAATATATATACACACATATGTTGAATTTTATTATGCGGATAAAAAAATAAAGAAGATATATATATATATATATATATATATATATATATATATATATATATATATATGAATTCTATCATGCTGACAAAAACAGTGAAGAAGTTGAGGATTAGAAAATCAAACATCCACCATCTAGACATGCAATCGAATCAAGTTAGATGAGCATCAATCATATTCTTACAATAGGCAAACCAGTTTGTTCTCTAGTTTAACGTGCATCTCAATATTTACAGAAATATTTCCTTAATAGAGTCTTATTTTAGGAGTATTTTTCTAACTGAACAGAAAAATATTAATTAATTCTCCTACCATATATATTAGGAGTCTCTTATATTTTAGAAAGTCTAATTAATATAATAAATTTAAAAAATAGTGAAAAGACAGTTTTGTCTAAAGAAGAATCTTTTAATGAAGGGTAAAAAGTTCAAATCACTTTTCTAAGTATATATATGAAATAATTTGAAGCTAATTAGCTAAAGATGTGAACAAACGCCTAAACTGTGAAACGAAAATCACAAAGTAAAGCTGAAATGAAAACTCATAATTGAAGCAAATAATGGAATTGGTTGCTTAAATAAATTAACAAAAAATAAAAATCCACAATCATTATCCTGTTCTCTAATTAAAACAAATATTAGTAACAATTATTTTTGCTTTCCTGGAGAGTGGGGACAGTTGTTCAAAAAATTGTCTTCCAAAGACAATTGTTCTTTAAAAAGGGGGGGAAAAAGGAAGTATCAAGAATAATATGTAATCTTGAAATACGTTTATAACACAGTGTGCTATAAACTTTGTGATAATACACAAACTATAATCTACTCAATTATATTATTCGCTTTAATATTGATAACCCTATTCTCAAAACTAGGCAAAAGTGCAACCAAGCTATATAGGACACGGTTTAAATCTAATCATTTTGCTCTTTTTTGGTAATAAAACAAAGGGAAAAAACTTCAACCTACACCTTAACTTACTATATTTACACAAATCTCCATCCTTACGAAGTAATTATAAAAAAATCAACTAATTATGTATCTTCGTTGGATATATCGAGAGCTAATTATATATCTCGACAGACCCAAAATCAAAAAAATTGTATCGAAAGCTAATTATGCATCTTTACAAAGGATAAAAATGTATCTTTGTTGGATGTATTGTGTATCTCTACAGACCCTAAATTGAAAAAAATGTATCGGGAGCTAATTATATATTTTTGCAAAGGAAAAAATGTATATTCGTTGGATATATCGAGAGCTAATTATATATCTCGACAGACCCAAATCGGAATTTCAGTAGTTATGTAAAATATAAAACTCTCTGTAATTAAGCTCTAAACTGATGAGATTTATGTTGTTTTTCCAAAAAAAAAAAAAAAAAAAAAAAAAAAAAAAAAAGCAAAACCCAATTTGGCAATGCAATAAGGTATACAAAGAACAAGCTGATGAACAAAACCATGTTTGTATTAGGGCCCCCACTGTGAACGGATCACAAGGGCCTTGTAGGGAAAATATGGACTGCTATCTTTCCTTCTTTTGGGCCCAACAGATGATCACATTTCTAATTCAAGTTTGATTTGTACACAAGTACCTTATCAAGAGAGGATAAATGCAGGGTTTTTAAAGAAAAACACAATGCCAAACAAAATTTAAAAAAATAAAAAAATTGGAGGATGAAAAATGTGAAGAAATTTTATTAACCATGATGACAAGTATTAGGAAATATGATTAAGATTCATTGTTGTCTAGTCATTATACAATCAATATATCCTATGTGAAATTGGAATTCAACCTTGCAATCAAAGTAAATTTTAAATCCCTTAAACTATTGAGTCAACTTTTAATATTGCGTTCAGGGGATTCAAAATCTATATGTACAATAGAAATTTAAAGTGCCTTATATATATACAATATAATTCTTTATCGAGAAATTTTTGAGTGATCACTCCCCCCTCCCCCCCTCCTCCTAGATCCGCCCAGGTTCATTTGCTACAGATATTGTGTTTTTGTTGACCGTGAGTGTTGTAAATATAGATGTTTGTTTATCCATGATTGGTCATTTTATTTTAAAAAAAATTACCCAACGCTACAACTTATCTTTAGTAAAGTATATAAAATTTCTATCTTTTTTATTAATTACCAAGATCATTTTTTCTTAAAACAGCTGGATACATCCACAAACCCATAAATCTTTGGATACATAATTTTAATTATGTATCTCTCTTTGGTCTAGTCAATACATTATGTATCCCGATCGAATAGTTTTAGTTATGTATCTCCTTTTGATCTAGTTAGTAATCATAATTATGTATCCGAAGGCTAATTAGGTATTTAAGAAAAAATAGAGTAATTAATTGCTACATTCTTATAAGTTCAAAATTATGTATCCAAATCCTAATTATAATTTTAAAAATTATAAAATAAGAAATTATTTGTGAGTTAATAAAGAGCGAGAATAAGGAATAATTAATGAAATTTATGTTATTTAGAATTTTTATTTTATTGGGCTATTTGGACCCCAGTGCAATCGTGGGCTGCAACGGACTAAATGTCCTGAGGTCCAAGTCCATGTCTTTCCCGCTTCAAAAAGTTTCTCTCCACATCACACTATACTTTTGGATTTAGATTACATGCAAGCAATTTACTGCATAGTTTCCATGTTTCAATTGAAATTAAAATGAGACCTGTTGATCATTTACAAATTAAATAGAAGAAAAATATCTTTTCAGATTTTTTATTTGTAAATATTAAAATCTCTTTAAATCGGTTATAAAATTAAAAAAAGAAACTGTATGTAGCCTACAAAACAAATTTTGTCCTCACATGTAATATTTTAGATCCTTGATTTAAAACCATTTGATACATATTATAAATCTTTAATTTAACATCGTAAAATTCAAAATGTTCCTATACTTTTTTATGTTGCATGTTCAATCAAACTAAAATACACTATTAAAACAAAGACAGTTGTGTTCACAGGATTCCACCCGTTAGGTAGTTCATTTCTCTCCTATTGTGTTCAGTGAAAGAATTGAATAAACATGTTCTTTTACATCCCGGTGGACATGGGATGGTATGATAATTAAAATTTCGATACGATAATTTTGGTATCCGGTTTTTAAAAATAATATACTATTAGCATATCATATTAATTCAGTAATATTTGGTATTTTGATGTTTGTTTTTTTGGTATTTTGCGGTATGCTAATTGGTAATCATAGTTTGTTCAACTTTGATAATATATACTCGTATTATAGAATATTATTACTTCGACTATTCAAAAACACATCTCAATTATATAGTAATTACATATTACACATGTCAAAATATTTTAAAAGAAGTACAAATAACTCCTTTGGTTAGTCAATTACATAAAAAATGACATTACAACTAAGATAGAGTAGCAAAAGTTTCAAAGTCTTAAAATTTTCTTCTAATACTAAGTTGTATATTCGTTAAGATATATATATATATATATATATATATATATATATATATAATCTATATCTATAATCTATTAAAAGTGTGAAAGGCCTTAAGAATATTGTTTGAACTTTTTGGTCTTCATTAAAAGTCTTTGTTTTAGACAAAATCGTTTTTTCACTATTTTTTTTCCTAATATTAAGAGTTGAAAATTAATTAAATATATTTATGCTAAAACTTTTTTCTTATTAGAAGTAATTGGAATGAATGACAACTAATACTTATTACATTAGTTTAAGAATTTTAAATCAAAAAAGTTTGATTTTAAGAAGATTTAAAAAATCTAGAAATAAATATAAAAATATTAAAATAATTTTTTTTTAAAAGTACCAAACTTTTAAGTATGTAATAAGAATGCAATAAATGATTTTGTAAAAATTTAACTTTAAAAATAAGGAAAGATTTTAAATATAGAAAAAAATAATCGTACCACAAATATGGTTTAAATTGATGCGTTTCTCATAGCCTCTGGTAGCAAGGGAAAGAGGTACTGCATGACAAATGCAAAAGTTATAATCGATCAACTACTTGAATTTTCTGGTGGTAAAATATATATGTGCTTACACTAAAATATATGTTTATGTTTATATTATTATATTAAAACTAGTTTAGGTGTACGTGTTTCGCGCGTGTACCTCACTTTATTGAGTTCAAACGTTACACTAAATAGGATATTTGTCTAAATAATAAAGATAAAACAACATCTTTTGGAGAATTTATTTAATTAAACCTAACCTTTACCAAAAGAATTTGTCAAAGACAATCGGCATTCATCTATCACCTGTAAACTGCAACAAAACAATACGATAATAGAGACATCAAAACAATATAATTAAATCTAACCATTACACCAAAAAAATCTCAAAATTGTCTGACACTCATTTACCATCTCTAAACTATAGAAAAATAATACGATAATAGAGATATCAAAATAATATATCAAAACTTAACCTTTACCTAAAAAAAATTCTCAAAGTTGACCTACATTCATCTACCACCTGTAAATTCATCTACGGCCTGTAAAGGTTAAGTGATCACAAAACTTCAGTTTTGATGAAAATATTTTTTGTCTAAGCGAAAATTTTGACCCTAAAGAATGACTTGAATAAAAACAGAGAAGATATATATATACACACACGTTGAATTCTATTATGTTGACAAAAACAGTGAAGAAATTGAGGGTTAGAAAATTAAGCATCCACAAATTTAGACATGCAACCGAATTAAGTTAGATGAACATCAATCATATAAGTAAACCGATTTCTTTCCTAGTTTAACGTGCATATCAATATTTATAAAAGTATTTTCTCAATAGAGTCTTATTTTAGGAGTATTTTTCTAATTAATCACTACAAAGAAAAATATTAATTGATTCTTCTTCCATATATTTTAGGAGTCTAGTTAATATAATAAAAATAATTTAATAATAAATTGAAGAAAATAGTGAAAAGATAGTTTTGTCTAAAGGAGGGACTTCACACTTTTAATATATTATAGATTATAGATATAGATATAGATATAGATATAGATATAGATATAGATATAGATATAGATATAGATATAGATATAGATATAGATATAGATATAGATATAGATATAGATATAGATATAGATATAGATATAGATATAGATATAGATATAGATATAAATATAGATATAGATATAGATATAGATATAGATTATAGATATAGATTATAGATAAGATAAGTTTTTTTTCTGGGTTGAATATAAACGTGTATGTTATAATTTAGTTAGAATAGAATTTTGATTTTGTGTACATAAAAAAAATAAAAAATTATTCAAATTATCTTCACACAAATTATACTCTTCAAAGAATTTTGTATCTAATACACGTTTTTTTTTTTTTTGCCTTCCACAATTTTTTTCCACTTTGAGTTTTTTCATTAGGACACCCTTTTTTTTTTTCCCTTTTTATACGCCAATTTAGGAATACATATTGATTTATTGGTTTTGTATAGGATTTTTATTTTTGTTTGTTCAAATTTAGTTAGAATAGGATATTGATTGTGCATTTGTACTGTCGGTCAAATTTCTATTGATTTATTGGATTTGTAATTTAAATAAAATATGCGAAAAGACGATTTTATCTAAAGAGGAGACTTTTAATGAAGGGTAAAAAATTCAAACGTGATTTATAAGGTCCTTCACACTTTTAATATAATAGAGAATAGAGATATAGATGTGAAGAATCTTTAAAATTTGAGTTAAACTTTTTACACTTCACTAAAAATTTTCGTAATAGATAAAATTATTTAATTTTAAATAGTAAAATGTTACATGTATGAGATACGATATCAAAAATTTCAATTCGATATATACCATATCATAGCCACCCCTACCTCCAGATGTTTTAGATTTATTGCAAACCACCAAAAGAAGGTGGACATTTTGGTCGTTGAGAGAAAAATTGGAAAAATATCCAATTGGTGATAAATGAGAAGAAAAATTGGAAAAATATCCAATTGGTGATAAATGAGAAGAAAAAGAGAATCAAGTGCAAAGAAGAAAAAAAGATGGTTAAGAAGTCATGTCGGGTTTTGGTGTGTGGTCCTCTCTCCATTGGGCCCTAAACCCAAAAAGAAAGAGAATCTCAGCTAAAGGACGCAAAGGGGATGTTGGACTGACTTGATGTTTATTTGGGCCTTCAACAACATACCCCTCGTAATGTTAATGTTAATACTCCCTCCGTTTCAAAAAAAATTATTTTTAGGAAAAAGACATCGGGTGGTCTTTTTCAAAACAACTAGTTCATGTTTGAGTCATTGGACATTCATGATCAGTCGGCTCAAACAAATTTCATATTTTGGATATTTCATAATTTGGGTCATTTTGACCCAGATAGTTCAGATACAGTTCATACATCATACTGATACAGTTCGTAAAAAAAATAAAGCAACAAATGTATGGTAAAAATTGTATCATTGTTATATGGACTATACTTTTTTTAGTATAACGTGCATAGAGTTTGTATCATTATTGTATTATACATATATATATATATATATATATATATAATTCATATAGAAATTGTATTTTTATTATATAGAATACATATCTGTATAAGATATGTATCAAATTTGTATCAGTATTGTATAAAGTTGTCAGGAAATGGATAGAAAACGAAATTAAAATTCAATGATCATTTTCGTGTCAACAGTTTCATCCAAAGTGCTACAAGATTAAGCACATTTTGATACGACATGTTTTAATGCCACAAGATTAAGCACATTTTGTTATATTTGTTATATCTTTAATTTAAGATCACAAATTTTTTTATTTTCGTTAAACTTTATATAAGTCAAAGCAGGTCAATCAATTTAAAATGTTGGGAGTATTATTGTTCTCTATATGATGTATTCATGCAATTTGTCCAGTATCTTCTTACATACATCGAAATACAAGTCTAGTCAAGACACCTTTGTCTTTCAACCAAGGAATTAGGTATTTTTTCACATTTTTCCTTTCATTTTTATCTTGCCTAAAAAACATAATTATAGACTACGGGCGTCGTGGGATGATATTAGAATTAATATATAATTAGGAGTCGTTTGGATTGTGTAATAAGAAATAAATATTACAAAATAAAATACATGATTATGTTAGCCAATTTAGTTGAGTTTTCATTTTTTGAATGAGCAGTCATGGAATTGGTTATGCTTTGAGAACTCTCTATAACGTCATCGCGTTATAACAATATTATATTATAATAACTTGATTTTCTTAGAAATCGATTTTTCATGTTATATTTTACTTTCTTATAACGACATGCTACTTAAAACAACAATGTCATTTATTATTGTGGTCCACTCTTTGTATAACTACATCTCGATAACAACATACTCAATTACTATGTAATCCCAATCTATTTTAAAATAATCATCATTAATGTTATGCACACAATAAATTTCAAATCTGAATGTTTAAATGAGATTTGAATATCAAATGCTAACAACACCTTGTTATTAAAGCCATGAGATTTTCAAACAAACGCTCCACTATAAAGACGTTTAATTGTACTGCAATTGTGATATTATTATTTGAAAGATATAATGGAGGTAAAAGATTATTTTGGTCATGGAATACTAGGAAATAGAATCTTAAAATGGGGTCTTGCTATCATACTATGATCATTGCCAATTCAGCATGAACAGTTTTTAGAAGTTTCAATAGTCTAATGATTCTATACCATGTATCTATCCCCCCTTTTAAAATTATCAATAATTGGTAGTAATTCCGGGATATTAATTTTGAGATAAAATATCAAAATGACCAAGATGCACATCGTCAAGGTTCTTCTCTCAAAGTCCTTTATAAAACTCAAGGTTAAAACTAAAACTAAGAATATATCTCTACTTATTTAGTATATTGAATGCATAATTTACATTAGGAGCACTAGTTTAATTGCACGTGTAATATTTAATTATTTAAAATTAAATAATTTTATCTATTGCCGAGATTTTTAATGAAGTGTAGAAACTTAAATCACTTTTCAAAGATTTTTCACATGTTAATACAATAATGTAAACATAAATATATATTTTAATGTAAGCACATATTTATTTTACCATCAGAAGTTTCAATTGGCTGATGAATCATTACTTTTGCGTTTGTCATGCAGTAGCTTTTTCCCTTGCTGTCGGAGGCTGAGATAGACGTATCAATTTGAACCATATTTTTGGCACAATTTTTTTTATATTTAAAATCTTTCCTTGTTTTTAAAGTTAAATATTTACAAAATCATTGATTCTATTGTTATTACGTATTTAAAAAATTTAAAATTTTGATGCTTGCTCAATTTTTCTTATTTTAACAGTTTTATATTTATTTCTAGATTTTTCAAATATTCTTAGAATCAAATTTAATTGTTTTAAAATTCTTAAACTGTTCTTGTTGAGAAGGATACAAAGATGGAGCACAAGGAATCTTTCCTATACAGGGAGATTACAATTGATCAATTCGATATTACTTCATCTACATGTTTACTGGTCAGCCATCTTCATTCTTCCAAACAAGGTACTAAAAGCTATTACTTCCTTATGTCGCAATTACCTATGGGCTGGAAAAGGAAACACAAATAAGGTCCCGCTAGTAGCGTGGGAGGTAGTGTGCAGGACAAAGAAGGAGAGGAGGGAGGTTTGGGAGTGGTGGATTGTCGTGTATGGAATGAAGCTGCACTAGCAAAATATGTGTGGGAAATAGCGCATAAAGAAGACAATTTATGGGTAAAATGGATAAATCACATCTATACAGAATGGATGGCTCAAAACCAACAGGTAAATGCACTATTTCTACCGGCTATAAATGGTGTAAAGGAGAGTTAGACCACTGGCAACAGTGGAGATGAGCAATTTTATATGTTGGCTTAGTGCCCATCAAAGGCTATTTACATTAACTAGAATGCAGAGACTAGGATTTGGGAAGGATGTTGATTGTTTATGTGGAAGTGCACCAGAAGACCTCCCTCACCTTTTCTTCGAGCGTCACTTATCGCAAACATGTCTGAATGAACTGATGATATGGTTAAGATTACCAAACATGAGTATTGAGTACACAGGAGCATGAAAGGGAAGTTATGCTGGAAGTTTGGCATGGCTGTACTAGCAGCACTGGTATATGAAATAAGGACAGCTAGGAATGAGGCGATGTGGCATTCAAGTGTACCGAGTCCTAGGCTGATATGTCAACGACTGAGACGTGAATGTAAATACAGAATACAGAGCTATGATAGAGCACAAAAATATAGACGAGATATAGAATAGATAAACAAGTTGTATAGGTGATACGGACATTGCTAGGAAGAAAATGTTAAAGCTCTAGGTAGTTGAGCTTGGTTTGAGGTTCTGTTTTGAGTCTGTTGTAACGTGGATGGTTAGTGTTAATAAGATTTCTTACTTTCACCAAAAAAAAATACTCTAAAAAGTTATTAAACTAATGAAAAAAGTATTGGTTGTCATTAATTCTGATGACTTCTAATAAGGAAAGATTTTACCATAAATATATTTAATTAATTATAAATAGTGAAAAAATGATTTTATCTAAATTAAAGCAAAAACTTTTAATGAACGACAAAAAGTTCAAACAATATTTTTAACACCCTTCACACTTTTAATATATTATAGATTATAGATATAAATATAGATATAGATATAGATGATAGATATAGATAGATGTAAATTATAAATAAATATAGATTATAGATAAATATAAATTATAGATACGTCATTTTTTAGTGCAACAAATCAAATATCTACTAATAAAAAATATACCTACTAAATAATTTCATTATTATTAATCCCATATTAGAATTCCCTAAAAATAAAGAAAGTGCATTTAAGAAAGGTGAGTTCAAGGAGTCTTATCATCATATTAGATTCTCATAGTTAAGAGGTTTTATTAAATGCCAATAACTAAATTATGGAAGCCAACATTATAAGATAAGAAGTTTGGCCATGGGGTTATCATATCATTATCAGATATAAAGCCAGCGCACTTCCTTCTGCTATAATTTGTAAAGGAAAAATCTTAGTTTTTAGATATTTTTACCCCTTTTTTTCTAAATTAAAATTTTTAAGACTATTTTATTTATTAGCATTTCCCAATATATTAAAAATTATTTCAATACATGGGAATGGACAATTTAGGTATTCTATTTAAAATTATTTAATTTTTTAGTCAAATGTAGTAGTGTGTAATTTAGAAAATAAAAATTAATCAATACAAATTTATTTATTAGTCGTTAATTTATATTTTGTAAAATAAATATATGAGATCCTTGTAAACATTCTTTTTTATCACTCAAAGTATAAATATACATATGAGATTATTTATCGCAATGGAAGATCTAGAGTCGATTGAAGTTATATATTTGGTACAAGTCAATCATTTCGGCCAAACTTCTTAACTTTGTGTAAAGAAAATTCACTTATATCTATACATATGAGATTATTTTCCGATTGAAGTTTTAATATGCTAATTTAATTTTATGACTTTTTAAATGAATATGAAAATTAGTGTATGAATGTAGAGTTTTAGTAATAAAATATTTTGGCATGCTTAAAATTTTGTTACTTTACATTTTTTTATAGATAGATATACTAACAAAATACGCCGTAGCTAAATGTAAAAAATTATTTTGCTAACTAATTTAACAAGAATTTTTTGTTTTCATAGTATTCATAGAAATAGATGTGGCTAAAATTTATTTACCATTTTCTCATGGACTATGATTTAGAATTTATACTCATTGCTATGAAATTTATTATGTTGCAAACTGTAATTATAACGAAATATTTATTTTACAAGAAATATTCTTCAACTGTACTAGTAAAATTCGGTAAGATCGAGTCAAATCAAATGATTAGCACATTTAATTATCTTAGATCAATGGTGTTAATTTTATAATAAAAATTGTTCAATCACTATATAGATAAAATATCTCGCTCTTAAATGTGATTTTTTTTAGTTTGTAGTGTTCAAAATTATTTAGAACTTGAAACAAAAATACTTATTTAGTTACATTATTTTGCTTGGTGTAATATATTGTACCTAAAATGTTAGTAATGTTGTTGTAATTTTACTATGACAGAGACATGTCAAGTTATACTTATGCGAAAACATTTTTTTACTGATAAAGAATAAGAGTAGAATTCACTTTCAAGCAGTTAATGATTAATATGTGTAATTTTTCTATACCACTTTTATTCCTCTTATGTCTTTTTAAAAAAAAATGAAATTGAACCAAAATTTTTGATGAGTAATTGATTCTTATTTTTATTTTCATAATTTTTTAAAAAATAATCGAGGTATGAAAAATTGTGGAACTACACTAAGTATGTTGTAGGTGAAAATTAAAAGAATTGAAAAATTGAAATCAAAGATAGGTAAAATTTATCTGCTATTACCTAACATTGATTCTATCTCATAAAAAATTGGTTTCAATTTTTGTAAAACGTAAACATGATTTAACTTTAAAATATAATATATTTATGACATAAAAATATTCTATCTTTAAAATTTAGTACACAAAAATTATTTTATTTATTTGTTTAAAAGGTGTTTACAAAATTTACTATTAAACTACATATATTGGTGCAAAAAATAATCAAATACATTTTCTTCAATATTAATAATATTAAATTAAAATTATTATAAAGAAATCAAATTAAGGAAAGCAAGTATAATATTGTGTACCCCAAACAAGTTGTGTTAAGAAGTAAACCATTAGAGATGTTTATAATAGCATCTTGAATCTATATTTATAATATATTAAAAGTGTGAAGTGTCTTATAAATATTGTTTGAATTTTTTGTTCTTCATTAAAAGTCTTTGCTTTAGATAAAATCATCTTTTCACAGTTTTTTTCTAATATTTAAGAGTTGAAAATTAATTAAATATATTTATGATAAAATATTTCCTTATATAGAAGTCATCAGAATTAATGTCAACTAATATTAGTTTAAGAATTATAAATCAATTAAATTTAATTTTTAGAAGATTTGAAAAATTTAGAAATAAATATAAAAGCGTCAGAATAAGAAAAATTTAAGAGGTACCAAAATTTTAAAAATTTTATGTACGCAATAAGAATATAATCAATGATTTGTAAAGATTTGACTTTAAAAATAAGGAAAGATTTTAAATATAGAGAAAAAAAAATCGTACGACAAATATGGTTCAAATTGATGCGTCTCTTTTACCCTTTGACAGCAAGGGAAGAGGTACTGCGTGAAAAACACAAAAGTGATGGTGTATCAATCATTTGAAACTTAGGGTGGTAAAATATCTATGTGCCTATGCTAAAATATATGTTTCTATTTACATTATTATATTAAAGTATGAAGTATCTTTGAAAAATGATTAAATTTTTTACACTTTATTAAAAATTTCACAATAGATAAAACTATTTAATTTTAAATAAATAAATGTTACATGTACAAGACACGTGCGGTTACACAAATGTAATTAATTTATTTTGGACCTATGTTATATTTTCGATACGATTTAGCAAAATTCAGATGAAATTTACTTTTTAACTAACTTGATATCATCCATTTCCTTTTTTCTATGTCTCGATATTTACTTCTTGTAATTTTATGTAATTGCTCGTATTTTTATTTTTTATTTGCTTAATTTTTTATTCATTCAGCAAAACTGATTAACTGCATTATTATTTTAATTTTTGAATTAAAATAGAATTACATTTTTGAATGAGATTATAGACTCATATTTTCTTGTCTTTTGAATTATATTTAATTAAGTTATGTGAAAATTTATTGAATAATATGTATTAATTATTTTTAAAATTAGTTACAAATATATATTTATTTATATACTTTTAATAAATAATAAATGTACCTTAAATTCATTAATTATTCTTGTATAAATCAATTTTAGTTGTTCAATATGTTTAGGGAATAGAAAAAAGTTACTATATTTATTAATAAGATTTGAAGGGAATTTATTTGAGAAAATATGGTAAAATCTAAAACAAGGCTATGAAAGTCTTTTCACAATTATGACCAAATTTGGGCAAAAAAATTGTGGCCATTTAACACTTCCCATTTTTAAATTACTCCTCCGTAGTTTAGTTGACCTCCATTTTTAAAATGTTTATTTCAATTTAGTTGTTCCATTGATTAAATCAAGAGAATTTTAATATGTTCTTCTAATAATACCCTTATCATTAAATAACTAAACAGTTGTATATATTCAAATTTATATTTTCAAAGCATAATTAATAATAAAGCTAATTTGGTAAAATAAATCTCTAATAAATATTTTTCTTAATGAGTGTGCCAAGTCTATAGGGACCAAACGGAGGGAGTACATGCTTCCAATTTGATTGATTAACTCCTATTCATGAGATCATTTGTCTTTAAAGATTACCACACATATTTAGACTCATAACTTGGAATATTTTTCTAAATTTTATCGGTCCCTCCCTTAAAACTTGTAAATTAATTAACACTTCATTGATTGGACTTTGGAGCCTCGTGGATAAATTTCGAAGATAAAAAATAGTAATAATAAATTTAATAAATAAATTTGTTTTTCTTTTTAAATTTATAAATTCATTTCGACAAATTTAAAATACTAATATTTGACATTAGAGGGAGTACAGTCAAATCTCGTTCTAACGATCTAATTTTCTCCAGAATTAATTTTTCATGTTATATTTTACTTTTTTTATAATATCATTCTACCTATAAGAACAATAAAACTCATTATACTAGTACATTCTTTATAAATTACCTCTCTATAACAGTCATTCTCAAATATTACGTAGTAATATTTTATAAGAAATACATTATTTATAATCTAAATATATATTTAGGTTAATCATCATTAATATAGTGCAAATAGTAAATTTCAAATATGAATATTCAAAAAAAAAAAACTTATACTTAATGGTGCACATCAATTACGATCACGACTTCACGAAGACAGGGTACTAATGTTTGTCTTACTTTCACACTTTTAATATTACTATATTTAAACGTAAACACCAGTGTGTATATATATGTCACAACACCTACTATGACAGCATGAAACTTCAGACCGCCACTACAAAGCGGCTTAACAATAAAAGTAGCTATACATTCTTACCATATATTTACTTATTCTTTCACTACTTAAAATTAATTACATAATAATCCACAATAACTCCACATATGTGAATACATGTTAACCTTCAGATACACGCGGATACATAATGTAATCCTTCAAATATATGTGGATACAAACGACCAAATCTAAATACATATGATGTATTTGAAACTTAATCATGTGCCTGAAGGATTATTTGTCTATAGTGTATTGCGACTAATCATGTATCGTAACTACATACACAATGTATCTGTCTCACTAGCTATTTAATAAAACTATTATATAATATTGAAAACTTATAGAATAGAAATTAAAGTAATTAGCTTATATAGTAGTGTGATTTATATTGTTTACCCACAAATAAATTATATAAACAAAAGTCATCACTTAGCTATGAATTTATCCCTTCCTGCCCTTTTCGCTTGGCGCGGATTGGGTACTAATGCATTTCTTGATAACTCCTAAGCAATGCTATTTCACATGAGACGAAAGAGACCACGTGAAGCTAACATGGCTGAGCATTTGTTCACTTAGAATTTTTCTAATTTCTACTCTCAACTTAATTTATGGGATATATTTTTCTACAACGTCTGTCAAAAAAATGATATATTTATTTATTTTAAATAAATAATCTTAAATTGTTTATTTCACTTTTAATAAGACATAAATATTTATTATCACTTATTTAGGATAAAAGTTTGAATTTGTTTCCCAAATTATAAATCTGATCAAAGTGCATCATATTAATTGAGATTGAGGGAGTGCTCAGATGGCCGGTAAATACCCCTCACTTTCAATTCTAAGGGTATAAGTTTGAGTCACTAAGAGAACAAAAAGGATGAACATTTTGGTTACGTTACATGTCTGATCTCTATTTTGACTTTTATGATTATATTATTCTAAGTCAATGAAAACATCATCCCACTTGCGATAAGGAAAGAAAAGATAATTTTATTGGTAAGATAAGACTTCAGAGTATTATATGATTTTGATGGCATAATATAAGAAATCCAGTCATAGGTTATATTGTACTACTATAGACGGTCTACCTATCTATATAGGGTACGGTTGGTGAGAAACAAAATGTCTAATCTCCTCTTCCAAGTTCATATCAACCCTTTCACCCAATAGCACACTTCTACCAGATGCATAATTTACACGTTTCATCTCTATGTATGATCATTTAAAAGAACATAAAATTTGCCAATTCATCTTAACTAGGCAATGAATTGCGTGAATAATTATGCTTATTGATTCGATTTACGGGTTATTATCTTTTAAATGAACGAACCGCTAGTCAATCAATAAGATATCAGGTTATTAGCAATCATTGAATGGTTATATCTTATATCGGCTAAATATAAAAGCCAATGACAATTAAAATCACATGCATGTAGTTTGTAGTTCAACTCCACGGTGATTTTGAGTGCAACTTCCATTATGAAACCCCAGAAGAAACCAAAGAGAGATGCTAATTTAAGGCATGGATCTTTATCAAGTATGACACAATATTTTCATATTCTTTTATTCTAAACAAAACAAAATAGTTGAAATCAAAAAGGTTTTACTATGTGTGGTCAAAAAAAAAAAAAAAAAAAAAACTTGCTTTTACAAAATGAAATCGCGCACTTCAGATTTTTCACTGGGTTGTGCTTGATGTAATAATCAATGAACAATATTTAGAGAATTGGGGTTGGGGCTTTAGCTTTAGTGTTTTACTGCTTTAGGGTTTACAGTACAAATTTTATGTACCTAAGGATAAAAACATAACCAAGATAATTCTAACGGGATAATGATTTTTCAATAAAAAAATTGAATAATCTGATTCTGCATCAATAAGCCGTTAATTATGAAATTTTAATTCGCACACCATACCAACCATTGATTTGATAACCCAATATCAATAAGTAAAATTTGTGTTTGAACTTGAAGTACATGTAACACAAACAATTCGATTTAAATCGCCCTAGTCTTGGCTGCTAGATTTAAAATCAAGGGTTTATTGTCCCTTTAAAATAATCTTGAAGTAATTTTTTCCCTTATTTTTCACTCTCTTTAATTTCCATTTTTACTTTCCTTTCTGATTCCCTTTCCCTTCGCTTTTGTTTTCGTTTTCCCTCTTTTCCTTCTTTAATTTATCTTTCCTTTTTTTCTTTTTGGTAATGGAACTAAATTCCTTCTTTTGTTTTCTCTTAATATTTTTTTTCTATAAATGCTTTAGCCATTTTCTTCTCTCTGACTAGTCTCAAGTTTGTTTAATTTTCTAATGTAATGCCCTCTTTTATTTGAGACTAAAAAGGTGATCTATTGACAAATGAAACTTAAAATAGTTTTTCTTGTCAGAGTTTTGTTCATTAGTTTGTGTAAATAAATCAAAATATCCAATTTGTGTTACAATTTAAGTCTAATTTGTACTAAAGTATTACTTTTTAAAATAATAACGTGGAACGATGTTATTATTCATCGCTTTTAATGTATGAAAATGCTAAAGATAATATATATATATATATATTTATATATTTTATTATTATTATTATTATTAACGAAATGACGTTCATCACACACATATTGCAAAAACTTTTACTATATGAACTTTTTGGGGGTCATCTTTCCACTGCTTTATATATATTATTATAAGAAGATGGGAGGAAAGGAAAAAACTAGGCATGATTCTTCATTGCACTATAAAAGCTTTGGGATAAACCAATGAAAACACTAGAAAACAAACAGAGGGACATGATATTGAATTCCACTAGAAAGTGGTGATTTTATTCCTAACAGAAAAATAGTCATTTGAACTTTTTAACATAGAATTTATGCATGGGTAAATCAAGTCTAAGGTGGATAGATTCCTAAATAAATTTTAATAAGTTGTCACATCATTAAATAAGTTTAAAAACTGTAATTTCGAGTAAAATGACCATGAAAATTAATTAGATAAAATCAAATGACTTTTAAAAGACAAAATAAAGCTGAGTGAATATGAAGGCCAATTGACCATAATTAAGTGATCATCTAGACGTTGAACTTCAATTTGAAACTATATCAAACTTTTGTTTCAAAGCCAAGAGAATTTAACCTTTATATTTATTACACAATTTATTATTTCTAATTTACAATATACATATTTAATAAGTAAATTTTAAATAAGTATCACATGAACACCTTTACTTCTATGTGGCTCCCCCACTAATGAAGATTATGATCTATGCAAAGTGAACCATTGTAAGTATAACATCCTTTGTTATAACTTTGTCATCATCAGGTTTATATTCTTATTCTAATAAAATAAAATAAAAGTATTGATAATCATTGTAATAATAGTTGAACTATACATGATTAATCCTCACAGTTGTAGTAAATAATACTTGCTTTTCAATTTAAATGTCGCCAACATCCTCTTTTGAGACTCAACATACAAAGAGTGTGGTGTTTCATTATTCATATCTTTACAATAATGAGGTGCTTGGAATGAAGGAAAAATATTTTCGATTTTTTCTTTTGGAAAAAAGAGATCTTTTTAGAAACCCTATTTAATTAGATGTTTGACGAAAAAATATTATCCCTCGAATAATTATATATAATCTAGGAATTTATTATAGGTATAGGGGTAGCTAGGGGTGGAGGAGTTTGGAGGTGGGAGGAAATAATGAATTTGAAATGCTGTCATTGATGAGATTTGTCTTCTTTTTCTCACTAGAAAAGTTATTTTCTTTTTTCTAAAAAAAATTATTTTACTAGAAAAAGTACTTTCAAAAATATTTTAACCAATCAAGCATGAGATTTTTTAAAAAATGATTTCCCCCGTATCAGTAACACACTAAGGCCTCATTTTTTTTTTATGTTTGATGAATGTCTGAATCTATGTCCAGGCTTTAGGTCATTAATTGTATTTATTTATATTAAAATTTAAGCACTTATTTAGTTTGAATAGTCTTAATCATCAATATCTTAAACAAAGTCTTAATAACATTAAGTGATGTTTTTGTATGGATAATTTCCACCATCGCATTATCCACAACCACCGGCTACGACCACTTATCACTTCAATCATCAGTTTATCACAATCATCTCCACCAATGTCAACCACTACTACTCCAACCACCAACCATCACCATCAACCACCTCTGCTATCAGAACCAACATTAGCAACAATCATCGATACTAACTACTATTGCTAGTTGTTACCATACCTACTACCTCCATCATTATAATTGTATACACAACCAGTACCACTACCGCAACTGTTACATCTACTACCACAATGACACCAGAGGCGGATTTAGAATTTTAAATTTGTGGGTTCGTTGGGCAAAATAAAAATTCAAAAAAAAAAGTGACTGATAGGGTTACAATGCAACCCACAACCAAGAGGGCACTAGTGCTCCAACGGACACCTTCCCTGCCACTAGACCAATAGCACAATATTCATTGTGGGTTCCCAACTTAAAAATATTTATATATTTACTAGATTTCTTAATATAAATACAAGATTCGTACGGAAGTTACTGGGTTTTCGAAAACCCCATGTAACCCCCAAAATCCGCCCCTGTATGGCACCTCTGCTGCCATATCTGCTACTACGGTCAATCTCTACTACAAACCACCTTCACCATCACAATCAACACCATCATCATCTACCACCACGCATTCTTCAGTCATCACCACCAACACTGCTAACTACTAAAATCAACCAATTTTGCCATCAAAACCACCACTACCATTTTAGCCACTAGCATCATCTATGACTACCAATACTACGAATCATCTTCAACATAACTAGCGAACGTAAATATTTTGTTACTTTAAGTCAAATAAGGATTTTATCTTATTGAACTTATATTTTTCAAAAATTTTGAATTATTTTTTATATGAATTATATCTTTATTGAATTTTAAAATAAATAAATTATAAAAACAAGTAATTTTGGTCATTTAATGTTCAAACCTAGAGATAACTTCATAATCACTTATATGTACATACAAGATTCAAAAGAAAATATTTTGTAATTTAAAATATTTTTACTAATTTAATTTCAGTTAAGACTTACATTGAAATATTTTGGCAATGCTGGTAAGATTTGACCCTGTCCAACAGACAACCTTTTGGGTCAGATGTTATAATCACATGTAATCCACCCCCCTCAATCCCTCATTATGAGAACCAATCATAGTGCCATTATACCCACTGTGTTGCTTTGCTTCTGTAATTAGGTGGAAGCCCCCTTTTGTTTAGCTTTTCTGGAAAAAAACTCCCGGATTTTACTCAACCTGCTGCCCTTATTTATGGTGTTCTCAAGACTTGCTAGTTTCAATAATACTCCAGTTGTTTAATTCTATGACTTACCCTATTAAGATATATATATACAGTACTGTTTTTAAAAATATTTATATGAAATGATTCTGGTGGGACTTCTCCATTATGATTATTTTTTCTTGAATGATCTTCTAGCTAGTGGCCCTGATCTGTTGTGTAAACAATACACTTGGTCGAATATTATCTTAATAGAAAGGCACGTGCTTCTTGAAAATGTATGTTTCTCTTTAATTTTTGTCAATGTCTACTATTTAATAAGTAGCCTCTATGGTGGAGATTCTTCTCAATTCTACTTGTCGATCCATTATTCATATAATATTTGAATATTTCTTCACCTCTCATTGCTTCCAATCACAATTTTATAAACAATTTGTTCCTCCTTCAAAGCTCCATCTTTCCAGCTTAATTTCCATTATATTGTTTTTTCTTTCTTTCAATTCTTTCATAATAACCATTATAATTATGATATTATCTGTGTAAAACCTTATATTTAACGAGCTAGCAAGTACCAAAGGTTGCGGTATCAAACAATATAAAAGTAACTCCTCCGTTTTAATTTATGTGAGGTTATTTGATTGATATTATAAGTGGGGTTTTCAAAATTTTGAATGATAGGCTTAAGCTAAATTATTTATACATATTAAGTAGGTTTCATTACACAAATATATGAGGTTTGGAGAAAGAAATTGGGTTTAGTAAAACATGTAATTAAAATTCTAGCCCCATCGTTGCTAGATACATAGTTTAAGGATAGAAAGAAAAAAAAAAAGGGAAGATCTTTGGGACTTGTGGGCTTGAATATAACATTATTAATGAGGTTGCAACACTTTTGAAATTTACAGCCTTAAATTGCATGTCATAACTCTAATCTTTGTGGCAATAAAATAAGAAATTAAATTTAAAACTTAGAAAGAGGTCATCTTTTTTGTTTAAAATGAATTAAAAATAAAATAGATTCACCTACATTAAGACGGAGAAACTAGAAAACATCCATCCAAAGCATGTGATATTTTTAGCTGGAAAGTTTTAAGTGATAGCGTGTTACAACTAGTGCTCCCCATAAAAGAAATCCCGAGTAAAGAATGAAGTGTCTTCGGTCTCCCAAGTTGAGAAAGCTTAAATTAAATTATTTTATGTAATTAAAAAAAAAAAAAAAGACTTAAATGAAATGATGCAAGTGTTTACGTCAATTAACCATGTACAAGAATTTTGAAATTTCAAATTTAGAGGTTAAAATTTCATTAAAGATAACAATACTTAGTGATATTTTTCCATGTCTGTTTTAATTTTGATGGACAGATTTATCTGATATCTGTAGCTAGAACGAGATCGTAGGTATCTCATGAAATTAATCAAATTGCGCGATAAGTTGATCCGAATTTAAAAAATAATAATTGAAAATTGAGTTTAATTAATTTGCCATTATGGAGGGTACTAGAAAAATAGAAGAGTTGTTGACACAGTGCAAATAGTAACCTGATTTTTAAACATCATTAAGGACCCACAGATTGTGGAATTAGCACTTAAATCAATCACTTTTTTCCTCTTGCCAATAAAGCAAACAATTCCCATCAGCTTAAGGACGAAGAAATTAGCACAAAAATCGCCATCTTTCTCTTCTAATTAAGGCAGTTGAACGATCATTTCCAACCCTCATTCCGAGATTTCCATCATTAAACTTCTAACACGTAGGCATTACTATTTTAAAAAAGGATTACTACTTTGTTGATTAATTAGAAAAAGAAGAAGATTGAAAATAGCCCAATAGTACATAGTAAGTTTAGTACTATATTATGGATATGCTTCTGGCTGCCCTTGTAATTCCTCGAAGCTCGAACGTATTGTACGTCCAACAGACTCGACGGATTTGTCATTTGGACTATGTTATCATAGATCTTAGTTAAACGGTACATGTTATCTCTTAGAACGCTTTTTTACTTTCTCTCTCATTTCGATTTGAGATTCACGTAATTAAAATGTCATATTTATTCCTTTTATAGAAGTTTGTCAACCTCCATGACTCAATGTCCTTGCTAAAGTTTGCCTCTCCTCTGTACTGAAGGAGTTTTAGGATCTGCTAAGGAATTGGGTGGTATTGAACATATAACAATAGGATATCCCCGGTCATAAAATATTATTTTATTTTTTAAAAAAAAAAATGAAAGACATGGATAGTTTGATTCTTTAAACAAGCAACCTTTCTTATTCTCTTTTAGCACCCTAGTTATCTTATTGTCTTTGATATCATAAATGAAATATAGAAAAGTTAAGGATCTTCAAGGGATTATAATATTATATTACTCCAACTTAGATCGACAAGCAAGAGTTTGTAACTGTCGTCGGGGAGATTGAATTGAATAGATAAATACTCTTCATACGTAAAGCTAAGGAGCAAGCTAATTTTGATATAGCCTTCGATGAAATAACACATGTCAAGGTGCCAATGTAGCATATATGATTCGCTTTCATCCAACAAGCCTTATAGATTTGTCTTTCGAGCTACATCATCTTCAAACCTCAATGCGTGTGTAATGTGAGATTGTAATTGTATCATGCCTTAAAGGCTTTTGTTGTTCACTCAAACTTTACTGTGGATTCTTCTAAAGTACCCTTTGCATTCTAAAACACTGTTAATCCTTTTCTTTTGACCCGTTCTAGTTGGCCCCCCATCCAACATTATGTCCAACTTTATAAGACAAACCAATCTCGTCCCAAATTTCAAAAAGTAAACTTGGAGATACGAGTAGAAAAAGAAGAATTAAAAATCTAAGTCTAAGTTTACACGATGTGGCACCTTTTAACTGGTGAGGTGAAATTTGTAGTATGTGTTGTGATAAAGAGAATCTTGCCTAATTTTTGGACCAAAAAGAGTATTGAAACAATCATTGAAAAAGGCCACTGTCTATCCTGCAGCCATATACCCCCACCCCAATTCTCAAAATTCCTTCCCTTTTTAATTTCCCTTTTTTTTTTTTTTTCTCTTCCAATTTGAACATAGCCAGGCTGCTACTACTACTATATATAGACAAGCTAGGGTTAGGTTTAAGTTCAGTAGACCAAAAATAAAGTCTTGTGACCAAAATAAGTTCACGAGATCATTATTTAGGGGTTTTCTTGTTAATCCAAGAATGATGAAAAGGAGGCAAGTAGTTGTGAGAAGGAACACAAGTACTACATCATCTACTAGGAACATACGATACGTTGAATGTCAAAGGAACCATGCGGCAAATATCGGAGGCTACGCCGTCGATGGCTGCAGGGAATTCATGGCTAGTGGAGAAGAAGGAACCACAGCAGCCCTAACTTGTGCTGCTTGTGGATGCCACCGGAATTTCCACCGGAGAGAAGTGGATGGCGGCGAGGTTGTTTCTGAGTCCTCTTAGGGATCATCTTATTCGTCCAAAAGAATATTAAATTAAGGTGAGTTGAATTTATGTATCAGATGAGATGGTTATAGTTAAAAAAAATTATTTGTGGTTTGTGCTTGAATATCTGTGGATAATTTGATGTACAAAATTTGATGAATTCCAACTAAAGAAGAATCTTTCTTGTAACTCAAACAAGATATAAAATATATAGTATATTCAGAAGATTTTATTTTCAAGTGTTTGATTTTTGATTTTTGTTTTTGTTTTTCTCTTGCATCCTCTGCTAATAATCATCAAATCAACAATGAAATTAAAGGTGGAAACTGCTTTCTGATCTTAATGTTCAACAATCAAATCTGAAAGTGCATAAGATCAATGAAAATAATTTGTTTTACAGTTTTGTCTGCATTATACTATTAACTTCAACTTGGAATAGATATATATTAAAAGATAAATGTCTTGTTTGAGTAATACTTAAAGTGAAATAATTTGAGGAAAAAGCCTTCTAATCTATTGAAATTGGTCAATGCTCTTTTTTTTTTTTTAGCTTCAACTCCAGAAGTTCGTTTTTCAACTTTTCCAAAATATTGTCCAATCAGGCCTAAGTTGCTTATACATTTGACAAGACAATTAAACTAAATAGGTTCTTCTTTAATTAGGTAAGAGAAAGCCCTGGGCAATCAAGAAAATAGGACTAGATTTTACCTTAATATGCTGCTGAAATACAAATAAATAGTAGCCGATAAAGAACATTGAAGGGCCAGGGAGCCTTGGCGTAATTGATAATTGAACGGGAGATAAGGTTGCGTACAATGGAGAACCTTGAGGTCCGACCCTTACCAGGATCTGCCGCATAGTGGGAGCTAAGTGTACCGGGCTACCCCTTGTTTTAGCTGATAAAGAATATTCAAGTACCTTCATCTCTATCACTTTCATGGTGTGCAAGACAGATAATATGTCCCCTTTATGAAGCTTCAACAGATAACTTCCAGTTCAGCCAGGCATTATAATAGAGTTTAGTTTTTTTGGATTTTTTGGTACTCCAAGGAACCAATAGACAGATAAGTAAAAAAAAATAGTTCCAATCTTTAATTTTGTCATATTTTATTTCTCCATTAAAGTCTCTGGCAGACAGTCGGAGGAACACAATTTTTAATCAAGTTGCATCATCTCAACTTTGCTGGAATTTTTTATTAACTCTTCAAGGCCCACATATCTACTCATGTTGTCTTGCTATAATGCAGTCTTCCTTGTAATTAATTATAAAGATGACCATAGTCTATATAATTCCTAGTAAAATAATGTCGTTCAAGTGATCCTCATGATCTTGAAACTTTATATACAATAGAATATGAGAAAGCAAAAGTTAAAGAATTATTAGAATATGTCTAGTGATTCTACATAAAATCGCGATGGCTGATTCATACACTTAATTTATTTGATGACTTTACTACTCCAAATTTGGATTTATTTAATCAATTATTAGTCATCAAAGGAAGAGCTATGAGTAGAAAGCAAGACCACACTCCTGGACTTCTATCTCATGGTATGAACATAATACGTTATGTGTAAATTTATGAATTTTGTTGCAAACGCGCAAATCTAGCATTTGAGTCGAGACAAATAGAAAATAAATTTATTATTCATCGAATTTTGAATCGTAGACGAACCAAAGAGCATGTCGTTGTCATTTGTCAAGGCCATTAACATGTGTGCACGTGCACGGTGAACTGTGCAGATTTGAAACTCTGACATTAATTGAGAGCTGGGAAGAGAAAACTTTCCAACACTGAAATAATCTAATATCTTGACTTTCGTTGTCACTTAAAAGCGATATTCATTTTCTTAATTAGCTTTATTATTACTACTATTATTATATAATATAAATAGGATTTCCTTTTCTTTTTGGTGTCATGTCTAACTTTTTAGGTTATGGCCGAGGAGTAGAACCTGTGGGACTGCACAAAAGAATGGCAAATATGGAATCACTCACAAAAAAAAAAGTGATGTAGACATGTAGTTATTGCAAGTTACGACAATAGATTTAATTAAGGTTTTTCAGTAATACTTAATCGATGTTTACATCAAGCTATATAAATTTACTAGAATTAAATGAGTTAGTAAGGTGAGAATGCATGTTGATTAACACATGCTATGCACATCCAACAAGCCCCAAAATATTGCCATATTATTTTAACTTTGGTTTGTGCGGTCCTCTTCTTGTAGTCCTACACTGTAAGTACATATAAATAATTAAATTGTTCTTCATAGGGTCATAATGGACTTGGATTTGATTTGAAAAGAAAAGAATAAAACTTTACACCATGTTTTACTGTCTGCTAACAATTGAAAACTTGTTTTTTTTTCCTTCTAAAATCCGAAAAAAGAACAGCTAGAGATGATGATTTGGTTAGTTTTACACAATTGATACGAACGGGTGATGTGACATTAGGCCACTTACGTGTCTCTTTGTGGTTGGTTTATGTGGTTTAAGATTGATCAATTAACAATGCAAAACAGTAACTTAATTTGTGCTGGCAAATGGATTGATCAAGTTAAATATGGGTAGGTCAAAACGAATAAAGTGGCCGACTTGCCCGTATCTTTCCAAAAAATAGTGCAAAATAAAAAATTCCAAAGTCATGATGCACAAAAAAAATGTGTACTTCGTTTAATTATGAAGAATGAGTCAAATATGATGGATTGAAAATAATAAAGTCTTAAGACAGAGGTGATGAGTGCAAAAATCTACAGTTACTCAAAGATATAGTATCTCACCACATTGAATATGGAGTATCATTTTTAGATAGAAAGAAATGGATTTTCTCGAGTGTTAATTATATCATCAACTTACATGATGTTCCCAATCCCAACTACTACTGAGAAATACAAGTGAAGATATGATTGCCATCTTATAAATTAGTCAAAAACTACCTAATAAATTGTACAAATAATCAAATTTATAAAATTGCATTTGGACTCTGACCAAGTTGTTGGAGCAGTGCAGAATATAGACACATATTGTATACATGCTATTGTTTGTGCATTGACAATCTCTGATATCAACGATCCTCACTGATACACTAAATCAGTTGCATATTCAAATTAGAAAAGAAAATTATTAATGTATGAAAAAAAAGAAAAAAATAACAAAGGAAATTAGGAAAGGAGAGATTACCCCTACCACTCAGGTTTTGCAACATAAGGTTGAAGGTGTACAATAACCTATCTTCATTAGAGTAAGATTCATCAAAATTGTAAAATAATCTAAAAAGAAGAAATAAGTTATTATGACTTTGATTAGTTACTAATGAAAATGAAACAAATCAATATAATTTGTTTTTAGTCTACAATAAGTGAAAGTTAAATGTCCTTGTGGTGTGTCCATTGCTCAAGATATCATAATACGATGAATTAGAATTCTGAGTATTATAAAAATATCATACTTATATACTATTAATGGGAGTTATCAATATAGGTATACTACAACCAAAGACGTTGCTCTTTCCAAAAACTTATTGGATTTTCAAATTAACTGTTGCGGCTACAAGTAATTTAATACATCAAATATGCACTCTATTTGAGCTAAAACATCACGTTTACAACAAAGATAGAAAAGGCTTAAATAGTTCATTTTGATCTTCTAATTAAGAGTTGTTCACTTGTTCTGCACAATCTTATTGTTCCTTTCTCTCCATATTGTCCACCAAATACATGTCGGGACAGTCCTCCTCCATTGTCATCCCTATTCCAATTGCTTAGAAGACCTCTAATACTCCCAGCCAGTTTCACCTATTTGATTTCTTTTAAGCATATAAACATTCTCCAGTTATTCTGTATGTCCACTTACAATGCAAGCATATAAACATTCTTCAGTTATTCTATCCACTTACAATGCAAAGAAAGATGGTTAATTGTTTCAGCTTGCTCTCCACACAAAACATATCCTTTTTGTTAAGATTTTCATGAGTCAGAACTGATTCTTTAGCCAGTAGCAAGGTTGTCTTTTAACTTAAAAGCCAACTACATCTATATTCAAATTTATTTTAATTTGTTTCCTTCCTTTAAATACACATTTGGTTGTTTGACGACTACCACAAGCATGTTTCCCGGTGTTTGTCCTTTAATTAATACAAGTTTAGTTGTTTGACGACATGCATGCTTGAGGTTGTAGTCAATGTAAGATCTTGAAGGTAAACCAACCAACCTACATATAATCTCATATAGTTCGAGTAAGTAAAAAACAAGTAATTCGTAATTTTATTTTGTTTTTAGCATTTTTAAAACGGATTTGAATTAAAATTCTGACTTCTAGGAAAATAAAAAGAAACATAACGCAGCAGTGGAGTTATTTCAAACGCATGTTGTTAATTATGCTATGTGTTTTCTTTCTCTTTTGTCCGTCAAAAGAAGGGGAAAAATTAGAGACAGAACCACAATCCAAGGTGATCATTTTCTTCTCCAGTTAAAACGTATGTTCCCTGAAAAAAAACGTTGCTTAATTTATACTAGGTCAAAATGAACTCGTCCATCTTGAGAGATTTTAATTCAATGAGATCAAATCTGTATCCTTTATTTTCTGATATACAATAAACATTCTTCGTAATTATGTAGTGTAGGATATATTTTTGGTATTTGACTAGAGTATTTGGCAAAACAAGCCTACTACATTTCTCCAAGGTTCATTTAAGCAGCAAGGGTCTAATAGGACACAGGGCACATATGCTCTCAGAAATCATCATCATGTAATTGACATTGGGCCTGATCCATTCATCATGAAACTGGGCTTCTCTTACAATAGGCTTACTCATGTTCCCAACCCACCTAATTATGGGTTTGGCCCAATAAAAGTTTGCAATCGGGTGCTGTCGAATTAGAAATTTGTTTGTTATTTTCAGGTGCTCAGTTTTGTGGAACTTGTGTTTTGACGTTGGTCTCTTTTTGCAAAGGGTCATTTGCAATTTTGTCCCTATGTTGTAATTGGTCTTTCATATATGATACTCAAAATAAATAATTTTTTGCGAGATATATGTTAATATTCTACAAATTATAACACGAGGTGATTTTCATTTCTAAAAAACTTATTTTTCGCTAGACATATATTCAATTGTCAAAAGAAAGAAAATATAAAGACCGACAGAAAAACATGTAAATTTTTTTTCTTTTCAAAATAAATGTGTAGTGTAATATTAGTTTCAATTTTAAACTTCAGATGATGCTATTTTACAACTTCAGATCATTGATCTTGTATGGAGTAAAATAAGATCTAAAAAAAATGTGAGGACAATGTGTCAGGGGTAGACACTTCTCAATATGAAAAAGTAGGTGGGCACCCTCCAACGGGTAAATGACAAGTGCTCCATGACTATTGGCCATAGTATATGGGATGCAGATGGCATTCTCCTATTGGCTATAAGCAATTTTTGTACCTTATACTAGAGGTGCATAGTCCGTGTAAGCACGAGCCCAACACTATAAATATTTTTTAGCACTAAAATACGATATTGATGAGATATAAACATAAATGTACACTGATTTAATTAAATATTATTAATTTTAATATATAAATGACTTATAATAATTAATTAGGGGTAATATAGTAAAAAAAATATTATTAATTCTAATATATAAATGAATTATAATAATTAATTAGGGTAATATAGTAAATCACGAAGCAATTAGGGGTAATATAGGCAGACATGTAATCTATTTTTTAATTAAATATTATTAATTTTTTAATAAATAAATGACTCATAATAATTAATTAGGGATGATATAGTAAAATCACGGTTAAAGCAGCTGAAATAAACGTCATAAATATCTATTTCTAAAATTAAATATTATTAACTATAATATATAAATGACTTATAATAAATAATTAAGGATAATATAGTAAATCATGGAGCAATTAGGGGTAATATAGGCAGACATATCATCTATTTTTTAATTAAATATTATTAATTTTTTAATAAATAAATGACTTATAATAATTAATTAGGGATGATATAGTAAAATCACGGTTAAAGCAGCTGAAAAAAACGTCATAAATATCAAATTTTTTAATTAAATATTACTAATTCTAATATATAAATGACTTATAATAATTAATTAGGGGTAATATAATAAAAAAATATTATTAATTCTAATATATCAATGACTTATAATAATTAATAAGGGGTAATATAGAAAATAGTGGAGCAATTAGGGGTAAAATAGTAAATGACGAAGCAGTGGTCGAAACCAAATGACTTATAATAATTAATTAGGGGTAATATAGTAAAAAAAATATTATTAATTCTAATATATAAATGACTTATAACAATTAATTAGGAGTAATATAGTAAATTATAGAGCAATTAGGGGTACTATAGGCAGACATGTCATCTATATTTTAATTAAATATTATTAATTTTAAAATATAAATGACTTATAATATTTAATTAGGGATAATCTATTAAACTACGGAGCAATTAGGGGTAATATAGTAAATGATAGGGGTTAATATAGTAATCTATTTTTTTTAATTAAATATTATTAATTTTTTAATACATAAATAAATTATAATAATTAATTAGGGATGATATAATAAAATCACGGTTAAAGCAGCTGAAACAAACGTTATAAATATCTATTTTTTTAATTAAATATTATAAATTCTAATATATAAATGACTTATAATAATTAATTAGGGGTAATATAATAAAAAAATATTATTAATTCTAATATATAAATGACTTGTAATAATTAATTAGAGATAATCTAGTAAATTATGGAGCAATTAGGATGTAATATAATAAATGATTGGGGGTAGTATAGTAAATGAAGAGGTGGTCGAAACCGCCTCGCTAGAGGTGCATGGCCCATATCAGCACGGGTCCAATACTATAGACATCTTTTAGCACTAATAGTTGATATTGATGAAATACAAACATAAATGTACATTGATTTAAAACGATAATTTTTTAAATAATAATTATTTGACGGTACTCGCTAAGAAGTGAAGTTTTATAAGATAGTTTTTTTTCACATGATAAAAAAGTGTGATGTGTCGTGTAGTCGAGTTATTTTAATTGTTTGATGATAAGATTGAGATCTGTTACAAAATATAGAAAAGATGTAGAACTAATATTCATAGGATTATTTTAAACAAAAATTGGAACAAAAGATACTTCAATTAACAATAAAGTCTTGGATAATCTTCTCAAAGATGATTATGGTTGAAGCAGCTGCAACAAATATGTCATAAACGCATATTTTTCTTATTTTAATTAAATACAGTATTAATTTTCTAATACATAAATGACTTATAGTAATTAATTAGGGGTGATATAGTGAAATCACGGTGCAACTCTTAAAGCAGAAATGTCAAAATCAATATTTTAATTAAATATTATGAATTTTTTAATACATAAATGACTAATAAAAAATATTATTAATTATAATATATAAATGACTTATAATAATTAATTATGGGTAATATAATAAATCATGGAGCAATTAGAGGTAATATAGTAAAATGATTTATAATAATTAATTAGGGGTAATATAATAAAAAATATTATTAATTCTAATATATAAATGACTTATAATAATTAATTAGGGGTAATATAGTAATTCACGGAGCAATTAGGGGTAATATAGTAATTGATGAAGCGCTGGTCGAAACCATAAGCAGACATGTCATCTATTTTTTTAATTAAATATTATTAATTTTTTAATACATAAATGACTTATAATAATTAATTAGGGATGATATAGTAAAATCACGGTTAAAGCAGCTGAAACAAACGTCATAAATATCTATTTTTAAATTAAATATTATTAATTCTAATATATAAATGACTTCTAATAATTAATTAGGGGTAATATAATAAAAAAAATAGTATTAATTCTAATATATAAATGACTTATAATAATTAATTAGGGTAATATAGTAAATCACGGAGCAATCAGAGATAATATAGTAAATGACGAAGCAACTGATTTTTTAATTAAATATTATTAATTTTTAATACATAAATGACTTGTAATAATTAATTAGGAATGATATAGTAAAATTACGGTTAAAGCAGCTGAAACAAACGTCATAAATATCTATTTTTAATTAAATATTATTAATTCTAATATATAAATGACTTATAATAATTAATTAATTTTAATATATAAATGACTTATAATAGTTAATTAGGGGTAATATAATAAATCACTGAACAATTAGGGTTAATATAGGCAGACATGCCATCTATTTTTTTAATTAAATATTATTAATTTTTTAATACATGAATGACTTATAATAATTAATTAGGGATGATATAGTAAAATCACAGTTAAAGTAACCGAAACAAAAGTCATAAATATCTACTTTTTTAATTAATAATTATTAATTCTAATATATAAATGACTTATAATAATTAACTAGGTGTAATGTAATAAAAAATATTATTAATTCTAATATATAGATGACTTATAATAATTAATTAGGGGTAATATAGTAAATTACGGAGTAATTAAGGATAAAATGGTAAATAATAAAGAGTTGGTCGAAACCAGCTCTTCTATAATATAGAAATATAGCCATCCCCCTCCGTTGCTATGTCTGTCATCGGGGTCGGGCCGGGTCAACCCAGATCCGGCCCTTTTTTATAGGTTTGCGGGCCGGTTCCGGGCCCAACAGTAATTTTCTAAAATATAAATCGGGACCTTCCCATTAAGGGTTTACCGTTCCAACCCGATCAAAAATAAAAACAAAAACAAAATTAAAATTTTTTCTTCCAATATACACTATATATACCCACCTATATGCATTTTAAATACGTTAAACAATATACACACAACATATATACACTATATATATACTACATTAGAAAACATATGCACATGTATACGACTACACGTTAAATATATATACTAGTTTTGAGTGTATATAAAATATGTACACATATATACCTACGATATAATATATGTACTACTTTAAATAATATACATACAACATACATACACTATATATATACTACTTTTGAAAATTTGAATACATAATTACATATACACATGTATACGTTAAATATATATACTACTTTAGAGTCTATTGAAAATATATACACATATATACGTACCATACAATATATGTACTATTTTAAAAAATATACATACAATATATATGCACTATATACATACTACTTTAGAAAACATATACACATGTATACATTAAATATATACTACTTTAAAGTCTATTGAAAATATATATACACATATATACGTACCATACAATATATGTACTACTTTAAATAATATACATACAATATATATACACTATATACATACTACTGTAGAAAACATATACACATGTATACGTTAAATATATACTATTTTAGAGTTTATTGTAAATAAATACACATATACACGTAGCATACAATATATGTACTACTTTAAATAATATACATACAACATATATACACTATATGCATACTACTTTAGAAAACATATACACATATATACGTTAAATATATACTACTTTAGAGTATTGAAAATATATACACATATATACGTACCATACAATATATGTACAGTACTACTTTAAATAATATACATACATCATATATACACTATATACATACTACTTTAAAAAAGATATACATATGTCTACGTTAAATATATACTATTTTAGAGTCTATTGTAAATATATACACATATATACGTACCATACAATATATGTACTATTTTAAATAATATATATACAACATATATACTCTATATAGTATATACATACTACTTTAGAAAATATATACACATATAACATGTAGTCATATATACACTACATATTATAGTACTTTAAAAACATATACACATTAAATATATACTATTTTAATATATAAAAAATATACTATTTTAATATATAAAAAAATGTACACATATATGTAGAATGTATACTATTTAAAATATCACTTGAAAGTTGAAACGATATACATACAAACTATATACACTATATGTATACGTTAAAATATTAAATATATATAATTTAGAGACTAGAGAAAATATGCTACTTAATATAATAATACTTGAGGTTTTGAACTTAAAAGAAATTTATTTTTTCATTATGTGTATATATGTTTGTTATGTTTAATTGTCTATTACTTAGTGTAAAGTTTGATAGTAAATTAGTAATATATTAAAACTAAGTATTTAATTCAAACTAGAAATTCAATTTAAATGAAAAAAATTATAAAGTAAGGAGTGAATGAATGTTGTATTTTATTGATTGTAAAATGATCCAAAATTTATAATTTACATGAATGAAAAATCTAAAAATTTTGCATCATTTTTTCCAACTCATTCATGTTAATATTAACGGGAACTGGCATAGGATAGTCAAAATCAATGTCACACCCCTTTTTTGGCCGCAGGGAGTCGAGGTCGAAGGGTTTTTCCAATTAAAGTGACGATATTGAATAGGGATTATTATTATCATTTTCAGAGTCGCCACTTGAAATTGAGTTATGGTGTTCCAAGTCACCTTATTGAATCCCTAATCAAAAGAAATGACTCTTTGTTGGTCTGCGAAAATAGAAGACCGGGTAAGAAATTTTGTTGACCGAGGAGAAGGTGTGAGACACCCCTCGAGTCCCATGATTCTAGCAAGATCGTTTTTATTGACTTAAACTATTTTAATAAATTACGTTTAGGCCTAGGTGTGCCGCATTCTTAGATGAAATGAAAATTTTAAACGCGCCTAAATTTGCCTAGCATTTAACAAATCTTAATAGTTTCCTATTTATGTCCGATGAGAAAAAAAATGTTTAATCTCAAATGATTGTTTTAAGACTAATACCCTGTGACCCAATTAATCGAGTTCATAAAAGTAAATTTACAAACATAAAGTAAATTATTGCTAATCCACAACACTAGTGTTTAAATTTGAAATATTTCCTAACACATGCGTCTTATTAAATAGTAATTGTGGGCGACACAATTTTATTAAATTTGAATCCATACAAAATTTGGATTATATTAAATTTAAAATATATTAGTCCCAAATAAATATTGTGAATTAATATAATTAGATTAATTATTTAAGTCCAAACATATATGAATTTAATTAAAGTCTAATTTTTATTGGGCTAGCCCATTGATTTGGGCTACAAATGATGAGCCCACTTTAATAAGCCCAAGACATTGTCATATTCTAGAGGCCCAAATAAGCGTCACGTGTCAAATGACGTGGCATGCCAAGTCAAGTGAAGGAGCCAATAGGACCATGCCACATGTCAAAATGATGCAGCAGACGCATGAAATAAAAACCCATAAAAAGGCGCCACATCACTTAAATCTGATTGGTCAAAGGAAATCTTATATTCATCATGACTCTTCCTTTCCTACAACTATAAATAGGGGTCTCATAATTAAAAAAAAAGACACCCCCAGTTCTCTAATAAGTAGCAAGAGAAAGCTCGTGGATCAAACGCCGCAATTTCTCTAAAAAACTCAAGCACTCAAATCAAGTTCATCAAGATTCAAGATCAAGACCGCAATATTCAAGAACAAGCTCAAAAGCCCTTGAATTCAAGCACAAGTCAAGATCAAGACCCTCAAATCAACAAATCAAGTTCAAATTCAAGATCAAGCTTCAAGCCCTTGAATTTATATTTGAAAAGGCGAATCAGAGGATTCATAGAGATTGTAACACTCGCATTGAAATCAATAAAATTGATTGTTGCAATATTTTCTTATCTCGAATTATTATTTATTTTTCGGCCTCAAGAATTTTACTGTCCAACAAATTCTGGCACGCCCAGTGGGACGATCTCTACCTCTCATCTCAACTTTTCCAACTGCAAAGTTCAAGAACATTGAAATGACTTTCAAGAAGGTCAACTCTCAATCAACTGCTTCCAAGGCTGTTGATTCAAAGTTCTCTGCTGAAGTAGAAAACATCCTTGGTGTTACTTTCGGAAGCTTAGGAGCTGTCACGAGGAGCAAGGCAAGCTTGCTAGGACGACAAACACTTCCAGTGTCGTCCGCACCAACTCCAATTTTGGATTTTCAACCCCAAAAGGAACGAAGTCCAATGCAAGTGCTTCGGAAGGAGGAAGCAGTGTGGCTGAATTGCTTAAGAAGGCTTTAGCTCTACTTGAGCATTCCGGTTCCAAATACTCTGGCGCAAAGAGCGATGATCGTTCAAGCAACTCATCATCTCCGACCATACCGCATAAGTTGAGTACTTCAAAAATCAACTTGTGCGATAATCCGTGATACTCTCCAACATCTCCAGTGATTATGCAAGCGATGGTAACTGATGTCTCGTCAATGGAGGAGTAACTTGCGAATCTGGCAAAGGCAATTGATGGCTTAACCAAATATGTTCAAAATCAAGATGCTCGAATTGATAAGATAGTGGATAGGGTGGAAGGTTTGATATATGGAGATTCTAGCCATGCACCTGAAAAATCTCCAGAGGTTCATGAGATAGAAAATCCTGTGAAACAAACACCACCGATTAAAGAGGTGCAAGTTTCTTCTGAGGGAATGATCCCAATTGGGCAATTGAGGGAATTCATTGAAGGGACCCTCAAAGACAAGTATGATGTTGTTTCTAAGTCTTCCTTTGCTTATGCCAAGCCTTACACGGCAAGGATTGATATCCTTAAAATGCCTGTCGGCTATCAACCCCCCAAATTTCAATAATTTGAGGGCAAAGGGAACCCAAAACAGCATGTCGCACCCTTTGTTGAGACATGTAACAATGCTGGAACTTACGGTGACTATCTTGTCAAACAGTTTGTTTGTTCCCTAAAGAGAAACTCCTTTGATTGGTATACGGACCTTATGCCTAATTCCATCGATAGCTGGGAGCAATTGGAGCACGAGTTCCTAAATCTCTTTTATAGCACAAGGCGTACTGTGAGCATGGTAGAGCTCATGAATACTCGGCAAAGAAAGGATGAACCAGTTATTAACTTCATCAATCGATGGATAAATGCTAGCCTAAACTGCAAAGATAGGCTCAGTGAAGCTTCTGCAATAGAGATGTGCGTCCAAGGAATGCACTGGGAACTTCTCTACATCTTGCAAGGCATTAAGCCTAAATTCTTTGAAGATCTAGATACCCGTACTCACAATATGGAGTTGAGCATGTCTTCTGCTGGAAAATGATCAACGCCTATCCATGACCCTCGGAGGGGAAAAGATAGGCAGGAACCCAAAAGATGGGGCAAGTTTGTCCCCAAAAATGACAACAAGGAGTCCATGAATGTTGATGTGTCTCTTGTGAAGGTCACCACAAAGGTGAGCAAGAATCAAAGTGTGAAGACGACTTCTGGAGCACGTCCAAATCAGAAAACTTTAAAGGAGATGCAAGAAAAGGAATATCCTTTCCTTGATTCTGATGTTGCTGAGATTTTTGATGAACTCCTTGAGTATAAGCTCATTGAAATCCCAGAGATAAAGCGTCCCAACGAAGCTGTAAGGACCAATGACCATAATTATTGCAAATATCATAGGCTCATAAGTCACCCTCTGAAGAAATGCTTTGTCTTTAAAGATAAAGTCATGCAACTGGCAAAAGAGAAGAAAATCTTTTTCGACGATGAGACGGACATTTCTCATTAAATCTCCATCACATTTGGCTCACTCGATCCTGTCCAAATATGTGTCCAAGAGCATAATGAGAAAATATTAGAGCCTGACAGGTCTTCAGTTGGCGAAGGCGATGATGAAGGTTGGACTCTAGTAACCAGACGCAGACGCAAGAAGATGAGTCCACGAAAGGAGTCAGTCGAGTAACCAACTAGGAGGAGAATGGTAAAGAAACCAAGGAAACAGAAGTTGGTTGAATTCCTAAAGAAGAAGAGGGTGACGGAGATTCACCCCCAAAAACCTCGACGTTTCGTGACTTTAGAGAATTCTTACCGAGTTGGTTTCGTGTAAAGACTGCCCAAGTCAACTTTGAGGCGTCTTGTTTTAATACTTCCAAAGAGGGGGCGAAGGGTGAGAATCAACCCATGGAAGTTCTTTCACCTTTCGAAAAGTTTGCTGAAACTTTTGGCGAAGAGGCACATGTGTGTGATACAAAAATCACATTCACAAATAACGATCTTCTTCTTGGTGAGGCCCTACATAACCGTCCCTTATACATTGTGGGTCAAATTCTAGGAAAGAATATCAATAGAATCTTGATAGATGAGGGATCTGGAGTCAACATCCTGCCTATCCGCACGATGAAGGAACTTGGCATCGTTACAAACGAACTGGACGAAAGTCGTATAATGATCCAAAGCTTCAATCAAGGGGGCCAGAGGGCAATGGGATGTATCAAGTTGGGGATTCGTATGGATGATTTTCAATCAAACCCATTGATGCATGTGATCGATGCCAAAACTTCATACAATATATTGCTTGGTAGGCCTTGGGTGAATGGGAATAAAATTATCTCGCCCTCTTACTATCAATACTTGAAGTACCTCGATGGCGGAATGGAAAGAAAGATAGTTGCCGATGACAAGCCATTCACTGAAGCTGAGTCACATTTTGCCGATGCAAAATTCTACTTAAAAAATATGTTGTGGATGAGAAAATGGTTGAAGATGTCACCAAGACAAGTGTGACGATCTTGCATCTAAGAAGGTCGCGGTGACTGTCGAAAAAGTCTCCACCAAAAATCCTCTCTCCACTTCAAATAAATAAAGTGTCGCTTCTACGAAAAAGAAGGCAACTCTCGTTCTTCATTACGTACCGAAGGTAAGGAAAGAGAATGATCACCCATTGGATTCCAAAGATAATGTGCTAAAGGGGATAACTTTACCCATCAGGAAGATTGATGCAATAAATCCATCCTTAAGACTTCTTGAAGAGTCTGTGGCTCAAAATTTGCCACAAGATATGACACTCCCTACGAAATGTTCGAAGGATGGCTTCGATCCAAATGCATACAAGCTATTTGTAAAGGCTGGATACAATCTAAATGAGCCATCAAGGTTGGGCGAACTTCCGTCAGAAGGAATGACCAGGAAGGCACGTAAAGGCCTAGGATATACGCGGCCACCTCCAATATGCATCTCCATAAGAAGGGCGGTTAGCAACTACATCACTGTAGAAGAAGAGTCTACTGCATCCAACAAAAGGGCTTTTGTATTTGATCGACTTGGAGAATCAACTGCAAGAACTTCTGTGTTCGAAAGGTTAGGACCTCTAAATAAGAGAAAAAGCAACAAGTGTAAGAGGAGTCTTCAAAGCATGATGATGTACTCTTCACTTAAAATACAAAAAGATTTCCAAAGTTTGATTCCTTCTAGAATGAAGCGACAAACGGAACTGGTAGTTTCATGCAATGAGGTGCTAAAAGTAAAGACGCATACTGTGGTTTATACCAAGCAACGCAAATAAGATGAAGAAAGTGTTGGCTCCTCATATCATATTACAACCCAGAACGAGAAAGATGTCTCGTCTCAAATGAAGGTTGATGAAGATATAAAAGATGTCTTTTGGTGTTATAACATATTCGTCAATGACGATGATCCTCAAGAGGAAGAAGATGTTGGAGATGCTCTATCGCAACTTTAAGAAGGAGTAAAGGCCACAATAAATCCCTTCAAGGAAGTTAATCTTGGAACCGATGAAGACCCAAAACCAACTTACCTGAGCGCATTTTTAGAAATGGAGGAAGAAATCTCTTATATGGACATACTCAAAGAATACATGGATGTATTTTCTTGGAGCTATAAGGAAATGCCTGGTTTAGATCCAAAAGTAGCGGTCCATCAATTGGCGGTCAAGAATGGTGTCTGTCCTGTTAAGCAAGCCCAAAGACGTTTTAGGCCAGAGTTGGTTCCTTTGATTGAAAATGAAGTTAACAAACTCATTGAAGCGGGCTTTATTCATGAAGTCAAATATCCCACATGGATTTCAAGTATTGTTCCAGTACGGAAGAAGAATGGACAAATTCAAGTTTGTGTCGACTTTCGGGATCTCAACAACGCCTGCCCTAAGGATGACTTTCCAATCCCTATACTAGAGTTGATGATTGATGCCACCACTGGTTATGAGGCAATTTCCTTCATGGATGGTTCATCCGTACAACCAAATCCGTATGGCGCCAAAGGATGAAGAACTCACTGCATTTCGTACGCCCAAAGGTATTTATTGCTACAAGGTGATGCCTTTTGGTTTGAAGAACGCTGGTGCCACTTATCAAAGGGCTATGCAGAATATCTTTTATGGCCTGCTCCATAAAAATGGCTATGCAGAATATCTTTTATGGCCTGCTCCATAAAAATATTGAATGCTATGTGGATGATCGAGTGGTGAAATCAAGAAAGAGAGACGAACACTTAAAAGACCTAAGAATGGTATTCGAGTTACTTCAAAGATATCATCTTAGAATGAATCCATTGAAGTGTGCCTTTGGAGTTACTTCTGGAAAGTTTCTTGGCTTCATTGTGAGACACCGAAGAATTTAAATTGATCAAGACAAGGTTGATGCGATTTTGAAGATGCCTGAGCCTCGAAATATTCATGAGTTAAAAAGCCTTCAAGGAAAGCTATCATATTTAAGGAGGTTCATCTCAAACCTGGCCGAGAAATGTCAACCATTTAGTCGTATCATGAAGAAGGATACTCCCTTCGAATGGGATCAAGCTTGTAGTAATGCTTTTGAGAGTATCAAATCATACTTAATGAAGCCACCAGTTCTTGCGGCACCCACACCTGGGAAACTATTGATACTCTACATCGCGGCACAAGAGAGGTCAGTTGGAGCACTACTTTCTCAAGAAAATACTGAAGGCAAAGAAAAATCTCTTTACTATTTGAGCAGAATGATGATGCCGAATGAGCTGAAGTATTCTCCGATTGAAAAGTTATGTTTGTCATTGGCTTTCTCAATCCAAAAGATAAAACACTACTTTTAAGCTTATGTTGTTCGTCTTGTGTCCAAGGAAAATCCCATCAAGTTTGTAATGTCGAAACCAGTCCTCAGTGACCGACTTGTAAGGTGGTACCTCCAATTTCAGCAGTTTGAGATCGTGTGCATCCCCCAAAAGACTGTAAAAGAACAAGCATTGACTGACTTCTTGGCAGATCACTCAATACCTGATGACTGGGAACTGAGCGATGAACTTCCTGATGAAGATGCAATGGTTGTTGAAGTTAGATCCCCATGGAAGATGTACTTTGACGGTGCCGCACAGAGATGTCACACCCCTTTTTTCGCTCGAGGTATCGAGTCGAAGGGTTTTTCCAATTAAAGTGACGGTTTTGAATAGGGATTAATTTATTTACAGAGTCGCCACTTGGAATTGAGTTATGGTGTTCCAAGTCACCTTTTTGAATTCCTAATCAAAACGAAATGACTCTTTTATTTTGGTCTGCGAAAACAGAAGGCCGAGTAAGGAATTCTGTTGACCGAAGGAAAGGTGTGAGGCACCCCTAGAGTCCCGTGGTTCTAGTACGATCGCTTTTATTGACTATTACTTGACTTAAACTATTTTTAATAAATTATGTTTAGGCCTAAATTCGCTCATTTTTTAATATACTAAAATTATTTAAAACTCTTGTATTAAATAAAACGGTGAAAATTGATTTTAGAAAAATATTTTTCAAGGTGCATTATTACATCCTTGAATTTTAAAATATCTCAGAAAGATGCATGCACCGCATTCTTAGTTGAGACAAAAAATTTAAATGTTTCTAAAATTTGCCTAGCGTTAAATGCATTGGTTTGACTCCTGAAAATTTGAGATCATTTTTGTCTCTCATCTTCTCTATTTTAGTTAGTCATAAAAATAATAATATTTATTATAGCAAAAAATAAATTAAAGAGTATTATTTTTTATAACAAAAAATAAATTAACTTTGAAATTTCCCCTTCTTTTTTCATTAACTTTAATTAGAAAAATTTATGGCCAGGCAAATACTTCTTAATTATATATATATATATATATATATTATAGTCCAAGCACTGATGAAACTCCTCTTTAAGACTATGCTTTTCTACATGTCAAACTCACATTTTTTAGAATAACAATACAATAACTATGGAAAAAAACTAGAACAGTGAAACACACATTTTATAACATAAATAATAAATAATATAATACAATGACAATTATCCAAACAACTACGGCAGTAACAATACAACACACTAACAACCATTCGAACACCCGCAACAGTAACAACACCATACGATAATGACTATATCCAAACAAACTACAACAGTAAGAAAAATAAAAATATATATATAAAAATCTGACTTAAATCCATTTAAGTATAACGTCATAACTACAAACATCGGACGGTTTATCTTGTCAAGTATCAATTCTTCTCACAAACAGCAGTGGTGGCGCAGCGGAAAGGGGCTTCCCCAACCTACCTAGAGGTCGAGGGTTCGACCCTGGGTATGGACAAACACTCTGTTGGGAGCTCTCCCCCCAAATGAGACCCGACGCGGGGAGAATCCGAATATAGTCGGACTCATAAAAAGCGGGTACCGGACACCGGGTGGTTTAAACCAAAAAAATAAAAATTCTTCTCAGGCTTTTTACAATATTTAGTTTCGACACCATAACTTAAGAAGAACCATTTTACGTCGAAATCATTAGATTATTTAGCAATATACATCATGAAGTTTGAATCTTATGAAGGATTTAATATATGATCCTTAAATTAACTTGAATAAATAACTAAACATGGAAATCTATATCGACGAAATATATTTAAACAAAATTTGTATACACTTAATCGAATACAAATATCATATCATCAATAACACTGTAGAAAGATAATCATAAACAAATAACATGAATAATAGGAGAGATCCTACATGTTAAATAACACATGGCATCTTTTAAACGTCTACCCTCATGCTTTGATTCACAATAAAACTTTTACAATAAATAGTGTAGGAATGGATAAAAACCTGTATAATGAATTAAACGAATGTAAACAAGAAACGATGTCACTGAAAACTTGAACGGAACCTGAACTCGAAACCCCGAACTCACGAAAACTCTTTTTTTTTTCTTACTTCTTGTTTCTTTCCGTCTTCTTTTCCCTTTCTAAATTTTCTCTTCTTTCTCAATGATTTTTCCTTTTTTTTTTCGTGTTTTCTTCTTACTTTTTGCCTTTTTTTCTCTCTATTTTTTTTTTTTTTTTGTGTTTTATGCGGTATCTGGTAGTCTAGATTGTACGTATGTAGGAAGAGTCCTTAAATAGGGGGAAGACTTGGGTGGAACAGTTATGGGGGAAGTCAGATAAGGGGAAGAGGTTGGGTATTTTTAGGATTTTAAAATTTGAAATTTTAATTTAATTTTTATTTTATTATATATTTTTAAAAATTACTATTATAGAAAATAATAATAAACAAATAAATAAATAAAATAATAATAATAATAACTAATTAATTTTATATTTAATATAATATAATAAAACTTTATAAATAATCTAAAAAAAATATAATTAAGATAATAATAAAACTACTAGTCAATTTATTAAAATCAAAAAGAAAATATTTTTTTTTTTTGAATTTTCATATTATTTAAAAACAAAAATAACAATACAAATAAAAATATCCCAAAAAGTAACTTTACTTATTATCTTTTATTTATTTTCAACTAAACTTATTAAAAATGAAATAAAAACTAAAATAAATATTGGACAAAAATAAAAATATTTAATGCCGATAAATAGGTTAAAACTCGGGGAGGGTCAAAAATCACGTGTCTACATTTTGACCCTCTTTGTGTGAAATCTCGAAGAGTTTTCATACAAAGAAGTAGACAAAGAGAAGATTTTTTATCCTCCGATTATTAAGAAAATGAGGAAAAAGGAAAAAAAAAATGCGGCCGAGTCCTAGTTTTGGACAGCCTACATATCCCGGGTTTTAAGGAAATTAGGTTATGTGTAGTTCAACGAAGTAAAATAGTGAGACAATGAGTTAGAGTTCGAGCCAGGTTCCGTCGAGTCTTCGGTTGCGACTTCTGCTTTTTACATCCAAATGAAAAATAAAAAATGAAGATACAAGTGAAAGATCTTATCTATTGCACAACTTTTCTGGAATCTTGACTTGAATCTTCATGATTTCTCAAATGGTGAGATAGTCATTATCATGAGTTGAACTTGATACACGAAATATTCCTCCTCATTGGCTTTTGGCATTAGAGGGGAACTTGACAATTGGTTTATTCTTCAGATTTTCTTCTGGCTTGGACTTGAAAATCTTCACCCTATTCTTCAGGTGGGCTCCTGAACTTGCAACTGATAATATTCACCCTATTCTTCAGGCGGGCTCCTGGACTTTCTTTTTCTTCAACTTGTTCTTCAGGCGAACTCCTGGACTTTCTTTTTCTTCAACTTGTTCTTCAGGCGAGCTCCTGAATTTCTTTTTCTGATTTTTCAAAATATGTTTCTGAACTCAAAATAAAAAGGTGAAACAGAAAAATAATATCCCATTCTTCAGGAGGGTCCTGGACATAAAATAAATTTCCATTCTTCAGGAGGGTCATATCCCATTCTTCAGGAGGGTCCTGAGCAGAAAGTAAAATTCAATAAATACGCACAAAATTTTTGCCCCAGTTTGTACTAGAAAATTTTGTGAGCATCGTAAGATTACAATTTTTGAAAAGTACAGAAAGAGTACACCGCGCATAGCGGTAGCTTTGGTGCACCGGGATGCCCCTTTTTTTACAGAAAGCGTGTGAATCAAAGCCCTACTAAAGAAATGCGTCTCGTCAGAGTAAAACTGATGACCAAAATTAGGAAGTGTGTCTCCTAACAGTTAAATTGAAGGACTCGACTAGAAAGTGTGTCTTCTAGGAGTGAATGTTCAAGTTAGGAAGTGCTTCACCTGACAAATGAAAACTGACTTATTCAGACTAGGAAGTGCTTCTCCTAGGGGTTAAATGAAATGACTCGACTAGAAAGTGCGTCTTCTAGGAGTGAGTGTTCAAGTTAGGAAGTGCTTCACCTAACAAATGAAAACTGACTTATTCAGACTAGGAAGTGCTTCTCCTAGGGGTTAAATGAAATGATTCAACTAGAAAGTGCGTCTTCTAGAAGCGATGATTCAAATTAGGAAGTGTTTCACTTAACAAATGAAATCTGACTTATTCAGACTAGGAAGTGCTTCTCCTAGGGGTTAAATGAAATGATTCAACTAGAAAGTGCGTCTTCTAGAAGTGATGATTCAAATTAGGAAGTGCTTCACCTAACAAATGAAAACTGACTTATTCAGACTAGGAAGTGTTTCTCCTAGGGGTTAAATGAAATGACTCAACTAGAAAGTGCGTCTTCTAGAAGTGAATGTTCAAGTTAGGAAGTGCTTCACCTAACGAATGAAACTTGAATTATCCAGACTAGGAAGTGCGTGTCCTAAGGATTAAATGAAATAACTCGACGAGAAAGTGCGTCTTCTAGAAGTGATGATTCAAGTTAGGAAGTGCGTCACCTAACGAATGAAACTTAAATTATCTAGACTAGGAAGTGCATCTCCTAAGGATTATATGAAATGACTCAACTAGAAAGTGTGTCCTCTAGAAGTGATGATTCAAATTAGGAAGTGCGTCACCTAACAAATGAAAACTGACTTATTCAGACTAGGAAGTGTTTCTCCTAGGGGTTAAATGAACTGACTCTACTAGAAAGTGTGTCTGCTAAGAGTGAATGTTCAAGTTAGGAAGTGCTTCACCTAACAAATGAAAACTGACTTATTCAGACTAGGAAGTGTTTCTCCTAGGGGTTAAATGAAATGATTCAACTAGAAAGTGCATCTTCTAGAAGTGATGATTCAAATTAAGAAGTGCTTCACCTAACAAATGAAAACTGACTTATTCAGACTAGGAAGTGTTTCTCCTAGGGGTTAAATGAAATTATTCAACTAGAAAGTGCGTCTTCTAGAAGTGATAATTCAAATTAGGAAGTGCTTCACCTAACAAATGAAAACTGACTAATTCAGACTAGGAAGTGATTCTCCTAGGAGTTAAATGAAATGACTCGACTAGAAAGTGCGTCTTCTAGGAGTAAATGTTCAAGTTAGGAAGTGCTTCACCTAACAAATGAAAACTGACTTATTCAGACTAGGAAGTGCGTCTCCTAAGGATTAAATGAAATGATTCAACTAGAAAGTGCGTCTTCTAGATGTGATGATTCCAGTTAGGAAGTGTGTCACCTAACGAATGAAACTTGAATTATCCAGACTAGGAAGTGCATCTCCTAAGGATTAAATGAAATGACTCGACTAGAAAGTGCGTCTTCTAGAAGTGATGATTCAAGTTAGGAAGTGCGTCACCTAACGAATGAAACTTGAATTATCCAGACTAGGAAGTGCGTCTCCTAAGGATTAAATGAAATGATTCAACTAGAAAGTGTGTCTTCTAGAAGTGATGATTCAAGTTAGGAAGTGCGTCACGTAACGAATGAAACTTAAATTATTCAGACTAGGAAGTGTGTCTCCTAAGGATTAAATGAAATGACTCGACTAAAAAGTGTGTCTTCTAGGAGTGATAGCTCAAGTTAGGAAGTGCATCACCTAAAAAATAAAATTTGACTTATTCAGACTAGGAAGTGCGTCTCCTAGGGGTTAAATGAAATGACTCGACTAGAAAGTGCGTCTTCTAGGAGTAAATGTTCAAGCTAGGAAGTGCGTTACCTAACACATAAAAACTGACATACTCTGACTAGGAAGTGCGTCTCCTAGGGTTAAAATGATGAGTTTTTACCATTATTGTGATTACCAAATATTTGTAACAATATTGCCTCTTGCGTTTGCAAAAATGAGAAATTGTAGCTTTTAATATTTAGGCTTTGAAACCTTTGATTTGAAATTAACACATGTTTTTGTTTCATATAAAGAAAAATTTAATTGAAAAATACGATGGTTGATTTGTGGCATTTGACTATTGAGACGATCTCTTGCACTTGTCATGCTCAGCTCCATTGCAAATCATTGATAGATATTTTTGACTTGTTGTAGTATTGACCCCAAATTCTGACTACTAAAACCTTTTGACTCAAATCAAATTTTTCTTGCATGATGCCTCTAGGTTCAACTTCAAATACACCCCTTATACTTCTATGAGTTTAAAAAATATCGGGTGACAAGCATTATTGAATATCTTATTTAAGCATGTTAACTTGGTGCATCAGCCCTTTGTCATGCTTTGTGCAATTGAGAAAGTTGGTAGCAAGTTTTGAAGTTCTTTCTCACATGTCTTGACATAAATTTGACTCAAAATACGTGGAAGATGACGATATTGATTTTTTATTCGACGACAAAGACAAAAAATCAAAAAGAAAAATTATAATAAAAAGAAAAGAAAAAGACAATAGGCATCTCTTTTCAAAAATATCAAAAATGAAAACTTATCTGGGTATGGCAGATGATTTCAGTAATTATGACATGCATTTCGAATTAAACATTGTGATCTATCCAAACTAATCAGTATCAACTGTTAACCACTTATTGAATTTGAAATGGAGCCATTCTTGAACATGCTCCCTCTAGATTACAATCCTCCTTCGGTTAGTATCAGCTCAATGGATTTTCGCCAAAGAGCCTATCTGATTTTCATTTCTTTCTCAACTCACCGTCGGCTTATGGTGTCCATGAGGATTTTCACCAATAAGTCTCTCTCATTTTTTATTGTTCTCACAACTCACTATCGCCTTATGGTGCCCATGAGTGTTTTGACCTATAAGACTCTCTCATTTTTATTGTACTCACAACTTACTATCACATTATGGTGCCCACAATATGAAAACTCATATACCCGTACATGCTTAGTCTTGACATTCTCAAAGATTAATCTGAAGGTCTTTCTTTGGTTGTAACTTGGCTTTTGGATAGGGTAAGAAAGAAGAAACGACATGAGGCTCAAAATTTACACAACATTAGGTAAACATACAACTTTTGGAATCGACTCTTTTAAGGAAATAAACTTTTGCCCCAGTTTTATTTCATTCTGGGTAATTTGAATTTTCTTTTGGTTGGACCGAACCCCAAAACAGGGCTGCCTACGTATCTTTTCATAGCAAGAATCAGGTCAAACGTAGTTCAGAACATTTCTTTTGCTTGATTTTCTTTCTTTTTTTTTCTTGACTTTTCTCTCTTTTTCTTTCTTTTTTAGAGAGAGAGATTTTTCCGGACTCTATTTTTTTCTTGACACTTTTCTAACTCTATTCTTTTTCTTGATACTTTTTTTTTGAACTTTTTTTCAAATTCTATTTTGATTCCAAAAGAGGGGTACGGAAGAAAATAACAATAAAGCTCAAAAGGGGTAACAAAGAATGATACAACATTTGGGTAGCAGAATGAAATGCCTACGTCATATCAATCCTTAAAAACACAAGTACATAATATGTAATCTGAGAGTAGAACATGAAGATCATATGCATCTTTTCCAACATTGATCGTGACTAAGCTCATGCACTTGCATCACTTCTTTTAAGCTTGTGAAATATACATGTCCACTTATATTGTACTTTTTTCCCGATGGCTGACTCATGCCCTTTTGGAGCTAACTTCCCTTTGCTTTTCCTTATAGCGGATACTATATATCCTCCGATCGATCCCATTCAAAATTCTCAAATTGAATCTTCTAATCGATGATCAAGTTATTTTCTGATTCACAAAGTGATTGCCTCAATACATTCATGTGAGGTTGTAACTATCTCCCCAAATACCCGAACACTTTATTTATTTTCTTATATGTTTTTTTCTTTCAACTCTATCTTCTTGTCAAATATTTAAGGATTATATTGGATTTAAAGATTAGTCTGTGAATTCAACATGCATATCACATCACTAGAATCACCATAGAAAGAGCTCTCTAAAGAAAGAAAGAAAAAAGACAACAAAACAATATATAAATGAAAATAAAAATAAAAAGAACACACATTTGTTGACCAAAAGATAGAAGGATTTGAATGGGAATTATAATAAAATAAGATAAGATATATCACAAATTTCAACCCTAAAATAATTCGGGTAGTAGAAAGAAAACAAAAAAGACTACCAAAAATCCTTCCTCGTGGGGAGCAGATTGACTTCTAAATTACCGAACTTAATATTTTAGCCATTGAATTACACGTAGGCCTTAATGGAGTCTCCACAATCATTGCGACATCATCTTTTCTTTTTGAACTCAATCATTTTGAATTTATCACCTCAAACTCTCCAACGTAAGCCGTCATCAGTTTCTCTTTTCCCTAATTCTCTTAATTGATTTCAAAATCTTTTTAGATAAGTCAAAGGATCATCATGACCATTTTACATGTCCAACTTTTGTGTTTTGGACTCTAGAGGCAAGTGAACATCATGAAACATGTTCAAATTCTCGTGAGAACTCTCTTTTTCTCTCTCAATATTTGCATTTTTCTCATATTTTGCTCCAAATTTCTCACTTTTCAGGTCAATTCTTCTTATTCCTCATTTCTAACAATCTACACCACCTCATCTCAGATATTATATCATTTTTTGTGGGTCATCTTGCCTGTTTTTTGGACCTGGTGTTGTAAGGATGAGAAGCCAACTTACCCACAAATCGACCACCTTGATACTATTTTGATTTTGGAGAAAACTAATGTGCCAGAGTTCAAATTTTTAAGACCGCTGAATCCATGAAGGACTGCCTACGTATCTCATTAAAGATGAGAATCAGGTGTGCGTAGTTCTTGAAAATTATGTCATACAAAAACTCAGCTTCAAGACCCCTAAAGGTTCAGGGCTGTTAAGATTTATATCTATTTTTATTTTGTAAAAACTTAGCCTCATGATCCCTAAAGATTCAAGGCTATTAAGATTTGTATTTTTTTTTCTGTAAAAGCTTAGCCTCATGATCCCTTAAGATTCAGGGCTATTAAGATATATATGAAAATTAATCTTAAGGATAAGAAAAATAATTATGAAAGTACTCATATTTTTAAAAAACATTCCCCGATAAATCTATGAATAATTTTTCAAAAGATAGGGTCGTATCCTGGGAAGGACTTCCTACGTATCCCACTAAGTTATGAGAATCAGACCCTCGTAGTTCATCAAAATTGTAAAACTATGTTATTATAAATTTAAAATTTTCCTTTTTTAAAATAAAATAAAATAAAATTTTCCTTTGAAAAATAATTCACTAAATTTGAGGATAATATAATCTCTTACATTTTAAAGTTGCCTAAAAGCCGGTCAACAATCAGATAGTCTTCCAAACAAATGTCAAAGAGCACGTAGGATGCACATGTTGGTCTTTATAAAGTAGGTCACCTGTCCTAGACAGACCCGTCCCCTGTGTCGAATCCCGCTACGTCAAATGCATATGATGTAAATAAAGCGGCACCTAATAGGGATAACCAGATTCTAAGTTTTCAGTTCTTCTAAGCTTAAGCCTAATAGGGATAGGTGTCTACACTGGCTTACCCGAGTGGACACTCGAACCGGAGAGGGACAACTTGGTCGGTAGCAGGGCAACACCGCCTTCGTTGTCGATCTGAACCCCGCCTAACATGTGACTATAATCCTTCACCAGGTGCCTTGACACTCTGGCTATCTTAAAAATAAAGTAGGATGCATGCGCTGCATTCCTTTTATCCTATTTCAGAGACTCAGAGGGGGTGCGCAAGAGAAAACTATATATAATACAGTTCAATCAATATCAAAGCGGTAAATAAGAGACAAGTAGCACATAAGGCCAAAAAACACAATATCAACAATAATTAAAGCAAGTATAAGTCAATATAAAAAGCTCGAATTCTTATTATTCCCCAGCAGAGTCGCTAGAGATGTCACACCCCTTTTTTCGCTCGAGGTGTCGAGTCGAGGGATTTTTCCAATTAAAGTGACGGTTTTGAATAGAGATTAATTTATTTACAGAGTCGTCACTTGGAATTGAGTTATGATGTTCCAAGTCACCTTTTTGAATTCCTAGTCAAAAGGAAATGTCTCTTTTATTTTGGTCTGCGAAAACAGAAGATCGGGTAAGGAATTCTGTTGACCGAAGAAAAGGTGTGAGGCACCCCTCGAGTCCCATGGTTCTAGCACGGTCGCTTTTATTGACTATTACTTGACTTAAACTATTTTGAATATATTATGTTTAGGCCTAAATTCGCTCATTTTTTAATATACTAAAATTATTTAAAACTCTTGTATTAAATAAATCGGTGAAAATTGATTTTAGAAAAATATTTTTCAAGGTGCATTATTGCATCCTTGAATTTTAAAATATTTCAGAAAGATGCGTGCGCCGCATTCTTAGTTGAGACAAAAATTTTAAACGTGTCTAAAATTTGCCTAGCGTTAAAAACATTGGTTTGACTCCTGAAAATTTGAGATCATTTTTGTCTCACATCTTATCTATTTTAGTTAGTCATAATAATAATAATAATATTTTTATAGCAAAAAATAAATTAAAGAATATTATTTTTTATAACAAAAAATAAATTAACTTTGAAAGTTTCCCCTTCTTTTTTCTTTAACTTTAATTAGAAAAATTTATGGCCAGACAAATACTTCTTAATTATTTATTTATATATATATATATATATATATATATATATATATATATATATATATATATCCAAGCACTGATGAAACTCCTCTTGAAGACTATGTTGTTCTACATATCAAACTCACATTTTTTAGAATAACAATACAATAAAATAACTATGAAAGTAAACTACAACAGTAAAACACACATTTTATAACATAAATAATAAATAATATAATACAATGACAATTATCCAAACAACTACGACAGTAACAATACAACACACTAACAACCCTTCGAACACCCGTAACATTAACACCATACGATAATGACTATATCCAAACAAACTACAACAGTAAGAAAAATGAATAAAAAATATATAAAAATATGACTTAAATCCATTTAAGTGTAACGCCATAACTACAAACATCGGACGGTTTATCTTGTCAAGTATCAATTCTTCTCAGGCTTCTTACAATATTTAGTTTCGACACCATAACTTAAGAAGAACCATTTTACGTCGAAATTATTAGATTATTTAACAATATACATCATGAAGTTTGAAACTTATGAAAGATTTAATATATGATCCTTAAATTAACTTGAATAAATAACTAAACATGGAAATCTATATTGACAAAATATATTTAAACAACATTTGTAAACATTTAATCGAATACAAATATCATATCAATAACAATGTACAAAGATAATCATAAACAAATAACATGAATAATAGGGGAGATCCTACATATTAAATAACACATGACATCTTTTAAACGTCTACCCTCATGCTTTGATTCACAATAAAACCTTTATAATAAATAGTGTAGGAATGGATAAAAACCTGTATGATGAATTAAACGAATGTAAACAAGAAACGATGTCACTGAAAACTTGAACGGAACCTGAACTCGAAACCCGAACACACGAAAACTCTTTTTTTTTTCTTACTTCTTGTTTCTTTTCCTTCTTTTCCTTTTCTAAATTTTCTCTTCTTTCTCAATGATTTTTCCTTCTTTTTTTTCGTGTTTTCTTCTTACTTTTTTCCTTCTTTTCTCTCTATTTTTTTGTGTGTTTTATGCGGTATCTGGTAGTTTAGATTGTACGTATGTAGGAAGAGTCCTTAAATAGGGGGAAGACTTGAGTGGAACAGTTAAGGGGGAAGTCAGATAAGGGGAAGAGGTTGGGTAGTTTTAGGATTTTAAAATTTGAAATTTTTATTTAATTTTTATTTTATTATATATTTTTAAAAATTACTATTATAGAAAATAATAATAAACAAATAAATAAATAAAATAATAATAATAATAATAATAACAATAACTAATTAATTTTATATTAAGATAATACAATAAAACTTTATAAATAATCTAAAACAAATATAATTAAGATAATAATAAAACTACTAGTCTATTTATTAAAATTAAAAGGAAAATATATATATTTTTTGAATTTTCATATTATTTTAAAACAAAAATAACAATACAAATAAAAATAAAAATATCCCAAAAAGTAACTTTACTTATTATCTTTTATTTATTTTCAACTAAACTTATTAAAAATGAAATAAAAACTAAAATAAATATTGGACAAAAATAAAAATATTTAATGCTGATAAATAGGTTAAAACTCGGGGAGGGTCAAAAATCACGTGTCTACAATCGAGATGGAGCTGGTGCTGGTGCTGGTGCTGGTGATGGCGTAGTGTTTGTCACTCCACAAGAAAAGGTCATCCCCTACTCGTTTACCTTGATGAATCGTTGCTACAATAATGTTGCTGAATATCAAGCGCTCATACTCGGACTTGAGATGGCGGTCGACATGAAACAACTACAGTTACAATTTTTTGGTGACTCCCAATTGGTGATCAAGCAGCTTTTGGGAAGCTATGAAGTCTGAAAGCCTGAGTTAAGACCATATCATGATTATGCATAGAAGTTGATGGGATGGTGTCACGCCCCAAAATCCCATCGGGCCGGACTGGCACCCGAAGCCGAGAAGGCCCGGGAGAACCCGTTCAAATACCTGTACTTTCCCTTACATTCACCAAAAATTTGGGCAGCACTTCGTTACATACAGAAGGGTCTAATTCCCTGTATCAGCACAACACGCACAAATATATATATATAATATAATACTTGGCCGTCGGGGCCACCACATATACAAATATAACATCACTATATAAACTCCCATGACTTGACCCTTCCTTATGTCTACAAAGCCTCTAGGATATACATGACATAACTAGGGTCGGGACAAACCCCCGCCCACACATGACTCCTGTACAATAACAAAACATAAGGAACCGACTCGGAAAGCTCCGAAGCAAACTGGAGCTCACCAACAATAGCTGTATGATCTGGCTCCTATCTATGCTGCGAATGACCTGAAGCACCTGTGCCTGCAGCATGAAATGCAGGTCCCCCGTGAGGGACGTCAGTACGAAATATGTACTGAGTATGTAAAGCTGTAAATAATCATATGTAATATAGGGGATCAGGAAAATCAGACACAAGTGAATAAATCATAATAGAAGTGAACCACACTTCATAAACACTTTTAGGATCATGTACATTATCATTAATCTGAATTGGGTTCGTGAATTCGAACACATTTGTGGAACGGTATACATTCGTTCATTTCATTCTTTACAATTATCATACGCCATTACCTCCTCCTCCCGAACCTCCAACCACCTAACAATAATCAATATTGTACCGTACTGTGACCATTAGGCTGCCTCCAGTACATATCAACTGGGATCGACCCATGCTAGGCTTATGCCCCTGGGATACCACCCATAAACACATAAATAGGGATCGACCCATGCTAGGCTTATGCCCCTGGGATACCACCCACACGTATATCAAGTAACACACATAAGAGATCTTTCCAACAACTTAGTTCAAAAGCTTTTGAGATTATTACATTAGTGTTCATGCCAATATAGTACCTTTGGAATAATGATACATCAATAGGAATCAAGTAATAGACCTTCTATACAATAACGATGTTATAAAGACTCATTGGTACATCAACAATGTGTTTCAGAATCATCAATATCACAACAATGAAATAGGAGCCTTTTGGTATATCAATGAAACATTTTTACACTTTATAGAATGGAAACAACTTCGTTGGTAATGTAGAACAATACATGTTTTTGGACAACCTTGGAATCTTACTTGATGGAACATTGGTGTTTTCATGCCAAAGAACATTGTTAGAGTATGCTTTACATACCTCGTTGTAGATTCGGATACCAATTCAATACAACTTTCCGCCTTTACAAATCACTTATCTACAATGAAATATTTTGCATCTAGTATTAGCAACCCAACACCACAATTCTCTTCCATAATTCCATACAACCACTATTTGCAAAACATTCCAAAAACCAACTTGAACAATAGGTTTATGTGTATATATATATATATATATATATAATCATCATTTCAATACCACATCATCCCTTCACAATTCAACATAATCCAACATCATTTCCCAATCATCTTTCAACAACAATCAAATAGCATACTTCTTATGCTCACATGCATATATATATATATATATATATATATATACATATTCATATAAATAACACCAACATAATTTACATTCTTACCATAAAATGGCCCTTTTGATTTCGAAGTCCTGTTGGAAAAAATAAGGGATGCTTCTCGAAGCCCTCGAGACGATGAACACAACTACGGAATCAATTTGGACTTTCCACGGTTGAATCACAAGATAATTGGAGTTGAAATTAGGCTAGGGTTTCCTTATTCTCAATAATATGATGATAATTGATGGATATAAGACCAATTATATCTATATAATGACCAATTTTCGTCCAAGAGATGATGGAAAATGACCATATTGCCCTTAAAAATTTAAGTAAATCCGAATCTGTCCATGGTGGACTGTTTTGACAGGCTAAAGTAAATCGGCCATAACTCTTTGCTCCGATATCGGATTTGGGTGAAATTGGTATATTTGGATAGATAATTCAAAGGGCTTTCATTTCATATAAAGTAGGCCACCCATTTCATCCTTTACAAGGAGTTATGATCGTTTGAAGTTGACCCAAAAAAAACTATTTTGAGAGGCTGAAGTAAAACGAGTATAACTCCTTACTCAGATGTTGGATTTGGATGAAACCAATTGCATTGGAAAGAAGACTCAAATATCTTTCTCTTGATAGGTCTCATCCCTCACAGTTCATTATATTGAGAGAGTTACGATCGTTCAAAGTCGACCCAAAAAACTGGCAGGCCTCAGTAGTTTGAATTTCCTGCACATTTACTGTTCACAATTATCCCGGCCGCCATTTTATAGTTTCGAACGTGCTCGATTATATCCGAAACTTATCCATTTTTGGTAATATTTATATCGTTGGAAATCTTATTCAATAAACTTCGTATGGAAACATCGACGGGCAAATTCCGATATAAATACAGTCGATTCCTATACACATATAATCAAACTATACACTTGAAACCATCTCAAAATAATCAATACTCATACTTAAACTCATATATACCTTAGGATCAATACTTATACTCCAACACATATAACCATGGCTAATGCACGTAATTAAGTATGGGTTGTTACATCCTTCCCCCCTTAAGGACATTCGTCCTCGAATGTAAATGTAGTTATTTAGCCGAAACAAGTTCGAATTCATAATTGATATTCACGTCATCATATAGATATTATGCATATGTAAAAACTCACTTGTTAGTGTTCCAGTTGCCCTCCTTGCACTTCTTTTTCACCTTTAAACAAATAAGGGTATTTCGATTCCATTGCTTCCTCCGCTTCCCATGTAATCTCTTCCCTTTGTTGATTTCTCCAAAGTACTTTCACCGATGCTACTTCTTTATTTCTCATCTTCTTAACTTGACGATCTAATATAGCAATAGGCATCTCCTCATAGGTAAGATCTTCTGTTACTTTCACATCTTCAGTAGAAGTAATAAGGGACGGATCTCCGATGCACTTTCGAAGCATCGATACATGAAATACTGGATGCACTGATGAGAGTTCCTGAGGTAGCTCTAATTCATAAGCAACTTGCCCACATCTTCGAATAATCTTATACGGGCCTATATATCGTGGACTCAACTTTCCTTTCTTGCCAAATCTCATCACCTCTTTCATTGGCGATACCTTCAAAAATATCCAATCGCCTAACGAAAATTCTAGCTCTCTTCTTCTACTATCCGCATATGACTTGTGCCGACTTTGGGCTGTTTTCAACCGTTGCTGAATCACCTTGACTTTTTCTATGGCTTGATACACAAGGTCCGGTCCGAACATAAGAGTTTCACCCGCTTCGAACCATCCTATTGGTGATCTACACTTTCTCCCATATAAAGCTTCATATGGTGCCATTTTGATACTTGAATGATAGCTATTATTATAGGCAAACTCAATAAGAGGTAAATGATCATCCCAGCTGCCTTTAAAATCTATAACACATGCTCGTAGCATATCTTCAAGTGTTTGAATGGTGCGCTCTGCTTGTCCATCCGTCTGAGGGTGAAAAGCTGTACTCAGATTCACTTGTGTTCCCAAACACCGTTGGAAAGACTTCCAAAAGTTTGCAGTAAATTGAGTTCCCCGATCCGATATAATAGAAGTTGGCACTCCATGTAATCGGACTATTTCTTTAACATACAGTTTCGAATATTCTTCAACTGTGTAAGTGGTCTTAACGGGTAAGAAATGTGCGGATTTAGTAAGCCTATCCACAATCACCCATATAGAATCAAATTTCCGAGCTGTATGAGGCAAACCTGTAACAAAATCCATGTTGATCATGTCCCACTTCCAAATTGGAAGATCTATGCATTGCATATAGCCTCCGGGCTTTTGATGTTCCACTTTAACTCGTTGGCAATTTGGACATTCAGCTACAAATTCTGCAATGCTCTTCTTCATGTCATTCCACCAATACATATCTTTCAAATCGTGATACATTTTGGTTGATCCTGGATGAATGGAATACCTTGAAAAATGTGCCTCTGTCATAATCTTCTTTCTTAGCCCGTCTACATCTGGCACACACAATCGGTTTTGGCACTGAAGTACTCCTTCTCGCGTAAGCTCAAATGCCTTGGTCGCACCACTCTGAACGTTCTCCTTAAGCTGTAATAAAATAGGATCTGCATATTGCTTCTCTTTCACTTCAGCTACTAATAAAGATTCCGCAGCATTATGTACGATAAGCTCTTTATTCGGAGTTTCAAGAAGGCGAACTCCCAAACTAGCTAACTGGTGAAGATCTTTAACTATCCCTTGCCTTTCTATAGGCGCCATCATAGCCTTACGACTTAACGCATCAGCTACCACATTTGCTTTCCCTGGATGATACAAGATATCAACATCATAGTCCTTTAATAGTTCAAGCCATTTCCGCTGCCTTAAATTTAGATCCTTCTGATTAAAAATATATTGCAAGCTCTTATGGTCAGTATATATATCAACATGAACCCCATATAAGTAGTGGCGCTATATCTTTAAAGCAAAAATAACTGCTGCCAGCTCAAGATCGTGTGTAGGATAATTTTTCTCATGTGGCCGCAATTGTCTAGAAGCATATGCTATTACCTTACCATGCTGCATCAATACATATCCTAAACCAATTCTGGAAGCATCACAATACACTGTATACCCTTCTGTACCTTCTGAAAGTACCAATACGGGTGTAGAAGTCAACTTATTCTTCAATTCTTGGAAACTCTCCTCACACGCATCATTCCATTGGAATTTGGATGCTTTATGGGTTAGCTTGGTTAAGGGTGCTGAAATGGAAGAAAAGTCTTTAACAAACCTCCTATAATAACCGGCCAACCCGAGAAAACTACGAATCTCCGTAGGCGTTGTGGGCCTTGGCCAGTTCTTCACAGCTTCTATCTTTTGAGCATCAACTTTTATCCCTTCACTAGATACAATATGACCCAAAAATGCCACCGAATTTAACCAAAACTCACATTTAGAGAACTTTGCATAAAGCTTACAATCACGAAGAGTCTGTAATGTCTGTCGTAAGTGATTGGCATGGTCCTCTTCTGATCTAGAATAAACTAGAATATCATCTATAAAAACTATCATAAATACATCCAGGAATGGCTTAAACACCCTATTCATCAAATCCATAAAAGCTGCAGGTGCATTTGTTAGCCCAAATGACATAACTAGAAACTCATAATGACCATACCTTGTTCGGAAAGCTGTTTTGGGTATATCTTTTTCTTTGACCCTCACTTGGTGGTAACCTAACCTCAAATCAATCTTAGAAAAACACTTGGCGCCCTGTAACTGATCAAATAAATCATCAATTCTTGGGAGAGGATATTTATTCTTAATAGTCACCTTATTTAATTGCCGATAATCAATACACATCCTCAGCGAGCCATCCTTTTTGCACACAAATAACACTGGTGCTCCCCAGGGGGACATACTAGGCCTTATGAATCCCTTCTCTAGCAAATCTTTCAATTGCTCTTTCAATTCTCGTAATTCTTCTGGGGCCATTCTATACGGAGTAATGGAGATTGGTTGGGTGCCTGGTATTACATCAATACCAAACTCTACTTCTCGTTCAGGAGGCAAACCTGGAAGATCTTCAGGGAATACATCAGGATATTCATTTACCACTGGTACCGTGTGAAGATCTGATGATTCCGATTCTGTATCCTTTACTCTAACTAAATGACATATGTAGCCCTTGGAAATCATTTTTCTTGCTTTGAAATAAGAAATAAATCTACCTCTTGGTGCGCCAATCTTACCTTGCCATTCAATAACTGCTTCATCAGGAAAATGTAAATACATCTTTTTCGTACAACAGTCAATTTTGGCATAACAAGACGCCAACCAATCCATACCCATTATAACATCAAAATCTACCATTTCTAGTTCCACAAGATTGGCCATCGTGTCTCGACCACACACAGTTACTACACAATCTTTATAAACTCTTCTAGCAATAATAGATTCCCCAACCAGGGTAGACACTTCCAACGGTTTATCTAACAATTCGGGGGTCCTTTTGAACTTTCCAGCAACCAAAGGAGTAACATATGATAACGTAGAACCGGGATCAATTAGAGCATATACATCAAATGAAAATATGGACAACGTACCCGTAACCACATCTGGGGAAGCCTCTAGATTCTGTCGATCCGCTAAAGCATAAGTACGATTCTGAGTCCCGCTGGAACTGGAGACTCTTTTTTCATTACTAGCGTGACCCGCAGGTCGTGCACCCCTACCAGAATAAGATACCGGTGACGATGATGCAACAGCTGATCCTGAAGGTCGTGCTATGCCACCTGCGCCCCTTCGTGGGCATTCTCTCATCATATGCCCCATCATACCGCACCAATAACAAACATTTATTCCCATTCGACATACGCCCATATGATGCCTTCCACATTTATTGCATGGCTCTCGAGCAGGTCTCGATTGGCTCATATTCCCTTGCCCATGATAACCCACAGATCGCGAACTATGACCCTCACTTCTTTGCCCAAATTGACTGCCTTTGAACCCCTGATGCTGTGGTGGAGCACTAGCTGCAGAATAAGAAAATAATGGCCTAGGTGGTCTAGCTGAAAATTGAGGTCTAAAACCTCCCTGTGGCGCCATAAAATGCCCTGTAGATCTGGCCCTCTTCGAAGATCCGCTTTCAAATTCCTGTGTTCTTCTTCTTTGCCTCTGATCTTCCATTTTCTGTGCAAATGCTTGGATCCTAGCTATATCCATGTCTTTATTCAGTGCAGCAATAGTACAATCCCTAACCAAATACGAATCCAATCCATTCACATACCGATGAACTCTGTCATCCATAGTAGCTATAACATTAGGAGCATATCTGGACAAGGAATTAAATCGAAGACTATACTCCCTCACACTTGTATTACCCTGCCGAAGATTTAAGAACTGATCCGCACGGGCCTGAAGAGTCTCATATGGAAGATAATGATCAATAAATGCCTCTTTGAACTCTTTCCAAGTAGCTGGGGGTGCATCAATGCCCCTTGACCGTTTCCAGTCTTCATACCAATATATAGCCTCACCTTTGAATCTATACGCGGCTAACTCCACTATCTCTCTGCCCGATACGTGCATCACCTCTAGGGCCCTTTGGATCTGATCAATAAAGTCCTGCGGATCTTCGTTAAGATCGGATCCGGTAAAAGTAGGCGGATCCATCTTAAGAAAATCTTGCGTCCGAAGACTAGCCGCCCTATCAGTACCGCTAGAACCCGCGGCAGGAATAGCTTGGCCTTGGACTTGCCCAGCAACTATACGAGTCAAAAGTTGCACTGCATTTCTAAGATCTTGATCAACAACATTAATATGTGGCTCTGGGGATATAGTTCTCCTCCCCCTTATTTCTTCCGGACTGGGGGAAGTTTCTGATGCATGCTCAGCTGGAGCCTCACTTTAATTAGCTGGTATAGTGGGTGACTTACTAGTCCCCTCTCCGGCAGCCACATCTACTTGCTTACCGGTATTTTTGCTTCTGGTAACCGGCATCATTACTATAATAAGAGGAACAAACTGATTCAGTGGTCAACTATGACTTCATATACAATATAAGCTCTATCGCACGATCTAAGACATGAAGAAAAAAAATAATTCTTAAATGTCCATAGCCTCCTGTTTATAGATGTGGTGCACAACACACCGATAAACAAGACTCTACGTAGACACGACTTTGTAGACTCACTAGGACGAACCTCTCTGATACCACTTTTGTCACGCCCCAAAATCCCATCGGGCCGGACTGGCACCCGAAGCCGAGAAGGCCCGGGAGAACCCGTTCAAATACCTGTACTTTCCCTTACATTCACCAAAAATTTGGGCAGCACTTCGTTACATACAGAAGGGTCTAATTCCCTGTATCAGCACAACACGCACAAATATATATATATAATATAATACTTGGCCGTCGGGGCCACCACATATACAAATATAACATCACTATATAAACTCCCATGACTTGACCCTTCCTTATGTCTACAAAGCCTCTAGGATATACATGACATAACTAGGGTCGGGACAAACCCCCGCCCACACATGACTCCTGTACAATAACAAAACATAAGGAACCGACTCGGAAAGCTCCGAAGCAAACTGGAGCTCACCAACAATAGCTGTATGATCTGGCTCCTATCTATGCTGCGAATGACCTGAAGCACCTGTGCCTGCAGCATGAAATGCAGGTCCCCCGTGAGGGACGTCAGTACGAAATATGTACTGAGTATGTAAAGCTGTAAATAATCATATGTAATATAGGGGATCAGGAAAATCAGACACAAGTGAATAAATCATAATAGAAGTGAACCACACTTCATAAACACTTTTAGGATCATGTACATTATCATTAATCTGAATTGGGTTCGTGAATTCGAACACATTTGTGGAACGGTATACATTCGTTCATTTCATTCTTTACAATTATCATACGCCATTACCTCCTCCTCCCGAACCTCCAACCACCTAACAATAATCAATATTGTACCGTACTGTGACCATTAGGCTGCCTCCAGTACATATCAACTGGGATCGACCCATGCTAGGCTTATGCCCCTGGGATACCACCCATAAACACATAAATAGGGATCGACCCATGCTAGGCTTATGCCCCTGGGATACCACCCACACGTATATCAAGTAACACACATAAGAGATCTTTCCAACAACTTAGTTCAAAAGCTTTTGAGATTATTACATTAGTGTTCATGCCAATATAGTACCTTTGGAACAATGATACATCAATAGGAATCAAGTAATAGACCTTCTATACAATAACGATGTTATAAAGACTCATTGGTACATCAACAATGTGTTTCAGAATCATCAATATCACAACAATGAAATAGGAGCCTTTTGGTATATCAATGAAACATTTTTACACTTTATAGAATGGAAACAACTTCGTTGGTAATGTAGAACAATACATGTTTTTGGACAACCTTGGAATCTTACTTGATGGAACATTGGTGTTTTCATGCCAAAGAACATTGTTAGAGTATGCTTTACATACCTCGTTGTAGATTCGGATACCAATTCAATACAACTTTCCGCCTTTACAAATCACTTATCTACAATGAAATATTTTGCATCTAGTATTAGCAACCCAACACCACAATTCTCTTCCATAATTCCATACAACCACTATTTGCAAAACATTCCAAAAACCAACTTGAACAATAGGTTTATGTGTATATATATATATATATATATATAATCATCATTTCAATACCACATCATCCCTTCACAATTCAACATAATCCAACATCATTTCCCAATCATCTTTCAACAACAATCAAATAGCATACTTCTTATGCTCACATGCATATATATATATATATATATATATATATATACATATTCATATAAATAACACCAACATAATTTACATTCTTACCATAAAATGGCCCTTTTGATTTCGAAGTCCTGTTGGAACAAATAAGGGATGCTTCTCGAAGCCCTCGAGACGATGAACACAACTACGGAATCAATTTGGACTTTCCACGGTTGAATCACAAGATAATTGGAGTTGAAATTAGGCTAGGGTTTCCTTATTCTCAATAATATGATGATAATTGATGGATATAAGACCAATTATATCTATATAATGACCAATTTTCGTCCAAGAGATGATGGAAAATGACCATATTGCCCTTAAAAATTTAAGTAAATCCGAATCTGTCCATGGTGGACTGTTTTGACAGGCTAAAGTAAATCGGCCATAACTCTTTGCTCCGATATCGGATTTGGGTGAAATTGGTATATTTGGATAGATAATTCAAAGGGCTTTCATTTCATATAAAGTAGGCCACCAATTTCATCCTTTACAAGGAGTTATGATCGTTTGAAGTTGACCCAAAAAAAACTATTTTGAGAGGCTGAAGTAAAACGAGTATAACTCCTTACTCAGATGTTGGATTTGGATGAAACCAATTGCATTGGAAAGAAGACTCAAATATATTTCTCTTGATAGGTCTCAGCCCTCCCAGTTCATTATATTGAGAGAGTTACGATCGTTCAAAGTCGACCCAAAAAACTGGCAGGCCTCAGTAGTTTGAATTTCCTGCACATTTACTGTTCACAATTATCCCGGCTGCCGTTTTATAGTTTCGAACGTGCTCGATTATATCCGAAACTTATCCATTTTTGGAAATCTTTATATCGTTGGAAAGCTTATTCAATAAACTTCGTATGGAAACATCGACGGGCAAATTCCGATATAAATACAGTCGATTCCTATACACATATAATCAAACTATACACTTGAAACCATCTTAAAATAATCAATACTCATACTTAAACTCATATATACCTTAGGATCAATACTTATACTCCAACACATATAACCATGGCTAATGCACGTAATTAAGTATGGGGTGTTACAGATGGCTTGGAGAAGTAACCCTTCAGCATGTGCCAAGAAAAGAAAATAAGCAAGCTGATGCTCTAGCTGTTTTGGCTTCAACTCTAACTCTTTCGAATCAGACACGAGTTACTATCCGCCAAGAATGGGTAGTACCACCGTCAAATGAGGATGAGGACATAAAAGGCAAGGTTAAATACCTCGTCACTGTGTCCGAAGTTGTAAAGGAGGATTGGCGACAACCTATCATTGACTACTTGTGTTATGGGATACTTTCAGAAGATCCAAGGAGAAGGACTGGCATCCGTCGTCGTGCACCTCGCTTCCTTTATTACAAAGACACATTGTACCGAAGATCATTTGAAGGAGTACTCTTACGGTGTTTGGGAGAGGAAGAAGCCATTCAAGCTTTGCAAGAAGCGCACTCAGGAGTTTGTGGATCGCATCAGTCTGGACCGAAGCTCCATTTTCACATTAAGAGGATGGGATATTATTTCCCAACGATGGTGAAAGATTGCTTGGACAATGCTAGAAGATGCAAAGCTTGCCAATTCCATGCAAATTTCATACATCAACCTCCAGAAGTACTACACCCAATTGTAGCGTCTTGGCCATTCAATACTTGGGAAATGGATGTTGTTGGTCCACTACCAAATTTTTTTGGTGGATACTTATACATCTTGGCCGCGACAGATTACTTCTGAAAGTGGGCCAAAGCTGTTGTTCTCAAGGAAGTAAAGAAAGAAAATGTTGCAAACTTCATTCGAGTGAATATCGTCTACCGCTTTGGAATTCCACAGTACATAATAACTGACAATGAAAAGCCATTTGATAACAAGCTGATAAAAAAAATCTATGATCTTTTTGGCTTCAAGCAGCGCAAGTCTTCTATGTACCATGCTGCCGCCAACGGTCTAGCGGAAGCCTTCAATAAAACTTCGTGCAACTTATTGAAGAAAGTTGTCTCCAAATCCAAACGAGACTGGCATGAACAAATGGAAGAAGCTTTGTGGGTGTATAGGACAACTTACCGTACACCGACACAAGCAACTCCATACTCACTTGCTTTTGGAGTTGAAGCAGTACTGCTACTTGAGCGTCAAATACCTTCTTTGAGACTGGCTATTCAAGAAGGGCTCACCGATGAAGAAAATGCTAAGTTGCGTCTTGCGGAGTTAGAAGCTCTTAATGAGAAAAGGCTAGAGGCTCACCAAAATCTTGAATGCTATCAAGCCCGGCTATCTCGTTCTTTCAACAAAAGGGTTCGCTTGAGGTACTTCCAAGTTGGAGATCAAGTCCTTGCAGTAAGAAGGCCCATTATCACTTCTCATAAGTCTGGGGGCAAATTCACCTCGAAGTGGGATGGACCATATGTCGTACAAGAGGCATATTCAAGTGGTGCTTACAAGCTTGTCGATGCAGATGGTGTGAGGGTTGGCCCCATCAATGCCAAGTTCTTGAAGAAGTACTATCCTTGAAGGAAGATGACACTCTTTAAGGCACGAGTATAAACTGCATGTACACTCCTTAAGGCACAAGTATAAACTGCGTGTACACTCCTTAAGGCACGAGTATAAACTGCATGTCCACTCCTGGCCCGCAAGATTATAAACTGTGTACGGCTAAAAAAAAATCAAATAAATTTCCGCTAGGTTGAAAACCTCGAAAGAGGCGACCTAGGCAAAAGATAGGACGCAAAAAAAAAAAAAAAACTCACCCAGAATACGTTGTGACTTGATCCTCTTTATTGAGGTACGTAGGCGCGTGAATTTCATTCTGAGTTCAGTTGCATGAGTGTCAAAAAAAAATATGTTCCTGCAGTATCTACCATATGGATACCGAGTATGAAACTATTCTAATTAAATTTTAAACTTACTCTAAATATTTGAGACTCAATAGGGGCAACCCGTCGAAAAGAAAGAGAGTTCCTTCAATGGGATTTGGAATGCCAAAGTTCTCCAAGCCTACAACTAGAAGGATCTCAAAATTTACATTCCTTAAGGTGGACAAGATTCGTTCGTTTTCACCTTAAGCGGGCCTCTCGCGGGTTTATTCTTAAAAGGATCTCAAAAGTTCAATGCCTTAAGGTGGATAAAATTTGTCCCTTTGCACCTTAAGCTGGCCTCTCGCGGGTTTATCCTTAAAAGGATCTCAAAATTTCCATGCCTTAAGGTGGAAAAAATTTGTCCCTTTGCACCTTAAGCTGGCCTTTTACGTGTTTATCCTTAAAAGGATATAAAAATTTCCATGCCTTAAGGTGGACAAAATTTGTCCCTTTACACCTTAAGCTAGCATTCTGATGGATTTGTTATGTAAAGGGACCGTCTTGAAGTCAAATTGGTCGGTCTTAGAGTGTACGGAGGCGAAGTTAAACTCTCGCACCCTAAGTCGATTGTTGCAAAGTCAGCATCTTGAAGTCAAATTGGTCGGTCTTAGAGTGTACGGAGGCAAAGTTAAACTCTCGCACCCTAAGCCGGCCCTAAGCCGATTGTTGCAAAGTCACCATCTTGAAGTCAAATTGGTCGGTCTTAGAGTGTACGGAGGTGAAGTTAAACTCTCGCACCCTAAGCCGATCATTGCAAAGCCACCATCTTGAAGTCAAATTGATCGGTCTTAAAGTGTACAAAGGCGAAGTTAAACTCTCGCACCCTAAACCGATTGTTGGGTATTGCTATCTGTTTCAATACTAAAAAGAAAAAAAAGCAGTTGGTAAAATTCATAAAGAAAGAGAAAGAAAGTACCTCGTTACTAATATCGATAAATTAACTTCAAAGCAATCCGTGAAAGATGTTGCGAGATTAATGTTAAGACTTAAGAGAATCAGAGCATCCTCCTATTTATAGGCATAGAAGGGCGGTGCCCACATCCTAATTTGATAGGATTCAATGTAACAGTTCGAGTCCAAGAAGAATTGAATAGTTGACCACTAATCTAATTAGTGTCAAAGACGGCTACATAAAAAAATTGAATCCTACCCCAATTTGGTTTGTTGTGGCGGCGGTAGTGCACAACTTAAAGGCATGATGGATTTCCTATTTAAATATGGTTAACTGGTGAAAGAAAAAGAAAAGAAGGCTGCTCAGAGATGATGTTTAAATCATTAAGATGGTATTTGCTAAAAAAAAAAGGAAATGGATACATGGGGCCCACGGATTAATGCCAAATATAGATATGGTCTTGGCAGCATTTGCCACTATTAGTTAAAAAAATAAAATAAAATAAAGAGGTAACCATTTATAGCAAATGGAATTCCTGGGCAATAAATGGTTCGTCAATGATTGAATTGATTTAACTTCATTCATATATATATATATATATTGAGTTGAATGAAATGAAATGAAATGAAAAAGAATTGCATGGCTATGGCTAAATGCATTTTTTTTTTCACACCAAATTTAATGTCATGGTCCGTTGATGCTTCAAACCTAGTCTACAAACATTTAAATATTTTGACTAGCCTTGAAGCAGGGACATTTGTGGGTGACGTAATTTTATTAAATTTGAATTCATACAAAATTTGGATTATATTAAATTCAAAATATATTAGTCCCAAATAAATATTGTGGATTAATATAATTGGATTAATTATTTAAGTTCAAACATATATGGATTTAATTAAAGTCTAATTTTTATTGGGCTAACCCATTGATTTAGGCTACAAATGATGAACCCACTTTAATAAGCCCAAAATATTGTCATATTCTAGAAGCTCAAATAAGCGTCACGTGTCAAATGACGAGGCATACCAAGTCAAGTGAAGGAGCCAATAGGACCATGCCACATGTCAAAATGATGCAGCAGACCCATGAAATAAAAACCCATAAAAATGCGCCACATCACTTAAATCTGATTGATCAAAGGAAATCTTATATTCATCATGACTCTTCCTTTCCTACAACTATAAATAGGGGTCTCATAATTCAAAAAAAAGACACCCCCAGATCTCTAACAAGTAGCAAGAGAAAGCTCGTGGATCAAAAGTCGCAATTTCTCTAAAAAGCTCAAGCATTCAAATCAAGTTCATCAAGATTCAAGATCAAGACCGCAATATTCAAGAACAAGCTCAAAAGCCCTTGAATTCAAGCACAAGTCAAGATCAAGACCTTCAAATCAACAAATCAAGTTCAAATTGAAGATCAAGCTTCAAGCCCTTGAATTTATATTTGAAAAGGCGAATCGGAGGATTCATAGAGATTACACTCGCATTGAAATCGATAAAATTGATTGTTGCAATATTTTCTTGTCTCGAATTATTATTTATTTTTCGACCTCGAGAGTTTTATTCTTCTAAAGGGTCCTGAGCAAAAAATAAATTCCATAAACACAAATAAAATTTTTGCCCCAGTTTGTATTAGAAAATTTGTGAGTGTCATTAGATCACAACTTTTGAAAATTACAATAAAAAGGGTGAATCAAGGCACTGTTAAGGAAATGCGTCTCTTCAGAGTAAAGCTAATGACCAAAATTAGGAAGTGCATCACCTAACCAAATAAAACTTAAATTACCCAGACGAGGAAGTGCGTCTCCTAGGAGTTAAATAAAATGACTCAACTAGAAAGTGCGTCTTCTAGGAATGAATGATTCAAGTTAGGAAGTGCATCACCTAACATATGAAACTTAAATTACCCAGACAAGGAAGTGCGTCTCCTAGGGGTTAAATGAAATGACTCGACTAGAAAGAATGTCTTCTAGAAGTGAAGGTTCAAGTTAGGAAGTGCGTCACCTAACACATGAAAAACTGACATACCCTGACTGGGAAGTGCATCTCTTAGGGGTTAAATGAAATGACTTGACTAGAAAGTGCGTCTTCTAAGAGTGAATGTTTAATTTAGGAAGTGCGTCACCTAACACATGAAACTGAAATTACTCAAACAAGGAAATGCGTCTCCAAGGGGTTAATTGGAATGACTTCACTAGAAAGTGCATCTTCTAGGAATAAATGCTAATGAGTTTTACCATGATTGTTATTACTATACATGTGTAGCAATATTGCCTCTTGCATTTTCAAAAGTGAGAAATTGCATCTTTTAATATTTAGATTTTGAAGCCCTTGATTTGAAGGTAAGTTGTGTTTTTGTTTCATACTAAGAATTTTTATTTTTATTTTAAAACACGGTGGTTGATTTGTGGCTTTAGATTTCAAGGTAATTGCTCTTGCACTTGTCATACTCAACTCTATTTCAAATCATTGATAAGTATGGTTGACTTGTCGTATTCTTTACCCCTAATTCTGACTACTGAAACTCTTGACTCAAATCATATTTGTCTTGCATTATGCCTCTGTATTTAACTTCTAATGTACCTTTTTTATTCTTATGAGTCCAAAAAACTGTCGGATGACAAGCATTCTTGAGTACCTTGCTTTATTTTTGAAACATGTCATCTTTGTGTGTCGGTCCTTTGCATAACTGAAGGAGTTGGTAGCAACTTTTGAAGTCCTTCCTCACTTGTCTTGACATAAATTTGACTCAAAAATACACGAAAGATGACAATAGTGATTTTTCTTTTAACCACAAAGACACAAAAAATAAAATAAAAATAATCAAAAGAATAGAAAAAGACAATAAACATCTTTTTTTTTTCAAAAATGTCAAAAAGAAAATTTTATCTTGATGTGGCAGCTGATTCCAGTGATTATGACATGCATTTCAAATTAAATAACCTGATCTACCCAAACTAATCACTATCAACTTTTGCCCACTCATTGAATTTGAAATGGAGTCATTCTTGAACCTGCTCCCTCTCTATCGCAATCCTCCTTCGGGTAGTGGCACCTCAATGAGATTTTTCCAACGAGCCTATCTCATTTTCATTTCTTTTCTCAACTCACCGTCGCCTTATGGTGCCCAAAATTTTTTTCACCAATAAGACTCTCTCATTTTATTTTTAGTTTTCTTAAGGAAAACGATGCCCAAAATATGAAACATCATGCACACATAACATGTTTAGCATTGACATTCTCAAAGATTGATCTGAAGGCCTTTCTTTGGTTGTAACTTGGATTTTGGAAAGGATTAGAAAGAAAGGGCGGGATGAGGCTCAAAAATTTACATAACATTGGGTGAAACATACAACTTTTGGAATTGACTCTTTAAGGAAATAAACTTTTTCTCCGATTTTATTTCATTTCGGGTAACTTGAATTTTCTTTTAGTTGGACCGAACCCCAGAGTAGAGCTGCCTACGTATCTTTTCATAGCAAGAATCAGGTCAAACGCAGTTCAGACATCTTGTTCTTCTGCTTGATTCTGATTTTTTTCAGTTGTTATTGACTCTTTTTCTCTTTCTTTCTTTTTGCCACATTTTTCTTCACCTTTTTTTAACTTTTATGACTCTAGTCTTTTGCTCGATATTTTTTTTTGAGCTTTGTTGACTCTATCTTGATTCCTAAAGAGGGGTATGAAAGAAAATAAAATTAAAGCTCAAATGAGGTAACAAAGGATGACACAACATTTGGATAGCAGAATGAAATGTCTTCGTCATATCAATTCTTAAAAACGCAAGTACTTACCATGCAATCTGAGAGTGAACATAAAAATCATACACATCTTTTTCAACTTTAATTTTGACTGAGCACGTATGTCACTGCTTCTCATGCACATGAACATACAGGTCTACATGTGTTGTACTTTCCTCACAATAGATGACTCGTGCCTTTATGTTTTGAACTAACTTCTTTTTGCTTCTCCTGACTGTGAAAACTATATATCCTCTGATTGATCTTATTCAAAATATTTGAGATGGACCTTCTCACTGAAGACCAAATCATTTTTATTCACAAAGTGATTGCCTCAATATATTCAAGTGAGGTTGTAACTATGTCCCCAAACACCTTAACACTTTACTTATTTTCTCACATGCTCTCTTTTTCTAACTTTAGCTCTCCGATTCAATGTTTCATGATTAAGCTGGATTTTAAGATCCGACTGAAAATTTTGCAGGCATGTCATAACACTAGAATCAACATAAAATGTATTGGGTAAAAAAGACAAACAAACAACTTAAAAACAAGACAAAACAACAAGGACACCACATTTCATTAAAAGAAAGGATAGAAGGCTTTAAATGAAATAACAGACAGACAAAACAAGATAGATTTCAAACTACAATCCTGAAATAATTAAAAAAAAAAACAGAAAGAAAAATAAAACAAACTACCAACAATCCTTCCAAGTAAGGAAAGGAATGAATTCCCAATTGTTGAGCTTGACATCTTAGTCACTAGTTTGCATATCAACATGACTAGAGCTTCCACTACTGCTCAACACATTTTCTTCAACAAATAAATTTTGGATCCCCATGCTTAACTCCTTGTTTCCCACATATTGGGCATTACCATGTGTTGATGAAGGATTCCGTGTGACGCTCGTAGTGTCAATGTTTTGCACTACAATTATTTTTTCTTGAATCATCCTTTCTATTTCTCCTTTCAAAGCACGACAATCCTCAGTACTGTGACCCTGAATATCAAAATGATATGCACATCGTACATAAGGATCAAAATTTCTTGAATGTGTATTAGGAATACACTCAAGGAGAGGAGTGATTATGTCCAACTTTCTAAATCTCTGGAATAAACTGGCATACGACTCCTCAATTGGTGTAAAATTATTCTTTGACTTTCTCCTCTTTGCAAACTCCAGCCTCGATTGAAACTTGGACTTAGAAGTTCCTTGATAAATATGTGGGGGACTAGGATGATGTTGAGGGACCGGTGCATGCCATTGCAGATAAGAAAATGGATGAGAATACAACTGTGCATTGTACAAAGGATATTGAGGAAGTGGAACGAAATATCTAAGATTTTACAAAGAGAAACCTTGTTGCATGTGAGCATATGAATTTGATGTGCAAGCTCGGGATTGAGACTGACAATATTGTTGAGTTGGACCTCTTAAACTCTGCTTTGGCCCTGTAACGACAATAGGTACATTTTCCTTTTTCTTCCCTTCTGTCCCTCTCAATTGATGGCAATATCGTCTCACGTGTTTTACAGAATTCTCTTACCCTTCATGATCCTCAAATTTTGATATCTCAAGTCTTGGGGGAAGGTTAACACTTGAAGACATGTCCCCGTCTTTATATGCAACATCTTCATAATTCACAATTCCCTGAGAATTTTTCATAGCTTTTTCTGTGCTCTTCATTTTCCTAGCCATTTTCTCTTGCTCTTCTGTCATGTCAGACTTCTTAGTAAGAAATTTTGGTGGTCCAACTGACATAGATGTGGGCTCAGGAGTATAATAGTTGTCACACCCCTTTTTTTCAACTCCTAAAGATTAGATTTTATGGCTTTGAAAGGGTTTTTATTATTAAAGTGATAAAATGAAGATTTGTTTCGAAAAGGACCTTTTATATTCAAAACTCAGAGTCGCCACTTGGCATAAATCGGGTGTGCCAAGTCACCCTTGAATATCCTTTTTCAAAACAGATTTGACTCTTTAAAACTGACCCACGAACAGAGATTCCGGCTAAAGAATTTTGTTGATCGAGGGGAAGGTGTTAGGCACCCCTCGATTCCGTGGTTCGACCACGATCGCTTGGTAGAGCATATCGGCTAACTTTGACACCACGAGGGTATAAACAATGAAAAACAATCAATCAAACAAACAAGATAAAACAATCCAAAACTTAGTGTCCAGTCCAAAAATAAAAAATGCGTAAAAAATAAATTCTACTCTAAATTAATTCTAGACTAATGCTCTACCCGACGCCTCGGGCCTTCATCACGAATGTCCTCCGGGTACAAGATACCTCGGGGCATTCCTCGGTGAATAAATATATACAGATACTTCGGGGCATTCCCCGACCAAATTATACAATTGATTCAAAAGTGATAAAATCAAACCATTCAATCAAATTTCAAACATTCAATCAACCCACAATATCTAGATTTGCCTACCCGACCTACGTCTTGCCTATTCCAATCGGCGTATCTTGATACTACCAAATTCAATTAACGTTTATTTCAAGTCAAACAACTAATGAATCAAACTAATCAAAATTCACTAATTATATCAAATTTTCAATTCTCGCCCCACTTATTCGCACATGAATTCAAATATTTCAATTCCTTCATTCACGTGAATCAATCAATCAACATCAACCACAGTAATCACGATTGCTCCAACACAAGATTGAAACATATCACCAAAGGACACATCATAGCCACATTAAAAAAAATAAAGAGAGAGAGTTAAGGAATAGACCTTCAAATAATCGATTACGATGATAATAATGTTTAAGAAATCCGCACTCAAAACCTCGAATAGAAACCTCAACAGCAAAAATAATCCAACTCGGTATCGTAGAACTGAGACCCAAAACTGACCAAAATAAATCAACGGAGTCCTGACAGTATCCTAATTTTGAACCAAGATGGAAAGCGATGGACCAGAACCAAAATACCCTCTGAATAAACCAAAACCGTACACAAAATTGTCGCGGAATCAAACCGATACAGGAACAAACAATCGATATTGGTTCGATCAGCAATGGGGACTCGAATAATGACAAGAGATTCCGGCCAATCTATAGTATTTGGCCATTTTTCCGGTAACCCCGTCGAAGAACACCCACTCAGAAACAGTGAAGAACCTTTGGGTATTTCAAAGTTGTGACGATTCAAACCTGTGACGCCCAAAAATCCAACCAGAATGACAGTTCCGGCGATGGGTTCACCGGAAATCTTAAACCCTCCATTCTCTCTCTCTCGATCCCCTTTCTCCCCCCTCTTCGTGACTCCCTCTCTTTACCTTCTACTTCCTTCTTCTGTGTAGGTGTGATTTAGCCTATAAATGTGTGTATGTTGTGTGATTCTGGTGAGGAGAGCGTGGATGATGATCTGTGCGTATAAGTGTGGGGTGTGCGATTTTGGGTGAGAAATTGAGAGGGAGTGAGTGTCAATGGCTGCTCCCCCTTCTTCCTCTATGAAGATGATGATGAAGAAGCTTAAAAAGGAAAGAAAAATCCCCTGCATGTGTATCGTGTGTATGTGATAGAAAAAAATGGAGAAAAGCGTGAATCCCTTGTTCTTGTTCCCTATGTGTGTATATATGTATTTCTAGTGGGGTAGGGCCAAAAGGGTGTGGGTAGGAGGGGTAGGGGTTAGGATGTGTTGTCAATTTTTAGTTGGGTGGGTTGTTAGAATATTAGGATAAAGACAAAGTTTGTTATGGCTTGTTATTTGGATAAAAACAAACAAAAGTAAATGCATAAATAAGTAAAGGTGAGTTGGATATTTATTTTCTTGGGGAAAATTATAAAAAGTGAGCTTAAATTATGAGATATCGGAAATAAAAATATCACCGACGGGACAAAATTATGTGTCTACATCATGCCCCCTTTGAATGTAAACGCTTAGTGTTTTCATACAAAGAAGTAGACAACGAGACATAATTTTGTCCCGATCATTATTAGAAGAAAGAAACTGAAGAAAGAAGGACAACCGAGTCTTGGCGGACATCCTACCTACCCAAGTTATGAGGGAATCAAGTGACCGGTATCTTATAAGATCGAAAGGAGGTGGACTATACCAAGCTGGAGAGTTGAGTGAGGTTCCATCGAGGTTCCGGTCCGCGGCTCTGTCATTACATCAAAAAATGAAAATTATAAGTTAAAACATAAATGAAATTACAAAATCCTATCTATACAACTTCTGTTGAGCTCCTGACTTAAGTTTCATCACCCTATTCTTCAGGCGGACTCCTGACTTGCAATTTCATCACTTGTTGCTTGGTTTTCAATTGTTTCACATTGTTGCTTAATTTTCCATTTATACACCCTGTGCTTCGACTTTCAATTTCTTCACTTTGTTGCTTGACTTTCAATTTCATCACCTTGTTCTTCAGGCGGGTTCCTGACTTCAAAGTCCAAACTAGAACAAAATTATTCTAAACAAATATTATGATAAAGAAAGATTCCATGTTTCTGAAAATAAAGTCCCATTTTCCAGGAGGGTCCTGAACTGAAAGTAAATTTCCATTTTCCAGGAGGGTCCTGAACATAAAGTAAATTCTCATTTTCCAGGAGGATCCTGAACCTAAGTAGATTCCCATTTTCCAGGAGGGTCCTGAATTGAAAGTAAATTCCCATTTTCCAGGAGGGTCCTGAACATAAAGTAAATTCTCATTTTTCAGGAGAGTCCTGAATAGAAAGTAAAATCCCATTTTTCAGGAGAGTCCTGAACATAGAGTGAAATCCCATTTTTCAGGAGGGTCCTGTACATAAAGTAAATTTCCATTCTTCAGGAGGGTCCTGAACATAAAGTAAAATCCCATTTTTCAGGAGGGTCCTGAACATAAAGTAGAATCCCATTTTTCAGGAGGGTCCTGAACATAAAGTAAAATCCCATTTTTCAGGAGGGTCCTGAACAGAAGGTAAAGTCCCATTTTTCAGGAGGGTCCTGAGCATAAAGTAGAATCCCATTTTTCAGGAGGGTCATGAACAGAAACTAAAATCCCCATGGATGTGTTTTTTCCAATGGTAGCTGAATTAAGTGAAGTGAATTTGCCCCTGTTTCAACAAAGAAAATTTGTCAGTTAAAAACTTAGTGGTGGCTTGCAGCATTTGGCTTCTCAGGTATCCGCCCCAGCACTCGTTCCTTTTATCTTTGTTCCAAATCGCTGACACTTGCCCTGTCTTGCCTCATCATTGACCCGGATCCAGATTGAGGGAAATGAGTTATGACTCGAACAATGGGTTTCCATTTTACCATGCCTCTGAGGTGCACCCTTTTCCAAAATCTGAATGTTTCCATGAATCCAACAGCCTGTCGGTTGATAGACTTCCTTTTCTTCGTGTTGAATTACGATCATATTTCTTTCATGTGCTGTTCCTTGGCTTTTCCTCATATAATTGAAAAGACTGATAGTAAATTTTGAAATCCTTTCTCGTTTGTTTTGACCCAGACTTGACTTAAAATGTAAAGAAACGAGGGTGACTTTTATTTTAATAAATGACAATAAAAAGACAAAAACCATGAATATGTGAATGAAAGAAAAGGGCAATGTCCCATATTCAAAAAGAAAACTTATCTGAATACGGCAACCAACTCCAATGAGTATGACATGCATTTTGGATTAAGCTGCCTGATCTTCTTATCCAAACTCCCCATTTGTTGTTGAGTTGGTGCTTTTGTCGTTGAGACGATTCTTCAAATCCATTGGACTCATACATCACATTCAATTGACGACATCTTAAAAGACTTTCGCCAACAAATCTCTTTCTTTTCACTTTTCACTTTTCTCTTGAATCCGCCATCGCCTTACGGTGCCCGTGAGGGTTTTCACCAATAAGACTCTCTCATTTTTATTTCTATCCACTCACCATCGCCTTATGATGCCCACGGGGGTTTTCACCAATAAGACTCTCTTATTTTGTATTTCTTTCCTGATTTCTTATGCTGAGGGAGACACGTGGTATCTATCAATGTATCATCATATCCATTGCGTGCTAAGCCTTGACATTATCAAAAATTGATCTGAAGGACTTTCTTTGGTTGTAACTTGGCTTTTGGATGGGTTAGAAAAGAATGGCAAGAGGTTCAAACGACACTTGAAGTGGGGGGGACTTACAACTTTTGGAATTGACTCAAATAACGCATTAACTCATGCCCCAGTTTTTGTTGACTGGGTGAATCTTAAATCTTTATTTGGTTGGACCGAGCCCGAAATAGGGCAGCCTACGTATCTCACTCCCGAGAGAGGAAAATCAGGTCGCACGTTTCTCGAGAAGGTCTCGATTGGCTCATGTTTCCTTGCCCATGATAACCCACTGATCGCGAACTATGACCCTCACTTCTTTACCCAAATTGACTGCCTCTGAACCCCTGATGTTGTGGTGGAGCACTAGCTGCAGAATAAGAAAATAATGGCCTAGGTGGTCTAGCAGAAAATTGAGGTCTAAAACCTCCCTGTGGCACCATAAACTGCCCTGTAGATCTGGCCCTCTTAGAAGATCCACTTTCAAATTCTTGTGTTCTTTTTCTTTGCCTCTGATCTTCTATTTTCTGTGCAAATGCTTGGATCCTAGCTATATCCATGTTTTTATTCAGTGCAACAATAGTACAATCCCTAACAAAATACGGATCCAATCCATCCACATACCGATGAACTCTGTCATCCATAGTAGCTATAACATTAGGAGCATATCTGGACAAAGAATTAAATCGAAGACTATACTCCCTCACACTTGTATTACCCTGTCGAAGATTTAAGAACTAATCCGCACGGGCCCGACGAGTCTCATATGGAAGATAATGATCAATAAATGCCTCTTTGAACTCTTTCCAAGTAGCTGGGGGTGCATCAATGCCCCTTGATCATTTCCAGTCTTCATACCAATATATAGCCTCACCTTTGAATCTATACGCGGCTAACTCAACTGTCTCTCTGCCCGATACATGCATCACCTCTAGGGCCCTTTGGATCTGATCAATAAAGTCCTGCGGATCTTCATTAAGATCGAATCCGGTAAAAGTAGGCGGATCCATCTTAAGAAAATCTTGCGTCCGAAGACTAGCCGCCCTATCAGTACCGCTAGAACCCGCGGCAGGAATAGATTGCCCTTGGACTTGACCGGCAACAATCCGGGTCAACAGTTGTACTGCATCCCTCATATCCTGATCAGCAGCATTAACAAGTGGTTCTGTGAATGTGGTTCGCCTCCCACTTATTTCATCTGGATTGGAAGACATTTCAGATACCCGCTCAGCTTGAGCTTCACTCTGATTAACTTGTACAGGTGGTGACTTACTAGTCCCTTCTCCAGTAGCCACATCTACCCACTCGCCGGTATTCTTACTTCCGGTATCCGGCATTCTTACTGTAATAAGAGAAACAAATGGATTCAGTACTTCATTTGCTATATAAGCTCTATGGCACGATCTATGATCTGAAGGAAAGAAACAATTTCCTAAATGTCCATAGCCTCCTGTTTATAGATGTGGTGCACAACACACCGATAAACAAGACTCTACGTAGACACAGCTTTGTAGACTCACTAGGACGAACCTCTCTGATACCACTTTTTTTCACGCCCCAAAATCCCATCGGGCCGGACTGGCACCCGAATCCGAGAAGGCCCGGGAGAACCCGTTCAAATACCTGTACTTTCACTTACATCGTCACTAAAAATTTGGACAGCACTTCGTTGCATATAAAAGGGTCTAATTACCTGTATCAGCACAACACGCACAAATATATATATATATATAACACTTGGCCGTCGGGTCCACCACACATACAAATATAACATCACTATATAAACTTCTATGACTTTACCCTTCCTTATTTCTACAAAGCCTCTAGGATATACATGACATAACTAGGGTCGGGACAAACCCCCCCGCCCACACATGACTCCTGTACAATAACAAAACATAAGGAACCGACTCGGAAAGCTCCGAAGCAAACTGGAGCTCACCAACAATAGTTGTATGACCTGGCTCCTATCTATGTTGTGTATGATCTGAAGCACCTGTGCATGCAGCATGAAATGCAGGTCCCCCGTGAGGGACGTCAGTATGAAATATGTACTGAGTATGTAAAGTTGTAAATAATCATATGTGATATGGGGGATCAAGAAAATCAGACACAAGTGAATAAATCATAATAGAAGTGAACCACACTTCATAAACACTTTTAGGATCATGTACATTATCATTAATATGATTTGGGTTCTTGAATTCAAACACATTTGTGGAACGGTATACATTCGTTCATTTCATTCTTTACAATTATCATTCGCCATTACCTCCTCCTCCCGAACCTCCAACCACCTAACAATAATCAATACTGCACCGTACTGTGACCATTAGGCTACCCCAGTACATATCAACTATAATCATATCAAGTAGCGGGATCGACCCATGCTAGGCTTATGCCCCTGGGATACCACCCACACGTATATCAAGTAACACACATAAGAGATCTTTCCAATAACTTAGTTCAAAAGCTTTTGATATTATTACATTAGTGTTCATGTCAATATAGTACCTTTGGAACAATGATACATCAATAGGAACCAACTAATAGACCTTCTATACAATAACGATGTAATAAAGACTCATTGGTACATCAACAATGTGTTTCAGAATCATCAATATCACAACAATGAAATAGGAGCCTTTTGGTATATCAATGAAATATTTTGACACTTTATAGAATGGAAACAACTTCGTTGGTAACGTAGAACAATACATGTTTTTTTTTTGGACAACCTCAGAATCTTACTTGATGGAACATTGGTGTTTTCATGCCAAAGAACATCGTTAGAGTATGCTTTACATACCTCGTTGTAGATTCGGATACCAATTCAACACAACTTCCCGCCTTTACAAATCACTTATCTACAATGAAATGTTTGGCATGTAGCATTAGCAACCCAACACCACAATTCTCTTCCAGAATTCCATACAACCAATATTTGCATAGCATTCCAAAAACCAACTTGAACAATAGGTTTATGTGTGTATATATATATATAATCATCATTTCAATACCACATCATCACACCAAATCCCTTCACAATTCAACATAATCCAACCATGCACAGGAATAATCCAACATCATTTCCAATCATCTTTCAACAACAATCAAATAACATACTTCTTATGCTCACATGCATATATATACATATCCATATAAATAACACCAACATAATTTACATCCTTACCATAAAATGGCCCTTTTGATTTAGAAGTCCTGTTGGCACAAATAAGGGGTGCTTCTCGAAGCCCTCGAGACGGTGAACACAACTACGAAATCAATTTGGATTTTCTACGGTTGAATCACAAGATAATTGGAGTTGAAATTAGGCTAGGGTTTCTTATTATTCAATATTTTGGATGATAAATGATGGATATGAGGCTAAGTATATGTATATAATGACCAATTTTCGTCCATGAGGTGATGAAAAATGACCATATTGCCCTTAAAATTTAAGTAAATCTGAATATGTCCATGGTGGACTGTTTTGATAGGCTAAAGTAAATCGACCATATCTCTTTGCTCCGATAATGGATTTGGGTGAAACCAATTGCGTTAGAAATAAGACTCTCGGGGATTCTCATCGATATATAGGAGCTCACACAGTTCATTTTGTACAAGGAGTTATAATCGTTTAAAGTCAACCCAAAAATCTATTTGGCTGCAGTACTTTTGTGTGCAGAAAATTTATGCACGATTACTGTTCATTGCGTCCACCGTTTTCAAGTTTCGAACATGCTCGCTTATATCCGATACTCATTTGTTTTCAGAAATCTTTATATCTTTGGAAAGCTAACTCGATAAACTTCGCATAGAAACTTCGACGAGCAAATTCCGGTATAAATAAAGTCGATTCCTATACACATAATCAAACTATACACTTGAAACCATCTCAAAATAATCAATACTCATACTTAAACTCATATATACCTAACTTATGATCAATACATATACTCCAACACATATAACCATGGCTAATGCATGTAATTAAGTACAGGGTGTTACAACTGGGTATTCTCCTGATTGAATGTATCGCTTGATATCCAAGAACCAGGGTTCTCCATCGAGCTCTTCTTCAACCGCATTACAGTAAGCATGTTGATCACGACTCTGTATATGCACTGGATCGATGTAGGCTTTATCAGGATGTTGGAGCATTGAAGACAGAGTGGCTAAAGCATCAGCAATTTCATTATGAATCCTTGGAATATACGTAAATTTTACTAACACAAACTGTTGACATAGCTCCTGCAAGCATTGTCGATACGGGATGAGCTTTAAATCTTGCGTCTCCCAATCGCCTTGAATTTGATGGACGAGCAAATCTGAATCTCCCAACACCAATAATTCTTGGACTCCCATATCAACAGCTAACCTCAAACCTAGAATGCAGGCTTCATACTCTGTCATATTGTTAGTACAGTAGAATCGAAGTTGTGCTGTGACCGGGAAATGTTGTCCCGATTCAGAGTTAAGAACCGCACCTATTTCGACTCCTTTCATATTGACAGCTCCATCGAAGAACAACCTCCAACCTGGATCAGCATCTATAACGACTTCATCAACACACGATACTTCTTCGTCAGGAAAATATGTCTTTAATGGATCGTACTCTTCATCGATGGGATTCTCAGCAAGATGATCTGCCAAGGCTTGGTCTTTCATGGCGGTTCGAGTCACATATACAATGCTGAACTCAGTAAGAAGTATTTGCCACTTTGCCAATCGACCTGTCGGCATAGGCTTCTGAAAGATATACTTCAAAGGATCCATGCGGGAGATGAGATAAGTAGTACAGGATGAGAGATAATGCTTCAACTTCTGTGCTACCCAAGTCAGGGCACAACACGTCCTTTCAAGAAGAGTATACATGGCCTCATATGTGGTGAACTTCTTACTAAGATAATAAATAGCCTGCTCCTTTTTGCCTATGACATCATGTTGACCCAGGACACAATCGAAAGAATTGTCCATGACTGATAAATATAAGATCAAAGGCCTATCAGGCTCTGGGGGTACCAGCACGGGCGGATTTGACAAATATCTTTTGATTCAATCGAACGCTTCCTGACATTCTTCAGTCCATTTTACCGCAACACTCTTTTTCAGCAACTTGAAAATGGGCTCACAAGTGGTTGTAAGTTGAGCAATAAACCTGCTAATGTAGTTCAGTCTACCAAGAAAACTCATTACCTCCGTTCTATTCTTAGGCGGGGGCAAATCCTGAATGGCTTTGATTTTTGAGGGATCCAATTCAATCCCCCGACGGCTGACCACAAACCCCAACAGCTTTCCAGACGAAACTCCAAATACATATTTTGCCGGGTTGAGCTTAAGATTATACCTGCGAAGCCTTTCAAAGAACTTTCTTAAATCTTTAACATGGTCGGCCCGACTTTTTGACATAATAATCACATCATCCACGTATACCTCAATCTCCTTATGCATCATATCATGAAACATAATGGTTATGTCTCTCATGTATGTTGCTCCAGCATTCTTCAAGCCGAACGACATCACTCGATAACAATAGGTCCCCCATGGTATGATAAAAGACGTCTTCTCCGCGTCTTCATCATCCATAATGATCTGGTGATATTCGGCATAGCAATCCACAAAAGAGCCAACCTCATGTTTAGCACAGTTGTCTAACAAAATATGGATGTTGGGCAGTGGAAAATCATCTTTCGGACTTGCTCTGTTCAAATCACGGTAATCAACACACACTCAAATTTTGCCATCTTTCTTTGGTACGGGAACAACATTGGATAACCACATGGGATAATGAGCCACTCGAATTACTTTGGCTTCAAGTTGTTTCATGATTTCCTCTTTGATTTTAATACTTACATCAGTTTTAAACTTCCTCAACTTCTGTTTGACAGGAGGGAATGCAGGATCAGTTGGCAATTTGTGAGCCACTAATTCAAAGCTTAAACCAGGCATATCATCATAAGACCATGCAAAAACATCCTTATAATCAATTAATGCTTGAATCATTCCATCTTTTAGCTGTGGCAAAGCATGTACACTGATTTTAGTCTCCCTAACATCTTCTTGATCCCCTAGATTTATTGGCTCAGTCTCATTCAAATTAGGATTCGATTTGTCTTCCAACTGTTCCAACTCTTTGCTTATTTCTTCTAGTGTTTCTTGTTCATCATATTCCCCATCCTGCTTCATTACATCTTGATTAGTTTGGATTTTAAGATCAGGCTGAAAATTCTGCATGCATGTCATGTCATTAGAATCAGCATAAAGAGAACTGTATATAAAAAAGAAAAACAAAATATATTAGACACGAATCAAAAGGGACATAGCATTTCATTAAATAAAAAGATAGAAGGGTTTAACATAGATGCCAACATAACATAAACAAACTAAAATCCGAATTACAACCCTGAAATAACTTGGATAAACAGAAAGAAAAACAAAATAAACTACCAAAACTCCCTCCTGACGGGGAGAGGAGTGACTTCCCAATTATTGAGCCGGACAGCTGGACCTATGAATTGCACGTCTGTCATACTGGTACCTTCTCCTGCTTCGACCATATCAACTTCAATAAAAAGGTTCTGGCAGTCATCAACCAATTCAACTTCAAATTCCACATGCTTCGTGACACCGCTCTTAACAAATGTTTCACTGAGTAGTGGCATTGGGCGAAGAGTGACCATGTTTCCTTTTTCCTTCCCTTGGCTTTCTTCAGATCTTCAGCCGTAGGTTCAAATCCCAGACCAAACGTGCCCACGTTCTCACTCGGACATATGGGACGAACTATACCGTACAGAGATGCTCCCAAACCCTTTCCTGGCTCAAATCAGTATTTCCAAAGTTCACTCACCATCATGATAGAAGCTGAAGACAATTGCGGTCCCGGTATAACCTGCCATTCAAGGATACGATTCACTGGCACTGTATCAAAAATTTGATAGACGAATGTCTCCTCTACGTTATTTGCTTCAATAAGAGACAAAAGAGAATCTTCGCTGGCGAACGAATCTCCTTCACCGTGAATAACCACTTCTTGCCTGTCATACTCAAACTTAATCATTTGGTGCAGTGTAGATGCAACCGCCTTGGCCTTGTGGATCCACGGCCTTCCCAACAACAGATTGTAAGAGGAGTCTATATTCAATACTTGAAACTCTATGGCGAACTCAACGTGACCTATGATCAATATTAGTTCTATTTTGCCAATGGAGTTTGATTTTGCACCATCGAAAACCCTAACACATACATTGTTGGGCCTGATCCTCTCAGCACCAATATTCAGCTTTTGTAAAGTAGAAATAGGGCAGATATTTGCACCTGAACCTCCGTCAATCATAACATGAGTGACGTAGAACTCTTCGTACTTCACTGTAATGTAAAGGCCCCGGTTATGCCCTGTACCTTCAACAGACAATTCATCATCAGAAAAGCTGATCCGATTCACCTCAAAGATTTTTCCAACCATTTTCTCAAGCTGATTTACTGTAATCTCCCTGGGAACATATGCTTCATTTAATACCTTCAGTAAAATATCACGATGCTCCTTGGAGTGCAACAACAAAGATAAGAGGGAAATTTGAGCAGGGATTTTCTTCAACTTGTCTATTATTGAATACTCTGGCAATTTCATCTTTTTCAAAAATTCTTCGGCTTCTTCTTCGGTGATAGGCTTTTTGATAGATGATGGTCCACTCATCATTGGCTTGGATTTTCTTAAGCTTTCAGGCCCGAAGCATCTTCCTGACCGAGTCACACCCCCTACCTCATCTATATTTTCCACTACTTCCTTCCCGTGATAGGTCATCACAGTCCACCCATAATTCCAGGGAACCTTTTCGTATCAACTATCGGAGGTTGGGTCACCGATTTGAGGACAATAGGCGCTGCCAGTGCTCCTTTCACCGTCAAGATGGGTTGACTCGGAGCTCCTACCACTGTCAACTTAGGTTTATCCTGATTTAAATCAACATACCTTCTGGCACCTTGTACTGTGATCAGGGGTTTCTTTATGCTTTCTTGGGCTTTATTTTCTCTCATTTCTTCCTGGATTAATGACATTGCTTTCAAAGACTCTGCTACATTCACCAATTTCTCCTCAATGGTCTGTATCTTGACAATAGGCTTATAACACCTTGAAGACTCTTTCCCATCATATATCAATTCTAACATATTGGTTTCAGTATGGGTTGGCAGCGGATTCTGGTTAATGTTTGGACCCTCCGGGGCCTGGACCAGCATCTGATTTGTGTCAATTAAATCTTGGACAGCTCTCTTCAAATGCCAGTATTTCTCGATATCATGGCCAGGCATGTCAAAATGGTACGCACACCTTAAAGAATAATCGAGATTCCTCGGCGGTGGATTTGAAAGCCTTGCTTGAATTGGGCTTAAGACCTTCAACTTTCTCAACCTATCAAACAAGCTAGCATATGATTCCCCAAGAGGTGTGAATTGATTTTTGACCGCCTTCTCTTTCTTATACTCGGGCCTACGTTAAAAACCGGGTCTGGAGGGATTTTGGTAATTCGGTGGAACGGATGGGCGATTTTGTGGAGCTTGCACGCGCCATTGCGGGTAAGAAGGGGTTTGGGCATATGGTTGTGCGTTATATACTGGGTACGGAGGTGGTGGAATGGAATATAAACGGTTTTGTGGAGGGTAGGAATGGTGGGGAGGAATATATGGAGCTTGGGCATAGACTTGGGATTGGGATTGGGGATAGGGGTGAGGTGGTCTTTTGGGATAGGAATGCGTTCCAGCTACGACAGTCGCCACGTCCTCTTTCTTCTTTTTACCTCCGAATGCGCCAGATCCACCTTGAATCTCTTGTGTGGTGGCTTTCAATGCGGAAAAACTCACTATTCGGCCAGTCTTGATTTCGTCCTCTATCATCTTCCCCATTTTGAGGACCTCAATAAAAGACTTTCCCATTGTCGGAAGTAAATGTTGAAATTAGGTCTCATCCTGTGCCTGAATGAAAACCTCTACCAACTTACTTTCTTTCATTGGAGGCTTTACCCTGGCGGCCTGTTCACGCCACCTTATCGCGTATTCCCCAAAACCTTCCGTACTTTTCTTCTTCATGTTAACCAAGGATTTTTCGTCCGGAATCAGGTCGATGTTATACTGAAAATGTTGCACAAACTCAGAAGCTAAGTCATCCCAGTTGTTCCACTTGTCGATATCTTGATCGATAAACCATTCTGAAGCCAGATAAGAAAGACTCTCGCCAAAGAAAGCCATGAACAACTCTTCCCTTCCTTCTGTAGCCCTCAATTGGTTGCAATAACATCTCAAGTGTTCCACGGGATCACCGTGCCCTGCATACTTCTCAAACTTGGGCATTTTAAAACTGAGGGGAAGGTTGATGTCTGGGAACATGCAAAGATCTTTATAGGAAACACTCTTATAACCTCCGATTCCCTGCAAATTCCTTATGGCATGTTCTAAACTTTTCAACTTCTGTGCTATGACTTCCTGTTCCTCTGTTGCGACAGGTTTCTCCGTATCAAATGGAAATGCAGGTGGCTGAGTGTACCCATACGGTTCGTTCATTCACAAAGTAGGCTCCGGGGCATAATACTGACTACCTGGAACCTACAATACTGGCTCACTGGCAGACCTAGAAATCCCCATTGTCGGACGCACAACATATGTAGGAGCTTCAGGTGGTGGCGGAGCCAAAAATACCGGTGTGATCGGTGGCACCGGCTGAGCAGTGGGTCTTGATTGGGGAGCTGCCAAGGGCACACAAGAACTGCCAGGATAATAATGTCGCGGAGTAAATCCTGACGCATGCTCAGGTGACTTAGTAGGAGCAGAGAATTGCGCCTGAGAGAGCGGTGGGCAATTAGAGATATTCCCAAGACCTTAAGGGAGCGGAGAAGGAGGCATTCCGCTGGCCCATGCCCGGTGCAAATCTATCAATTGTTGCCTGAGCCTTACTACCTCATCATTGTGTTCTGAACTTTCTTCCCTGTGATCCTGATCTGGGTTAATGAGCAAATTTTCAATCTCCCTATTAGCCATGGCGAGCTTTGCTTTTGATCTAGTGAAGTATGGGTGACTATCCAGAGTGCTGCAAACCTACCACTTCAATCTGAAGGAACATGCTCATCAAAGACGACATCCGTTAGGATTAGGGCACACAATAAGCATGGGACTCACATTGGTAAAATTGTCCTAAATTCATGTCCATTTCTACCAGCTTTTGAGGGTAGCGAGGTCATTTCAACATCATCCCGATTTTTATCTACACTCTTTTTTTTCGTATCAATCTCTGTTCTTTCCCTTTATTGTCTCATCATCCTTTCTTTCTTTTCTTCTCTCGCTATCTACCTTCATTTTATCATTCTTTATGGCTTTTGTTTTTCTTTAAAAGAGGAAAAATAATGAAAACAACAAAACAAAATGATTAGATCGAACCCAAAAGTAGGTTGCCTACGTATCATGTTGTACATGAATCAGATCTTGCATAGTTCGGGCAGCTTATGCATAAACATCACACAATTGAAGGTATTTTTTTCCATGAAAAACGAAAACAAGTAAACAAAAGAAAGACGTAACATCCTAACATTTCGATGAAAGACAGCAAAACATACAACGAATTTAGGACCACTTTAAAACTAAACAACAAATAGAAAACAACATTCTAAACCCCTAACGACATGCGTGCAATAAAGACCCGAATATCAAAAACAACTTGACTCCGACTTAACACAGACATCAACCTACAATGACAGAAACATAAAAGAATCAAAACTACATAAAGATAAAACATGCTCTTTCAAACTGGTGCTCTGTGTGACGTCCCCGGCTGAGATGAACCCATCTGTGAAGTCCCCACTTTTCCACTCAGACTTTGAAACATATCCTGCAACGACGTTTTGATACCCAAAAACAAATTTCTTCCCGTATCCCCACCTCTTGGAGATTACACCCGCAAAGGTTTCTCTAACACCCATCCACAGTTATGATCAAATGTGACAACTGAACTCTCAAAAACTCCACCTTGGCACCCGGATCTTCCTGCTCATCATCCTCTACCATGATTGTTTCCCATATTCGCCCTCTAAGTTAGGCTGTTAAGGGTCTACTAATGCCACGGGGCAGAGATTGTAGCCAGATTTCATAGTTTTGAGTGCATCCTGGATTTTCCTCGAGAGTATCGACACCTAGATTTATCGCGTTATTCCAGAATTGCTCATATTTGATTTCCCCTACGGTTTGGTCTTTAAAGTACTCTACATCCTTTAGAAGGTCCATTATTGGAGGGACGTCTTGCATCCTACCCAACTGACGCATCACCCTTCTTGGACTGTAAGGCCTAGTGCAGTTAAGTCCTATCAAAACTAGAAAGAGTTGCATTTGAGATCCAATCAAGATTTTCTTAGGACGAAACCACATATAGCACCAAAGAATGTTGTTCAGAGTTCTTGATTCGAGAAATTCGATCCAAGAATTGACTCCAATAGGAAAAGAAAATTTGTCAAAATGCATTCTTTCTTGCATGGCTTGCACTCGATCATTCAGACAACAGTCGATCACATCTGCTCTAATCAAAGAAGGCGTATGCAAGTGCTCCATCATCCACAGCTGCAATATCAGATTACTCCCCTCAAAAAATTGTACCCCTCCTTTTACTTCAGTTAAAGCCTTATATATTTCTGTTAAGATCATTGGTACAATGGTGACCTCATCTTTTTTCTTGAATAAAGCTATCACCACCGATTGTAGATGAGTATTAATACACCTCTCATCTAACGGGAACACTAAGATACCCAACAAAGCCAGACAGAAAACCTCAAGACGACGTTGTTCCCAGATTTTTTTGGTAGTACAGAATTCATCCCAAAAGCAGTCGAAACCCTCTAAGGACCCAAATCTAGCAAAACAAATAGTCCAAGGAAATCCAAGATTGTTTGAGACATCCCAGATGCTTGTTATCTTTTAATCCACAGAGTCGAAGGAATTTCTTACGAGTATGATTGCGGGCTAAAATCATCTGCAGACCCATGTAAGTCAACCGAAACAAACGAGATACTTCTGCCAGGGTAGGAGTCAATTCACAACTTCCGAACCTAAACACCAAATTATTTGGATCCCAGAAAGTCAACGCAGCTTCTATTAGATCCGAACGAGGCGTGAGATCCATGAGTGTTACAAGATTGCCTAACATTTTCCTCACTTCGTGCTTTTCATAGTAATTGAACGTGCCCCACCACTTGATCAACTTTTTGGGCACCTTGACAACCATCAGGACTCTAGACATGGTGGACAAATCCATCCTGTAATAACACATAAGACGTTATCGCAAAAATTCAACAGGATTAGAAGATTCCCAACCCTTGGGATTTTTGACGCAAACATATGTCGATGGGACAGACCACATTCATAAATCCAATATGCCGAACAGAAGTACTGAGCGAAATCAGTCTACTTGGCTAACAACTCTAGATTATGGGGGGAGAGGCCTAGGCTAATAAAAAGACAAAGGCCAACACAAAGATTACTGGACCCTCCGAGGGTTGCCTACGTATCCCAACCTGAGGGAAGGGAATCAGGTATGCGTAGTTCATCCAGATTGGACACTTAACGATTAACTAATAAATTGACCCTAACTTAATAGACAACAAAAAAACAAACGAATGAAAACTTTTTGGATTTTCAACTAGACATTTCAACTAAGACTGACACCACCAATTATGAAAAAAAATCTTTTTGGTATTTTGTTTTTGACAAATAAGTAGAAAAGGCAAATAAAACCCACTTTTTTTTCATTTTTTTTGTTGAACTTACGGTACTTTGAGAAGATAAATGCAAAACGTAAAAAAAATCTTTTCGAGTTTTGGATCGTGAAGAACAAAAGCCATAAAGAAATCAAAATAAACTACGACACTCATTTTGATTCATTCTTTTCGACTCACTTTTTTCACTTTTTTTTTTCACACTTTACTTCTAACACATGTTTTCCCCAAATCGGTCCGTCAAATGACCACGTTACTCTCAAAGATGCAACATTTAGCACGTAGGGATACTTTAAAGGTGAGTCTCCTACAAAGGACCGTGTGGGCCCCGCTAGGTCTCAATATGATGCACACAAGAATGACCTAAAGGCTGACCTACATTGTGGTTTACTAACAAGGCCGTTCGGGGGAGCATATGGTCGATAGTGGTTGCTTTGCTTTCCACCTACTCCATACATCCAACGGCTCCCCCCCTAAAATAAAGGTGACTCAACTAGAGTTCTTGCGCACGACGTGTGCTCCGAGACTTATTGTGGAAAGAATTGATTCGGGTTATGCAAATGATGCCAGATATAAAGTGGTAACACATAGGATAAATACTGTAAACGAAGAGCACGAAAACACACAAAAGTGAAAACACAAAAAAAAAAAATCACAAACTATGCTTATACACTCGTAATGCCAAACAAAGCCGATACGACTCCAAAAAAAGCTCGGATTCTGAAATAGTCCCCAGCAGAGTCACCAGAGCTGTCACACCTCTTTTTTTCAACTCCTAAAGATTAGATTTTATGGCTTCGAAAGGGTTTTTATTATTAAAGTGACAAAATGAAGATTTGTTTCGAAAAGAACCTTTTATATTCAAAACTCAGAGTCGCCACTTGGCATAAATCGGGTGTGCCAAGTCACCCTTGAATATCCTTTTTCAAAACAAATTTGACTCTTTAAAACTGATCTGCGAACAGAGATTCCGGCTAAGGAATTCTGTTGATCGAGGGGAAGGTGTTAGGCACCCCTCGATCCCGTGGTTCGACCACGATCGCTTGGTAGAGCGCATCGGCTAACTTTGACACCACGAGGGTATAAACCACAAAACAATGCAAAACAATCAATCAAGCAAACAAGATAAAACAATCCAAAACTTAGTGTCCAGTCCAATTATACAGTCCAAAAATAAAAAATGCGTAAAAAATTAATCATACTCTAAATTAATTCTAGACTAATGCTCTACCCGACGCCTCGGGCCTTCATCACGAACGTCCTCCGGGTACAAGATACCTCGGGGCATTCCCCGGTGAATTAATATATACAGATACTTCGGGGCATTCCCCGGCCAAATTATACAATTGATTCAAAAGTGATAAAATCAAACCATTCAATCAAATTTCAAACATTCAATCAACCCACAATCTCTAGATTTGCTTACCCGACCTACGTCTTGCCTATTCCAATCAGCGTATCTTGATACTACCAAATTCAATTAACGTTTACATCAAGTCAAACAACTAATGAATCAAACTAATCAAAATTCACTAATTATATCAAATTTTCAATTCTCGCCCCACTTATTCCCACATGAATTCAAATCTTTCAATTCCTTCATTCACGTGAATCAATCAATCAACATCAACCACAGTAATCACGATTGCCCCAACACAAGATCGAAACATATCACCAAAGGACATATCATAGCCACATTAAAAAAAATAAAGAGAGAGAGTTAAGGAATGGACCTTCAAATAATCGATTACGATGATAATAATGTTTAAGAAATCCGCACTCGAAACCTCGAATAGAAACCTCAACAGCAAAAATAATCCAAGTTGGTATCGTAGAACTGAGACCCGAAACTGACCAAAATATATCAACGGAGTCCTGACAGTATCCTAATTTCGAACCAAGATGGAAAACTACGGACCAGAACCAAAATTCCCTCCGAATAAACCAAAACCGTACACAAAATTGTCGCGGAATCGAACTGATACAGGAACAAACAATCGATATTGGTTCGATCAGCAACGGGAACTCGAATAATGACAAGAGATTCCGGCCAATCTATGGTATTTGGCCATTTTTCCGGTAACCCCGTCGAAGAACACCCACTCAGAAACAGTGAAGAACCTTTGGGTATTTCAAAGCTGTGACGATTCAAACCTGTGACGCCCAAAAATCCGACCAGAATGACAGTTCCAGCGATGGGTTCACCGGAAATCTTAAACCCTCCGTTCTCTCTCTCTCGATCCCCTTTCTCTCTCCCTCTTCGTGACTCCCTCTCTTTACCTTCTACTTCATTCTTTTGTGTAGGTGTGATTTAGCCTATAAATGTGTGTATGTTGCGTGATTTTGGTGAGGAGAGCGTGGACGATGATCTATGCGTATAAGTGTCGGGTGTGCAATTTTGGGTGAGAAATTGAGAGGGAGTGAGTGTCAATGGTTGCTCCCCCTTCTTCCTCTATGAAGATGATGATGAAGAAGCTTAAAAAGGAAAGAAAAATCCTTTGTATGTGTATCGTGTGTATGTGATAGAAAAAATGGAGAAAAGCGTGAATCCCTTGTTCTTGTTCCCTATGTGTGTATATATGTATTTCTAGTGGGGTAGGGCCAAAGGGGTGTGGGTAGGAGGGGTAGGGGTTAGGATGTGTTGTCAATTTTTAGTTGGGTGGGTTGTTAGAATATTAGGATAAGACAAAGTTTGTTATGGCTTGTTATTTGGATAAAAACAAACAAAAGTAAATGCATAAATAAGTAAAGGTGAGTTGGATATTTATTTTCTTGGGAAAAAATTATAAAAAGTGAGCTTAAATTATGAGATATCGGAAATAAAAATATCATCGACGGGACAAAATTATGTGTCTACAATAGTGATCATCAAGAGTGTTGAAAATCGACTTACTAGCAGATTTGAGAGGCACAATCGCCTGATCAAAAGCTAAGGTGGAAACCTCAGTAGAGGGTGGAGAAACAGAAGAAGAGACTATAGGTGGTGCTATCGATGTGGTAGATTTATACTGAAGATCTAGAGAATGAGTGATTGAAACATTGAGATTCTTTTAGCTTGGAATAGATTCTGGGGCATGTTGTGGCGCATAACCAACAGCAGAAAACTGACCTTGCAATTTTGGTGAAAAACTCAAGGTATTTGTAGGGTCAATAGTGGAAAATGGTGGAGGAGGCAGCCCACTGGCCCGAGCTCGATATATTTCCAACATTTGTTGCCTCAAACTCACTATCTCTTGTTTTAACCTCTCATTTCCCCGACTCTTTGTCTGATCCATGATTTCACTTTCTATATTCTTGTTGGATATGACTCTCTTTCCTGAATTTGATGTAATATGAGGGACCAGCCAAAATACCACAAACCAACCACCTTAAATTAACTGTGTAAGAAATAACAAAGGCGTCAGAATGCAATATTTTTTCAAAAACTCTTTTTCTTTTATCTTCTTTTTGAAAAGATCACTGAATCCCAGAAGGGATGCCTAAGTATCTCACTAAGATGAGAATCAGGTGTGCGTAGTTCTCGAAGCTAGAGATATGAAGAAACACATTTTATTGTAATTTGAGAAATGAGAAATATTTTTATTATTATTATCAATTTTTGAATTTAAAGATAATGATAAAAACACATTTTTATTTTCGAAAATAAATTAATTTATTTTTATATACAGATCGAAAACCCTCTTTTTTATTTGTTTAGAAGGAAATACAAATAAATTTTTTCTTTCTTTAAAATCACCGAATCCATGAAGGACTGCCTACGTATTTCACTAAGATGAGAATCAGGTGTGCGTAGTTCTTGAAATATATGTCATACAAAAACTCAGCCTCAAGACCCCTAAAGGTTCTGGGCTATTAAGATTTATATATATTTTTTATTTTGTAAGAACTTAGCCTCATGATCCCTAAAGATTCAGGGCTATTAAGATATATAAAAATATAAAAACTGGACTTGAAGATTAGAAAAATAATTATGAAAGTAATCATATTTTCAAAATATTCCCCAATAAATCTACGAATAATTTTTTCAAAAGATAGGGTCGTATCCTGGGAAGTACTTCCTACATATCACACTAAGATGTGAGAATCAGACCCTCGTAGTTCATGAAGACCGTAAAAATATGTTACTAAAATTTTTCCATACTTTTAAAATTAAAATTTTTCTTTGAAAAATGATTCACTAAATGTGAGGATAAATTAATCTCTTGCATTTTAAAGTTGCCTAAAGCCGGTCAACAAACAAATAGTCTTCCAAACAAATGTCAAAGAGCACGTAGGATGCACATGTTGGTCTTTATAAAGTAGGTCACCTGTCCTAGACAAACCCGGCCTCTGTGTCGAGTCCCGCTAAGTCAAATGCATATGATGCAAATAAAGCGGCACCTAATAGGGATAACTAGATTCTGAGTTTTCAGTTCTTCTAAGTTTAAGCCTAATAGGATAGGTGTCTAGACTGGCTTACCCGAGCGGACACTCGAGTCGGGGAGGGACAATTTGATCGGTAGCAGGGCAACTCCACCTTCATTGCCGATCCGAACCCCGCCTAACATGTGTGACTATAATCCTTCACCAGGTGCCTTGACACTCCGGCTATCTTAAAAAGAAACTAGGACGATGCATTCCTTCTATCCTATTTCAGAGACTCAGAGGAGGTGCGCAAGAGAAGACAATATATAATACAGTTCAATCAATATCAAAGCGGTAAATAAGCGACAAGTAGCACATAAGGCCAACAAACACAATATCGATAATAATTAAAGCAAGTATAAGTCAATAAAAAAAGCTCGAATTCTTATTATTCCCCAGCAGAGTCGCCAGAGATGTCACACCCCTTTTTCGCCCGCAGGGAGTTGAGGTCGAAGAGTTTTTCCAATTAAAGTGACGATATTGAATAGGAATTATTTTTATCATTTTCAGAGTCGCCACTTGGAATTGAGTTATGGTGTTCCAAGTCACCTTATTGAATCTCTAATCAAAAGGAAATGACTCTTTGTTGGTCTGTGAAAACAGAAGATCGGGTAAGGAATTCTGTTGACCGAGGGAAAGGTGTGAGGCACCCCTTGAGTCCCGTGGTTTTAGCACGGTCGCTTTTATTGACTTAAACTATTTTGATAAATTATGTTTAGGCCTAGGTTCGCTCATTTTTAATATCTAAAATTATCTGTTTATGCCTCTTATATTAAATCGGTGAATGTTGATTTTAGAAAAACATTTACCAAGGTGCATTATTTCATCCTTGAATTACTTTAAAATATCTCCAAAAGATGTGTGCGTCGGATTCTTAGATGAAATGAAAATTTTAAACGCGCCTAAATTTGCCTAGCATTTTAACAAATCTTAATAGTTTCCTATTTATGGCCGATGAGAAAAAAAAAAAAAAGTTTAATCTCAAATGATTGTTTTATGACTAATACCTTGTCACCCAATTAATCGAGTTCATAAAAGTAAATTTACAAACATAAAGTAAATTATTTCCAATCCACAGCACTAGTGTTTAAATTTGAAATATTTCCTAACACATGCGTCTTATTAAATAGTAATCTACACTCATTAGTTAAACATCTAATAATAAAAAAAAAAATTAATTCAATATAACTTTAATCAAATAGTGAAGACTGTAAATATTTAAAAAAAAAAACTATACTCCTTTATTCATATTAAAATAGCAAGAAGGTTTAATTGAATTTTTTGCCAATAATTTGGACCATCTATCTTGTACGAAGAAAGTTTGGAGGATATTTTTTATGATATTATTACCATATATTATCAAATTAATAGATTTTTATTCCTTCCATCATCTATTTCCTTATAAATGATTTGCATAAAAAAAAAAATTAACGGGTGAAAATCATTTTCACCCCCCAACTTTCATTAAAAAATCAAACTCCCCCCTCAACATCGAACAATAATCATACTCCCCCCTTTATCCCATGCAATGTCCATTTTGTCCTTATAATTTCAATCTTATATTTATGTAATATCTTTTTATATTATATGTAATGAATATTTTTTTTAACATGGATATTTATAGCATTTTATTTAAGTTTATTAACTTTATAAGCAAATTAATACTTTTTATAAATTTATCCCAAAATTTAATGTTATTTTTTAAGATCGTTATTTTAGTATTATATGTATTAAAGAGTCGTTTGGTGTGACATATAATTATAATAATTTAGAGATAATGCTCATGATTATTTATGCTGCGTTTAATTAGATGTATTCGGTAGTCTCAAATTTATTTGTCGCACCATTTATACCACAGTGATGACATAAGTTATCACACATACATATTAGTAAAACTTATTTTGTAATAACTAATTCCGGAATAACTTATTTTCAAACAACCCACCCCTAAGTGTGTATATATACATATGTATGTACATGCACATGCGTATATTTTCGTGTTTTATCACTCTCTTACTAAATTCGTTTTGTATTACTTAACTTTTTGTTGATATAATTCAATCCTTAAGAAAATTTTACTTAGAGGTATATTTTGCTAAATTAACCTTATTAACGATAATTTGAAATTTGAAATTTGTCTATACTGTTACTTTATATAGTTATTAACACTAAAGGATAGAAAAAAAAAACATAATACAATTCTCTTGATTTCATAAATTGAGCAGATAAATTAAAACATCTATTTTTCGTATGAGGATCAAGTGATAAGAAACGATATTATCTGTTGTCTATATCAGTAAATAAGTTGTGATTGTCATTATAGAGTATTACATATTGTATAATTTACATAAATAAATATAATCTTTAAAATTTGACCTTATTTTTATTCGAGAAAAACATCTAGTTCCCCGAACTATGACCAAATTTGCTACGACACACGTCAACTTCACGGGGGTCCTATTACCCCTTAAACTAAATTTTAGCGTATTTTTATCAATCATTTTAGCTAACATGATACCTTTTGTCAATCATTTTAGATGACACCTTTGATGTGAGCTCCATTTTATGTAATAAAGATGTCACATTAGCACAAAAAAAGATAAAAATACGCTAAATTTGAGTTCAAGGGATAATAGGACCCCTGTGAAGTTGGTGTGTGTCGTAACAACTTTGACTATAGTTCAGGTGGTACTAGAGGCTTATCTCTTTCATTTATTGTTTGTATTTTCTGCATTGAAATATGTTTATAAAATTAGTATAACTTATTCTTTTCACTTGTAAAATAAATATTATAGTTTTGATTATTATTAATAAAACTAATTTTCTTATTATGCTAATTTACTTCATAAAGATCATCATTAGCTTATATACTTAATTAGTATTTCTTACTTTTTTTTCTAGAAGATAATGTTTATATTTTTATGAAAATTTTGTTATATGAATTTTTTTTCAAAATGAAAATATGATGATTTTAAAGAAGTTAAAAAAAAAAAATTGATGATAAAGGGTAAAATAGGAATTTTAAAAAGTCAATTAGGATAAAGGAGGGAGTATGATTATTGTTCAAAGTTGAGGGGGAGTTTGATTTTTAAGACAAAGATGGGGAGAGAAAATGATTTTGACCCAAAAATTAAAAGGTGTAGATAATAAAATATAAAAATAACTCACATGAAATTTAGTTACTGTATTTACTAAGTAGTTAAAGATTTGCTTTTATCAATCAATTACTTCAAATATCAATTCAACTTAACAATCTCCTCATAAACAAAATAAATTCAAATACCACAAATACATACATTAATCCAGAATTCCAAATAAACTACAATAATCACAAGCCCATCTGACTACATATTTGCTATTATTATTATAAAAAAAAAAATCATTAGTAGCTACTCCAATGGTGGAGGAGTTTTAATAGAAGTAGAGCATTTAGGCCTTCTACTTTAGTCATTGCTCATCTTTTCCTTCCAATTTTATGCCTCCTTTTTTTCCCTTAAGTTTGCATGCATGTATGAGTCACATATTACGGTTTATCACACAATTATACATTAATTTTCAAAATTGATCTAACTAAAATTATTTTTTTGAAATAATACACATGTTAATATGTTATAGATAAAGATGTAGTTGCGAATTACATATAAATAATAAATTACCCATAATAAATAATATAAAAATTCATGAGAAAAACTTTATTCATGCTTCCAAGGAAACTTATAGAATAAACAATACGGATTCAATAAGAACCTGTATGATGAATTAAATCGAGACAAGAAGCAAGAACATCAACACCGAAAACTTCAAACGGAACTCCGAACTCAAACTCTAACTTTTCTCTCCTTTCTTTTTCTCTTTTTTTCACCCTGATTTTTGTCGCCTGTGTTTTCTTTCTCTATGTACGTACTTTCTGTCTCTTTTTTTGTGTTTTCTTTCTCTATGTACGTACTTTCTGTCTCTTTTTTTTTCTCTGTTTCAGTGTCTGGTCTTTTTTTTTCCAGTCTTTGTGTGTCAAAGTACGTCCGTTGAATGCCTGAGGGTGAGGAGTCCTTAAATAGGATGATATTGGGGGGGAGTAGTTAATATCAAATAGGATAGGATTTTTTTTTTAATTTTGAATCTTTTTCTTTTTTCTTTTTTTTAATAGAAGATAATTAATAATAACAAATAAAAATAATTAAAAAAAAAAAAAATAATAATAACTAATTAATTTTTATATTTAAGAAAATACAATAAAAGTTTACAAAATAGCGAAAAAAAAATATAATTAAAATAATACTAAAACTACTAGCTTATTTATTTAAAAAAAATTAAAAAATATTTTTTAAATTATTATTATTTTTAAAATAAAATATTCCAAAATTTAACTTTATTTATTGATTTATTTTCAGCTAAAAATTTATTAGAAATGAAATGACAGTTAAAATAATATCGGGCCAAATATAAATATTTAATACTGAAAAAAAAAAGTATATTTATTAAACTCGGGGAGGGTCAAAAGCACGTGTCTACAATCAATGAGGGCAAAATCATGCATTGGACTTGATTGTGTTGAGTACTCCCTCGAAGTCATAATTTCATCAAGATTCTGTTCGTCTTTCGGCTCCACCTCTATTCCTTGATTTCTACGTGATACAAGAAAACCAAAAAACACACAGAATTGGCTCAAAATAGTCCAAACACACTCCAAAAATAGTCCACTAATTCAAAGAATCGAGGACCCTTTTGAAGACCACTCTCAGATTCAAGAATGAAATACAAGAAGGACAATATAACTAGGTGTTTGACACCTTTTGCAGCCAAATACAAACTAAGTTAACAATACAAGATAAAACAACAATGAGAAGAACAACAACAACAACAAAAATGGCTTCACAATACAAGATACAAAACGGATACAAGATTACAAAAGAAAAAGGATAGATAGATAGACCACATGAAGGTATAATATTAAGAACCCAATAATGGTAACTCTTGAACCCTTAACACTACACACAACAATAAACCTATCCCTTACAAAGACACAAGATCGGAATCCACCTCCCAAGCATCAATGTTTCCAAGCAAATGCAAACACAAGTGATTCTACACTTGTCTAAGCCTTAATTTCGGTTTTGGGTGCCTCAAGGAAAGAGGACTTGTGTTTCTTTGTCTTGTAAGACTTACAATTTCATTCATAAACTAAGTAAATAAAACCCTACATGTTCCTTATATATTACAAAACAAATAGAAGTTAAAATGACAAAAAGGGTTGTTTTGGTGTGTATTTGGGCTTTTAATTACACTTCTCTTGCATATACACTTGGTTGCTTTCAATGCACACCCACATAAGTTTATTTCCGTGACTATTCTCGTATCATCCTCTCCATCTTAAGAAGAATTTGCCCACAAATTCACGGCTTCACTTCGTTCAATTGGCCACTTCAAAAACAAGCACACAAAACAGTCTGTAAAACATGAAGAACCCGAGAGCTCAATATGAACAAGTCTCGGCCAACATCTTCATTTTGAACCTCGGCTTTCTCTCCGTCTTGAGACTTGGCTTCAATCTTATGCGACTCAAGTCTCCTTCCATCATATAAGCATCATCGTAGACTCCATATACTTCATGTCCCTTTATTCCATACTCCTCTATATAGACATATCGATTTTGTGGAAGAGAAGTTTCGATTGAGGAGACTATTTTGGTAATGTGGAGCTTCGGTTATGGAGCTTGGATAGGAGGGAATGGGCCTCCAAGTCCTTCTTGTGGGACTTGATCAACTTGCAGGAGAAGTGATCTACCTTGTTCTCGATTTTGAGGGTTATTAGTAACTTGGCTCATGGCATTTTGCGGTGAACTTGAAGGGTTGACTTTTGTATGCAAAGTCTCGGGGTCAATGGTGATGGAAGGGTTTTGGTCATGACCACTTGAGAAAACATGGAGTCGAGGAGTAGAAGCACGAGAGTTCCGTCGACTCTCCATTCGATTCAACCTCTCATTCATAGTAGACATCTCTCCTCGGATTGAGGACATAGTCGTGAGCATACTTTCCATTCCTCGGTTGATAGTTTCAAGTCTTTCCAAGATAGCACCAAGAGCATTGTTGTCCATTGTAGCCAAGAAGTTACCTACAAAACAATAAACAAGTTAGTTGTTCAAAGAATGGTCCTCACACTCTCTCTTTAATCCTTTGTGCCTCGAATTTTCTCACTTTTGATCTCACAATTATTATAAGTTTGCTTGTAATCCATGAGACATTGAGAGGTGAACCGAGTGAGTACAATGACTCAAAAGAATAAAAATACACAAAAAAACGTAAACACGGAAAAAATGGTTTCAAAACCAACTCACAATCTAGTAAATTGTCACTAGTTTGTGAGTTAGTATTGGAATCAACAAACGGAACTAATGAGACAACAAAATGAAACTAAAAGATCACAATTTGAGCTTAAAATTTTTGTGTGAATAGTAACTTAGGTGACGTGGCAACACACCATTGGTCACGGCCCCACAATTAGTCACTAGTTGAAGTTTACAAACTTTAGTTACCATGTAATGGAAACAATTAGTTTTGGAGGGAAAGTATATGTCTTGAATCTCCTTTAAGTCTAATCTTCAAAAGGCAAGACTTGACTTTGTACAATTCTCACAAAACAAGGTCCCTTGAAACAAGGAAAAGTGGTTGAAAAGTAGATGTCAAGTCAAGTGATGGCTCAAGTTTTCTCACAAACAATTTTACAACTTGTAGGTTCACCTTTTTGAATCTATATTACGTTTTTAGTTGTCTTAAGTTGTAAGATGAGATGAAGAATAAGATGAACACCACAACAATCCTTCAAGAACAACGACAATATTCACAAATTCAAGACCCAATCGGCCACAAGTCACAAATTCTCGCCCTAGGTCCTTGTTCACAACATAGCTTTAACAAGTTCAAACTCAAATATAGATCTAGACACTTTTTAGTGTTAGTGAATCACGAAACTAACACAAGAAACAATAATACACACCAAAGGACTATTAGATCTAGACGCTACAAGCAACCTCGGCCAAGATTAACAACAAGAACAACACTTTCAAGGCCAAGAACACCAAATTTATTTTTATTTTTTTTCATTTTCTTAGCAAGAAAGCCCAAGATTGGTATTGTAAGAACAATACCAAAGATGGCTTTGATACCAAATGATACAAGAAAACCAAGGAACACACAGAATTGGATCAAAATAGTCCAAACACACTCCAAAAATAGTCCACTAATTCAATGAATCGAGGACCCTTTTGAAGACCACTCTCGGATTCAAGAATGAAATACAAGAAGGACAATATAACTAGGTGTTTGACACCTTTTGCAGCCAATAACAAACTAAGTTAACAACACAAGATGAAACAACAATGAGAAGAAAAACAACAACAACAAAAATGGCTTCACAATACAAGATACAAAACGGATACAAGATTACAAAAGAAAAAGGATAGATAGATAGACCACATGAAGGTATAATATTAAGAACTCAATAATGGTAACTCTTGAACCCTTAACACTACACACAACAATAAACCTATCCCTTACAAAGACACAAGATCGGAATCCACTTCCCAAGCATCAATGTTTCCAAGCAAATGCAAACACAAGTGATTCTACACTTGTCTAAGCCCTAATTTCGGTTTTGGGTACCTCAAGGAAAGAGGACTTGTGTTTCTTTGTCTTGTAAGACTTACAATTTCATTCATAAACTAAGTAAATAAAATCCTACATGTTCCTTATATATTACAAAACAAATAGAAGTTAAAATGACCAAAAAGGCCCTTCAAGAATGGGTTGCCCCTCTAGTGTATGGAGTGGGTTGTTTTGGTGTGTATTTGGGTCTTTAATTACACTTCTCTTGCACATACACTTGGTTGCTTTCAATGCACACCCACATAAGTTTATTTTCGTGATTATTCTCGTATCACTTCGTTCCTCTTTAATCCAATCTTCGAGGCAAACTAGACCATTCATAGCATTGCTCCACAATGAGTGTCGGTTGTCCCCAAGTTGTTGTCGTCTCTAACTAAAAGCGCTCTCTGATGCAACGGTTGACATTGGAACATTCAATATATCTTTAGCTAATCTTGAAAGCACAGAATATTGTCTTTCATTATTCTTCCTCCAATCCAACGCGTTGATCCGTCGTCTACGATCTTCTACCGGCGTTTGAAGATAATACTTAAGCTCTTCTCGAGAAGTTGTTGTGTAAGTCTCACCTCAACGTTGTTCCAAACATTTAAATCATAAAAGTAATCAGGAAAACCACTATGTGCTGCATTTTTAGAAGATGATGGGTTCTCGGGAGCATGAAGAGCGACAACTGGAGTGATATTTGTCGGTACAGCTATATCAAGTAAATCGACATAATGGTTATATAATTTTTCTAAGTAAATGTTCGCATCACTTATAGTCTTAAAAGAATCTGGTTGTTCTTGTTCTTCATCTTCAGAATCATTGTTAACATTTATCTTTAAGTTAGAATAAATAAGAGTACTAAAGTGACACATAGTAGTAAATTTCATACATGGATTTTGTATAGCACCAACCAAGTAAATAGGGGGAATCGGGACAAAATATTTTTTAAATATAGTAAACATAGCACTAACAGCTTCTTTGTAACCTTCTTGATTCATAAATTCTTTGAGCAAACCAGAAATATCGGCTAAATATACTAAAATATTACAAATAGTAGGATAATAAGCACCGAAAAATTCAACCGTAGCTATATTATTTTTTAAAAAAAACTTAATAAGATCATCAATTGCAACCCAATCAGAATCATTTAGCATACATTCAGCCGAATTAGCAAATTAACCACAAAATTGATTAAAAGTCAATGTAATAGGAACTTTATAAGCAAGACAAGTTTTTAAATAATCATACATAGCATTCCATCTAGTATCACATTCTTCAGGCCAAAATATCGGCGTAAGTCCATTTTGTCCACATTTAACTTTAAATTCTCTAATTCTTTTTTTCCTGATTATTTCCTTGAATAAAGCCAACAGCAAACCGAATTTTTTTAATATAAAACTCAAAAAATTTAAGACTATCTCTTACAATTGTCACACCCCTTTTTCGCCTCGAGGGGATCGCAGTCGAAGATCGAGTCGAAGGGTTTTTCCAATTAAAGTGACGATTTTGAATAGGGATTATTTTTATCATTTTTCAGAGTCGCCACTTGGAATTGAGTTATGGTGTTCCAAGTCACCTTTCTAAACCCCTAATCAAAAGAAAATTACTCTTATTTGGTCTGCGAAAAGAGAAGACTGGGTAAGGAGTTCTGTTGACCGAGGGGAAGGTGTTAGGCACCCCTCGAGTCACGTGGTTCTAGCACGGTCGCTTTTATTGACTTATCTTGGCTTAAACTATTTTGATAAATTATGTTAAGGCCTAAATTTGCTTATTTTTATTATATTAAAAGTCTTCTATTATCTCATTTAAATAAATCGGTAAAAGTTTAATTTTAGAAAAATATTTATCAAAGTGCATTCTTGCATCATTGAATTTTTAAAATGTCTCAAAAGATGCGTACACCGCATTCTTAATTGAGACGAATATTTTAAATATGCTTAAAATTTACCTAACGTTAAAGACATTTGTTTTGTCTCTCCTAAATTCGGGACGATTTTCCTTATTCATTTTTCACACTTCACTCTCTTATCTCGAATCTGTAATAGGGTTTTGAATTAATCCGCAATTTGTCTCACTCCTTCGCAAATTAATTTTCCCTCTCCTTTCTTTTATCATTTGAGACGGGTCTTAGATAAATTCACAACTTTTTTTTTTCACATTTTTTTTTTAGGTTATAAGATTGATCTTGTCCCAAAACGTTAATAACATATTAAAGTAAATACTTACTGCAATCTCCATGTACACGATAAAATATCTCAACTATGTATTGTAAAAAAGAGATTTGAGACTTAAAGAAAAACATCACGTAAAGAAAGCTAAATTGAGAGAAATAATAAAATAAAATAAAAAATAAAGAATCTTGGAAATTGGAATACATGCATACGGAACATAAAGAAATCAAAAAATTGGATTTGATAGGAATTTATTTTGGAAATGGACTTGATGGACTTTTTTTTTTTTTTTTTTTAATTTTTTTAGAAAAATAATATAAATCATGACAAGCAGATTTTGACCATCCACATTTTGGATTAGCCTATTTATTTATTTATTATTTTTTTAAAACAAAATGTTGGACCTAATATTTTAATTTTATTTTTTATTTTTAAATATTTAAACAATATTTTATCACCTCAAATAATTAAGGCTAACTTGAATTGATCTCTAATAAAAGTAAAACTCCTTCCTATTTTTACTACATAATAGGAATAAACATATGATCCCTTAATACTAAAAAAAAATAAAAAAAAATCAAATATCCAGCACTAGTTCCTTTCCGATTTTTATCTCCTCTTTTTTTTTTGGTAAATAATAATAATAATAATAATAATAATAATAATAATTCAAACTTAATGATTCTTGAGATACAAATAACAACATTCGAAACTCCATTTTTATCCTAACATATATTTTATGGTTTAGAACACAACTAGACTCTAATTTGCATGTTAACCAAATACAACAAGTAACATCAAGGTTATTCACATTTACATTCTTTAACTTTTAAAAACATCTCGTCTAATATTCAAAACAAATTCAATTAACGTTGATCCAATACAAGAAATAATTACAAATAAAGATGTATGGCAAAACTTCATATAAATAATACAATACACATACTAAATAATACAAGAAAACGTTGAGATAACTTCATTCTTGCTTGGATTTAACATAAAACTTATAAAATTAATGATTCAGGAATTGAGTAAGAACCTGTATAACAGACCAAACTGAATATAAAATAAGAACACCATCATCTCGAAAACTCAAAACGGAACCCAAAACTGCTAACCCAAATTTTTTCCCTTTCTTTTCCTTTTAATCTTTTCCTTCTTTCTGTTACAGTTTTTTTTTTTTTTTTTTCAAACTTCTTTTGTCTGATGTTTTCTCTGGTTTCTGATAGATGATAATGTACGTGTGTACAGATATATTCAGTATCATAATTACATAACATATAATGACAAAAATTTATCAATTATTCAATTGCAGAAAATTATATGAACATTTTTATTTATACTTTTACAGAATGAAATTTATATATAAATGATTTAGATTCGAATAATAAAAAAAAAACTGTAATTGATTCGAACAGAGTATTGAAGCAAGATATAATCGTCGACCGGAAATTTCAATCGGAAACTCTTCAACTCTCTTTCTTTTGTTTGATTTCTCCTTTCTGATGTTCTGCTGATAGTGTAAAAATACTGCTATTGTTTTCTAGTTTTTTGACAGTGTAAAAAAATATCTCCTCCCCCTCTTTTTTTTTTTGTCTCTGTCTGTTGTTATATCCTGTGCATGTGTAGTTGTCTGAGTTGTAGTGGGAGTGGGTGTGTAGTTGTGGAATAGTGGGGGGAGGTTGAGGGAAGTGTGGGGAATGTGGGAGGTTAGGGTAGGTTTTAAGATTTTTTTTTTTTTTTTTTTTTTTAAAATAACGAAAATAATTAATAAGTAAATAAATAAATAGATAATAGTAACAAATAAAATAATAATTAATTGATTTTTATATATATAAAAAAAAATACAATAACAATCCAAAAATAGTCAAAAATAAATTATATAATTAAGATAGTACAAAACTTTTTTTTTTTTTAAACAAAATAATATCCTAAAATTAAATTCATTTAATTATTTATATTATATTAAAATAAAATAATAGTCAAAATAATATATGACTAAATATAAATATAAATATTTAGTACCGATAAACAAGTTAAAATTTAGGGAGGATCAAAAATCACGTGTCTACATTTTTGCCCCTCTTTGTGTGAAATCTCGAAGAGTTTTCATACAAAGAAGTAGACAAGATATGATTTTTGACTCTCCAATTATTTGAACGGTAAGAATAAAAATAAAAAGACAAATATGACCGAGTCCTGTTTTTGGACATCCTACCTATCCCGGGTTACAAGGAAATCAGGTCATGAGTAGTTCAAAAGGTATTTTGGTGAGAGAAAAAGTGAAAGTCGAGTGAGATTCCGTCGAGTTTCCGGTTGACAACTTCTGCTTTTACATTCAACTGACTAATAAAAATCAAAAATGGAAAAATACAAGTAAAAATTGTAATCTCTTGATTCAAATCTTCATGACTTGAACTTGAAAATTTACCCTATTCTTCAGGCGGGCTCCTGAACTTTCTTTTTCTTCACCCTGTTCTTCAGGCGGGCTCCTGGATTTATAATTTCTTCACCCTGTTCTTCAGGCGGGCTCCTGGACTTACAATTCTTCACCCTGTTCTTTAGGCGGGCTCCTGACTTGCAACTTTTTCACCCTGTTCTTCAGGCGGGCTCCTGGACTTACAATTCTTCACCCTGTTCTTTAGGCGGGCTCCTGACTTGCAACTTTTTCACCCTGTTCTTCAGGCGGGCTCCTGACTTGCAACTTTTCCACCCTGTTCTTCAGGCGGGCTCCTGGACTTACAATTCTTCACCCTGTTCTTCAGGCGGGCTCCTGACTTGCAACTTTTTCACCCTGTTCTTCAGGCGGGCTCCTGAGTTGCAATTTTTTCACCCTATTCTTCAGGCGGGTTCCTGAACTCAAAGCAAATAGTGAAACAGAAAAATAACATCCTATTCTTCAAGAGAGTTCTGTATATAAAATAAATTCCCATTCTTTAGGGGGGTCTTGAGCATAAAAATAAATTTCCATTCTTCAGGAGAGTCCTGAGCATAAAATAAATTCCCATTATTCAGGAGGGTCCTGAGCATAAAATAGATTCCCATTATTCAGGAGGGTCCTGAGCATAAAATAGATTCCCATTCTTCAGGAGGGTCCTGAGCATAAAACAGATTCCCATTCTTCAGGAGGGTCCTGTGCATAAAATAAATCCCCATTTTTTAGGAGGGTCCTGAGCATAAAAATAAATTCCATATAACACACATAAAATTTTGCCCCAGTTTGTACTGAAAAAATTTATGTGTTACTGGATCTTAATATATCTCGCAAAGAATAAAGTTTATCATGACCGAGATCCAGTATCGGACGTTGTAATCATGCTTCTTGCATTGAATGAAGTGTCAAAATTGCATCCTTTAGCTGAAAACATTATTTCATCTCTGTTCCAAACAAAGAAAAATTGTGAGTTTTAAAACATGTGGTGGTTAGTTTGTGGCATTTGGCTTTTGAAGTGGCCGCTCTCGCACTTGCCATGCTCGACTCCTTTCCAATCCCTGATAATCTTCTTTGAATTGTCATATTTCTGAATCAGAATTCTGACTACTGAGATCCTCGACTCAAATCATATTTCTTACTTTTACTTTGAAATGTTGTCTCTGTAGATCGACCCTTTGTCTTGCTTTGTACCCTTAAAGGAGTTGGTAGCGAGTTTGAAATCTTTTCTGACTCGACCTGATGTGAATTTGACTCAAAAGACAACAAAAGATTTTTGTTTGATGACAAAGACACAACAATCAAAAATAAAAATAAAACAAAATAAAAAGACAATAGATATCTCTTTTCCAAAACAAAGAGAAAACTTATCTGAATGTGGAAGTCGATTCTGGTGATTATGACATGCATTTTGAATAAAACAACCAGATTTATCCACACCAATCATTACAACTTTTGTCCACATATTGAGCTTTGAATTAAGCCAATCTTGAATTTGTTCCTTCCTGATAACAATCTTTCTTAAACTAGTGGCACCTCGATGGATTTTGCCAACGAGTCTATCTCCTCTTGTTCCTGCCTTAGCTCACAGTCGTCTTACGGTGCCCGAAAGGGTTTTCACCAATAAGACTCTCTCATTTTTATTTTTCATCACCTTTTTTTATTTAATAAACATCCAAAATATGAAATATCATGCACTCATAATATGTTTAGCCTTGACATTCTCAAAGATTAATCCGAAGGTCTTTCTTTGGTTGTAACTTGGCTTTTGGATAGGGTTAGAAAGAAAGGTAGGCATGAGTCTCGAAAAATTTATAACATTGGGTGAAACATACAACTTTTGGAATCTATCCTTTTAAGAAAATAAATTTTGCCCCAGTTTCATTTCATTCTGGGTAATTTAAATTTTCTTCTGGTTAGACCGAACCCCGGAGTAGGGCTGCCTACGTATCTTGTCATAGCAAGAATCAGGTCAAACGTAGTTCATGAAACATCTTTTTTTTTTTTTTTTTTTTGAATTTTTGACTGATTTGATTTTTATTTTTTATTTTTTTTTTTAAAACACACCTTTTATTTTGATTCCAAAAGAGGGGTTCGAAGAAAAATAAAGGCTCAAAGGGATAAGCAAAGGTTTATATATTATTCAGATAGCAGAACAAAATGTCTTCATCATTTCAATCTTTAAAAATATAAGTACAAAACATACATAACATAATTGTATATGAATATCATACATAATATCTTTTAACTGCATCAGCATTGACCGGCATTCCTTCCAATTTTCCTTCTACATCAGTCAGATATAACGCGCCATTAGGTAACACTTTCTTTACTATGAATGGCCCATGCCAATTAGGAGAAAATTTGCCTTTGGCCTCAATCTGATGAGGAAGGATACGTCTTAGTACTAACTGACCAACTTCAAAATGTCTGTGGCGCACCTTTTTATTATATTCTCGTGCCATTCTCTTCTGATATAGTTGTCCGTGACATACTGACGCCAATCTTTTTTCATCAATCAAGCTTAATTGCTCCAAACGAGTCTTGACCCATTGGTCTTCATCAATTTCAGCTTTCACAACTACTCGAAGAGATGGAATCTCAATTTCTGCAGGTATAACTGCTTCAGTTCCATACACTAACAAGTAAGGAGTTGCACCAATTGAAGTCCGAACTGTAGTACGATAACCCAACAAAGCAAACGGTAACTTTTCATGCCATTGTCGGGAACCTTGTACCATCTTACGGAGTATTTTCTTTAAGTTCTTGTTGGCAGCTTCTACAGCTCCATTCACCTTTGGACGATAAGGAGTTGAATTTCGATGCATAATCTTAAATTGCTGGCACACTTCTTGCATCAGATGGCTATTGAGATTCGCAGCATTATCCGTGACAATTATCTTTGGAATGCCGAAACGACAAATGATGTTGGAGTGAATAAAATCAACCACAACTTTCTTGGTCACTGACTTGAAAGTCACTGCTTCTACCCATTTCGTGAAATAATCAATGGCTACCAAGATGAACCTATGTCCATTCGAGGCCTTTGGTTCAATTGGTCCAATTACGTCCATTCCCCAAGCCATAAAAGGCCATGGAGCAGTCATTGTATGCAACTCGGATGGAGGGGAATGTATCAAGTCTCCATGTACCTGGCATTTATGACATTTACGAACGAAGTTTATGGAATCTCGCTCCATGGTGAGCCAATAATAACCAGCTCGGAGTATTTTCTTTGCCAAAACATATCCACTCATGTGTGGTCCACAAATACCAGAATGTACTTCAGTCATGATTTTTGAAGCTTCTTTATCATTTACACATCTCAAAAGTCCCAAATCAGGAGTCCTCTTATACAAGATTCCTCCACTTAAGAAAAATCCACTAGACAAACGTCGAATGGTTCTCTTTTGATTACCATCAGCATGCACAGGATACTTCCCAGTCTGAATATATTCTTTGATATCATAGAACCAAGGCTCCCCATCAAATTCTTCTTCAACCACATTACAATATGCATGTTGATCATGAATCTGTATATGCAAAGGGTCAATATAAGTTTTATCGGGATGTTGAAGCATCGAAGATAAGGTTGCCAAAGCATCAGCAATCTCATTATGAGCTCTGGGAATGTGTTTGAACTTCACTAATATAAATCGTTGACAAAGATCTTGCAAACAACTTCTATACGGTAGGAGTTTCGAATCACGAGTCTCCCAATCTCCTTGGATTTGGTGGACTAATAAATCTGAATCTCCTAATACTAACAATTCTTGGACCCCCATGTCAATGGCTAATCTCAAACCTAGAATGCAAGCTTCGTATTCTGCCATATTATTGGTACAGTAGAATCGAAGTTGGGCTGTTATGGGATAATATTGTCCTGATTCAGAAATAAGAACCGCTCCTATCCCCACTCCTTTTGTATTAGCAGCTCCATCAAAGAACAACTTCCAGCCTGAATGACAATCTTCTGAAACAAACTCATCAGCATACAATACCTCTTCATCTGGAAAATAAGTCTTCAATGGCTCATACTCCTCATCAATAGGATTTTCAGCCAAATGATCTGCCAAGGCTTGAGCTTTCATTGCAGTTCGTGTCACATAAACAATATCAAACTCTGTAAGCAACATCTGCCATTTCGCGAGTCTGCCTGTGGGCATAGGCTTCTGAAATATGTACTTTAAAGGATCCATACGAGAGATGAGGTAAGTAGTATAAGATGACAAGTAATGTTTTAGCTTTTGGGCTACCCAAGTTAAGGCGCAGCACGTTTTCTCAAGAAGAGTGTACTTAGCCTCATAAGTGGTAAACTTTTTGTTGAGGTAGTAGATGGCTTGTTCTTTTCTTCCTGTGACATCATGTTGACCCAATACACAGCCAAAAGAATTATCTAAAACAGACATGTACAATATCAAGGGTCGGCCTGGCTCTGGAGGAACCAAAATAGGCGGATTCAACAAGTGTCTCTTAATTCTGTCAAATGCCTCTTGACATTCTTCAGTCCATTCAACTTTAACATTCTTTTTCAACAACTTGAATATTGGCTCGCAAGTTGTCGTAAGCTGAGCAATGAATCTACTGATATAATTCAACCTTCCAAGTAAACTCATCACCTCTGTTTTATTTTTCGATGGAGGTAAATCTTGGATAGCTTTTATTTTTGAAGGATCTAACTCAATGCCACGTCGACTGACTATAAAACCCAAAAGTTTCCCTGACGGAACTCCAAATACACATTTTGCTGGATTAAGTTTGAGATCATACCTCCGAAGCCTTTCAAAGAATTTTATCAAATCTTTGATATGATCAGATTGCTCTCTCGACTTAATGATCACATCATCCACATAAACTTCAATTTCTTTGTGCATCATGTCGTGAAACATTGTGGTCATTGCCCTCATGTAAGTTGCTCCAGCATTCTTTAATCCAAAAGGCATAACTCTATAACAATATGTTCCCCATGGAGTAATAAATGATGTCTTTTCCGCATCTTCTGGATCCATAATGATCTGGTGATACCCCGCATAACAATCCACAAAAGAAGCAAGATCATGTTTGGCACAATTGTCCAATAAAATATGAATATTGGGAAGTGGAAAATTATCTTTCGGACTTGCTTTGTTTAAATCGCGATAATCAACACACATCCGAACTTTACCGTCCTTCTTTGGAACAGGGACAATATTTGCCAACCAAGTAGGATACTGGGCCACTCGAATGACTTTAGCCTCAAGTTGCTTCGTGATTTCCTCTTTAATTTTTACACTCATGTCCGTTTTGAACTTTCTTAGATTCTGCTTGACAGGAGGAGAAGCAGGATCAATTGGCAACTTGTGAACTACCAAATCAGTGCTTAAACCGGGCATATCATCATAAGACCACGCAAAGATATCTTTATACTCATGCAATGCTTCAATTATAGCTTTCTTTTGTTGTGGTTGAACATGTACACTTATCTTAGTCTCCCTAATATTTTCATGATCTCCCAGGTTGATCACCTCAGTTTCTTCCAAATTGGGATTTGTCTTATTCTCAAACTGTTTGAAATCTTTGTTTATATCCTCAAATGCTTCTTCTTCATCGTATTCAACCTCCTTATTCATTATTTCAAAATTAGATTGGTTTTTTAACTCTGGTGAACAATTCTTCATGCATGTCATATCATTAGAATCGGCATAGAAAGAACTGTATGATAAAAAATAAATAAATAAAAATTAGACTTAAAATAAAACAAAGGGAAACTGCACTTAATTAGAAACATAGATAGAAAGAGTTTTAACCTAACATACCAGATTTAAAGTTCTGAATTATAATTCTAGAATAATTTAAATTACAGAAGTAAAAACAAGCAAACTACTAAGACTGTAAGAAAACAAACAAGCTACTAAGACTGTAAGAAAACAAACAAACTACCAAGACTCTTTTATAATAGGGAGAGGAGTGGCCTCCCAATTGTTAAGCTGGACATCAGGGCCGACAAACTGCACATCTGCATTACTGGTACCTTCCCCAATTTCAACCATATCTGCTTCAATGAACATATTCTGAAAAAGGTCAATCAACTCTGTATCATCATCATTCATTGATTTTGCATCAGGTAACTTGGAGGATCCAACAACACTGAATTTGATGAAAGACTCATAAAGTGGCGGTATAGGCTTGGCAAGTGACCACGACTCTTTCTTATGCTTTTTAGCCTTCTTTATATCTTCAGCGGTAGGCTCGTATCCCAGACCAAAAGTACCAAAGTTCTCATAGAGGTTTACCGGATGAACTATGCCTTGCAAAAACATCCCTAGACCTTTTCCTGGTTCAAAACCATGCTTCAACATTTCATTCACTACCATAACAGATGCAGAGGACAATTGTGGTCTTGCGATGAGATTCCCCTCGAGGATATGCTCAACAGCCACTAAATCAGAAGCTTGATGAATTAACACATTGGCAGTATTTGTTTCGATGGAAGAAACAGAGTAGTCTTTATACATTGATAAGTCTCCTTCACCATGAACTACTATCTCTTGCCTGTCATATTCGAATTTGACCATTTGATGCAACGTTGATGCGACTGCTTTAGCCCAATGAATCCATGGCCTTCCCAATAACATATTATATGAAGCATCAAGGTTCAGTACTTGAAAATCCATAGCAAAATCCACAGTCCCAATTGTCAATATAAGTTCTATTTCACCAATGGCATCAGTTTTTGATCCGTCAAAACCTTTGACGCACACATTGTTAGGTCGGATTCTTTCCACATTAACATTCAACTTTTGTAAAGTTGACATGGGACAAATGTTAGCGCCTGATCCTCCATCAATTAACACTCGAGTGATGATGGAATGTTCGCATTTCACAGAAATGTACAGACCTTTGTTATGCTCCGTACCTTCTATAGGCAGTTCATCATCTGAAAAAGCAATTTTATTTGCTTCAACGATCCTTCCAACAACTTTTTCCAGCTGATTTACTCTAATCTCGCTAGGAACACATGCTTCATTAAGAATCTTCATTACAGCCTTGCGATGTTCTTCTGAATGTATCAATAAGGACAACAAAGAAATCTGTGCTGGTGTCTTCTTCAACTGTTCTATAACAGAATATTCTGGCAATTTCATTTTCTTTAAGAATTCTTCAGCTTCTTCATCAGTGACAGGCTTCTTGACTGTCATTCGTTCTTCACCGCCTTGTTTATTCTTTCTTAACTCTACGGGAACATAACATCTTTCAGATCGAGTTAATCCTCCTACTTCATCTACATCTTCAATCACTTCTTTCCCCTTGTGCATCACCACAACGCGATCATAATTCCAAGGGACTGCCTTAGTCTCAACTATAGGCAGCTGTGACACTGGTTTAATAACAATAGGAGCTACAGGAGCTCCTTTTATGATTAAAAGAGGCTTATTGGATCTTCCGGGAATAATGAGTTTCGGCTTTATTTGACTTGACCCAATATTTTCAGAAATCTCTTTCCCCATCACCAAGGGATCATTCGATGATTCGGGTTTTGCTATCACCACCTCCGCTTCTGCAAGCTTTTCTTTCGTTAAATCTACAGCATTTGCTGATTTTTCCGAATCAGTTTTAATTTTAATGATTGGCTTAAAGGGAATTGTAGCATCTTCACCACTGAGTAACACATCGAGCATGTTTGTTTCATTATGATCTGGCAGCGGATTTTGATTGACATTTGGAGTGCCTGGACTTTCTACCATAATCTGTTGGGTATCAATCAACTCTTGAATGGCTCTTTTCAGATACCAACATTTCTCTGTGTCGTGCCCTGGGGCATCAGAACAGTATTCACATCTTCTAGAATAGTCCAAATTCTTCGGAGGAGGATTCGGGATCCTTCTCTCAATTGGGTTTAGAATATTCATTTTTCTCAGTCTGTGAAATAAACTGGTGTAAGATATTCCAATAGGAGTGAAATTATCTTTTACCATGTTATCCCTTTTGAATTCTGCTCTTGGCCGAAAATTAGACCTCGGAGGACCTCTGTGAACTTGCGGGGCCATTGGATGATTTTGGATTGCTGAGGTACGCCACTGCGGGTAAGAAGGACCTCGAGCATATAGTTGTGTATTGTAAATAGGATATTGGGGAGATGGAACAAAATATAATGGATTCTGCTCGTATGGTTGACGCGCACCTCTCCAATTTTGTCGAGGACCTGCCATGACAGTTGCTACATTCTCTTTTCTTTTCTTTCCCCCAAAACTTCCTGTACCACTTTGAATTGCCTGTGTTGTTGCTTTCAAAGCAGCCTGGCTAATGATCTTTCCTGATTTGATTCCGTTTTCTACCATCTCTCCAACTTTGATAACTTCTGCAAATGTGCTTCCGATAGTAGAAAGCAAATGATGAAAATAATCAGGTTCTTGTGCTTGCAGAAAAATATCAATCATTTCAGATTCTTTTATCGATGGTCTAACTCTTGAAGCCTGCTCTCTCCATCTGACGGCATATTCTCGAAAACTTTCAGTCATCTTTTTTCGCATGTTGGCAAGCGTAGTGCGATCTGGAACTATCTCAATGTTATACTGAAATTGTTGAACAAAATCTCGAGCCATGTCGTCCCACACATGCCAACGGGAAATGTCTTGGTTAATGAACCATTCAGAAGCTATCCCTGTAAGGCTTTCTCCAAAGTACGCCATCAATAATTCTTCTTTTCCTCCTGCTCCCCTTAATTGATTGCAAAACTTTTTCAAATGAGCTACAGGATCGCCATGTCCTTCATATTTGTCAAATTTTGGCATTTTGAACCCTATCGGCAAATGGACATCAGGAAACATACATAAATCCTTGTACAAAACACTTTTTGGTCCACCTACTCCTTGCATATTTCTCATACTTTGTTCCAGGCTTCTCACTTTTCTAGCCATCTCCTCCTGTTCCTCATTCTTAGCAATCTTCTCAATCACAATAGGAGTATCACGTTGATGAACATGATAATGTGGATTTTGTGATTTGAAAGTCATTTCAGGAGGATATAACATATCATGATTTGGTTTTCCCATATTCTTTGGTATTGTCGGTTGAATTCCTGCAGTAGCTGGCGCTACAGAAGTAAAAAGTGGGTTATTTGCGACAGATGGATTTGGTGGGCGCACGGTAGAAGTACCAGCAACTCCAGACATAGTAGCGAATAGGCCAAACCCTGGTGGGTAAAAAGGATCACTAGTTTGAGCTGGGTCAGAATTTGGATCATTTGAAGCTGAAAGTCCAGGGATTGAAGAAGGCGGGGCTTGTCCATTCAACCAAGCTTTGTACATTTCCGCCATTTGTTGTTTTAATGACTTTATTTCTTCCATTGATGCTACTTCCTGTAAAGTCAACTGATTCTGCTCTTCTTCACTATCAGACTCTATATCTTCTCTGCGAGTCATTCTTCTTTTACCCTTGTATCTGGTATTATACGGATGTGATGCCAGTTTAAACCACAAACCAACCACCAATTATTTTATCTTTCTGTAATCAAGCAACAAACAGGTGAGTGTTATATATTTAACACATTATAATGCCACATTATATGTCATGTTACTATATGCATTTCCCAACCTATCATGGAAGCTTTGTGTTTCATCCCGGCTTTTCTAGGCATATTTTCAAAAGTTATGATCGAACCCTTTGGAGGGTTGCCTACGTATCATGTTAGGACATGAATCAGATCTTGCGTAGTTCGGGTGTAATTTAACAAAATTGTTTTTTTTTTTTTTTTTTTTTAAATTATTTTTATTATTTTTATTATTATTATTATTGAAGAAAATAAATAAAGTAAGTGAAATAAAACATATGTAATACATACAAAAATAAACATTCAACTTCATTACATTCTATAATATAAATACGATAAAATAACTGACCAAACTCCTAAAATAAAACCTACTAACTGACATCTGAAAACTAAAAGACATAATATCTAAACAAGAAATTTTTAAAACTGAAGATGAAAAACTATGAAAAAGAAAACAATGATCCATTCAAGGAGATTTCGATTTAATATGTCCTCCCAAACTCAAATATATGTCCTCCAATGAAGTAGTGAGTCGCTGTGCGAAAGCTGGTACTTGTGCCAAAAAGTCCTCACAATCCAACTGCTGATAATCTAAACCCGTTCTGGCAGTATCCTGCGCTACACGATGGACTTTCCCTCGAAGAGAACTGAAAGCCTGATCCCATTCCTGGGCCTGTCGATCTCGGAAATCAACCATCTCTCTTGCACGTTGTTCACGAGCGGAAACAACCTCCAACTGTTCTCGCAATATTCCTCTTTCACGAATCCACTGAGATCTCTCTCGATCAAATTCTTCTTGCATATTCTTTTCAACTTCTTGAAGTTGTTGTCGGCGAGATGCGGCAAGTTCTGCAACGTGTGACCCTCTAGTGGTAGCAAACTTGATTTGTCCTCGAAGTGCAACCTCAATAGCTGCTGATTTAGCTTTCTCTTCAGAGAATTCCCTTTGTTGTTCGTCTATTTTTGCCCTGGCATGCTCTAATTCTTCTCTCAAAATTTGGTTGGCTTCATGATGTTCTCGCATGGCTCTTTCAATTCCTATCCTGATTGCAGCCTCCTGATCTATAGGTCCTTTAACCGATTTTTCTGGTCTGACTGGAGGACTCGACTGTTCTTCAAACCATTCCCGATAATCTGGGTGCACTTCTCCTTTCTCACGCTCTATGACCATCGTTTCGATTCCCATAATACGGCGACCCTCCCAAATCTGCTGGGCCAAATCTTCTGGAAGTGAAATCTCTGGTCTGACCTCAAATACGAACTCAGCCATGTCTTCCGTTACGGGAATTATTTGACGTCTGCCTAGCTGACGTAGAACTCTCAATGGAACATACGGTTGAACACCTCTAATACCCATTAATAACAAGAACGGACGGATGACAGAACTATACATGACTTGCTTCCAAGGGAACCAATGGAGATTCCAAGTGATTTTGTCTGTTGTCAAAGAACGAAAAAGTTTAACCCAATCTCCAATTTCTTTTGGACATTTATATTTCTCCATCCTTTCCTCGTAATCGTTGATTCGATTGAATCGCTCGGGATTGAACCTTGTCAATGTAGGACGTTGATAAAGATGCTCTACAATCCACATCTGTAACAAGATATTACATCCCTCGAAAAAACTTTTTCCTTTCTGACAAACAGTCAGAGCACGGTAAATATCAGCTAGGATCATTGGTATCATGGTGTAATCTTTCTTAATCAGTATCTGTACCACTCCCGCTAAACGAATATTAATTTTTTTCTTCTCTTCTTGGGAAGACCATAGTGCCCAAAAAGGCTACCATGAATGCAAATCGTCTGTGAACTTTCCAAGTCTCAAAACTTCCCTTATTACAAAGTTCTTTACCGTATTTCTGAAACCCCTCTTGCCTTCCGTATCTGTCATACAAAAATTGCAAGGAAACCCAACCTTTTTTCATTGATTCTTCTTTTGTGTTCTTTATGTTCATGAGCTTGCAAAATTTGTTTATCGAAATAAGTCTTGGGGCTATAAGTTTCTTCCGATGCATATCACCATATCCAACATAGCCTGCTATCTCTTCTAAAGTAGGTGTCAACTCAAAATCTGAAAAGCGGAATACATTATTCTTCGGGTCCCAGAAATTCAGTAATGCATCAATCACCTCCCTATTAGGGTTGATTCTCATGATACTCGTCAAAAAGCCCAAATACTTATGTATCTCGTCATAATCGAAAGTATCCATTGCATTCCACCATAACCAAAGTTGCAGAGGGGTACAATCCACAACCTGAAGGGGTACACTTCCATCTCTCTTTCTCTTTGAACGCTTTCCACGAACAGGGGGAAACATTTTATACCTATTGAAAGGGACATAAAATTAATAAATATCTAGACTTAGACAAAACTTAATTTATTAATTTTGAAAAGAATTTATAACTTAACTTGTAAAACCTAGTGCGACCATTATTTAAACTTAGTTGCAAAGAACAATTTTATCAAAAATCAAAGTGAGAGAAACAAGACTGATAATATTATTTTTTTATTTAAATTGACTCTATCAAAAACTTTGCTATAACAGACTTCTAGACAATTTTATCTATATGTTTGAAGACAATATTCCCTAAGTAAAAATAAAATAAAAGGACTCAGAAATAAAGAAGAATAGAATGACCGTTTTATGTATGAAGTTGTGTAAAATTTTCAATCTCATGACCCTAAAGGTTTAGGACTTGTTAAAATTAATATATATATATATATATATATATATATATATATATATATATATATATATATATATATTTGTAAAAACTTAGCCTCATGATCCCTAAAGATTCCGGGCTCTTGAAATATATTTTTATTTTATTGTTATTATTATTATTATTATTATTATTTATTATTATTATTTATTATTATTATTTATTATTATTATTATTATTTTTTTTATTTTTTATTTTTGTAAAATCTTAGCCTCATGATCCCTAAAGATTCTGGGTTGTTTAAATATATATATAAAAATTGGACTTGAGAATCGGAAAAATAATTATGAAAGTAATCATATTTTCAAAATATTCCCCAATAAATCTATGAATAATTTTTCAAAAGATAGGGTCGTATCCTGGGAAGGACTTCCTACGTATCCCACTAAAATGTGAGAATCAGACCCTCGTAGTTCATAAAGATTGTAAAATTGTGTTGATGTATATTTAAAAAAAAAAATCTTTATTTTAAAAATAAATTTTTTCTTTCAAAATGATCAACTAAATTTGAAAATAAATTAATCTCTCGTATTTTAAAATTGCCTAAAGCCGGTCAACACACAAATAGCCTTCCAAACAAATATCAAAGAGCACATAGGATGCACATGTTGGTCTTTATTAAGTAGGTGACCTGTCCTAGACAGACCCGGCCCCTGTGCCGAGTCCCGCTAAGTCGAATGCATATGATGCAAATAAAGCGGTACCTAATAGGGATAACCAGATTCTGAGTTTTCAGTTCTTCTAAGTTAAAACCTAATAGGGATAAGTGTCTAGACTGGCTTACTCGAGCGGACACTCGAGCCGGGGAGGGACAACTTGGTCGGTAGCAGGGCAACACCGCCTTCGTTGTCGATCCGAACCCCGCCTAACATGTGTGACTATATCCTTCACCAGGTGCCTTGACACTCCGGTTATCTCAAAAAGAAGGTGAGATGCATATGCTGCATTCCCTCTATCCTATTTCAGAGACTCAGAGGGGGTACGTGAGAGAAAACAATATATAATACAATTCAAATAATATCAAAGCAGTGAATGAGCAACAAGTGGCACATAAGGCCAACAAACAAACACAATATTAAAATAATTAAAGCAAGTAAAAGTCAATATCAAAGCTCGAATTCTTATTTATTCCCCAGCAGAGTCGCCAGAGATGTCACACCCCTTTTTCGCCTCGAGGGGATCGCAGTCGAAGATCGAGTCGAAGGGTTTTTCCAATTAAAGTGACGATTTTGAATAGGGATTATTTTTATCATTTTTCAGAGTCGCCACTTGGAATTGAGTTATGGTGTTCCAAGTCACCTTTCTAAACCCCTAATCAAAAGAAAATTACTCTTATTTGGTCTGCGAAAAGAGAAGACTGGGTAAGGAGTTCTGTTGACCGAGGGGAAGGTGTTAGGCACCCCTCGAGTCCCGTGGTTCTAGCACGGTCGCTTTTATTGACTTATCTTGGCTTAAACTATTTTGATAAATTATGTTAAGGCCTAAATTTGCTTATTTTTATTATATTAAAAGTCTTCTATTATCTCATTTAAATAAATCGGTAAAAAGTTAATTTTAGAAAAATATTTATCAAAGTGCATTCTTGCATCATTGAATTTTTAAAATGTCTCAAAAGATGCGTACACCGCATTCTTAATTGAGACGAATATTTTAAATATGCTTAAAATTTACCTAACGTTAAAGACATTTGTTTTGTCTCTCCTAAACTCGGGACGATTTTCCTTATTCATTTTTCACACTTCACTCTCTTATCTCGAATCTGTAATAGGGTTTTGAATTAATCCGCAATTTGTCTCACTCCTTCGCAAATTAATTTTCCCTCTCCTTTCTTTTATCATTTGAGACGGGTCTTAGATAAATTCACAACTTTTTTTTTTCACATTTTTTTTTTAGGTTATAAGATTGATCTTGTCCCAAAACGTTAATAACATATTAAAGTAAATACTTACTACAATCTCCATGTACACGATAAAATATCTCAACTATGTATTGTAAAAAAGAGATTTGAGACTTAAAGAAAAACATCACGTAAAGAAAGCTAAATTGAGAGAAATAATAAAATAAAAAAAAAATAAAGAATCTTGAAAATTGGAATACATGCATACGGAACATAAAGAAATCAAAAAATTGGATTTGATAGGAATTTATTTTGGAAATGGACTTGATGGACTTTTTTTTTTTTTTTTTAATTTTTTTAGAAAAATAATATAAATCATGACAAGCAGATTTTGACCATCCACATTTTGGATTAGCCTATTTATTTATTTATTATTTTTTTTAAACAAAATGTTGGACCTAATATTTTAATTTTATTTTTTATTTTTAAATATTTAAACAATATTTTATCACCTCAAATAATTAAGGCTAACTTGAATTGATCTCTAATAAAAGTAAAACTCCTTCCTATTTTTACTACATAATAGGAATAAACATATGATCCCTTAATACTAAAAAAAAATTAAAAAAAATCAAATATCCAGCACTAGTTCCTTTCCGATTTTTATCTCCTCTTTTTTTTTTGGTAAATAATAATAATAATAATAATAATAATAATAATAATAATAATAATAATAATAATAATAATTCAAACTTAATGATTCTTGAGATACAAATAACAACATTCGAAACTCCATTTTTATCCTAACATATATTTTATGGTTTAGAACACAACTAGACTCTAATTTGCATGTTAACCAAATACAACAAGTAACATCAAGGTTATTCACATTTACATTCTTTAACTTTTAAAAACATCTCGTCTAATATTCAAAACAAATTCAATTAACGTTGATCCAATACAAGAAATAATTACAAATAAAGATGTATGGCAAAACTTCATATAAATAATACAATACACATACTAAATAATACAAGAAAACGTTGAGATAACTTCATTCTTGCTTGGATTTAACATAAAACTTATAAAATTAATGATTCAGGAATTGAGTAAGAACCTGTATAACAGACCAAACTGAATATAAAATAAGAACACCATCATCTCGAAAACTCAAAACGGAACCCAAAACTGCTAACCCAAATTTTTTCCCTTTCTTTTCCTTTTAATCTTTTCCTTCTTTCTGTTACAGTTTTTTTTTTTTTTTTTTTTTTTCAAACTTCTTCTGTCTGATGTTTTCTCTGGTTTCTGATAGATGATAATGTACGTGTGTACAGATATATTCAGTATCATAATTACATAACATATAATGACAAAAATTTATCAATTATTCAATTGCAGAAAATTATATGAACATTTTTATTTATACTTTTACAGAATGAAATTTATATATAAATGATTTAGATTCGAATAATAAAAAAAAAAAACTTGTAATTGATTCGAACAGAGTATTGAAGCAAGATATAATCGTCGACCGGAAATTTCAATCGGAAACTCTTCAACTCTCTTTCTTTTGTTTGATTTCTCCTTTCTGATGTTCTGCTGATAGTGTAAAAATACTGCTATTGTTTTCTAGTTTTTTGACAGTGTAAAAAAATATCTCCTCCCCCTCTTTTTTTTTTTTGTCTCTGTCTGTTGTTATATCCTGTGCATGTGTAGTTGTCTGAGTTGTAGTGGGAGTGGGTGTGTAGTTGTGAAATAGTGGGGGGAGGTTGAGGGAAGTGTGGGGAATGTGGGAGGTTAGGGTAGGTTTTAAGATTTTTTATTTTTTTTATTTTTTATTTTTTTATTTTTTAAAATAACGAAAATAATTAATAAGTAAATAAATAAATAGATAATAGTAACAAATAAAATAATAATAAATAAAATAATAATTAATTGATTTTTATATATATAAAAAAAATACAATAACAATCTAAAAATAGTCAAAAATAAATTATATAATTAAGATAGTACAAAACTTTTTTTTTTTTTTTTAAACAGAATAATATCCTAAAATTAAATTCATTTAATTATTTATATTATATTAAAATAAAATAATAGTCAAAATAATATATGACTAAATATAAATATAAATATTTAGTACCGATAAACAAGTTAAAATTTAGGGAGGATCAAAAATCACGTGTCTACAACAATTAAATTATATATATGACAAGCACACCTAACATGAAATATTTCAGGTAACGGCGGAGACAGAGCATTTTTTAACTTTTCAATAGCAGTGTTGTTGTTAGAAGCATTATAAAAAGCAATACATATAACTTTTCTTTCAATACCATAAAATTCTGGAACTTTACTAATAGATTCAGCAATAAATTCTCCAGCATGTTTACGATCTTAATCATACAAAAAAGCTAGAATATGTTTTTGCATAACAAAATTATTATCTATTCAGTGACAAGTAATGGTTAAATAATAATTTCTATTAACAGCACGACCAAGATCAAAAGTTAGAATCATTCTACATTGAATATTTTTTAACAATGTAGATAAATAATAAACATATTGTGAATGGAGTCTAAAAATATCGGCCCGACAAGTACTTCTAGGAATACCATTAAACATAGGATTATAAATTGTTTGCATCCGAAGAAGGAAAAGTGAAAGACAAATAACCCACAGCTACCACTTTTGCTATTTCTTTCTGATCCCTCAATTTATTATAATTTTTAATTACCTGACCAGTTGTTGGGTCCATTCTAGTTTGTGTTGGCCCACCAACAGTCTCACCACCTTGTGCAATAAATAACTCTCTTTGGTGATTATCTCTTATATGTCTCATTAGCGTACTCGTACCCCCTCGATTGCCTCCTCTTTTATGCTCATATACTTGTTGACAAATATTGCATTGCACCTTAGTTTCTCCTTCTATACGTGTAAAAAATTTCCATGCAATACTAGTTGGTCTACGAGTTCTTGGAGCACGGGGAGGGCGATTAACCGATTCAGATCTAACATTAGCATTTTTTAATTCGGATGTCTCACCAATATTTTCATCATCTTCATCTAAATTAACTGCATCTACTTCATTTTTTTCTTCTATACCGTAATTTTCTTGAGCTTCTAAATAATCCATATTGTGAGCACCTACACCTACTTCTTCCTCAAAAGGTTGACTAAGCAGTACCTAAGGCACACGGGTATATCTACTACTTGAACTACCTCTACCACCAGTAATTCGCTTTTTACTACCACTACCAACACTTCCGGGACAAATTTTTTGATACTTTTACCGAGGTTTCTTAATTTATCCATAATACAAATCAAACTAAAAAAAAATCAAAATACACAAAAATAATAAAATTAAATATTCAACAATTAATACACTAATTAAAAGTAAGAGATGGAACGACAATACCAAATTTTGGAAGTATCCGAAAGTTGCGACTTTAGAAACTTCTACTCGTGCTTTGTAATCGTAAAATTAAAAAATAAAATTGAGCACTTTAGGAGATATATAGAATATTTGAGAGAGAATGAGATTTGAGAGAATGAAAATTGTGTGAAAAATTATTTGAAAGTGTAGGGTATTTATAGGATATTTTTTGGATTTTAAAAAATATTTAGATCAATTTTTATTTTTTTTAGGAAATTGGGCCAACTAGCCGTTTGAGGCTCCAAACGGCTAGTTTGCCCAAAATCGGATTTTTCTAGTTTAAAAAAAAAAAATCGAATCGAGCCGGTTAACCAGCGGGCCAAGATCGATTTGGGTCCGGACCGGGTTAACCGGGCCCCAAAAATTTTTTGGCCCAGCCCGAGGGCTGACCGAGTCGGATCAAACCGGGTCGAGCCTTCTTGTGGGCCGGGCCGGGTCAAACCAGCCCGTTTGACAGGCTTTTCCGTTGCAAAGAGGGCATTTTTCACTTGTTCTCTAGCAATAATTTATTTATTTTTACTTTGTTCTTAAGTTTTTTCTCCAACTCCGTTGAATTTACTGGTTATTATTATTATTATTTTTTACGATTTCTTTACTTTTGCGCACGCTCACTAAATATTAACGCTTTCTGTTCATTTATAGGTAGGGCGTTACGGACCATGTAACTACACATAACTTGTTTCGTTCTCTGTTTTACATGCTACTTGTGTTATTCATTTAGATTGTTTACTCTTTTACAAACTTTCGTTACTCTAAAAGCGCAACGTATGTGCTTGACCTAGTATTTACAAATTTAACTATCCAAAATTGATGATAAACAGATCTAATATTGCAAAAGGGCCAAGTGTATAAATGTTGCAAAGGCTAACATTTGCAGAAATCAGACAAAATTGGCGACGGAATATTATTTCAAGAAAAAAAAAAAAGAAGCGAAGTTATTTTAAATTACGATATCTACCTTGTGATCTACTAAATTCCATATCCGATATCAAATAGTAGGTCGGGAGTCTAAATATATATATATATATATACTACATTTAATGTTCAAAAATTTATAAATTGAATTCATAAATTTAAATTTTAAATTCGCTTCTAGGTTTTGAAGTTGGTGTAGTGGATAAATCAAAATTTTCATTAACGATATTCAAGATTTTATGTATATAAAGTAATGTTTGACTTATGAATAAAATATAATATTCTTTGCGCGAAAAATATCCAAAACACCTCTTTTTTCCGACTATAACTCTGTCCTAGCACTGGTATGCCTTTTAGTACTCATTTTGATCTAATTTATGTGATAGTGCTTTGATTGGACACAAAACTTAAGAATTAAAAAGAGACATTCAAAATTTGTTGTTTAAGCTACCCATTAATATTTTTGTGAATATAAATCAACTTGTTACCGCTATATATATATATTATATATATAATTATTTTTTTAGACAAATTAAAAATAGAAAAGGTGTCATATAAATTACACATAAAGATTACGTATTGGAAAAATATATTTTATGGGGAAGAAAACAAAAGGAAAAAAAAGGTATTGTAGTAAAACTAAGAGATGGGCCAAAGTTCAGATATTTAAAGAAGGCACATGAGGGTGGTAAAAGCAGGATCCGGTACAAACCACAGTAGAAACATATATGCTAATTCAGGATCTGAAATTTATAAATTTGTATAACGATTTCATATAAATATTATTATAATTACAGTTGGGTTCCTAATTTAAAATTTGTACTCTATAAATATTTACTTTATATATATTTTGCTACGTATTTTGAATTTGAACAAAAATTATTGAATTCACTCTGTAACCGGACTTATAGATCTTCTCCAAAGAAGCATATTAATGTCAGAGATGGAGAGGTCTGCGATTGAATCCATGTTCGTTCATTTGCTGTAAGTAAAACTGTACATCTGTTAAGTGCACATGTTCTTGTTTTGCTATCACTCTGTGGTACGGTCTCTTGCAATTATTACCTTTTCAAATCTTCTTCCTTCGAGTCAATTATTTTACCACTACTAGCAGGTTAGCCATGCTCATTAATTTCATTTATCCCAACTAAATTCCTAAAGAAAGAAGTATCATTTGACTGCTGACTGCATCAACTAAGCTTTAAAAACTAAAAAAAAATAGGAGTATTATTAATTACCTAAAATAAACAAAGGATTACTTTATAAATGCTGCAGTTTTTTAATCTGGTGCCATTGTATAATTGCATCAAAGGCTGGCTCTCTTTGTGCCTTTGTGCAACCGCACATTAATTTAATGAAGCTTTCAAGATTAAATCTGTTGGTCGTAAAGGTATGACACGTGGATCTAATTCAACACTCATATGATGTCAGAGTCAGGCCCATTGCCTTTGGATAGTGTAGGGGTTGTAAATATAACCTTGATCCATGATTGGGCATGATCAACCCAACTCGAAATTGTCATGAACGCACAGGGGGTGTCGAAGAAAACTGTCCCACGTCGAACCAGGGCAAGAGTCATATAAGGAGTCCTGGGAATCTTGTCCCGGATCGGACTCATACCAGAAAAGCATGTTACTTTGCAACTAGTGACTTAAAAGAAGTGACAAGAGGAGTTGCTTTTTTAAAGAAGAAAATGCAATGGCAACTAGTTAATGGGAATGGAAAATAGAGATAGCATGCATCATGATTCATGAGCATGTGGAGGTAGAAATAATTGATCACAGCGCACAGTGCGGAAATAATGTTCCTTTCATGTCTGTATGGGTGCATCTTTTGGTCATGTGATCCCCAAATGCTTGCACATGCCCTCTCTTTTTTTTTTCTTTTTCTTCTTCTTTCTAGTTTCTACTATACCAACTTACATTTCCCATTTAATTCAATTATAGATCTCATCCATCTTTCTTTCTTTCTTTATTTGTTTGATTCATATTTCACTTCTCCTCTTTCACATCTTCATTTTCCCAAATCCAATCCACGCTTTCTTGAACTCATCGACCATCTTCCTGATAAGGCCATTCAACCACGCATGTGATTTTCACTCTTTCTATCCAAATGCAAAGATTCAAATAGTTTACTAAAGTTAGAGGAGGAAGAATTTAAAGTTTATGGATTCTGAATTCGATCTAGTACATTCAAATTATTGAATTCTACTAAAATAAATACATTATTTGAGTCAAAACAATCAACTTTTTGCCAACTCGTACCATAAACTACAATATGTACTCTGTTGTAGAAGTAAATCCAAAGTTTGAGACAATAGATAGAAAATGCATGTGATTGATCTATTATGTTCAATTTTTTTTGGAAACTTTCTTGTATTTTAAAACTATTTCGAATTGAAAGTAATGTGGTTGAACTTGTTATAGATCCGCCTCTCCTTTGTTGCTGTCAAAATGAATAAATATTTATCTTTTATGCCAATAAATCTCATCCATTCCATGATATCTCTATTCTCATGCATGTGCTTGGACTGTTGTCTGGATTATGTAACTATCATTCGTTCTGTTCTGTTATATATATAATATACTATAACTTATATTTCTATTATTATTGCACCGGCAGTTCCAAAAATTTTAAATTATTCCTTAAACACCCCCACGTTAAATATCTTTGATCTCTACACGTATTAAGCATCTAATCAACATCTACATACAAAAGAGAAAATAAATACTACAGATATCTTTACCTTCTAATAATCCTCTTTGGTCGAGGTAATTAATTGCATATATTCAGAAATCTATCTTTTTAATAATCAACCCAAGAAACTGCTGTAAACATATATTGGCATTAGGAAGAACACAAATGGTATGTCCGATCGATCGGTCAATAAATTCCAGTGAAAATCATGCAAATACTAGAGTTCAATCCATAAGAGGCAACATATAGTGTGTTATTTCTGTTAATGAATGCTTGGGGGAATAATCGAAATGCACGAATTTGTCAAAAAAAATTTTTTTTTTTTAATTTATCATCAGACTTACTCGATATCTATACGAATAAAAGTTGAATACATAACGAAATAGTTGAAATGCGCTTAGATTGATCTTGACACTACAAATATAAGAAAATTATAGGTATATATTATGGGTTCACTTTATGTGTAACAGATCAACTTGTTGGAGGGATACAATCTTACAAATTGCAAGGCACACTATATTGGTAAAGTAGGGGATATGACAGTTACTGACCCACAAGTGGGGGATAGAATTAGAAGCTCAATGCTTAAAGAGCTAAAAGTACATATAGTAAACAAAAGAACAAAACACATTCACATATAAAATGAGAATATGTCCCCATTGAGCTTGAGGGGCATAATAGGAAGACGACTACAAATTCAGATCAAATCTTTGTAGCATCTTTTACTTAAATAATTATTTGATCCCATCAACCCAAAAGGGGTCTATTTATAGTCCAAACTTCATAGCACTTCTCATTACTCACTCTTACATAAACACTTCACAAAACAAAAAACCTCTCTTTGTACTCTTTTCTTTTGCTTTCTACTTAAGCAAAAATCAGCAATGGGGAAACTAGTTTCATTTTTCCTTTTGGCCCTCATTGCCATTTCCATGGTTGCAACCACTGTTCTTGCTGCTGATGCCCAGTACCACCTTGATCGTGTAAGTTTTCTATTTTCCTATGACGGTCGCATTCTTCAAAAATGTTGTTGCACGCCTGTCAGATCTTTTAAATTACACTATATTTGAAGGATCCGACACACGCCCATCTAACATTTTTGAAATGTCCGCGCAACATAGTTTTTCCTCAATGATTTTTATTCCACATTTTTATCGTGAGATTTTGTTTCTTTTATTCTAACAAATTTGCTTATTATTCCAGTCAAGGTATGGTCCAGGGAGCTTGAAGCCATCACGTAAGTTTTTATCCCCCCTTCTTCTTTGATTTCTTTACATTTACCTAATAAAGAATTCATTTTTAACCTTGAAGTCATTAAAATATTGAGATGAATAGTGTCAGAAATCTTTGTCTGGGAGGAACATTTACAAATTCTTTCTCGGAATAAAAAATTCAGCAACTCCAAAATAAACTTAACCAGACACCTAACTACAGTTAATTGTCTGATAGCCTCCGTTTAAGTGAACGTTCCAGTATCTAACACTTAAATATTATGTGTAGCAGTATATTCCTTTTCATAGTAAACAGTGGTTTCTGCTTATTTTTTATTCCTACATGGTACTCCTTTCGTTCATTTACCAGTGCTTTTCACGTCAATTTAACCATAAAGAATAAATCCAAAATATAATTTATTACTAATTTTTTTTCTATTTATGTAGATGCTTTTTGAAATTTGAGCAATAGTAAAAAAAAATTGTAAGAGTATAGTTAGAAAGAATTATCAATATTATCTTAAATTTTTAATGTAATGACTGTATCAAAAAAAAAAAAATGAACTAAAATAATAGGAGTAATAATAACAATTAAAATGAAAGTGAGCCAGTACCGTTACAGCTATTCTACAACTTACTCTAACCGGTAAAGTTAAACACTAGCCTCGAAGTCTCAGAAAATAGCTCAGTTTCCTATCACATGGTAAATTTGTCAAACTTAACCAATTTCGAGAACCACTGGCCTTGTGCTCTGTCCTTATTTTGACCAGTCAATTCTTACATTATTACCGCAATTTAATTCATCAGTTAAAAAAGAGCTACTCTCTTCGTTTCAATATGGGTGTGTTACTTTTCCTTTTACTCCAGTTTCAACGCAATGCATTTAAAGATCATAAAAGCTACTTTTACTTTTTTTTTAAATTCGGTGACAAGTTAAAACCATTTATGAATTGAAATGGTGGAGGTGTTACAGTGTATCATTGACTAATTAATCATCACTGTATGTACTAAACAGAATGCCTGCCACAATGTACGAGGAGATGTAGCAAGACACAGTACCACAAGCCATGCATGTTCTTCTGTCAGAAATGCTGTAAGACATGCCTATGTGTTCCTCCTGGTTTCTATGGAAACAAAGGTGTTTGCCCTTGCTACAACAACTGGAAGACCAAGGAAGGAGGACCCAAGTGCCCTTGAAACAAAATTTTAGTACCAACATTGCTACTCTCTAATATGTCTAGTATATTTGTATTGTCTGAATCATGAGGTCATTGGTTGTTATGACCTTTTTTTATTTACTTTTTGTTTTCAAAGTGTTGCTTTTATTCTATCTATGTAATATGCTCCTTCGGGCAGAATACTTTTGTTTTGTCCTACATGAGAGCTGTTTGACAAATTCTTTTGTTGGTCTCTATTGTTATGTTTTTACTCTTTTCTAATACATAACTATAACCATCTTGTCCAGATTCCTCTTTTGGTCTATTGCTATGCTTCATCAAATAACTTTTTCCCTTGTAAAAAAAATAAAAACATTCAAGAGTCGAATTTTGTTGGCCTTGGGCTGCAACTCTTGTTAAGTTTTGTCTTAAATTGGCCCAGTACGAAAGGCCTCTCTTTTATTGGGCCCACTTGCGGGTAAAGTTGGGTTTGAAAACTGGTTGCCCATAAGTCCATAATTGACACTATTCCATGTCTCTTTATGAGGAATGTTGACTGGATATGTAAAATTAAAAAATAAAAAGTGACAATTTTGGTGTAAAATAAATTATAAGTAATATTTTTATGACTATCTCATTAAGATTAAGATTAAAATAAGCAAAAAGTTAACTTATTAAAAAAAAAATATATACAGCTCAATAGATTTGAGGATAAATGTCATTTCCTTGTACAATTGACTCAAAGTGGGTTGTCCGAAATTAAAAGTGAGGGATCAATTTTTAGTCACATAACTTTATAATAACTAGTTTAGTTGTACTCGTCTTGCGTGTGTACCTCATTTTAATAAATTTAAATATTAATAGAATATTTATTTAAATAATAAAGATGAATATAATAATTAAATTTAATATTTTTTGAGTATGTAAAGATGAAAAATTTATTTCTTAAACCTTATTTTTACCAAAAATATTTTTAAAAATCGTTCGACATTCATCTACCATCTGTAAATTGCAACAAAATAATACAATTATAAAGACATCAAAATAATAGAATTAAATCTAATCTTCACGCATAAAAATTTTCTCAAAGTCATCCGACACTCATCTACTACCTGTAAACAATAACAAAATAATACGATAATAGAGATATCCAAATAATACACTAAGGGTGTGTTTGGTATGAAGGAAAATGTTTTCCTAGAAAATGTTTTCTTGGAAAACAAGTTGATTTCTTACTTGTTTTCCTATATTTAGTTGGTGGATAGAAAATATTTTCCGGAAAATATTTTGTAATGTTTGGTTGGAAAATGAAAAAATAATTTTCAAAAAATACATTTTAATCTTTATCTAGAGCATAAAAATATTTTTTGAGATTTGTTCGATATGAAGGAAGAGAAATATTTTCTAAAAAAATAAGTTGTTTCTTCCTTATATTTAGGGGTGAACATGTAGTTTGTTCGGTTTGATTGTTGAATATCGGTACGGTTTTTTGGTTTTCGGATTGACGAAAATAACAATCATAACCAAACCAAAATTATTTCAGTTTGGTTTAGTTTTTACATATTCGGTTTGGTTATTTCGTATTTTTATTATGATTTTAAAGATTAAAGTAGTGACCATTTAAAATTGGTGATTTTTCTAGAAAAATAATCTTTTTTCAAACTTATTTTCATTCTCAAATATAATTAATTCAACACGAATGAAATAATCATAAATATCGACTTCGCCGAGTCATCACTGTTGGCGTGACGACAATGGTCGCACGCGGCAGCGACTGTCAACGACAATGGCCGCACGCGACAGCGACTGTCGACGACAGTGACGAACTGAGCAAACGACTGCAACTGTCGTTGGTGATGTTGAAATTTCAAATGAACTGAGGATGAATGAGCGTCGTTGCAGCCTTCACGTTACTATTACGGTCAAAAGCAAAACAACATATTAGGATTTAGGTTTACTAAATGATTATAATTTATATATTTATATGTTATATTAGATTATATTATATTTTTAGTAAATTTACATATAATATGAAATATATATATATATAAATTATAATATATTATTTATATAATTTTAATTTTTCGGTTTATCAGATTTTTTTTTGAAATTTTGAAAACCAAACCGTTTAACCAAATTTCTAAAATTTGAAACCAAAACCAATCCGGAAAATCGAAAAAACAAACCAAAACCAATCCGTAAAATTGAAAAACCAAACCAAAATTAAATTTCGATTCGGTTTTTCAATTTTTTCTATTTAAACTAAAATATGCCCAGCCCTACTTATATTTGTGTGTTCGTTATGCAAATTGGATAAGTATATATTTTCTAAAAGTATTTGTATATATTTAACAAAAAGACTGAGAACGAATATGATAAAAAGGGTGGGATAAGAAAAAAGTTTTGAATGGTAGGGGGTGGGGGTGGGGGTGGGGTGGGGAGGTGGGGTGGGAGATTGAGGGTCAGAGTAGGGATGGGTGATTTTGAGAGTTGTATGAATATTTCAATTTAATAGTGATGTTGAAAGAGAGTTTAGGAAAATGTTTTCCTTATTTTTTGAAGGGAAATCATTTTCCTTAGTTTTAAGGAAAATAAGTTGATTTGAAAAATATTTTCCAAAACCAGTAAGCCAACCAAACAGGAAAAAACTAAAAAATGTTTTCCTTCATACCAAACACACCCTAAACCTAACCTTTACATAAAAAAATAATTCAAAATCCACCAACATTTATCTATCACCTGTAAACTGCAACAAAATAATACGATAAAAGTGATATCAAAACAATACAATTAAACTTAAATTTTACGCACAAAAATTTCTCAAAGTTGATCGAGATTCATCTACGAACTGTAAACTATCACAAAATAACAAACTAATAGAGATATTACGATAATACAATTAAACCTAACCTTTACCTAAAAAAAAAATTCAAAGCCGACCCACATTCATCTAGCATCTATAAATTAAAATAAAATATAAAAACAATACAATTAAACCTAATTTTTACACAAGAAATTCTTTAAAATCAACCGACATTCATCTATGACATGTAAACTATAAAAAAAAAAAAATATAATAGTGATCACAAAGCTTCAATTTTTTATCCAACTAATTCTTATCTAAGCGAAAATTTTGATCCTAAAGAATGATTTTGAATAAAAACAAAGAAGATATATATATATATATATATATATACACACACATGTTGAATTCTATTATGATGACAAAAACAGTGAGTAATTTGAGAGTTAGACAATCAAGCATCCACCAATCTAGACATGGAATCGAATCAAGTTAGAGGAACATCAATCATATTCTCTCAATAGGTAAATCGGTCTGTTCTCGAGCTTAACGTACATCTCAATTCCTTAATTAATAGAATCCTATTTTAGGAGTATTTTTCTAATTGAACAGTAGAAAGAAAAATATTAATTAATTCTCTTACCATGTATTTTAGGAAGTAAATATTAATTAATTTCTTACCATATATTTTAGGAAGTCTAGTTAATATTATAAAAAATAATTAAATAATAAATTTTAAAAAATAGTGAAAAGTCAGTTTTGTTTAAAGAAAAAGTCTTTTTAATGAAGAACAAAAAGTTTAAATCATTTTTCTAAAGATGTTCACACTTTTAATAGATATAAATATAGATTATAGATTGTACGGACTATGATCATGTTATTCTGAAGAAAGACAATTAAAATTAAATACTTAAAAAATACTGAACATAATATAATAGTCCTAGCAGAGACAACCAACACGATAAACATTACTGTATAATTTGAAAGGCAAAATCACTAATTTCAAGATAAACAAATCGGGTTACTTATCATCATTTTTTTGATTTGATTTTTATTTTTTCTAGTTATTTTTGACAAATCAAGAAAAAATAATTTTTTTCTCATGTTTTATCCTTAATATTAATTATTTATTCCCTAATTCATTTTCCAATACCTATTACTAAACATCAACTAATAAGGGTAATAAGATAAAGCCATTATACCAATTACTATTGTTTTCTTTATAGGTGTGTATCAAGTTGAAATGTGATAAATAAATCGAAACAAAGGAAATATTTTCTTTCTTTATTAAGCTCTGAAAAACTTATAATGCTATGTTCGATCCACAACACGGCATGATTTGTCCTCATACTCGGGAGTTGGGACATTTGAAAAGCTAAAATGTCTCAGGAGCTTCCTTTTTTTTTTTCCGCTGTTTTGATGACTCGAGCTCACAATCTCAAGATTGAAAGTGAAGGATGCTTATCATTCGAGCAATCACCTGGTCTCTACCATATCATTATTTATTTTCATTAAACGTGTTATCTAATTAATGTTGAATCTATGTAAAAAGAAATATGAGTAGAATCAATTCAGTTTCTAAGACATCCAACATTTGAATTCCGATGAAGTTGGATTTTGTGAAATTGTGAAGATATTTTCTAGATGACAGTGGCACTAATTGCATGAGCCAATGACTCCACCCATCTCTGTTACAATATTCTTCTTCTTTTGTCTCTATATTTGGTGAACCCACCATTATTATGTCTCTCAAATCAGGTTGACGAGTTAAAACTACGTGAACCAACAGTTTGTTTACCACCATCTACACATAGTTTAATAAGTTGAAAAATCTTTTTAATTGGGATCAGTGTGTATAACTATTTAGTGAACATTTCAAATCAGGAGTGCTGAAGTCTTTCTAAATTTTGAGATGAAAGGTTCTAATAAGAAAATTTTATTATGTGCTCGGGTATAGATCATGACATATTCAAATGTCCAGATGAAATATGATAGGAAGATTGGCGAATCGACCTTGCCTTAATAATATTAGTACAAGTCTTTCAAAAGATAAATGTGCATTATCTTCGTAGTACATCTTCACATTAATTTCCAGTGTTATGAGAATTTTTTTGAAATAAAAGAGGTTATAATCTCTTCGTCCTATTTTAAACTATATCTGTAAATTCTTCCATTCGTACTAAAAGATTATAAAGAAAAAGTACAATTGCGTAGTTATATTTATTTATTTTTATTAGATGGTTTTTTATTTTTTTAGATTTGAGCGAGATTTAAAAAAGAATTACTTCATTAATCTTAAAGAGTATGGTTGAAAATCATCACCAACTTTAGCATTGAACTCTTAAGTAGCAATGTTTTTGGAATAATTTTTTAGCTAAAGCAACCGTCAAAAATCAAAATGAAACCGGAGAGTAATTTGGTTACTAATACTACTATGTACAAACGCCCATTGGAATATCAAAGAACAGTTTCACTAAAACACGTCATACTTTTTTCATTCCATACAACTAGATTTTTTCAAAATAAGTGGAGTGGAAACAAACATAAATTTCGATGGAGTTTAATTAGAAAAGATATTGATGTTTTATTTAATTATTAAAAAAAAAATATTTAGGTTTGTCAAGATACAATGATACATGATTAACTCCTAATGCATTCTGTATTCAATGAAAATATATATATATATAATTGTTTCTGAAAATATATTTTTTCGATTTTGAATCTGTCGAGATACATATACATTCAATAAAAATATCTTTTTTTTTTTATAAATATATATAATTATCTTTTGTTTTTGTTTTTAATTTTAAATTTATCAAAATATATAATTAGCTCTTTATACATTGAAAATACATAATTAATTAGAATATTTGTAATTACTCCCTCCGTTCCACAATAAGTGAAGTGTTGGAGTATTTTTTAGTGTTCAAAATAAGTGAATGATTCACAATTCAAGGTAGATTTTGGAAAAAAAAATTCAAATTTATCCTCCATTAAATGTGCATTAGGAGTGATGTATTATTATTAAGGTTTTGAAATTTGAAAAAGGTAAAAATGAAAAAACATGATAAATTTATGTTTTTGTTATAAAACAAGAAAGACTACAGAAGAAGAAGAATATAGAATAAAGATTAATTGTTATTTCACTTGAGCGATGAGAGATCATCAGGGATTGATTATACAATGATCAAAACCCCTTTAGGAAAATACTCTTAGTTTCTGATTAAAAGACAGATACTTCAAATACTGATAGATATCAACTAGATCTTGATAGACATTCACTATAATGTAAATACATTTATAACACTCCCTCTTGAATGTCTAGATATATAATATGCCTCGTTAAAACCTTACTAGAAAAAACTCAGTGGGAAAAAAAATCTAGTGAAGGAAAAAGAGTACGCATCTCTAACAATACGCATATAGGCTAACTCATTAAAAACCTTACATGGAAAATTCAGTGGGACAAATCCTTGTAAGGGAAAAAGAGTACAACGCGTATTAACTCGCCCTAATGAGAACATCCTTAAACCTTTGCATCCCGATCTTGTGCATCATCTTCTTGAAAGTTGCAATTTGGAGGAGACTTGGTGAACAAATCAGCCACATTGTCACTTGAACGAATCTGTTGCACGTTAATATCACCATTCTTTTGTAGCTCGTGTATGTAGAAAAGCTTTGATGAAGTGAGCTTCGTTGTATCTCCTTTTATGAATCCTCCATTAAGATGTGCTATGCATGTTGCATTATCTTCGTATAAAATTGTGGATACATTGTCACATTTCACACCACATTTTCTCGAATGAGATATATCATGGACCTCAATCATACACATTCTCGGCTTGCTTCATGAATAGCTATAATCTCAGCATGATTCGACGAAGTGGCTATGATAGAATGTTTTGTATATCTCCAAGATATGGCAGTATCCTCACATATGAACACATAGACTATTTACGATCGAGATTTATGCGAATTAATTAAATACCCAACATCAGCATAATCAATAAGATCGAGACTGCAATCTTTAGAATAAAACAAGCTCATGTGTTTTATCTTATTCTGATGTCTCCTAGTAGGAGCAGAAATATACTTTGCTAACAAATTAACTGAAAAGGCTATATCAGACCTTGTTGTATTTGCAAGATACATGAGTGCATCAATTGCACTAAGATATGGTACTTCACAACCAATCTAATTCGGTATATTTCTCATTTAAACAAATAATCTATTGCTTTTGAAAATTCTCCAAGAGTTTCAACAATATTCATATCATAAATTTATCTCTTATAAGGATAATAAACAAGTTTCCCAGAAACTTTATATGCTTCAGGCATTTTGAATCCTTTAGGGATTTTCATATGGATTTTTGTCAAGTGACAATATCAATATGTGTGACATCTTCAAGTGTCTGGACTGCAAATCAAATAAGCGTTATGCTTACCGAGATGCATCCTTTCATGTCACTTGATAAATGTTTCTACGTCACCATGCTTAAATTAACGTAGAATTCAGATCCTCATAATCTTTCACAATATTACGCCAATTTTGTATCAAAGATATCGTCGACGGTTTCTCATTTTGTATCAGTTCGCAATGTGACATGATATTTTGAGATCTCATCTCTTCATAATTTTCAAGTACCTGAACATATCATAAGGTTTCATGAAGTGTTATGTCGTAGGCTCTTCAAGAGCACATTGTCTTCTTATTATGATTATTTGCTCCTTGTTTTATTTGGAACCAATTAGTCTACCATGTTTCATGCATGCATAGACTTTGTCCTTCAAGGACACAAAATAGGAGCACTTGCAACTTAAATATGAGATGCTTTCGGCATATGACTTGAATTATCTTATGAATAAAGATCTTATGATAATTCCTAACATATTTCATAGCTGCTTATAACCTCCCCTTATGTTAGAAAAATTAACATACATCCTCCACCTTCATTGAGGAATCCATCTTTGTGCATCATAGTATATTATTTAATCGTATACCGCACATCAAAACTATTAGATAGAATAATTGGTTCCTGACCTTGAATCAATTGAGAGAGAAGAAATAATCATAATTTATTGGTCTAATGCATACAAATGCTATTGTATGCAACATATCATATTTCGGACCAATACATGAAGTTTTGTTCTCATAGCAATGGTTTAATTATTTATCGAAGGCATTTAATGTCAAACCATCATCATCAATGCAAGATGAATTGTCTTGATTACACAATCTAAAAGTTATGCTCTTAACTCAATTTTATTGAGCAAACAACTTTATTAATGTCAAACTGCAGGTTGACAATAAACGTATAAGTGATCATCTCAAATTGATGCATCTTAATTGATCACATGACTGTGAACGAGCTCATATTCACCTTTTATATTTTTCAGATTTTAAGGAACCCAATCCCAAAATTAGTTGGTCTAACCAACGTATCATGAGAACAAGCAACATTAAAGTTCATGAAGAATTTGCGAATTCTTCAATATATGTTTAATACTTAATATGCACATCTTTAAGATGTCGCAATCGTTCATGTCAACTTATAAACTTTTATGCAAATAAACTCCAAGTTTACCATGGCATGTGCTTTTTACTTTAGTAAATTTCATATTTACTATTACATTAATAAATTAACTCCAAGTTTACCATGACATGCGCTTTTTACTTTAGTAAATTTCATATTTACTATTACGGGAAAATGCATCGTTTTCACCCCAAACTATACCCGAAAAGTCGAAGCCACACCTAAACTATACTAGTGACCTATTACACACCTAAACTATAAAAAAGTGAAACTATTTACACCCTGTCAGGCTACCACCACTTGCATGTGGTGTAGTGTTTTACACGCGCTGCCACGTCAGCACCACGTCAGTAAAAAGTATCACTTTTTTTATAGTTAAGGTGTGTAATAGGTCACTTATATAGTTTAGGTGTGGATTCGACTTTTCGACTATAGTTTGGGGTGGAAACAATGCATTTTCCCTTAATGTTTTTAGCCGTTTACTTTTGTTATTTAATAGGCTGGATGAGCCTAAAATAAGTGTAACACACGCGCCTTAGAATGAGGGTCGCGGGGAGGTAATAATATCACTTTTATATAGTTAAGGTGTGTAATAGGTCACTTATATAATTTAAGTGTGGCTTAGACTTTTCTTGTGTAGTATGGGGTGAAAATGATTTTTCCTTACTATTACATTAATAAATTTCAAATTTACTACTTCAGAAGTAGATTTCAAAATTATTCTCCTCAGTTATCCTGCCTCTTTCGGAGGTGAATTGTGATATCATCATAATCAAGTGCACGTTTGTATTGAAACAATCGAAATCCTCATTCCCCAAAAATGAAATATAATCATGCCTTAAGTCTATCAAATTTTGATAGCTTAGAACCTCTTTCAAAATATTGCTACTTCAGGAGCAAATCGAAATCGAAACATACATATGACCTAGAATTTTTTTTTCTAACATATCTTATGATCATAATACGTGTGTGAAAATATCATCACTTTTGATGATCATTATCATGTTGTCCCTCCTAGCACATCACTGACTTTACGTGTTTACCATATGGTTATAAGGTTGCTTCCACTACACATCTCAAGTTCTAAATCCAACCCTTAAACATTCTCTCAGTTCTCCATCCTATTAAATTTTACGTCTTGGTAATAATGCAAGAGGATCACCTGAGTATGTCATTATTTTGCTAAATTATCCCGCCTAAAATATTATATGCATTCCTTAATTACAGTCACTTGAACCATTGTCGGCCTCACAGTCACTTGAACCATTGTCGGCCTAAACTTTAATAGATGGTTAGAGATTCGTGTTGATAACGTGTTATAAAATAAGAAAGAATAGAGAAGAAGAAGAAGAATAGAGAATAATTATTATTTCACTTAAGGGATGAGAGATTATTTGATTATACAATGAATAAAATTCCTCTATTTATAGTGGAAAAATACTTCTAGTTTCTAACTAAAAGACAGATAATTCAAATTCTTATAGATATCAACTAGATCTTATTAGTTATTGATAGACATTCACTATAATGTATAAATATTTATAGTAATTTTTTTATTTTTTTTTAATATGTGTATCAAAATTCAATAATTGAAATAAAGTAAGAATATAATGGTAGAAATTTACGTAAATATGATAACTTAAAAAGTGTGTTATGTTATTTTCTCAAAGAATACTCCTAGTAATCATCATGTGGTGTGTTATGTTATTGGTTTACAGCAAGCAACTAACCTCTCCTAACTAATGAATCGCGTCATTGGACCCCTAAAAAAGCAAATGTTTACTGAAAATCTACCTTCTACCACAAAATCTTCACCGACTATCATCTCTACAAGCTAAGTTTTAGTGGTTTTTGCAGATTTGTAGAGGATTTGCATATATGGGGCATTGACTAAACGAAAAAATATTAAAGTCAATTAAAGTTTTAACTTATGAAATACTCCTAACTAAATAACTGTAGTGCAGCTACAGTCCAGTAACAGTTCTACCATTATGAAATTAGGTTTCAACTGAACCAAACACGTCTTACCATTAATTTGGAGTTTTAACAGGTTGGTATTTCATCTTTCTACTTTTAGCAGTCTTTTTTTCCTTCCACCTTTTGAACATTACATTTAATTAATCTTGATTACCCGAAAATGAAAAAAGATTGGATTTTGAATTCTCCCGTCTATTTTTTGGTTTCTTTTTCCTTTTTGTCTTTGTGTTCTTGATGACCCAAAAATGAAAAAGATTGGATTTTGAATACGCCAGTTTAATTTTTTGTTTTAGTTTTCTTGATGACCCAAATGAGAAAGATTGGATGACATAGTTTTGCTTATATGTGGCTTTTCTTTTGGAATTTCAGCTGCTGTTGTTGTGTTTTCTCTTTGATGTTTGCAGGTAGATAGGATTATTTGCTTCCTCTGCAGTGTGAGAGCAGAATTTGCAGTAAAAGAAACAAACTTTAATGGTTTGAATAGCTAAATTTGGGGCTGAAAATTGCCACTTTACCAATTTTTATTATCAGGGAATACTTCAATTAATTATTTTGTTGGATTTATGGAAGTAAGTGAAGTCTGTTGAATGTGTAAATTCACTACCTTGGAAGTATTTGAGAGTTCTTGAAAAAGATTATTCTGGTCTGGTGGATAATTTATATTTCACCATGTGTTTGATTCCTGATAAAAGCATGTTACCTTCAAGATTTCTGTTCTGTCTAATACCCATTTCTGTTATCCTTCTGATAATTTCTTCAGTGTCCCTTCTTCAGTTTGCTGATAACTCTTTCATACCCAAATCAGTTTTTAGTTTAATTCTTGTTAATAATACTTCAGTTTACTTGACCTCAAGTAATGGGGAATCTAAAACTCCGATCTCGCCTTTTGAATCTTCACATGAACAAATACTGAAAACTCAAAAGTCAGCTTGGCAAATTTCCAACGGTGGATTAGGAATTGGGAAATCTTGTTGCCCAGAACAAGCTCTTCTTAAAGTGTATATGTATGACTTGCCCCCTGAATTTCACTTCGGGCTGTTAGGTTGGAAAGGAAGTAAGGATGAAACATGGCCTAGTGTTAGTAACCCGAGCCAAATACCTTCGTACCCCGGTGGCTTAAACTTACAGCATAGCATTGAATATTGGCTTACTCTTGATCTTCTATCCTCGAACTCCTCAAGTATTAATAGACCGTGCACTGCCGTCAGAGTGCTGAGTTCAAGTGAAGCAGATGTAATTTTTGTGCCCTTCTTTTCGTCGTTGAGTTACAATAGGCACTCTAAGGTTAAAGGGAAGGAAAAATTCAGTCTCAATAGAGTGCTGCAAGATAAACTGGTAGAATTCTTAAAAGGTAGAGATGAGTGGAAACGAAGGGGCGGAAAGGATCATTTGATCGTGGCTCACCACCCCAACAGTATGTTGGATGCAAGAGAGAAGCTTGGTTCCGCCATGTTTGTACTTGCAGATTTTGGAAGGTATGGAGCCGAAATAGCAAACATTGAAAAGGATGTGATTGCTCCTTACAAACATATGGTGCAGACAATAGATGCTGAGAACTCGCCTTCATTCAGACAACGAGATATATTAGTTTACTTTCAAGGGGCAATTTATAGAAAAGATGTAAGTTTCACATCTGCTTTTACCTGCAATTGATGAGTTAACTAATTTTTTTATGATATTTCTATTTCCCGTGACACGAGTTATGCTTTAATCTAAACTATAATATAGTCTGCATTAGTTTGTGAGGTCCAAGGTATTTAGTGGCAGTGAAACTTGAACCTGAGAGCTAGATGAAGTTTTCTCAGGTCTTTGAAATGAAATAGGTCCAAATTGAGCGAAAAGGAAGAAGTGAGGATTCATATAGCTGAATTTAACTAACTTGGAATTGAGGTGTAGTTGTTATTTTTATGGATAGTAGTTTCAACCAATGTTTCCTCACAAATATCAGTGTGAAAGAATGGTACATAGCCACAGCTTTTCCATTTCAGACAAAGTAAAATGTATATTTTGCCTGTTTTATACTTGAAGGAAATTACCGTAAAAAACAGTTTAGGAGACTTATATAAAACTCCTCGTGGAAGCAAATTTCTTTCAACCATGATATGAATTACCGGTCAATAAGAGTCATCACAAAACAGAAGAGTCCCTTGATTTCCACAACCTAATTACCCCCTTGGTATAAGTAGGAAATTTACAAACTTTAGTCGTCTTTTTCTTGATGGAGAACATATTTTTCCAACCTGTATGTGTGTATTTATAAGGAATTGTTTTAGGGTTTAAGTGGAGGATTAACTAATGGGTTAATAGGATTAGCTCCTCTTATGGGTGGACTAGGTCCAGTATCATGTGCTTGCTCCCTATGCTACTTAATCGACTTGGGTTTTCCCTTTGTATGCTCAGCAAGTCATTTGACGTGTGGCATGCGTTATTATATTCTGACCTGCCACCTCAATATATTGGTTTTTCGTTGAACTGTAAGATTGAAATATACTACACACCGCATTCTGAAACAGAAGTGAAACTATTATTAGGGTCCCTCCATCTTTTTCTCCAAGTGTGATATATCTAGTAGAATTTTGATACCCGGTCCAGCATTCAAAAGTTGCTAACATTTAGGTATTACAAGGACATAATAGATCTCATTTCCTTTTAAGATATCGAAAGACAAATGTAATAGGGAAATCCCAGGTCGACTGCAGTTGGTATTGTTACGATGGATGAAAAAAGAAATGGAAAACTGTAGTTGACGAAGAGTACGATGGTATGGTTACGACGATTTAATGGCCCCTTATGTTGATTGTGAAATGTCAAATAAAACACTGAAAATTCCTTGTTTATGTCATTTGAAGCTCAAAAAGAGTATTGATTGGTATGCAATGAGATTGAAGTGTTTGATTTCTTTTCTTGCACATTTAATACCAGGGTGGAGAGATTCGTCAAGAATTATACTACCTTCTCAAAGATGAAAAAGATGTGCACTTCACATTTGGAAGTATCCAAGCGAATGGTGTCAGGGATGCTGGAAAAGGAATGTCCTCATCCAAATTCTGCCTGAATATTGCTGGAGACACTCCCTCTTCAAATCGTCTCTTTGATGCCATTGCTAGGCACTGTGTTCCGGTGATAATTAGCGATGAGATTGAGCTTCCATTCGAAGATGTTCTTGATTACTCAGAGTTTTGTGTGTTTGTCCATTCATCTGATGCTGTAAAGAAGGGGTACCTTCTGAACTTTCTTAGAGGAATGAAGGAAGATCAGTGGACCAAAATGTGGGAAAGGATAAAGGTGATCAGCAAACATTTCGAGTATCAATATCCATCCCAAACTAATGATGCAGTGGATATGATTTGGCAGGCGGTTTCAAGAAAGGTGTCATCGATACACCTGAAGGATCACCGTAACAACAGATACCACAGGTTGCAGCTTTTCCTCAAAGACCAGAGTGTGTGATTATTTATATAAATTGAAACATTCATCCTGTAGTCCTAGGAGATCAGATGCCAGGTTGAGCTGGTTTCTCTATTTTGCTACATGAAAATGTTTCTGTTGTAGCCAATTTTCGAAACAATTTGTAAATTCTTTATATTAATGATTGCGAGTTTTGTACCACTCTCCTGCCTGATAACTAGGCTTCTTTTAAATCACCAGAATTTACCACTGACATAAGTGGAATTGTACAACATAAATGACAAAGCATGTTAGTTTCTGCAACTCTTAACATGTATAGTACTAAAAGAAAACTAGCAAGAGGAAGTCTTGACAATAAGCACACGTGCGGTTGAGACAGAAGATTACAGTCAACAGCAAAATCCAGATAAAATTCCATTTCATGGTACATGCAAGAATTACTGGTGTTTAAAGATAACATGATATTTATATGGTCAGAAAATATAAAACAATCTGTTGTGTATGACGGTGAGCATTAAAAACCTAGTGTCTTTCTGTTGTTCTAGCTCTACACGGGACATGAAGTTGTAGCTGCTTTCAGTAAAAACTGCTAGTCAAACAAATGATAGTGATCAGTGTCACGGACCTAAAGAAATCCTCTTGAGGATGCAGAATTTCCTACCCATCCTCAAGCTTCTCTTACCAAAAGAAAGCAGCTGTCTGTTCTCGTCTTCGTGAGTCTTGAAACGTTCATCCCTGTTGCTTTGGACACACTGTCAACACTTATTATGGATGGGATCTGATCCTCTCCTCACTCTTCTTTTGTTTGATTGATTTGGATCAAAGGTCTTGGAAGGTGCAGGCGCTATATTGAGCTGTGTACGCAGGTCCTGCATGACAGCAGCCTTTAGAATCCGCGAACTTCTCAGAAAAGATAAGTTGCCTTCTCCCCACCTGAGAGCAAGATCTATACTTCTCAGAGCAGAAGCTGTCTCTGGTTGAATTGACAAGAACCCAATACAAAGAACTAGGACCATCACCCTACAGGAAGGACACAACATTTTCCTGCACTTGGTCCAACAGAAGGAACAAAAGTGTTTTCTTGGCAAAGACTATGATGAGAAAATGAGAGATTTTGTCTGTGGCTACACTCTGCATATCCAAGACCAAGTGCCTGTACATATAAACTTGTGTTGCATCTTTTATGGGATTTGCAAGACTAAAGTTACAATAAAGCAGGGAGGGTCCCGAGACAAAACATCTATAGAAGTTTTAAGATTCACTTCAATCATAAGCCTGCCAATGCTGCAAGCAATATAAGGCTGTTATATAAGACACTGACAGGTTTGAATAAAAGTGAAGTTGGAACACCATTCTTTGGGCCAAGAATCTATACATTTGTTCCCTACATCCCTTTCATGCTTTGCCCTTTTGGACCAAACAATGACCACACCAGTCTTATTGAACTTTATGCCAACTCATCTGGTTATGATCATCTGTTCTTAAACTTTTAAACCAACTTAATCTTACTATTTTACTACTAGCTTGACAAAGCCTAAACACATGTTACAAGAAGAAAGGACTAATTTCACGTATAATCGCTGAACTTTATTCACTTTACTAATAGTTTCCTCATTCAGTTAGATAAAGAGAGACAATGATCAAGCTTAAGGGGAGAATTTGATAATTATAAAGAGGGTTTGATGATTTTCTCTTTGGGAATTTTAATTAGATTTTGATAAAAAGAAATGTCCTAATTACTAGATTTAGTTAATGAGGCAGCCAAAGCTGAGATTTCAACAGTAGCAAGAAAGCCAGATAAAGTAATTAGTATTGGGCAATGTGAAGAATAGAAGCCTCTTGGAAAAATCTAATATAAATCCAAGGGCTTGCTTTAACCTAAAACTATACTTTATATTTTAGAATTCTAAATCAAAAAATACAAAAATGGCAGTCTTGGTTCCTTGTGCTTAATGAGTTTCCCTTTATGCTTTTCTTTGCTCTCATCTTTAATTTAGATTGTGCAATTTCCCTCCATTCAAAATTCTTGGACCTTGTCAAGCATATTGCTCTTTCCTTCTTTACTTATCTTCCTTCCCCATGTGGACCATCGTTTCTTCCCTTTTCCTTTTTTCCCTTTATCTTATTCTCTGATTCAGAATTTGTTCTTCTTCATATTGCCCGTTGTTGTGTGTTGTCTCTATCCCATGAAAGCAATTGTTCCTCACATGTTAATAAGGTTCTCCCAATTCATGATATGGACGCTTACTTTCAATCCAACTACAGAAAACAGGACAATTATTTCATAAATATGATCAAGAGTATGACAATATTTACTTGGAAGTAAATATTGAGCCAGTTTACGAAGATAACATTGCATGTTACCAGTATTAAGACGCTACATTTGAGTCTGAATATCAAGCACACATGTCCTTTTACTGAGATATACAGCTTTAAATTTAAGAAATTAACCAGCAGGTATATTAACAGAAGCAATCCAGCTCAAATCCGCAATTCCAGAGTGCCAAAACATGACAGAAATTATAGCAAGCAATAAAGGCAGTACTAAATTGCGCAAGAGGGAACGGTAAACCATATCGATAAGAATAAACAATGTACATGATGTGAATATAGGGTATCTCCGCATTCAAAGCAGCTAGGTCAGCTGCTATGGGTTTTTTTGTTTTTTGTTTTGACACATGTTCAAGCATTAATGAAATATTGAACAGATGGAAACAGTTTCAGCCTCTGCATCACTCCAAATTCAGCAGGGCTAACATACAACTAATACATTGAAAAGGGAAAAAAGAACCTCTATACTCTTAGCTTGAGCAACTTACAAAAGTACAATGCCATTATCAGCAACTACTTTTTTACATGCCAGCTGAGCAAAGCCATTTACACTAGCTCTGGAGGAGGAGTTGCAACCTGGCTGGTCGGTGTTGCAACATGGGTGGTTGGGTTTGCCGGTGTTGCTGAAGGTTCTGCTGCCTGTGCAGGTCCTGGTGCTATTGTTACATGCAAACCCCTATGTTGCCCTGCCTGCAGCATGAAAGCAACCTCTGCTGCCGCTAGTGCTGCTGCCTCCTGCTTTGAAGAAAAGACAGAATGAATATCCGCAAAAATTAAATTAACACAAAACGGGAAAAATAAAGAATGAGTAAGATAGAATGAACATCCGAAAAAATAAAATTAATGCAAAATGAAAAAGAAATGAACGAGTAAACTATACGTTATAGAATGAATTTATTTAGTCAGTTTTGATGTATGAAAAAGCAACTTCCAGTACATGCAAATATGAATGACAGTGTCTGAAGTAGGAGGATCCAAGTATCTAATTTTCAGTGTGGTCTCAGACAAGGATTAATTTTTTAAAAATATAAGATTTACATAGTGAATACACAAAAAGAAACAGACCGCAATATATAGAAATCACAAACATTTAAAGATACTTGAAAAAATTGTAGTAAAAGAACAAGTGGTTGATTCCCAAATAATAATAAGTTCATATAAAACGGGACAGAAAATTACAGCAGTTGATTCTTGTTCTATTTCTTTTTCACTAGTTGTTTCTAGGAGTTAAAATGTGCAAGAAAATTGACATAACTCCCGCAGCTTAGAGAAAGTAGTGACCTTTTCAAGAGTTTAACATACCTTTGAATATCCTACTTGGTTCTCATGATAAGAGCACATACGTTCCCACATGTTATCTAATTCAAATTTACTTAAATGTGCTGACATCTATCAGCAGACCGTACAATCTCACAACTGGAAGTGACAGTGGTGGGCACAATCACACTGGACATATACCAACTATATATTGTTACTTACATCATGGTCAACATGAAAGCAAAAAGTCGAATGCCCAAAATATAAACCAGGAAACTTGAGATAGACCATCAAATAAACTTGGAATTGCTTGGAAATTAGGAACTGTAGCAGTGAGAACAAATTTATAGTGAAATGTGCAAAGAACAAATGAGGTATTTCATCCCCTACAAGATGAACTCTTCAGTGACCAGATGTTTTAGCGAGGAGTCTTAGCACAAATATCCTTGCATGAGGTATTACATTCATGCAAGGATGAACATGACATCTCCATGTTTTAGCAATAACAGCCTGTATTGACATATTAAACTATTGATTGAAGGTCTTAAATGTTTCTGAAAGAGAGTTCACCGAGTCCCATAAGCTAGAGCAATGATCTAACTAGCTAAAAATTTATTATATACATGTGCATTGATGCAGCATTAGTCAACCATTAAAACTAAACAAAAAGAACATCTGATCTGCACCACAGATTTTGATTTTTGCATTTTGAGAAAATGCAAAGTTATCATCAAATTAGCAAGTATGAAGATTGACAAGTAATAGCCATTAACCGATTATGAAAAACAATAGAAATTCTATATATAAGGGTCTAACCTGTCTTTGCCTTCGACGCTGCATGATACTGATAGCCCAAGCCATGATGTAGCAAGGTAGAAGAAAACCAGCAGCACGGAGTAAGAAAAGCTGTGTCAAAGGATCAACCAGATCAGTGATCCCATAAGATCTCATGTATCATAGCTTCATCACAAGCAGCGACAAATCAAAAGATGATTTCACTCACCGAGAAAAAGGCAGAAACATCATCATCATCCCCATCACCATTTCCGATGGTCACAGCATGCCTCAATAATAAAAGGGCCATTAACTGCACGGAACACAGTGTATTATTCTTTGTTTATCCAGAAACCGAGATAAGTTCAACTATAATATAAATAGATTGCATGGACAAAAGGAAAAGGTAAATATAAAAGGAAGATTTTGTTATCAACACGTCTTGAATATTTTTCCCTAGTTTCTATATATTGTTACTGGGAAGAACTTTTAACAAATTTAGACATTAAAGTGAAGCTAACCAGACGGAAAGGACAAGGAAGGCAATACAAACAAGGATGGGAATATAAGCAGATAAGAGGAGAACAAAATCATGAAATGTAGCATGAGACCCTTCCTTCTCAAAAAGAAAAAAAAAAAGAAGCATGAGACCTTGAACAGCCTTCTCTCTCACTAGTGCTGCAGTTTCAAGAATATGCAGGGAATTCACTACTTAAAGATGAAAATTAATGTAACCCCACCTCCACCCGAATAGAGAGTGTTGAATCTGATGGGGCATTATCTTCCATAAGAAAAAAATGTAATAACGCATACCTCACATTACCATTAGCCTGCATTTAGCAAAATGATTTAGTAACAGAAAGGAATAACAGCTGCTTACAATTAAAGCAGCAGAACGGCAAAATGCAGCTCCACTAGCACTTGAATCAGCATATTCGTCATAGTCAGCCTCCAAGAGATGGCGCTCTGCAGCTGCCATAGCAAGAAGCCGAGGGTCATGTAAGTCAAGCTGAGTACCAGCTACTGTCCAGCCCCCACTGCAAGCCAAATCCATGTGGACGAATCCATCAGTGACAAAAGAGAAAAATTTTCAAGATTAAGATTGTGATAGGACATGCTCAGCATGTTGGATTGCTCTCATAACAGCTAAACTGGCACCAAATAAAAGGTTACATCAGAGTATAATCAAAATTTCAGCATGTTGGATTGCTCTCATAACAGCTAAACTGGCACCAAATAAAAGGTTACATCAGAATATAATCAAAATTTCAGCAGCTATCGCCTATACATATACTGTGGAAAATTGGCCTGCCTCAAAATATATTAAGTTAAATATGTTTTAAGTACATTCGAAAGAAGGGGAAAAGGTCTTTATGGCCAGTTCAGATTGTCATATACTGTTCTCGTTGGGCCAAGAATTTTCTGTCAAAAATACTGAATTTTCATTTTTTTTTTTGAGATGGTAACATATTCCTGTTTATATATAACGATAGTCATGATTTAACCAACCTCATGTCAATGGCAATATCTTCAGATGGCGGTGGTGGAGCAGTATAGCCAGGCTGGTAAGGCTGCACGTTATAGAGTTTCCGAAGTCAACATATAACTTTTGGTGAAATAAATGAGCTTCAACTAGAAACTCTTTTAGCACATTTTCATTAACATATTCTAAAGTCCCAAGTACTTATATGTATTTATCAACTAATTACTCATAAGGTGAGTTATCACTCTCTCCAAATCAAATAAACTTTGTGCCTAGGCAAAACCATGCTATTTCGTTATCCCTCCATCCATTGCTCTTTTCAAGATCATTTGGCTGTAAGTACTTTTATGATGGCAAGAGCAAGTCATAAAGCATCATCACTCAAAATGCAAACAGGTATTAACAGACAGGAAAAAGTACCTGATGGCAAATCTCGCAAATTATATCACCCTTCTCATTGCACCACCTCTGAACGCATTTCCTATGAGCATACTGGTTTTTGGAACAAGGACACAGAAAAGGAAAAAGAGAGAATCATTAGAACAAAAGACAAGTCCATACACGTATAACCTTTGTCATGCAGTTATAGCACCGACGGATACAACACGACCATCAATGATTCAAAGAAATTGAAATTTTACCTAATTCCAGAGAAATTATGATAACTTATGAAAGTTTGAAGGAAGAAAATTGTAAACTGGTCAGAGGAAAAACATTCTTCAGTTTTCTAGCAGCTAAAATCAGTAAACTAGACCACCCTTTACACAAACAAGTCAAAATAGTGAATGTGCACTTCACTAGGATGAAAGACGTGAATGATAAAAGAGGATAGTAAAATAATAAATCATGAAAATGCCAAGTTCTTGAGAAGGGAAACTACTAACACCATTCAGGCTTAGGAAAAACGAAGATGGCATTACGGATACATATTTTTTATTACATGTGCAAGCAACATCAAGATCAACATTTAGCAGCTACTTGAATAAGAGCGCAAGAATTAAACTTCACAAATCTACCTTTAAGCTGCCATTACAGCTACAAGGAATCTCCAAATTTTTCGGGCTATCTTCTTCCTGGCAAATTCGGCATTCCACAGTCTGAAGTAATGGCTCATCTTCACCTCCAGTTTCTGGTTCATCATCCTCCTTGTTAGCAGTGTCATAGGCAGATTGACCTACTGCATGAGAGCAAGAACTCCCCCCGGAGGATCCTGCATCTTCTGACCCTTGCATAGAGTGCAAAGATTCAGGCGTGATAAGACGATCAACACACAGAGCCAAGTGTTCTCCCATTAGCAGTTCAGCCACGTATCCTAAAATAAACAAACATGGTCAACCAACCATTTCACGTAACAAGAAAAGGAACTTGTTAAACTTTTATGTAGTTTAGTGCAAGATTGTGAATCCATTCTATCACAAGACGGGAGAAACAGCTCAACAAAAGCCTATGATTGACTTCCCTTCAAATTTCTCCTCACAAGGTTTAGCCTTTTGTCCATTAGTATAAAGACCCAACGACAACAAAAACACCAACATACCCAGTGAAATCCCAAAAGTGGAGTTTGGAGAGGGTAGACTGTATGCAGACCTTACCACTACCTTGTGGAGTTAGAAAGGCTGTTCCCGAACGACCCTCGGCTCAAGTGCATTAGTATAAAGACCCAAATGCCACATTTACTTGACCAACGAAATAGAACATTCAAGTTTGCATTATTAACAAGCAGATTTCCAAAACCCAACAAAAACACAATTCCAATCAAAAGTTATAGCCTTCACTATTAAGATCAACTGCATACTAACTACTAATCTTTTTCTTTTTTTCTGCAATAGTCCTCAAACTATGAATACAGAAAAGTCAAAATTCAGGGTCTTTCAAGCCATGCCATTTTGTATAGTTAAGCCCTTCAACACAAAGTCAATGTTTTTTGTCTTTTTACAAAACAAAAGAAACACCCAATTGGAAAACTAAAGCAAAAAAAGGTTCGAAAAACTTCCAACTCCGTCCTTTCCATTTCTCTTATCAACACTAAAAACGGGAATAAGCTTGAAAATCAGCATTAAAAAAAAAACTTGAAAATGAGCAGCTTTGAAGATCATAGCATAATTACGATTCTAATAAATTTCATTAATAATAGAAACCCAGAACCCAAAAAAAAATCCAAAACAATTACCTCACCCCAGCGAAAATAATTGAAGCCCGACCACACACACAAAAAAAAAATAGAAAATAAAACTGATTGTACCTGAAAATGCAAATTGTTGATAATTAGTACCGATTGTTTACTTATATGAGGGAAGAAATAGTTGTAAGAAGTCTTTATGGTTTTGGGGGCTTTGCTTGGAAATTTGATAATCTATAAGTCTTGCTCTCCTCTTAGATTTTATATATATATATCCAGAATTAATTGCGGGACCGCTAAAAGCCTACAACGGCGTCGTTTACGGACTTCCCAACAATACTCCTTTAATAGCCTGAAATTACTCAAACTACTCGCTACGTGACAACTTACTGGGATGTCATACCGTCATACTCCCTCCGTTTCATAATAAATGAATTGTTAAATTTTGACACACTAATTAATTAAAGACGTAAATTTAACACAACTTTTCATTTTTAGAATTGACCTTGTAATACTTTTTCAAAAGTTAATTTATTGTCAAATCATAAGGGTAAATTTTAAAAAAAAAATCAACAATTCATTTATTTTGAAATATCAATAAATACTCCAACAATTCACTTTATTCTAGAAGGAATACCTTTTAGTTGAGGCACGAAAATTCAAAAATAATAAATACAGTATATTTAAAATTGTGATGTAAGTAACAATTTCGTTTGTTAAGTAGTATAAGAATAAGGAAAAAATACATAAAGTGTCATACTTAAATATTAAATTATAAAAAATAACAACACTTTTATCAAATTACATTTTGTAGCATGTGCATTTGTATTTTTGTAGCAACAGTTTGCAAAAATATAAAATATATATCGATCATAAGAGCAATAGAAATCATATGTATTTGTATTTTTATAGCAACAGTTTGCAAATATACAAAATACAATTTGCTATATTATGTAATTATGAAACTGTTGCTATGAAACTCATAATTAAGAGAATAAGTATGTTATTTCTGAATTTTATTCTATACAATCTCACAAGTACGAATGAAGATAAAATTTATACACCAACACTATCTTTACTTTTATTATATAGAAAAATTATTTTTAATAAAATAGCATGATAGAGTGAAAAATAATAGCAAAACAAGCAAACAAAACAAAGTAACAAATAATATTGAAATTGAAAATAAAGTACTATGTATAACAAATATTAGTAACACATAAATTAAGATAACAATTCTTTAGAAAGGTTTAAAAAAATTGAATTAGTTTGGACATCTTTTTTATCTTGAAAAAGTAAGTTTCATCTTTTCCATTTCCCTTCTCCACCCCTTACACTTCATTTTATGAAAATTAAGCTAATATTTTCGGTTTACTATCTCAAAAGGTATAAGAATTTGTAGGAGCTCCTACTTTCACAAAACTTGAATTTTTATTTTCTGATATTAAATATGAATCTGAAATGATCTAAATCACAATTATTATTTTTAATATATTTGAGACTTTCAGTTATTGAAATTTTGTAGAGTAGAGACATTCGATTCTACGTAAATATAAAAATTCATGTATATCTTAATAAAAAAATCTATAATATATATCTACGATCGATATCCTTTGAGTTATTCATTCACCCGATAATATTTATGAGTCGCTAGTTTAACTACTAATACAAAATCGAGAATTACCATGTTAGTTGGCCCCATCCTTGGATATATATTTTTACCAATTAACAATAATTAAATTATAGTATGTAATTTTTACTAAACACCGTTTGGTGAGTTCCTTCCAAGAAGCACTCAGACAGAATTTGGACAGGGTCAATTGTTTGACTTTGAACAAATTTAAGTTTTTCTTAATTGCTTGGACCGAATATGACAACTAATTAATTAACAAAACTATTTTCACGCGCAAAGTTACACTGTTTGTCCACGTTTGTACGAAAAGGTCATTAGAAAAACAATCACTATGATGAAAAGTAAAAAGATGCAAAAAAAAAAAAAGTCTGATTACTTTTGCCCTTTAAATTATGATGTGATGTAATGAGTTTTTTAAAGAAAATAATCGTGGTGTTTGAGTCAATTTTGGTACGCCCTAACTAAATCCATGAATATTTATGTCATCTTCCACTAACAACAAATAACTCTGTTTCTCAAGGTTAAAATAGATGAAAAAATTATCTTTTTTTTCGTTTTTACTAGATTTAAACTTGAGACCTTAGTTTCTCAACTCACTTCATTGATCACGAGGCCATCGTTGCAATACAATAACTTTGTAAAAGAACTTTGTACGGGGGTAGTAGGTCAAGATGCTAATGAGTTTTAGCTAGAAGAACCAAAGATAATGGACATTTCTTTTTCTCATCATTTCTAGAAGACACGTACTAATACAGGTAATAGGTAGGTTAAAAATAAGAAAGATCTTAGTATTAAGATATTTTTCTTTCAAATTTCCACCAACCTAATCCACTTTAAAAGGATGCTATAAGGTGTGGGGTAGTGCTGTCCAAAAATTAAACCGATCTATAAATCGAACCGATAAAAATATTATTGGGTTATTGGTATTGGGTTATCGAATTAATAATTTTTTATTAATTTTATAAAAAAAATTATTAGGTAAACGGTTCGGTATCGATTTTAGTTTATTGGGTTATCGGTTTAACCGATAACCCAGTAAAGAAACGCTAAGTTATTGTTTTATCCCTATTTATGTTATATATTTAAATATCTCTCTCTCGCTATCTATCTATCTATCTATCTATCTATCTATCTATATATATGTATATAGATTATATGCACTACTAATTCATAATTCAATGATTCACAAAGTATTAACCTATTCAGGACTACAAAGACACAATATAAAGTTCGGCTATTATCGTAATAAAAAACTTGAAGCATTTATAGTTTCCAACAATTAGGATTCAATTTTTTTCCTAACTAACATTCATTTCAAGTTTGAAAATTCTTGTAAACTAAAATGCATTGCGTAGGTTTTGGTGTTAATTAAGATTTCATTTTTTTATGTTAGTTGTTACTATTTCTATTTTATAAGTATTTTCTTATTGGTTAAACCCAAAATCGAACCGTTAAGGACTAAAAACCGATAAATCGAAACCAATAAGAAAATATTGATTTTTTATTTAAAAATCAATAAATCAAATCAATAACACGTAAAATCAAACCAAACCGATCGATGCACATCCCTAGTGTGGGGTTGTGAAATTAAAGGGGGGAATATGACAACAAACAATACCTAATAATTAAAAAAGCGCATGTTCATATGTTTCCTCATAGAGTTTGTCATTTGACACTGATTCAAGTAAATGAAAATATTACGTAATTGATTAGTGAGTTTAAGATCGACATGCCTACTTGTTGTGTTATCTGTTTTAGCTGCTTCAATCGTAATTTGGTTATATTACCCCAAATTAATTACTATAGGTTATTTAAGTATTAAAAAACATATAATATTTAATAAAAAATATAAAATTGACAAAAATAATAAATTAGCTTTTGATTTTTTAAATTAACTTGATGTCTTATATGATGCCTATTTATGTTTTTTTTCACAATTATTTTTATAGTAATTTTATTATATCACTTCTAATTAGTTAATATAAGTCATTTAAGACACGAGTTATTCATTGCTTCAATCGTGATTTTATTATATCACCCCTAATTAATTATTACGATCGCATTAGAAAATTAATAATATTTCATAAAATAGACACAAAACGATATGTCAACATAAAACATTTGATTGACTATCAAAATTATATTACTGCCACATAAGTTAACTTTTGAAATTATATCAGTGTTACTTAAATTGAAATAGAAAAAATAGAATTATAAATCACAATAACTAAAATTAAAATTATTTTAATAATCAATTATCTAAATTATGTCAACATCAATATAATATAGTATATCATAAAAAGTTTTATAAATTTAACTTAAATTGATGGACTTAGTGTGTTTTTATCGTCAAGATGACGATATTTATGTGGTGTGATTTTCTCAAATCAAAATGATACGAATGATGGCCCATCGGCCCACCTGCCCTTATATTCACCAAACTGAATAACTTTACATTCCTAACGGCCATGTGATTTATTTACGAGTTCCAAAATAAAAATATCAAGCACAGAGAGCAAAAATGAATTATTGTTAATGCTTGAAAGGTCTAATTATTGTTGGTAAATCATACTAATTCGTCCTAACCTTCATGGTTTTCTTTTTTCGTAACGAATAAATAAATAAAAAGAAGCAAAAAAAGAAATTAATATCTCGGGAGTACACATTTAAAATTTATTGAGTCAAAATTACATGACACAGGAAATTAAGATCATATGCTTGTTCGAAATAGTGAGAATTTTTAAAAATTACATAACCTCTTATGCATTAGAAAAAGGATTATCTGGATATGACAATAATAATAACATACTTAGTATAATTTCACGAAATGAAGCTAGTGGACAGTGTACTATACGAAGATGTAATCTCAACATTAAAGTTAAAGTAACTATTTTCGATAAACACTCGACTTCAAAGGACTAAACACTGAATAGTTTTAAAATATTGACTAAAACTTAAGTAGTGGTTCAATGGCTATTTGTTAAATTCTCCCGTAAAGTATCCCCAATCCGGGTCGAAAAACCCGCTCCTTAAAAGTTCAATTAGGGTTTCTATTTCCGAAAAGTTGAAGTTGGCAGCTCAGCAATGGAGGAAACTGAACCAGTAGCCAACGAAGCATTAGCAATGGCGGAGAAAGAAGAAACCTCCGTGGAGAAAATGGAGGTGGAAGTTCAAGCCGCCGATGATGCAGCGGAAAGCGGCGGCTCAAAGCGGCCAAGGGAGGAGGAAGACAAGCCGGAGGATGAAGAGAATGGAGATAATACGAAGAAACCGAAAGTCGAGCCGTCTGTGGAAGAGGAAAAGGAAAACGGGTCGGATCCGGTTATTGTCGGGCCGAAGAGTTTTGCTTCCTCAGTGGAGATGTTTGATTACTTTTGCAAACTCCTTCATTCTTGGTCTCTCAATCTCAATCTCAACAAGGTAAAACATATCACTTATTTTACAAATATACACTATGTATACACTCGGTTTAAAATAGATATGTATAGGCATGCATTCTATTTGTATATGTATGCGTAGTACTTATACACTGTTATGTATTTTATATACTGGGTTGCCAATGCTATTGTGCTGTAATTTTCTCTTCATTATGTATTGGCTATGTCAATAATTCAGCAATTTAGCTGGTGTTTTATGTTAGCATTATTGTGCAAAGCAAGATTAAGTTTTTACCCTGCTCCTGGATTATCTAGTTTAGTTGGTTATACTCGGGCAATGCATAGCTGAATGAACTACAGAAATTTGGGGTGATTTAAGTTAGCAAGTTGGGAACTTCTTACATTTAAGATTCGGAAATGTCCATTTTGTTGAAGCATTGAATTGGCATTATGTCGAACGTGTATGGATGTCGAATTGCTCTCTATTCTTCGTATCAAGGAATAGTTTTCTGAATGGCTGCTGAGTCATGGATGGCTTAGTTGTTATAATTTCCCTCCAAAAAGATGCCTTTAAGTCTAATGGCATTAACACCTCGAGGTTTTTGATTGTGCATTATTTCTTGGACGTGTATTTTGAAACAAACCTCTAACTGTAAGTATTAGTGTTACTTGGATAATCGTTTGGCTTCCTATGATTACTTTATAATCTTTCCGTGGATAGTTTAGCATATGTAACCCAAATTGGACCTGTTTGCTTGTAATAAGGATGATAATCTGTTTGAGTTGGTTTTTGCTTGGAATGACTACGTGTTCATCGTTCAGATGTATGTTTTCAGTATGCTCTCTTTCTTCCTATCAATATTCATGTTCTCGATAGCTTGTCTTCTTGGCTCCAAATTTGAATTCATTGTTCTTTATTTCCTATTGAACTTTTGTGGGGTTCAGTTAGTCTTTGTAGAAATTGTATTTTCTTATCATATCTCATTTTTTAGAGCAAAATATGTCCAATTACTTGCTCATTTTCTGTATGATTTGTATTGGTCATAACCCTACCTTACAGAGGAGTTATTACTGCATAAGAATGTTGATTCTATGAGGGTTCTCTGTTGGAACTCTGATTCATTTTTCACGGATTTACATTTAAATCTCTGTGTTGGAGATATTTGGTATACTACATATATTATTACCTACATTTGAGTGCTTGATGTGATGATCTTGATCCACTTACATTGCAGTATGAGCACTTGATGTTGCTTGACTTACTTAAGAAGGGCCATTCAGAACCAGAAAGGAAGATTGGTACAGGAGTCCGTGCTTTCCAAATCCGATATCATCCAAAATTCAAGAGTCGCTGCTTCTTTGTTGTTAGGGAGGACGATTCTGTGGATGATTTTAGTTTTAGGAAGTGTGTTGATCAGATACAACCTCTTCCGGAGAACATGCAAACAAAACATTATGCTAGCGGTGGAAAAAGTGGTGGTGGTGGAGGAAGAGGAGGTGGATATGGGCGTGGCCGTGGAAGAGGAGGGAGGTCAAGATACTGAAACAATCAACAGTAGTAGATTGCCAATTTCTTCTGATCAGTCTTTTCAAGTTTTGTTTAATCCAAATTTTGGTTATTTAAATCTACTTTTCTGTAATGTTGACATAATGTTTTTGCTGGTTAGAGTTTTCGCAGCAACATGCCAACATCCATATCTCACCAAAACCTGGTTGATTTGTTGAAAATGCCTGGGAAATTATCAGTATTTATAGCTGTGACCCATGTAATATCCCCCCCCCCCCCCCCCCCCCCCCGCCCGCAGCTTGTAGAACGTACAAACCTTAAGGGCTCAAAACAAGATTATCCCAGGGTAATGCCAAGATTTTGGTATAGCATATCACTAACCAATCTATTGTTTATACGGGAATTTTGTCCACACAAGTAACTGCACGCAGTCACTTAACAAGGTGTATGTTTAGTAAACAAAGAAAAAGTAATTCAATGTATTAATAGTGTAAATCTTTCTGCACTGTAATGTAAGTAAAAATAAACTAAAAAGTGGATCTAACGGGATAAATAAAAAGAAAGAAATCCATCCCTACATAACACTTTTTTGTTGGGCGTGACCTGAAAAGAACCAAATACCAAGGGGAATATTTACTGACATGAATAACTAATCCTCCACTCTTAAATACTCCTTGCTGTAATTAGTATAGCTAATAAATGCTACTTATAATAAGTACAGTAGCCCATCCCAACTGATCTTTATCATTTGGGAATTAGGCTAAGTGGAATAAATTCGATATCTTCCTTAAAGCGTCATGTAGTATCCTAAATGAAACGAATGACGAAGCATTAATTCTCTTCTTTTATGAATTGATTGGTACGTTATATTATGAGTCCACTTTCAGTATACTCTCAACACCATGAACACAAACTCTATGGCTAAAAATCAAAATTGAAGGGAAAACCAAAATAAAAGGAAAATAGGAAAATAAGAACAATGACCTACTTGGGGATTTTGTTATAAAGGTCAAAGGAATTTCTGAGCTTAAATCTGAATAAAGAATAATGAGCAAGAGCAAAGTAGTATTGCACGCTAATGAAATTAATATATATGTGTGTGTGTTATGGTGACTCAATACGTATGAAAATATTTTGCAATCATGTGCATGTAACAAGTGTACATCTTCTAGAATAGCTAATAAAATTTGGCAATTGGCAATGGGACTCTCCCTTCAAAGTTGGGAGTAACGAGTAATTAAAAATCCAGAAAATTACTAATGGAGTTCCAAGTCCCTATGGAATGGAGTTCCCATGGATAGGTAACTCATGTTCTTTTCACAATATCCACAGAACTGTTATAATGTTTTCAGGTGCTTTTATTTAATTTTTAGATCTCCATTAAGGATGTGTTCTCGATACGGAGAAATATATTTTCCAAGGAAAAAGAATACTAGGATTCTTTAGGAAAATAATTGATTTCATGGGGTATTTTTTATTTAATTTTTAGATCTCCATTAAGGGTGAAGAAAAATATTTTCCATAAAAAAACAATGTTCTTTAGAAAAATAATTGATTACACGGGGTGCTTTTTTATTTAGTTTTTCTCCATTAAGAGTATGCTTGGTGCGGAGAAAATGTTTTTCATGGAACGAAAAATATTTTATAAAAAATTAAGTGTTTTTAACCTTTTATCTTTTAATGTTTTGTTTGTAAGTACTTTTTTTTTGTCTTAATTTATGTCTTCCTTTTTTCTTAAATGTTACACCAAGTCAAGGCTGCACATAAATTGGGACGTAGTGAGTAACAAATAATCTCTTCGTTCACTTTTACTTGTGCATATTCTAAACATAGATTTTTCACATATTTTAATATATCAAGAAAAGAAATAACTATTTGTCATTTTTAACCATTAGTATTAAATACTTATCCCACAATAAGTAAAATAGCCATATCAATCATTTTTTCTTAACGAAAATGTCAAGTCTAAATATGATAAGTAAAAATAAACACGAAGGAGTATTATTCAAAAATACAATACCACTTGTTTTTTCTACTTTTCATAGGAAGAAGACATTTTTCTTATTTTGAAAAAATCTATTTTCAATTTTTTTTTTATATTTTTTGTTTTAATTAATCGAATGTGCAAAAATAGAAAAATATTTTAGGTTGTATAGTAGTCTTTTTGTTGAATTTACTTGTCACTATTTTCCTACTAATTTGATTTTCGTATTAACTTGTCATTTTTAACAAATCAAGAAAAGATATTTTTTTGTTATTTTATTCTTAGCTTTAATTATTTATTTTTAAATTATTTTTTAATACATATTATTAAATATTTATTAATAGAGAGAACATGATAAACTTACTATACAATTTTTTTTTTTTTAAACAGATATGTCAATAATGACAAGTAAAAAGGAACGAAAGAAAGGAGTAACACTTCAACACACCTTGAGATAATTCCTTCGTTTGCTTTTACTTGTCACTAATTTTCTAATTAGGTTTCTACTTTTACTTGTCATTTTTGATATATTAAGAGAAGATAATTTTTTTTCTATTTTACCCTTAACATTAATTACTTTAAAAAAAATAATAATAATTTTAAAATATATGTAACAATTATTTAATAGGGGTATTATGATAAAATAAATATGTTATTAATTGTATTTTTCTTAATAGGTGAATGAAAATTGAACGGATGGAGTATATAACAACAAATGAAAATCCAGGAGGGGATTCCAAAAAGAAATAATAATGACAAGTCTTTATAACAGACGTACGTGGGCATAAAACGCACCAATCAATATGAATATTGATGAATGTAATTAATTATTAATGGTAAACATGCATGCATATCGACGGCGCACGATTTCCACTGCACTAAATCCTAATTATTACTTTCACATTAATTAATAGTACTTACTTTTCCAATCCCTTCCTTATCTTCTCACTTCTCCCTACTCTAAACTAACCTAAACTCATTATTTTGATGTCCAGCCCTAATATGGGAAGTGATCACTCAAACTTTGAAGTGATGACAAATCAAGATATTCCCATTCAACTACCTCCTCTTGATGATTTCAGGTGATTCATTATTTTATGTACTTCAAGAATTTTATTTATTCTTTTGTTTTACCACTTTATTCTACGCGTGTGATATTAATATTCTACGTTTTAAAAACAGTGAATACTCAGGATACTGTGCTATCGACTATCATCAGTATGATTTGTCTATTCAAGAAAGCACTGCTAATAATAATATTCCATTGATGGAAACGGAACTCGAAGATCCATTTTATTCATCTTTTTATAGCCTTACTACAGGTGATGCTCATGTTTTGTTATATTACAACTACTTATTATATACTATATGGAGTAATATTAATTTTTTTTAATTTCTTTTTTTTATTATTTGTCTCGTGTTATAGGTGCAGGAGAGTTGTGCTATGATGAAAGTGGAAATGGATTTAGAATGTGGAATGAATTTGGATTGAGTGATGAATTAATCGGAAGTGGGAGCCAACAATTGTTGTTATGTGATGAAAATGAAATTAATCAACAAGTAATAATGGGTAATGATCGTGTTGAGGAAAATATTGTAACGGAAAAAGAGAAGCAAAGTGAGGAGATTAGTAGCTCAAGAATGTTATCTAGAGATAAAATTTCAAAGTATTTTTACATGCCAATAACACAGGCAGCAAAGGAGCTGAATATTGGGTTGACACTATTGAAGAAAAGATGTAGGGATCTGGGAATTCAAAGGTGGCCACATAGGAAGTTAATGAGTCTTCAAACACTGATCAAGAATGTCAAGGTTCACTCTATACATCTACATGTTTTCTTCTAATATACTGCAATTTTTGACTCTCTCCGTTTCAGTGTACGCATGTGACAATATTTTCTGTTTAGTTCGTTTGGAAAGGATATTAAGGTCCACATGACTCTATATTCACTGTTTAGTTCTTTTTATTCTTGTTTCAATAAAAATTCATTTCTTGTGTAGTATATATATATATATATATATATACACCTTTTTAACATTTAGTTTTACTTGCTATATATATAACATGTTAAAATAATTTGAAGGCTGCCAAGCAATGATTTTCCTAGACGAGTTTAACTAAAATCTACTAACGGTTTAAGAGATTTATAAGTGCTTGGTAATTTTTATTATTTTAAAAGATGTAAATTTCTTATTTTATCGAGGATTATATGTAAATATTTTTTTGAATGATTTGATAGTTTTACAAAGGAGTATTACCTATAAATTCTTTTTCATCAAATTATAGAGTGTAAATATTTCTGTACAACTCATCATATAGTTTACAATAGGATCTGATAACGTAGTAAAGTTAAAAACTCTTTTATACATGACATGCATTATTTGCAGGAACTGGAGAAGGGAGGAGGAAAGGGAATGGAACAAAAGCTGAAAGATGTGATAAAGCTATTAGAGGAAGAGAAGAAGAAGATGGAAGAAGTTCCAGACATGGAACTTGAAGAGAAAACAAAGAGATTGAGGCAAGCTTGCTTCAAGGCTAACTACAAGAGGAGAAGGATGATGTGTATGCCTGAATTACAAGCTTCTTTTGGCAGCTATTGCACTGCTGATCATAATGCTGTTAATGGTGGAGATGAAGAAGAAGATGATGAAGAGATTAAGTCTCTTCTTGCTGACTGTTTCTCTAACAGCAACAGTCCATCGTTGCATGAGTACTGAACTTGTATTTTATGTGTTTTTATTAGTGTAGAAGCTGGGTGTTAGGCACCTGTAAAGTTGTTTTAGAGTGATTTGGATGTCTTTGTCATTCGTACCGTGTGATATCAGTCATTAATGCTTATGCTTATGTAGGTTTTTTACATCATATCTATAGTTTTTTATTTGTTTTTCATTCGGTGTTCGATGTTTGTGTTGGACCCCTGATTAATTCGGATCGCGCGTTGCAGGACTCATTAAAATGACAGTGTTCCGAATAGAGTTTTCTTCATACCTAAAATCAAACCTTCGACCTCTGATTAAGAATGAAGCAGCTCCATCCATGCGTGTGAAATGCTTCTTTGAACAATACACCTTTATAAATTTAGTTTTGAATATACGCATGCGAATTTACTTCATTCGGTTTAATATGTTTTTAAATTGGCTGGACATAAATTTAACCAAATAACTTTTTGTTGAATTTTCTGATTATTAGATAATGATACGTATAAATTTTTTTATTTTGTAATATCAAATAATGTCATGAGATGTTAAAATTTTTAATATTGTCTAATTTTTTTTTTAAATAATTCATTTTAAACGAATTAAATGGGATAGAAGTAAAATAAAGGGATAATACCCACGAAAATAACTGAACTTTAATCAAATTTTCAGTGGAGCATATTGAATTTTGCGGGAGTTCTACTACCCCTGTACTTTTTAAATTGGAATTAATTCCCCCAGACTTTTTAAAAGTGAAATTAATCCCACTCAAAATGTTATACCCAGTATTACGGTGGGAAGTGTGGTATACACGCCGTTTCTTCTTCATTTTATCACTTTTCAACATTTTTTCACCATTACAACCATATTACATATTCCAAATGATTTCATTGAGTCAATTTCAAATTCCAAGTCCATTCTTATCACTCCAAAAGTTTTCAATTTCCAGTTTCAAACTTTGAATTTCATTGAGTTTATGAAGAAAGTTTTTTCAAATAATTGAATGAAATTTTCCATTAATTTTCCATTGAAACTCGGAAGATTCAATTAGCAAGTTTCATTAATGGAAGATTCAATAGAACTCGCTAATTGAAAACTCAATGGAAGATTCAATTTCCATTAATGGAATTCAGAAGATTCGGAAAATTTAATTTAATATATGAAGACAAAAATACAGACAGTACACGTATCGAAGCTATTCAATCTTCCGTTAATGAAACTCGAAAGATTCAATTTTCATTAATGAAATTCGGAAGATTCAATTAGCGAGTTTCTGAGTTTGAATCTTTCGAATCTTCCATTGAGTTTCAATTAGCGAGTTCCATTAATCTTTCAGAATGGAAACTGAAACGGAATCTTCAAGAATTTATTTTCAATTCAACAATAGAGCAACCATTGTTGAAGAAAAGAAAGAAAGAAGAGAGAATAAAGAAAATGAAAAGATAATAAAAAATATAAAACTTTAAATAATTATAAAATTAAGGGGCTGTTTGACAAAAAAAAAGAGTTTATAACGTTTTTAACACTTTTCACGTGCTCAATGCGTGTGATTAACACGCAATGGGCTAAGTGACAGAAATATGCCATTAAAATACGAAAAAAAAAAATTGGGGGTAATAGGACCCCCGCAAAGTTCAGTATGCTCAACTGATAATCCGATCAAACTTCAGATATTTTTGTGAGTATTCTCCCTAAAATAAATTAAAAGAGGAGGAACAAAGTAAGCCGGTAAGTTTATTATGTATATATGGAGTCTCACATTGTTAGGGTTTTTAACCTGATTTTCTTATCAAATTTAAATTCTATTTTTGTTAGAAGAAAAATAAAAGTAATATCATAATTACTTTTACTTTTCCTAAAAGAAACTTTATAAATAGAAAATCCTCTTCTCATAAAACAACACAGTAACATTCACAATGTAGTCTTCAAATAGTATTGTTTAAGAGTGATTTCTCCTAATAGATTTAAAAAAAATTAATATTATTTTTAATATGTTGGTCGTTTGATCAAATCATATTAATAATATATTTTTAATATTTATTTTTTATTGTTATCTGAATTATCACCATCTTAATTTATAAATTTTAAACTTTCGCATGGTGCCCTCTCGATTTCGAACCCTGAATCCGCTGTGTACTCACATCAATCATATTTCAAACCATGTCACATTAATTAAGTGTAATAATTACAAACTTTTCTGTATGCCCTATATATGGAGGGCCTTCAGAACCATCACATTTTATACTTTCACTAATAATAATGGCCGATATAATCCATTTTTCAAAAAAGACTAGTACTCCATTCGTTTTATTTTAGTTGATCTTTTTTTTTAAATAATTATTTTAATTTAGTTGTTGCTTTGATGAAATCAAGAGAATTTTAATATGTTCTTTCAATAATATTCTTATTATTAAATTACTAAACAAATTGTATAACTCAAATCTATATTTTCAAAATATAATTAATTAGATTAATTTAATAAAATAGATCCCTAATAGATATTTTTCTTAATGAATGTGCCAAGTTAATAGGTGTCAACTAATACGAAACAAAAGGAGTGTTATTTTCTTCCTTTTGATTTGATTGTCACATCTTGACTAATTATGGAGTCCAAATCAATCAAAAAAAATTGTATTTTATGGTTTTAGTTTAAAAATATATCAGCATATCTTTAATTAAATTGTATTTTATGGTTTTAGTGTAAAAATATATCAGCATATCTTTAATTTTTATACGTGTCATTTGAAAAAAATTGAATTAAAAAGTTATCAAATAAAAAATTGATATTTTGTTATGACGGACTTAAAAAAAATAAGAAAAATAAAAAATAAATTGATATGGAGTGAATATACAGGACTACCTTCGAGAACTCTAATTACTATCACAAAGACCAAACAAATATTACTTTAACATAAGATAGTACTAGTAATTTATTTCACTTGTATAATGATGACGATTTATTTGGAGAAACAAGGCTACATATTCTTATTTGTATTTGTTATCATCAATTAATTTATATTCAAAGAAACATCTTAATCATCAAACATCTGATGACAAAGATCAGGATCCCTTGAAAGAGTTTAAATGTATGTTACAGTATTAATAAACAGTTTAATTTCCTCCATTATATTACTACTATGAAGAAGAGTGAGGAAGCACACTGAGTTCGTCAACATGTGTGCTTCTTGTCATTCTTCTATATAGTGAGGACATTTTAGTTATTTTATCAGTTCTGATATTTTAAAGCTATTGTACAATTGTACTTAATGTGATTGTACTTTTTTAATTTCGAACAAAAAATCCAGAGTATATCCTACTTATTACTACTTGGTCAATCAATACTTTTAGTTACCTTTTTCTATCGTGTGGGTCCCATTTTGATCTTTCTTCTTTTCTCCTTGGTTTTTCTTGCCTACAATGTTAACTAAAACTTGCTTTTTTCATGCAATTGGTTTATTGTTATTTTTTATTGAAATTATATACTGTTAAAGATTATTCTTAATTAATTATTACAAGTTATTTATGTATTAAAAAATAATAATATTTAATAAAAAATAAAATGGATATTTATGACATGTCTACTTTAATTTTTTTAACCGTAATTTGACTATATCACTCCTGATTAATTATATAGGTTGTTATCTACGTATTAGAAAATTAAAAATATTTAATAAAAAAATAAAATAGACATTTATAACATGTCTGCTTCAGTTATTTCAACCGTAATTTTACTATATCATTTTCAATTAATTATTATGCGTCATCTAAAATTAAGAAATTAATAATATTTAATGAAAAAGTAAAATAGATATAAAATGATAAATTAACTCTTGATATTTAAAATTAATTTGACGTCTTATATGAGGCTCATTTAGTTTTTTTAACAAGTATTTTTTATAATAATTTTATTATATCACTTCTAATTAGTTATTATAAGTCATTTTCTACTCGTTGGTTCAATCGTGATTTTACTATATTACCTCTAGGTAATTATTATAAGTCATTTACGTATTAAAAAATTAAAAATATTTAATAAAAAAATTAAATAGATATTTATGACATGACTGTTTCAGCTGTTTCATCCGTGATTTTAATATATCACTCATAATTAATTATTATAAGTCATTTAAATATTAAAAAATAAATAATATTTAATAAAAATAATATAAACATAAAATGATAAATTATTTTTTGATGTTTTAACTTAACTTAACGTCTTTTATGAGACCACTTAAAAAAGATTTCACAACTATTTGTTATAATAATTTTACTATGCCACTTCTAATTAGTAGAATAGAAGAAAAAATATTACAAATCACAATAATTAAAAATTTAAATAATTTTAAAAAATATAATTGACTATCAATGGCATAAAAGTTTGAACAACTTAAAATATTGTAATATAAATTTCATCAATCTAAATATAATAATAGACACCTAACTTAGAATTATAGAATTATACATAACGTATAATTTTTAAGAAAATCAACATTGGGCCGTGTGTAGCACGGCGTAAGCCCACTAGTTGATTGAATAAAGTTTTGGGCAAAATTCAGATATAACATACTTAAGAGCCTGATTATTAGTTTTATAGCAACAGTTTGATAATTATATTTTATAGCAACTTATATTTTATATTTTTTTAAAATGTTGCTGGAAAAATACATGTACAAAAAAATTACTGCACTTAAGTAACTAAAATTAGTTGAGCTATACATGGTATAATTACCAATCAAGTAATTATGTAGATTCCTTTTTCATTTAAAACTCTTAAAAAACGTGACTTCCGTTATAACTTGAGAATTCAAATTTCAGTTTTTCCCCATTAACAGTTGCATCTTTTCTTAGCAATTTGTTCGAAACTTAACCTGTTTTGCTGAATCAAAATGGACTGATTCTTCTTCAAAATCAACAACAATTGCAAAACGATGCAGTAATTTGATTGAATAGAATTCAATTGTTGGTTCATTTGTTCCATTTGTTTGAATTCAACTGTCAGTTGAAAATACAACCATTACTACTGTTTAAGGTACATAATCATTTTTGTTATTCAGTTCATTTTTTTTTTTACCATTACTGATGTGCCTATCAAGTTTTGGTTGTCGAACGTAATTTGTATGTGAAAAAATTGAAAAACAAGTTCGAGTTAGATTCAAGGCAGCAGTAAAATTGGAATTCAAGTATCTGTTGCAAATTTCAGCTTTAAAGTTGTTTTAATGAAAAAAAATAGTATTCGAATATTGTTTTGAGGATCGTTTGTTGCTATTTTGATTGTTTTAACAGTAGAACAAATCGTAAACAACTTTCGAATTGAAGTTGATTCAATTTTTTTCTGAAATACTATATAAATGAATGATCGAATGTATCTGCCGATTTTGATGATATTCTATGAACTCATACAAAAGTATAAAACATCTGCTGCATATGTATTTTTTATTTACTTAATGTTAACACTGCATATGTATTTTTGCTCTGTTGTCGGAATTCTATAGTATAAATGTATATTTAAAAAGATATTTTACTTTAAGAAAATGTAGTGCAAATGTATTTTTTAAATTCAGTTGTTGATTGTGTAACTTTGTTTGCAGTTAAATCTGAAAAGTGCATGTTATAACAAGTGACATTTGATAAATATGTATAAAACATATCAAATTACAAATTATATATGTTCTAGATGTATTTTTTTGACATGCTTAATGTTAGCACTGCATATGTATTTTTGATATGATTTATGTTAACATTGCATATGTATTTTTGTTTTGCTTTTTTGAAATTTTAGAATATAAGTGTATATGTGAAAATATATTTCGTACCTGTTTTACTTCCGTTTGATGCAGTATTTTCTGTATTTGGTTGAAAGCTTTTGCTTTGTTTGTTTGTAACTTTAAACAAATATTGTATAAAATATATTTTATAAATTGAGATGTTGGTTGGGTAACTTTATCTGCACTTAAAGCTGTAAATAGTGTGTTAAAATAAGTGATATCTGAAAAATGTGTATATTTATTTATTTATTGATTAAATCAAGTAGAAATGAGAAGCATACCGGTCCTTGTGAAGCACTCTGGCCGATGGACGTACGAAAAGAACTTCGAAGAATATGTCACTGATGCTATACTGTTGAGCACATTAGCAATATTCGTTGACCTGCACGATATTTTGGCATCTCACTTAAGTGTGGATTTAACCAGAAAACGTATTTTAGTGGAATATCAAATCCCTGCTAATGCAGGGCAGATAGAAATACATAACGATATGGGTTTGAAGGTGTTTATATTGCAGAAAAAGCTGATACAAGACATGAATTATCTTCCTTTATATGTAAGCATTTTGGATAAAGTTGTAGGGAACAACTTGGCAAGTTCATCTATATGTGTTGCTGAAAGAGATATCAATTGTAACAACTTCCAAACAGTGATAAATACAACAAATGAAGGAGTTTTGGTGGTTTGTGAAGATACACAAGCATTAGATTTTTTTGAGATGGATACTGTTCAGGTTATTATCTCAGACCCGCATCACAAGCATGTTGAGGACAATCAGGTTTACTTGACAATTTTTTTTTAAAGTCAGTCATGGAGGACTATGCAATTAGGAAAAAGTTTTAAACGCGCAGTAAAAGGTCTAGTAAGAAAATGTACGTACATTCTATATCACTGTGATTTTGTTAAATATTACTTTGGATATGTATTTTGTATATATTTAATCATGTTTGATGCAGTTATACATTATTTTGCAAATAAAAAAACTGCGAGTTCTTAATGCGTGCACCAGGCATGGGACACACTAGAATGTTTAGAATTAGAAGATTCATACCTGAACATACTTGCCCAGTGAAAGACAAGATCTATCCAAAGGTTCATGCAACTAGTATGTTGATAGCTGGTATAGTTAAACAGAAATTCAAAAACCACAAAATGAAGATACAGTGCGACGAAAATAAAAAATGACATGAAGGAAGATTTTGGTATGGATTTGACATACACTTTATGTTGGAGGGCCAAGGAAAGAGCGTTAGAAGAGTTGAGGGGTAAGCCATCAACATCTTATGGGAAACTGCCATCATACTTATATGTACTGAATACTACTTATCCGGAGTCACATATAAGAATGAAGAAGACAGATGATAATGCGTTCTTGTATGTATTTATCGCTCTACATGCATTCATTAAAGGATTCGATCATTATAGATCAGTCGTAGTTGTTGACGCTAGTCATCTGAGAGGAATGTATACTGGGGCATTTGTAACAGCATGTACAACGGACGGAGCAGGTTAGTATCATTTAATAATAATTACATTGTATAACTGGTTGTATTTTTTTTTGTATTTCTGCTGTTAACTTGAAAAATACATATATCCAATTCATATATATATATATATGTATGTAATTACTTATATTTTCAAAGTTTCCTGAATGAAACATGTAAAATTGATTATGTTTGATAGTTAGGTGCAAGTATATTTTATTATATGTAATTGAAACCATTTCTGGTAGATAAAATATACATTTTAATTGACCTATATTTGTAATAAATACATATGCAGTTCCTAACTGTATTTAAATCGGCCTGCGCAGATTTTTTTTATATGTGCAGTTTATATTTTTTCTTTAGCATATGGTGTGCTTGATTCTGAAAATGATGAATTATATATACAGGTCATATATTTTCTTTGGCATATGGTATGCTTGATTCTGAAAATGATGCATCTTGGACGTGGTTCTTCGAGAATCTAAAGGAAGCGTACGGGGTTAGATAAAACATGTGTGTTGTGTCTGATAGGAATCCAAGCATCATAAAGGTTGTTGGTGATGTGTACGAAAATGTTCCACGTTATGCATATATGTGGCATCTATGGGGTAATGTGAAAAAACTTTACAGAAAGTCACACGATGCATTGTCGGAGATCTTTTATACAATGGCCAAATCATACTCAAAATCAGAATTTCACATATTAATGAAAAAAGTTGAGGCAGCTGATATGAGGGTGAAGAAATATTTGAAATTAGCGGGTTACAAAAAGTGGGCTAGGTCGTATGCAACAGTTCATCGAGGATGAACTTTAACTTCAAACATTAAGGAGTCAATAAATAGAGTGCTTGTATCAGCTAGAAATTGCCAATTTATGATTTTCTAGAGAAAGTTCGAATACTGTTTGCAAAATGGAATTGTGCAAATAGGCAGGAGGCTTCATATACATTCACAACACTCATTGGAAAGTTTAATGACATAATCAGTGAGAACGAGGCTTTGTGTACCCGTATGACGGTATGACCTTATTTGGCTGCTCTGTACAAAAGTGCTCTGCATATGTATTTTTATTGCATAAGTATTTTTTTTTCAAAAAGGCTGGTGTTCTTACAACATATCATGAAATATGGAATTCATCTTTTTGTATCAGTGCATTTAATTTTTTATTTTTATTCCAGGTTGTACCAGCCACAGAATATCTGTATACGGTACACGACAAAGAAAAGCACTTCATTGTTTGCATCAAGGAAAAAAAATGCTCATGTAATGCTTTTCAAATAGATGAGATACCATGTGCACATGCTTGTGCGGTGTTGGAGAAAAAGAATTTTAAAAAAGGGTCATACTGTTCTGATTTGTTTAAACCAAAAATTATTTTAAAGACATATGATGTTCCAATCTACCCGTTGCCATACAACGATGACTGGATAATTCTAGAGAACATACGTGATGAAATAGTACTGCCTCCAAAATTTAAAAGACCTCCAGGAAGACCTGCAAAGAAGGATCGTGGCAAATCAGGTCGGGATATGTTTGGAAAGAAGAATATCAACTCATGCGGTGGTTGTGGGGCTAAGGGTCACAATAGGCGTTCTTGTAGGAAATATCGCAAATGATATATTTCTTGTTCTGTATTATTTCTTGAAATATTTTTTTTTTCATTTTTTATAATGATGAACTAATTCAGTTTAGTTAATGCATTTATGAATCATTTGATAATTGAAGACAATAATATTTGAATAATGGAGCTATATATGTTTCAAAAGCTGTACATTACACATGTATTTTCCAGCAGCAGTTCATATGTATTTTTGACATAGTAAATATATTTTAGGTTAAAGGTGTTAACTTTGATTAGCCAAACAAGTATATGATGCCTAATTGTTCACGTGTTTAAATATATATGACATATTTTGCAAATATATGTTTAAATTGCATAATGTTATTACTGCATATGTATTTAAATTGTAAAAATACATTTGATGTATAATTCATATGTATTTTTAATAAAAATATCATCAGTGCATATGTATTTTGTAACTAAAATCAAATCTATAACTGCATATGTATTTTCTTGACAAATATTTTTAATGTATAATCCATATGTATTTTGTAGCTAAATATCAACACTGTATATTTATTTTGTAAATAACTGCAATAATTTTTCAAATTTCACTTTAATTTAAATCCTAATTTATAATTATAGTTAAGGAATACATCCTCAAAATGCATATAAGGTATGTTGCAGTTGTATTTTTGTAATGTTTGATTCTAACATTTCATATGTATTTTTATGCAGAAAAACAATTGATTTATACAACATATATATTTTTCTGCATAATATGAAAACTACATATGTATTTTTTAACTAAATCTCAAAGTAAAAGGTAGAACTCCATAAATCTCACACTACATATTATATTTAACAATATAGGAAGGTGGTGAAAAACTTTAAAGAACAACAACAACATAGTAAAATACATATTATGAATGTTCCATAAGTATTTTTGCAATATTTGATTTTAACACTGCATGTGTATTTTCAGGTTAAATAAAATTGATTTATACGACATATATATTTTTAAACATAATATAAAAACTACGTAAGTTTATTTTAACAATATCTCACAGTAAATGGTAGAACTCCATGAAATATAACCAATTCAAAACATAAAAAGTAGTCTGTACAATCAAAACCTACATCCATAAACTAGTTTCTAAAATACAAAAAAGTCAAAAATCCATCAACCATCATACATCAACAACTTCAGTGACACTAGTTATTCTACTTTGCCTTGCAGGCCTCAATGGTGCTTCGACATCACTAATGGCATTTGCTTCTTGTTTTCGAATCCCATAGTCCCACAAAAGTACAACATAGCTTGTACGGAGTGCGTTGGGGTCGAACTCAGTCGCAATAACTTTGTGACCATAAGAAAGGCACTCTGGATACATAATCATAAAGATACCACAATCTTTACAAAAAAGAAAAACCAAATCTGATTTAATAGTGAAATATATTTTGTACCAACATACAATTTTGATATATGCAAATACAAAACTTACAAGCTTCCACTCGGTTGTTGAGGCAAATCATCTTCAAATAAAACATCAAACATTACTGTGGATTCTTTGTCTTTGTATCTTGGATGATTTTGATGATCAATTCCATTTTTAACATAGAAATCACAATCTTGGAGACATAATGAAATACTCGTTGCTATCTTCTCGATCTCAGCAAGAATAGCCGCATAATGACCACTGGATTCATATGAATCATACAAGAATATACACCTCTCTGAAAATTATAAAATCGCGAGAACCCAGTGATGTTTTTCCTTTATATTGACCGGAATAAAAATGTCTTCCACTGTATGCCATGGCATTGCAGCATGCATACGGAACCCATTGATGTATTCAATAATATGGTGCTCCTGTCCTCCGACATTAAGGTTTTGACTTCTTCTTCAAGTAGTATAAGCAAACATCAATATGCTGCATTAGTGAATACCACAAAATTTAGAGCATTCAAATTTTTTTTATTGTAAATATTAAAGTGCATGCAAGTAAAAAATACATATGCATTTTTTTATATTAATGTAGAAGACTTGTGTATCAAAAAGTGCATTCTTAAAGTTCAGTTACATGCAGACAATGTTATGTAATAGTATATGCAACAGTATGTGATGTAGAATACTATATCATACATTGAATACTTAAAAATACATATATGTTAAACCATATGTATTTTCAATGTAACCTAATATGTATTTTTAAGTATTGTTACAAACGAAATGAATTTTTTTTTAAAACAGTATACTAACCGAGTTTGTCCATGTCTGATCTGCAAACCCCATCGTATAAAATCAATTTTTGTCTTCAACAGTCTCAACACCAAAATGCATCTTTGGAATTTTTGATTTTCCCCTCTTGTAATGATCCACTTTTTCTTTCCTAGGTATTTTAAGGAGATGGTAAACCATGAAAACATGTATTGATACAAAAAAATAATTTGAAGCAATTCAAAAGAACTACCTCTTGGCAGTAGCTTTTAATAGGTCGGCAGAAATTCAGTCGTTGAAGTTCTTGACAATCTTCGTATCTATTATCCCATCAATCGGGTGATGTAAAAATGGATGTTTCTGGGAGAATATGCGTATTAGCCCTGCTGCGCTCCCTATATAATTAGAGAATACATAAACTTAATAAATACAAACGTATTTGCAAGACATATTACATAAAAAATTATATATATCTTATTGTACTTACCAGCTGCTGAACCAAATTTTTTGGTGTATGGGGATTCCTTGAATTTTGATGGTCGCCTAATCCTTAACTTTAGTCTGGGAGTGTTAACTTCATGATTAGCGTATGGATGAATCATGATGCTTTTTCGATCGTAGACATTCAAGCTAGGTAGAAACTCATTCGGAATTGTGTTTTGTGAATCAGGCCATAATTATTCATCCCTCTGTTCATCATTGGTTACTTCTTGTGTATTAGGAGGTGTCCTAACTTGCTTCTCTGTAGCAAGTTCGACCTCTGAATTCACCAGTGAATTTGAACTCAAATCAGTGATCCCTCTGTTCATCTAACAAAAAAATTGAAAAAAGAATATTACTTTTTTTTCTATCAAATTGAACCTAAATAAACTCTAAATATATTATAGTAAGATACATACTTGAGCATGATCTTCAATAACAGTCTCAGAAATTTTTGCATCCAAAATTTCATGTTCTTCTTGACGGTTTGCCGATGGATGTATGATTATGCTTTGTATTTGAAAGACATTTAGGCTCGGTAACATCTCATCAGGGATTGTGAATTGTGAATCAGACAAAATTATTTCATCAATTTTCTCATTGCTGGTCTGCAAAAAAATAAAAGAAAAAATTTAACTGTCCTCTGAATTATTACATGACATGAAGACAAAGTTAACATCACTATACGTGCTCGACAATCATGTTGAACAACCTTCAACCTTCTCAGAATGTAAGTAATCCAAATTTATACTTCTGAGAAGTTCATCAAGGATTAATTGTTGAGAATCAATTTCAACATTCATTTTTTCGGAATGCAAATTTGTGCACCCCTTGAAAACAAGTAAAAAAATTAAAACATCAAACAAACATGTACTTGTATCTGTTTATATATGTGAATTCAAATGAATATATATATGAAACATAATTATTTACCTTTTTACCAAGCAAATTTGCCTCCAATTCCTGATCAACCTCAGAACTTAATCGTTGTGGTGATTTTTCGGTACCAACATAATCCATATTCTGGAGGACAGGATCTTTATCTACATGTTGTTGCTACAAATACATATACAAATTGAAATAACCTATTAATACTTGAGTCAAACAAAATATGTATTTTTTTAATGAAAATGAATATATGTATATACAAATACAATAAAATACATATTGATATATAACATCAAACTCATAAATACATATTAAAGAACATAACAAGAAAAAAACAGTCTTTGTTAAAATACATATGAAGTGTTAAAAAATACATATAAGTATAATAAAAATACATATGCAGTGTATACAACACATTAAAAATACATATTGATATATAACATAAAACTCAAAAATACATATTTATGAACATAACAAAAAAAAAACACTCAGTGTTAAAATACATATATATATGTAGTGTTAAAAAAATACATTTGCAGTGTGTAGAACACATAAAAAATACATATTGATATGTAACATCAAACTGAAAAATACATATATTTGAACAAAACTAAAAACCCACTGTGTTTGAAAGTTCTATTAACCTCAAATGTATTTTGAATATAAACTTTAAAAGTACAACTAAATCTGCATTTGAACTTTAATATTTATCTTTGTACCGTCAGAAATATTATCCGAAGATTGAACTACATCAGGACTGAAATGTTGCCCAGATTGCTCTAACCCTCCCTCATCAACATTTGGTTTATCAACTTCTATATCTACAATCTGATCCTGAAAAAATTAAGTCCAATAACCTAATGAGTTATTATGTTGTATTTGTATAAGACAGACCAATAAGTATACATATTCAAATCAACTAAGATTTTCAAAGAAAAAATTAACCTTGCTTTGAGCAAATACTTTCTTCATCTTTTTAAATTTTTTTCTCATTAGTCCACGAATTCCTTTAAACTTGCGACGAACCTGTTTTGATACAAAATCAATAAATAAAGTTTTTTCCATGTAAAATAAATATTTGCCAAAAAAGAATTACCTCATCGCGGAATGCATCAAAATCTTTCTTAGAAATAAAGGATTCTTTCTCAACATGAATCTCAGGCTTTGACACGGCTACTTGCTCTACATGAATATCTGGCTTTGACTGTACCTGAGGAAAAATAACCTGAGCTATTTGCTTTCCTTCCTTCGTTTTTGAAGAAGATGCCTGTCGTGTTGGAATTGGCTTGAAAACTGGTGTCTTCATTCCATCAGCCTTTGCAGCATGAGGAGCTGGTGTCCTCGTTTGGGTATGCTCGTTTACTTGCTTTTTCCTTAAAGGTTTCTTTGCTACTGATGTTGATGAATCAACCTTCTGTTTCTTCTTTAAATGTTCATTGATCTTTCTTGGTGGTGGATCCCGGAAGTCATCATCAGAATCAATAGAACGTTCATGTTGTATTGCATCCTTCTTTGGTATTTGCAATTCTGACAGCTATTTTTTCGTTGGCTCTATGTTCTTAAAGACAACCTAGAATAATAGGTAAATAATATATGTTAAAGAATCATTTAAACAATTGTAAATGAAAATGTATATACGTATACTGTAAATTACATATGAATACATATGTATTAAGTAACAACAAACCTTGTCATTGTCATTGTCATTGAACATAGCATTCATCAAAAACTCAAAACGTGGATGAGGTGCAATCGTCTTCCAATTTAATAATCGGGGAATTCGATTATCAACCTTCGATGCAATATTTGGTGGGACATTAGAACAACACTCGTAAAGTCATACTTGAATAGACAGTGGCATTCCCTGAATCAAATATAATTGACCACCAGCTTTCAACCGGTTGTTCAAACTTCTAGCCAGATCTTCACAATATAAAGAACCCCATGGAAAATCTTTATATCTTCCACTATCGACCAAATCGAAATGAAGATGAGGTATAATCACAGTTTCAACATTAGATAACACAAATGAATGCAGGAAATAAAGGATTGCAAATTTCTCAGCGTCCTCATCATTGTTCTCCTCCCATACTTTCTCCGTGAATGCTAGAAATAGTTGCCTTTTCTGTATAATTTCTGCCCCATTGAAATACTTCTCAACCATCCTATTTGGTACACCCTCGTCAAAAATAAAGTCATATCTATTTGACACACAATTCAATCCAGTTATGATAGCAAATTCCCTGGGAGTAAAATTAAGAAAGGTGCCATTAGCACAAATCAGAATACCAGAAGAAGAACTACCCTTCACCTCAAGCGTCATAACGCATTTGCACATCTGTGCTTGCACTACACATTGTTGCTTCTTCATAAAATAACCAAAAATATTATTGTCGCAAAAGATTTAAACTGTTCCTTGTTTAAAACTGCGCGTATGCTTCCATAAATATCTGTCACTGTATGAGCACATTTATGGTGCAAATCTTGGAAGTTTTCTAACTATGAATATTTCGTCCCGCATAACCTATACAAAGTAAAACTACCTCTTCTTAATCTGTAAACAAAATTCAAGCATACAAAAAAAATATAACATGGAACCAACACTGAAAAAAACATATCACATATAATCAAAATTACAAGCAACACTCAAAAATACAAATCAAGCATGCTAAAAATATAATCAACACTGAAAAATATAAATCAATTATGGTAAAAATACAACCAAGATTGAAAAAAATATATCAAGTAAGCCAAAAATACATATAGCTAATGGCATACCCTATAGCGAACATACTGATATGGTAGTTAAACTAAAAGTAACATGCATATGTATTTTATCAGTCCAAAATATAACAAATTCTTAAAAAAAATACATATTAAATTGATAAAAATACATATAGCAAAAAAACCATGTTCATGAGTATTAACCTATTTATTAACAGTATATTTTCACAATTATCCTATCATCTTCACAAATATATTTTCTACTAAATTTGCCCTCCACATATCATCAAAAACATAAAATACATATTCAGTATTTCGAAAAATACATATAACTTACAACTTTAGTAATATCTAAACTTATAGCAAAATACATTTACTTAAAAAATACATTTACACGAAATTTTGCCCAAAAAAATACCTCTTTATCACTATCTTCTTGAGAATCGTCAGCAAAAGAATTCTGCACTTCCTCATCAACCTTACTACTCAAAACTTCTATTTCTTGAGCTTTTCTTTTCTTCTCTGTCCCTTTTTTAATTTTTGTTTTCTTTGGAGAATGTTTTTTCTGCAATCTTTTTTTTTTCATAATTTCTGTCATTTTAACCGGATCGTTGCAAAATTTTGACCTAATCTCCTTCGATCTGTGAGATTTCTATAAAGAAGATGAAACAACTTTAACAACTTCTTCTTGAGTTAAGCCGATACTAAAAGACGGTCCACAATCTGAACTCAAATTTAAATTTCGTATGCCAGTAGTTTTATTTTATGATTCTAGTGTTTGTTCATCCATTTAAACAAAAGAAAATTAAAATCTGATTTTGAGATGTGTTAGAGTCGAAAAATATCCCAATAAAAAAAAAACATGCAATAGCTATATTAAGTGTTACCTGAAGTAGTTGAAGATTTGATATAGCTAAAATCGTGCAAAAGAAAGTAAAACTGAAGCTGGAAGATTTTATTAATGGCGGAAAAAATGGAAAACTATCTTTCAAAATTGGAGAGAGAAGGAATAGTGGCGTGAAAAGAGAGATAAATGAGGTTACTTTTCCAATGCTGTAAAAATAAGAGAAATACAATAAAAATATGTCATAAATGCTATGAAATATAATTTCATAAAACTAGTGTTATTTTTTATAATTTAATACATAGTTATGTTACTTTATGTATTTTCCCCTAAACTTTATGGATGCTAGTAAGAATATCATCTAATAAGCTTAATTATAAAAAGATTGATTGTAAATGAATCTGTTGTGCAAAAGATTACATTAGTCTTCTCAAAATACAAATGACACAAAAACTTGATGATTGGAACTGATTTATATGCACACTATACCAATTACTCTAAATTTGGTGACATGAAATTAGGCTTTACAATTTTTTCTTGTTAAAAGATTCATGCATTTACAATCTACAATTATGCACTAGAAACCTGTTAATTTGTCACTGTGAGCAATGCAATTTTGTTAAATTTAAATCCGTACCAAATTCGAATCATTAAATACAAAATATATTAGTCCCAAATAAATATTGCGGATTAATATAATTGGATTAATTATTTAAATCCAAATATTTATGGATTTAATTAAAGTTCAATTTTTATTGGGCTAGCCCATTGATTTGGGCTATAAATGATGAGCCCACTTTGGTAAGCCCAAAATATTATCATATTCTAGAGGCCCAAATAAGCGCCACGTGTCAAATGACGTGGCATGCCAAGTCAGGGAAAAGATCCAATAGGACTATGCCACATGTCAAAATGATGCAGCATGCCCATAAAGTCAAAGCCCATAAAAGGCACCACATCACTTAAATCTGATTGGTCAAAGAAAGTACATATTCATCATGCCTCTTCCTTTCCTACAACTATAAATAGGAGTCTCATAATTCAAAGAAGGACCCCCAGACCTCTAACAAGTAGCCAAAGAAAGCTCGTGGATCAAATGCCGCAATTTCTCTAAAAAAAAAGCTCAAGCATTCAAATCAAGTTCATCAAGATTCAAGATCAAGACAACAATATTCAAGAACAGGCTCAAAAGCCCTTGAATTCAAGCCAAGTCAAGATCAAGTCCCTCAAGTCCGCAAATCAAGTTCAAATTTAAGATTAAGCTTTAAGCCCTTGAATTTATATTTGAAAAGACGAATCAGAGGATCCATAGAGATTGTAACACTCGCATTGAAATCAATAAATTGATTGTTGCAATATTTTTCTTATCTAGAATTAATTATTTTTCGGTCCTCAAAAATTTTATTGCCCAACAAATTCTGGCACGCCCAGTGGGATAATGTCTACCTCTCATCTCAACTTTTCATACTTCAAAGTTTAGAAATAATGAAATGACTTCCAAGAAGGTCAATTCTCAATCAACTGTTTCCAAGGCTGCAGATTCAAAGTTCTCTGCTGAAGTAGAAAGCATCCTTGGTGTTACTTTCGAAAACTTGAGAGCTGTCACAAGAAGCAAGGCAGGCTTGCTAGGACAATAAACACATCCAGTTTCGTCCGCTCCAGCTCTATTTTTTGTATCTTCAACCTCAAAAGCAATGAAGTCCAATGCAAGTGCTTTAGAAGGAGGAAGCAGTGTGACCGAATCGCTGAAAAAGACTCTAGCTCTACTTGAGCATTCCGGTCTTAAATACTCTGGCGCCAAGAGCGATGGTCGTTCAACAAATGCATCATCTCCACTTACACCACATAAGCTAAGCACTTCAAAAATCAACTTATATGATAATTCGTGTTACTCTCCCACATCTCCGGTGATCATGCAAGCAATGGTAACTGATTCCTCATCTATGGAGGAGCATCTTGCTAATAAGACAAAGAAAATTGAAGGCCTGACCAACTATGTTCAGAATTAAGAGGCTAGGATTGATAAGATAGTGGATAAGGTGGAAGGCTTGATAGACGGAGAATCTAGCCATACACCGGGAAAAGCTCCATAGGTTCATGAGATCGAAAACCCTGTGAAACAAACACCATCGACTAAAGAGGTACAAGTTTCTGCTGAGGGAATGATCCCGATTGGGCAATTAAGGGAATTTATTAAAGGGACCCTCAAAGACAAGTATGATGTTGTCACCAAGTCTTTCCTTGCATATATCAAGCCTTACACTGCAAGAATAGATAGCCTCAAAATGCCTGTTGGCTATCAACCCCCCAAATTTCAACAATTTGAGGGCAAAGGTAACCCAAAACAATATGTCGCACACTTTGTCGAGACATGTAATAATGCTGGAACTTACGGTGACTATCTTGTCAAACAGTTTGTTCGTTCTCTAAAGGGAAACGTTTTTTATTGGTATACAAATCTCGAGCCTAACTCCATCGATAGTTGGGAGAAATTGGAACACGAGCTCCTAAATCGGTTTTATAGCATAAGGCGTACAGTGAGCATGATAGAGCTCACAAATACTCGGCAAAGAAAGGATGAGCCAATCATCGACTTCATTAATCGATGAAGAAATGCGAGTCTAAACTGCAAAGATAGGCTCGGTGAAGCTTATGCAATAGAAATGTGCGTCCAAGGAATGCACTGGGGGCTTCTCTACATCTTGCAAAGAATTAAACCAAAATCCTTTTAAGAGTTAGCTACTCGTTCTCACGACATGGAGTTGAGCATGTCTTCTGCTGGAAAGGAATGAGCGCCTATTCATGACTCTCGAAGGGGAAAGGAAAAGTAGGAACCCAAAAGATGGGGCAAGTTTGTTCCCAAAAATGAAAACAAGGAGTCCATGAATGTTGATGTGTCTCATGTGAAGGTCACCACAAAGGTGAGCAAGAAGCAAAGTGTCAAAAAGACTTCTAAAGCACGTCCAAATCAGAAAACTTTAAAGGAGATGCAAGAAAACGAATATCCCTTCCTTGATTCTGATGTTGCTGAGATTTTCGATGAACTCCTTGAGCGTAAGCTCATTGAACAACCAGAGATGAAGTATCCCAATGAAGATGGAAGGACCAATGACCCTAATTATTGCAAATATCATAGGCTCGTAAGTCATCCTCTGTAAAAGTGCTTTGTCTTTAAAGAAAAAGTCATGCAACTGGCAAAAGAGAAGAAGATCTTCGACGATGAAACGACCAGTTCTTATCAAATCTCTATTACTTTTGGCTCGCTCGACCCAGTCCAAATATGTGTCGAAGAGCATAATGAGAAAATATTAGAGCCTAACATGTCTTCAGTTGACGAATGCAATGATGAAGGTTGGACTCTGGTGATGAGGCACAGACGCAGGCGGATGAGTCTGCGAAAGGAGTCGTCCAAGCAGCCAACCAGAAGGAGAATGGTAAAGAAACCAAGAAAAGAGAAGTTGGTTGGATTCCCAAAGAAGATGAGGGTGACGGAGCTTCACCACCAAAAACCTCGGCGTCCGATGAATTTAGAGGAATTCTTACCCAGTTGATTAGTATGGATGATTTTCAATCGAACCCATTAATGCATGTGATTGATGCCAAAACTTCATACAATGTGTACTATTGCTTGGTAGGCCTTGGGTGCAAGAAAACAAAATTATCTCGTCCTCTTACTATCAATGCTTGAAGTACCTCAAAAAACGGAGTGGAAAGAATGACAGTCGCCGATGATAAGTCATTCACTGAAGTTGAGTCACATTTTGCCGATGCAAAATTCTACTTAGAGAATCATATTATAGATGAGAAAAGGATTGAAGATGTTACCAAGACCAAGTGTGACGATCTTGCATCTAAGAAGATCGCGGTGACTATCGAAAAATTCAACAACAGGAAGCCCTTCTTCACTTCGAATAAAGAAAGCGTCGCTCCTACGAAGAAGAAGGCAGATCTTGTTCTTCGCTACGTGCCAAAGGTAAAGAAAGAGGAAGATCACTCATTTGATGCCCAAGATAATCTGCTAAAGGGGTTAACTTTACCTGTCAGGAAGATTGACGCAATAAATCCATCCTCATGGCCACTTGGAGAATCTGTGGCTCAAAATCCGCCACCAAATATGGCACTCCCTACGAAGGGGACAAAAGAAGGCTTTGATCCAAATGCATACAAGCTATTTGTAAAGGTTGGATACAATCCTAATGAGCTATCAAGGTTGGGCAAACTTCCATCGGAGGGTAACACCAGGCAACCACGTGAAGGACTAGGACATGCGCAGCCAACTCAAATTCGCATCTCCATAAGAAGGGCTGTCAGTAATTATATCACCGTGGAAGAATAATCCACTTCCGCTAATAAAAGACCCTCCGTATTTGATCAACTTGGAGAATCAACCGCAAGAACTTCTGTGTTCAAAAGGTTGGGTCCTGTCAATAAGAATAAAAACAGCAAGCGTCAAGAAAGTCGTCAAAGCACGATGCTGCACTCTTCATTTAAAATCCAGAAGGATTTTCAAAGTTTGATTCCTTCTAGAATGAAGCGACAAACGGAACTGGTAGTTTCACGCAACGAGGTGTTAAAAGCAAAGGCACATACTGTGGTTTATACCAAGCAATACGAAGAAGATGAAGAGAGTGTTGGTTCATCATATTATGTTACGACCCAGAACGAGAAAGATGTCTCATCTCAAATAAAGGTTAATGAAGAGATAGAGAATTCCTTTTGGTGTTATCATATATCCGTCAATGACGATGATCCTCAATATGAAAAAGATGCTGGAGATGCTCCATCGCAACTTAAATAAGGAGTAAAGACCACAATAGATCCCTTGAAGGAATTTAATCTTGGAATCGGTGAAGAACCAAGACCAACTTACCTAAGTGCGTTTCTAGAAGTAGAGGAGGAAATCGCTTATATGGACATACTCAAAGAATATATGGATGTCTTCTCCTGGAGCTATAAGAAAATGCCTAGCTTAGATCCAAAAGTAGCGGTCCATCAGTTGGCAGTCAAAAATGGTGCCCGTCCTGTTAAGCAAGCCCAAAGATGCTTTACGTCGGAGTTGGTTCCACTAATCGAAAATGAAGTTAACAAACTCATTGAAGCTGGCTTTATTCGTGAAGTCAAATATCCCACGTGGATTTCAAGTATTGTTCTAGTACGGAAGAAGAATGGCCAAATTTGAGTTTGTGTCGACTTTCGAGATCTCAACAATGCATGCCCTAAGGATGATTTTCCAATCCCCATACCAGAGTTAATGATTGATTCCACCACTGGTTATGAGGCAATGTCCTTCATGGATGGTTCATCCGGCTACAATCAAATTCGTATGGCGCCAAAGGATGAAGAACTCACTGCATTTCGTACGCTTAAAGGTATTTATTGCTACAAGGTGATGCCTTTTGGTTTAAAGAACGTTGGCACCACTTATCAAATGGCTATGCAGAACATCTTTTATGGCCTGCTCTATAAAAATGTTGAATGCTTTGTGGATGATCTAGTGGTGAAGTCAAGAAAGAGAGACGACCACTTAAAAGACCTAAGAATGGTATTCGAGTTACTTCAAAGATATCAACTTAGGATGAATCCATTGAAGTGTGCCTTTGGAGTTACTTCGAGAAAATTTCTTGGTTTCATTGAGCGACATCGAGGAATTAAAATTGATCAAGCTAAGGTTGATGCAATTTTGAAGATGCCCGAGCCTCGGGATATTCATGAGTTGGAAAGCCTTCAAGGAAGGCTAGCATAGTTAAGGAGGTTCATCTCAAACTTGGCTGGAAAATGTCAACCATTTAGTCGTCTTATGAAGAAGGACACTCCCTTCGAATGGGACCAAGCTTGTAGTAATGCCTTTGAGAGTATCAAATCATACTTAATGAAGCCACCAGTTCTTGCAGCTCCCATACCTGGGAAACCATTGATACTCTACATCGCGGCATAAGAGAGGTCAGTTAGAGTACTACTGGCTCAAGAAAATAGTGAAGGCAAGGAAAATTCTCTTTACTATTTGAGCAGAATGATGACGCCGAGTGAGCTAAAGTATTCTCTAAGTGAGAAGTTATATTTGGCATTAGCCTTCTCGATTCAAAAAATGAATCACAACTTTCAGGCTCATATTATCCGGCTTATCTCTAGGGCAAATCCCATCAAGTTTGTAATGTCGAAACCAGTCCTTAGTGACCGACTTGCAAGATGGTACCTTCAATTTCAACAGTTTGAGATTGTGTATGTTCCCCTAAAAGCTGTAAAAGGACAAGCATTGGCTGACTTCTTGGCAGATCACCCAATACCTGATGACTAGGAGCTGAGCGATGAACTCCCTGATGAAGATGCAATGGTTGTTGAAGTTATATCCCCATAGAAGATATATTTTGATGGTTCTGCACATCAAGATGGAGCTGGTGCTGGCGTAGTGTTTGTCACTCCACAAGAAGAGGACATCCCCTACTCTTTTACCTTGATGAATCGTTTCTCCAATAATGTTGCGAGTATCAAGCGCTCATACACGGACTAGAGATGGATGTCGACATGAAGCAACTACAATTACAAGTTTTTGGCGACTCTCAATTAGTGATGAAGCAGCTGTTGGAAGCTATGAAGTCCGGAAGCCTGAGTTAAGACCATATCATGAATATGCACAAAATTTGATGGGATGGCTTAGAGAAGTAACCCTACAGCATATGCCAAGGAAGGAAAATAAGCAAGATGATGCCCTAGATGCTTTGGCCTCAACCCTGACCCTTCCAAATCAAAAACAAGTTACTGTCCGCCAAGAATGGGTAGTACCCCCATAAAAAAATAATGAAGAAGATAAAGTTGAATACCTCGTTGCCGTATCTGAAACTGGAAAAAAAGATTGCCGACGACTTATCATCGATTACTTATGTTATGGGATACTTCCAGAATATCCAAGGAGAAAGACTGACATTTGTCATCGTGCACCTCGCTTCCTCTACTATAAGGACACACTGTACAGAAGATTATTTGAAGGAGTACTCTTACGGAGTTTGGGAGAGGAAGAAGCAATCCAAGCTTTGCAAGAATCACATTCAGGAGTTTATGGATCATATCAAACTGGACCTAATCTTCATTTTCACATTAAAGGGATGGGATATTATTGGCCAACGATGGTGAAAGAGTGCTTGGACTATGCTAGAAGATGCAAAGCTTGCCAATTCCATGCAAATTTCATACATCGACCTCCAGAGGTACTACATCCAACTGTAGCGTCTTGGCCATTCAACGCTTGGGGAATGGAAGTTGTCGGTCCACTACCAAAATCTTTTGGTGGGCACTTATATATCTTGGCCGCAACAGATTACTTCTCAAAGTAGGCTGAAGTTGTTGCTCTCAAGGAAGAAAAGAAAGATAATGTTGCAAACTTCATTCGAGTGAATATCATCTACCGCTTTGGAATTCCTCAGTACATAATAACCAACAATGGCAAGCTATTTGATAACAAGTTGATGAACTAGATCTGTGACCTCTTTGGCTTTAAACAACGCAAGTTTTCAATGTATCATGCTACCGCCAATGGTCTAGATGAAGCCTTCAACAAGACCTTATGCAACTTATTGAAAAAAATTATCTCCAAATCCAAACGAGATTGGCATGAGGGAAGGGAAAAAACTTTATGGGCATATAGGAAAACTTACCGTTCATTAACGCAAGCAACCCCATACTCACTTGCTTTGGGAGTTGAAGCAGTCCTGCCACTTGAGCGTCAAATACCTTCTTTGAGGCTGGAGGTTCAATAAAATCTTGAATGCTATCAATCCCGACTATCTCGTTCTTTAAATAAAAGGGTTCGCTTGAGGTGCTTCCAAGTTGGAGATCAAGTTCTTGCAATAAGAAGGCCCATTATCACTTCTTATAAGTCTGGGGGGAAATTCACCCCAAAGTGGGATGGACCATATGTCATACAAGAGGCATATTCAAATGGTGCTTACAAGCTTGTCGATGCAGATGGCGTGAGGGTTGGCCCCATCAACGCCAAGTTCTTGAAGAAGTACTATCCTTGAAGGAAGATAATACTCCTTAAGGCACGAGTATAAAATGTATGTCTACTCCTGGACCGCAAGAGTATAAACTGTGAACGGCTTAAAAAAAAAAAAGAAAAAAAAACACTCACCCAGAACTACGTTGTGACTTGATCCTCTTTATTGAGGTACGTAGGCGCTTGGAATTTCATTCTGAGTTTAGTTACATGAGTGTCAAAAAAATGTATGTCCCTACTTGATCCGTCGTATAAAAGTCAAGTCTGCATACATCTTAATTAAGTTTTGGAATTATGTCAAATACTTGTGCCTCAATGAGGGCAACCCATCGAAATGAAATGAAGCTCTTTCAATAGGATTTGGAATACCCAAAGCCTAAAATTGAGGCATAGATCTACCACACGTGCAATTATCGATTATGAAGTCAAAAGCTTTAATCCTTAAGTCTTTCAAATTAAAGTTTAAAGTCCAACTCGGTTGTGAGACAAAGACGTGAAGCCAATGAGAAACAAGTTTCGAAGAATAAAGCCAGAATCTAATATGACAATAATAATGCATCAAAATAAGCAAGCAATTATTGTAGTTGAAATTTAAAAAAAAATATTAAAAATGTTCAAGATAAAGAAAAAAAGTTTCCATTATAACTAATAAATCCAACTACTCGATAAAAAAAGTAAAAGAAAGCAACAAGAAGGTTTGAAGGAAGACACCTCCTAAGGCTAATCTAAGTATAGCTTATAATTCACTAAATCATGTAAAGCAGCCTCTAAGACTTGCCTCTTCTTCTCCACGACCTTTGAGGCTTTTGTCGTGGTAAGGGATACATCAGAACACTTGGAAAACTATTCTTCAACAGCTGAAACTTTGGATTCCATCTCTGCAACTTCTTGCTTGGCAGCATCTCGGCGAGCTTTCAATTTTTTCACCTTCTTTCTCACCTTCTCAAGAGATGTGCATGTGGTAGAAATTTCCTTAGATTTCTCATCCCTCTCTCCCTTAGTACAAGCTCAAAATGCTCTTTGACTTTCAAATATGGCTCTAACTCTTTAATTGTTGTGGTTTTATCAACAAGGACGGATGGTGCTTAGTCATAGGAAGTAGCAAGTCCAAAGAAAGACCCAATAGATTTTGTAAAAGGGAAATATCTGCCCCATTCCACTCATATCATTGAGTATGACTTCGATGTTATCTTGGATAGAAGAAGCACAATTCGGAGTAAGGCCTGCAATTTTGGTACGGATGCTAGCCCAAGCCTTCATGATAAATTCCTTTTTAAGATCTGAAATGACCTTCTTGCCATCAAAAATAGACATGGTTACTGCTGGTGGTCGGGAAAAGTTTGACTCTATATTTGCGTTGACTTTACCACAAGAGCTAAAAGTGACCTCTTTGGATAACTCTCTTGAGTCTGGGCCTACTACAGACTCACTGCTATCTTGTGGCTTAGTTTGATGAGGGTCTTCCAAAATCTGGACATTGTCTGGCGGCACATACAGACAAAAACATTATATGAGGGGTATATAAAGATAATGCATATACTATGAAACAGTAGAAGAGTTGAGTCATTACCTTCTCGATGGCTGGCGGAGTCTTCGATGAGCTAGCAAGAATCTCCACATAGGTGCTAGAATTACCTTGCTTTTCTAAGGGTGGTTTTACCTTTTTCCAACAACGATCTCCATGACTACTATTGCTCTGGTCTTGAAATGGTCGTTTTTTAAGAGCCTGTTGAGCCCGAATAGGCGGCACCTCTTTCTGAGTTTCTGTATGTAGGGGTCCCTTGACTTTAGATTTCAAAATAAGAGGCTTAACCACAGTTGGGACCTCCTCACCATGTCCTTGAAGTGTGTCGATAATAGGACCTATGGAATTTACCAAAGATTGCAAGTTAACTTCGAGAAAGGTTCCATGAACTTTGGCCCACCAAGATTTATACTGCGTGGATGAATGTCTTCGCGCGTTGGGAATGGATTTAGGAAAGGTTGCTTTTGACATAGAACCATGTGATACACAGATTCGATAAAATCTAAGGCCTTCATCTAGTGAAGCACTACAGATATCATTTTCCAAAATTTTGGAAAGGCCCTGATAAAACCCAAACTGGCGACTAAATCGGTGTCGACTGTAGGGCTCAAGTATGAATGAACCTCTATATCTAAAAGGGAGTAAGTTAAAATGGAGGCTCATGAAGTAGCTTATTTCTGTCTTTTCATCCTTATCATCATCCATAAAATGACAAGGATCGGACTTGCTTAGCATAGTGGAAGTCCAGATAGCACTATCTCCTTGATGAATGCGTTTTCTGGCAAGCGCTCCATCAAAGTACTTTGCACCGTCTTCGCTGGAATATGTTGTAATCAATGGAATAGATGGCCCATTAGAAAGGGGAAAATGTCTTAAAATAGTAAGCAAGCCAACCATACACAATGGATAGGAAAGAATACTCTGAGTTGCTCAAGCTGCGAAGATTTACAGAGTCTGTTGAGACCATTATAAATGCTTGATAGGACTGGAACTGCAAGACTAAAAGTTTGCTTATCTGCCATCATAACTGCAACTCTAAAAGTTCCCGGGCGAATGAAATGTCCATCCTTAGAGGGAAATACAAAGGTACACAACCAACACGATTGGAAAGCTGCCAAATATGTATCAGTCCTATGTTCATACTTCACTCCAAGTTTGGAAAACATAGCATCGTCTGCACTTATCCATTTTGTTGCCTTGGGAATAGTCCCAGTTGGGTTATGGGTTGACTTCAAACGAGCAGATATTTTCTCCTTCCTCAGGGGAGCTAACTTGTATCTTAATACCCTCTTGCACCAAAACTTTATCGACTTGCTTAGAGAAACTCTCGGATTAGAAGTTTCTCCTTCTTGAATATGTTGGAAAGCTAGAAACAAGAATTCATAATAGCAAGGGATAAATCTCTAATTCTTTTCATCAACGCCTATAAGCTCCATTACTTCAGGAACCACTTCTTCATAAGGAAGACCTCCGATGGGTAGGCCTCCAATCTTGTATAAATCCCAAAGGGATATGGATAGCTCTCCAACTGAAGTAAGTAATGTATTGGTAGTTGGACACCAAGCCTCAAAGAATGCCTGTAATATGTTCGAGTTTCGATCATATGTAAACAGTGAAGCATAAACGGCATCATATATTTTTGCTGCCTTCAAAGTTTGTGCACTTCCTGCCAAGATGTCCTCAGCCCATTCCCAATATCCTTGAATATGACAATATTCACCAGTTATCTCCAGAGTATTTCCCAACGTATATCTCATTTGAGTATCCTACGTCCTAAGCAAGGAAGGGTGCTCACAGTATTCAATTGACGTTGGTTGGGAGTTCGAAGAAGACATACTTTAATTGATCTATTAGCACCAATGTCATGTTCTGAAGTCCAATCTGACATATGGAGAGGATTTTGCAAAGGTGGCCACAGGTCTGCATACTTACTAGCCTAGTTAAAACTGTACCATCATCGGCCTCGATTAGGAGATACTTGTCATTAGAGGATAGAGATGTATAATCTCTAAAGTGAACCATTTCTGCAAGCTGCATAAACAAAAGAATCTTAGTCAAACACAGAGTCAAGATTCAGAGAAAAGATACCTCCAAATAATAATAATAATAATAATAATAATAATAAATAAATAAAGGGGTCTTCCATGTTTTGGCTTTGGTGAAATATAGTCATGTATACTTGAAGCCGAACTCATCAGGCTTTATGGTGATGGAGGCGGAGTTAAACTCTCGCACCTTAAGCTAGCCACTTACGGATTTATCCTTAAAAGGATCTCAAAATTTTCATGCCTTAAGGTGGACAAAATTTGTCCCTTTGCACCTTAAGTTGGCCTCTCATGAGTTTATCCTTAAAAGAATATCAAAATTTCCATGCATTAAGGTGGACAAGATTTGTCCCTTTGCACCTTAAGATGGCATTTTGATGGATTTGTTATGTAAAGGGACCGTCTTCAAGCAAAATTGGTCGGGTCTTGAGGTAATGAAGTCTCGCACACCTTAAGCCGACGTCCACCATTTTCAAGAAAAATTGGTCGGGTCTTGAGGTAATGAAGTCTCGCACACCTTAAGCCGACGTCCACCGTCTCCAAGCAAAATTGGTCGGGTCTTGAGATGACGAAGCCTCGCACACCTTAAGCCGACGTCCACCGTCTCCAAGCAAAATTGGTCGGGTGTTGAGGTGACGAAGCCTCGCACACCTTAAGCCGACGTCCACCGTCTCCAAGTAAAATGGGTCGGGTCTTGATTGCTTGGTCGGGTCTTGAGGTGACGAAGCCTTGCACACCTTAAGCCGACGTCCACCGTCTCCAAGCAAAATTGGTCGGGTCTTGAGGTGACGAAGCCTCGCACACCTTAAGACGACATCCACCCTCTTCAAGTAAAATTGGCCGGGTCTTGAGGTGACGAAGCCTCGCACACCTTAAGCCGACGGCCATCGTTTTCAAGCAATATAATTGTTGTATATTGCTATCTGTTTCAATCCCACAAGAAGAAAATACAAAAAAAAAAAAAAAAAAAAAAAGAACAGAATAAAGAGAAAGGGATAACGTAAAAGAAAAAAAAAAGAATTACCTCGCGGTTATTGTAGATTGAACTGGAAGCCATAACTTGAAGATATTGCAAATTCATGTTGCAAAAGTGAGAAATACATGGGTATATATAGATAGAAGGGGGCGTCTCACGTTCCCTAATCCTTGGTAAATATGGAAAAAATTTGTTAGAATTTTAGTAGGAAAAGATTAAGGCTACAAAACTCAAGCGGAGGTGGACAAATAAAAAATCCCACAACTTATTAAATTAGGGATGTTGAGGCGGCAAAAAAAAAAAAAAAAAAAAAAGGGGGAAGTCATGAATGTTTCCTACCAATTTGACATTGGTTAAAAAAAAAGAGAAAAGTTGCCATAAAAAGCAACTAATTTCTTAAAAGCATGCATGCATGCAGACAGGCAGAAATGGCAAGTCAAATCTTTTCTATTTTATTTGTGCATGAACCAATATTTCCTAAATATAAAGAAATATGTAAATCATATTTAATTCTTTTTTATACTTGGTATGAAATATACTGATTCGTGATAATTTTTATACTTGGTATGAAATATAAGTTTAGTCGAAAAAGATTTAAATATTTCGACAAGTCTTGAAGTAGAGGCCATTTATGGACAATGCAATTTTGTTAAATTTAAATTCGTACCAAATTCGGATCATTAAATACAAAATATATTAGTCCCAAATAAATATTGCGGATTAATATAATTGAATTAATTATTTAAATCCAAATATTTATGGATTTAATTAAAGTCCAATTTTTATTGGGATAGCCCATTGATTTGGGCTATAAATGATGAGCCCACTTTGCTAAGCCCAAAATATTGTCATATTCTAGAGTCCCAAATAAGCGTCACATGTCAAATGACGTGGCATGCCAAGTCAGGGAAAAGATCCAATAGAACTATGACACATGTCAAAATGATGCAGCAGGCCTGCAATTTTTCTAAAAAAGGCTCAAGCATTCAAATCAAGTTCATCAAGATTCAAGATCTAGACAATAATATTCAAGAACAAGCTCAAAAGCCCTTAAATTCAAGCACAAGTCAAGATCAAGTCCCTCAAGTCCGCAAACCAAGTTCAAATTCAAGATTAAGCTTTAAGCCCTTAAATTTATATTTGAAAAGGCGAATCAGAGGATCCATAGAGATTGTAACACTCGCATTGAAATCAATAAATTGATTGTTACAATATTTTTCTTGTCTCGAATTATTTATTTTTCAGTCTTCGAAAATTTTATTGTCCAACAATCACTGCTATTTGACTTAAGAGAGAAAAATGGGGAAGTACTTGGTCACATATATATTTCAAAACTTTTTTGAAAAACAAAGGGACTCACTTGGCCTACTTGTAATTTTTTTTTTTTGGTTTTCCATTCGGTATTCGCATTGAAACCCGACTAATTCGGATTCGCGCCGGGTATGGCTTCATTCGGAGGGTAGCGCTCCCAACAGAGTTTTCTCCATGCCCAGAGTCGAACCCTCGACCTCTAGTTAAGGGTGGAGCAGCCCCATCCGCCGCACCACAACCCATGTTGGTGGCCTACTTGTAAATTTAAATAAAACGTATATTGTTCTTTGACTGGGATAAAAGAAAAGTAAACGAAGAAGCTTATCTTTTTTCTTTTTTTGTTTACAAGAGCTGTTAATAATTAGGGTGTTAATGGAGAAGTTAAACTGAATTTGGATGGTTTAATATAGTCTAAGACCCACTCAACAATTATTTGGGTTGAGATATATAGCTCATATAGGATCTCCATTTGTAATTATTGAGCTGGAAGCCTATTGGAGGCAACCTCTACGCTATCATTTTCAAACTCTACTTGATTTATTGTTGATATAGTCCATGAGATGTGTCAAAATGAGTTAAATAATAGGTCATAACTTGAAAGGTTCTAACTTTCACTAGATATTAATTTTTTATTTTTTATTGTAATTTGCTTAATTAAAATTTATCTTTTTCTTATAGTTATATTATTTATCAAATAATATTAATTTTGAAAGCTATTTTGAGGAGATTTCTCATGAATCAACTTAACTAGGTTTTAAATATTTACTGAATTTGAACATGTTAACATAAATTGACTGGTTAAATTCAAATGGATTAAATGAATCATAATTTTACCACATGTACGAATTGAAATTTAATCTGTATAATTTTACCCAAAACAATGATGAAGCTACTCCTTAATGTCATTCTCAAAAGCACAATGAACTAAAAATTCATATAATTCGAACAATTAACCACACATACTGAAATGAATGAAAATTTGTTTATTCTCTTAGTGCACTTTTATTTGTGATTATTTAAAAAATAGATTTTTATTTTTACTTATCATATTTAGACTTGAAATGTTAGTCATTAAAAGAATAATAATTAACATGACTATTTTATCACACTATCTCTATTAATTTATATTTAGGAGTATTAATCTTAAAAACTAAAAAAATAAGTAGTTAATGCTAATAATAAAGCATTTTTTTTTATTTTTTCTCTATATATTTAAAGGGACAATTTTTGAAATATTAGACAAATAACAATAAACGAAAAAGTATTAAACATCAATTAATATTTATTATTAATAAGAATAACATTTTATAATATCATAAAGGCAAAATGACTCAGTGGACCCCTGTACTAGGTCGGTTTTGTAAGTTGGACACTTCTACTTACATGTTTGTCATCTAGACCCCTGAACCCACTAAAAAGCTATATTTTAAACCCTTTGACCATTGGTTTTGCCTATGTGGCATTAAAATGGAGACTAGGATAAGGAGAGTGATTACACTCACCTCACAACATATTCACTCAACTCCCCATCTTCCTCTTCCATTTCTTCATCAAATTCTTCATTTTTTACATCTTTAACTTTGTGGGTTTCTCTAAATTGACAAGAAGTTCAGCCATTTATGGAATCTTGAAGATTTTTTATGGCAGAAGATGGTGGCGCTGACAGTTATAGGAGCAACGGAGGTTTTAGGAAGAGAGACAACAATTTTTTTTTTTAATTTGTTTAAGGTGATTTTTAATTGGATCGAATGGGCATATGACCATGACAACTCTCCCGCTTCTTCATCTTCTTCCAATTCTTCAATTTTTACATCTTGACAATATACACACAACCATCACCATTAACGCACCCCCCCCCCGGTCTCCCCCCCCCGTCCAGTCATGGCTGCTATAGCCGTCACCATTAACGCTCCACCCCCACAGCCCCAAGGATCTTTCTTCGTCTTCTTTTTCTTCTTCATCATATATCCCAAATTCTCAGAAAATAGTAAAATGTCTTTGTTGTGGTTGATTTGTTGTTGTGGTTCATTGTCGTGGTTGAACTTCAGTGTGGCTGATTTTATTGTTGTTGTTTTAATTTTTTAATTTTTTAATTTTTTTATTAACTTTCTCAATTTAAATTTTTCGTTTTGTTTAGGATTATATTTATAACTTTTACAAATTGTTAAGGATATTTAAATAAAAATTGAAAATTCATTATGTTTGTGTATGTAAATTTATAGTTAAAATCTTAAATTAATTGGAGAAAAATTTTAATTATTTGAAATAAATTTGATGTTTAATTAAATTGATTGTGTTTGTGTATTAGAATTTATAGTTGAAAATTTAAATTAATTTAATTAAAAATTTATTGTATTTGTATATTAGAATTTCTACAATTTATAAAAGGAATTTATTTAATTAAATTTATTTTAATATTTAATTAAAAATAACATAAAATTTAATGTAACTCTTAAAAATGACGGGCGGCTGATGTGGCAGCTGACGTGGGAAAATAAATTTAATGTAATACTCAAAAGTGATATGGAAGCTGACGTGGCGCGGTTGTGTTACACACACCGTCAGAGGGGTTTAAAATGTTGCTTTTTAATGGGTTCAAGGGTCCAGGCGACAAACATGTAAGTAGAAGTATCCACATTACAAAACAAAAATAGTACAAGGGTCCACCGAACCATTTTACCTATCATAAATGCCCTTGATCATATTAATAGATCTGTTAAAATTGCTAATTATCATTACTTGAAGGATTAAAATCTTCAATTTAATTAATTAAAGATTAAATAAGAGAAATAGAGTTGTTAATACGGATCGGCCCAGCCCATTCGTACTAGTCCACACGGGCTTTGAGTTTGATGGGTCAGGCCGGACTGGCCCATCAAAATGATGGGCCAAGAAACACCCAGCCCACACCATTACTTTGTGGGTTGTGGGCCTCACAGATCAATCCACTTTTAAAAAATAATATTTTAAATACTTTTTAATCAAGTCTCCAACACCCCAAAAAATACTCCTAATAGCGAAATTAATTAACTTTTGACATGATATTCTTCGAACTAAATAAAAATACTAATAAGCAATTTAAATAGTTGTATGTATTTGACTTACGAGCTGGCCCACGAACTAGCTCAACCCACATTGCTCAAGCCCCACAGGTCATGAGCTTATCCGAGTCGGAATAAAAAGCCCTGTTCTTAAATGGGTTGCAAAAACTAAAGTCCAACTCCATAAAATTATAGAACAGATCGAACCGATTCAATGGACCTGCCCATATTAACGCTCTAACAGAAATCAAATATCGCGGGATTAAATCATAATAAGATCCTAAAATAGGGACTAAAACAATTTTTTCCCTTTTATTTATCAACAAAACAAAGTTGACTTCCTTACCTGGCGGCTCTTAACTTTGTTGTTCTTTTTTCTTCGGTCCGGCGGCTCTTAACTTCATTACCTTAATTATATAATATTTTCTCCGTTTTGTATTAGCTTATTTTCTTTCTAAAAATATGTATTGTAATTTATTGTTTATTTTATAAAATTTAAAAAATATTAAGTATTAGGTTCTTTCGATACTATCCCTCTCATTAATGACTAAATAAAGTGTATAAGCTTAGAAGATACTATCTCTATCATTAATGACTAAATAAAGTGTATAAGCTTAAAATATATTTTCAAAGCATAACTAATAACATAAGACTAATTTGATGAAATAAACTCCTAATAAATTTTTTAATTAATGAATGTGTCAAGTCCACACGAATTAACTAATGTAAAACGGAAGGAAAGAGTACCTATAAAAAACTTATAAATTAATCGTGTAGTTTAATTAATCATTATTCAATTTTTCAAGTTATGGTTTCGGATTTGATATAAATAGCTTCATATCTTTATGTTTCCATTAACAAGTTTTAGCTTCATGGCTTCCTCGCATAAATTTACTATTCCTCAAATGGGCACTGCTATCATATTGCTAGGATTACTTGCTGCTAACATTGATATAGCAGGTATGCTATTCCCTCTCTACAAACTTTGCCTTAAAAAAATAGAAAAGTCTAAACTTTCTGGATTTTAGAAATAATAATAGTCTTATATTTTGTGTTTGCAAAATAAAATGAATTTGATAGCTATTTACTTATTTTTCAAATTGAACTTGTGTTTATTTTTCAAATCAACTTGCATAACATTCATTTAGTCATGGTTGTGTGCTAATTTTCGGGTTTTTTCTTTTCAATTAAGGGTATGTTTGGTCCGACATATTTGGTGTTGGGAAAAAGTTATTTTCACACAAAAATGACTTCCCTCACTTGTGGATTGAAAGTCATTTTCCTTCCTACATATCTCAATTTAACTTCCTACCTTCATTTCACTAATTCTATGATTAATTAATTTGTGACACTTTTCTATTGATATTGAACAGGGGGTCAATCAATAGGTGTTTGCTATGGAATGCTAGGGAACAACTTGCCACCAGCATCACAAGTTGTACAACTCTACAAGTCGAGAAACATAAGAAGAATGAGGCTTTATGATCCAAATCAAGCAGCTTTACAAGCTTTAAGAGGCTCCAACATTGAAGTTATGCTAGGAGTTCCCAATTCAGATCTTCAAAACATTGCTGCCAACCCTTCAAATGCAAATAGTTGGGTACAAAGGAATGTCAGAAATTTCTGGCCAGCTGTTAAATTTAGGTACTTACGAACAATTTGATCTTAATAATTAAAGTGAGAACAATTTGTGCATCCATTGATTAGGGTAAGTTTTTATTGAAGGGTGGATCTATCTGGCTAATGAATTTGTTATAGAGAGAATACTCTTTTATTTGCTCAATTATATCTTCAACACTACGGACTTCCCCTCATGTGAGGTACAATTCTCTTTTCATCGGTCAAACATGTGTGATAATGTGCCGGTAAGACTCAGATTCAGTGTCTACGCCTCTTGTACTTTGGTGTTGACACGTGTGAGCATATCATCTAAATGCGTAAGCTGTTAGAGAGTGCACTTCTATTTACTGACTTATATATGTTTTCAACAGGTACATTGCTGTTGGAAATGAAGTCAGCCCTGTAACAGGCACATCTTCACTTGCCCGATTTCTCCTTCCTGCCATGAGAAACATTCGGAATGCAATTTCTTCAGCTGGTTTGGGAAACAACATCAAAGTCTCAACTTCCATAGACATGACTTTGATTGGGAACTCTTTTCCACCATCACAGGGCTCATTTAGGAATGATGTTAGGTCGTTCATTGATCCGATTATTGTGTTTTTAAGGGGGATAAATTCGCCTTTGCTCGTTAACATTTACCCTTATTTTAGCTACGCTGGTAATCCGCGTGACATTTCTCTCTCCTATGCTCTTTTCACCTCACCTAATGTGGTGGTACAAGATGGTTCACTTGGATATAGGAACTTATTTGATGCAATGTTGGATTCTGTTTACGCTGCCTTGTCTCGAGCCGGAGGGGGCTCGATAGAGATTGTTGTGTCCGAGAGTGGCTGGCCATCTGCTGGGGCATTTGGAGCGACAACAAACAATGCAGCAACTTACTACAGGAACTTAATTCAGCATGTTAGAAGGGGTAGTCCAAGAAGGCCTAATAGAGCCATTGAGACCTATTTATTTGCCATGTTTGATGAGAATAACAAGAACCCTGAACTGGAGAAACATTTTGGAGTGTTTTTCCCCAACAAGCAGCCCAAATTTCCACTCAACTTTGGGTCTTCTGAGAGATTTTTGGACATTTCTGCTGAAAATAATAATGCAACCTCAACTTCTCTCAAAAGTGACATCTGATAATTAAGACACTTTAAAATAACCATCGCATGTTCTCTATGCAATTGCCTTGTTCTGAGACACTACCTGCTCTCTGTTGGTCCTCATGGATTGTTAACTAGAGACCAAGTGCACACATAACATAAATAACTGAGTGATGATTCTGAAATGATAAATGGAAGTAGTGATGTTTAAATTTTCTTTTCTTTGGTATGTTGTAGTCTGTCAAACTATGTTATTCTTCAAATATACCAATAGGTGTGCGTCTAATCCTCCAATAAAAGTGCATTTCTGAAGGATCTGGCATGAATGCGACAACATATTTGGATAGTTCGAGTAATGTAACCACTAGCAACTTTTTCTAAGTGTATTAACTGTCAGCTTATCTAAGATTATCTCTGTTTATTAGCTTTTGCAGCCGCAGCTACAATTTTAGCCATATAAATCATTTTTGATTGTCCAGATTTACAAATCCACATTCAGAGTACTTAAAAGATGAAAGCAATAATTTACATCTACGTATATACATACATACACGCAACAAACATATCGTAAAGAGAAAAAGAAAAAAAAACGATGTACTCAGTCGTCAGGCATCATTGCTTAATTGTTTTAGGCGTTTTCTTGTCACGCCATGACTTCAACTAGTATACTAATATTAGATAAAATACTCATATTAATCGTCATTACTTATTTTACATATATGCAACGTCTAAAAGTGATTTTTAGTATATAACTCCCCCCCCCCCCCCGGCCTAATTAATTTAGAGAAATTTTATCATGACATGAATATTTTATCATAATATCCTTATTAAATAATGTTTAATATTGTGCTTGAAATTAATTTAGAGAAAAATAATTAATGTTAAAAGGTTAAATAGGAAAATAAAAGTTATTTTTCTTGATACGTCAAATATGACGGGTAAAAATTAAAATCTAATTAAAAAATAAATGACAAATAACAAAGAAAATATTAATTTGGTGAAAGTACACCACAGTTACCTGTTAAATGTGTATATTAATACTCTCTTCCTCCGTATATTTTTATTTGTCTACTTTTTTATTTTGAAATGTTTTACAATATTTTTGGTACTACTAATGAAAATGTGCAGCAATTCAAAAAAAAAGAAGAAAAAACGCCACACTAATTTGACAAATTAGAGAATGAGAGTAATCTCTTCTCATCGTCTCTCTGTATCTACCTTCCGTTATCACTCCTCTCACGCGGCGGCGCGTGTAGATCACCACCCACAACCCATCTCCGGAACGACAAATTTCACCAGTCACTTGCACACCGAGAAAATAGTGGACCGGTCTGCCTTATTGCGTACGGAGAAAGCCGAAGCTTTGATTTCGCTAATCAAATCAACTTCTACAAAGTCCCATTTGCTACAAATCCACGCCCATCTAATCCGCAACTCACTCTTTCAACATTCGATTTTTTTCTCACCTTTCTTATTTCGTATTGCCCTCCCGCCATTTCGTGATTTGAATTATGCTAAACGGGTATTTTCAAATTTTAGAAAACCCGATTATTTTCAGTATAATGTCATGATTAGAGCTTACGGAATGAGTGATTCGCCGGAAATTGGTTTTCAGTTTTATCAAGAAATGTTAAGGTTTGGTGTGAAACCGAATTCGCTAACGTCTTCGTTCGTTACGAGTTGTTGTATAAAGATTTGGTCTTTATTTGGTGGGCTACAGATTCATGCGCGAATTTTGAGAGCTGGGCATCAATCCGATGGACGCTTACTGACTACATTGATGGATTTTTATTCATCTAAAGAGAAATATAGCGATGCGTGCAAGTTGTTCGATGAAATGTGTAAACGAGATACAATAGCTTGGAATGTGTTGATTTCTTGCTACATGCGTGGCAAGCGAACTCGGGATACTTTGGCTGTATTTGATATGATGCGGAGCGCGAACGATTGCCAGCCGGATGAGGTTACTTGTTTGATGTTGCTTCAGGCTTGTGCGAATTTGAATGCGTTGGTGTTTGGTGAGGGAGTTCATAGATATTGTGAAGAACATGGATTTGACAAGGCAATGAATGTACGTAATGCACTTATAACTATGTACTCACGGTGTGGTTGTGTCGAAGATGCTTTTGAGGTGTTTAAAGGAATGGCTGAGAAAGATGTGGTGTCGTGGACTGCAATGATATCGGGGTTAGCTAGCAATGGTTATGGCAGAGATGCAATTGAAGCATTTCGGGAGATGCAAAGTGCTGGTGTTTCCCCTGATGATCAGACTTTCACTGGGGTTCTTTCTGCTTGCAGTCACTCTGGACTACTCGATGAGGGTAGGATGTTTTTCAATAGTATGAGCGAAGAGTTTGGGATTCCACCAAACATTCATCATTATGGGTGTGTGGTTGATCTAATGGGTCGTGCTGGTATGGTTAATGAAGCTTACAACCTTATAAATTCGATGAAGGTTAAACCAGATGCAACAATATGGAGGACTCTACTAGGAGCTTGTAGAATTCATCGCCAAGCTGACTTGGGAGAACAAGTCATTGAGCATTTAATTGAACTTAAGGCACAAGAAGCCGGTGATTATGTACTGCTGTTGAATATTTATTCATCGCTTGGTGATTGGGATAAGGTAATGAACGTGAGAAAAATGATGAAAGACAGGGGAATCCAAACCAACCCTGCTTGTAGTACTATTGAGTTCAGAGGGGAAATACATGAATTCGTTGCAAATGACTTTTCGCATCCAAGAAAGACTGAAATTTATGAGATGTTGGACGAGATCAATCAGCAACTGAGGATGGCAGGATACGTTGCTGAAATAGTGTCAGAGTTGCACAATGTGGGTGTTGAAGAGAAGCAGATTGCATTATCTTATCACAGTGAGAAATTGGCCATAGCTTTCGGGGTTCTATCATCTCCACCCGGCACGTCAATTAGAGTTGCAAAAGACCTCCGGATTTGTGTTGACTGCCATAACTTTGCAAAGATGTTATCAGCAGTCTATAATCGGGAAGTTGTTATTAGAGATCGGAACCGCTTCCATCATTTCAGAGAAGGTCGATGCTCGTGCAATGACTATTGGTAATTGTAAATTCTGGAGCAGAATGAAAGTAGCACTTATAAAGATTTATCTTTTGAAAAGATGTTGACAATTATATGGAATGTGGTGGATAGAATCCAGACTTATAGTATCAGAGTCGCATTAATGATGCATCAGAACTCTAACCGTCCAGGAAAGAGAGAAACCGATTGTTGCTGAATACAGCTTGAAGCTAGATTCAACTGGACTTATAGGCACAGAAAAAATCTGTACCATATGTCAAATAACAAGATGCGGTTGATTCTGCTATTACTTGGCCTCGCCAAAAAGGTTCATCTCTAAAAGCCTGGCTCGCAGATACGATATTCCAAGTTTCTTCCTCTTGACCTAATATTTACCAATTTCCGCTGCGTATGTACTGAACTGAACGGTTTTCAAGCTGGGAAAATTGTTGAATTTGCCAAGATGGATAACGGTGACTGCAAAAGGACTCTGATCAAAGGGAGGCAAACTGGCATAGTGATTTGTAATTAAATCTCGAAGGTACTTTTATCCAAAGTCAAACTGTCAATCAATTGGTTCTCGATGAAGGATGAAACTTGTGAAAAGTGACTGTCTCAAGAAGTATAGAAAGCATTGACGAATGATGAGTGAACTCAAAAATTTAGACTGGTCTAACAGGACTCAAGAATATTATGCATCCGGAGCTCAAGGCTGGAGAAATATGATGTTTATGCTATCTTTATTGACAAAGCTTTGATGAAATTAGTATCATTCTAATTTATTTTCCCTCATTATTTTGTCTGCGTCTCTCACTCTTGTTACTCTTCTTCTTCATCCCCTCTCACCCGAGCTAAGCACACATTGAACTGTTTAACAGGGCACCTCCTGTATCAGCTTTCTCAGCATTCAATTACTTCCATTAGTACCATAGAGATCCGAGCAAAGAGTTGGTTAATATCACATACTAGTCATTGTATAGAAGTTAAAAAGGCACATCACTCCAATCAGAGAATTGTGATCATTCAAAATTGATGTCAATTTGTTTGTTGGTGCCAGCAGGATGATCTTATTTTGTTGCACATATTTTGTGCAACTAATATATTTGAAGAACAATACGATTTAATCAATCAAATATGCCTCGATACCAATCAATTATTTTCCAAAAAGTAATCGACCTCTTAAAGCACAATCCATTGAGAAGAAAAAGCCCTCTAGTTAAATTCACAGTCAGAAGACAAAAATTGGGGTAGCAAAGTGAACTGCGGCTTTAGAATACTCACTTTTAGAAATTTCAGATAAAATGGAAGCACTTACTGCATTTTCATCACACAACCACAATGACACGCTCAGATTATATATAGAGAAAACTTGATTTAACAGTAAAAATGGAACATGACAGGAGTGCCTCAACGTCGTCGCTTAGAGTTTACATACCGCAAAAGGAGATGAAATCCTACAAAACTATTGTTTGTTTCTCCGTAAGAGAAGCACTTTTGATTCAACTGCAAAACTGGAATTTGTCGACATCGTGAATTTTGATATATTAGTTTATTCCTGTCATCATTTCTGCAGATTGTATTTAATCTAAGCAGCTACAGGTTCTTTCTGAACAAAACCTACACCCTTCTCAATGCTAGACTTCAATTCTGGCTTTAAAGCATCCAGAGCTTTCTGTTCATACTCGGTCAATCCTTGAAGGTCAGATGAAATCAAAGCCTCAACTCCGTCCTTTCCCAATTTAATCCTAGAAGCAAAGAATGGAAGATCTGATAGGTCAGACTGCACAAAAGCACACTCATAGACATCACTATCTCCATCAAGTGCACGGAGTGAGGACTCAACAAATCTTGCTGCTGCGTAAGCCATGGAAAGTGTAGCAGACCCTGCACCAGCCTTTGCCTCCACAACTTCTGTGCCAGCATTTTGAATCCTCACAGTTAGCTCCTGTACTTCTTCGTCAGTGAATGTAGTTGATGGTTTTGTCTTTGATAACAAAGGCAATATGGTAATACCAGCATGGCCGCCCACAACTGGGACATCCACGTCAATAAGCCTCAAATTTTTCTTCTGAGCTACAAATGTGTTTGCCCGGACAACATCTAGGGTTGTAACACCAAAAAGTTTTTTAGGATCATAAACACCCTTTCGCCTCAACACCTCTGCCGCAATCGGCACTGTGGAGTTGACTGGATTGCTAATGATGTGGAGAAATGCATCAGGGCAGTTATCAGCAACAGCCTCAACCAATGTCTTCACAATGTTTGCGTTAATGTTGAACAGGTCGTCACGTGTCATACCAGGCTTTCTAGGAACACCAGCAGGTATGACCACCACATTTGCACCTTTCAAGCAGTTGGCCAATTCAGCGGCTCCAGTGAAATCTGAAACTTGGGAGGGAGTATTGCAGTGACTAAGATCAGCCGCAACTCCTTTGACATTAGCTATATCATAAAGGTTCAGCTCTGAAACTAATGGTGACATCTTGACCAAAAGAGCCAAAGGTTGCCCAATACCACCGCTGGCTCCAAGAATAGCAACTTTGTAAGATGCTTGAGGCTGAACAATATTACCATATTCCTTGTTTTCTTTTTGGGCCTTTGGAGTAAAAGATGGTTTAAGGACTGCAACACTTTCTTGCCCAAGAAAGGACGATTCTGCTTCACAGCTTACATTTGTCGCAGCCTTCAAACCACTGAAAGTCCTAAGGTTGTTTTTGGAGTTGAATTTCACACCAGAGGCTTTTGATTGTGATATTGAGCTCCCTTTGCAGCCCAGAGATGTGGTTGAGCCAACTGAGAGAGTAGTTGCTGCTGTTGCTGCCATTTCACACCCTGCAAAGCAGAAACATGATGTCGATTTCCTATCGATAATATTTTAGGACATTACATTTTACATCCGATGCATGAGGAAGAATCTTCCCTATCTGATACATAAAACATGTGACATTGCATGAATAAAGAATCAGTAATATGTACATGCCATTGGGTGCTTCATTCAATTTCTCAAAAATAGATAAACATATTTAAAAGGTGCACACCAAGTAAAATGAAATAGGCACCTCTTTCCTCTAAGAATCCAGGTTATAACTGTTTCCCACCAAATTATCACTTAAGGTATCTTAGTTCTAGTTTCCAAAATAATACTTAAGTACGAACATTTTACTGTTTGGTAGCTGTATTATAACATTAAGTATCACGTAACCACTGCTCTCCTAACACTTCCTATTAACATCATTACCAAAATAATGCATGAAATTGACAGATGTGATTCACTTTCCAATTCTAGATATAGTAAATGTGCTAAAAATTATAGCCTTGTAAAAAGTAAAAGAAAGGTGAGTATTTTTGTTTTGTTTGTTTGTTTGTTTTTATAATCGAGAAATCACCGAGCACCAGTAGTGCAAAGTTTGAAACTCTCTCTACTAAAATACCAGGATTTTGCCCTTGACAAAGTTCAAAGCCATGAGTTGCGTTTAACTCAGGTATCACGTACAACACTCTTGCCATTTAGTACTATACAAAAGCTCTGGGACCTTAAATTCGTAATAACTATAAAACTGATGTCCCCCACCCCCAAATGACTGGTATAGCACGTCACTTGATTGCAAAAATGAAACAAGCAAATATTTGGTTTTGCTGTAAGAAAGAAAACACATGAACTAGCGAATGCATTTTTTGGGACTAGGGAACTGTAGATCAATAAGCAGCTTGAATAAAATAGGGGTGTGGATGCTTAAAAACAATAGAAAAGTTAAACAAAGTGGTTCTTAAAATATGTCCAACTATTTATTGGATGAACAGTGTTGCCATGCTAAAAGGATCAGATTGCAACATGTGAAAGTGGGTTCAAAACATGTAAACTTCAGTCGTACCAAATGTTATATCCTTAGTCGGTGTTTCTACATGCAATTTGGATCTCAAATTTAAATTTTTGATTCAAAATCAATATTGTTCATGATGATTGAACAAAACTTCAACTTCAATTCGAAATTTTGATTTCAAATCCCAAATCCCACTAAATGCTAGGATTTCCAAATGTGTGAAATCAACTATATTAAAATTTAAAACTTCGTTTAAGTTTTGCAAAAAAGATTCAGAATTTCAAATTTTGCAATACAAAGACCCATGGTCAGTCGATGTGAAGAGATTGTTCGTACTATGTAAGAGGATTATATTAATGTATAGCAAGTTATACTAACGTGGACTTATTGGACAGCGGATCTCTGCAAATTTATTATCTATGAAAGTTTGTAATAGCATGTGATTGCAAGCATTTATTTATAAAAGAAACATGTGATTTGTTAAGGTGGCGCCTAAGGATATTATTCTGATATCTTATTTATAAACAAAGGTTTGCTCATTTAGTAAGACTGCAAGAAATGGGAAAGATTTAATAGTTTTCACAAATTGTGGAGCTTTCATGCTATGCGAATAAATACCAATGATAAAAGAAACTGTTTTAATTTTAATAACTCACATCCATAAGTTGTTTAAAACACAGAAAAGGAAGACTGCAGACATATCTCTACGGCCACCTTGTCCCCGCTAAAATAGAGGACTCTGTAGCTCTACAAGTGGACAGAGGCATCTATATCGTACACTAAGGCTCTGCTCTACTCTTCAGCAAACAAGGAGTCCAAATCAGTGATAAACAAATAGATATTGGAGAAAAAGAGACCCTGATTGCAAATGACACAGAAGGACGAAAAAGTATAATGATGCAAGGTATTCCATCACAAAAAGGCACATAAACCGGATTAAAAAACAAAATATTTTCCTGCCAATACTATCAATATTATTTTCAACCAACGAAATAAACCACATTGAATCACAAATGTGAGAAAACTGGTGAAGATAACTGTTGATTGTGCGAAAATAGACAATATTTGGAATAGAAGGAATAAAAAAAGTTAAAATCAGACTATAAAAAAGTGTATTGCGAGATTACAACACATGCAACGGGCGCAGAGTCGTATCCAGGATTTAATTTCTGTGGGTTCAATCTCTAAGGTTCTTAGCTTTTAATGTACTATTATTTTTCTAAATTTATAGTATTTATTGCAATTTCAATGAATTTGTACACATAAATTCTGCTCTGTATCAAAAGTACTGAGGATCCGCCCCTGAATTCAGGAACCTATAACTACAAGATCAGATCTTTGTTTCACTCTCAGTTTCTGCGAGCATGCTTATAAATTTCGTTAAATATAGCTGATTAGGTACGAAATTGTATATGACAATAATATCTCGTCTGAAAAAAGCACAATAACTCCCTTAGCTATCACCTCACGAGTTTATTACACATCAGGCATCAACTTCATCATAATTATCCTTTCATCATGTCGATAAGCAAACTCCTAGTTTGATTTCAAACTCAGAATCACATCCAATAAATAAGCATGGTTTTAACAGATCTAGAGTGGCTACAGACGAAAACACACACATAAAAAAGCTGATTAATATTAGAGCTACCGCATTGTATGGAACTCCAGAAACAAAATCAGTGTAGCAGAATGCAAAAAATCCACCAATTCCAGATCCATTGAAAAAAAAAAAACACAGAAGAAAGAACAATTCTCAAGGAAAGAATACAGAATAGACGAAATTGAAGAGGCAAATCTAAAGAGCAGGGATGGAAATGAATTACCTTATGGAAAAAATAGGGAGGGAGGGAAGCTGAAAAGTGAAATGCAGGGGTCGGTAGAAATTAGGTAGGAAAATGAGAGGAGAGGAAAGAGAAATTTGGACGTTTTGGGGGCAGAAAGATATTAGCAGTAATAGGGAAGTGAATTAGAAGGGGGCTTAAAAGGGGTAGGTTTTCATGTAAAGACAGACAGAGTTGGTGTGTGTGCTAGTGGGCAGATGTACCAGTAGTTTTCATGAATTTAAGTTTGTGTAATGTAATGCTACACTATCACATAAATTTGATTTAGTATTCCTAGGTTATTTAATTTTATTTTTATTTTTATTTTTTATATAAAATATTAAGTACTCTCATCATTTTATTTTATGTATTATTTTTTTAATCAAATATAAAATTTAAAAAATAAATAATTACTTTGTGAAGTTTATAATACTATTTCTTAAAGTCAACTTAATGTTTATTTCCTCCAATTCTTTTTTGTTGTCCTCTTTCTAAAAAATATTTATTTCAATTTAGTTGTATGAAATTAAGAAGATTTTAACATGTTCTTTCAATAATATTTTTATCATTAAATTACTAAACAAGTTGTATATATTCAAATTTATATTTTCAAAGCATAATTAATAAGACTAATTTGATAAAATAGATCGCTAATAAATATTTTTCTTAATGAATGTGTCAAGTTCAAATGAGCTAACTAATATGAAATGAAAAGAGTACTTTTTAATTATTTTTCTTGTCAAGTGGAATCCAACAAAAATAAAATAAAAATAATATCATTAAATATTTATTAAATTAAAAAAATAACATTTATTTTGAGATGAATTTAAAAAAATAAAATAACAACATATAAAATAAAATAATATATAATAATAGATCAAATTTATTAAATAGCATACAATATTTTATACTATAACAATACACAAAACTTAAACTCAATTTTCATATATGGCTCTCCGTCAAAAGGTGGAAGGCCCCCTCTTCGATCACATCGAGTGATGACGTTCCATCTAAAATTCAACGGTGGGGCGCTAAAGACTATAGAGAATCATGCTTTTTTTATTCCTTTTTCTTTCTCGTGCGTTGCTTCTTTTACATCCTACATACCGTCCAAGTTAAAACCACCTTTTAGGTATTAGGACGTGGGCTTTCGTGCAGCAATTTAAAATTATTCTTTGAAGAGAAAAGATATTTTTTTTCTATCTGGACTTATCCTTCAAATTTATTTTAACACTTAAATTTAATTTCTGTTTATTTATTTCTGTTAACATCTTTAAAGTATATTATTTTCACATCAAAAGCTGAGTAGAATTTTTAAAAAAAAAATAAAAAAAAATATTTTTTTATTTAAAAATTGATATAACCCCACTTTTTAATATATATATATATATAAAACCACCTTCTTCGTACCCTCACTTCCATTTCTTTATCTTCTTCGTACCCCTCCACCTCCATTTCCCATCTTCTTCTATCCTCACCCTCATCATAATTTTTACTCTCCAAACCCGCCGCCACCAGCCCCCCTTCACCTTCAACCACCAATTTCTCCACCACCAACCCCACTCTCTCCCCTCCAAACCCCTAATTTCTTCTCCTTCAATTACTAAATCCTTCACCCCACCTAAACCCCTTGACTTAAGATCATTAGAAAAGAATGAAATTGAATTTCTAAAATTAAAAGTTATCTTCATGAATTTGAAAATTTAAAATAAAATTGAAATTGAAGAAAAGTTATTAACGGCGGTGTTAATGGTGGTGGTGGTGTTAATGGTGTGCATATATTTTTTTTGCGTTTGTTGTAATCGTTTTTCGGTGAGTTTTGTTGGAATATTTCGGAAAGAAGAGTTTCGAATTGGAATGTGGTGATGCTATTGCATTGTTGTTTCTTGAATTGATGGTTTGATGAAGGAATCATAAAGGGCTTGTAATTATGTTTTAAAAAATCAATCTTGATTTTGTTTTTCATATTTTTGTTGTATAGTATATTTTGAGCTACTTGTTTTGTTGGGTTTGTGTTGGAATCAAAAAGGGCTTTTAATTATGTTTTGAATTGATTTTGTTGGGTTTGTTTAATGGCTATTGGTAATATGTTTAAGTTTGAAGAAGATAGAAAATGAAGGAGAGGGAAGAGGTGGGTGGTTTGAAGAAGATAGAAAGGGAGGAGGGGGCTACGTTGCAGGGTAGGGGCGGGCTGGGTGGGGGGTTGTGAAGAAGAAAGAAAATGGGGGTGGGGTGCTTTTTTATTTAAATATATATATATATATATATATAAATAAAATAGTAAATGTATATTTTTTATTTAAGAAAAAAAACATATAAAAATAAAGTGTGGGGGATTAATTTTTTTAAAAAAAAAATTGAACTTCTTACGTGGCAATGACGTGGCTCCGACATGGCATTAACGTAGCGTTGACGTGTAGGCGAGTGTAACACACTCTCCGTTGTGAGAGTGGTATTCAGTTTTGAGGGGCGAAAATAATATACTTTAAAGATGTTAAGGGGGTAAATAAATAGAAGTTAAGTTTAAGTATTAAAGTGAGTTTGGAGGACAAGTTCAGGGGGGAAAAATGTTTTGTCTCTTATTTAAACATTCAATTCGAGAAAATGTGATGAAATTTTAAAGATTCGGAAAAAATAAGATATTAAGTAATTATTTCATTTTTTTTTAAATACAAAATTTAACTCATAAATTTATATTTTATTAAAAAATTATTATTTTAATTTATTTATTTTTAAAATCATGCTCGATGTAAACAGATTGTCCATACCGTCTGAAGAATTATATTAAAGAATAACCAGTTACTATAGTTATAGACAGTGAATCTTTATAAATTATGCGTACTTGAACGTTTGTAATTGCAAAAAATTGTATTTATAAAAAAAAAACATGAAAATATGCAATTTGTCCATGTAGTATTTCATTATTGCGATATTCTATTTATAAATTATGATTTATTTATTTGATAGTAATATTTTTTATACAAATGGAGAAAATTTAATTATTTTCACAATTTATGTTAAAAAATTTAAATTGCATGTTCATACAAACTTTAACTTCATGTAATGATTTTAACTCACATGTCCAGAACATACTCTAAGAATATCTCTCTCCCTTCAAGTAAACATGATATGATATACATTGCCTATCATATAAAAATTAAGACTTTTAAGGATTATGATTATCGTTTATAGTATTTGATATGCTATATTGTATGTCCTTTTAAAATCTTTGATAGTCGACTCGTATTCGATATTTTTAAAAGAATACCAAATATCAGAATGAAGTACATAATTACATATACAATTCATATATATTGTTACGATAAATTAGATATATAAAATAGTGTTAAGAGTAAAACCTAGATATTTAGACGTTTTGAAGTTTGACTACTCCAGCTTGATTGATTTTTTTTTGTGTGTGTAACTGATTAACGGAGGGGATCATTATATACTTACACTTTCTTTTACATACTTTTATATGTGTAATGTGTTAATATGATATAATCGAGATGTTTAAATAAGTCAAAATTCTCTATAAAATAGCATATGTATGTTGAAGTCAAACAAAACTGTGATTATCGATTTACTATACTATTAAATATTAAAATTAAATTTTAAAATGTTAAACTATATCGTATTTAATTTGATATGATAATAAGATAATATTACTCTCCCCATTTCAACATCGTAACGTATCTTAAGGTGCATACCTCTACTCCTTGCTATCACTCTCCCTTTTCAAAGAAATGCGATAAATTTTTATTTTTGAAGATACTTTATCCTTACACTTTGGATTTTCTTAATACCAAATATTTATTATTAAAGCTAATTTTTTTAATACCATACATATCGTACCATGCTCACCTCTACTCTTTTCGATCACTCTCCTCTTTCAAAGAAAGAGTAAATTCCTCGTATTGTCACTCAACTTAGAAAAATATTCCAATAAAGTCATTTATCTTTTTTTTGTTCTAATAATATCATCGAACTTTATGCATTTTTCTTAAAAATCAATAATTGCTAAAAGTGACTCAAAAGATGAGAGAAAAATGATCAAAAAAGTCCCTTAAGTTTGAACGTTGAATTTAAATGATCCTTATTAGTTAACAATACGAAATATCAATAACCTTTCAACTATAAAACTTAGTGAGTACAATCTTCTTTCAACTTCTAACTGCGATATTAAATCAAACGATGTCCACCAAAAATTACAATTAAAATTGTTAGAAATAAGTTTATATGTACAATAATAAAATAATATTCTATATTTATTCATTTTAGGATTAATCTTTATTTTTGATAAAATAGTTCAAGTTAGTTGTTAGTTGCTTCTATTCAAAATTATTGTCGAAAAAATTATAATTCATAAAGAAGATGATGAATTCCTGTAAATAAATAAAAAATAGGGTCTCTAGCTAGTAGAAGAACCATATATAAATATTTTAAAGGATTTTTATTTAAAAAAATTATGCATATTAACGAATAACATGATAATAACATCAATCATTCACTATCAAATAAAATTAGGTGATTTTATATAACCATTTCGTAACTTAAAAATGTTTTAAGATTTCAATATTATTTTTATCAATCTTGTGATATTATTTCAGAAAAAATTATATCGCCTCGTCAACTTGGCTGTCAAAACTGAATACATTTACCAATTTGGACAATAAATGTACTTATTTGTTTCATTTAAAATATAATTACCTATTTTAAGCTCTAATTTAACATTCTTTGTCTTTTTAATTCATTTTTAATATTACGATTTGTGTCATTTTAAATTATATTAGGCACTTATTGATAAAATATATTAATAACCATAAATACTCACTTAACTAAATAAAGTCGTAGCTACATTTCAGAGTTGGCCCCTAATCAATAGTGTTAGGCTTGTGTTACGGTTTGGTCCACAAAAACCAAACATTGAAAAAATGGACTGAACTAGGTTCCAATTTTCTTCTCTAGACTCCAACCGTGAGGCCCAATTTTCTTCTCTACAATCCAACCTAAGGCCTCAAGGCAGGGGCGGAGTCAGCATATACTTCGGCAAAAAATTACACTATTTATACATGATTAAATTACTTTTATCTCCTTACGCTAGTTATATATGCACTTTTGAACCCCCAATGAAAATCTTGGCTCTGCCCGTAACTCAAGGGCCATTTGGTAAGAGAGATTCAACAATGCTCATATTAGATTATCTATATAGTACTATCATTTTCTACTGGATAAAATGTTTAGTAACAGTAAATATGGAACTATTATTATAGAGATTAAAATATTTAAAGACAAAACAATCTTTAAAATGGTAAGCTCTACATAACAATTCATGTACAGTAATTCTTGGTATACCAATCTATTTGTTATTGTTCAGAACATACTTAAGAGGCAATCATTTTTCCATAGTCACGAATAGCTAATAGCATGTGAACCAAAAGCCTTCTCGGATTCAATATACCAAAGGTCATTTGCTTTGAAGCATAAAAAAACAATGTAAAGCTTTTGATTTCAATATACCAAAGGTCAATATACTGAAGATCATTTGTTTTGAAGCCATACAAAGGTCATCTGCTTTGGCTTTCAACAAAATGTAAAATCACAAACAGTTCACAACCCTTTGAAGCTTTTCGGATTCAATATACCAAAGGTCATTTGCTTTGAAGCATAAAAAAACAATGTAAAGCTTTTGATTTCACTATACCAAAGGTCAATACACTGAAGATCATTTGTTTTGAAGCCATACAAAGGTCATCTGCTTTGGCTTTCAACAAAATGTAAAATCACAAACAGTTCACAACCCTTTGAAGCTTTACACTGTTTAGTTTAGTCCATAAAAGTCAACTTCCAACATTGCTTAACTCGAGCCTGTTTCCTTCAAATTGGCAGGAATGCTTATTGCTAGTACATAAAGTAACAAGAACTATTAAGCTAAACTCATCAATAAAAACTTCAACAAGTAACATGAAATCCGATTAAAGACATAATAAATACTTGAATTACAAATCAAGTTTAGAAAATATTAGTAGTATGAAATTAAATTCATCCTCTCTCATACACTGAGCTTGTCCATTTCCCTTCTTAGTGCATTAGCCCTCACCAAACTTCCAATGGTATTCACAGCAAGCTTCAAGTCTTCAATGGGGTTCCCTGGTGCCACTTTCTTGTACAAATAGCTATCAAATGTCATCTTCTGCACGTACTCATCTGCGCACATCTCTACAAAAGCTTCCCTCGCTGGATTCGACCTGTAAAATACCTTCTGCAATATATCAAGAACCTTGTATGTTGGCCAATATGTCTTGTCCCATTTCTCCAAATACTTCCTCAGATCACTCTCGTCAATCATTCTCTTCCCATTTTCTGAACCTTCAACAATTGCTTCCGCACACATACGTCCGCTCTTCGCAGCGAAGTAGATACCTTCGCCGGAGCATTTGGTTACGTACCCTGCTGCATCTCCGACTAAGGCAACTCTGTCCTGCAATCTTTTTGGCCTTGGGTGTTCGGGAATTGGGTGAGCTTCAACACGGATGATTTTTCCACCGGTGATTTTCGAATCGGCTCGGAGCCTTGTTGCTAGCTGGAACTTCTTAATGTCAGCTTTGTGAGTAACTGTGCCTGTACCAACAGCAACATGGTCACATTTGGGGAAAACCCAACCGTAAAAATCAGGGGAAACGTCATCTCCGACGTACATTTCAGCTAAATTCTCGTAATACTTCATCTTATCGTCCGAAATTTTGATACGTTCTTGGAATGCAATGGCGTACTCGTAGTCACCTGCGTTTATGGATTTCGCCACACGGGAATTTGCGCCGTCAGCACCGATAACGGCGTCAACTTCGAGAGTACGTTTCTCGCCGGCGCCGTTAGTTTTGGAATCGTACGATGTGTAGTGAAGAACGTAAGGTGCATTTGCGGCTTTCGGCATGTCCATTTTGAGAAACAGGCCGTTGAGAACGGAAGCTCCGGCGTCGGCAGCGCGGCCACGGAGGTAAGCATCGAGTACTTCGCGGCGCACCATACCGATATACTCGTGAGGCTTTAATGTCTGCCCGATATCTACAGCAACGTTGGATGGAGAAATCATCTTCATCTTGGTAACTTTTCTGTCGATGATATCAAGAGGAAGATCGAATTCCCCCACCATACAAAGCGGAATAGCACCACCGCAGGGTTTGCAGTTGTCCATTTTACGCTCTATTAAGAACGTTTCAATTCCTCCTTTAGAGAGTGTTTCAGCGGCGGCGCCACCAGCAGGACCACCGCCAACCACCGCGACACGGAGGTTGCGGCCGGTGACTCTTGGGCTGGATTTTGAAGCATTGATACGTAGCCTACGGTGGGTTTGTCCGGAATGGAAGGGTTTAGAGAGAGTAATGGTATTGTTTTCCGGCGAGGATTGACGGAGTCCGGTGAAAGTTTTGATAGCAATGGAAGCCATGGTATTTTAGTGTACTGTGTGGGGAAAGTGAGGAGATTTTATGTAATTTTTTATGATATGGTTGGGGATATTAAAGGGACGAGTGCCGCTGATGAAAATGGATGGAGGGCTAAGATTGGATTTGGATAATGGGGAGAGATTCTTGATTTGTTGTTTGTTTTATCGTCGTATGGGTCTTCAATTTTGCCCAATTTTGCATGGTGTCCAAGTGGTTCACATTCTGCCACGTAAGTATAATTTTGGATTTTGGCTCACCATGCTCGGATATACCAAAGTGGTCAATTAATTGATCATCCAAATATCTCTTTGAAGGTATTTGCTTGGCCAAATTATGAAGAAATAAAACTCAAGTGTGTGCTAGAATTTTAAAAGTAATGAAGTCGTTGTTGTATATAAGTTTATTTGAACATTTGAATCAAATAAGTCTGAACCGTTTGCTTTTGCTGAGTATCAAAGGTGTTAAGTTATCTTTCTACAAGACATCAATGTGCATCGATTGGTTCAGTTCGATTTTATGTGTTATTAATTTGATTTATCAATTTTTTATTTTTAAATATATAAAATCAATAACCAACCAATAAGATTTTTTCTTATTGGTTTCGGTTTATCGATTTTGGGTGCTTAACGGTTCGATTTTCGATTTAACCAATAAAAAAATACTTATAAAATAGAAATAGTAACAACTAACATAAAAAAATAAAATCTTAATTACCGTCAAAACCTACGCAATGCATTTTAGTTTACAAGAATCTTTAAACTTGAACTGAATGTTAGTTAGGAAAAAAATTGAATCCTAATTGTTGGAAGCTATAAATGTTTCAAGTTTTTTATTACGATAATAGACGAACTTTATATTGTGTCTTTGTTGCTCTGAACAGGTTAATACTTTGTGAATTATGAATTAGTAGTGCATATAATCTATATACATACACACATATAGATAGATAGATAGATAGATAGATAGATAGATAGATAGATAGATAGATAGATAGATAGATAGATAGATAAAGAGAGAGAGATTTAAATATATAACATAAATAGAGATAAAACAATAACTTAGTGTATCCTTATTGGGTTATCGGTTTAACCGAGAATCCAATAAGCTAAAATCGATACCGAACCGTTTACCTAATAAAATTTCTTATAAAACCAATAAAAATCGTTAACCCGATAACCCAATACCAATAACCCAATAATATTTTTATCGATTCAGTTTATCGGTCGGTTCGATTTTTGCACAGCCCTACACAAGGATCGGACATTGATGATAACATTAAGCTACTCATATGACTGATAGACCTCGCTGATCAAATACAATGACACAACTATCAAAGGCGCTCTACCACTGAGCAAATACTCTAATTATGTCCCCATTGACATTAATTTATGTGAGAATACATTGAATTTATTATTTTTATATGTCCCCATTGACCTCATCAACAACTTAGATTAAATAAAGAACCAATATATTTGTGAAGAAAAGAGTACTAAATCGAACTTGTATTAGCTCACCGTTGGTGGTATCAACAATTTGTTTAGCCCAAGTCTTGATCAACATTCATTATTGTTTTTATTGTGTACAACAGTTTAGTTTAAAATAGCAAGCTGGACCTTACGTTAATATTGTTTGGATCACCAATGATTCTATCCATCAAGTATGTTGCAACTTGCAACACACACGCCTATTTCAAGATGGTTGGCTTGCACCTTTACTAATGTTTTTGTCTGGATTGAGAATAATTGGGCCTCATTTCCATATTTAGTCCAATCTACTTGTATAACACATCTTTTATCTCTCCGCTGGAATTTTTTCCAAGTCCAACAACCAGCAAAAATTTGTACTTCCTTAAGTGGAATAATAACATTGTTATCCAAGTATGCCCACCAATAAAGGAATTTGAGTTCTAATAATCCTTCGAAAATTATACTTAAATGGTATACATCAGTCATTTCATAAGTTTATGAGGAAAAAAACTACTAATCTTTGCCTTTTTTATATTTACCTTGTTTCTAATTTTGTATACTTTGTTTATAATAGTTACATAAGATTTGAACAATAATTGTCACTATGCATATATAACAACACCTCTCTATAGAAAGATTTGACTGTATAAACCTATCTATTGTAAGTTAAAGTGGCTGCTAATTAGAACATAAAACAACTTATCAGCTATAAACATATTAAAGTTACGTTAATAGTGCATATGCACTATCAATATATATAAATTAAACTCAACACGAAAAAAAAAGTTAATATGTTATTATAAAACACTGCAAAATTCAGAAGATTAAATCAAAATCTAAATACGGAAACATATAATATGCAACTTATGTTTGTTAGAGTTGAATGGTTGGTAACAGAACTGCAGGTAGATGTAGTAGGTTTGAGTTTCTTAGACAGTTAGTTTATCAAACTCTTTCTACCTTCTTTATGTCCATTTTTCACTCCAATTATCCCAACTTCCCCACAGATTCTTGTACTTTCCTTTTCTTTGTGGACATTTATAAGTTTAGAATTCATACTCCTCATTATTCCTAGGATAAAACTTTCAAAGACTTGTTATAACAGAGTACCTCTACAAGTACTTAACATGAAGCTGACTTTGACTTTATCAATTTTTGTAACAATTTCATTAGCTGTTGTAATTGGAAGCTGCAATTGCAAGATTGTGCAATTCATCTTTGGAGACTCTCTTTCAGATGTTGGCAACAACAACTTCCTCTCCAAAAGTCTTGCTCGCGCGAATTTGCCTTGGTATGGTATTGATTTTGGGAATGGGTTGCCTAATGGTAGATTTTGCAATGGCCGTACTGTTGCCGATATAATAGGTAACATTTTCAATCTACTATTAGAGATATGACAGTTAAGTACCTAAGCTCGTGTTACCTACTTATGTTGGGCTAAAAGTACTCATAAGTCATAACATGGTTTGATAGTGTTCATTTTGGGTCAAATTTGAACGGTTTTCATGCAGTTCTTGATCTTCGTGACAACTACCAATGTGGAATTTTGTTTGTACACTCCTGTTGTGCAGGTGACGAAATGGGGCTTCCAAGGCCACCAGCATATCTAAATCAATCATTAACAGAAGATGTTATACTGGAGAATGGAGTCAATTTTGCCTCTGGAGGTGGTGGCATTCTAAACGAGACAGGCGGTTTATTTGTAAGTAATTCTCCAGTCAATCTGTCTAATATTATTATTGCAATTTCCTTTTAAATATACCATATATTTCGTGTCTAGCTAGATGTTGAAATTTAATTTGATGAACTGTAATTACAGATACAGAGGTTTTCCTTATACAAGCAAATAGAGTTGTTTCAAGGAACACAAGACTTAATCAGAGAAAAAATTGGAACCAAAGAAGCAGCCAAATTTTTCCAACAAGCACGATACGTTGTAGCTCTAGGAAGCAATGATTTCATCAACAATTACTTAATGCCAGTTTATAGAGATTCATGGACGTACACTGATAAATCTTTCATCCAGTACTTAATGGACACTCTCAGGTCACAACTTACAGTAAGCCATACATATCCCTTTCTCCATGCCAATTTCCCTAAATAAATTGCTTAATCTTTTAACCAATTATAACATTTTTCTAGATGTTGCATAGTTTGGGGGCAAGGGAGTTGATGGTGTTTGGATTAGGGCCAATGGGGTGTATACCACTTCAAAGGGTTCTAAGTACAGATGGGCAATGTCAAGACAAGACCAACCAACTGGCACTTGCCTTCAACAAAGCCACAGACGAACTTATCGTGGAATTGGCCAACACACTTCCAAATGCTAGCTACAAGTTTGGAGATGCTTATGATGTTGTCAACGATGTCATTACCAATCCCGGCAATTACGGTACTAACAAATTACTACTTACATAACATTTTTACGAAGCCAAGAATTGTTTCAAGAATTACATAAATGTTATTAGGCTAAACATACAGAGTATTTTTCATTGGTTTGTCCCTAGTGTTTTCTTCTATAATAGAGGGACCAACGTGTGTGAAATTTGAAGGGATCAATTTACAGGGTCTCATTTTTAAATCAATCCCAAACCGCTAAAATTAAGCAGTGCAACATCTATTCATGATTGTTAAGACAATCTTGACTCTTACCAAAAAAAAAAAAAAAAGACTTTCTTGATTGAAAGTTGATATATACATTGTCGTCGGTGTATATAACTTGAATTTTCTGAAAATTTTGCAGGTTTTAGTAACTCGGATTCACCATGCTGCTCGTTTGGAAAAATTAGGCCAGCAATAACGTGTAATCCAGCATCGACATTGTGTAGCGACAGAAGCAAATATGTGTTTTGGGATGAATATCACCCTTCTGATCGTGCTAACCAGTTAATTGCTAAAGAGCTCATTAAAAAGCTCGGATTTTTGAACCCTAACCAGACCAATATTGCTTCGTCCCCTACGCCAACCACTGAATCTTCATCGGATGATGATGGCCGGTAGAACTTCTTGTTGTGTTATTATTAATTCATTACAGTAATGCTTACACGGTTAATTTACTCAATTGTTCCATTTTTAGACCCCTATTTATGTTTTCTTTTTATTTTTAAAAGTTATAAAAATAATTAATTATTTTAGGAACACGTTAGACTACTTATTTGTGCCGTTTTAACCTTTTTATGTACTCAAATTGGGTAACTGAGTGTGGGGAAAGGATGTTCTTGTTTATCTACTTTATTGTAATATCAACCAATTAAATACTGCAATTAGATCAACTAAGTAAGAATATTTTTAAACTGGAACACCAAAACAACACAAGTAGAAATAGTGTGGTAATACTGTCATTTTGACTTTTAGGATAGACGTAAGAATTGTAAAAAAAACTCAACACGATGTAATTGCAGAAGTAAATTTCAAGAATATAAAAATGCTTAAACCTCATTAGCCAATCTTTCCTTTTTCGTATAATATCTAGTTTTACGACGATTTGTGTGTTATGGACACTTCGCACAGAAATTTGATTTTTCTAAATCTATTGATGTGCAAAGTATAGACAACACAATTAAAAATAAACCAAAAGAATAAATTTTCTTGTCCCATCCGATCGATATCTTCTGTGTTTATGCACTCAAGATTTTTTAAACCCATAGTTGGTAGTAGAATATCCTTTTTTCTAAAATAAAGATATGCTTCCAGCGAGCCTTTAAAATAAGGGATATATGATATGATGACCTTTTTTTACCTATTTTTCATGGGACCACGCAATTGAAGTGAATGGTTACCACCTCAAAATCCACGATCACTATCGATCTAACATGCATGTAATGCTGATTTGCCAAATTGCTCAAAGATATTTAAAAAGGTGCATGAGACTAGTTTACCCAATAGCCATAAGCCATAGTATATTTTAATATCATTAATTAAATCTGTGGTTGTCTAGCACCAGCCCTTTTGAAAGGGAAAGTCTGTAGGACCGTTTGCTCATAGATTTCTCAAGTAATATTTGAGAAAAAATTCTTCAAAAAGTGTTTGGCTATAGTCATTATTTGATAAATAATTTAAACTCCCAAATATTAGAAAAAATATTAGTATTTGAGCCAAATTTCAATTTTTGTGAATTTTTAAAGATAAAATATGTTTACCAAATATTATGGCCAATTACATGGTTAAATATCACCCAAAAATATTTGGGAATCAATGATCAAAAGCTAGCTAAATTTCCCACATTCTTACAAGCTGCTTTAAGGGTGACCATTAATTAGCAGAAAAGTATTATGCACTTGATAAAAGATAGAGGAATGTCGAGCTTTAACTTTGGCTTCTAATTAACCATTCATTAAAGAATGTTATATCATATATGAATTGATTGGTTTTTTTATGTTACCTAGTAGTACCAAGAAAATACTATGGAAATTCTATTTTAAAAAAATGGTTGACTTAACATATCTGGAAACTTTCATATAGACAGAGATGAACTCTTTAAATTTTGTAATTAAGTTCCATTATTTCATCTGTTTTGACTACAAATTTTGATAGAATTCATGAGCACCGCTTAAAGGATCTTTATATGAATATAATTACTAGTGTATACAATTTAATTGAACGAAAAATATTAAAGTACATGTATATCGTAACTTCATAATTATTAAGGTAACAAATTGGCCACAACTCATCTTCTAACATAGCATAAATTAGTAGGTACGCCATATATAGAACATACTGCTAATAAGTCCTCAACCATAGCTATTGCTAGATCTCTCAAAGATATCAACATGATTAACTCTCTTAATTAGCTAGCTAGCTAGCTAGCTAGCTATTCAAATTAAAAGCCAATTAGGATTGAAATGATTCTAATTAATTAGATACTTAACACAGTACGTGATGATCATAGCTAATTATATATCTTAAGCATATGCATTATGTGATCTAGCATTCGATGACACAGCCTCTTCCCAGTTGAGGCCTTGGAGTGTGGCGATTATTCGCCCCGGAACCTGGATAATCGTTGATCTCTTCATCCTCCATATTTGCCTAACAATTTTAAATTTAGAATTTTTCCATCAGGCTACTGAGTACTCCTAATGGAAAATAGGAAGATAGATCATAAGGTTTCCATAGGTAAATTAAAGATGGAGAAGTACGTACCATAGGGGTATTATCTAACTCCTTATGCTCTTGAGATACGTCCATTACCAGTCTTGTGCTTCCTGTTTCAATACAGATCACGCGTGGTAAATGTACATATATATATATACATAAAACAAAGGTCCAAATACTCCCCTTACTAAAAAAATATATCTATTAATATTGATTACATTTGTTATGTTAATAATTACTTTATCAAACAATCTAGTATTTGAATTGACTTTAACAAATCTCCAACATTAAACTGGTAGAGATTCTTAGAAAAAGATCCAAACTTGTAGAAAATCACCCTTGTAATTTTGCTAGGGTTTAAGAGGAAATACGAAATCATGATTTAACGTAGTAATGTCAAGATTATGAATGTAGGAAGACGTTCAAAATATAATGGAGGATAAAATCGAGATATTCCCGTGCAAGAAAGCATAAAAGAAAGAAGTTCTTTTCACAGTTGAGTATAAAGAGAAGAGTTGAAAGATAAACTTACTTGTTAATGGGACAGCATTAATCAAGTTGATAGCATGGGAAAACCAAAGAAAAGCAAGAAATAAACGAATGAAAGTGGCTGCCATATTGGCTACAAGAAGTTTCCCAGTTCTAATATAACCTACGGTTTTAATTATCTGCAAAAAAGACTCTTTGTTACAACAACTTGCTAGTGCTCCATTTTTATACATGCTTATTACGGACATATGGGCCACAAACACATTATGGCGAAAAAAGGTAGTTATTTCTGTGAGCTTCTTTTGGTTGAGGCAATAAATTGCATAAAGTCACAAAGTATATATCAGAAATGAATTTTATGGAACACATGCAACACGTGGTTGCTCCTTCCTTAATTAGAGATCTCGAGTTCGAGTCCTGAATATGATAAAATCTTTGATAGGTAAAGAATTTAAATTAGTCGACTCGAACTCCATGCGGGTACTAAACACCGGAGGGAGGGCGAAAATAAAAAGAAGAAGACATGCAACAGCAAGACTACCTAATTAGTTAAATTAGAAAATTTACGCGGTTGGAAACTTTACCCAAAACTTCCTCCCAATTTCCTTTTTGCATGTGAACCGTTGATATAAAACCTAAAAGCCAAAAAAGGTGGCACTTGACTTTTGGGGGGTATGAGTGGAAAGTATGATGGTGAGGGAAATTAAATTTATTAAGTCAAAATGGGGAATGGGGAACAAAATAGAGCACACTCTGTGGTAGTGGAAGGTGACAAAATAATGAGACCTTAGTGGAACTTTTTGTGAAGAGTTTCATGGATATAGACATACAAAATTATCCATCATTATCCAAGCGGAGGTGTGTTGAGAATTATGAGATCTCGAATTTAAATTTTAACGAAGACAAAGTTATTAAAAAAAAAAAATCTCATCGATCCATGTTTTAGTGGACAAATACTAGTACAAGGATGCAAAACAAAAGTTGATTCGAGCACTACGACTATATATATATATATATATATACAACTTAAATGAAGATATTCCTGTTGATATACAGAAACAAAGAAAAGATTCACAGCATCTGCTAAATTATAAACAAGTTAGTACTACTATTATTTATGAACACTTGGGACTTTCATTACAGAGCCCATGCATCATGCACGAACATTATCTAATAACAACAGGTTGAATAACTTTCCAGGCTTTCATTATTTTATGCATTCCTTGTTTTAAATACAGTATTTGTTAAAACTCCACCTGCAGGCAGATAATGTTGGGCTTATAATTACTTTGATGGTTTGTCACTTTGAGTACTTATAATTCTGGTAAGAATCCACTATTCCTGTTAATGCTTTATCACCAAAACTTTCACTTTCATTATCAATTTTATCAGTTGGTATCATTTTACTTTTAGAGATATCCCTCATATTCGAACTGATTTACGTTTAGCTGATAAATATATTTTATCCGAGGTTTTTGCCTGGTAGAAAGTTCTCTTATTTTATGCTTTTACGTCTTTTCCCATATTTGAGAGGCCAAAATCCTCTCTAAATAATGAAATTTTTGAGTTTGCCAATTCAATATTCAAACTTATATTACATGGACTTATTTTTTCTTAAAGGAAAAAATTAGTACATTTTATAAAATATTTATTGCTTTTAAATATACTTTTTATTTATTACATAGATATACCATATTCAGAAAATATTTAAGTAAATTATTTATGCAACATAAATGAACTATAAGTGTATCAAAAAGTATAATGCTTGTTTTAATAAAAAAAATGCACTATGTATTAAAAATCGATTATGTATGCAATTTAAATGGATTGTAGTATGTAATAAAAGTGAATTATGAATGCAATATAAATATATTATGCTTATTTTGATAAAAATAGAGTAAATTATGGAGGTATTACAACTATATGGTTATAAATGATAAATATTATCTAAATATACCATAAATTTAGGTAAGTTTCCCCTTGTTTTCAAACGAAAGACTGAAATTGGGCTGCTGAAGACTATCCTATCCCCGTTAAGGCTGTACTAATTAATTGGGTCTGTTTTGAAAGCTCTAATATTGGTCTACTATCCAACAAATAAAATCGAATGGAGTTGGTTTTGAAAAAAAAAAAATATATGGGCAAATAATATAAATCTCGATAATTTTGAGGTTAATTATGAAAAATTCTGACATTTTGAATGTACTCCAAAAACAGGACTTTTTAAATTTGATCTTGAACTATACATGATTGTTGAGTTTTTAGTTTTGGTCACCAGAGTTATTTTTTGCCACGTCGTTAAATAATGTTGTAAATATCAATTTCCGACTAAGATGACTTTGTGGGTAAAATAACAATAACAAGGTGAATTTTCCAAAACGTGATACGAAAGTATACCTTTGTTTTTACAAGATTATGGACCAAGTATTATGATTTGTATTGCCCAGAATGTGGAAGGTCAGTGGATAAAGACATTTACAAGAGTGAGTATAGTTGCTAGCATGCATTAACGTGGTCCAATTCAATTTTGGGCTATGATGGACTTTGAGCTAGTCAAATTCTAAAGGTCCAAACTCAACTCAAAACATTTGTGAATTCTCCTCTACAATAATACTTGGAGCTTTACTTTGTTCTTAGTGGTTGACAATTAGGGAAAACGAAATAAATCCTCACAGTTTGAAGCTTAATTCAAAAAAAAAAATCCGATATTTTGCATAAACAATTTGCATAATTACTGAAAATCTCGATTTTGGATCTACCGAAATACTTAATTAACTTTCGATACATCCAACGAAGATTCATTTTTCCTTTATAAAGATACATAATTAGCTTCCAATACATTTTTTCTAATTTTGGGTCTGTCGATATAAATAATACATCAAATGAAGATATATTTTTTCCTTCGTAAAGATACATAATTAGCTCTCGATACATTCTTTTCGATTTTGGGTCAGTCGAGATACATAATTAGCTCCTGATATATCCAACGAAGATACATAATTAGTTGAGATTTTTGTAATTATTTTGTAAAGGTAAAAAAATTGAATAAAAAATTTGAGGCGTGTGTATGTGTTATTTTTCCTAACAAGTTTACAGCCGATCTATCAATTAAAATGGGACAAATTTTCAATTTCAAATACACGTTGGTATTGCATGTAGTACAAGAAAAATGAAACAACAAAAATGATTTTGAATTTGGGCCAATTTTATCCATTGTTCAACGGGCCTGCTGTAAGGAACTTACTCATGGCTAAGGTCCTTTCTTCTAAGTGGCCCCAAATTATTTATTTGATTCACAGAACATATTTATAAAAATATTATCTTTACATATAGTTTTACAATAATTCATCTAAAATGATAAGTAATACAAATGTCAAAAAACATATACGTCAAATTCTTTAAATATGCTATATTTATATTCATGCGATAAAATATTAAGCAGTGAGAATATCTAATTATAAGGGGTCATTTGGTGTCATGGATAAGAGAAAATAATTCTGAAATAAAATTTCAATGCTCCTTAATCACTTGTTTAATTATATAGTTGAAGATAATCTATTCAATATTAAAAATTAGTACTGAAATAAGTCACTCATTCCTTTATATAGAATAAAACAATTAAAATAACAAAAATATGTCTTTTTGTGATATTTTTTCACACTTTTACTTCAGTCCACTACACCTTACTTATTATATTATTTATATAGATGAATTACACCTTACTTATTATATTATTTTTATATATAGAAGGATGAATTAAAAAAACGACCATGGGTACAGTAGTCATTTCACTCAATCACAAAAAAAAAAATTCATAGATTCTCCCCGAAAAATCTTTCAAACTTCTGATAAGAGATGAAAGAATGTGTTGTTAAAGTTGATACCAACGGATACGAGGATACTATCAAAGATGACACAAAAATTCGTGTCGTTCTTCCTACCATTAAGTATTTGATTGAAAACCGTTATAATTCTTCTCTATTATTCCTTTATACTATATATAAGAGACAAAACAAAGACATTGGTAATCCTCGCAATAATTTTTAATTTAATTTTAATCTATTCAATTAATTATTTTTATGTCATAATTTATCTTTTTAAAGTCAAATTTATTTTTCTTAGTTTGTTTTACCTTGTCAGTTTGAAGGTCTCTTTATTTTAATCATTTGTTTTTTAAATTTGATAGACATTCATTGACATGATTTAATTTTTTTAAAAATTACATAAACCCACAACTTAAGTTTTACTTATTACAAAAAATTCCATATCTCCAAACATATTACAAAAATTTCATTTTTCTCTAAAAATACACATACATTGCTTCTATGTATATGTCGGCCCTGTTATGTATATGAATCGGCTTTGTTATGTATAGGTCGTCCTGGTCCTACTTGTTATGTGTATGAATCGGTCTCGTTATGTATATGTCAGTTTTATCATATACAAAGGTTTTTATGTATATGTCGGTCTTGTTATGTATATGAATCGGAAGAGAGAGTAAAATAATTAAGAAAATGGGAGAGAGTGTAAATAATTCTAATAAGGTTGAGATTTATGTTATTTTTATTAAATTTTTAGGCATCATGTTAATGTTTTATGGCATAATAAATTTTAGTCCTCGTATACATCCTTCAAGTGGTCAGGTTAGCATTTTCTTTATGAAAACTACATGACATGACTTAGCAAAATAAGCACCTAATTTATTATTATTATTATTATTAATTTATTATAGTAATGCTTACACAGAACAAGCCGGTTAATTTACTCAAATGTTCCATTTTAGAGCCCTATTAATGTTTCCTTTTTATTTTTAAAAGTTATAAAAAAATTATTTTAGGAACACGTTGACTTATTTGTGCCGTTTTAACTTTTTTATGTACTCAAATCGAGTAATTGAGTGTGGGGAAAGGATGTTCTTGTTTATCTACTTTATTGTAATATCAACCAATTAAATACTGCAATTAGATCAACTAAGTAAGAATATTTATAAACTGGAACACCAAAACAACACAAGTAGAAATAATGTGGTAATACTGTCATTTTGACTTTTAGGATAGACGTAAGAATTGAAAAAAAGAAAAAAAAAATCAACACGATGTAATTGCATAAGTAAATTTCAAGATTCCACCACAACTACACCCCAACACAACAACACGATGCATTAACGTGGTCCAAATCAATTGTGGGCTATGATGGACTTTGAGCTAGTCAAATTCTAAAGTTCCGAACTCAACTCAAAACATTTGTGAATTCTCCTCTACAATAATACTTGGAGCTTTACTTTGTTCTTAGTGGTTGACAATTAGGGAAAATGACATAAATCCTGACTGTTTAAAGATTAATTATAGAAATTTTTGATATTTTACATAATTATTGAAAATCCTGATTTTGGATTTATCGAGATACATTATTAGCTCCCGATACATCCAATGAAGATTCATTTTTTCTTTATAAAGATACATAATTAGCTCCTTATACATTTTTTTTCCAATTTTGAATCTGTCGAGATACATAATACATTCAATGAAGATATATTATTTTCTTCGTAAAGATACATAATTAGCTCCCGATACATTCTTTTCGATTTTAGATTTGTCGAGATACATAATTAGCTTTCGATATATCCAACAAAGATGCATAATTAGGCTGAATTTTTGTAATTATTTCGTAAAGGTAGGAAATTTATGTAAATAGGATAAGTTAGGATGTTTTTTCTAACAAATACACAGCTGATATATCAATTAAAATGGGACAAAGGTTCAATTTCAAATACACGTTCGTATTGTATGTAGTAAAAGAAAAATGAAACGACAAGAATGATTTTGAATTTGGGCCAATTTTGTCCATTGTTCATCGGGCCTGTAAGGAACTTGGGCATGGCTAAGGTCCTTTCTTCTAAGTTGCCCCAAATTATTTATGAGAAAATTATCCCATATACAATTCTTAGATTGAAAATTACAAATTTTAGCAATACTTTTAAATAATTGCATTAATAATTTTTTATTGCAAGTTATATCAACTTTTTAAAATATATATTATTTTTATTTTATTTTCAAATTTTGAAACTTAACTTTATACATTAAAATTAGTTCAATATTTACAAGATTGTATTCAATCTTCTACTTAAATAGTGTATTGATAATTATGGTAAAAATATATTATGATATTTTATTTCAAAAGGTTGTACACTTTTCTGAAACAACTTTATCAAAAGAAAAAAATTATTTTCTAAAACGACTTTTATTAAAAAAAGACTTTTATTTTTACTTAAACACTTTCTCATTCTCAAAGTACTTTCTTTTTCATTGACATATTCAAGCTATTTCTTGAAAAAAGAATAGACGTTTACCTATCTTTTTCATTCTTATCTAATTGGGGGTTTTCATTCTCCATTGACATACTCAATCGCAACAAAAAATTTTATTCTTTTACGTCTTGTTGAGATAGATATTCATAAACATACTTCGTTAAAAAAATCATTATTCAACAACGATTTTTTTTCCTTCATCAAATTTCTCCTTCTTATAATTTTCCTTTTGTTCTTTTAAAAAAATATGATATAAAAAGTATTGTCAATTTCTTTATTAAATACTCATTGTATATAATAATAAAAGATATGTCAATGGATATTAGAGAAAAAATATTGAACAATCAGTTATTTGTGTTGGCAACAACATAAAATCGGATTTGAACGTAGATCGGAATATTTTATAAGAATAATATAGTGAAAATTATCTTGTATATACTTATTAAACTGTTTCGTGTATGATTTGTATAAAATCAATATGAAATTAGCATAATGATTGCAGAAGTTGAAAAAGAAATCGACTTTCACCAAATAATATACGTTATTATTTAATTTAGTATATGAAATAAATATATAAACTTGTATTTTTTGAATTATTTCGGGTATAAAATCTGTATAATATCAATATTACATTCAAGATTTATAAAATAGTTTCTTACATGTTATTTATATGAAATGAATATAATGTGATTGTGATATTTAATTAAGAAGATATACCTAAGATTATAAATTGAATGAAATCGGTTTATAAAGTATTTTTACATGTCACATTTGTATTAAATAGATATATAAATTGTTATTTATGGATTGCGATATTCAATTTAGGTGATACCAATTTATATAATCATTTCATACATAATGTGTTTGCCTCTTTGAATCAAGATTCCATCTCATCTTTGTATTAAATTAAGATTTAGGACCCGTTTGGCTATGAATTTTTTTTTCTTTTTTCCGAAAAAAAAATTCGGAGTTGAAAATTGTGATGTTTGGCCATGAAAATTTAGAAAAAAATTCCAAAAAAAATTCTAAAAAAGGGAAAACAGGTTTTTGGTGTTTTCACAATTTCTCAACTCCAATTTCAACATTTATTATTATTACATATAATCCCAATCTTGTAAATTTTTACATAAAACTCTCCTTATAACATTACTTTTTCAATATTACATATATAGCAGTTTTAAAAAAATAAGATAATTATAATTTCAAACTTAATGCTATCCTAATTAATATATATCTCTTTTTCTCTCTCATCGTTATTTTTCTCCCTTATTTAAGACATTATTTTACTGCTAATGATCCTAATTACTAGTATAATAATAATAATAATATAATAATAATAATAATAAAAAAAAAAAATCTGTTGTGATACGGATGTTTAAGGAATTATAGTCGTGTAATTAATAATGGATAATCGTTTTCTATATTTATGGAATTAATAAAGTTGTAGCAGATTAGTTTACCACTACCACAAATTATTCTCATTTTTAATTTGATTATATATAGATTATATTGCGTACATCTTTATTATACTATTCAAATATAAATAGTTTATACCATATACATGCTAAAAATATAAATCGGTGATACATATTTTTCATAAAAAAATATGTTCAATTTAACAAATTTATACCTTAAACTACAATTGCTACCTTTATATACCATAATACTTGGTATCTTTATACACAAAATATTATATTTATACCCATAAATATATAAAGTATTATATTTATAACATAAATATACAAAGTATGTTATATATAAAGTTTATACCATGTATATACCATATACACACATATATAAATATACAAAGTATTAAAAAATATACTAAGCATATTTATAACATAAATATACAAAGTATGTTATATATGAAGTTTATATCATGTATATACTATATACACACATATATAAATATACAAAGTATAAAGAAACATACTAAGCATATTTATATATTTATGGTATATCATATACCATAAATATGCAAAGTATGTTTTACATAGAAATAATTTATTCACACGCAGTACAATCTTTCATGTATGAAAAGTTTTTAAAAATAAATTAGCGGCACCATAAAATTTAATAGCAACTCAGCATTTCTTATTTTTTAGGAACGAAAAATAAAGAAAATAAATTAAATAAATTTCTAAAAAAATAAATTTATTTGAAAGATAATACTTGTTACCTAAAAAATAGGAAGCAGTGATCTGTTAATATAACAATCATATTTAAAATTTTCAAATATCAGAAAACGGCTATTAATGTAAATATTATATATGTCATAATTGAAATTCATTAAATATGACCACGTATATGTAATTATTTTTATAAAAGTGGCTAATTGTGTTATTTTTCCGTTAGTAGGTAAATTTTAGTTGGGTGATTTTGATAGTTTGTAAAAGTTGGGGCATAAAATCATATTTAATTATTTTTTTTCAAAAGTCAAAAAAAAAATATTCAAAAAAGACATGGCCAAACACAACTTCAACTCCAACTCCAAAAAATTTTAGTTTCATGGCTAAACGGCTACTTAATGAACACTTCCATCTTTTAGACTGATTTTTTTTTTTTCAAGATTTATAAAGAAAAATTGCAGTACATCTGGTTGACACAAACTTAATTGATATCCAATTCATTCAACAATGTGAAATACGAAATATATAATTGTTAAATTAGCACAACACTGAATAAAAAACTGCTTAAATATCAAAACTAAACTTTGTTCATACCAATAATCATAGAAAGACAACAATAATGAGTACAAAAAAATATTAAAATACAATATTGATGTCTATGTATGCCTTTCTTTTTAGGAACCGTTGAACTAACAATGTCTCTCAAAATCTTTAGACCATCGAGTCTGCTCGTAACATTGTCAGTCACTTCATTTTCACTTATCGCACCATCACCTTGCTTTTGTTCTTTGAAGCTGTGTTTATCCTCAGTTGTAGTGCAATTGTTTCTATTAATACTTTGTAGTTTATACTTGCATCATACATAATTTCGTCAATACCAAAGTCCCTAAGTATACATGTTTCAACAATTATTATATAATTGTTGCTTTGATCATGCAACCCATAAACATACAATAACGAATTTCACAAAATTAAACATTTTATACAATAACAAATTTCAGAAAAAAAATAAATCTTTAAATACACTTGATTCCAAATATCAATTTGCTAGATAATGTAGCATACTTGACAAATCTCATTCCCCTCCATGATGTATCATTATTGAATGCAAATAATCAAAATTCATATTTTAATAACACAACAATAACTTATGTTTTCTTTTCTTTCATAAAAAAATTCTCAAAAGTTGCATAAAAAAATTATGAAATTGATTTACTGGAACAGTTAAATCGTGTTGGAAAAAATATAAGTGTATGAAAATGAAAACTCTTAATGAGGCATTAAAATAGGAGCAAAACTTGTTAGGCATTAAAAGTTTCCGCATGACGCCCTCTCGGATTTCGAACCCAACAAAAATAACGGTTAGAGGAATTTGGGGGACATGATTCATATTAATTATTAAGATTAACTATATTTAAGGAAGAAGTATTATAGGTTAGTTATATTAAATCTTTATTTTTCTTTTCTGTAATTATTTTGACATACCTTTTTAAAAAAATGAAAAACACATTTTTAAGTATTTTTTTAAAATGAAAATTGTTATAACTTGAAAAAACGAGTTGCTATAACTGGTAATAAGCAATCTAATAAGTTTATTTAATTAATTTTAAAATGATAAGTTAAATCTAAATGTCAAAAATCATATACGTCAAATTCTCTAAATATACTACATCTATATTCATGTGTTAAAAACTAAAAAGTTGTGAGAATATCTAACTACAAGGGGTCATTTGGTGTTACGAAAAAGATAAAATAAGCAAAGAATAAAGTTTCAGTGCCTCTTAATCAGATGTTTGTCTATACAGTCGGGGATAACTTATCCGCATTAAAAATTAATACTCTAATAAGTTATTCCTTCCTATAGCCTATAGGTAGAGTAAAAACAATTAAAATAACAAAAATACTCTTAGAATATTTTTTCACACTTTTGCTCCAAGCCAACAACACTCTTATATTTCATTACATATGGCTAATACAATATATTAGATTAATCACCACGCACGTTATCTTAATTATTAAATAATTCACATTGTTGATTGTAAAATTACTCATTAGCTATGCCTCTAACTAGGATTTCGTGATTTTAGGAACATTTTTTGCTTCATTTTTCTGTAATGGTGTGGTGGTGTTGTGTGATTTCTATTGTAAGGGAGGAAAAGATTGTCTCAAACCGAAGTGTATGAAAGATCAAATACTCAGTTTGTACTTTAACATTCTCGATCGCACAGATTCTCCGATGGTCTTCATTCAGCTCGATCTTCATGCTAGAGCACGTAGACGAGGAGTTATTACATCTTAAGTTATAGTTATTACATAATATCCCGTATAACAAAACTAATTATCAATATGCCATCTTTTATGCTTTCTCTTTCTAAAATCCTCATACACATCAAAACATCATTTTTTAGATGGACTAATGCTTCTTAATATATGTATAAAATCAAGCAATCATTATCTAGTGATTTCAAGATTTCAAAATTCAAACATTAACCGATCAAATTGTTCAACTTCATCATCTTCTTCATTTACTTTTAAAGTTTGTTTAATTTCTTACTTTTTTTAACTTTACCAAATATATTTTTTTTTATTTCAATTATTGCATGTGCGTAATTCTCAAAATCTCATCATTGTAATGACATTCCGGTCCGAGCTTTGTTTATCTTTTTTCTTCAATTTATTTTTGAGGTTTTTTTTTCAACTTTATAGTTTCAAATTTAAGATATCTGACGGTTTGTTTATTTTTTTCATCATCTTCTTTAAAAATCTACGATTTCTTTGTTGCATGTGCTTAAATCACAAAATCATGAAGACCTTGACTTTCAAAGTTTTTGTGATTTGCTTTTTAATCTGTATTTTTTTCTCAGTTTTATGCACCATTATACTTTGTTATACATAACTATGTTATGTATAAGGGTAAGACACACTTTTTTGGGGAGATCTGCTGTAATTTCTACTTCATATATATTGATACGCAATGTATATGGTTGACTCATTCTGTTATTTATACATTGTTATACATAGCTATGTTATGTATAGGGGTAAAAACACATCTTTTTTGAGAGATCTATTGTAGTTTCTACTCCATATACATTGATACACAATGTATATGGTTAACCCATTCTGTTATTTATACATTGAAGGGTTATGTATAAGATTTGTTAGTGACATTTATATGGCTTGAAGGATTCTCATCTTATTTCTATTATACAGAAGCATGTTATGTATAAGAATATGTTTCATCATATTTACATCTCATGCAAATATGTTTCACCATATTTACATTATACATAAACATGTTATGAATAAGAATATGTTTTTATACCATATCATTGTCTTGTTTTCTTTATACGTGTCTTTAAAAAAAATTTTATGTTCCTTTATTTCATTAGGGTATTTTTTTTCTTTAGTTCTAAAATTTTATAAGTAATTTATGTGGTAAATTTTCTTTTAGGAGTATATTTTTTTTAAAAATTTACATAATTAAAAAATTCATTAATTACACATTAATAAGCTACAATCTTGGATAATTATTAGATTTATTTATTTCTGTAAATATCGTTAAAATGGTTAACTCATATACATAGGTTATAATGTATAATAACATGGAGAAATGTAAATGAACATTTATAATCCGGGAGAGAGAATAACTAAATAATAAATTTGGGAGAGAGAATTACTAAATAATAAATTTGAGAGAGAAGGTAATTAACTAGCAAACATCTGAAACTTATATTATTTTTATATAATTATACTTGATTTATATCAAATTTAATGAGTAACAAAACACAAAATATTTGGGTATAGGTAGTTGGTTGTTAAGTTGGGAGCTCTCTCAACAAGTGAGAGAAATTTTTGGGCCTCCTAAGGTCAAAAGAAAAAGAGCAACTAAACTCATTCCGACCAAATTTAATATACACACATATTACAATGAATAAAGAATTTTGCCTTAATTATTTAGCTGCGATAATATAATTGTCTACATATTATATTTAGCTATAAGAATATAATATGAATATTTATAATCAGCACCTATATAAATGGTGCTAAAGGCTTTCGTGACTCTAGATATAATGACATTAATTCAATTGCTACTAGATGGTTGAGTCAATAAATATTATCGCTAAGGGTGTGTTTGATATGATGAAAAATGTTTTCTGAAAAATGTTTTCTGAAAAATATTTTTCTATTTTTCCTTATTTGGTTGCAATAAAATATTTGGAAAATATTTTTCACAACAACTCATTTTTCTCAATTTGAGGGAAAATAACTTTCCTCATGGGACAAGGGAAGTCATTTTCCAGAAAATGACAAATGTGACTTATGATTCCACCCCCACCCCTTTTCCTTACCCCAACAACACTCATATTCGCATGACTCAAAAAATTCACATTTCTCAAAATTTACATTACCTGGAAATATTTTTCACTGTTCTTTACTTCAATTTTTCACTGTTTGAAATAAAAAATAGTGAAGCCAGAATTTTTTTCATTTCCAATGTTCGTTGAATGTATTGTTATTTCATATGCGCAGAGGAAGACTTACCTATGTTACTTTTGATAATTGCATATTTCATTTTGTCATCGATGAAACTTATTTCACGAGGTTGAATAAGCTTGTCGTTCCGTTATATTTCTATTAATTGTAGTATCTTGAGATTGTCCAAATAAGATATTAAAAAGTATCTTCTATATTTGCTAATTAATAGTTGCTTAAATTTAGTGATCGTAATATTTTAGTATTCGATATTGATATACTAGTTAACAGTTAGCAGTATTTTCTAAAAAAATATTTTTCCACTCACCAATCAAACACTAGAAAATATTTTTCTAAAAAATAGTCTCTACTCACCAACCAAACACCATAAAATATTTTCCACTCACCAACCAAAAATGAGAAAATAAATAGAAAACTAACTTATTTTCTGGGAAAACATTTTCCAAGAAAATATTTTCCATCATACCAAACACACCCTAAAGGAAAATTTATTGCCACGAAATGTATATTTTGTTTTAGTGGTATATGCTGAATAAATGACCTTTTATAGTTGTGCAAATAGGATACATGATTAAGCTAATATAATTTTTCAGTCCATAGTGTACTTTGATAAAATTACATACGTTTTGTACATTGTACTAAAGTAAAATATTGTCTAGCTTATAATTCACACATATAATACTTGTAATATTTTTATTTTTTATCATGTGATTTCTTATCCTTTCGATTTATGTTACTATTTAGTGTACTTTATATTTTGATTATCGAATTATTTTATTATAGTCTTTGTTCTCATTGTAGAATACGTATTTATCATGCTTTCTTTTGTATGATTTCTTCATTGTCATATTATTATTTTTCTTCATTTTCCAAAGTCAATTTTATTATGATTTGTTGGATTAAAAATAAATGTCAAGTTAAAGCAAAACACAAGAGAGAGAGAGATTTTTTCTTTCTTATTGTGTGTGTTGGGGGTTGGGGTTGGGGGGGGGGGGCTAGTGACTACTTAGGTAATTTTCCATTGTTCAAAATGTCTAATCACAATTTGTCTTTTTAATTCATGACCAATTTATTAACTCCATGTGTACAGGCCCCACATGGCCGAACTTTAAAAAAATAAAATTAAAGAAAAAGTGAATAATTAATAAAAGGTTCCTTTTCGAGAAGACTTAAATTACAATAAATCATCATTATATCAACCACCCCTAAAAAATTTAAATTCCATACTTTTGGGGTCTAACCAGACTTAAATACTCCGATTAGTTTATTTTTATTAATCGATATATAGATACTACTATTTATTTTATTCATTAATTTGAATGATCAAAAATAATTTATTATTTTACATGTATTATTAAACATTATTTATTTAACAACAGTTAGATACATCATACTAAATAGGAGAAATATTTTTAAAATGTAACAAATTTATTCTGAACAAGTAAAATGAACTAGAGAGTATAAAAATCTGTTTTATTTATTTAAAGATAAATCAACAAGGTTTCACACCGAAAGAGAAAAAGATATTGCAGCCACTTTAATACCTTTACTCGTGGAAGTTGCATCGTTTTTTATTTTTATTTTTACTTTATTATTTTATTATTATTATTTTTTGGGAAATATTTATAAAGAGAGACAACAGGACAGATGTTGGTTTCTCGAAAGTTCCATTAGATAAGCATAAAAAATGTCGTCATGGATAAAGTCAGGTTTTAGTTTAAGAGTATGATTAACAAGTGTCATCCACTTGGCTTTGCTTAATTACATGGATTAAGAGACTAATGTTGGACTTGCTTAAAAAAAATATAAATAACATAAATATCAACCCTTTTAAAGTAATTACACTTTCTCCCGCTTTTTAAATTACTTTACTCTCTCTTCCTATTAATATACATAACATAGCCGACATGTACATAGAATTCTGTGTATTTGTTGAGATTTTTGTAATATGTTTAGGGAGTTAGATTTTTTGTAATATTAAAAATAAAAGTTGTGTGTTTGTGTAATTTTTAGTAAAAAAAATGCTGGACTTTTAGCTTCTTAATATGGAGATGTCTAGCTGACGTGCCGGAAATAGCATTAATCTTCCTATAAACAAGATAAATCTCACTGCTATAGAAGTTAATTACTTTACTATACTATTTCTATTAATTGTTTTTTAAAATATTATATTTTAGAAATAATTTGAGGAATAAATAATTAATGTTAAGGATAAACAAAAAGAAAAATATTTTCTTAATATGTCAAAATGAGAATCAAAAATAAAATTCTAATTAAAAAATAATGCTAAGTAAAATCAAACTGAGGGAGTAACATTTGTAGCAACCTATTTCATATGATTACGTTTGAATTTGATTCAGCACGTTTTCTTTAATAGATGTTTGAATCTTCAACATTTATCACCAACGGATGTGGTGCGGTGCAGTAGATGAGGTTGTTCTTTCTTAAATTACGGATCTCGGGTTTAAGCTTGGGTATGAAAAAATCCTTGATAGGGCGTGCTACCTCTCCGAATGGGTCTTATCCGTCGCGAATCCGAATTAATCGGTCACTCTACTTCTTCGGAGATAGCGGTATGGACTGCATACATCTTACTCTCCCCAAATTTCACACTGTGAAAATACACTGGATTTTTTGTTGTTATTGTATGAATACCGAACACCAAATGAAAAAAAAAAAGAAAAAGATTTCAACATTTTACGGTAGATGCTTAAATTTACTTCTTAAATTTCTTTTTACTTGCTCTATTTAATATATTTTATACTCTCTTTTAAGTGCACCTTTCACCTTTGAAAAATAATTTGATTAAAATCTTTCTATTATATCCTTGTCAAATAAATATAATCATTATTGATTTGAAAAAAGATATAAAATTTAATAAAAAATATATTAATGAAAACTACTTTTAATTTTATAAAAGTAAGAAATTTATTAAATGGTGTGTCCAGTCCGAATAAAATTAAAAAAAAAAAATGAAGAAAGTAGTACAAACAAAACACATACTAACCGTTCATCAGACCTCCATTAGGGTGCAAATAAATTAGGCTTAAATCCACGCAACAAGTGGAGACTCTTCTTTACTAGTAAAATAGATTAATATTTCTGTTCAATTTTTTTTAATTTTTTTTTTGACATCCTTTAAATTTCTACGTTCAAATAAGTATTTTTTTATTATAATTTTCTTATGTATCTTTTAAATATTTTAAATTATCAATTTTTATGACTTATAATATTTTTTATTATTTAAAAATATTTCATATTCAAATTTATAATTAAAATTAAATTATTTAACTCTCGAAATTTTAATGGAAACCACATAAGTTGAGATAGAGGGAGTTATTCGAAGTTTTTCCATCACAATCTCACACAAAGTTTGTTCTAGTCTGATACCTTATTTTACTTTTTGTGGACAAAACATTTCATCAAATTTCCATATCCTTGATGAGTCCAGTCCAGACATCAGATATGAACAATAATGTAACCAAAAGTTGTGTTGAGATTCACCTTTTTGCAATAATTCAACAAGTGTACACATTTCACTTCCTGATTGGTTGATTTATGATACTTATAAATTTATGTATATGAGTCAGCATCACCCAAATCTTCATGTACAATTAATCTTCCAATCAGGTCAGTTTATAACCTTATCTGACGGATGATATTTTCCTCACCTTTTTGCCTTTTTGGTTAGGTAGCCCCCATAACCACTGTATAATATTATATACAGATCATACTGTTTTTCTATAGTAGTACTGTTTTTTCATTTAATAAAAAAAATTGAAAATTATGAGTATGCAGGTTGGGACAGCAAGGAAAAGATTTTTAACTACCTGTCTAGTGGATTGTAGCTTAAATTAAAGGTGAGATAATAAATGAGAAAAGAAAAGAACAAAAAAGGGCAGATATTTTTGATTGGCTACTATTTCCTGTTATTTTATTGTTTCATTTGTCAATCAAATTTTGTAATAGTAGATCACAGCCATATATTAGATTTGCAAGGTAGATCACAGCCATAAATTTATTTAACAGTATTCATGAACTTCAAAGAGTAGCTTAGGTGCACCAAAACTCCCGTTGTTCACAGGTATAGAGAAGGATCAGGCCTCGTGACCTCCTAGACACATGACAACAAATTTATCAGTTACTTCAAGTTCACTTCAAGTATTTATAAAACTTTGTGTAAGTCAATCAGCAGCACCCCTAATATTATTACTTAGATCAAGAACATCGTAATCCCAAGATATGACACATACTTTTAGAAATTGTGTTACGAAGGTCTGAAACGTTTGACTATATTTTTTCCTTTCATTGCTCCTTCTAAGACTTACAATCTAATCACGTAGTTGCTTAGGATTTATGGAATAAAATGTGACCTAATTATATTTTATAGGCATCAATGTAGTTTTAACCTAGTGACCTTCTATAACATGTTTTATTAAGTTTTCGATAAGATCTACATTATTCTCTCAGCCCACACTGATACATGAGGTGATACTATTCCAATAGAATGTCCATCAACTATATTTATTTAATACGTTTACAAAGCATAAAGTTAGTAAAAATTCCAAAGGGTTCAACTCAAAAAATAATTATTTGTTAGTCAACAGTATTTATGATAATAATAATATGATACATTAGTTGTCATTCATTGTTTGACCAAGTGATAAGTAGTTGAACGAAACGAATCATAAGATCATGTCCGTCAAATTTCTATTTGGTAAAAAAGAGAAGAAAAAGGAGAAAAAATGAACACTTTTAAAAAGGTCGGTGAAGATATCTTTTTAATTATGAAAGAAAGTTAAACTGCAAATAATTATTGGAAACCAATCATAATTAAGCAAAGTAATTCTAAAAGGGTACTTTCCAGAATTTAAGGGGAGATTCAAATAATAATAATATCAAGAAAAAGCCATTAATTTAATTTCAAATGTTAGTATTGGCTAGGCTCCACTATTTCAGTGTCTTTCAGCCGTCCAAGTTTCATCAATATCCTCCACGTCATTGACAGTTAAAGTTCGTTTGATCAAACAGTTTGAAATAAACTACTATTCCATGGTTTCGTTTTAGTTTATTAAAAATATTCATTTAAATTTAGTTGTTCTTGATTCAAGAGAGTTTTACTATCCTTTTTCTAATACTATATTTATCATTTGACTATATTATACTCAAATATTAATGGAGTTTTACTATATTTAAAGCATAATTAATGGAGTTAATTTGATAAAATAAATATTTTCTTAAGAGGAATGTCAAGTCAATAAAGATCAATTATTTTAAAACGGAGGGAGTAAATTGAGCATGCTCTTTATTTATTTTTATTCTTCCACTTTAGATTTTGCATGTCTCTTTAGAAACAATGAGGAATATGGCTATTTTATAATAATTCTCATATTAATTGATCTTTAATACTCCCTTCATTCAATATTAGTTGAATATTTTCTCTTTTTTATACACATGTGAAGAAATTATAAATCAAAAGATAATTTTACCCAATCATTCCTTAAAAAAAAAATCTTTAAAACTTTATAAACAAGTGTGAATACTTTTACAAAAATTAATTATTAAGGTAATATAAAAGATATTTAATTAATACTTTCTCGATTAAGTAAGATGGACAACTACAACATGGATTGTGGTGCAGTGGATGGGGCTGCTCTATTCTTGATCAGAGGTCGAGGGTTCGACCCTATGTATGGAGAAAACTTTGTTGGGAGCGCTGCCACGGGCCCTGTAACGCGCGATCTGGATTAGTCAGGGCTCCAATGCGAGCGCCAAATACTGAATGAAAAACCAAAAAAAAGATGGACAACTAATATGAATGAAGAAAGTATTAGATTTTGAAAATTATATAGAAATCGATAATTAATGTTGAGAACAAAACATTGAAGAAATATATTATCTTTCTTTTATATGCTAGAAGCGACAACCAAAATTGAAAATCAATTTTTAAAATAGTGAAAACTAAAAATGAAAGGATAAAATAATGACTAAACTGGTTGAAAATATTAATTAAAAGTATACCTGTATCTATATTCATAATCTATATCTATAGTGTATATCTATAATAATAAAATTATAATATATTAAAAGTGTGAAAGTTTTTAGAAATATTGTTTGAACTTTTTGTCTTTTATTAAAAGTCTTTGGTTTAGATAAAATCGTCCTTTCACTATTTTATCCTAATATTTAAGAGTTAAAATTAATTAAATATATTTATGATAATGGTAAAATCCTTTTCTTACTAGAAATCGTCAGAATGAATTAATGACAACTAATATCTTTTTCATTACCTTAAAAATTCTAAATCAACTAAATTTGATTTTAAGAAGATTTTAAAAATCTAGAAATAAATATAAAAGCGTTAGAATAAGAAAAATTTAAGAAGTACCAAATTTTAAAGGTTTTAAGTACGTAATAAGAATGTAATCAATGATTTTCTAAAGATTTGACTTTAAAAAAAAAGAAAAAGATTTCAAATGTAGAAAAAAAAAGAAAAATAACCGTACCACAAATATGATTCAAATTGTTGTGTCTCTCTTAGCCTCTGGCAACGAGAGAAAGAGGTACCGCATGACAAACACAAAAAGGATGATGCATAAATCATTCGAAACTTTTGGTGATAAATATACATGTGTTTACATTAAAAAATATATTTATGTAAATTAATATATTAAAGTGTGAATAATCTTTTAAAAGTGATTTAAACTTTTTCACTTTGTTCAAAATTTCTGCAATAAATAAATTAATTTAATTTTAAATAATCAAACATTACACGTGCGAGACACGCGCGGTTAAACTAATATATTAAAACATGTGAAAATTTATATAATTATTTTATATAAAATATAAAATATTATATTAAAAATACACGTATTAGTACTATGGAGATCAAACAATTTCAATCTATTAAAACTAATATATTTATAAATATAAATAATTCTTATATTTTAATTTCTGTATTTGACTAATACAGTATATGAAACCAAACATGGTTCACGCAGGGTGCACCCATCTTCTATGCGACTAATGATTTTTACAATTACTTATTTTGAAAAAGTTTTTTTTAAGTTTTTTTTTTGTAAAAATAATATAAGAGGATAGAGATCTGTGTGTAACTATTTAAATTTAAAAATATCATTATCTATACCAAAATTTTAATTTATGCTTGCTCAAATTTTCAAAAGTAATTCTAAGAAAAAGTAGAGGTGCATGGCCCGTAGACATCTTTTAGCACTAATATTCGATATTGATGAGATACAAACATAAATGTAGATTGATTTAAAACGATAATTTTTTAAATAATAACTATTTGACGGTACTCGCTAAGGAGTGAAGTTTTATAAGATAGTTTTTTTTCACATGATAAAAAAGTGTGACGTGTCATGTAGTTGGGTTATTTTAATTGTTTGATGATAATATTGAGATCTGTTACAAAATATAGAAAAGATGTAGAACTAATATTCATAGGATTATTTCACATAAAAACTGGAATAAAAGATACTTCAATTAACAACAAAGTTTTGAATCATCTTCTCAAAGATGATTATGATTGAAGCAACTGCAACAAACATGTCATAAACACATGCTTTTCTTGTTTTAATTAAATACTATTAATTTTCTAATACATAAATGACTTATAATAATTAACTAGGGATGATATAGTAAAATCACAACACAACTCTTGAAGCAACCATGTCGAAACCAATGTTTTAATTAAATATTATGAATTTTTTAATACATAAATGACTTATAATAATTACTTAGGGATGATACAGTAAAATCACGGTTGAAGAAAGTCAACTTAATTTAATACATCAAGAGTTAATTTATAATTTTATGTCTATTTTACTTTTCTAAAAATATGATTAAATTTTTAACACTTAGATGACTCATAATAATTAATTATAAGCGATATTTAGCAAAATTATAGTTGAAGCAGCAGCAGCAGACATGTCATCTATTTTTTTTAATTAAATATTATTAATTTTTTAATACATAAATGACTTATAATGATTAATTAGGGATGATATAGTAAAATCACGGTTAAAGAAGCTGAAACAAACGTCAAAAATATCTATTTTTTAATTAAATATTATTAATTCTAATATATAAATGACTTATAATAATTATTTAGGGGTAATATAGTAAAAAAAAACTATTAATTCTAATATACAAATGAATTATAATAATTAATTTAGGGTAATATAGTAAATCACAGAGCACTTAGGGATAATATAGACAGACATGTCATCTATTTTTTTAATTAAATATTATTAATTTTTAATACATAAATTACTTATAATAATTAATTAGGGATGATATAGTAAAATCATGATTAAAGCAGCTGAAAAAAACGTCATAAATATCTATTTTTTAATTAAATATTATTAATTTTAATATATAAATGACTTATAATAATTAATTAGGGATAATATATTAAATCACTGAGCAATTAAGGTAATATAGTAAATGACGAAGCAGATGATTTTTTAATTAAATATTATTAATTTTTAATACATAAATGACTTATAATAATTAATTATGGATGATATAGTAAAATTACTGTTAAAGCAGTTGAAACAAACATCATAAATATCTATTTTTAATTAAATATGATTAATTCTAATATATAAATGACTTATAATAATTAGTTAGGGGTAATATAGTTAAAAAATATTATTAATTATAATATATAAATGACTTATAATAATTAATTAGGGGTAATATAGTTAAAAAATATTATTAATTCTAATATATAAATGACTTATAATAATTAATTAGGGGTAGTATAATAAATCACGGAGCAATTAAGGCTAATATAGGAAGACAAGTCAACCAATTTTTTAATTAAATATTATTAATTTTTTAATACATAAATGACTTATAATAATTAATTAGGGATGATATAGTAAAATCACGGTTAAAGCAGCTGAAACAAACGTCATAAATATCTATTTTTTTTAATTAAATATTATTAATTCTAATATATAAATGACCTATAATAATTAATTAGGGGTAATATAATAAAAAATGTTGTTAATTCTAATATATAAATGACATATAATAATTAATTAAGGGTAATATAGTAAATCACGGAGCAATTAGGAGTAATATAGACGAAGCACTGGTCGAAACCATAGACAGACATGTCATCTATTTTTTTAATTAAATATTATTAATTTTTTAATAGTTAAATGACTTATAATAATTAATTAGGGATTATATAGTAAAATCACGGTTAAAGCAACTTAAACAAACATCATAAATATCTATTTTTTTAATTAAATAATATTAATTCTAATATATAAATGACTTATAACAATTAATTAGGGGTAATATAATAAAAAAATATTATTAATTCTATTATATAAATGAGTTATAATAATTAATTAGGGATAATATAGTAAATCGCGGCGCAATTAGGGGTAATATAGTAAATGAAGATGCAACTGATTTTTTAATTAAATATTATTAATGTTTTAATACATAAATGAATTATAATAATTAATCAGGGATGATATAGTAAAATCACGGTTAAAGCAGCTGTAACAAACGTCATAAATATCTTTTTTTTTTAATTAAATATTATTAATTCTACTATATAAATGACTTATAATAATTAATTATGGTAATATAGTAAAAAAATATTATTAATTCTAATATATAAATGACTTATAATAATTAATTATGGGTGATATAACAAATCACAGAGCAATTAGGGATAATATTGACAGACATGTCATCTATTTTTTTAATTAAATATTATTATTTTTTTATTTTTAATACATAAATGACTTATAATAATTAATTAGTGATGATATAGTAAAATCACGATTAAAGCAGCTGAAACAAACGTTATAAATATCTTTTTTAATTAAATATTATTAATTTAATATATAAATGACTTATAATAATTAATTAATTCTAATATATAAATGACTTATAATAATTAATTAGGGTAATATAATAAATTACGGAGCAATTAGGGGTAATATAGGTAGACATGCCATCTATTTTTTTAATCAAATATTATTAATTTCTTAATTATAAATGACTTATAATAATTAATTGGAGATAATATATTAAAATCACAGTTAAAGCAGCTGAAACAAATGTTATAAATATCTATTTTTTTAATTAAATATTATTAGTTTTAATATATAAATGACTTATAATAATTAATTAGGAGTAATATAATAAAGAAATATAATTAATTCTAATATATAAATGAATTATAATAATTAATTAAAAATAACATAGTAAATTATGAAATAATTAGGAATTGTATAGTAATTGATGAAGCATTGATCGAAATCTGTGCTTCTATTATACAGAAAAGAAAACTTATTTTTCATACTTAAAATTATTTCTTTCCATAAAAAAACTTATTCAAACATACTGAAAATCTCTAAACATTTTAAACTAAACCCAATAAAGTCAGGAAAGATACATATACAAAATGAAGGACCACAATAAAACTTGTGGCTGAGAAAATTAATATGTAAAGGGGCCATGACGTGGCATCCATATTCCAACCATTCCATCGTTTAAATTAAGCCAAGATCAAAATCGTACTCCTCAATATTGCCAACAAGGCCTTCACTACATCTCTGCTCAACAAAAACTCTTTTTTAAAAAAACAAATAAAAAGAAATCTTCACTTTTCCGACGACGGCGACTAAACGGTAAGATGAGACAAGTGAAGGACGGAGAGATAAGGTTATTTGGAAAGAAAATTGCGTTGCCGGAGAACGGGAAGATGCTGCCGGTGATAGTTTCCGATGTCGGGAAGTCTGTGAGTGGTAGTGAGGTTGTTACCGGTGAAGAAAGTAGTACCGGGTCGGATCGTGGTGATCCATGCTTAGTGGATAAGGAAGGAAATACTTCTTCTGAATCTGATGGTGGAAGTGAATATGAAAAGGAAGACGCCGATAAGGTATTCATTTGAAATTTATTTGAGATTGAAACAAGTATTCATAGTATATCTTTTTACTAATATATTAGGGGAGACTTATAGTAGTACTTTTAAAGTAGATTTCGAATAAGTAAGTTTTATTTCAAAAACTTATAATATTTCATGTCAGAATTCACTGTCAAAATTATATAGTACTGTTTGATTCTCGAAATTTAGCCCGTGTCACATAAATTGGATAGAAGGAGTATTATTTTTGATGTTATGGTGTTGATTTGTTGGGTTTAAAAATGGAAATAAATAGTCAGAATTGATTATCTGCTGCTTATCTGGGAAATTGGCTTAAATTCAATTGCTTTTTGCTTATATGCCTTTTTGGTACCTTTTCATACTGTTGTATTATTTTCCTATAATGTTCTGTAGGTCAAATTAACATATAAGGAAAATCAACATGATTTTCATTATTTGGAGCTCTGATTTCCTAATTAGAAGGAATTTCTGTTAGTATTTGAGAAGTTCTAGAAAGTTCGATGGCCCCCAAATTGTTTTTTTTTAAGTTATAACCCATGCTGTTTCTTCTGACAAACAGTATTGATTCTGCCAAGCCCTTTTATTTTTTCAAACTTTTTGAATGTTTTAATAATTTCATAAAGGGATTCTTTCTGGAAGTTTCCACTTGTGCTATAGTGCATATTTAGTACTTTGTAGATGTAGATATTACCAATTGCCTGTTGCTGCTTTCTCTTTGGTTAGTAATTTAGCATAGTTCAAGAATATGCCGTGTCACATATTTTCTTCGATTTTTTGGCCATTGTTTTAGTTTTGCAATTGTTCGTTACTAGTGCTTGTTGATGTTACAGATCCTTTTGTATATTCTCCGCATTGCTTTGCTATTAGTTGTCATGTTTCTCTTCACTATCGTTGTTTCTTTTAATTACTATGATTTGCTTAACTTGAGCTAAGGGTCTTTCGGAAATAGCCTCTCTACCTCCAAGAGGTAGTGGTAAGGTCTACGTACACTCTATCCTCCTAGACCCCACTTTATGGGATTTCACTTGGTAAATTGTTGTAGTGGTGCTTAAGTTAAGCATTTGCTCTGAATTAGCATATTAGCAATCAAACATTCTTTTGCCACGTTCTGTGTAATTATGCTCAATATCTTTTCTCTTTTCCAATAATGATCCCTTTTACTAAGTGTAGTTGTAACTAAAGAAATTGGAGAAGGAATCAGCTTCTGTGTCTTTTGTCCTCTTTTCCAACTTAATGGAATCCTTTTGGAATGTCGAATTTGTAGTGCCAAGGGCTTTGAGATTCTTTCCATTGTGCGGACTGAATAAAGCTCACATCATTAACTGTAGCTTTCCTATGGGAATTTTACAGGCAACTCATTTAGTTTTGGTTTTCAATTTTAGGATCAAATGACAAGAGAGCTTAGTGAAGCCAACTTAGAGGAGAAATACGAAAGTCAAATTATGGAAGAATCAGAAAATCCGAAGTCTCCATCAGAAAACAAGTCTAAAACTACCGATGATGACTCTCCCACGGAAAAATCATCCAGGACTGAGGGTGATCAAAATGATGCAGCAAATTCCCAGCAGAAACCTCTGAAGAAGCCAGACAAAATTCTCCCCTGCCCTCGTTGCAATAGTATGGATACGAAGTTCTGTTACTACAATAATTACAACATCAATCAGCCTCGTCATTTCTGCAAGAGCTGCCAGAGATATTGGACAGCTGGGGGTACCATGAGGAATGTGCCTGTGGGAGCTGGTCGTCGCAAGAATAAGAACTCTGCATCGCATTGTCATCACATCATGATTTCTGAAGCCCTTGAAGCTGCAAGAATTGATCCTCCGAATGGATTCCATCATCCAGCATTTAAACCCAATGGCACTGTCCTATCGTTTGGTCCTGACTCGCCACTGTGCGACTCTATGGCGTCTGTTTTGAGTCTTGCTGAGAATAAGACACCAAATGGGATCCGAAATGGTTTTTACAGACCAGAACACAAGAATCCATCTGGCCTAGGTGGAGAAAATGGGGATGACTGCTCTAGTGGTTCTTCAGTCACCACTTCAAATTCAATGGCGGAAGGAGTTAAAAATCGCCCCCCTGAGGTAGTTATGCAAACTATAAATGCCTTCCCATCTCCAGTTCCTTGCATCCCCGGAGTACCTTGGCCTTTCCCATTTGCTGCTGTTCCTTTCCCCGCGATTAGCCCCTCTGGATATCCTATGCCTTTCTGCCCTCCACCACCTTATTGGAATTGCAGTGTGCCTGGTCCATGGAGTCTTCCTTGGTTGACTCCACCTTCACCAACAGCAAACCAAAATGGATCAGGCTCTGCTCCTAATTCGCCTTTAGGGAAGCATTCAAGGGACGGTGAATTGCTTAAGCCAAACAATCCCGAGGGTCAAAAGAACTCAGAGGGGTTTGTTATAGTACCAAAAACATTGCGGATAGATGATCCTGATGAAGCTGCAAAGAGTTCTATATGGTCAACACTGGGAATCAAGTACGACTCTGTTAGCAGGGGAGGACTTTTCAAGGCCTTGCAACCGAAAAGCTGTGAGAAGGATCACCCTGCCACTACATTCCCGGCTTTACAGGCTAACCCTGCAGCCTTTTCTAGGTCCCTCAGCTTCCAGGAGAGAGTCTAAAGTGAGCAATTGTCTGCTTCAGCTCTGAGGTACATAGTTTTTACCAACTTACCTCCCGGAAGTTGGACGTTGGTCTTCCAGCCTGATGGATATTCAGTTACGCATAATTACAGAGCGCTGAGAATCTTAGGATCCCTCAAGTGGTCCAACTAAAACCGGGGAAGCTATTGTTCAAATCAGTGTTTGTCCGTGTAACATATTTTTGCTTGGTCAGTGTGTTTTTTCCATGTACATAAACTTTATACAGCTGACGGTAGTAAGTGGGAAGAGAGAAGTGTTTAGATGTATATCATGTACCCGTCAAAGTTTTAGTCTGGAAGGCGGCTTCTTTTTTCTATTTTTCGCGGTGGTTTGAATAAGAGTTGAGCCTTCTTTTCAGAATTTATGTTCAAAGTTTGAAATGTTCTTTGATATAATTACCATAAACATGTCTCTTCTTCATTGTGTCTCAAACATGACTGACTTAAATGAGGACTGACACTGTAAAAGTTTATTCCTAAAAGGTTATGCTCATAGCTTCAGAAATGATTAAAATAACCCCAATAAGAAACACACTCTTAGCTAACATAAAGTCTTGGAGTGTAAGGGAGTTCAATTGTGCCTTAAGTCTCATCTCTTTCATGCAGCAGATAATTATGAGATCCTCTGAGGATTGTAGAAAAGCCAAAGTAGTAGTAGTACCTTTCACTTTCAATCCAAGTCACAAAAGGTAAGTGGAAGGATGATATTAAAGTTCATTTTCCTTTCCTTTTCCACTTTCCCAACTCCCAAAGGCAAGTAGGGAGTGGCCACCAATAATAATAAAATCCAAATTCAACCCCCCCCCCCCCCCCCAACTCTCCCTCTCCCCTTTACTGTTACCAGTAGTTTTGAAGTCTGAAACTGCTTCTCAACTTCAGATATCTAAGATTAAACACCTCTAGCTGTATCAAGAATGTGGTTACGTTAGCTAGCGTATCAAATTTTTATACTATCAGATCATTTTTATTTGTTATAGTGGATAACTTATCTTTTTTCTCATGATCATAAATCTCAAATTTTAAGAAGATTTACCTATAAATATCTTTTCGGCAATTATTAACAATTCTTGAACTGTTTGTGTATGTACTTATAACTGTTAGGCAAGAATTAAAGCTGAATAAGTTGAAAATCAAATCAAACTATTGTATTGATGTATACATTGGAATAAGGCACTTAGAAAATAAAAAACAATTTATGTGTAGCTTGTGGACTCTAAGCAACTTGTTGAATAGTACTATAAAACAAAGTAGATATTTTTGAAGGCCTGTGTAAATCTAAGCCACATCTTATGCTAGACTAGATATATAAGTAGCAATTAGTTGGATATGGGACCCAATATCCCCTATATGCTCTTTAATGGCATAAATGCTTTTGGCATTTTCACTTAACTTTTGCCTTTTTATTTTTCTTTCTTTCTTTCTTTTAGCTTTTTGCCCTTTCCCTTTTAAAGGCATTTATATATGACAATTTTGTTTCCCCATGTATGCATGTGCTGTCTCTTGTGTTTCTTGGGACATCTAATAATTCAAAGTCGTTGTTCAATGTAGGGTTCTTCCATTTCTAGCCACTCCTTTTTATGAAAAAAATCTGCCAATTGGATATTACAATATTGGCAAATCCTAAACGGAAGTCGTGGAGTAATTGATAAAATTATCGTCATGCAGTAATCGTGGAAACAACCTCTTGCAGAGATGCAAGATCTCTGCAAGATAAAGCTGCATACAATAAATCTGCATGATTCAATTTTTTTTCGAAATTCGTGTATAACGGATACTTTCCTGCACCGGATTGCCCTTTAATTTGCAACTCCCATGGGAATGAAAGTAACTCCTAAGAAATGCATTTTTTGAGTATTTGCGATACATTTTAGTTACCTTCTAATATTCCTTTTTTCAGAAAAATAATATTAGTAGTGGTAATTAGAGAATGATAACTGGCGTACACTTACATGTTCTAAAAATATTACTCAACTTATATAAAAGGTATTATGAATTTTTTTACACTTTCAATGAATTTTAATTTATTATAGCAAACTACATATTTTATTTTTCAGATTACTAAATTTCACTTTTAGTAGAAGACTTCATAAGGTTTCTATAAAAAGCAGAACATTATAAAGTTCCCCTAATTATAAATTATTATATTATTTTTGGTTAAACTGTCTCCTTTTATTAGAACCTCATGAAATAGGGTGTATTTTGTAGGATAGAATTCCTAATCTACTTTGAGAGGATGACATGCCAGCCTCTAATCTAGATTTGCCTAACTATTAAGTTAGGCAAATATTTAATCTTGTAACAAATCAAAATCGAGTGAACAGAATTTTGCAGAATACATTTTTTTAATGGATGGCAATGCTCTTCATCTTGAAGACAAAATTAGGTGGATATTTAAAATAGAGTCCCATGATTTGCATACAAGAAAGGATTAAATCCTAACCAATAGGTTAGAGGAATATTTCCAACTTCATTCTAATTAGCAATAGATATTGAGCCACAACTTTCAATTTCCACTGCTCGTTATACTTCACATCATTCAGATCTAGTAATTATAAATGTACTTAAACTCTTTGAAAATATATGATGGAGAAAAAATGTAATAGACAAACATACATGGTGTGTTTGTTATGGAGAGAGATTCTCCAATATATATATAAATTTGTTGTCTTTATGTTCTAGGTCTTTCTTTTCTTTTTTCTGATCGGAAGATCTTTTTTGACGCGTTATCGCTGTGAAAATTTGTAACCTTCATAGCGATAGCGCATCAAAAAAGATCTTCCGATCAGAAAAAAGAAAAGAAAGACCTGGAACAAAAGACAACAAATAAACATACAGATATGGCTAAATTAAAACATAAATCTAACTAGTTAGTATTTTACCTGTATTATTCATCATCCATTTTTTCCCTTTTATTAGCTGCATTAATTAGCCATGTGGTTATGATCATCAAAAAGTCTCGAATTTCTTCCACCGTAAGACACTTGAGACTCCACAAAGTTAATTTTTCCACTTGAAATATTTTTTCCCAGATACAAGTCACTTTAGTGCATTTCGTGTCATTCAACAATAGGGATGAGAAGATTAAAATAAAACATTAATTAAGCAAAGAGTCAACCCTAAGTGCATAGAGTGACCCACCATTTACTCTAATCAGATGAGCAACTTTAGACCGGTGTATACACCAAGCCAATACATGTATGCTGTTTGTTTGTATTTAGAGTTCATGTTACTTAATCATGATTAATTGACATATGTTTTACTTGATTTAATTTCTTAACCATGATAAAGAACATTAGTTTGGTATATACACCGAATGCATGTAAGTTTTTTCCACTTTAGAAACCGTGTTAGTAGCATCATCTTTACCACTTTCAATCAAAAACTTCAATGCTTCTCAGTGCATAAACTGATTGATTTTCAACACTTCAAACGAGGTAAATATTTATTCTACCAAATTTTTACGTTAAATTATATAAATTTATCATAATTAAGTGATTTGATAAAGTAATTAAGTATGCATGTTAGTTAACCATATAATGGTTAAATTCTCAAAATTAATATGCAAATACATATCACATATTTGGCAGCCTTCACATAAACATGCATTATACATATATGCAAACACGTGTAATATAACTTAGTCTCTTCCCTTTTATATTAGGGCAATCAATAAATGTATTGTTAAGTAGCAGCACTAGCTAGAGGTGATAAAATTAATCCAATTTAAATAACCTAACCAAAATTAAAACAAGTTCCATCTAACTCGTTTATTGATTTGACCCAACGAGTTGAACTTGAAATGATTTTTCAATCTTTGGGTTGAAATAGTTTAATTCATCGGATCAAAAATGCAAGAATACACAAACATACAAAATCAAATTTGAAGATTGAAAATTATGCTACTTATTGAAGAACTTATGCTAAAAAATATATGACAAATACACTAGCTTTCCTATTTTTTTTTCCTTCAAAAAGATGCGAAGTTAAATCATGTTTTAAGACCTTCTCAATTGACCTATGTAATTTTTGAGCGAGGTAGCTTATGATCTGTTTATTAATTTGACTCGTTTTGACAAGCTAACTTTGGCATTATAACCTGACCATTTGCCACCCCTAAGTGGCACCTACTTACCTGAATTTCATGTCAAATCTACTAGCTTCTCTGGGCACAAAAAAAGAAACATCTTGACTAGTATTTTGAATTTGGGGTAGTATGGAGTCGTATTAGTAATTAATTAAGAGGGTGGAGGTTAAGAGGGTCAGTGATAGGCTGATGACGATTAAGTTGGCCATTGGGGGGTTTATGTTGCATGTGTGTAGTGTGTATGCACCGCAGGTGGGCTTGGATGTGGAGGTGAAAGCGAGATTTTGTAGGCTTTGGACGAGGTGGTGAGAAGAGTGCCTAGCTCGGAGAAGATTGTCGTAGCGGGGGACTTCAATGGGCACATTGGGGTTTTACCGGGAGGCTATGACGAGGTTCATGGAGGTTTTGGTTTTGGCGTTAGAAATGTTAAGGGGGTTGCTCTGTTGGATTTTGCGAGGGCCTTTGGGCTGGTGGTTGTGAATTCGAGCTTTTCGAAGAAGGAGGATAACCTGATTACCTTTCGAAGCACAGTAACTAAGACTCAGATTGATTTTCTGCTACTTAAGAAGGGGGATAGGGTTTTATGTAAGGATTGTAAGGTCATTCCGAGTGAGCATCTTTTGACGCAACACAGGTTTCTGGTGATGGACTTGTTTATCGAGAAGAGCAAAAAGAGTAGGGCCGGAGAGGGTCGACCCAGGATTAAGTGGGGTGGCTTGACGCCAGTTAGTGCATTAGAGATCGGGGAAAACGTGGCGGGAATGGGGGTGTGGGAGAATAGGGGGGACGTGGATGTTATGTGGAATAAAGCTGCCAGCTGCATCAAGGAGACGACTAGAGAGTTGTTGGGTGTCTCGAGGGGTCGGGCAGGTCGGCATAAGGGGGACTGGTGGTGGAATGAAGAAGTTAAGAAGAAAGTAGAGATTAAGAAGGGGGCGTATGTGAAGTTGATTGGGAGTAAAGACGAAGAGGAGAAACAGATGAATAGGGAGGTTTACAAAGTAGCAAGGAAAGAGGCTAAGTTAGCAATTATGACTGCTAAGACAACAAATTTTGAGAGCTTGTATGCCGGGTTAGAGGAGAAAAATAGGGAAAACAGGTTGTATAGGCTGGCTAAGGCTAGGGAGAGGAAGGGTCGTGACCTCGATCAAGTGAAGTGCATTAAGGGGGAGGTAGGCAGAGTTTTGGTGGAGAATGTTCACATTAAGAAGAGATGTCAGGAGTATTTTCATAGACTTTTAAACGAGGAGGGGGACAGAGGCATTGTGTTAAGAGAGTTGGAGCGCTCGGAGGAGAGCCTTGATTTCAGTTACTGTAGTCGTTTTAAGGTTGAGGAGGTCTGAGAGGCTATTCGTAGGATGCGGAGGGGTAGGGTGACGGGGCCTGACGATATTCCGGTGGATTTTTGAAAGTATGCAGGTGGGGCAGGTTTAAGGTGGTTGACTGATTTGTTTAACGTCATTTTCAAGACGGCGAGAATGTCTGAGGCTTGGAGATGGAGTACGATGATTTCATTGTATAAAAATAAGGGTGACATTTAGAGTTGCAACAACTATAGGGGTATTAAGTTGTTGAGTCACACCATGAAGATTTAGGAGAGAGTAGTTGAGCGGAGATTAAGGAGGGTCGTGTCCATTTTGAAGAATCAGTTTGGTTTTATGCTTGGTTGCTCGACGATAAAAATAATCCACCTGGTGAGAAGATTAGTGGAGCAGTATAGGGAAAGAAAAAGAGACTTGCACATGGTGTTCATCGACCTGGAGAAGGCGTATGAAAAAGTCCCTAGGGAGTTTTTTTGGAGATGCTTGGAGGTGAGTGGAGTGACGGTGGCGTACTTCAGAGCTATTATGGAAATGTACGATGGAGGAAAGTCTCGGATGAGAACGGCGGGAGGAGACTCAGGGCATTTTTCGGTCGAGACAAGTTTGCATCAGGGATCGACTCTTAGCCCGTTCCTTTTTGCGTTGGTGATGGACGTGTTGACGCGGAGTATTCAAGGGGAGGTGCCTTGGTGTATGTTATTTGCGGACGATGTAGTGTTGATCGATGAGACGTGGGGAGGTGTGAATAAGAAATTGGAGGTTTGGAGACAAACCCTTGAATCCCAGGGGTTCAGGTTGAGTAGGTCCATGACAGAGTATTTAGAGTGCAAGTTTAGTGACTCGACTCAGGAGGACGAAGTGGTGGTAAGGTTGGATTCCTAGGATGTTCGCAAGAGGGATAGTTTTAAGTATTTAGGGTCTATGATTCAGGGGAATGACGAGATTGACGAGGATATCTCTAAGCGTATTGGGGCAGGTTGGATGAAGTGGAGGCTCGCCTCGAGAGTGTTGTGTAATAAGAAAGTGCCCCTTAAGCTTAAAGGGAAATTCTACAGAGTGATAGTCTGTCCGGCCATGTTGTTCGGAGCGAAGTGTTGGCCAGTCAAGAATTCCCACATTCAAAGATTGAAGGTGACGGAGATGAGAATGTTGTGTTAGATGTGTGGACTTACTAGAGGGGATAGAGTTAGGAATGAGACTATCCAGAGAAGGTGAGAGTGGCTTCAGTGGAGGAAAAGATGCGAGAAGAAAGGTTGAGATGGTTTGGGCATGTGATGAGGAGGGGCACGGATGCCTCAGTTCGGAGGTGCGAAAGGCTTACGACGGATGGCTTCAGGAGGAGTAGAGGTAGGCCGAAGAAATACTGGAGGAAGGTGATTAGACAAGACATGGAGCAACTTCAACTTACTGAGGACATGACCCTAGACAGGAAGGTGTGGAGGTCGCGAATTATGGTAGAAGGCTAGTGTGAGTGTGTGGGTTGTAGCAAGGTGGTAGGAGAGCGCTTGTGTAGCCGGATTAGTAATCCTAGGTCTGTGTCCTTGAGTAGGAGCTTCTAGTCAGGAGTGTGTGGGTGTGGTGGGTGTCCTTGGTCTGGGAGTGTAGGTTACTACTAGGTGGGTGTCCTCTTTCTTATGTTTTATTGCGAATTGTTAGAATTTTGCTTATTTTCGTATTTCTCTTATATTTATTTTGTATTTTATGTTTATTATTTCTTATTTCGTATTTTGTTTATGCCATCCATCTGGTTTCATGTTTCATTACGGCCTTGGTGTACTATTCTCTATCTTGAGCCGGAGGTCTATCGGAAACAGTCTCTCTACATCTGCGGAGGTAGTGGTATGGACTGCGTACATCTTACCCTCTCCAGACCCCACTTTGTGGGAATACACTGAGACTGTTGTTGTTGTTGTAAAATGATTGATGAGGAGAGTAGTAAATATTGTAAGGAAAAAAGATAACGTGGGAAGGGAAATGTTGATGTGTTGCCTTTCACTTTATAGCAAAAAAGTAGGAAAAAGATTCATCACTTGTATGTCTATCTTTCAACTTTTAATTTATTTCAAAGTGGGGACAGAGACAACAAAGACTAAAAAAGATTAATTTAATAGAGTTAAGGTGGTTAAGTAAACCAAATGTTATCACTGATCACCACCAACGTAAAAGTTAAATGTCATGTAATGTAACCCCAGTTAGTAGCCGCATATTACAAGTAAAATTTAAAACCTTACTACCACTACCTTGTGAACATAAGTGAATCTGAAATTTCTAAAACTAAGGTGCAACACTAAAAAAAAACAAATAACGTTAAACAAAATTTAAATACTACCCTAAACAATTATTTATATGGACCTATTTAACTAAGAAAGGAATAACGGATATGGAATATTTCACTGGGGAACGTTTAAAAAGAAGTAGGCCTGATCTTATTACGAGTGAGAAGGACATTTATTCATAGGATTTTAAGAAGGAAATACTAATAATTTTTGAATTTTATAACTTGAATAATTCTTACGTGTAGTCATTTTCTTTTTATTCATTTAAAAGAGAATGTCATTTTATATCTTTTTATCCATTTAAAAGAGAATGTCATTTTTTCTTATAAAGTATAATATTTTTGTGACTACTAAACTTTTAAAACTTGTAATGTCATGCAATGCATGCCTCAAAAGTGTCAACAGATTATTTTTTTCTTTGCCCACTTGACAAGTGTCACTGATAAAATTAATAGAGTTCATTACAATTGATGATTAAATAAGTGGTATTCATTTTTCCCCTTCGCCATATCAATAAGGATTTCTATAATCCCATATGATAGCTATTTATTGTTTGGGAAAAGAAAGCTTTTTAACTATATGAAACCCGTTGTTCTTTCTAAAGTTGAAAAAAAAGTACTAAGATTGATCTACCAGTTAGATTAAATTCTTACCATTCCCCTTCCTATTAACCATTTTATAGAATTTTTCACCTCTTTGGTTTATATACTAGGAATCTAGAAATTATATAAAATTCAAACCTTTTTGAAGCTAATTACTCTTTATCCAACTTTTTTAAAAATTACTATAAATCTCTGATTTAGTCCACACAGATATATCATATTTTTTCAATCTTTTGGATAAATCACTTAATTTTACACGGATAGATCACATTCTTCAGTAATGTATCCGAGCTTTTAAATAAAATCAGAAATTTAAGGCTTAGGCTTAAGTCATCGTCAGACCCTCAAACTTGTCCCGAAAATTCACTTACACCCCTCAACTAAGGTCTGTACCTATCAGGCCCCTCAAGTGCTAAAATTGGTACCTATCAAGCACTAAATGTTGATTTGGCAAGGAGAGTGTGTTACACTTTTCTTGGACGCGTGAACAGTAGATTAAATAATATTTTATTTTTTTAATTAAAAAACTTATATTTAAATTATTTTATTAATATACAGTAATTTTTAATTATTATAATTTCTTAATTTTATTAAAAAAAAGAAAAGCCCCCCCCCCCCTTCATCATCTTCTTCACCCCCTCCGCTCTTTGTCTTCTTCGCAGCACCCGCCCACCATTCATCGTCTTCCTTTACAAACCGCGACCTCAGTCATCGTCTTCCTTTACAAACCACGACCTCAGTCATCGTCTTCTTTAGCCGTTTTCGAATGCATTTTCCGACAAGACTCGCCGGAAAATCAACTTCGAAATTTTAAGATTGTTCGAAATTACATGTTTATGAACTTAACTAACTCAAATCCAATATAATGGGGAACCATTTTCTTGCAAAAAATGAAAAAATTGATATCCTTGATAGAGAAAGTATCATGAGAAATTAGTAAATCGGAAACTAGTTTGTAATTTTTTATTTTTTTTAAAGTTCAGCATCAGTTTGTATTTTATTTTTTTTAAAGTTCAACTTCTTACAGAACAATGGAGAATAGAATGAAAAGGGGGGAGGGGCGGTGGGTGAACCATTTTTTTTTTTTTTTTTAAAGTTCATCTTCTGTAAACAATGGAGAAGAGAATGGAAGGGGTGGTGTGGGGTGGGGGGTTGAAGGGGACGGGTGGGGTGGGGGGTTGAAGGAACCAATTTTTATTTTTAAAAAAAAAATTATAATTAGTTTTTAATAATTATCGGGCTCACAATGCCACGTGTCAGCTTCCAATTAGCTCTTTTTGTCACATCATCGCGTGTGTATTACACACACTTGTGCTTTTAGCTAATTGGACAAAAAAGGTCCAATTGGATCAAAATTCGGGTAGATTAGGGACCTAATAAGTTCATGCCTTAGTTGAGGGGTTTAAGTGAATTTTTAAAACAAATTTGAAGGCCTGCTGTGGTATAATGTAATTTTCATTTGATCATTTAGCTCCATAAAAGAATGCATGCACAAGATTCATCAAAGAATTTGGGCCCGTGTTGTGTGCAGACCCAAATATCCAGCACTATGAAGGATCAAATGTGAAGCCCAATGTGAACCTTGGGGTATTCCCATGACTGACTAATCAATGCCAAAGGCCCAAAACAACAAAAAGCCCAATATAGGTCTAGTCAGATATGGCTCCCTTCACAAAATAATTGTCTATGGCCTATGATATCATCTGAAAATTCACAACTAAATTATTTGTGTAGCAATGCATAGTCTCCTAATTTTACCAACTGTCAAAAATATTAGTCTTGTTCACCTTATGATTTTAGAAATCAAGTTACGTGCATCACTGCGTGCGAATTACATTAATGTGAGTAATATGTTACTGCACCTACGCAAAAAGAAAATATAGTAGAATGCTCTTGAACTATATATTATAATAACCCGTGAGATGGCCATGTATCTTGAAGTGACTAATTAACAACTTAAGTATTCATCTTCAAGGACTCAAAATATTATCAAATGTTTCACTCAGGTCAAGTGACGGATTTAGAGGGTCTATTATGAATTTACAATAAATTCAATAATTTTAAAATTCATTAAATATTGAAGTATTTGACCGTAAATTGAATTATTATTATTATTATTATTATTATTATTAACTTGAAACAATTGTAGGAATTCATATTTATCAATTTTTAAAGGGAAAAGGACACTCTATAGCACTTTTTAAAATAAATAGCCCAAGTTTGAAAACTTTTCAAAAAGTGGTCAGTCGGATATACTATTTCCGCTTTATAGTCATTTCCTAATTTATGTCATTTTGACCTACGTAGTCCATATACAATACTAATACAGTCTATATATACAATACTGATACAGTATTCAACTTGCGCAATTCGACCCTTTTAAAATTTTTTTTTTTTTTTTTTGCTATACATTTTTTAACTGATCAATTTTTTATTTTTTTTATTGTTTAAAAATAATAATTAAATTATATAAAACCGATATAATTGTTAAATGAAATATGTATCTATATAAGATATATGTATAGAAATTGTATAGTTCTATCAAATATGTATATGTATAAAATATATAAAAAGTGTATGAAAATTATATAATTGTTGTATAAAACTTGTAAAAAAAATGTACAATTATTGTATGAATTGTGTATTAAAACTGTATAATTTTCATATAGAATATTTATATGTATAAGGTTTGTATAAAAACTGTATTAAAGGTGTGTAGAAACGGTATAGAACAAGTCAGTAAATTAAAATGGCTAGAAAGTGGAATTTAAATTTCATGGTCATTTTCATGAAAATAGTTTAATTTGAAGTGTCGTTTCTATCCTTTTCTCATTTTTAAATTCATCTGAAAACGTCGATAAAGTATCATGAGATTAGTTGACTGCAGGCTACTTGAAAAGTTTACCTTGCACTTAGGAGCACGTAACATAGCATTTCCTAAAAGAACTTCGAAACCGACGTTTAATTTGGAAATGAGAATGGGTCTTAATTCTGGAACTTCTTTCTTCCATTCATATTCTTACAAGGAATCAGAGGTTTGGGGTTCAAATTTTTGAGGATGAAATTTTTTTTGTTAGGAGCGGTGTTTTTAAAAATAATCTTACAGTATATGAAGTCGAAATTAGTTGGATCTCAACACTATATCAAACACTTGGTAGAAAATAATAATAATAATAATAATAATAATAAAAAGAATAAAAGTAATAAATTCCATAGTGTTATTGAAAATAATTTAACACATTTCTTTTAATCATTTTTAGTATACGGGAAACTGACTCCACATTCATATTCGGTGCGGCATAGGCTATTTTAGGGAAGCATTTTTTTTTCTTTATAATTTCCAAAGTTAAAACCTGAAACTTCAAAGAATATAACAATTGAGAAATCTCATCTATCCCGCCACATTCGAGTAGCGGGCCGCACAGTGGTTTCACTTACAACTCAAGAGACTACTTAATGTAAATCCTCTATGCTACTTGCTTCATTTTTTCTAAGAGTCAAATAGTATAAACGTTGATCAATATCTTAAAAGATATTCCCTCCCTTCCATAATAAGTTAGTTGTTGAATTTTAGCACACATGTTAAGAAAAAAAAGCAAAGACATAAATTTATCATGTTTTTCTATTTTTACCCTCTTCAAAAAGGAAAGACACATGATACATCACTCCCAATACACATTTAATGAAGGGTAAATTTGAAAAAAATTTCCAACATTTACCTTGAATTGTGAACCATTCACTTATTTTGATACACTAAAATTGCTCCAACAATTCACTTATTGTGAAACGGAGGGAGTATTTCTTAATCAAATTTAAAAAGGTAAAATTCTAATTTATCATATTTTTTATGCAGCTTTTAAATATTTAAAATAGAATTTTAAAAATTAAATTAATCTAATTTAACGTGGGAACAATTAATAAGAAATGAGGGGAGTATTTTCTTTTTGTTCTCCTCAGTTGAGCAAATCAACGTGGAACAGTTATTTTGTATTCATCACTAAAAGAAGAATTCGTGTGTCTGTCGGGTCAGCACGCTCACGCTTTCCACACGTTATTAGTAGAATTTTGTTTGGAGATAAGACACAAATCGACCTTAAAATATATTCGAAGCTATTATGATATATTTAATTTTTTTTTGTATTTTTGTACTTTTTTAGTGTTGATATGACTGTCAAGTCAATACAAAATGAATATAAAAATATTTTATTATTTGACAGCTACATCAATTAAAAAAAAAGCCTAAAAATGCAAAAATAAATAAATTTAGAAGATAATAGGGCATCGTAAAAATTTAAATACATCATAACAATTTTAAATATAATTTAAGGGGTACTTGTGCATTTTATCTCTTTTGCTTGCTTTAATTTCTGTGAAATTTCATAAAATCTTAAAACAAATCGAACTTTGGTCTGATGGTGTAGAGTGTCAAAACGTGGAGGGATTATTTTTCTCCCTGATTAATAGTGACGTTATAGGTCCTTGCTCCATTAGTTATTATATTCCTTTTGGTCCTTTCTAAACATAGATGCACGTTTTGTTTTACTTGATCGTTATTGATTTGACATTCTCCTTGATAAAATATTTAATAAAATTTTATTTTATTAAAATAATTTTATTAATTATGCATTAAAAATATTAATTTGATTATATATATTTTACATAGTCATTTAATAATAGAAATAATATTGAAAAAATACAGTAAACTTCTTTTGATTTTAGAACTTGAACAAGTAAAATGAAACAGATATTTCTAGTAAGAGTACCGACTAATATGAAATGAAGGGAGCAGAAGAGTAGACATGGAAAGGGGAGTAAATAACTATTGACGTCATCTTTATTACGCCACAACGTTATTAATTATCTTCAGACCAAGCTCATATTTTCTGGATCCTCTCAATCATATATATATGACGTTATCTTCTGTGGAAGAAAAAAAAAAAAGCAGTACTACCAACTTTAGATAAAATAATTTCTACAATGCATTAGGTAATTCAATATTAACAATTTCTCTACAACCTAAAACATGTAAACACATTTTTAATTATTCCCTAATACGTGTATTGTATTGCTGAAGCAACAGGCATTATTGGTAACAATTATGACTAATTAATGAAATTGCCAGGAAATTACATGACCGACTTAGACTATAAACTCCAATAAACAAGGAGCCAATGATGATGACTTTTTTTTTTCTTCTTTTGTAAACTTAGGAAACTTGAGTTCCTTTTCATCATTCTTTCCTACAAATTTTCCACAAAGACTAGACTTATTAAATTATATCTCTATATAGACACGCCAAATTTGCGTCTACAACGAACCATCACATAAGTTTGTAATATTAATTCCAAACAAGAATTAATAGCTTCAAAGAAAACAAAGAAGTCTGCAAAATGGAGAACATTTTTTCAAAATCATCAATCAGTCCATCATTATTGGGCAAGAAAATAGCTGATGATCTAAATCAATTTTTTTGTATCATGTTAAGGTGTACCATTCTCAGCATCCTAAGCTTATATCAAGATTTATGTTGTTGTTTTTCATTTTCACTCAGGCCAATTCTTTTGTTATCCATCACTCTCCGAAAGGCGTTGACTCGAGGTAAGCATGATAATAATGTTGATGTTGATGCTAAGGATTCATCAAACACATTGGAAAGTTGTGGCCATGATCAAAATGGCGATAACGAGGATTTTGAGTTAGTAATTTTGAATAAGCTAATGAGTTTATGCAATTCAAATGGAGATAAAATTGTGAATACAACAGAGTTGGCAGGGCTTTCGAGTTTATTTGAGGAAGTAGAACCTAGTTTCGAAGAAATTAAGGAAGCTTTTGATGTGTTTGATGAAAATGGAGATGGATATATTGATGCAAATGAGTTAATGAAACTCATTTGGAGAATGGGTTTCTCCGAATTTTCGAAGGAGGACTGCAAGAAGATGATAATGGCCTTTGATGAAAACAAAGATGGAAGAATTGAATTTCATGAATTTTTGAAACTCATGGAACAAAGCTTTCGGGATCCTGAGCAGAGTTAGACTCAGTTTTTTATTTTGATACCTTACTACCCTTAAGTACTGCTGATACTATCCTAAAGTATCCAGCTTAAAAGGTGTAAATCCATTAATAATATTGTCATGTACTCAAATTATTGACGATAATAAAATTAACATTACAGAAAAATTAAGTTAAATATTACGGATATACTAAGGACAACCCGAGGCACTAAGCTTCTGCTGTGTGCGGGCTTCAAGTAAGGGCACCTCCCGATAACATGACAACAACTTTTACAAATATGTCAAGGCTCTCCTTCTCTTACGGGCAACGTAATAAGACCATCAAAATCTGCGAACATTAATTTAATCTTCTCTTGAAAGTATTACACTTCCCCTCCAATAATGGTGTAGACACATGATTTTGATCCTCCCCGAATTTAATATATATATTTTTCGATATTAAACATTTATATTTGGTCCGATATTATTTTAACTCTTATTTTATTTTTAATAAATTTTTAGTTAAAAAATAAATAACTAGATGATGTTAATTTTAGGATATTATTTTATTTTATTCTAAATTTTTAAAAATAATACAAAAATTAAAAAATATGTTTCTTTTTAAATAAATAAGTTAGTAGTTTTAGTACTATCTTAATTATATTTATTTTTTGGCTATTTTTAAACTTTTATTATATTTTCTTAAATATAAAAATTAATTAGTTATTATTATATTATTTTTATTTTTATTATTTTATTTATTTATTTGTTATTATTAATTATCTTCTATAAAAATAAAAAAAAAGATTCAAAATTTAAACAAAATCCTATCCTATTTGATATTAACTACTCCCCCAAAATCATCTTATTTAAGGACCCCCTCCCCCCCCCCCCAGAATTCTACTAGATGGCAACAAAGAGAATTACACAAACAGAGTGAATATGAAAAGGAGAGAAAAGAGAGTGAAATTGAATTCGAATTACGTTAAGTTTCCGATAGCGATATTCAAGTTTCTGCTTTGATTCATCAACAGGTTCTTATTTCATTTTTGTACTGTTACTTTATGATTGTTATCATCTTGAATCGAAGTATGAAATCAAATCAGTTCTTTGGCTTCGTATATTTGTTTTACGTGCAAAAGTTAATTATTGATGTGAATGGGTTATTATAAATTATATTGTATATTTTGTTATTCAAATATTTTGTTACGTAATGGAAAGGGGCTATATTTTATTCACCGAAAACATTCACTTCATTAATATATAATTTTCACAAGGAATATATTTGAAATGGTTTAAGGTATAAAAATTCTATTTTTACCATTAACTTTGCAGTTTTTTTTTTTATTATTATTTTTTTTTTTTTTAAAACATTGACATGTATTAATAACAATAAAAATGTTATTATGTGTAATTAAGTGTGTATCTTTAGTTATTGTTTTAAATTATTTCTATGATCTTTATAAGTTAAATTTTAAAAATGTTCATTTAAGATTAAAAAGGTGGCGTGTGATTTTAAATAATACAACTTTTGTTTTCTCCGGTGGATTTATATACGATTTATTTAATTATATTTAAATTATTGAATGCAGCGTATTTGTTTGTTTTCTTGTTCACAATAAGTTAGATCATAATACGATTAGATATGTTATCTGAAAGATTTTTTTTATTTGCAATTTTATTATGCTATTAAATACTAAGAAATTAAGTGAGATAAAATAAGAAGATAAAATCAATAAAAATAATCTCGATTTTTATAAATCAACGCCTTTAACGCTAGGCAATTTTTAGGCATGTTTAAAAATATTCGTCTTATTTACGAATGCGACATACGCATCTTTTTGAGACATTTAAAAATTCAAGATACAATAATTGACAAATAAGTTTTAAAAATTATTTTTCACTGATTTAGTTAATATAAGAGGTTTAGACAGTTATTCTTAGTATAATAAATGAGCAGTTTTAGGCCTTAGCATAATTTATAAAAAATAGTTTTAGTCAAGATAAGTCAATAAAAGCGATCGTGCTTGAACCACGGGACTCGAGGGGTGCCTCACACCTTTTCCTCGGTCAACAGAATTCCTTACCCGATTTTCTGTTTTCGCAGACCAACAAAGAGTCACTTCCTTTTGATTAGGGATTCAATAAGGTGACTTGGAACACCATAACTCAATTCTAAGTGACGACTCTGTTAATAAACTTATCTCTATTCAATATCGTCACTTTAATTGAAAAAATTCTTCGACTCCGATCATTTGAGCCAAAAAAAGGTGTGACAAATGGTTGTACCTGTTAGTAGACTTTGAATTGGTCAAGGATTGTTGCATGAAGTCCTATTCTTTTGGATTGTTAGAGGTTATTTTATTTTTCATTATCTTAACTACTTAGCAAATTTTGTGGTCTATTATTTCTCTTCTTGTTAAGCGTGGGTTTCTTTGTTGTATATCTTTACAGTACTTATATAATTTCACAAGTCTCTAATTAATATTAATATTAATATTATTAGACCTTAAAAGCATTTGTAAAGTACCAATGATGAATAAATAAATGTCTCAACCTGTAAACATGAACATGCAGAATTTGAGGAATTGAATTTGGTGAATTTTGAAGCTTATAGATCAGAGAATTCGGTAAATTTAGCAGAGTTAAACTGAGATACCTCTTTTATTCGATAGATATTATATACATCACGAGTCAGAGCAAAACAATTAAAATTTCTAACTCTTGAAAATATAATTAATAACAAGTTGTTTGTCTAACATCGTCATTTCCACAATGTATTTACGCATTTTGTTGTCAAAAGAGTCTACACAAACAGAGCTTAGAAGGTTCAATTTTATTTTTGCAAACTCAGATTCTTAGAATTTTTCAATCAGATGTCATTTAATTCTTTTTTCAGTACTGTAGCAATTTTAGATCCTCAAGGAAGATTATGGGCGGGTACCAACTTTTTTCTTTATCATCTTTGGGCGGTGGAAAACTGAGTAATTTATACAAAGCTTTCACTTAGGTATGTTTGGCAGGGTTTCCTCCAAAAATAAGTGAACTTCTTAATTAATTAATTTGTATTGTTCGGCAAGTAAGCAAAATAATATTATTTCAAGAGTATTTATATGTAATCTAGCAGAATTTTATGGGGTGAGAAGTAGGGGTTCAGGGGTGGCGATGGGTGGGGTTTTGGGAGTTGAGTATGTGGAGAGGAAATAATGAACTTGAAATGTTACTTATAAATTTCGTTCTCCTACTTTAATTATAGCAATCATTTTCTTTTTCAATATATTTAAACAGCCAAACATAGAAAATTGAATTTTTTTTTTCCAGTAACAACCACACATTTACTTCTACTTCAGAAGACCGTAAATTGACTCGGACTTTGTCCAAGTGTGGAAGTTCCTTCTCATTCCTCAAATCTTTTTGTTTCCAATATAGCTTTTACAGAGATAGAAATAAATTACAATCACAAATAAAAATATAAAGAAACATAATTTTTCTTATTAATAAACGAAATGGACACAAATCTGTTCGTGGCGTATTTCTCAAACGTAGGTATATTTGAATTTGATATGAATTCCTCCGTAATTCGAGGACCGTTAATGGCGTAGAGGTTTTGATCCTTTAGAATATCCAATGAATTTCTAGATATTGGAGATACCGAAGATCTTAATCTCTTTATGAATATCCCATAAATTTATTGAGACTTTGGAGATGACTTTGCCCCTTTATATAGACATAATTCAGTGTTTATAATAGAGTAGTCTCCGAGAATTCTAATAGAATTTGAATTTTTCTTTTGAGTTTGTAACTATGTGACTACTGAAAGTGGAAGAGCTAATAGAATTTGAATTTTTCTTGTGAGTTTGTAACTATGTGACTACTGGAAGTGGAAGAACTGTTTGATGAGACTTGATCAAATAATTATACAAGGAACTAGATAGATTAGAGAGACAATGTTTGATGAGACTTCATCATATGATTGTACAAGGAACTAGATAGATTAGAGAGAAAAAAAAGAATAGATGATAAATAAAGGAATTTTGATTGAATTGGTTCATGAATTTAAGTTTGGGACGATATGGATAAAAGAACATCCCACCAATTTTAAAACTCTAATAAAAATTAAATTCTTCTTATAGAGTCCACAAATTTTGAATATCTACACTTTACAACACAATTTCTTGGTCCCTGCTAGAAAAACGTCACTAGCATTAGGAAATGATTAAAATTGCAAAAGTCAAACTGCTTACAGCATTTTGATTATGTCACTTACAGCATTTTGATTATGTCATTTAAAAGGTTGATCCCTTCCATCATACTAAGTCTTCAGTTTTTTTTTCCCAAGCATTTTCTGTGTAACTCTATAATGAAGACGACTTAATTCGTCCATTATTTTATACGCGTTGTTATTGTTATAAAATAAAGACAAAATATCAATATCAAATTTAAAGAAATAAGAGAACTTAAGAGAATTTTAGTAGTATTTTTATTTTACTACTTTGATGTATCAATATAATATATAAAGAGATGCTATTTATAGACCACCAAACTTAGTTCCTAAATTGCTAAACTTGACTTCAAGTTGACAATTTGGCCAACTATCTTAGATATACAAATCCAAATTGAACAGGTAACTTTTGGTGTTCAAATTCAATTTGACTACTAACTATACATTTCACGCATACATATGTCATGTGACATCATATTATATAACAGTTATATAATAACAGGATAGTATCACAAATCTGCAATTATCTCCAAGAGATCTTCTAATTAACCAACCAGTGATCAATTCCATGGCAGACATAGTTTCAAAAACATTTGATGAAAATGATGATTTTCGCACTCTCATAGTATCAGATGATGAGTGGGCGGAGGAACTTCAACTCCAAGAGGCTCTTGCAGCCTCCTTAGGAATTTTCCACCTTCACATGTCATCAGAAATCCAAGAATCCCCTGAATCATCCCAAAGTTCCTGTGACATTTGTATGGAGACAAAAGTTGCAAACGAAATGTTCAAACTCGGAAATTGCTCTGATCATTCTTTCTGTTCTGATTGCATAGCCCAATATGCTCAGTCTAAAATTCAGGACCACATTTTCTCAGTAACTTGTCCAGGTTTGAAATGTCGCGTGACAATTGAACCTGCTTCTTGTAAATCTATCATCCCGGAAAATGTATTTGAAAAATGGGAAGGGGGGTTGAGTGAGTCAACTCTTCTTGATTGCGAAAAGTTTTATTGTCCTTATAAAGATTGTTCAGAGCTGCTGATTTATGATCAAGATCAGGACATAGTTGAGTGTTTATGTCCTGCATGCCAAAGGCTGCTCTGCGCCCCGTGTGGTGTCCCTTGGCATGTTGGGCTTGATTGTGACAATTTCCAAAAGGATGAAAAAGATAGAGAAGATGATTTGAAGGTTGAGGAACTTGCTAATGACTCCAAATGGATGAGATGCCCTCATTGCAAACATTTTGTGCAGAAGGCTGATGGCTGCATACACATAACCTGCAGGTTAGTTCATTTTTCGTTTAATTTTTTTATTAAATTAAATGTTAGGTAATGCCAATATCCGCAAATCCGGGTTGGAGTCATGATCGAACATGACGCTTGCTTGGTTGACTTAGTTAAGATATAAAGTTGTGCCTTTACCATGAGCTATGCCTTTTGGCATGACGAAAAACGCACGCTCGATCTTAACATTAACTAATCAATATGTTTAACATATGGTCTATCTATATTGTCAATTCAGGTGTGGAACAGAATTTTGCTATGTATGTGGAGGAACATGGAGTGAAAGCCATTGGAGTTGTCAGATAAGTGAATGATACCAGATTGCCTCTAAAGAACTGCTATTTATTTGCTGAATAGCTAGGTGGATTGAAAAAAACATGACTATGCTTAACAATAAAACACTCTGTAAGGCCCACATGCTCTTCTTGATCGGGAGGTCATGGGCTAAGTCGACCGTAAGGAGAGAGGTTCAAGATGCCGCCTAAAAAGAGAGAGAAGAAATGGCTCTATCTATCTTATCTTCTGAGATGAATATCCAAAAAGAATAATTCCTTCTTTTCGGACGGGCAACTGATATCGGATTGCATCTAAATACCAATTCAGATGCTGGATGTTTGTTGTTCACTAGACTTTTTATGTTTGTTTGTTTGTTTGGTATGATGTATGTAGTTCATTCAGTATCGGGAATTGGATATCAAAAAGGAAAATGATTCAGCATAACGCTTTGTAATTTGTATAGCCAAAATCTTATAAAAATTTCGTGTTCTGTTTTTAAATTACGTTGGAGGTTTAACATAAAAAGTAAAGAAAAAGTTGTAATGGGCAACGAAACAAGTTGACCTTTTTTTGGTTTGTTGGGTCAAAACTCAAAAGTGAATAAACTTGAAGTGCATAAAGGCAATCGTATAAATCATCATCTAATCGACTTCACTCTATTCACAAAATATACAACAAAAAATTCTATCATAGCTAGGATATGCTATATATTAGCCGTGTATGGTAATTTTCCTCTTTTATTTAAAGGTTGAGATTGATTGTGTTTTGAAGAACTCAAATCAAGGAAGTTAAGGCACATGATCATAAAAATAAATAGAAATTCCAGTCTTAAAACAATTTAATAGCAAAATCTTACCCCACCCCCACCCCCACCCCCACCCCACACACAAAATAAACTGAAACTCTTGTTGGTTGAATCAGTCGCATTTTTTAACAACCTTAATACGTTAGTTGGAATCACGTTAATATTAATGTCCAGTCGAACTTTTCTTATACATGGTTAATGAGATAATTTTTCTTATACACAAGGTTAATGGAAGGAGAAAGGGAAAATGATATACTAGATGGAATCAAAGTTTTAGGCAATCAAACTTGATCGGATGGCTGTTACCTATGAACACATTTTTATTAAATGGTTTAGAATGTAAAGTATCAAGCTTCGTTGAGTTTATCCAAAAAAAAAATAAAATACTTTCGATCACTTTAGTTCTTAGAATAGTTTTTTTTTTTCCAGTTCTCCTTTAACGGATGAATTTATTTGTTGATAGTCTTTTTAATTTTTCTTTAACGGATGAATTTATTCCTTGAATTAAATTCCCTCCATTAATATCTATGCTGCACGGCAGTTTTTATTTTTCACGTATATAAGCCACTCCACTCTGTGAGTAAAATAGACTATTAAAAAGAAACTTTTTTTCTTTTTCTTCCTCTTAAGTTCTTTTTGGACAATTGTTTTAGGCAACTTTCAAACTTTTCGCCACAAGGGCACGTTTTTGGAAGTAGTTGTGGAACCGTGGGGAGAGTTCTAGCCACAAATGCACGTGTTTGGAAGTAGTTGGGACCAACTAAAAGGATATGCACCGGAGTTGAATCGAAATCGCTTTAAAGACAGTGACTTATCACGACACAATATTTATGACTATTTCTTCTTATAATTTATTTTAGTTCTAATATCAATATTATAGTGCCCTTATCCCCAACAACCTATCGGATTGTGTGATTTTGTTACTTCAAACAATGATATTGAATTATTATTTAAATTTTATTGTATTGTATTGTATTGTTAAACAAGCGTATGCTTATGCAATTTTGGGTTGTAATTTTGCCATAGTTTATTTTCAAAACTTGAACGCATGACCTCCTAATTATACGAAGACAACTTTACTAATAATTACTCAAAAACTTCTCTTTAAAAATTACCATTATATAATAATTAAAAAGTTTATTTTATATAGCATCAATTTAGTGTGATTATGTCATTATTTTTTTTCAAATTATCGTGTCCAAAATTGTACTCATCGCAATACAATATGATATCTATTCACACAAATACAATACAATACTTCCTCCATTTCATAATAAATGAATTGTTAAATTTTGACACACAGATTAAGGAAAAAATATTAAAGACATAAATTTAACACAACTTTCTATTTTTATCCAAAAAAAAAAGAAAAAGCCGACCTTATAAGACTTTTTCAAAAGTTAATTGGTTGTCAAATCATAAGGTAAATTAGAAAAAAAAATTAATGATTCACTTATTTTAAAATATCAATAAATATCCTAATAATTTATTTATTTCGAAATAGAATGAGCAGTAAACAACTGTCCAATGTGCGCCGCCGATATCGGGTTGTCTGAAAACATACATCCACTTGTTCCTCTGAGAGTTACAGTCCTATTATAATATCCCCTTTCATTTGTTCTCTAGTTTTCTTTTTGCATATCTTATTTACTTTTGTATACATTTTCTTTTGGACACATCAATTGCAACACTAATTACATTTTAGACAAAACTTCATGGGCGGCAAGTTTGGTATGTTACATGGATGAAATAACGACAAAGTATTCCCTAGTTCCAAAGTGCGCCGATATCTTTTTGATAGGTACAGCCGTTAATATACTATAGTTCTTACTCCATTTTAATTTCTAGTTTAAACATGTTATGTGAATTTTTTTTAAAAAAAAGTTAAAAGAAAAAAAGAGATATTATTTATTAAAATTGTGTTTGAATGGTTACTACGTATTATTTTATAACATATCATGTTGTATTGTTTTTTCATTATTATATAATTTCACATAAAAATAATTTAAAAAATATACTAACGAGAAAATTGGGGAATAGAATAAAACTACTATAAAAAGATAGAATAAAGGATAAATAAAACAATCTAAAAAGTAAGATAGATAAAATGAGAAAAAAAACATATAAGCCAACGACATATCACACCAAATTAGTCATTACATAAGTTTATGCCACTTTTCAATTATTTTATCTCAAGATGAATTTATTGTTATTTTCCACAATAAGGGTACGTAGAATCTGTATAATAGAATAATAACTTCATCTCGAGTTCAAGTATGAACAAGAACACAGTGAAGTTGAATAAATACCCTCAACACAAGATCAAAATGATCTTTCCAAGAGGTGTATTTTATATTTCAGAAATATAGATGAAACAGAAATTGTTAAGGCCAAGTCGTCCGAATTCACGGACTTTCCTTAAGGAAATAATTCCCCTCACTGTACCCGAGGTTGCGGAACTTTTCCTCCCAGGATAAAATGGCCAACAATTCAAGTATAACGGTACCTCAAATACTTGAATTCTTCAAATACACTCTCGGTTTGATTGATCACAAAGAGTATTTAGAAGACAAGAAGATTTATGTGTAATCTGAAATTTTTCATCATTTAACCTGTGGAAGAAAACAGGTTATTTATAGCCACAACATGCCCCTCCGAAAAGGCGGCATTGATTCAATTTTAGAGGTGTGTCTTTTCCTGAAAATGCATGTTTGTTTATTTAAAACAGTCCAGTAATTTTCTGAAACAGTACACCTTTTCAAGAACAAGTGCACTAGTTCGAAACAGTGCATCACTTCGTTGAAGAGTTGCATCTGTTTGAACCAATGTATATACTATTTCGAAAATCTGCATCTGCTCAGTTGAAACAATGCTTAAATTCAGAAATATTACAGCATTTCGTTGCACCAATAGAAAGACAACACTGTTTCATGTCGAAATAGTGCAACTGTTCACTGCATGCATGCATAAATAAATGGAACGTTATTGCTTTGGATTGAATTTATTTGTTTCTGTCAAATAAAATTTTTCCAAAAAAATAGATCTCATCGATCGATCATTTGCCAAATCCAAATCCAAATCCAAATTCGAGTCGAGTGACGATGACGGCGTGAGGCATATCTATTTTCTTGCCTCACTTACCATGTGAAGTAAGTGTTTTACTTTATAAACACTTTAAAGTTCTCTTCTTCCACCAATGTGGGAGAAGAGTAAACTTTCCAACTTAAAGAGTACACTTTTCAATTTGGGTGTCTCCTTTCCTTCACTTGATTGTTCCATTTTCCATTCAACACACACACATATATAGAACCCAAAAATCCCCCACATGAATGGGGATTGGCTATGTTTTTCGTAAAAGTTTTACGGACAAGTATGTGATCATCAAGCAAAGACTGATTGCATCTGGATAAGTGAGTTTTCCTTTGAACTTTCCGTAGTGAACATGCATCGAATGCACTCGGTCAATCGGTAGATTTGATATCTTTGAACCGTCGAGCTTTAATGTACACCTAAACAACACATGTCACACAACCAGCCTTTTACCGCTTATGATTCTTATGGTTTTGTTCTTTTCAGCCATGAACACGTTCCGATTTTCATGAGAGCTTAGAGAATAGGCCTTTACTAACATTCTCTTTGAAACAGCTTCCACTTCGCCCACACATAGGTGATTTCTAAATGTTCAATCCTGTAGATTAAACTATTTGGTCAAATCTGCCAAATTTAGATAATCATTAAAAGACTTTTCACCTTAAGTCTTATCTTTGTTTACTATACATTGTCTACATCATGAGAATGAGTTGGGTATTTGACAATGTTGAACCTGTCATACACAACTTTGTTTGATCTCCTTGAACCTAGCTCTTGGGATCTCCAGTCTGCTAGGTGGAGTTACCGCCATGCTGACTTGTCCTAGGCCTTAAACCCATTCTCTTGAATGTCCTTTCTACCCCTTCTCTAGATAGGCCTTTTGTAAGTGGATCCGACACATTATCCTTTGACTTTACATAGTCTACAGTGATAATTCCACTAGAGAGAAGTTCTTTAACGGTATTATGTCTTCGTCTTATATGACGAGATTTATCGTTATACATCATGCTCCCTGCCCTACCTATTGCCGCTTGGCTATCATAGTGTATACATACTGGTGCCACTAGCTTGGGCCAATAAGGAATATCTTCTAAGAAATTTCGGAGCCATTCTGCTTCTTCACCGGCTTTATCCAATGCGATAAATTCAGATTCCATTGTAGAGCGAGCAATAGACGTCTGTTTGGATGATTTTCAAGAGACTGCTCCTCCACTGATAGTAAATACATATCCACTTGTGGGTTTTACTTTGTTCGATCCGGTGATCCAATTTGCATCACTATATCCTTCAAGTACCGCAAGATATTTATTATATTGTAAAGCATAATTTTTAGTGTATTTAAGATACCCCAAAACTCTTTTCATTGCCATCCAATGAGTTTTGTTGGGATTACTCGTGTACCGACTCAATTTAATGATAGCGCATGTTATGTATGGTCGTGTACAGTTCATTATATACATTAAACATCCTAATACTCTTGCGTACTCCAATTGCGAATCACTTTCACCTTCATTCTTTCGAAGTGCAAAGCTCGCATCCAATGGAGTCTTGGCAATACCGAATTCCATATACTTGAACTTGTCAAGTACCTTTTCGATATAATGAGACTGTGACAAATACAACCCTTGTGGAGTTCGATGGATTCTTATACCTAAGATCACATCTGCAACTCCAAGGTCTTTCATATCAAACTTGCTCTCGAGCATTCGTTTTGTTGCATTTATGTCAGAAATGTCTCTACTGATGATCAACATATCATCCATATATAAACATACAATGACTTGGTGATTTGGAATGTCTTTAATAGAAACACATTTATCACATTCATTTATTTTGAGTCCGTTTGCCAACATGGTTTGGTCAAACTTTGCATGTCATTGCTTAGGTGCTTGTTTTAGTCCATAAAGTGACTTAACAAGTTTGCACACCTTATTTTCTTTTCCTGGAACCACAAAACCCTCAGGTTGTTCCATGTATATTTCTTCCTCCAAATCTCCATTTAGGAATGCGGTCTTCACATCCATTTGATGGATTTGAAGATCATATACCGCCGCCAAGGCAATTAACATTCGAATCGAGGTTATCCTTGTTACTGGCGAGTATGTATCAAAGTAATCAAGACCTTCCTTCTGTTTGAAGTCTTTTACTACAAGTCTTGCCTTGTATTTGTCAATAGTTTCATCCGTCTTTATTTTTCTTTTGAAGATCCATTTAGACCCTAAAGGTTTATTTTCGGGAGGAAGGTCAACCAATTCTCATGTATGGTTGCTTAAGATTGAATCTATCTCACTATTGACTGTCTCTTTCCAAAAGGATGAGTCTGACGAAGACATCACTTCTTTAAAAGTTTGAGGCTCATTTTCTAAGAGAAATGTTACAAAATCCGATCCAAACGAAGTTGACGTTCTTTGACGTGTACTATTGACTACCTCTTTCCTGAAAATGCATGTTTGTTTATTTAAAACAATGCAGTAATTTTCTGAAACAGTACATCTTTTCAAGAACAAGTGCACCAGTTCGAAACAGTGCATCACTTCGTTGAAGAGTAGCATCTGTTTGAACCAATGTATATACTATTTCGAAAATCTGCATCTGCTCAGTCGAAACAATGCATTAATTCAGAAACATTACAGCATTTCGTTGCACCAGTTCGAACACAACACTGTTTCATGTCGAAATAGTGCAACTGTTCACTGCATGCATGCATAAATAAATGGAACGTTATTGCTTCAGATTGAATTTATTTATTTCTGTCAAATAAAATTTGTCCAAAAAAAAAAATTTCATCGATCATTTGCCAAATCCAAATCCAAATCCGAGCGAGCAACGACGACGGCAAAAGACATCTCTATTTTCTTGCCTCACTTACCATGTGAAGTAAGTGTTTCACTTTATAAACACTTTAAAGTTCTCTTCTTCCACCAATGTGGGAGAAGAGTAAACTTTTCAACTTAAAGAGTACACTTTCCAATTTGGGTGTCTCATTTCCTTCACTTGATTGTTCCATTTTCCATTCAACACACATATATATATATAGAACCCAACATTTTAACGCTAGATAAAATTTAGTAACAGCCAAACAAACAATTTTTCAAGTCCTATGAGATTCCTGTAGTGTACAGTTCACACATGTAAACTCTTTCACGCCAATGACTGCATTTCTAATTGATCTAAGTACTCTTCTGTTGAGAGTTTTTCATATTCCATGCTTTGCACAGTTTTAACATAGTAGCCTTCCTTGTAATTGAATTGAGACTAAATGAGGATTGACACATTACAATAGTTATAACAACGTTTGTATTTTGTTTGTGTTATAGGATGGGAAGGGTAAGGCTAAGCATGAAGCAACTGGAGAGCAGTAGTAACCGGCAGGTTATTTATTGCAAACGAAGGTCTGGAATATTGAAGAAAGCACATGAGCTTTCTGTGTTATGTGACATTGACATTATCCTTCTTATGTTTTCCCCCTCTGGAAAGCCAGCGCTATTTCAAGGCGGACCAAGGTACGTTATTCCCACCATCTAATCAAGTTATTACTCCCACCATCTAACCAAGTTATTACTGATATACTACATAGTTTGTTTCCTGTTAACCTTGATTCAGTAGTATGTCATGATATAAATTTAATGTTACGTGCGCAATTGCGTGACCAAGGATGACTCAAGGGTAAGGCTAATAGAGCCCTTTGCTTTAGGCCCCAAAATTTTGTGGCCTCAAAAATTTTAGTAGTACATTCTATGATTTCAATCTCACTTGAAATAATAATGAAATTGTGAAATACATTTTCAAAAATTATCTAAAAAATAATAACAATAAAAAAGAAAAAGTTATTTCATTTTTTACAAGAAATATTTTTTGCCTTTGAATTAAAACAACTTAAACTTCATATTAATAAATAAAGATTTAACAAAAACATCAAGTTAATGTATTACAAACAAATGATTAACATCTTATTAACTAAAATTAACAAGGTTATGCGTCTTTTAAAAAATACGACACTAGAAACAACTAATATGCAAGAACAAATAAGACAACTCTAAATTATTTCAGTAGTATTTTTTTTTTTATATATGTAAGACATTTTATTAAAATTTAGCTTTAGGTCACTAATTTTATTGAAACGCTTCTGAACGTATCAATATAAACAGAGAAGACTGCGTTATTGTAATTGATCTCCGGTCTTGCCCAATTTCGTATCTTGAGCTAACTTTTGGAGATAGAATTGGGCACGAGGTCAATCCAAAACTTCATTCATACACAGATTAGAACCGTTAGTTTGGTTGTTTAAATTACTAATTTAGATATATAATATTATGTACTTTTGTGTTTTATTTTCATTGAGATCATTGTTGCTTTCCTTATTTTTAGATTTCTATCACTACCTGTTGTTTTGGTATCTTGTTATCTTGATATTGTTTCTATTTCCTCTTTATCATTGTTTGCTCAGCCGAGGGTCTCTCGGAAACATTCTCTCTACCTTCTGAAAGGTAGGGGTAAGGTTGTGGGAATACATTGGGTTTGTTGTTTTTGTTGTTGTTGAGAGTCATTGTTATTGTTTTATGCATGTAATGATCTATGACGTTAGCATTGTTTCATAGTATCATTGATCTGTTCAGAGGGGATATGTGAAACAAAAGGTTACTTTATTGGACACTTAGTCTTTGGCAAGTTCCCCAAACTTCTAGCATCGCGCTTTGGGCATGTAAAGGTAAAAGTGAGAGATGTTCTCATTTTAAAGTACCTGGTATGAAGAGCTTTTACTCCTCTAGATACAGATAACCTAAGTCACATCTATTTTCTACTTCTAGCCTTTGATTACAGTTGGTTTTGTGTGGTGATTTAGTTCTATGTGTTTTTTATTGGTCTGAGAGTAACTATACTGGTTCTTCATCATATATGGTAAACTATAGGATTATTCAATCCCGAATTTCTGTTGTATATTTTCAACAATTTTGATGAAATAATTGCAAAATTTGCTCAATTGACTCCCAAGAGAGGACAAAAAGGTACAAAAACAGTTTTGTCTATTTGGATTAGTCTTATGTAGGAGTAAGATATAGATGCCAAATGACCAATTTCTGTTAATCTTGAACTTAAAACAGGAAGGTGGAGGGCCTTGAAGTAAGTTTGATATTCATCACCAATCTGATTATTCCTCTTTCTGTGGTTTGTTGTCATTTCTAAATCCAGTTGAAAGTAATAACAATGCCAATGGTTATTCTACAGACATTGAGGAAGACTTTTAAGAAGCTTCACAACGATATGGGTGTACAAGAGTTTCTAGATGCTAGGTATATAGTTGTATTGCTCAATTTGAGGTTCGTTTTCTTCAACTCTGTACCTATTGAAAACAATGCTTCTTTCTTTCAAATTCGTAAAGCATTTTCTCCCTTTTTTCTTTTGTTGCAGCGATCCATCAAGTATGCATCTTTTACCCTCTCAACACTATTTTGGCTACGGTTGTGGTGTTGTGGCTAATTTAAAAAAAATAAAAAAATTGGTTCTAACATGAATTGCACAACCAAGTGAAAGTCTTGCAATCACGGGTTACTGATGTAGAAATGAGACTCAAGTATAGTTCTGCATTCCTTTGTTTTCCGGTTTCTATTTTGGTCTTCAAATGTTGCCATAATTGAATATACTTTTCCAAAGTTGTAGTTCCGCTGAACTGGAATCAGCTTAGCTTTTCCAATGGAAAAAGCTAAAATTTTGCAACTACATGTCTGTGATTCAGTTCAGTTGTGAACATATGTAACTATCAACAAAATTGTGTATTTTTTTTTTAAGCTTATTTAGGTCTTTGGGCAACCCCACGTTGTGGGATTACGCTGGGTCGCTGTTGTTAGGTGTTTGCGCAGATAATATGTGTTGCCATGCCTCCATCTACATTGGGTAGGATGAATAATTTGTAACTTGCATTTGCCTTTTTAATGTATCTGAAAGAACAATTGAAAATTTTAATTAATTCTTTTATTTGAACGCTTTTATTGGACATCCATACGCAATTAATATAATCTTGTTTGTAGACCCAATTAATAATATTTTGTGTCATAATACACCAACAGTTGCTTTAATCTTAATCCACTTATGATGGTTCCAAGATTGAGATATTATGCAGTTGGAACTAAATAATATGGGAAATGCATGATGTTATAATTCATCTTGTATTGACCTTACTCTATGCGTCATTGTAGCTGGTGGAGCAATCATGATAAGATAAATAGGATGAAAGATCTAGACCTGATGGAGTGTGCACTAAGGAGTCACTTAATGCAGTTCATGTTCGGAAGGTAATCTTTCCAAAAACTGTTTAATGCTAGTATTTGGTTTTGGTGGTACTTGGTGATCCTTGTGCAGCAACAAATTTTAGAAAACAGTCATACTGTTGATGAAGTATATACTTTCGCCTCAATATGGAATTTGGTTAGAACTTAGTTGATAAATAGGTGATGGTGATTCAATGTTAAACTGCATAGTGACTTCTAGAGTCAGCTGAGTAAGAATATTTTGGGATGATATTTTTTCCCCTTTAGATTGCCTTAGCCAGGAAGCAAACCCTTTAGTTTCCCCTTGCCCTTCCGTCCTGTTTCTGTTTTAGTCTCTTACATTTTGTTATTTACACATTTTACACTGTGTAAATAGTAGCTGAATGCCTCTTCATTTTTATGTCATATAACACCTCTAGAACACGACGCACGTGCATCTTTTGATGAACAGTGAACAAGATGGACAAACAAATCCGTGGCATCAAACAAATAAAATCCAGCACATGCCATTCCCTGAGGCACCAAATGTTCTTCCCCAGGAGTCAGTACTCCAACCATATGTATTCAGCATCTTTATGTTGTTCCCCTCAAATGTTCTTCCCCAGGAGTCAGTACTCCAACCATATGTATTCAGCATCTTTATGTTGTTCCCCTCAAATGTTCTTCCCCAGGAGTCAGTACTCCAACCATATGTATTCAGCATCTTTATGTTGTTCCCCTTTTACAATCTTTATTATTACACACTTGGAAGTTACTGGATTTTGGTAACCCCTTACATTGCATGAAACAACTCTAGCAATTATCTTACATTCAAATTGATTGATGACCGTTGTTCCTCTATAGAAATAAGAGATACTCCGGAGATATATCCGTTGTAAATTCTTCTCGTGTTCTGGACTTTGAAAAAGTTGATCAAGCAAGACAGGTGTTACGACCACGCGATATGGATCTTGTCACCGGACGATTCACTGAGAAGTTTGTGCTTAACAGATCCTTCTCCTTATTCTTATTTAGTGAGCGACCAATTTTTTTAATAAACAATAGGCTCGTTAGAAGGGAGCCTACAACCTTAGGACTCGTTAGAGAGAGACCCAGATCTCTTGTTATTTTCGATGTAAAATTTTCCTCCTTTCGTCTATTACTTCCCCTCTTTATATAGAATCCTATTACAAGATATTTAAGGAAACTAAAAAAACTACTAACATGGAAAAATCTATTTAAAATAAGAATTCTAGTAAAACTAAAATACTATCTATTTTTAATGCCCACAAAATCTGAAGGTTGCAAAATCTACAGATTCTCTTTGCCGTTTCTTTCCTTCTCAGCTTGAGGGCCCCGCCTTGCATAAACCTTACCCACGAACGAGTCTATAACATTACCCCCTTCCTCTAAGAAGAGCTTGTCCTCAAGCTCAAAGTCTAGATAGGCATCACGAAAATGTACAACATCCTCCCACGTAGCATGCATCTGACAATTCAAATCCACACCAGTGCACTAAAAGTTCCCAAGTTCCTCGATTAAGTCAAGCACGTAGAACAGAACAAGGCATAGGAACCACACTGCCATCCTCTACTGGAGGCAGAGTCGGAGGAACTGTTGAAGCCACACCCTTAAAAGCCTTGAGGAGGGATACATGAAACACATTATGCAACTTACTCTCGCTGGGCAGTTGTAACTGATACGCAACTTCCCCTATTCGACGTAACACGGGAAAAGGCCGAAAGAACCGAGGTGCGAGCTTCTGGCGCAAATGACCCCCAACACATTTTTGACGATAAGGATGTAAACGCAGCCAAACTAGTGAACCTGGTTCAAATGCAACCTCCCGGTGACCTTTGTCATAATATTCTTTCATTCTAACCTGAGCTTGTTGCAACTTGCTGCGAATATCACACAAAACTGAATCACGATCAAGCAAGGCATTGTCAACAACCTCTACCCGTGAAGAACCAGGTTCACTAGCAATATTCTGCCCAAGGCAACCAGTCAACCCATTTCTTCGGATAATCCCCAATCAAGCAACGCAAATACATTTCAATAGTACGATTCACAACTTTTGTTTGGCCGTCTGTTTGAGGATGATACACAAACGAGAATGCCAACTTTGTGCCACTTAGACGAAACAGTTTTCTCCAAAAAGTTCTTGTAAAAACCACATCTCTGTCACAAGTAATTGATTCGGGTATCCCATGTAGCCGAACAATATGCTCAAAGAAAACGTGAGCAACACGAGTTGCATTGTAAGGATGAGACAAGGGTATGAAGTGTGCATATTTGGAAAATCGATCAACTACCACAAACAATACTGTTTTGCCCCATGCCTTTGGTAAGCCATCAATAAAGTCCATTCCAATATCAGCCCAGACCTGCTCGGGGAGTGCAAGTGGTTGCAGTAACCCTGTTGGGCTTAGGTGTTCAGCCTTGTTGCGTTGGCAAACTGGACAGGCAGCCACATAATCCCCAATAACTGACTTTATCCCCTTCCAGTAGAAATCCTGTCGTATGCGATGCAATGGTTTTTGTACCCCTTCATGGGAATTATCATGGTATCCTGACAGAATTGTGTAGATCAATTGGGAAGAGGGCAACAAGTAGATATATCCTTTATAAAAGAGTAGACCGTCCTTAATTGACCAGGAAGCATCAAGCTCATGGCAGAGCACTTGTTGGACTAATTCTTGCAAGGAAGCATCATTAGATACCTCTTCTCTGATTGCATCAAGTAATAAAACACGCGGGTGACTAATAGCATACATTAATTCCTCTGTAGTAGGGCGACGGGACAAGGCATCAGCAGCCTTATTCAAGTGTCCAGCCCTATACTCCACACAAAAGTCAAACCCCATAAGCTTGCTAATCCAATGTTGTTGGGGTGAAGTGGTAAGCCGTTGCTCCAACAAGTATTTAAGGCTATAATGGTTTGTGCGAATCAAGAAGGCTCTGCCCCATAAATAAGGACGCCAATGTTGAACTGCCTTGGCTAAGCCAATCAATTCACGCTCATAGGCAGCCAATTTAAAGTGTCGTATGGCCACTTGTCTACTGAAAATGGCAATAGGATGGCCATCTTGTTGCAACACTGCTCCTATACCACTTCCGGAGGCATCACACTCAATTATAAACTGCTTATCAAAATTTGGCAGTTGTAAAACTGGAGCATTTGCAAGTGCTTCTTTGAGGGTGCAAAAAGAAGCCAAGGCTACATCATCCCACTGGAACAAGTTCTTTTTAAGCATGTTGTTTAAAGGGGTAATAACCTGCTAAGCCCAAGAATCCGCGTAAGGTAGTGATGGACTGTGGTTGAGGCTAATCAATGATAACCCGAACTTTGCTTGCATCTGCTGCCACGCCTGTTTCAAATACCACATGGCCAAGATATGCTACTTGTCTCTCACCAAAAGTGCATTTGGACTTCTTGAGATATAGATTATGAGCTCGTAATAACTCAAAAATTATATGCACATGCGAGAGATGATTGTCCCATGTCTTGCTAAATATTAAAATGTCGTCAAAGAAAACCAACACAAACTGACGCAAATAGGGTTTAAATACCTCGTTCATAAGTGCCTGAAACGTTGACGGTGCGTTTGACAATCCGAATGGCATAACCAAAAATTCAAAGTGACCATGATGTGTACGAAAAGTTGTCTTCTCAATATCCAGAGGATCTATACGGACCTGATGATAGCCAGATTTCAAATCCAACTTTGTGAAATATGTAGAACCATGTAATTCATCTAATAATTCATCCACCACGGGAATTAAAAATTTATCCTTCACCGTCTTGGCATTGAGCTCGCGATAATCAACACAAAAACGCCAAGTTCCATCCTGTTTACGGACCAATAAAACTGGGGATGAGAATGGTGATTTACTCGGCCGGATGATCCCTTGTTGTAACATCTCTTCACATTGTTTTTCTATCTCATCCTTTTGTAAATGAGGATAGCGGTATGGCCGGACCACCACTGGGTTGGAACCAGGTAACAAACAAATGCGATGGTCACAATTTCTCATAGGAGGCTGCCCTGTAGGTTCTTGGAATAAGTCAGAAAATTCAGTCAAGAGTTGTTCCAATTTGGAGTGGTGCTTATCTAAATCATGTAATAGATGAAGCTTCAATTTTGAGCTGATTTGTTGTCCATGAAAGACGATCTGTTGTCCATCTGAAGTAAAACTCATTGTGAGTGAAGCAAAGTCCCAGAGGATGAGGCCCAAAGCTTGTAACCATATTACCCCTAGAACAATGTCAAAGCCATCTAAGGGAATAACAAAGAAGTCGGCTTTAAAAGCCTGATTATCAATATTGAATGACATTGCAGGGCAAATTCCTTTGCTGTAAACTTTTTCTCCATTAGCAACTGAAACATTGGCACCTGTCCCCTGTTGTACTTGCATCCCCAAGTGTCGGGCTGCTGTGCAACTTATGAAATTGTGTGTGCTGCCCGAATCAACCAAGCTCAACAATGCTTGAACCTTCATGAGTGCTCGTAATTGCATTGTTCTTGCACTTTTCTGTCCCGTGATGGCATGCAAGGAAATTTCAGGTTCTCGCACATCTCTTTGGTCAGGATTTTCATCATCTGGATCAGCTACTTCCAACCAAAACAACTTCTTACATTGATGCCCAATTGAATACAGTTCATCACAATTATAACACAATCCCTTCGTCCTTCTCTCCGCCATTTCAGCCCTTGTCAATTTTTTAATAAAAGGAGCGGATGAACTTACAAGTTTCGATTCACTAATACCACTTAGCGTGTTGCTGCTCTTAGGAGTTGGAACTGTTGCATTTGCGGCAGTATTCAAATAGCCTTTAGTCCCTTGCCAATTCTCTTTTCGAGAGGATGTTGCCCGAATTACCTTCTGTTTCTTCTCAAATGCACGGGCTAAATTCATGGCATGACCCAAATCTGGTGGAATCTGCATCTCCACATCAAGACGAATAGAATCAATCAGGCCGGCAGTGAAGAGACTAACTTGTTGGTCTATGCGAACATACTTGCTTGCCCTGGCTATACTAGATGACAGTGTCTTGGATGATCTAAATAGTATAGCATGTTTGAGACGGCAACTAAGTGAGCAATACTCGTATAATCCCAACAATAATTTTGATCTGCTGGAAAGGAAAATATCGGCTCCTCAGAGTAATGCCAATTTGAAAGAAAATTGGATGGAGTATGAAATTCAAAGAAATTTTAGTCTGCCTAGGTCTGTGGATTCAGTCAATAATAGCGCAGCTGATGCCATTGGTGATCCGAATTTTGATGAAGAATCATATCCACAGGTAATTTGATGTTTCCATTTATCAGTTAATCGGTCCTCTTACAAATGGAATTTATCTGCTTCGTGCGTGTTTCCTTATTTTCTTTGATAGTTGAATATGTTGAATGCAAGTCTTACATTAATCCATGAAACAAACCACTATCTCCCAAATATACTGTCATATAATTGATCCTGTGCAGTGTGATTGAATGGAGGATATAAGTCGCACTAGTTTGTATAGAATAATCTGTGATCGGGAAGTGAGGTCACATTAACTGGTGCAGACGTTGTTGATAGGTAATAGCGTTCAAATGTGTGTAGATGTTTTGCTTAGTAAGCCCCGACACCACACGTGGTGAAAGTAGAATAAGAGTTTAATTTGCTCCATAATGAGATCCGAATAAAAGACCAATTTTACTTTGCTTCAATAAATTAATGGGATTTGTTTTGATATTAAGACGCAAATTGAACTACAAGAAGCAAGTTTTTTCCCTTACCAAATCCAAGTGGCGAAGAGCATCTAGAACTAGCTAATATATGCTAACAAGAGCGCAAGTAACATTCTTTTGATGAGTTAATGGGAACAACACGAATAAGAAACGCTATACATTAAAGGTTTCCTTGTTTACCACAAAGCTCTATTGGTGATCAAAATCCATAACATGGTTACAAGGTACTTAACAATATATTCAATCCAGTTTCCATGAGATAGATATTCTAGTTGCTGCTGAATGTTTGGATAATAGTGTTGTGCCATGGGTCAGAGAGGTGCTGCAGAAGGTTATCAAAAGGTCCCTTTCCAGTGACATTGTGCTGCACTATGAATCCCAAAAATGCCAGCATAGCCAATCTCCCTGCAAATGATCCCAATTAAAAATGAGCCTAATTCAAGTATATGGATAATAAATATGTAGTGTCATTTAGAAAGTGAACATCCGTTTAAAGGACTTACCGTTAGCAAGTTCCTTCTCCTTGGCCTCTTCAGTTGCTGCAAAGTTGAGTGGGTTGAAAATACCACCAGGGTATCCACATTCATTAGGAGGCAAGCTGTAGTTCTTGAAGATAGGGTCTTGGTTGACACATCCTGGGTTCTTAATGTCTTGCCACCTTCTGATCTCGACGTAGTGGAACAAGATGAACTCGATCACAAACAGGGTGGATGAAGATGCAAAGTACTCCGCCTTTCCAGCATCGTACCATTTGGGCACGTTAAGGATCCCAATGCTAGTGAAAACCTCAGGCAGCAGCATCCCAGCAACACCCAGCATAGCCCAACGACCATTCACCAGTTCAGCCTGGATGTACCATTTCAAGTTCTCTGGGTCCTCAGCAAGTCCCAACGGATCAAAACCATTGTCTCCTGGGAGACTTATAAAAACAAAGTAACCATTTCGGTATCAGATCAAGGTTAGTGTTGAGACATAATACAATGAAGTAATCAGAGGCATATTCTCTCTCTCTCGCTTTTAGATGATTCACACAATGTAACGTGAAATCTCCAGAGCAGACAAAAGGTCGTTAAATAATAGTATTATTGCATGTTTATTAGCTCATAAAAGGCCAGACATAATTACTATTAAAAAGTAAGTATGTATTCACTCTAAACGTTTTTAGCTTTTAGATGACATAAACGGTTAGAAAATGACAATAGGCTATAAAAAATGTCATGTGTGTACCTGCCATCAAGATAAGCAGGAGAGGCTAAGCCTGGAAGCCATTCACCTTTCTTAGCTTCAACCTTGAATGAGTTGTTAGAAGTCGAGGGTTTAAAAGAGACCTCTCTGTTTAATTTACCAGCTGATCCAGTAAGGAACCTGGTTCCTGTGGCACATGGCCGGAAAATGGCGGCGGAAGCTTGTGTTGTGACAGTTGCCATTTTTCCTGCTTGAAGAGTTGATACTGTTGTTGATGTTGGGAGAAATGGCAATGTAGTTTAAGGTTGAGTTAGAACTTTGTATATGCATTTGTATTGCCATTTCTAAGGTATAAATTGTGGCTCTAGTTCAATCTTGAAGAGTGACAAGTGGGACTACAAGATTTTTAGGAATTGAACGGTTGGATTTGGTTGTGAATTTGATAGTAGCCAATGAGAAGAAATGGGCCTTATCACCTTATCTTTGCTTCCATATCTTCAAATCTCTTTCTTTATTTTTGTTGGTTTGAATAGATGATGAGGGACCCAAAAATTGCCATGTAGATAGTATTAAGGATTTTTATAGAGAAGGAAATGGAAAATTGGGAATCTGTGTAGTGAAAATATATTTGCCATGTGGAATCATTTATATCCAATGAGGATGTGACAATTGGTTGACTCAAAGTTAGTCCTGTCAAAAGATATCTAACCGGGAGATTCTGGTGGTTTTTACTATTTGGAGTTGATGATGATAGAGAAAAATTGGGTGGGATGAGTAGTTTTTGAGTATTCAATTAAATTTTAGCCATGTTTCAAGGGTAATAGAAAGCTGTTATTTTTTTAATGCAAAAGTAATATTTGAACAAAAACATGTTCAGCTAAAATACGGAATAATTTCATGATGTCAGAGTTTGAAAGTTTAACAATTGGGAGTTCGAAAAGTTTATGGTGTCTTAAACTTCGAGTCTTTGTGGAGTTTGAAGTAACTATCATAAAGTTAAGCATCACGGGTGAAATAATGATAGGATTTATAAGTTTAAAAATAGGCATGATGAGTGAAAATAATGTGAGAGAAATTACTTCTACAAGTTAAAACTCCATGGTTGTATCCTAATGTTCAAATAAGTCTGGCTATAAAAATTGCAGCGTGGAAATTTGTTTTAGGAGTTTTACCTGTAGGTATGAAAAGTTTTGAAATTCGACACACAATATTGGATTATTTTTTTTTTCATATTTTAGGTAAAGATCTCACTGTCGCAATATATTTTTTGCATTACGTTACGAGTGGCAAATCTCAAATAATTTTGATGTTGCGGCTAAAACTTTACAAAAAGTGATTATTTGCCAACTTCAGTAATTGGGCCTCTTCAGTTCAGGCCAAGTCCAGTAATTAGGTAGGCGGGTGGGTGGGGGGAAACTTAAATAGCATTCCCTAGATAAAAAATTGCAAATTATAGCAATACTCTCAATTTTACGAGTTATAGCAAGAAATCATTTATAAAAGTAAAAAAAAATATGTTTTTCTAATGATTAAAAATAAGAAAAAAATATTTTTAAAATATAGAAAATATATTAGATAGCCATAAAAGAGGGATTACACTCATGGCAGATATCAATCATCCCTTAATCTTCTCTAAAACAGTTTTGCTCCAAATTGATTAACATAAAAATTGTTCTATAAATAAATTACCTTGTCTTCCTGCTTGAATGAAGTAAATAAACAAATTCGCATCCTCTAATCCCTCGTCTTCTTCTTCTCTACATCTTCTTCTATGTTTCTTTGTTTTCTTTATTAATGTTCATCAAGTACACATAGAATTCACAAATTATAACAATTAGATAACAAAAATTTGGTATATCAACTTTTGTAATTATGAATGCTAAATGTGAGCATTTAGAAGATTCAGCTTCCAATTAGGAGTGCATAATTTGGTAATACACATACTACAAATCATTAGCAAGTCATTGGATCTGGTTGACTGATTTGAGAGCTCTAGGATAGGAGAAAAAAGAAGAAGAAATTTTTTACTTAGAAATGCAAAATTAGGGCCTTAGTTATTCGATTTAAAGAAATAATAAAACTAGCAAGAGTTTTTAAACAAAACATATATAAACACAGTAAACACGTCAGTCACATACACAAAACATACAATTACCTTGTCGCATATATATAGTTAAAATATAAGAATGATATTTACAACACATATAATTATGTGGTTACATGTATTTTGCATGTGTATGTTATTGTATATCTAGTGATACATTGAATATACAAATAACATATATTTGGCATACAATTATTCCACCACCGGCAATAAAAGAGACGAATGTTTGTTTGACGTATGTTAAGTGTATATATTATGTATCAATGTACATACACTTACATACATACAATATATAAGTACATACGACATTCAATTATGCATATCACTATATGTTTGTGTATATGTCTTGTGAATGTTAATATATGTGAGAAATATTTTAAATACGTATGAAGGTCAGAATATGTGTGTATGACGTGTAATATATGTAAGCATATATTTAGAATACAATTTGAAAGAATTGAAATGTTACTAATTGCAGAATCGAAAATATAATATTCATGTCAAATGTTACTAATTGTGTAATCAATAAATGTATAATTTGATGAAGTTGATATCAAATTTAATACCAACTGATGCAACTTAGTTCATATCAATTTCATTCGACGATATAAAATGCGAAACAAATGTTAAAGTAGCATAACATTATGTAAATACTACTTAAACATAAAAACTAAACTTTGTTCATAATAAGAATCTTAAGAAAACATACAATAATAATCAAATAATTAAACATCAAAATACAATATCTATGTTTATGTATGCCTCTACACTTAAATTTTGGGGTTTGAGAAATGGAATCTCATCCTCAAAATCGGAGTCCGACACTTGTTCACTTACCATATTCTCTCTCTTATAATTCATCTTATCTTGAGGAATAACAATCTTTTTTGTTGAGATTTTTTTCAAAATGCATGTTTAAATTGAGCTCAAACAGAACTTCAATTTTATCGGATAAACACTGATTTTGCTTCTTGTTTTAAGACCCACTTTCAACAATCTTTTTTTTACACTTAGATAGAAGAGATGGAGTAAAACAACCTAAATCAAATGAACGCCACTATTCTCGATTATTCTAGGACTTTTACGCGAAGGAGTGAAATCAAATTTGGGTTTAGACATGACAAATTTGGGGTTATGACATCTGAATATCTATCACAATGGAGAATGAAAAATCCCAAATAGATCAATTTTGGATTTTTACACAAAGAAGATGAATATCGGAGCCCCAATATTTTTTTCAAGAAAAATATTGAATACGTTAATGGAAAACCGAGTTTTAATTAAATTTTGAAGGTTGAGTATATGAATGGAGAAAGAGAAAAGTGCTTCTGTTTTTTTTTTTTTTGGGAGAATTAAAAAGTTTTTTATGTCACAAATCACTTTTTCTTTCAATAAAGTTATCTGATAAAAGTGTGCAATCTTTTAAATAAAATATATTATATATTTACCATAATTATTAATACACCATTTAAGGAGAATTTTGATTACAATCCTATAAATATGGAACTGATTTTAAATTATATAATTAAAAAAAGAATTTTGAAAATATAATAAAAATAATATATATTTTAATAAGTTACTATAACTTGCAATGAAATTGTTATTAATACAATTATCTAAAAGTATTGGTAAAATTTATAATTTTAAATGTAATAATACTATATGGGATAATTTTCTCTTAGGTGATCATCCGTTAATGGGCCTAAAGTGCGTATTGGACCTGTCAGCTTTACGATGAAAGCCCATTAAGTAATCTCATGTTTGAAGTTAACAAGGTTAACTTGTAAAGCTCCGTAAGGTCGATTTGTTTGTCTTACTTTTATTTCTTATTTATTTTTTTAAAAATATCTTGTTTTGATAATTTTATATTTTAACTTTTCACATAATATGTATTTTTACTTTAAGATCACAAAATTAAATAGTAGTCTTGAAGTTACTGATAAAGTTATTGCCACGTGAAAAATAAGGTTATGTTAGAAGTCATGGAAATATCCTCTTGCAAAAATGTAAGAAAAGGTTGCGTCAAATAGATCCGCGTAATCTGGCTCTTTTCAAACTTCGCGTCTAGCGGAAGCTTTAGTACACCGAATCGTCCTTTCTTAAGATCATAAAATTCAAATGATCATTTTTACTTATATCAAATTAAAGCTAGACAAATAAATTAAAACAAAAAGAGTAAATTGTATATTCAAAAGTTCTTGTTTCTTAGTTAAATTTGAGTGGATTACTCTCTTCGTCTCAAATTATTTATCTTGTTTAAAAATTTAAAAGGTGATTAATCATATTTTTCCAACTATATTCATATTAATTAAAAAAAAAACTAATTTAATTAAGATTATTTTATATCAGTCTATTTATATTCCTTATTAATTTATTAAAAAATACATCATAATTTGAGATGAAGAATATTATGATGACGAAGAAAGTAACTCGTATTTTTTTTTAATCATTTTCTTCCTCTTTTGTTGAGGAAAAATATACCGCACGCAAATCTAGGTAAGGAAAAGGACACACTTCTGGTTTCTCCCTCTGCATAGCTTTAGTGGATTCCCTATGAGAAATAACATAACAGACGTCGAATTTGAATTTAATCCATTCAAACTTTTAGAAATTCCAACATTTGAATTTACGCATAATACATAAATATGATTCTAAATTTGATATTAAATTATAACTTTGATCTTAAATTTTAATAGTGCACAAATATAACCTTTAATTATTTTAAACTGCACAAATATGACCTCCGATCCTACGTGCCAAAACGTGTATTCAACACGCAAAACTGGACGCGTTCAGCTTAACATTTCAACAGTAAAAACTGATAAAATGACTATAATGCCCTTACTAATTTTTTTTTATATATTTAAATATCTTTTCATTATTTTCGGCTCAAAGATGAAAATGACATCTAATTTCTTTTGTTATTGCGAAAAAAGAGCAATATTAAAGATTTATTAATTAGGTAGGTCAGTCTCATATGAAAAAATCGCGCGGGTATCTATATATATTATAAAGCAGAGGGCGAATTTAAGTTATATAATTTATCTAAATATAATTTATTTAAATATTAAATTAAAGATGAAATTATACTAATAATAAAAAAATTATAGTTTTAATAAAACGTTATTAAATTAACGTTATTAAGGATAGTAGTAGTATATTAAATTAACGTTATTAAATTAACACAGGGGCAGACCTACGTGGTTGCCATGGGGTTCACCCGAGCCCCCTCGGTAAAAAATTACATTGCATATATAAGATAGAAAATCTATATTTATGTACGTATATTAATGTTGAACAACATGAAACAAGACACTTAGATAGTCCAGTGATGTTATTTGCTCTTTTTGGACGCTTCCTTCAGCCTACTGCGCGAGTTAAATAAATAAATAAAAATAATAATAATAATAAAAACGACGTCGTTTTAACACAAAAAGCAAAACAACAGAAATAAATAAAACAAAAATAATAAAAATAATAATAATAATAATAATAATAATAATAATAATAACGACGTCGTTTTAACACAAAAAGCAAAACGACGTCGTTTCAGATGAAAGACAAATATGACCTTTAATTTCAAAACTGCATAAATATGGTCTTCGATTAAAAGTCCCTCCAAGTCAGCCCTTTTAATGACGTGGTATCTTGTGATTGAATTACCTTTCCATGTAGGCGCAAGTGAAACTCACGCATGAGGTTACAAAATCAGAGATCATAGTTGTTCAGATTTTGAATAGTTAAAGGTCCTATTTGTGCGTTATCAAAGTTTAAGGTCAAAATTATAATTTGATGTCAAGTTTAGGATCATATTTATGCATTATGCGTTGAATTTATAATTCACAAAATAAGTATTTGTGAAAATTTTAATCATAATGTATAGTTCAAGTCAAAGTAACAGGTTGATTCAACAATGATCTATATCCGCCCCCGGAATATAAAACCAAAGCACAACAATAAACTGTTTTTCATAATTTCTAACATCCACTCCAATTTCATACAACCAAAATAATAAATAACAAAAAACGAAAATAGTTTTAGTACCTCTAAGCTAGTAATTAATCCCCAACAATATAATGAAGTAGTGTGGCGGGTGGTGACAATAAAATCCACCACCTCTGCCCCTAATTTCTGTCCTCTTCCTAAAATGACCATTAGACAGAAACTTATCACTTCATATCTTAATAACCAGCATAAAACTCACAAATTAATAAGAAGAAAATGGTTTAGAGCCACTTTAAAATAAGCTCTTCCCATCGACACTAATAAGTAGTAGTCCTAATTTATCACACTTGCAATAGATTTATTTTCTTAATTATATTCTTACTTATCCCATTCCACTTATCAAATGATCCCTAATTGAACTGTGCGCCGGTGTAAGTTTTGCCAAAGGACCATCCAGCAGGGATAGCGTTGTTGCAGATAACAGTGCGGCCATCACCTGTAGTAACCTTAAATGAGAGAATTTGACCATCAAGAAATGAATTACTCTGCCAATTTTGACCCCAATTGCGTGACATAGGCATCCAGCCACTTCTAGACCCTTTAACTGAAACTGCATTGACATCTCCTGAACCTCCCACGTTGGTCACCAGCACCAAGTTGAAATAGGAATGACCATTCATTGTGAATCTGATGCCTCCCCTTTTCTGGCATGGTACCCTGCATTGCATTAATAACGTTAAACTTCATCACTCAATAATGCCAAAACGACAACATTTGAAACTCGTGATGTTGCAATTCAGTGAGAAGTTTGTTAGGAAAAATTGATCTTTTTTGGGGAAATGGGCATATATAACCAAACACTGATATAAATATCAATTGGGTCCTAATTACCGTCACGAGATGTAACCAACTACTAGCGATTCACGGGATATGACACTATTGAAAAACATGAATTTCCAAAGGACAGTTTCGTGGTGCGACTTAATTCAAAATTTGAAGTTTACTGATTATTATTATGATCTCAGGGTAGTCCTTTTTTTTTTTTTTTGGAGAATTTTGGGCTTTATTAATAAATCAGGATAGTAATATACAACGACAACTGAGTTCATATACAAATATTTAACAGATTCTGTTAATGAAGGTCTAAGCAAAATCTATTTAAGTTTAGGTAAATTCATAACTTATAAGCTAGATCTGTCCCCGCATAAGATGGGTTTTTTCATTTTTATTTTTGCGCATGTAGTATTATATAGAGCAGCATACTGGACTTAAGTCCACATAAATATTACTCCCTTTGTTTTTTAAATAAAAAATCTACTTTTTTATTTACCATTTTCATTTTTTTTTGTTAATATTAACTTTTCAAGTGACATGTTTAATATCATAAGTTAAATAACATTTTAATAAATTTGACATAATTTTAATATAGAACCACACAATTCAAATTTTTTTATTTTTTTTTAAAACTTAGTATCAAATCAAGTCATTCTTTTTGAAAAAAGAGAAAAACATTAAAGAATTTGTAGTCTAAAATATACTCCCTCCATATTTCATAATAAATAAATTGTTGTATTTTGACCCAAAGATTAAGAAAAAGAATTAAAGACACAAATTTAATATAGTTTTCTATTTTTATCTTTTTTCAAAGTCTAGAATCATATTTATGTAATTCTTTTTTAGTTGATGGGCCCTTGGTTGTCAAATCCTCAATGATAAATTTGGAAAAAAAATTTCTAGATTCACTTATTTTAGAAGACCAAAAATACTCCAACAATTTATTTATTATGAAACGGAAGAAATATCATAGTATTTGTGTGGCGATATGTCAATTTTTTTATTCTCATCTTGTAAACTAGCTTTACCGCAATCCTTAAAAGTAAAAAACAGGACAACTTGAGATTTTTCAACAAATACTAAAATAAAACGAGAAAAACAAGAACCAGATGAGGAGCTGTGTATTAGATTCAAAATTTCAAATTAAACTCAACATAGGCTCTTACCTTCGATAAGAAACAGGGACAATCCCAGCTCTATACTGAGCCATTTGTTGAAAAACAGGCTGAGAGAGGTCAAAATGGTGCAACGGAGGATTGCACCACCCACCAGCATTGTTTGGAAGCGCAAAATTTGGAGGGCAAAAATTGGTTGCAGTGACCACTATTGAGCCTGGAAGGCACCACTTGGAATCACCCACACACTTAAGCTCAAAGCATGCCCCACAACTCAGCCCATTGTTGAATAGTGCTGTACTCAATGCTGCTGTGTTTGTACCATATCCTTCGCTGTACAAATTCCCATAACCACATGCTCCACCTGATTTGTAGTTATAGGATTAAATATAAATCTTTTAATCAAATATGGAAAAAAGCAAAGGCACAGTCACCATTGTAGTTACAAATTCGACAGAACTTAATAGCTTTGACTTAAATTTTGTACTCGGCATTAAAGAATGTACTTAATATTTATAAATAATTTATACAGAACTCAGCAATTTAAAGTTCATGAATTAAAAATTCTGACTCTGCTATGTATAAAGAAAGTTGCTAGCATACCCATGGTTCCGGAAGCATCACCACCACCATAGAAAGTTGCATGAGCTTCAATCCATCCTCCTCCATTGCCATGAACACAATTAATAAATATACAAATGAGACCAATTATGGAGAACCACAAAATTGACATTTTTCCTCAAAATTGAGAAATGTTGGGAACTTTTTTGGATACCTATATATGAGCACTAACCTCAATGTGTGTGTGTGTGTGTTTTGAGGGGGGGAAAGTAAGAGGATTTTGTTGGAAGAGGAGTGAGTGTAAATTGCAATGAGAAAAAAAGGAGGGACTGAGGTGGGAATAAATAGATGTTATGGGGAGTAGAGTTGAGAGGGCAAGCAGTATTTTAAATTTATTTTTTCTTTTGGTTGCTTATTGGAAAAAAACGGTTTCTTTTTTACTTTTTTATTTTTGTTTAGACCGCTAACCGAAAGAAAACTAGACTTGAGTCCTATTTCTGTTTCTTTCATTTTTGTTCGGTTACTAAAAGAAAATAGGTACTAATTGTGCTCCCTCTATTCCATAATAATTAATTTTTTGAGGTATGGAAAACGGGCGAATTAAATTAAATTTGGACGAATTAAATATGGATCGATAAAAAATAATTTGAATTGCAATTCGCTCATATAAATATGAGTAAATATAGATTTAGTCAAATATAAATTGGGTAAAAATGATTTCAACCCACTTTAACTTTAAGTCAAAAACTTAAAACTTCTATATCATATCAACTTAACTTTTTTACCATTTTTTTTTTAAATTTTTTTTTTCTCTCTTCAATATATAGCCTCTAGTTTTTTTTTTCTTTTTTCTTTTTTCTTTTTTCTCTTCTATCTCTAACCTTTACCCTTTGTTTCTCTTTCTTTTTTCATTTTTTTTCCTTTTTCTTTATACTTTCCTTTTTTTCTATTTTCTATTTTTTTGTTTTTACTTCTTTCTCATTTTTTTTTTTGAGTTGTATTTTATGTTTTATATTTTTTTTATTTTCGAATAATATGGTTAAGTCAAGTACAAATTATGGATGATGACTAAAATATCATAACCACCATTCAGTATATTTGTTTTTTTACCATCATCTTTTTTCTTTTTCCTATTCTCCTTTTTCATTATTTTTTCTTTTTGATTTTTTTTGTATTTTTTTTCTTCAATTCTTTCTTTACGCTTTTTTTTCTCTTCTATCTCTAACTTCTAACTCTCTTTCTACTTTTTTTTTCTAATTTTGGTTTCCTTCTTTTTATTATGATAACGAAAATATCATAAGCGCATATTGATTTATATTCGTCCAATATTTATAATTCGAGGGCTATGTGGATCCTCAACCATATATATTTTAGTCTTAAGAAAATACAATTAATTCATATACTTTTTTTTTATTTTTCATCCGGTGTTCGGTGTCTGCATTGAGAGCCCCGACTAATCTGGATCGGGCGTTGCAGGGCCCATTAAGGTGTCAGCGCTCCCAACAGAGTTTTCTCCATAACCAGGGTCGTACCCTCGACCTCTGGTTAAGGGTAGAACAGCTCCATCCACTGCACCACAACTCATGTTGATTTTAATTCATATACTTATTTGTATATAAATACAAATGATAAATTGCACACATTGACAACTAAACTATTCAAATACAAATAATAAATTTATTTGAAGTATATAGTATGATACAAATAAATTTAAAGTAAAAAAATATAAAATGCAATGACAAAAAAAAAATGAGGAAAAGAATATAGAAAAATAAGAAAAATGACGAACCAAGAATGAAAAAAGGGGGAAACGGAAATACAAAAAAAAAAAAGAATGCAAAGAAATAAAATTGAAAAAGAAAAAATGATAAGAAGAAAGAAAAAAAGTGTAAGAAACGAGTAAAAAATAAGTGAAAAAAAATGAAAAAGACAAAAAAAGTAAATTAAAGGAAAAAAGAAAGATAAAATTAGTAAATTAAAGGAAAAAAAAGAGGAATAAAAGACAAAAAATAATAATAATAAAAGAGTGAGACTATGAATTATATTTAATTGATAAGAGATGTTATGAATTATATCGGCTAAATGAGATAATTAAAAACTTATATTTATTAACCCATGTAGGTCTCAAGCGAATACGAATGATGAAATAAGAATGGAAAAAGGGAAAGCGAAAAAAAATAAAATAAAAAAATAGATGAAAAAATGAGAAAGAAAAAAAAAGAAATTATCAGGAATGAGTAAAAAAAAATGAAAAAGAAAAAAAGTAAATTAAAGGAAAAAAGAAAGAAAAAAGAAGAAGAAAAGAAATTAGAAAAAAAAATGAAAAGCATAGGTGGGGTGATCTCTGTTTTTAAATGAGTATCCATATTTTACCTATTTTATTCATATTTGTATGAGCTTTTAAAATGAGTTGAAGTCCATATTTAGCCATTTGAAATATGAGTGATCCAATTCACTAAATATGAATTAAATAGACTCTTTTCACAAATATGGGCTAAAATTTCCACCCCTAAATATGATACACCGTTAGTTGATCAATAACATCAATTAAATGTAATTTATTAATTAATATTAATTTGCTAATGGAGTTCTTGACTATTTTGAAAATTCAGTAGGTCCAAACTTTAGTTCCTTGTTAGGAGCCTACAAGGGGTTTCATTAACGACCGATCAGTTAGCTTAGATAATTGAGGAAGGTGGTAAGAGATAAATTTTTGCTATTTGTAATTATGTGGTCCATCAGTGGACAATAAAAATTGTTTCTCGCCTTTTGACAGATGAAATTTTCGATCAGAAACGTAGGCTGATATGATTATGATAAAAAAAAATGATACTATTTCTCATTTGACTTAGAATTAACAACGGATCATTGGTCATTAAGTGTCATATATACACCCTCATTTTTTATATATCTTCTATTTTTTAAAAATTAGAGACGATTGAAAACTCATTAACTAAAAGATAAGTTTTTTTAAAAAAAAATCAATACAACTTTAAACTTGAGAAAAAACTCTTTCATTTTAAATCATAAAAAAATATGTCAAAAATTTATTTATTTTGAATGGGAGGAATAATTTATTGTTGCGTACTGTAAATTGATGATAAAAGATGAAACAAGTTGAGAGGGGACCCAGCAAGCAATAGTACTTTTCCCGTTCCCCGTCCTGCCCAGTCTACCTACGGTAAAAACCTTCGCTTTAGGCAACGCAACTTGTGAGAGGTGTTAACTAATAACTAATTGCAGTACTTTTTACTTTTTTTCTTTCAATTACCAACTTCTAAAAATATACTTACGTACTATATAATCAAGAAAAACATTTATTTTTTTTGATGGAAAGGGACTTATTAGTTTGATATTAAGGAATTTATCCTTTTAAATAATGTCTAAACGTATGGTGTGCGTATCTTGAAAGAATTTAATTTTTATGCACTGTCAATGTACTATATTTCTTATATTATCAGATAATTAACCACAATAACTTTGATAACTAGTAGTTATTTCCTTATAATTGTACTTCATCATAAAAGACATTAAAGGCAACAAGAATTCTATTTATCTGCTTTACTAAAATTATTCCAAATTTTAAATTTATTTTTATTTTTGATAATTTAATTCTCAACATTATCGTCAGAATCACTAATGAAATTTTTTGATCCTTTGTTTATCATAAAAATATAATGAGGTTCTAGAAATTTCTTGATTATATGTCTTTCTTGATTTGAATTAAATAGATTATTTTTATTTCCTAACTTCAGTTTAATCTAATTCAACAAGCTTTATGAATATCTATTAGGAAAAAGGACACTGTATAGCATTTTTTAAAATAAATAGCCTAAGTTTGAAAACTTTTCAAAAAGTGGTCAATCGAATGTACTATTTTCGCTTTATAGCCATTTCCTAATTTGGATTATTTTGGCTTACGTAATCCGTATACAATTCATATACAATACTGATACAGTCTATATACAATACTGATACAATTTATATACAATACTGATACAGTATTCAACTTGGGCAATTCGAACCTTTTAAAAATATTTTAATTTTTTTTTGCTATAAATTTTTTAACTGATCAAATATTTTATTTTTTAAATTATTTAAAAATAATAATTAAATTATATAAAAACGATATAATTGTTAAATATAATATGTATCTATATAAGATATATGTATAGAAATTGTATAGTTCTATCAAATATGTATATGTATAAAATATATATAAAAAATATATAGAAAGTGTATGAAAATTATATAATTGTTGTATAAAACGTGTAATAAAAAGTAGAGTTATTATATAAATTGTGTATCAAAACTGTATAATTTTCGTATAGAATATTTATATGTATAAGATTTGTATCGAAACTGTATAGAAGGTGTGTAGAAACGGTATAAAACAAGTCAGTAAAATTGAAATGACTAGAAAGTGAAATTTAAATTTCATGACCATTTTGATGAAAATAGTTTAATTTGAAGTATCGTTTTTGTCCTTTCCCCTAACTATTATGTAGAATTGCAGATTGAATATATGTGAATTTGAAGAAAAAGGACCAGCTTAAAATATATTATTAAGCTATGTAATTTGTTGGATCTTTACCAAAAAATAATCATAGTAACAACTAGTACATCAATATTTCAGATAAACATTATGTACATGAGGCATAAGACAGAAAAAATAGATGAATTATTAAATCATTGTAATTTGAGAGAATTAGGAAGATGGAGGGTGAGAGAAAGGAATGGGGCGGGGCAGGGGCAATGAGGGAAGAAGTAAGAAAAGGTAGAGTTTGTAATTTTGAGAAGGAAAAAAAAAAATTACTTTAATAAAAAAGTAATAGCCTACTATAACAAATTACTATTACCTTATATAAACTTTATACATTAATAATTTAAACTAAAAAAGAGGTAAACAAATATTTCAACAGAAAATCATAAACTCCTTAATTATTTTCACACCACAAACAAAATAACCGCCCAAATGGCCACCTGTTATGATATTATCCAGGTGTCTTATTTCAGTAGTGGCATTTTATGCATGCAACTCGATACTTCTAGAAGAATATTAATTCGATTTTTGTACCTTGAAATAAAAAACATTGTAGAACGAGCTAAAATTGATCAAGTTTATTCTCATGCTGTCCACAAATAATGGATAACAAAAGTTTAAATTATATATTTCTTTCGTTCAGTTTTACTCTTTATTAACAGAGTCAATTTGATAAATCTTTGGGCTAAATTGAATTAGATTGATCCAATTTTTAAAATTTAAATTTGGATATTTAAAATTTATATAAAAAAAAAACATCTTAAAATATTGATCAAAATTCATACAGTTTGATTCTCGGAAAACAAAACGAAATTTGACAAGTAAAAATAAATGGAGAAAGTATATCAATAGAATCAAGGTTATTCTAAATAAATGCAAACTTACAGTGCAAAAGTGACTGAAATATCACTCCTATAGTCTTTATTTCTGCAGTAACATTTTATGCATCGAACTCAATACTTCTAGAAGATATAAAGGATAATCTGGTTTTAAATTAAGACATCAGGGAACGATAGAGGTGTGTTCAAAAAGGTTGGCTACTTACGAATATAAAGTCACTAACCAATTCTTAATGACCAAAAAATTCCTTAATTTTGCCCAAGTACGATAAAAGAAATTGTCTGTCAAAAATAATCTTCCTTGTTTTCTTGATTCTAATTACTTAATGTCGTATACCTTTTTCACAAGAAAAAACAATCTAATGAATTTGATGTAACAATAAAATTAAAAATCAAGTAACCATAATAAGTAGCTAGAGTAATCGATGATTGTTAGGGTTATTGGAGGGCATTCCACAAGTGTGCAAGTTGGACTAGAAATGTAGAATGAGGTTTATGGAAGGAAAAGGCTGCTTGAGAATTGGTTGCTAGTTGCTTTTCCTGCCTTGGAACAATCAAAAATACGTTAAAAAGTTGACCGGACTATCTCTCTCATCTAATTTATTTTGTTCATTGAAAGTATCATTTTAGAAATTTAGGTAATATCTTTTGTTGTGTCATGTCATCTGTCAGGATTCTGGAATAGGTTATTGTATGGTTTTGTTGTGCATAACGTAACATATAATATGAGATAATATGAATAGTTGAATAAACGAATCTGAACAAAAAAGAAAAGAGGGCTGCAGCGGCTAAGTGGTCATACATCTACCAGAAAACTGCAATTAAATAGCCGCCCTTGCAGATACACCATACCCTTGTTCAGGCTTCAACTTGAATTCTGTTATTATCCTTTTAATTTATTCAAGTGTGATCTTCCTTTAGTCGTTTACATTGTATTCTTTTTAAGCCTTATTCGTGAAAATTACATATTGACACGTAGCGACGGACTTATATTAAGGTGTCAACTTTAAAGTTTATTGTTCTTGCTTTACTCTCATTCTCCGCTCTCTCTAATTGACTGCTACTTCCGCTTAAATGTGTATTTTTATTCTCATGATAATGATATCAATTTTATATCTATGCCTTAAGAATTTGTAAACTTTAAATTATAATTGAATTTATAACTTGTTTTTAGTTGTTGAATATGCAATAAAATATATTGGATTCTCTAAGTAATAAGTGTAATGGGTCCGAACCCATTCTCAACACTAGCTCAGCTCCTACTCATTAAAGATAAAATTTAAAATACAAAAGAATAATCCATATGATGAGTAAAGAGTGACAAGCATGCAGCGGTGTGCTGGTATATTATGCCTTTTGGAGGCATCGTCCATGCAGAGATAATATTTTTCTTTTGGTAAAAGTTGTGAGATTTTTTAGGATACTATAACTAACAAGCTTCAACAATAGCTTTCTATCTTTTACGTTGTGGTTGACGGTGTCATACTTACTTTACACCTGCTTTGATTATTCCGTGGACGCTTCGCTACTTTAAATTTAAATCTGGACGGTCATATTATATTCCTTTCCTTTTCCTTTAATTTAAACCACTGGAAAAAGAAACAAATTTTAATTAGCTAACCGAAATGAAAAAGGAAAGCAAGGAATTTCCAGGGGGGACAAAAAAGAGACGATAAGATGAATAAAGAAAAAATTGCAGAAGCTTGTTTTATGCATGAGCTAAAGGGATACCTAAAAACTGAAAACTGCCGTGTATGTGCGTGTGTTTTAAATTTTATTTTCGGTTGAAGACTTAATCTACGAGTTTATTTTGTTTTCACATAGATTATTATGTTTACTACTATTATTTTTGGTGACCTAATTGTGTGTCACTTTAATTCGAGATTCAAACTTTATAATTTTGAACATAGAATTTATCAATTTTCTATTTACATATTTGAAAATTATAAGAAATTTTAATTAACTAACCGAAATGAAAAAGGAAAGCAAGGAATTTCCAGGGGGGGGACAAAAAAGAGACGATAAGGTGAATAAAGAATAAATTGCAGAAGCTTGTTTTATGCATGAGCTAAAGGGATACCTAAAAACTGAAAACTGCCGTGTATGTGCGTGTGTTTTAAATTTTATTTTCGGTTGAAGACTTAATATACGAGTTTATTTTGTTTTCACATAGATTATTATGTTTACTACTATTATTTTTGGTGACCTAATTGTGTGTCACTTTAATTCGAGATTCAAACTTTATAATTTTGAACATAGAATTTATCAATTTTCTATTTACATATTTGAAAATTATAAGAAATTTTATAAGTCACGTAAGTAATCATCATTTAGTAAAAAAAGACAATTGTGATCAAAGGTACAGTTAATTTTTGAAAACCGAACATCATCAGATAAATTGGAACTGAGTTATTATTGTCCTGGAAGAAATTGGTCATTATACTTGAACTTGTAAACATATTTATTACTACTCAATTTTGGCCCTAGTATTCGGTTCTCAAGGGTAAATATTATAAAAGGGGAGCACTGCAGGAAGAGCAGGAAAATAATACTAGACGACAACGTAACATACGCATGCAGTGACAAATATCAAATATTTTTCTTGTTGATCAGTCTATTTCAAATTTCAAAAGATAAAATGCCTGCAGTTCACAGCAGCAAACAAATGTTAATTCCAGGCACGTAGCCTAATATATAACCTGACATTTGATAAAATCAACATGTTCTAAATTTGAACCTCCACAAGTATTATTGTTTAATGAATAGGCTGAGCTGAATTTGCCCGGGTCCAAATGAATTGAGTTAGTAAATTGACTTGGCTAAAAGTTACATGAGGTGAAATAAGTTGAATTGATACAAGTTAAGAAATGAGTCTTAATCCTTCCAACTTCTCCTGCAACATCCATTTCGTCAAAGAAGGACAGAGCAGACACACACTGACTACCTTAATTAGTGAATCAGTGGCCACTAGATCGATAAAGAATCTTTACAAAATGTTGCCATTAAGACTTCATGATCATTTACTTCCAAGGTGATTATAGCAAATCACCCCATTCATGTTCATAGGATACAAGGCACAAAACATTTGGGCTCATGGGTTTTCTAAAGCCCACTGAGTGATAGCCTGAACTATGAGGGTTATGGGCCTATGGCCTTTCCGTAGTCCCCAGTAGCCCATTTTGCCCACTCAGTTATGGGCCTAACAAACAAAAATATGATCTGGGCCATTCATATGGGCCTTGAGTAGCAATTTGGGTCAAATCTCAGAAGAACTGTATAATTGGTAGACAACCCTTGATGGAACAACATTAATTGGTTATTTGGTTGGAAAGAGTTATCGCAGAATAATTAATTATAAAATTAGTTATTTTGAGATAACTAATTTTAAAAATAGACACCCCACAATTTATATAAAATAAGTTATTTCATCACCTTAATGTAAATGGTGGGATATATAATCTTGGTATTAACTAATATCTCACACCAAACATGGGATAAGATCGTCCATCATTGTATTCCAGAACTATTTATCCCTCATACCGACATCAAACGGCTGCTAAGAAATAATTAATTCCAAGACTAATTTTAAGATAAACTCATCTCATATTTAGTTGAGATAAAATGCATGAGCTAACTCATCATGAGATTGATTATTTCAAGATTGTATTGCTATTAATTTCAAAAAATCAGCCTCGGCATAACTAGTTTTCAACCAAACGACCCTAAGGACAGCAAAGTAGCCAATAAAGTCAAGTATAAAGGGTCTACACAAAACAATATGAAGAAAATAGTGAACTTAATAGATGAAAAACCTAAACCTCGAGGGGTACCAGTGCAAAATAATTTCTCCATCCTAAACCCTAGCTCTTCGAGCCGTCTAGAATATGTCACCCATGTATATATATAAACACAACATCATTGCTGCTTCTCCTCACATCTTAAACCCTAGCTGCAGCTTAACGTTTTCGGTATCGTTTTCTCATTTGAGTTTCTTCATTTTTGGTTTTGTACGCAATTGTTTTTATCTTACTTTTTATGAGTTTCGTGGTGTATTTGTATGATGCCTTTTTAATTTAATGTATCTCTGGAATTACCTTGTGGGGTAATCAATTGATGGAATATCCCATTTGATTAAGGCTGATTTGATGCATTATTATAGCAATTGAAAATCCATTTGTTTGATTTATGTTTTATTTTTCTGGTTTAGATTTTTTTGTTTTGGTTATTAATGTTCTCACTCATTGGTACATTTACATTTAAGCGCAAGTGATGATAGTTCATGTGCCATACCCTCCCTAGTCCCTAGTGGAGAATGATGAAATTTTGTGTTTAAAAAGGAAATCAGAATCTCTGATGCGTATTTCTTTTTAATTGGTTTATATGCTAGCTTTTGTGCCTCTGCCTATGATGGCATTAAATATACTTTGATTATTTATTATGAAAATAACATAAAGCTGAGGCTATAGAGGCTTTTTCCTCTTTTTACTTTTCCAAAATGTGATAAAATCTTCGTGTTTTTCTTTTGTTTCATTATAACAGAATAGTTGTACAGTTTGGTTGATTTGCAAGTGATGATAAAACAGACAGGGACATCAGAACTCCATTATTGGGGAAAAGATGACTAGTCTAATGGGAATCTCTCTGATGCATTTCAACTAACAACAAATACCTTTGAGTGAACATGGCATATAATTTGTTTAAAGTTCTAATTTTGCTTGAACTTTTTTGGGACAACTGAAGTGAAAAGACTATTGTTTTATTCTAGTGATTTTGTAACGAGGAATTAACATTAATGTACAACTTTGTGTGTACCTTTGCCAAAGATTCCGCATTCCCCCCTTTTAATTCGTCTAGTCTTTCAGTATGATCTCTGCAAGTGATGATAAAACAGACAGGGACATCAGAACCCATAGGGTTATCATTATGATGATTTGTCGATGGGAATATCTCTGATGCACCAAATTATTTTGTATTCAGATGTGTTTCTTGGCAGCTTCACATTTTATTGGAATTGATTGATTTTATGTATCCAATTTGTATCTTGTATGCCAGTGATGTTACTAATAGACTGGTGATTCTTAATGATCATGTCTATGAATCATCGCAGCTGAGGCCCTGTAAAGTATTTTTGTCATGTTTTTTTAGATTTTGATATGTGCCTTTTGTTGATTTTAATTGTTCCACCCTCTTCAAAAGCTCCATGGCTAGTGCATTTATGGAAGATGCGACATAAGTGGCAACATTTTTTGAGAGTCCAAGAAAATCATATATTCATCTGCATTTGATTTCCTTTTGGAATTTATTCGTTGTTTGCCAATGATGTATATTCATATTTTCACGTATTATCAGAAACAAGGATGATGATACTCAATTGTCACTACCTCTGAGGCAAACAATTGATCCCCATTTGTTTCTCTTAGAGTGACATCTTTGGTTGTGTTTCAATTTATCTATAGCTTCATTATATTGACCTTCAGAAAATTTGTTACTTGTGTTTCTTTTTCCCTTCCGTTGAATGACTCTACCAATTGGATTGTAATCCTTTGTCGACCCTTCATACGCTGCTGGGGTACCAAATGGCATCCTGTGTGAGAATTGCCTAATTAGTCTGAATGACTAAGTCAATTTGGCTCATCTCTATTTCTGTGTGTCTCATTTTCATCGAGAGACGCATGTTATAGCTATAGGCTGAGCTAGTGAATTGATGTAGATTAAGTAGGTGCATAATATGAGCCTGATATTTCTGATTAAGTTGGTGTATACAAGAAATCATACAACTCTACTTTCTACTTGATGATTTATATTAAGAGTGTTTTATTTAAAAAAAAATTAAATTTGATTATTAATACTTTCTATTGTTACGTTTAATAGGATTAAACGCGAAAGGACAAAGCAAATGGGTTATGTGAATTTATCACAGATTGTGAAAGATGAAGTGATTAATTAACTAATTTATCAAATGCCCATCAGGGAAGATGCTGGGCTGTGGGACGAGCTGAAACGCTGATAATTAAGCTCCGTTTGGCCATGAAAATTATAATTTTTTGGAGTTGGAGCTATGTTTGAGTTTGACCATGATTATAAATTAGGTAAAACGGCTCGGTGGACCCTTGTACTATGTTCGTTTTGAATTGTGAATACGACCAAACTTATGTGGCATAAAATCAGCAAATCGTTGACCAAGCTTATGCGACACAAAATCAATAGAGTTGGATGAACTGCGTTATTACACGTGCATGGATGTGTGTGAAGGACATTTTTTGATCAATTATATGTTATAACAATTAAAAAAAGAGAGGTTATAATAGGTAAATTAATTATAAAAGAGGAACACCAAATTTAAAACAAAATTACCAAAACTCTCTCTTCTTCATCTACCCCTCCCCCTCTCCACGTCCCCCATCCCCATCCCCACCTAGTACAACACATCCAGCCATCCCCATCCCCCACCCCTACGCAGCACCACCACAAACATCAACCAACCATTTTCACCCTTGTCCTTCACTCGCACCACCGCCCTCACATCATTTGTACCAAGTAAATCATCTAATGTACATAAATTTTTCAAGTACTCGAATTCGATAAACCCAATTTGAAGAGAAATTCAAGCTCCTTGTAGGAATTCAAGATTTGGGTATAAGCAATTGAGGGGTAAGTTGGGTGATTCGAAGAGAAATTCACATTATTTTTTTTGTAGGAATTTAAGATTTGGGTATAAGCAATTGAAAGGTAAATTGAGTTATTCAGCTCATGAAATGGGTAATTTTTTTTGTTTTTTAAAATGAGTGTTAACATCAAGAAAATATTTTAGTGTGGCGGAGCTGATTTCGTTGGAACTTCACACAGTGGTGCAGTTGTAGTGGCAGTCATTAACTGATTATTTTGCTTTGTTTTGCTTGTGATTTGTGAGGAGTGGAATGAAATGATACCCTACAAGTTTACAAAATTATTCCTTGAATTCCATTGATAAGTGATTTTTTTTTTTTAAAAAAAAACTTTGTGAGTATTCTTTTGATCAAAGCAAAATCTTTTCTTGAAAAAGATCGTGTATTAGAAGATCAAAAGCCAAAGCGAAGAAGCAAAGTCGGAATTATAGAGAGAGAAATAGGATAAATTGAAGAATCTAAGAAGTAGCAAAGGAAAGAACCCCCAGCCCCCACCATTTTACTTTTTTTTTTTTTTTTTTTTTAATTTTTAATTTAAATGTTTATTTTTCTAATATTTCATTTCTTATGTGGCATTTAATAAATGACATGAAATTTAATGTAATACTTAAAAATGACATGGCAACTGTCGTTGGGTGAGTGTGTTACACACAACGAAATAGGGTTTAAAATGTTACTTTTCAATGAATTCAAGAGTCCAGATGACAAACATGTAAGTATGGGTATCCACATTACAAAACAAACATAGTACAAGGGCCCATCGAGCCATTTTGCCTACAAATTAAAGTTGTTTTTGAATTTTTGTAAGAGAAGTATCTATATCTATATCTATAATTTATAATCCATAATCTATAATATATTAAAAGTGTGAAGACTCTTAGAAAAATAATTAGAACTTTTTTCCTTCATTAAAATACTCTTCTTTAGACAAAACTGTCTTTTCACTATTTTTTTAATTTATTACTATTTAATTATTTTTTATTATATTAACTAGACTTTCTAAAATATATGAGATTCCTAAAATATATGGTAGAAAAATTAATTAATATTTTCATTTCTACTAGACTTTTTAAAATATATAAGACTCCTAAAATATATGGTAAGTGAATTAATTAATATTTTACTTTTTAGTGTTCAATTAGAAAAATACTTCTAAAATATGACTCTATTAAGGAAATACTTCTATAAATATTGAGATGTACGTTAAATTAGAGAACAAACCGGTTTGCCTATTGAGAGAATATGATTGATGCTCATCTAACTTGATTCGATTGCATGTCTAGATTGATGGATGCTTGATTTTTTAACCCTCAACTTCTTTACTGTTTTTGTCAGTATAATAGAATTCAACATATGTGTGTATATATATCTTCTTTATTTTCATTCAAAATCATTCTTTAGGGTCAAAATTTTCTCTCAGACAAGAATTAGTTGGATCAAGACCGAAGCTTTGTGATACTATTATATTTTTTTATAGTTTACAGGTCGTGGATGAATGTCGATTTACTTTGAAAAATTCCTTGTGTAAAGGTTAGATTGAATTGTATTGTTTTGATATCTTTATTATCTTATTGTTTTATTTTAATTTACAGATATTAGATGAATGTGGGTCGGCTTAGAATTTTTTTTTAAGATAAAGGTTGTTTTGCGAAGAAATTTTGACTTATTGAGAAGAGCCGCCACTTAATTTTGAAAAGGAATTAAGAAACCTTTAGAGAGTTACTTCAAATGATTCAAAACAGGTAAATCGTTTTAAGTTATAGATTCCGAGTAAGTGGTTCTTATTAACGTTTTAGAAAGGTGTTAGGCACCTAAAACGTCCGCTACCTTGCGGTTATCCGGATAATTTGAAAATCGTCTTTGATTAACCTTGAAAAAAGTTGATTTTGGAAAAGAAAACGATTTTAGAAATATTTTGGTGTTTATGCAAAACCAGTTTTTAGCGACTTAGTTAGGGATTTTACCTAGGTTCGCAAGAAAACACATAAAACAAATTTGCAAAAGTAAAAGGGAAAGGGTAGAAGCAGAAGGACTTGAGCCATTAGGCCCAAATCGACAACCCTGTCCTAATCTAGATATTGGGCTTTCAGCTCGTCTTCCACCTGTCCTAATTCTATGTTTTCAAGCCTTTAGCTCGAGTCTCGCTTCACCTGTATTAAGTACAACTTTGGCTTCGAGGCCCAAATGAATAAATAAGAAAATAAATAAATAAATGAAGACGACAATAAGTAAATAAACAAAAATGATAAATGAGACTTTGGGGTCTCGTAGCCGCTTCAAATGATAGGACTTTAATCCATTTGTCCTTCTTCTTTCGGCTCCTTGTATTTACGCCATAGAATCACTTTGAATTTAAACATTGAGGATATGGGCCTCATTGGCCCACTTGATAAGAGGAAGGAGTCCATTGCGGACTCCAATGCAAATTGACATGGTAAAAAAAAGGAAAGACAAGAAATTAGAAATCGAATACCAAAATTTGATAAATTTAAACATCGTTTGATAAAGACTAGTGATATTAGTAATGGCAAAGGGACAAGATAAGAGGAATTACAATAATGGCAGGCGTAGGAAAAGGACATAATTTAAAAAGAAGAAAAAGAATCTCTTTTTAGAAAGTTGCCTTCACTTTAACGTAACAATTTTTATTTCAAAAGTATGATCAACATACAAAGTGAACCACAAAAAAAAAGAAGCCAAAGTTTGCTATCTCCCTTTTATGAATATGTGTCAGCAAGGATTATACATAACAAGCATTCACTATTCAATCCTAATAGACATTTAAAATCGCATGAACACATGAAAACAACAGAAATATGATTGAACTAGGGAGGAATATGGATCTCACGTCCAAACCTATAAAATTCAAACTCAAGAACTCAATATTTGTTTCGATTTCCTTTTCTACTTTCCAATAGAAACCCAAAAGAGAATCAGTTGCGAATTCCCAAGAATGAGGGTATTGACTTTGAACAATTTGAGAGAGAGAACAAAAAGAAAATGCAAATCAGCCAACATACGTAAAGATGGGTAACTTCATAAAATTAATCTTAACCTCATTTCTAACCATCTCTTTTGAAGCTAAAAAGGGAGAAATCGGTGAAAAATCCCCAAGAATATGAATACAAAAGCCGATTTTAATCTCAATTTCAACCCCTTTTGAGTCTCTTTCGGAGCCAAAGGGTGAATCGATGGGAAATTCTAGGAACAAGAATAATACCACAATAGATCTCCAAATTGAACCGGAAGAAAGATAAAGAAAAACTAAGGTAAATCAGCTTCCGAATTCAAACTTTAGGTAGTCAGGGAGGTATCAAGATGCAAATTGATTTCAAATTTAAACTCAACGAGCCGTAGAGAAGCCAAAATGCAAATCAATATCCAAATTGAAGAGTAGGGGACAATAAAGGGACTAGAATCAATCTTCCAAATTGACTAAAGGAAAAAGAGTTCAGATTTCACACAATTCAGATTTGAACTTAAAGAACAACAGAGAAATTAATGAACCCTTTTGTACATAAGGTGGTGGGCTGCTTGGGGTCATTACCGCATGATAATCGAGCGAAAGCGGAAAAGATTGCAAGGAGCCTGGAGTTTCAAAAGAGAACCTCAACAGTAAGTTCTCGGAGATGGAAGTAGACAATTGTGCTGCCCTACTCCATCTCTCAACCGGGCTTTCGCGAGCAAAAGAACGAGAATGTATCCCTCATTTCGCAAAAGAACGAGAATGTATCCCTCATTTCTTAACATCTTTGCTCAAGAAGAATTACTGAGAATCCTTAGTCCTAGTACGAATTACACACATAATACAGTGACCATAAAGGAAATCACAATATTTCCCAAATAAGCATATCCAAGTTTTCTGCACTTCAATCAGGACTATATCAAATTCCTTTTTAAATCGAAACACATCTTGAACACAAACAAAAAGAATCCAAGTTCAGGTTTTTTTTTTATACCAAAAGACAGACATGATCCATAAACTAAAAAGGATGGTGGGAGGGGATACCGTTCTAATTCACTTCCTCATTTTGACGAATTCTAAAATATGAGTTATTAACAATCAAGACGGTCAGCGGAGGATCCTAGGACTTTCTATCGTATTTTGGACCTTACTCATCATCCTTTTGGCATATGAGAAGCCAAAGGAACCTAAGAGGTAGCTCTGCTAGCAACGCGGCTAGCTCGACAATCGCGACACCATCCAGTAGTAACAACAGATAAAATACACGTAAAGTAGCAACTATGAATCAAACAAAATTAGGCTAAACTATTAAACACAATCAGAACAAACAATATTTGATTAGGAAGTTAGCTATTCAAGCCATAAGAAGTGCATAAATGAGGCATTGAGAGACAACAATACATCTTTCACCAAAAGAGCAATCTGTGGTCTTTAAGGCCTCCACACCAGATGAATTCAGTGTACAAAATCACTAAAGGAAACCTACAACTTCAGAAAGTTGAGATGAAGCAGAAATCATCGAAAGTTTAAACGGGATGGGTTATTACCTGTTCGGGAGCAGCAAAATGGGACTCGAGCTATAGGAAAATTTTTCACCACTGGGAGCTTGAAATTGTCGATGCGGGAACTCCCAATTAGTCGACCAGCTTCCCAGAAAAATGTACTGTTGACACCTAATTTTTGCCCTCCACAAATCGAGTTTACATTCGAGCTTCTTCGGTTGTTAATAAAATCAAAATATTTATTTCGTCTGAATAGAAACTTTTCAAAAAATATTCATCTGTGCAAATTTTGTCATTCTTGAGTAACGATTATACATTATCGTATTCAGTTATACAAAATTATGTAATTTTATTACTTAAATAATTATTTTACGGAATATCAAATTTTAATCAAGGATTATTTTTGAAAATAAGTTCAAACAGTTGAAATCTTGATTTAAATATAATTTATTCTCAAAAAAAGCTTATTTGGGTAAATATCTGTTTAATTTTATTGAATCAAGAAGCTCAAGATTAAACAGGGTGTTAATTCGTATCAAAATTCAATTTGATTTGGTCAATTTATTAAATTTTACCATAATTTGGAATCAATTTGGCCTTAATTGTGATACAATTGACCAATTGGTATTCGGTTTGGTTAAAATTTAAATTTAGTTACCTAAATTATAATCCGAATTCCTAATCTACCCGAAATAATCCGACATCATATTAGTTTTAACCCATACCAATCCCTCTTTTTTATCTTTTCCCCGCAGCCCAAAAAGAAAACCAAGACCAATTGGCCCAATTTCAAGACCAACCCGTGGCCCACTCTTTTGTTACTAGCCCCCAAATTGGCCCAATACTCTCAAGAACCCGACCCAAACCCCCCTTATCTTCTCAACAACACCCACTTTCAAACCCTTAGCCACAAACGATCTCAACCAAACAACCCATTCCCCAACAACGGTGAAACCCGATCCCTTAAGATCCAAATACCCGATTATCCTTCAGCCCTTCTCTTCAGAATACGCTCAAACAACGGCGAGCAACATCGAATATCAGAGAACAATAGCAACAATCGCAAAATTGACCCCAAATTCATCGACCCAAGTTTGACCCATTTTCAACCCGAAAAAAACCCAAATACATCCTTTCACCATCAATTAGTATGGATTGCGTGACCCCCACGTGAATGCGAACGTCGAGGAATTTTGAACCTTCTAGAACAGTGTTGAGGTGTCCTCCAACGTTCAATTCCGTGAATTTCGGGATAAGGGTACGAATCTGGTACATATTTGGGTGTTTTTTAGTGGTTGAAAGGGGGGATTCATTTTTTCCAATGGTGATTGGTCCACCTATTTGGGAATCATCCAAGAATTTGGTACAAAGGGGTACAATCTATTAAGGGTAGCCTGATCCGAGTGGAATTTTGAATTACTCCTTTTTCGAAACGCCTAGATTCCCCCCGAATTTGGAGCCCTATATAAAGACCGATCAGGTCACTATGAGGGGGAGTTTTTTTTGGTCTTGACTCTAGGGTTCTAAGAGGGGAATAATTGGAGGGTCTAGAAATTGTGTTTAGAAAACGCTTTGGGAACTCGAATTCTGTTTTGAAATTTAGGTCGAAAATCGTAGTTGAAAATATGGGGGGTCTCTTTCTTTTCTTCAAAGAGGATTTTGAGGGAGTTTTATTCTAACTTCTTTCGTCTTGGTGTTCGAAAGATTGAGGGATGATCTCTGGTGGTTGAGACGCTGCTGATAGCTCGTTTGTTCCCGTTTTGCTGCTCCCCGAATAGGTAGCGTTCTTTCCATTCAGTTCTTAAATGTTTCAGCTTTATCTCGCTATTATATGGTGACAATTTACGTTTTGGTATGCTGAGATGTTCACTGTTTTCTTTGTAATTTTCTAAACACATTCATTTCTTGTTGGTTGTAAGTTGCTATAGCTAAGAGAAAATGCATTCCCTTTGCATGTTCAAGTTAATTTTCCTCCCTAGTGTAGGTACTGTTAGAGTATGAGGCATTAAATTTTTTTTCCGTCATCTTACCTGTGTCATGATTGGTTTGATGATGGACGTTAAGTTTGTGTTTTGATGAACGTTGCGCTAATTTGCCCGGAATTTGCTCTATTCAAAGTTATTTGACCCTCTCTGGAGATGCTATTATTCATACTCTGTTGATACTTAATTGCTCAGAATGGTTATTATAGAATGATGTAAATCTTATATCTCTTGGTTATTACGGAATGATGTAAATTTTATGTGTTTTTCGAGTGATATTTTGCAAAAGATGTTTTGAGTTCTACACACATTTTAGCATCGTTCGTCTCGTCGTTTCTTGGTTAAAAGAGGACTCTTCACTTTGTTTTCCCTGACTTACAATGTCAAGAAGAAAACACTGGGATTTACCTTTCAGGTGTCAAATCCTTACTTTTTGTCTTTAATGTCTGCAAGTATCATGTTATGAAAATGCTCTTATCTTTCTTTTGATACAAATAATATAGGATCTTAGTTTCCATAAAGCTGACTGTTCCCATCGTTGATTAGCTTTCTTTTTTTTGGGTCCCAACTTAAGGCAGTGAATTTATTTGCCTCATATATTCGTTGAATAATCTGGTTTAACTCTTTTCTGAAAATTTTATGATTATATTGGTACCATACGTGATCAAAAGTAGTGGAGACTTGGTCAATTAAGCTCCTTAACATTGCTTATAAATAATGTGGAGATTGTAGTGTGTGGATCTATTTCTGTGAGTGTTATGATTGACACATTCTTTAACTAATTGACTCGATTGCAAGCCATACTTTTCATAATCTTGAGATTGATGTATTTAGACATTTTTTACAATCCTTATGTTTATAGGTTGCAAGTGAATCACTGTTTTTCTTTGCCTAAAATGTTGTATTTTTTGTTGAATAATTTATCTATAAATGTAAGGACTCTTGAGAACATACATTAATTCATTCACCTTTTTCTTTGCATGAACCCGCTTGGGAGTCCCATTGGACTCTCACATTATGAATTGGGCCATTGAGGCCCACCCCCTTTAGAAGACTTTGAACGCTGATTATAAAGAACAAGTAAGAGGAGTCGAAAGAAGAAGGAGGGGTCAAAATCCCACATTCGAAGCGGCTAAGAGACAAAAGTCTCATTTGTTATTTTATTTTATTTTAGTTAATCATTGTTGTCCTTGTTTATTTTTATTCGCTTATTTATTCATTCATTCATTTCGGACTCGAAGCCAAAGTTGTACTTAATACAGGTGGAGCGAGGCTCGAGCCAAAGGCTCGCGAATATAGAATTAGGACAAGTGGAAGACGGGCTGAAAGCCCAATATCTAGATTAGGACAGGGTTGTCGATTTGGGCCTAATGGCTCAAGTCCTTTTACTTCTACCCTTTCCCTTTTACTTTTGCTAATTCGTTGTAGGTGTTTTCTCACGAACCTAGTTAAAATCCCTAACTAAGTCGCTACAAAACTGATTTTGCAAAAAACTTTTCCCTAATCGATCACTTTTCAACAAATAAATCTTTTACAAGTTAATCAAAAGATGATTTTCAAACAGTCCGGATAACCGCAAGTTAGCGGACGTTTTAGGTGCCTAACACCTTCCAAAAACGTTAATAGGAACCGCTTATCTAGAATCTCTAACTTAAAATGATTGTCCTATTTTGAATCGTTTTAAGTAACTCTATAAAGGTTTCTTAATTCTTTTCAAAATTAAGTGGCGACTCTTCTTGTCAAAAAGTCAAAATTTCTCCACAAAATAGAAATGACGACTCTGCTGGGGATCTAACTAGGTTCTAACCAAATGTTTTATTTCGTCTTTGATTAACTGTTTATTGTTTTCGATTATGTAAAGTTTAATTGTCGCATCTCATGGCATTTTCTGCATCTTATAAACTGTTTTGGGGTTTCGTGGATGTCCCGACCCTTGTTGTTCAATTCCAAAATGTGTTGGAAATACGAACATCTTATCAACATGTGAGTCGTCTGACACAGTTCGTATTTTCAAACTCAAGTTGTCTGCTTGAGAACCAGTGTCCAAACCCACTCTAGACACCGAGGATAGAACGAAACCAAAACCCTATTTTAGGCATATGCCTAGGACGACCCAATAATTTGAGCGGGGTATTGGGCCCATTAGAAAACCTGCCCTGCGTCTATAGACCCCGAGTTAATTACAGACGAATCATATTTATGTGTTGAAGAAATACATGCTTATCTAAATTCAATCCATTATCTTTTGAGGTCGGGGGAAGGCTTATCTTTGTCTGCTTTCATGTAGGATATGGCTAAACTACATTCTCGCGAAAATTTCAAGATTGTTACCAAACCTGATGGTTTCTTGAAATTATGGTGGGACCACATGAGTGCAGAAGAGGGAAAGATTGTTAGAACACACATTGGGCATCTTCCTTCTTTGATCGAGATGGACGTTTGGCCCGAAATTATCCATGTACTAACAACTTTTTGGGATGATCAGAACATAGTATTTCGCTTCGGGGATGTTGAATTGACCCTCACCATTGAAGAGGTATTGATTTGTTACGAGAGTACGGAAATGGGATCGTCAAAAGATCAAAGAGGTATTTTTAACTGACGATGACACCTGGCTAGGAGAACATGATGGAGAAAATATCACTTTTCTTGAGTTGTACCGTCGGTTCGGAAGATTCAACTCTTTTCATAAATTTGGGCATAAATTAGAGTCGGAAGCAAAATGGAAGGAAACGAGAGCTTTTGCATTTGCATTTGCGGTAGGCCTACTTGGAACCATGGTGTTCCCATAGGGGAAAAATGGCACAATTCATCCGAGGGTTGTCACAGTGACCCATGCACTCTTCTTTGGAATGGAATACAATTCTAAAAAAGTATTCCACAACTTAGCCCCCATGATTGTCGCCGACATATACTGCGCTTTGGGAAGATGGCAAGTCGAGAATCGTTTCTTTAAGGGCTGCAACCTAATATTACAATGGTGGATGGTGATGCATTTGGTAAAAAATCCTAGAACGACACAACCTGATCACAAAACAAGGAGAAATCTGCTAGAATCGCAAGACATGTGGTCATTTTTACACAGGTTTAAATGAAAAGCATCCCACGAATTTTGGTTTAAGACTCTTGGAGAATTAAGAGATGCCGATGTCCAATGGTCCCTTAACTATCTTCGTTCAGGTAAATACATCATTCGAGGGGGGGGAATGGCCTTTTTTAGTGCTCCCGGGTCCCAGGGGAACCCGCCCCTACAATCCTGGCAGAGTTCTTAGGCAATTCGAGATCAAGCAGGAGACGCCTCAAATCAATTCTATGCTCAAATTCTTCACCGAATATGATGAAAGTAAGCCCTCGCTCAAAGACTACATGATAAATGGATGGAGAAGGAAAAAGTGGGTAGAAGTCACTTTCCGTATAGGGTATGAACCTGAAGTCAGCGATACTTACAAGGAGTGGTTGAAAAAGAGCCTCACCGGAGCATTGAATTCGGGACCAAATGTGCCCACTCGGGTTGTGGATGTAGAATCCGAGGATCAAATTCGGCTTCACAGCTACAAGATGAGTTCTAGAAAAGTGAAATTACGCACCGGCAGATGCACATGGAAGACGCTTTGACCATACATACATTGAGGGAAGAGTTGAAAAGAGCTAGGCAAGACGCTGATGATGCCAGGCAATGCCTAATATATTTGGACGATAGCATGGCCTCCCAACTCGACAGCATAGGAGAAATGACTTACGACTACAAGGCATAATTATGCGGGAGTCACCTTATGATCAATAGGTATCAAATAACACATGAGGTAAACAAGGCAAAGAAGGTGAAAGCAGACGAATAAGACTCTAGTATCTAGCTTTTCTATTCTCCCCTGCGCGAGAACTTATCTTCTTTCATGTTATTTCCCTTTTTTCCTAAAAATTGTATTCCTATTTCGTTATCTTTTGTAGGAATTTATGCCCTTTTTGTGTCTATATGAGTTGGGGGTTAATGAATTGACTTTGAGGAAGCATATATTTTCTTCAAAAAATCGTTAGGCCTGAACCCTTGGCTAAAAAAGGGTCACCCTAATTAGGATACGCGTTATTTTAATGTCTTGTGTGATATAACTGTTTTATGTGCTTATATGTGTTTGTTGAGATCAAAGGCAAGCTTATCCACTATGACCTACAGATGAATTTGGCTATGACTCGAACAACTCTGTGTGATTATTTCCTGTCAAATATTTTGGATTACTTATCACATACGGAAACTAACACATTTGCCTTTGAGTTGTTTTACTTTGCAGATAACAGAAATTACTCCGTGTTAATAAACTGGCAGAACATCCCTACTTCACCCGATCGAAAGCATAAAAAATCCCATCCTCGGACCATCATTAAAAAATGACAGGAAATGACGAAGAAAGCGCACTGGCTATCCGAGATAATATGATAGCGGAACAGAATCAGATGATTAAAGAACTTACAAGAAAATTAGAATTGCTTCAGGAGGAAATAAATCGCACTCGAGAATTGGCTAACTTGGCCATCACTGTCAATGCCCCTGCTCCGGGGGGACACGGGACTCCACTCCAAATCCCTCCCCTCAGTACCCCTATTCTCGGGGACCAACCAACTAACGTATTATCCGACTCCGCTCCTCCATTTTTCCAAAACACTAATCGTGAAAATAATCCAGACGCCTACCATCCACAAAATCCATCCGCAATCCCACAGAACCCGTCTTCGAATCCATTCCCAAATCCTCAAAACACATTCTCAAATCAACAAAACCCATTCCCAAATCCGCAAGATTTACTCCCAAATCCATAAAATACGGCAAACCTACCTTCGAATCCACCAAATTCATTTCCAAATTCGCAAAATCCCTCTTATATTCCGCCAAACTACTTACAAGGCCCATATAACCTTTTCAATTTCCAAAACGTTCTCCCCACTTACCAACCAAATTCCCTCCATATGCAAAATCAAGCCTTCCTTCCAAATCCCCTTCAAGCCATCATATCCCCTGATATTTATGAACCCCTTCCTAACCCCGAGATGGACCATTACGAGAAAAAAAAGAAGGAATGGAGGGCCCAGCATGAAAGAAATTTACTAGCCATGCAAGAAGAGATCATAAGGATCAAAGAATCTCATGGGGCCAAGAACCACGACGGTTTAGGGTATGACGATTTGTCTGTTCACCCAGGAGTAGACCTACCAGAAGGAAACAAGGTCCCTAAGTTTGAGATGTTTGACGGTATCGAAAATCCAATGTCCCATCTAAGAAGGTACTGCGAGCAATTAGTAGGGATAGGGAAAAAAGAGGCGTTATTAATGTGCCTATTCAGTCAAAGTTTGAATGGTGAAGCCTTGGAGTGGTTCATGTCTCAGGAGCCAAAAAGCTGGACTGGTTGGAAGACATTGGCAAAGAGTTTCCTTGACCGGTTCGCATTCAACATTGAAATAGTCCCTGATCGGTATTCACTAGATCGGATTAAACAAACGAGCGTAGAGAGTTTTCGAGATTATGCTTTTCGTTGGAGAAAAGAAGCTGCCAAAGTGCAGCACCCCATGTCCGAGGAGGAAATGGTATCCGTGTTTTCTCGCGCTCAAGAAGGAGAATATTATACCAGGATGGTGTCCGCTGTCAGAGCAACCTTTGCAGATTTGGTAAAAATAGGAGAATCATTAGAGGAATGTATTCGGACAGGAAAAATTGCTAAATCCCTGACCTTATCTGGAACTGCTATGTTTTCTAAGAAGAAGAAGGAAGAGGTAGGTGAGGTTTCTACCAATTCTGTTACAAAATCGAAACAACGGTTCAACTCTAGAAATGTTTTATCTTCCCCACCATCACCTAACCTTCCGCACGCATTATACGTCCACCCCCAATACCAAACTCCACTCCCAAACATCCCACCATCATACCAAGCTCCACAGCCAAATATCTTTCCCTAATACCCAGTTTCACCTCCAAATTATCAGTCTCATTTCCAAACTACTCCCCCAAATAGCCGAACAAATTTCCAAACACCTCAAAATTACCACCAAGTACCCCCTCCTACAAACCTAAGCCCGTATAAACCCCAGCATCCAAACCACGTAAAGAAACCTCCCCAAAACTTTACCCCACTAGCTGAAAGTCGCACCCAATTTTTTATAAGATTGAAGAATGCTGGTCATTTGCAACCAGTACAACCAAAGCCTGTCAATCCTAGCTCCTAGATTTATCACTCTGATCAAAATTGTGCCTATCATTCAGGGGCAGCAGGGCATAGTACCGAGGACTGTCTTATCTTGAAACACGGAATCCAAGATCTGATTGATCAAAAGGTCATCACGCTCCAGACACCTACTCCAAATGTTAGCAGTAATCCACTGCCCAACCATGGGGGATCTACAATTAACATGATTGAAATAGAAGGCGAATGGGCATCTGGCAAGACCATTACCCAGGTGAACTCCGAAAAATACAAAAGGGCATAAGAGGTAGGAAAGATAGAGAAAGTTGTGGCTGCCTTATGTATCAGCGAGAAAGCCCCATTTATAGTGATGACTGCATCGACTCAAGTGTATGCTCCCCCTCCAAAGAAGGAATTTATTGTGCAAACCGCCGCTACCCAGGGGATGACGCGATCAGGACGATGTTACATCCCTGAGGAATTGACCAACAGGAAAGATTCACAGAAAAGGCCAATCACTGAAGAAGAGGCTGAGGAATTTTGGAGGCGTGTGCAACCAAATGATTACTCAATTATCAAACACTTGGAGAAAACGCCAGCCCAAATCTCTATCTTGGCACTATTATTGAGCTCACAACACCACCGACAGTCTCTGTCGAAGGTCTTGGAGGAAGCATATGTTCCCGCAGGAATGAGTGTTAAGAATTTGGCTGCGATGATATGGAATATTGTGGGGAACCATCGCATATCATTCAGTGATGAAGAGTTGCCGTTTGAAGGAGCAATGCACAACAAAGCCATGCATGTCACCGTCATTTATCGAGATTATGCAATTAATCAGGTATTAATAGACGACGGATCTGGTGTGAATATTTATCCCCTCTCCACGATGGTACAAATAGGCTATGATCTGGGAAAAATTCGTCAAAGCCACGTAAATGTGAGAGCATTCGATGGAGGGCAGAGAGATACCATAGGAGAGATTGATTTGCACATCCAAATGGGGCCTGCTGAGTTTAAGACTAAATTTCATGTTATGGATATCCATCCTAGCTACCACCTGCTTTTGGGAAGACCATGGATACACGGGGCAAAGGCAATTTCATCACCCTTTCATCAATTATTGAAGTTCATTTGGAAAGATCATGAAGTAGTCATCCAAGGAGAAGAAAGTCGAGCGGACTGTCCCAATGGTTATGTGCCGGTGATTGAAGATGTTCCAAAAGGTAGCAGTTTCTATACAGTGGAAATTGCAAACGCTACGGAAAGAGATTCGACACCCAAAATATCTATGCCTTCTGTCTACAAAATAATTGCAACTGTGATGTTATGAAATGGGTTCGGACCTGGTCGAGGTTTGGGCAAGAATTTACAAGGAATTATCGATCCTATTGTGATCCCAGAGAGAAGATCTAAGCACGGTTAGGGTATCAGCCTACCAGAAAAGATAGGGTTGAGGATGAGCCAGAAAAGAGTCTGTTTAGGCCCTTGCTACTCCTGTTCCAGTCATTTCCCGTACGAGAGATGTAAGATGATGATGGTCTTGGGGATGGGATAGGAGATTTGTTTGAAGTATGCAATGCTGTACCAGAAGATCTCCCGGAGTCCAGCGGGGTGAAGCAGATTGCGCCAGGGGAGGCTTTGCAAAATTGGACCTCCACTCCACTCATACCCGTCGTGGTAGATGAAAGAGCAATTACTAATAGTTTTGAAATCGATGATGATCCGGAGGAGGCCCCGCTATCCACCGTTTATATCTCAAAACTTTATTTTCGTATCTTACTGCTTTCAAAAAAGGCGGGGGTTTGTATTTGTGCAAGTCACAAGCCATGGTTTTGTAATTATTTCTCAAATTTCAAAGAAAAGGCCTTCCTTTATTTGGAAAACTATATTAGTTCTAAAATGCTCCTAGTCATATGTTTTGTTATTTTCTTATCATCTAACTTAGTTTGTTTGTCCATTACAGTAACAGTAGCTTAAAACCTGCCAATGTTATGTCATGTCAAAGCCTGAACGAACAAAATGAAAGGGACGATGATGGTTGGAAGGACGATGACGAGGAACGGTTAGTTGAAGATATGGAGGAATTTGAAAATCGCGAAAAACCTAATCTGGAAGAAACTGAAACAGCCAACTTGGGAGATCACGATGAAATCAAAGAGACTAGTATCAATGTCCACCTCGCGGTGCCACAAAGGGAAGAGCTCATCCACCTGTTGCTGGAGTATATCGACGTGTTTGCTTGGTCTTATGATAATATGCCAGGGTTGAGCACCAACATTGTGTCACATAAATTGCCGATAAATTCTGAGTTTGATTCAGTCAAGCAAAAAATGAGAAAATTCAAGCCAGATTTAAGTCAAAAGATCAAGGAAGAAGTGACAAAACAAATCCAGTCTAAGGCTGTCGAAGTCACAAAAAATCCAACTTGGTTGGCCAACATCGTCCCTGTGCCAAAGAAGGACGGCAAGATTCGAATTTGTGTTGAATATAGAGACTTGAACAGAGCCAGTCCTAAAGATAATTTTTTGTTGCCTAACATCCACATTCTCATCGATAGCTGTGCGAAACATGAAATGCAGTCATTTGTTGATTGTTTCGTCGGCTATCATCAGATACTGATGGATGAGGAAGATGCAGAAAAAATGGCTTTTATTACGTCCTGGGGTGTTTATCATTATAGGGTAATGCCGTTTGGTCTCAAGAACGCAGGTGCGACATATATGAGGGCCATGACGACGATTTTCCATGATATGATCCATAAGGAGATTGAGGTGTACGTGGATGATGTAATTATCAAATCCCGCGATTGTTCGAATCATTTAACTCATCTGGAGAAATTCTTCAAAGGATTAAAAAGGTACAGTTTGAAGTTAAATCCAACTAAGTGTGCTTTTGGTGTGCCATCAGGGAAGTTGTTGGGGTTCATAGTCAGCAGAAGGGGGATCAAGCTAGACCCATCCAAAATCAAGACAATTCAAGACTTGCCCCCGTCGAGGACCAAGAAAGAAGTTATGAGTTTCCTGGGTCATCTGAATTACATTAGCAGATTCATCGCTCAATCAACAGTCATATGCGATCCAATTTTCAAGATGTTGAAGAAAAATGCACTGAATGAGTGGACAAAAGAATGTCAGAGAGCTGTTGATCGCATCAAGGAATACTTGTCTGCACCACCAGTTTTGGTCCCATCGAGAGAAGGAATTTCATTATTGTTTTACCTGTCAGTCTCAGAAAATGCTTTCGGACGCGTCCTCGGGCAACATGATGAGACTGGCAGGAAAGAGAAAGTCATTTACTACTTGAGTAAAAAGTTCACACCATATGCAGCCCGTTAAACTCTTATAGAAAGGACATGTTGTGCTTTGACATGGACGACACAAAAATTGAGACATTATCTGTCGTCCTACACAACTTACCTCATCTCGATAATGGATCCATTGAAGTATATATTCCAGAAGGCCATGTCTACAGGAAAGCTAGCCAAGTGGCAAATGTTTCTGAGTGAGTTTGACATTGTGTATGTAAACCAAAAAGCAATCAAGGGGAAAGCCTTAGTAGATCATTTGGCTGAAAACCCAGTTGATGAGAAATACGAGCCATTTCGGACATACTTTCCAGACAAGGAAGTTTTGTTCGTATGAGAAGATATCACAAAAATCTACCCCGGATGGAGGCTATTTTTTTATAGGGCGGTCAACTTCAAAGGTTCAGGAATTGGAGCAGTTTTGGTGTCAGAAACGGGCCAGCATTATCCGGTAACTGCTAAGTTACGTTTTCCATGCACCAACAACATGACTGAATATAAAGCTTGCATCCTGGGGCTCAAATTGGCACTTGATATGGGTGTTCGTGAATTGCTAGCCATCGGAGATTCAGATTTGCTGATTCACTAGGTACGGGGAGAATGGGCGGTAAAAAACTCCAAGATTACTCCTTATATGGAGCTGGTGCAAGAATTATGCGGAAGATTCAAGGATGTTGATTTCAGACATATCCCATGGACAGAAAAACGAGTTTGCTGGCGCTTTGGCCATGATATCTTCCATGATTCAGCACCCGGATCAGAGTTACATCGATCCTTTGGAAATAAGCCTGAAGGAGCAACCCACGCATTGCATACACGTGGAAGAGGAGCCAGATGGAAAACCTTGGTACTTTGACATTAAGAGGTATTTGGAATCTGGAATATATCCTGAAGAGGCTAGTAACAACCAAAAGAAGACAATTCGGCGTTTGGCAAAGAATTAATTTCCAAGTGGAGAAATTCGTTTTAGAAGGACTCCTGATTTGGGATTCCTAAGATGCGCCGATGCGGTGGAAGCCAATAAGTTGATAAACGAGGTACACGCTAGAGTTTGTGGGCCCCACATGAAGAGGTTTGTCCTTGCCAGAAAGATCCTCAGAACCGGTTACTTCTGGATGACTATGGAAAATGATTGTAGTAAGTTTGTGCAGAGATGTCCAAAATGTCAAATACACGGAGATCTGATTCGAATGCCTCCACACGAGCTTCACGCAATGAATTCTCTTTGGCCTTTCGTAGCTTAGGGCATGGATGTCATTAGACCAATAGAGACACTAGCATCGAATGGGCATAGATTTATTTTGGTTGCCATTGATTATTTCACTAAGTGGGTTGAAGATGCTTCGTACAAAGCTTTCACTAAGAAAGTGGTTGCAGATTTCGTCAGGAATAACTTGATTTGCCTATTCGGAGTGCCGGAATCGATTATTACTGATAATGGGGCAAACCTGAATAGTCACTTGATGAAAGAAATTTGTGATCAGTTCAAGATTGTGCATCGCAACTCGACAGCGTACCATCCCCAAATGAATGGAGTCGTAGAATCTGCTAACAAGAATATCAAGAAGATCTTGAGAAAGATGGTCGAAAATGATAGATCATGGCACGAGATGTTACCTTACGCCTTGCTAGGGTATCGAACAACAGTTCGAACCTCCACAGGAGCAACTCCCTATTTACTAGTCTACGGGAATGAAGCTGTGATTGCCGCTAAGGTCAAAATACTTTCCCTAAGGATTATTCAGGAAGCTGGACTGAGTAACGAAGAATGGGTTCGTGCTCGCTATGAACACTTCATGTTAATTGATGAAAAGAGAATGGCCGTTGTATGCCATGGTCAGCTGTATCAACACAGGATGGTTCGTGGCTTTAACAAGAAGGTAAGAACTCGAGCATTTGAAGTGGGGCAACTAGTTCTCAAACGAATATTCCCTCACCAAGAGGAGTACAAGGCCAAGTTCGCTCCAAACTGGCAAGGGCCATACATAGTTCTCAAGGTGCTATCTGGAGGAGCTCTGATTTTGTCTGAGATGGATGGCACAGAGTGGACCAAACCAATCAATTCTGATGCGGTAAAGAGATATTATCTTTGAATGACGTTCTAGTTTTTGTGTTTTCTTAGTTTGTTTTTAATCACCTTTGTAATAATGTTGTTTGCTAGTGTGTAACTTTCTAGAATCCTTTCCCTTTATGTACGAACTGCGTTTGACCTGAATTCCCAAGAAAGGGATACGTAGGCGGCCTATGTCGGCTTCGGTCAACCCCTTAGGATAATTTATCGTTTCTCTTTATGTATGAACTACGTGATGACCTGAGTTCCCAACAAAAAGGATACGTAGGCGGCCTATGTCGGCTTCGGTCAACCCATTAGATTTTTCTATATATATCCCTAGCGTAGGCCTAAACTACGTTTGACCTGATTCCTACTTCAACGGGATACGTAGACGCCCCAACGGCTCGGTCATATAACCTTAGGAAATGAAAACTGGGGCAGAATTTTTGAGAAGGAATCTAAAAAATTCACAAGAGAAGATCGACATCCAACAAAGAGAATGAAGATCAGCAAAGACTTCAGATACACTCAGATTGGTATTATCTCAAACAAGTTTAAACTGGGGCAGAAATTTTGAGGAAGACCTTAAAATTTTCACCAAATGCCGGAACATATTCCAAATTCCCCAGCACCAGAGGTTAAAGCTTTGGAAACCACCAACTGTAAGAAAGTCTGGGTAGACTCAATTTTTGGCTATGATAGAACTACTTGAAGAAACCCTCCAACAATAATCATGAGTTTTGGAAACCATCCATCGGATATAGTCAGAACCGCGGGGAAGACGTTCATTGAGCTAGTACATGACATGACTGGAAGAGATTTTCTAAAATTTTACAGAAGTTTTCAAAAAAAAATTGAAAAATTTAAGACAAAAAAAATCTGACGACTCACTTACTTAGTACTTGCCTAGACATCATTTGGGATAGAGTGTCAGGGTGGAAGTCTCAATATGGTGGAATGCCCAAGAGATGGAAAGGAGAAAATCAAGGATCGAAGAAGGTTAACATGGAGTAATTTCATTCAACTAATCATTTTTCTGTGGATGCAGGGATCAATTCGCAAAATGAGAGTCTCTTTTAAAAATCCCCGAGCAAATTGGGAGCCACAACTGATCATTAATGCCCAAGAACGATATTTTAGGGCAACCCTAAAAATAGGGATAATGCCCATATATTGAGGACCTTTTGATTTGTCCATCTCATTTCTTGAGATCGTATGCGACAAACAAAAGAAGTTTGTCTTCTTTACACGTATCGTATTTAGAAGTTTCCTAAAAATAGTCGCTAGTAAAAGCGACTTTGTGTCTACTAATCGTCAACCTTGAGTACAGATACATGTAGAAAGCAGGAAACTGACAAATGAAGCAAGGTAAAATCATTTTATCACTGCCACAATGGTCATTGCGTATCATTGTCGCAAAGACCATCACATATCATTGCCGCAAAGGCCATTACATATCTGTTGACGCGCTTGACACAACGCTGGCGTCGAGGATATCATCAACATTCAATATCTGTTGACGCGCTAGACACAACGCTGGCGTCGAGGATATCAACATCATTCTATATCTGTCGACACGCTTGACACAACGCTGGAGTTGAGGATATCATCAGCATCCAATATATCTGTCGACACGCTAGACACAACGTTGGCGTAGAGGATATTATCAGCATCCAATATATCTGTCGACACGCTAGACACAACGCTGGTGTCGAGGATATCATCAGCATCCAATATATCTGTCGACACGCTAGACACAATGATGGCGTAGAGGATATCATCAGCATCCAATATATCTGTCGACACGCTAGACACAATGCTGGCATCGAGGATATCATCAGCATTTAATATATCTGTCGACACACTAGACACAACGCTGGCGTAGAGGATATCATCAGCATCCAATATATCTATCGACACGCTAGACACAACGCTGGCGTCTATGATATCATCAGCATTCAATATATGTTGATGCGCTAGACACAATGCTGGCGTCGAGGATATCATCAACATTCAATATATCTATCGACACGCTAGACACAATGCTGGATTCGAGGATATCATCAGCATTTAATATATCTGTTGACACGCAAGACACAACACTGGCGTCGGGGATATCATCATCTTTTCATGAATCAGCATCTGAATACATTAAGAGCACACGATTTGGAGGGACGCCTTCAGGTCGCTATCTAAGGATGAATGATATATAAGATTTCCTAGCAATTGACAATTTGAAGGTCATCTATAAGTCATATTATTTGAAATAGGATAGTGTGCAAGATCACCTATGATTTGATAGCCTGTAGGTCATCCGTAAGCCACAATAACATCCTAACCGGATAGTGTGCAAGATCGCCCAAAAGTTGATAGTTCAAAGGTTATCCGTAAGTCGCAACTAAATTCTTACCGGAGGATATGCAAGATTGTCAAATTGATACGTCCAAGGGTTCTCTATAAGCCGCGTCATATCCAAGATCGATTATCTGCAGGATTACCCAAAGATGATTAATTTGAGGGATTATCTATAAGTCATATTTTATTCAAGGTCGGATGATATGCAGGAACACCTGAAAGCTAGCGATTGGAGGGATATCTGTAAGTCATCTCTTATCCAAAGTCGGATGATGTGCAGGATTACCTAAAAGCTAGAAATTCAAAGGATATCTGTAAGTTGCCTCGTATCCAACATCAAATAATGTGCAAGATTATCTGAAGATTGACAATTTAAGGAAAATTTATAAATCGATCATCGACTACAACCGGAGAGGTTATCATGCCACATACAACAAGTGATATAGGTAACCAAAAGGGCCACCCCACCTTGAAAACATATTCGCTCGACAGATGAGCTAATTATACAATAACCAAGGAGGTTGTTGTGTCTGTTATTGCGAGTTATTTCCTATCAAACAGGTACAATAAAGGATGACTTCTCTTTTCAAGCCACAACTCACGTGGAGATATGGTAAAAGATTACTTACCTCTTTTGTGAATTATGTTTAACACTAACACTTTTTGCCTGAAGCATTGTCGAGAGCATCCGAGAGGATGAAAATATCAAATCAAAACCACAGGTGTGGACGACTCCAAAAAAGATGCAGCACAACGTGGAACTCTTTCTCAGCAGCAAAACGGGACATAGTCTGGAGAGGGACGTCAAACTCTCTAGACGCGAGCTAAATGATGATCACCACCACCATTTAACCACGTCTCTATTAGAAGGCATATGGTTGTTTTTCGGATATTCTGGTCTCACCTTTACTTCTGGGATGTTTGTTAACTCATACTGAGGGGAACTTTTTTTTCTTTCAAATTCGGGTGGCAACACACTTAGAGTTTTGGAAATTATGCTTACGTAAGTTCTTACCTATGGATGTGAAGAGCTCAACGTTCATGGTTAAGAGGTTACAAGCCTCTTTTCTGCAACTCGATTAACTTGTCACTCATCCCGAGCTAAAGATCATCTAAAATAAAAGACTATCTTTTCTACCGATTGAGTCGAACTACAAGCAGTCTGATTCCCTAAAATCTTGGGGATATGTAGGTTGGGATCTATGTGGAAAACTCGACTCCATTCCAACCTTCCCCCCAAATCCCTTTATTCCCTAGCTTCCCGATTTAACCGAAGCACTCTAAAACCGTGATAGTTGGTAAATTATCATGAAAATCGTGCTTAGAATCAAGCTTTATGAACTACAAGTGGCCTGAATTCTCATTAAACCTGAGATATGTAGGAAACCTGATACCGAGGTCCGGCCATGACTCTACGAAACTCATGCGAAAAACCAACCTCTTTCAGATTCGAATTTATGGTCGGAAAAAATTAGGAGTGTTAACCTCCATTTGCCCAGGGTTACTTGCATTCACCCTACCTAAAGGGAGGGGGCAATTGTTGACACCTAATTTTTGCCTTCCACAAACCGAGTTTACTTTCGAGCTTCTTCGGTTGTTGATAAAATCAAAATATTTATTTCGTCTGAATAGAAACTTTCAAAAATTATTCATCTGTGCAAATTTTGTCATTCTTGAGTAACGATTATACATTATCGTATTTAGTTATACGAAATTATGTAATTTTATTACTTAAATAATTATTTTACGGAATATCAAATTTTAATTAAGGATTATTTTTGAAAATAAGTTCAAACAGTTGAAATCTTGATTTAAATATAATTTATTCTCAAAAATAACTTATTTGGGTAAATATCTGTTTAATTTTATTGAATCAAGAAGCTCAAGATTAAACAGGGTGTTAATTCGTATCGAAATTCGATTTGATTTGGTCAATTTATTAAATTTTACCATAATTTGGAATCAATTTGGCCTTAATTGTGATACAATTGACCAATTGGTATTCGGTTTGGCTAAAATTTAAATTTAATTACCTAAATTATAATCCAAATCCCTAATCTACCCGAAATAATCCGACATCATATTAGTTTTAGCCTACACCAATTCCTCATTTTTATCTTTTCCCCGCAACCCAAAAAGAAAACCAAGACCAATTGGCCCAATTTCAAGACCAACCCGTGGCCCACTCTTTTGTTACCAGCCCCCAAATTGGCCCAATACTCTCAAGAATCTGGACTAAACCCCCCTTATCTTCTCAGTAACACCCACTTTCAAACCTTTAGCCACAAACGATCTCAACCAAATGACCCATTCCCCAAGAACGGTGAAACCCGAGCCCTTCAGATCCAAATACCCGATTATCCTTCAGCCCATCTCTTCACAATACGCTCAAACAACGGCGAGAAATATTGAATATCAGAGAACAACACCAAAAATAACAAAATCGACCCCAAATCCATCGACCCAAGTTCGATCCATTTTCAACTCGAAAAAAAACCCAAATACATCCTTTCACCATCAGTTCGTACGGATTGTGTGACCCCCATGTGAATGCGTACGTCAAGGAATTTCGAACCTTCTAGAACAGTGTTGAGGTGTCCTCCAACGTTCAATTTCATGAATTTTGGGATAGGGGTACGAATCTGGTACATATTTGGGTGTTTTTTAGTGGTTGGAAGGGGAGATTCATTTTTTCCAATGGTGATTGGTCCACCTATTTGGGAATCATCCAAGAATTTGGTACAAAGGGGTACAATGTGTTAGGGGTAGCCTGATCCGAGTAAAATTTTGAATTACTCCCCTTTCGAAACACCTAGATTCCCCCCGAATTTGGAGCCCTATATAAAGACCGATCAGGTCACTGTGAGGGGGAGTTTTTTTTGGTCTTGACTCTAGGGTTATAAGAGGGGAAGAATTGGAGGGTCTAGAAATTGTGTTTAGAAAAAGCTTTGAGAACTCGAATTCTGTTTCGAAATTTAGGTCGAAAATCGTAGTTGAAAATCTAGAGGGTCTCTTGCTTTTCTTCAAAGAGGATTTTGAGGGAGTTTTGTTCTCACTTCTTTCGTATTGGTGTTCGAAAGATTGAGGGCTGATCTCTGGTGGTTGAGATGCTGCTGATAGCTCATTTGTTTTCGTTTTGCTGCTCCCCGAACAGGTAGCGTTCTTTCCATTCAATTCTTAAATGTTTCAGCTTTATCTCGCTATTATATGGTGACAATTGACGTTTTGGTATGCTGAGATGTTCACTGTTTTCTTTGCAATTTTCTAAACACATTCATTTCTTGTTGGTTGTAAGTTGTTATAGCTAAAAGAAAATGCATTCCCTTTGCATGTTCAAGTTAATTTTCCTCCCTAGTGTAGGTATTGTTAGAGTATGAGGCATTAAATTGTTTATCCGTCATCTTACCTGCGTCATGATTGGTTTGATGATGGATGTTAAGTTTGTGCTTTGATGAACGTTGCGCAAATTTGCCCGAAATTTGCTCTATTCAAAGTTATTTGACCCTCTCTGGAGATGCTATTATTCATACTCTGTTGATACTTAATTGCTCAGAATGATTATTATAGAATGATGTAAATCTTATATCTCTTGGTTATTACGGAATGATGTAAATTTTATGTCTTTTTTGAGTGATATTTTGCAAAAGATGTTTCGAGTTCTACGCACATTTTAGCATCGTTCGTATCATCGTTTCTTGATTAAAATAGGACTCTTCACTTTGTTTTCCCTGACTTACAATGTCAAGAACAAAACACTGGAATTTACCTTTCAGGTGTCAAATCCTTACTTTTTGTCTTTAATGTCTGCAAGTAACATGTTATGAAAGTGCTCTTATCTTTCTTTTGATACAAATAATATAGGATCTTAGTTTCCATAAAGCTGACTGTTCCCATCGTTGATTAGCTTTCTTTTTTTGGGTCCCAACTTAAGGCAGTGAATTTATTTGCCTCATATATTCGTTGAATAATCTGGTTTAACTCTTTTCTGAAAATTTTATGATTATATTGGTACCATACGTGATCAAAAGTAGCGGAGTCTTGGTCAATTAAGCTCCTTAACATTGCTTTGAAATAATGTGGAGATTGTAGTGTGTGGATCTATTTGTGTGAGTGTTATGATTAACACATTCTTTAACTAATTGACTCGATTGCAAGTCATATTTTTCATAATCTTGAGATTGATGTATTTAGACATTTTTTATAGTCCACATGTTTATAGGTAGCAAGTGAATCACTGTTTTTCTTTGCCTAAAATGTTGTATTTTTTGTTGAATAATTTATCTATAAATGTAAGGACTCTTGAGAACATACATTAATTCATTCACCTTTTTCTTTGCATGAACCCGCTTGGGAGTCCCATTGGACTCTCACATTATGAATTGGGCCATTGAGGCCCACCCCCTTTAGAAGACTTTGAACGCTGATTATAAAGAACAAGTAAGAGGAGTCGAAAGAAGAAGGAGGGGTCAAAATCCCACATTTGAAGCGGCTAAGAAACAAAAGTCTCATTTGTTATTTTATTTTATTTTAGTTAATCATTGTTGTCCTTGTTTATTTTTATTCGCTTATTTATTCATTCATTCATTTCAGACTCGAAGCCAAAGTTGTACTTAATACAGGTGGAGCGAGGCTCGAGCCAAAGGCTTGCGAATATAGAATTAGGACAGGTGGAAGACGGGCTGAAAGCCCAATATCTAGATTAGGACAGGGTTGTCGATTTGAAAATACTCCTACATTTTATTAACACGATAGGAGAGGATGCTTAAGCGAGCCAAATGCTTTCAACAAACATAAAGAAGCAAGGTTTTCTGAGTACGGGCTTGTCTATTTTGATAAGTTCTTATGTCTTTGTGGGTTGCTGCCCTTCCCTAAGAACTGATCCTATCTCTAAGCAATTGCCACATACTCGTTTTGGAAAAATTACTTGTTACCACAATTTAACTTACTATTATTACTAGTTAAAATTTCATACATTTTAAAATAATAATTTCAGTGATATATTTGTGTGCATTAAATCAGAGATTTTTAGTAATTTTTAAAAAATATTCAACTAGAAAGTAGAGAAGATTTAATTGAAAGGCCACTTTGAAAACTTATTTTGAGAAATAGACATCATTTTATTTTTTATTTAAATTTTTAGAATTTTTGGATAAAGTGGTGAGGTATGGGTTAAAGTGTTAAAAAAAATAAATTCCCACCCCTTATATATTTATTAAATACTTCTTTAACCCCACTTTTTCATTAAATCCAAAAAAAAAATAAAAAAATCTCTCCTCACTCCCACTCACAAAACCATGGCTATTTCTCTTTCCTCTTCCCCCAACTTTCATTTTCCTTTTTTATTTTCTCTAAAGATCTAAGATCTTTCATCTTCCACTTTAAATAATTTCTCTTCATCTCTCGAATAATGTGTGCTCTATATTGATGTTTTTTTTTTTCGTTTTGATTTGTGTAATTGAGTTGATTTTGGTGGATTTTTTTTTCTTTTAAAAAAAGGGGATTGATTTTATTGATTTTTTTAATTTTTAAGTTGGTATTTTTTTTATTGTGTATGAATTATGATTGTTCTTGTCGATTGCATGGGGAAATTTTTTCACGAATTTAATCGGTTAATGTGCCAAGAAATTCGAATGTTGTTCTGTTAATAGACCGCTTGGTTGATTAGGTATTTGTTTGGTTTGAATGGAAAAAATTAATTTTTTTTTTAAAAAATGGAATTTGATTTTATTGAAAATCTGTGTGTTTTAAATTGATATTTATTTGATTGTTGATGGATTATGATTGTTCTTGTCGATTGCATGGTGAATTTTTTTTGCAAATTTAATCGGTTGATGTGCCAAGAAATTCGGATGTTGTTCTGTTAATAGATTGTTTGGTTGATTAGATATTTGTTTGGTTTGAATGAAAAAAACTAAAATCTTTTTAAAAAATGAAACTTAATTTTACTGAAAATCTATACTTTTAAGTTGATATTTGTTTGGTTGTTGATGGATTATGACTGTCCTTGCCGATTGTATGATAAAAAAAAATCATAGGTTAGTGTGCCAAAAATCTGGACAATGAGAACAAGTTCATTTATGATCCTAGACTTAATAAACTGTAGTCGTCTTCTTCTTACCTGATTTTCATACAGTATTTGATATCACTTTTTCGATGACCATCAAAATTATGCAACGGATTAAAGCTTTGGAACATGCTAAGGAGTGTTCCAAATGAGAAAGAGAGACATTGATATTGTTGAATCAAAATGAGAAAGGGATGAATAAATGAACATGGAGGAGCTCAAAAAGGTCCATGTCATTTATATAGTAAGGCTACCAAAAAAGTGACCGTTGGAAAAGGTCTAAAGAATATTTATGTCTTCTGTAATCGATCATTAAGGTTTATTATAGACTCTATGATTGTATGCCTAAAAGAGCTGTAATTTTAAATAAGGCGCAGTTGGAGCTTCTTAGAATTGACGAAGTAAAAAAGGATTGAAGAAATACTAGACTATGCAAATTATTTATTATATACCAACACCGTTGTTGATTTCTACACATGATAGAAAGATTATCAATTTTTTGAGAAGTCGATTATTCACCTACTCATAGGTCTAGGATCAACTATATGAATATATGGACAAGTTAAAATAATGACAAAAAAAGAGAAATTAAATTAAATTAAAGTATGATAATTAACACCTTTCAAACATTGTAAAACAATTTAGATACATCAATTGTGACACCAAATCACTTTTGAACATGATCAAGTGATATTTAAGACATGTTATAGTCGTAAATCGGTGAGATGAGACTAAAAAGGGAAGAAATAAAATAAAATAAAATAAAATAAAATAAATAAGCATCATTCAAGCAATGCAAAACAACTAGATATCATCAAATGAGATTAAACGTGTCTAATGAGTATAAAGAAGAGTGATGGTTATGACTTGTGGGTATTCATGAGACAAGTAGTGTTTGAGAACAAGTAATCCTTCTCAATGCAGACGTTTGTTATGAGTAATTGATTGTTACTATCATTGCTCTTTCTTATACTCATTTGATCTAGTGTTCAATTATTTTGTACTCTCATATGATGATATTTAGTCACTTTTCATTGCTTGAATGATGTTATTTTATTTTATTTTATTTTATTTTATTTCTTCCTTTTTTAGTCTCGTCTTATTTTTCGCTAGACTCAATTGGTCGATACATGACTGTTAATTTAGTCTAGTATAGATGCATACATTTATATATGTAATATCTGCACGATATCTTTATAGGTCTAGCACCAATCATCTAATTCTATTGACAAGTAAGACGAAACTAAAAAGGGCAAAAATAAATTAAAATAAATAAACATCATTCAAGCAATGAAAAATGACTAAATATCGTCATATTTGAGTATAAAACAATAGCACATTCGATCAAAAGAGTATTAAGAAGAGTGATAGTAGTAACAACCAATTACTCAGAACAAACGTTTGCATTGAGTTCTCAAACACTATTTGTCCCATAAACACCCACAAGTCACAACCATCACTCTTCCTTATGCTCATTAGACGCGTCTAATCTCATTTGATGATATTTAGTTGATTTGAATTGTTTGGATGGTGCTTATATATTTTATTTTATTTTATTTTATTTCTTCCCTTTTTAGTTTCATCTCACTGATTTACGATTATAGCATGCCATAAATATCACTTGATCATGTTCAATAGTGATTTGGTATCACAATTAATGTATCTAAATTGTGTTACAATATTTGAAAGATGTTAATTTTTATAGTTTAATTCTATTTAATTTAATTTTTATTTTGTGGTCATTATTCTAAATTGTCCATATATTCAAATAGTTGATCATAAACCTACGAGTTGGTGAATAATCGACTTCTCAAAAAATTGATATTCTATCTATTATGTGTAGAAATCAACAGTGGCATTAGTATATAATAAATAATTCGCACAGTCTAGTATTTCTTCAATATTTTCTTACTTAAAATTACGTAAACATTCTTATCCTCGAATGTTTGTCCTACAAAAAGATTGGTGTTGTCCGAAAAAGAGTGGCTTCGTTGTGATTCGAAGTACCCTTCCTCACCTCTTCCACACTCCTCTTCTTCATAATCTTCACTATTAGCCCATTCATCACCACCCATGCAATCATTTTTTGTTGACATATCATCCACTGTCGGGAGTGGGGGTGGGGGTGGGGCTGATGTGGAAGCTTCTTCCAGGACCTTTCAATAACTTTAACCCGCAATATAGGTCTGGAGTTATTAGAATCAACGAAAATCATGTATAATTCCACGTGTCTATCATTCCTTATGAACGTTGGATAGATTTTTTCCCTCCCATTCATCAAGTAACTAATTACCACATTGTTTTGATCACAGCTTACTTCACCGCTCTTCATTACGCTTTTAACTATATCGGCGTATGAACCATTGCGACAAAGGGCAATGGACACCGTCTTCTTAGACGCAATTTTCCAAACCCAACATTTAGGAGTCTCCTTCCATTCACTAGATGATATACCACTAATAACCACGCAATCTATAGTAGACATGATATACCTCGATGATAGTATTTAATAGACTTGAATAGTGGTTTACGAGCCTAGACTTAATAGACTGTAGTCGGCTTCTTCTAAGCTGTTGTCCGTACAGTACACGATCGAGCCGTTTTCGGCGACCACCAAAATAACTCGACGAATTACAACTTACAAACAACCTAAAGAGTGTTAGAATATTGCTATTGAGCCAAGAATCGATTTCAAAATGTCGAACTAATTTTCAAGCTTTTTGTATGAAAATGGACAAAAAAATTGCGGCTAAAAATATGCGAAAATGACTTAAAACAACAGAGATAATGTCACTTTCCAATAGATACCGGAAAATTCGATGAAAATGACCGAGAAATTGAGAAAATGACGGCAAAATCGGGTGATTGGTAGCGGATTGGTTTAGAAGCTTGATATTTTTTTAAAATTAATTATCCAATATTTATATTTTTGGACATGAACTAAAGTGTAGTTTTAAAAACATTGAGGCTGAAATGGAAAAGGGGCTAAAGCGTATATTTTGTAAGTTGAGTGCTAGGGTTGCCTTTTTTCTTTGTGGTCCCATTAGGATGTCTATATTTCCAATTAAAAAAAATATAGTGTTTAAATGTCAAAAAAGATTTTGGAAGTGGATTTTTAGCAAACTCCCCCTAGAAAGTAAGTAGCTTAAAAAATTGAAATTTATATCCTCGATAGTGCGCCTACGCTATATCTGTTTATCAGACATAGACCCACAGTTCACGTCAGCCTTGTGGCAGATCTTACCGAAGGAAGTGGGTTGCAAAAAATCCTGTTAGCACAATCTTTCATCCTAAGACTAATGGTCTATCTTACTCTCTTTATCTCGAATTAGTTGTTGCTTATATTTTGTTTTTCGAATAGTAATATAATTAATTTTTAAAGCTAATTTGGATTAAATTAACACTCCATTTTAAACACAGCTAAAAGAGGGGCCTACTTTCAATGCTAGTTTTAAGTCATCTGGTCTTGGTCCTACTTTCTTCTACTTCTCTTACATCGCATGAAATTTCATCTTCTAAGCCAAAGCCAGGTCAATCTAAATTGAAGTAGATCAACATAGAAAGAAATACGATAATAAGATCTGTTAAGAGTTCAGACCCATAATTCAATGAAAATGGAGTTCTTGGCACCGATCAAACAGAAATAATATAAATAGCGAGCTAACACTACATTTATAGATTGAAAAGAAAGAACTATCCAAAGAGAGGCCACAGGAAATGATGTGATACTAAATGAACGAGATGTCCTTAAAATAAAATTTATGCACTCAAAAAACTACTTCAGTAGTACAAGTTATAATTTTCTCAAGTCAGCATGATTTATTTATTTATTTTTAAAAACAAAAGGTTAATTTGTGATTTTTCAAATGTTGGTCAAAGTTAATATTTGTATAATATTAAAAAAATCTCTTGGTAACTTTACCTTATTGCAATTGTAATTTGCGCAACAGAGTTAAAAACAAATGATCACCCAAAGACTTACCTCGAGGCTTTGTGCTTGAATGGGCCGAAAGCAGTTATGGTGAAGAAGCCCAATGCCACATTAAGTGGCTATGTGTGGGATAAGGGTTAATAAATAGCACATTCTAGTAAGAATAGATTTATGTAAATTGTGATAATTGCTTAGGCAAAGACTATGCTTCTCATCCCCAATTCTCTCTAATCTTCTCATCCCCGTCTACTATTATTCCTCTTCTTCATATTGTAATTTCTTTTTTCCGTATTAATCAAAGTTGATTAGTTTCGTTCACTTTGTGTATTGATTGTTGAGTTGAGAATTTGGATTTGTTACATTGGTGCTTTCATTGAGAGTCCCACGCGCGGGGTCGTAACTCGGAGTGGTGACCTATGTAGTGGTGTTCTGGACCCAAGAAGGGTGTCAACCGTGACAAACGAGGATCGATATACGTGTGGAATCGCGACTTGGAGTGGCGGCCTGTGTGTCAGGAGCGGTGACCTGGACCTAAGAGGTGTGCCAGCCGTGACCAACTGGGCTCAATCGTGACCAACGGGGTCGTTGGTTCTCAAGCGGAAGCGATTGTTATGAATCAATTGTCCCACATTGAAAAAATAGAGAAATACAAATGGATTTATAGACCAAATGGGTTCTTCCACTGGTGCTTTCATTGAGAGGTCTCTCAAATGGAGGACCAAAAAGTACTCAAGGCTTTTGTTAATGATTCAGTTCGTGATTAAATCAAATAAATGAAGGATTCTATCTCTAAAGATCACGCTGAATTTAGGTTGATGTTGCTGGACGTTTTGGGTAAAAATGCCACAACCTCTTTTGAACCCTAAAAAAAAGTTATGGACGCCAAATTAGGGAAGTTTCGTGGCGAGAATTCGGAGGCCTGGATAGTCCAAGCAGAGCACTATTTTAATTTCTATAAAAATAAGGAAGATGAAAAGCTCATTGTGGCTTCGTTCTATCTTGATGGTGAAGCATTTGAGTGGTACCAGTGGTTACTAAGGAATAATCAATTAATTGATTGGCCCCATTTCGCTGATAAGGTGAGAATTTGATTTAAACAGAAAGGATTGGAGTCTGTGAGAGGGAGATTCGCAAATCTCAGGCATGTAGCTACCGTGTCTCAGAACCAAAGTCGTTTCAAGGCTAGCTCATCGGGCTTTGGCAAAATGGATGCACACAAGGTGTTTGGTGAAAAGCCAGACAGAAAAACTGAAAATGTTGTGGATATTGAAACACTGCTTCAAACACTGGATGTTATGAAACAAGAGGGTGAATATGGGGATACATCAGTACATGTTAAAACTGAGAGGGATGAGATTTCGCTAAATCAAGCAAAACAGGAGATCTGTTATTCAATGGAGATAACCAATTTAGATTTGGATGACAAAAAAGAGGATCCCTTGCTTCTTGATCTTGTAGTTGCAAATACAAATGTTTGAAGAGGCGAGTCATTACAGAGCACAGAAACAGGTACAAATTGTGTTATTATGAATGGGCCGAAAGCAGTTATGGTAAAGCATCCCAATACCATATTAAGTGGCTATGTGTGGGATATGGGTTAGTAAATAGCACATTCTAGTAAGAATAGGTTTATGCAAATTGTGATAATTACTTAGACAAAGACTATGCTTCTTATCCCCAATTCTCTCTAATCTTCTCATCCCCGTTTACTATTATTCCTCTTCTTCATGTTGTAATTTTTTTTTCCGTACTAATCAAAGTTGATTAGTTCTTTTCACTTTGTGTATTGATTTTTGAGTTGAGAATTCGGGTTCGTTACACTTTGTATGCTTCTTTTCTTGTTTTTAGTCTTTAGTGGTAGTTTGGTGGGGAAAGAGTTATTTCGGGATAATTAGTTTTGGGGTTACTATCACGAAATTGTTTATTCCACCATGTATATAGAATAACTTATCTCATTTTTATGATATAAATAATTTCGAGACTAGCTAATACCTTCAATCAAACGCGAGATAGAATAATCCTACATTTTATTTCGGGACTAAGGCCTCATTTGTTTTTTTAAGATTAAGACGTCTGAATCTGAATGAATGTCTGAATGATTAATACGTTGTTTCTAGATCTAAATACTGAATTATTAAGACTATTTATTTTGTTAACATCTGAATATATGTTATTTATTTCTTTGTAATAAATATGCAATTTAAATTTAAAAAGTAATAAAATATTATATTATTATATTAAAAATTAAGTTATATTAAATATAAAATAAAAAAAAAAAAAATTTAACTTAAAATTTTTTTTTTATCTCTTATACCAAACATTCCTTTATTATTCACCCAACTTCGAAGTATAATCTTGACGTGCTAATTTTATTATACAGTATATAATCTTGGTGTATGGAGGAGAATTATAAGATTTATAGTATTGAATGCATTATGCTTTTAGAACTGTAGATTTAAACGTATTATTATTTATTAATATAAATTTGTAGTTTATATAAAAAATGCTGAGTTCGAAAGATCGATCAGATTTTCATGTACAAGCATATCTGGATAGTATTGAGGGAATAAATTACGTTTTAAAAAGAGTCTGAATAGTATTCAGACTCTTTTTCATATCTGACTGATTCAAAGGATTTTAGATATATTAAGAGGCGGTTTAAAAAAAAAATGGACTTAATGGACTGAAGTATGAATCATTCAGATTAATTCAGACCTCCATTAAGTGCAAATAAATGAGGCTTAAGTAAAGATTCATCTAATACTTAAGTAAAGGTTGGACATTGGTGTAATTTACCTTAATGCAATCATTAATTACAAGTTTACACCAATAGAAGAAAACTGCCTTACGGTACTTGTGAGAGCCTTAAAATCTAGCTGATTGTATAGGCGAAGACACAAAACTAAACCAAAGTAAGTTTAGACGTACTCGGAAGGATATGGCATAAAAAAATTTGTTTATAGCTATGGAAATTTTTTTTTCAATTTATTTAGTAATTGTTTGAACTATTATTATGCTAACTTATAAGTTGCGTAATAGTCAAAATACGAAGTTTAACTTTTAAAAACTTGAAAAGCCAATCCTTTGATTCACACGTACTATTGTACTATTTAGTTTACTGACATTTTGTAAAATTTTCACATGAAATAGGCTGCAGTCAGGCAACAAATATAACCAGCTCAATTGAACTAAATATTACCTACTTATATATTATATTATGTTTGATTGTTTGATCATGAGAATTTTTTTAAAAAAAAAAAAAAAAAAAATTCACTTTATCTCAAATACAACTCTAATTTGATGTTTGGTCATGAGAATTTGCAATTGAAAAATTATTTTCACTTTTTTTTCACTCTCATTTTTTCACAAAAATTCAAAAACAACTTCAATTTATATTCATGATCGAACATAAGTTCAACTCCAACAAATTTTAATATCATGGCTAAAATGCCTACTCTGTGTGTGTGTGAAACTATTAAATAAAATACTGACTTTTAAATTTCTAATTTGTAAATTGAAATGTAAAATTCCAAAGTTAAAATCTAATGAAAACAAGTGGGGAAGAGTGAGTAATTGGATAACAGTAGTAGTACACATACCAATATATCCACAAAAAAAATCTCTCAAATCTAGGAGATGCTCTTATGGGTCCCATCCTCGTCAGCTCCACGAGGTATCCAATTAATGGGGAACTCTTTCCTGTGGGTAATTGTCGGGCCCCCATTTGTTTCCCCATAAAACTACTCCACCATTCCATTAAAGGTTTCTCTTAACACCATGGTAAAACCTCCATTTTATTAATTAGTGGTAAAGTGAAGTATATATTCTTGTTTTGTTATTCTTGGTAAGCACGACTTTGAGTTAGTAAGATGAAGGGGTAAAAACTATAATCACTTTTCATTTTGGAGAGAGTAAATGAAGCAATCTTAGGTTTCGTTAGAAATTAGAATATCACAGTGGAAATCAATTCAATAATGTACACAGGATGAAGTTTTGTATTCATAATGTCTGCATTCCAAAAAAATCCACTAAACAGATACTTATCATAAGCTACGAACCAAACACATAAATTTCAAATTCTGATTTCGTTTCTTTCTCCTCCGTAGAATAACTGACAAAATGTACGCAGAAATATGTGAAAGTAATGAATATTTCTAATTGTGCACGCTCTATAGGCTCTAGAGTTATGTTTTGTCACGGGTTACGCACCAAATGTATAGGACCACAATGGCAATTTGCAAAGCAAACATTATTCATCAAGAAAATATGTAAAAGTGATATTTATGGAGGAACCAAAGACAACAAAAGTTATGGAGAACTGCATGTTTGAAACTGAGACGAAGGGCGATAAGGTTGCCTTTAGTAAAATTGTTTAAAGATTGAAAAGGACAATGAGAAAAAGTTATGGAGAACTCCATTTTGGTTTTTATTGAAGTCTACACCAACCATTTTGTTTGTAAGTCCTCACGTAGCAATTAGGAACAAGTCCAAAGGGCATAAAACATACTACTCACACCGGCGACTTTTACTGTTTTACTTATCTTTTCAAGCAAATTTCATAAATTTTATAACGTTTTGCTAGTAAGAGTCAAAGCAACATAAATTTTAATTTTAAAAAGTACATTTTTTTGGTATTAAAAATGAAACAAGGAGTAGTAAGAGAAAGATCAAATTTATCCAGTTGAGTCTTGTCGGTGGCGCACATGGTATTTAGACTGTGTGAAACCATGAAAGAAAAACCAAATTTGTCTTCTCAAAGCTTTCGAATAAGGTAATGGAACGCCGACGTGTTTTATTCAAGCTAACAATGACATTTGTGACACTTAGCTACCAACTAGTTTATGTTCCAACTTATGTTGGACCTGCCTTGAAGATACAAATCTCAGTACAATTACAGATAAATTAACATTAAATAAGGATAAATTAGCAAAATAAACGCATTCTCAAAAGTTTAACCGCGAGCTACTTATTTTGTGAAATTGTTTAAGATTAATTGAATTTTTGCTGTACACACCTATATTAACAACAGGATTCTCTATAATGGTTCTCTTGTTTTCCTTCTCACAAATAAATTAATTACGTACCAACAAATAGCTATAAGAGCAACACTAATATTTTCCTCAGTCGGGGACAACATTTTTATTTGATGAGTGAAAAGATGGAAACACTGTTTTTTAATACATTATTCAGTAAAATACTCGGCAGCCATTTTTTTTTAATCTACTATACCTAAAATAAATATTTGCTTTTACTAATTCAATGTTTAAAATTAAAAGATAATTAATTAGTTAGTTACGTCAACCTTTATTATTGAAATAGAATCATTTTCAAAATATTGAATATATTTTATTAATATAATACTAAATTTATCACCTTATTATGGATAGGGAGTAATAAAAAATAATGGATAGAGGAAGCGGCAATCGAAAAATAGGGACAAAACATTCAAATCTTCATAACATAATCACTACTTTTAATCAAATAAACAGATTGACCAAATTTTACAGGGCTTATCCAAAAAAAAACACCCAGCCCTGCTTTATGGAAAACCCCATTAACAATAAATATTTACAAATTACAAATCTCAGAACAAATTTACCACCCAAAAAATGCTGCAATCTTCAAATCAGATCTCCAACTTTAGGCCATCAACAATTCACTCCTTTCTTTTAGCCCCAAATTATTATTACTATCAGATAAATCCAACCCTGATAGCACAAATTCTCCAAATCCTTTCTTAACTGGATAATCAATTGCTAATTCATTTCTTGATAATTGACCCACTGATGCTAAAGCTAATAGCTCAGATTCATCTAGCCCTTTTGCTGGACCAAGACTACATCTATCAGTCCCATATCTTCCAAGTGCATCTTTGAATTTCTTGATCTGCATAATAATAACAAAATTTACTATAAGAACCCTGGACTTTTTTTTTTTTAGTGTAAAATAATATTTGGTAAAGTGGGAAACTAAAAAGTCTTGAAAAAACTTACAGTTGCATTAGTACAGCTAAAGCTACAAAGTTTGCCTTCTGCACCTCTGTAGAATCTGAAGAAAGGCAACACATGTATACGAAGCGCATGACACATGGTTTTCAGTTCTTCATAGTTTACTTTGAGAAAAATAGCATCAGGGTTTGCATCAGCCAGTTGACATATCTGCAAAATAAATTGAGAATCAACTTTCGTAAATGACTTACTTGGATAATAAGTAACTATTAGTTGAGTAACGATTACTGTCTAACATACCTTAGGATGTAAAGTCCTGCAACCACCACAACCAGGTGAATAAAAGTCAATTATAACCAATCTATCACCAGCATTCAACAATGAATCAGCTAATTCTTTTGCTGAATGAATTTCCACCATGTTGGGTTTAAGGGTTTTGTCCCACCATCTTAGAGCTTTGCTTACACATATTGATGCCTGTGCCTAAAATCCATAACACAAAAAAAGAAAAATCAATCTTTAAAACCCACAAAAAAAAAAAACCAAAAGGAATTACTTTTTATGATTAACATACATTAATTGAGATGGGTCTTGGAGGTTTAACATTCAAATGGCTAAACCCAATCTGATTTGATACATCCAAAGATTTGCCCATAAATTCTTTGGGTGTTAAAGCTGTAACTTGCAAAGCCCCAATTGAAGAACCAACAACAGATGAAGAAGCACCACTTTTCAATGAACAAGCCATTTTTTTTTTCTCTCCTAAAAGTCCAAGGACTAATCAATGATATAGCATCCAACAACAAATTCCCACAAAACCCACCTACCCTTTTGGATCAACAACCAGTTTCTTCAAACAGAACAAGAATACAAGAACTAAAAAAATCAACTTTTTCAATAGGAAAAGGGAGAATGTGAACCAGAAAATGTGTTCGTTTGGACCAGTATATGTAATAGTGGTTTAGAGGGTATAAGGGGAGAGAATTATTGAAGGTCAAAAAGTGAAAAAGGAAAATAGATGGATTGGGTGGGGTCAAATGACTCAGATTTATAAAGTAAGGTTTATCCATAAACAAATTTAAATTTGCCTTTTTTTCCTTTTCACTTTTGTATTTATCCTTAAAAACTCCTAGTAATTGATAATTATGTGTCTAGATCTGATTTGGTTTAATCGAGAAGATTAAGGATTTATTTATATCCTTGCTTGCGTGTAACTGCGTTGGCATTTTCTTTTTGCATTTTGCCATGTTTTAAAATTTTGAATAATTGGTTTTGGATTGTTCAAATGATGGGCATCTGGATGAGCTGGTTAAATTGTTGTATGAGTATTATTTTTAGCAAAAATAGGGAACTAGTTATCCATTGCATTTTCACCGCGTAGCTGACTGTGTCCACTGCCAGATCGGTTTGTCTTTTGGATAAGACCCCACTAATTTAGTATCTACAACCGAAATTATACGTATTATGTGGATACACATAATTTCATTTAAAAAAGAAAAAGGGTCAAAAATAGTTTTTACTATAGAAAAAGGTTTATTTATAACCTCCGTTATACTTTGGAGTCATAATTATCCCTGCTCTTATACTTTAGTTTTAGAATTACCCCTGATGTTATAAATTGGTACAAAAATACCCCTCTACCCTCCAACATGACAAATATCAGTCCAAGTGGCTTAATATTTCGTTGAGGTGGATGCCACGTGGCATGCCACATGATTACCCCTACCATCTCCTCCTGACTTTTTCTTCCACCGCCACCTCCTGCTCAAATCCAACTACTCCGAAAGTCATTTTGCTTCCTTTCTCTTTTCAAATTATCAACTTCAATTTTCTCTGTTTATGAATGAACCATAAGACGATATTGCAGCAGCTATAGAGAAACATCGACATCTGTTTCAGCTCGACTAATAAAAATAATTGCTCATGGATGGGTAAGCACGCTCATCAATAATTTTCCACCTCCGTCTTAACTTTTCACCTCAGTTTTTATACACTAGGCTTTAACTAAATGCTGAAGAATAATGAAGGAAGAAAAAATAGAGTGATTTTTATGCAAGTTGCTTTGATAAAAACTGTTAAGCCTGATCAATTGCAACATCCTTGAGTTAGCGTACATTAAATTATATTAGTTTAGGTGAGACAAACTAGGGCATGAATCCGTACTGTCAATTAGAGCATCGAACAATTAGTGAGTTGTTAGCATATGAGACAATCGAACAAATAACATTTTTATGACTCCATCCATGTAATAATTATAGATCCAACCAGATTGTTCTCAAAATAAAGAAAGGGATGAGCAACACTCTCTCCAACAGCCTTAAGTCCAGCAAAGTGGACCACAACAACAAATTTAATTTTAGTATTTGGGTATTTAAGATACATAAGATCAACAATTCAGGATACAATCAAAATTACCTAGTAGTATTAAACAGAACTAGCTGCAAAATCCTATAGCAAATTAAAAGGCCAAAATGGCATACAAATAGCAGCAAGCAGATGGTAGGGGTAATGAGATGGCGTGCCACGTGGCATCCACCTCAACAAAATAAAATGTCACTTGGACTGGTATTTGTCATGTTGGAGAGTTTTAACAGTAGAGGAATATTTTTGCACTAATTTATAACATCAGGGATAATTTTGAACCCAAAGTATAACAACAAGGATAATTATGACTGCAAAGTATAATGAAGGGTATAAATGAACCTTTTTTCATAGTATAGAGGAATTTTTGACCCTTTTCCCTAAAAAAAAATATACATATTATCTGTCATGATGAAAAAAAGAGTAAAATATACAAGTATAGTGTGGAACTAATTGATTCTCAAATCTCAATCTTCTACTTCTTTTAATTTGATTGGTTTTGTAATAATAGAATCTTAAAAATTAGGAGATTTACAAATTTCTTCGCAGTGGAGCAGGCTTGAAATAATTATGACTCGTATTATCGTCGTTGTGAATCCTTGCGATCGAATGGAATACTTTGTTCATAGCCTAAGGCCCCGTTTGGCCATGAAAAATATTTTTTTTTGAAGTTGAGGTTGTGTTTGACCATGACTATAAATTATAATTGTTTTTGAAATTTTATGAAAGAAGTATGAGTGAAAACAAGTAAAACTTGTTTTCATTTTTTTCAAATAATTTTTCGGAATTGGAGTTGAAAAATTCATGGCCAAATGCAACATATTTTCACTTTTTTCACTAAAGTAAAATAATTTTTCAAAAAGAAAAAAAATTCTATAGCCAAATGGCTACTAAGTATTCTTTAGAGTATGAGAGCGTCTTTTCTAATGTAAATCTTTATGCTCAACTAATAAAATTTTTATCTTCTTTTTTAATAATATCATTATCAATAGAGAAAAAGGCTTAAATATGTCATCAATATAATTGGCTTATCTTTCATATCCGCTATAAGTTTGGCTTATCTATGCCACCGTCTTCAAAAGTTCAACTCATTTATGTCACTGTCATTACAGAAAGATTAATTCGTGTCAGTATTTTGTTTTCACATGGCTTTTTAATTTTTAAGTAATATTGATTGAGTTATTTCTACCACATAGATGAGTCAAATTTATAACGAATAATATAAATAAGTTATTTTTAATAGTTCGATGATATATTTGAGTTTTTTCCCTTATCAATACATCGATCAAATGACCTTACAAAGAGCGGCTATAGCTTTTTTGAGACGATGAAAAATAAAATGGACATCAGAAAACACACCATTCACAAATAAAATTGTTACTACCTCTCTCTCTGTTTTTCCTTGGGCCATGGAAATATGTATTTTAAAGTTGTTCTACATTTTTTTGAGTTCGATTCAAGTAAATCCCAATACAAGAAAACAAAAGAGGTAGGTGCAATGTAGATATGTGGTGTGAATTGAAATGGCACCAACGTGGTAAATTTGTATTCCACTACAACTTAGTGTGGCTATAATTTTTGGATGAGGAAGTTAATTCGTTCAACAAATCGATAAAGTCTTTATGTGATAAAATACTTTAATTTACACTTTACAGCCTTAAAAATTGAAACATAAATTACTTTAATTTACACTTTACAGCCTTTAAAAATGAAATCAATTAGGGCAAGGATTATTGAAAATTACTTGTTAACCAGCTATAGTTCTTGGGTTGTGCTTATAAATTTTTCCAATACCATGTGTGATATTCGTACAAATAGTTATTTTTGGCTGATATAGTTCAAAAATAAATATTGTCTTGAAATTTTAAAGTATAGTACTACCTTAACATTAATTTATCCAAGTTAATGACTATATTTTCGATTATTTACACTGAAAAGTGGCCGATCTGCGCTATCACTAATAAAATATGGGATTCCTGACTAATACCGAATCAAGGCATTTATTTCTTGGTTCCCCAATTGATTAATTACTATTGATGTGTTTGAGCTTAGTGAGTTAAGAGTCGTCCTAATTACTTAATTTGAATAATGTAGTATGAGTCAAAAGTAGCTCAAATTTCACTTCAATCATCCAGATTTTGACTGGATTGAACAATGAAAATGGCATAGCGTATTAGTCCTTAAATGATTTTGACAAAGTATTTTGAGCTTAAAAGGGATAAAAGATGCAAGTCAACTGGTTTAATTTAGTCTCAACCCGGCATTGAGTGTTGAAATAATCACTCAATTCTTTAACTAGCAAAAAAAATATGAAGAATTCGGCCAAATAGTAAAGAATTGCTAATTTTGTTGCTAATTCATCACTAACAAAAATTTAAAATGGATTTTATTATCTAATTACAAAATTTATCCATAGTTATTTAAAAAAAAGTGGTCCCAATTCAAGTGCCACCTACGCACTCCCCAAACCAACCAACCAAATCTCCTTCTCCAAATACCCATCGCCCCATCCCCACCGTACCCCACCTACAAATCATTCTCTAAAACACTCCAGCCCTCTTCCATTTTTGTACACCATTAATAACATTATTGTTTTTCAAGCAAAGAATAATGTCAAGCATTAATAATTGACAAAAATGATGGATTTTTTATTTATTTTTAAATAAGCTTAAAATTCAAAAAAATGGTAGAAATTTTTTCTTGATTTTTCCTTTTCTTTTGTTAATTCGATCAAAGAAGAGAAACCATTTTAAGAAGGGAACCCATTTTAAGAAATAAGAATGATTAAAATTAACGGAAAAAAAAATGACACATTTTATAGCTTGTGTCTGAATAGGGATGTACATTTTTGTGAAGCTTGTGTTTGAAAATGACATATTTTATAGCTTGTGTCTGAAATTTGTGAAGTTTTTAATGCGTATCTGTCAACCTTAGAGAATGGGGAGGTATGTTTATCATCCTTAGAAAATTTAACCTCCATTAATGGAGGTTAAGAACATTGGGTGGGGAAGACATTTGTTGGGGGCTTTTTTGCAATTATTTGATAAAAAAAATATTTGTCATTAATTTATTGGAAATAATACGATATGGCAATTTAAATGAGTTGGCACAAATCAATTGACTATTTTATCCACGTTGACAGCGAGTGAGATACACTCACTAGTGCTGATGTCGAAAGGTGCCAAAATAACATACTTTATGGCTACTTAAGGTGCCAAAAGTGAACAACGTCCACTTAAGATGTCAAAGTGAAAAATCGTGTCAAGTTTAGGAGGCTGTCGATAGATTTGGCCTTATCTATATGTGATAGCACTGGCATAAAACTTGTGTGAGTAGTAGCTATAGTTCCTTAGGGCTGATAGGGCATGGGAAAGAAGATATTTTGTATGAAGAACAAGTATGGTGGAGCGCTAAAGGCACAGTCTAGTGGTCAATTAAATGAATTCAATTTTAAATTCACAATTTATTAGATTTTTTTTTTCTTCTATTTGTTGGAGTCTTGATTAGTGGATTGTATTATCTAATATGTATGCAAGTAAAGAGTATATCTATACTTTATAAAATTAATTGAGATCTTGATAGACTGATTCAAATAATATGATTATGGAAAAAGAAAAGTATAGTATGGTGGAAACGTTATGGGGAGCTGGGAAATGATAGCACAAGAGGTCCATTACATAAATATAAAGTGCACGAGGCATGCTTGTTTGAATACTGTATTTACTTGTCATACATAAAGAGTTAATACATAAAAATGATCTTAAACTTGACATCAAATTATAACTTTGATCTTAAATTTTGACAGTGTACAAATATGACCTTTAACTATTCAAAACTGCACAAATATGATCTTCAATCCTACGTGGCAAAACGCGTGTTCAACACGCAAAACTGGGCGCGTCCAGCTTAAAATCTAAGGGCATAATACATAAATATAACCTTAAACTTTGACAGTGCACAAATATGACCTTTAATTATTTAAAACTGCACAAATATGACCTTTAAGTGACTCTTCACTATTATTTTTTCATTATTTTTGGCTCAACGATGAAAATGACATCTAATTTCTTTTGTCATTGCGAAAAAAGAGCAATATTGATGATTTATTAATTAGGCGGGTCAACCTCATATTAAAAAGTCGAGCAGGTATATATATATTATAAAGCAGGGGACGCATTTAAGTTATTTAATATATCTAAATATTATTTATTTAAATATTAAATTAAAGATGAAACTATATTAATAATAAAAAAATTATTGTTTTAATAAAACGTTATTAAATTTATGTTATTAAGGATAGTAGTAGTAGTATATTAAATTAACGTTATCAAATTAACGTAATTAAAATGTTATTAAATTAACGAGGGGTGGACCTACGTGGTTGCCATGGGGTTCACCCGAACCCCCTCGATAAAAAAACTACGTTGTATATATATATATATATATATATATATATATATATAAGGTAAAAAGGGTATATTTATGTACGTATATTAATGTTGAACCACATGAAACAAGACACTTAGATAGCCCAGTGGTGTTATTTGCTCTTCTTGTGCGCTTCCTTCAGCCTACTGTGCAGGTTCGATCCCTGCTAGTGACTATTTTTTTTTAATTAAAAAAAAACTAGATATTACTGCTATAGAAATAAATAAATAAATAAATAAATAATAATAATAATAATAATTTTTTAAATTTTTTTAAAAAGTTAGGTGTTGCTACTATAAAATAAATAAATAAAAAATTATTATTATAATAATAATTGTCACACCCCTTTTTACGCGTACTCCAAAACATTGGAATACATTTTTAAAGTTCGAAAGGGTTTTATTATTTAAGTGACAAGAAATGAAAATTTGTTTCGGAAAAAGGATTATTTGCATTTTTTATTCAGAGTCGCCACTTGGCATAATCCGGTGTGCCAAGTCACCTTTAGAAAATCCTTTTCGAAACCGTTTGACTCTTAAACTGGTTTTGCGAACAAAGATTCCGGTTAAGGAATTCTGTTGACCAAGGGGAAGGTGTTAGGCACCCCTCGATCCCGTAGTTTGACCACAGTCGCCTGGTGGAGGGTATCGACTAATTTGGCATTACAAATGTATAAACCACACAAAAACACATAAAACAATCCATCCAAACACATGAAACAAAACAAATCCAAAATTAGTGTCCAGTCCAATTATACAATCCCGAAATAGAAAAATGCAAAAATATAAACCTACTCTAACCTATATTAATCCTAAACTATGCTCCAAAGCTTTACCCGATGCCTCGGGCCTTGATCACGAGCGTCCTCCGAGTACAAGATACCTCGGGGCATTCCCCGGATAAAATAATACAAGTGCTTCGGGGCATTCCCCGGTCAAATGGTACAATTGAGTCGAGCACGATAAATTAGAAAATATTCAACACATATACATTCAAACATTCATCAAAAACACCATTCCTAAACTTTTGCCTACCCGAACTACCGTTTGCCTACCAATTTCAACCCGTCATGATACTATGGTGTTTAACAACATCAATACTTGTTCCGAATTAGCAATTATCAATGAATCAAAATGCTATAACATTCACTTTTTTTTTCTTTATTCCCATCCCTTCTAACTTCATTTTTAATCAATAACACCATCAAAGCTACTCAAATTCATTCTACATATCAGCGAAAACCCACCGTGAAGCACAAAATCATGACATCATAACGTCAACAAAACTCACCAACTAACGATCACATCACACATAATCACAACAATTAAACACATTTTGAGACAATAACAAGAGTATAGAGTTGAGGGATGGACCTTAAGCCGCTTTTTGACCAATATTATTCGACAAGATAAAGAAAACCCGCCTCCGACAACCTCGACTTAAGCCCCAACGACAAATCTGTCCAACTTAGTATTTGAGAAATTGAAATCCGAAATCCAATTCTAACATCCAATCCACAAAGCGACTGAAAGTATTCAATATACACCCTTCGAATGATTGATTACGTCGATAATAATGTTTAAGAAAATCAGATCTGAGAACCCGAATGGAGTGTCAACTGCGATGAAGTACAAACTCGGTATCGAGAAACAGACAGCCCCAGTAATTGACCCCGATGGGCCTGATTGAAACAAATAGAAAATCAATCCTCAAACCCGTACGAAGATCGATGAACCAAAAAAAGACAATCGCAAATGAACGATCAAACAGGCGCTGAAACTATCGCAAGATCAGTTCAACCCTGAAAAATCCGAAAGAACGACAAGAAAACCGCAACAACGACAAAACCCCAACTCAAATCGGTTTAAAAAATTGATGAAAAGTCTCGAAGTAGAACAACTTACTCAGAACCGAACGCTAACAACAAAAATTCCAGCTGGATTTCATCTAGAAATCAAAACGACCAAAAGGATTTTGGGAATTTTAGGGTGGAGCAGACTTAGATGGTGAGTCTGACGTCGATTCCGGCGAGCTAAGTTGCCGGAACAGTGACCAACGATTTGAAACCCTCTCGATCTATTCCATTTCTTCAACGTATGGTGTGCGATTAAGTGTGCATATGTATGCGTACAGTGATGGACGGTGAGGAATGACGATAGTAAGAACGAAACAGGACCTTTAATGGTGTCCCAGAGAATGAAAATTGTAAGGTTTCTTTGTTGTGTTTCCGTTTATGTAGATGTATGCATATGTGGTTGTGCGAGTGTGACTATTGTGAGTGATGAACGAAAAGAAAAAAAAAATCCAAGATCCAGCCTCTCTTCTCTGTGTATATGAATATATGGAGAGAAAAAAAATAAAAAATGGGGGTCCTCCTTTGCTGATCTCTATATCCCCCTTTTTAATTGTGTATATGTGTGTATATATTAGGATGGGGTAGTGGGGTAGGGTAGTGAGGTAGGGGTAGGGGTAGGGATAGGGTTTGTTAGAGTAGGGTAGGTAGGTGTTGTTTTTTAATTGGAGGGATAAGGGTTAGGTGTCCACTTTTAATTGGGAAGGTTGTTAATTTGTTATCAATTGGGATTATGTGGGGATTTTGAGATAAGATTTGTTTAGAGTTGGTTTTGATTTTTGTCATTTGTGGAGGGATAATTACATGATTGAGGGTACACGGTAGGATAAGGTAAAAAATGGGTAAAAATGGTATTGCGGAGGGACGAAATTAGGTGTCTACATCATGCCCCCTTTGAATGTAAACATGAAGTGTTTTCAGGCAAAGAAGTAGACAGCGAGATAGAATTTTGTATCCGACCATTATTCAAAGAAAGAAACAGGAGAACGAAGGACTACCGGGTCTTGAATTAGGAAAGCCTACCCACCCAAGTTATGAAGGGATCAAGTGATAAGTATCTCCAAGGATTGGACGGAGATGGACTATACCGAGTTGGAGAGTCGAGTGAGGCTCCGTCGAGGTTCCGGTCCGCGGCTCTGTTATTACATCAAAAATGAAAATTACAAGTAAAAACATAAGTGAAATTACGAAAATCCTATCTATACAGCTTCTGTTGGTTCTTGACTCGACTTTCATCACCCTGTTCTCCAGGCGGGCTCCTGACTTGCAATTTCATTCCCTTTATTGCTTGGCTTTCAATTGCTTCACTTTGTTGCTTGACTCTTTTGTTTCTTCACCCTATTCTCCAGGCGGGCTCCTGACTTGCTATTTCATCACTTTGTTGCTTGACTTTTCATTTTCTTCACTCTGTTCTCCCGGTGGGCTCCGAACTTGCTATTTCATCACCCTGTTCTTCAGGCGGGCTCCTGCCTTGCTATTTCATCACCCTGTTCTTCAGGCGGGCTCCTGAAACTCAAAATTAAAACTAGAAAGAAAATTATCCCAAACAAGAATTATAAATAATTAGTATTTCATTTTTTTTTTTTTTTTTTTTTTTTTTTTTTTTTTTTTTTTTTTGAAAGCATTGTCCCATTTTCCAGGAGGGTCCTGAACAGAAAGTAAATTCCCATTTTTCAGGAGGGTCCTGAACAGAAAGTAAAGTCCCCTTTTTCAGGAGGGTCCTGAACAGAAAGTAAAATCCCCTTTTTCAGGAGGGTCCTGAACAGAAAGTAAAATCCCATTTTTCAGGAGGGTCCTGAACAGAAAGTAAAGTCCCATTTTTCAAGAGGGTCCTGAACAGAAATTAAAGTCCCATTTTTCAGGAGGGTCCTGAACAGAAAGTAAATTCCCATTTTTCAGGAGGGTCCTGAACAGAAAGTAAAGTCCCATTTTTCAGGAGGGTCCTGAACAGAAAGTAAAGTCCCATTTTTCAGGAGGGTCCTGAACAGAAAGTAAATTCCCATTTTTCAGGAGGGTCCTGAACAGAAAGTAAAGTCCCATTTTTCAGGAGGGTCCTGAACAGAAAGTAAAATCCCCTTTTTCAGGAGGGTCCTGAACAGAAAGTAAAATCCCATTTTTCAGGAGGGTCCTGAACAGAAAGTAAAGTCCCATTTTTCAGGAGGGTCCTGAACAGAAAGTAAAATCCCATTTTTCAGGAGGGTCCTGAACAGAAAGTAAAATCCCATTTTTCAGGAGGGTCCTGAACAGAAAGTAAAGTCCCATTTTTCAGGAGGGTCCTGAACAGAAAGTAAAGTCCCATTTTTCAGGAGGGTCCTGAACAGAAAGTAAAATCCCATTTTTCAGGAGGGTCCTGAACAGAAAGTAAAGTCCCATTTTTCAGGAGGGTCCTGAACAGAAAGTAAAGTCCCATTTTTCAGGAGGGTCCTGAACAGAAAGTAAAGTCCCATTTTTCAGGAGGGTCCTGAACAGAAAGTAAAGTCCCATTTTTCAGGAGGGTCCTGAACAGAAAGTAAAGTCCCATTTTTCAGGAGGGTCCTGAACAGAAAGTAAATTCCCATTTTTCAGGAGGGTCCTGAACAGAAAGTAAAGTCCCATTTTTCAGGAGGGTTCTGAACAGAAAGTAAAGTCCCATTTTTCAGGAGGGTCCTGAACAGAAAGTAAAATCCCATTTTTCAGGAGGGTCCTGAGCATAAAGTAAAATCCCAATGGTAGCTGAATCAAGTGAAACGAATTTTCCCCTGTTTCAATCAAAGAAAATTTGTCAGTTAAAAACTTAGTGATGGCTTGCAGCTCTTGGCTTCTCAGGTATCTGCCCCAGTACTCGTTCCTTTCATCTTTGTCCCAAATTGCTAACACTTGCTCTGTCTTACCGCATCATTGACCAAGATCCAGATCGAGGGAAATGAGTTCTGACTCAAACAATGGGTTTTCATTTTACCATGCCCCTGAGGTGCACTCTTTTCCAAAATCTGAATGATTCCACGAATTCAATAGCCTGTCGGCTGATAGACTTCCTTTGCTTCGTGTTGAATTACGATCATATTTCTTTCCTGTGCTGTTCCTTGGCTTTTCCTCATATAATTGGAAAGACTGGTAGTAAATTTTGAAATCCTTTCTTGCTTGTTTTGACACAGACTTGACTTAAAATGTAAAGAAATGATGGTGACTTTTATTTTGATAAATGACATAAAAAAAAACAAAAAGCATGAATATGTAAATGAAATAAAGAGGGAAATGTCCCATATTCAAAAAGAAAACTTATCTGAATACGACAACCAACTCCAATGAGTATGACATGCATTTAGGATTGAGCTGCCTAATCTTCTATCCAAAACTCCCCATTTGTTGTCGAGTTTATGCCTTTGCCGTTGAGTCGCTTCTTCAAATCTATTGGACTCATACATCACATTCGACTGACGACATCTAAAAAGACATTCGCCAACAAATCTCTTTCTTTTCACTTTTCTCTTGAACTCTCCCTCGCCTTACGGTGCCCGTGAGGGTTTTCACCAATAAGACTCTCTCATTTTTGTATTTCTCTCAACTCACCATCGCCTTATGGTGCCTGCAAAGGTTTTCACCAATAAGACTCTCTCATTTTCATTTTCTCACAACTCACCATCGCCTTATGGTGCCTGCAAAGGTTTTCACCAATAAGACTCTCTCATTTTTGTATTTCTTTCATGATTTCTTATGCTGAGGGAGATAAGCGGTACTTCGCCGTGTATCGTCATATCCATTGCATGCTTAGCCTTAACACTATCAAAAATTGATCTGAAGGACTTTCTTTGGTTGTAACTTGGCTTTTGGTCAAGGTTAGAAAAGATGGTAAGTGGCTCAAACGATACTTGAAGTGGGGGTGGGACTTACAACTTTTGGAATCGACTCAAACAATGCATTAACTCATGCCCCAGTTTTGTTGACTGGGTGAATCTTAAATATTTATTTGGTTGGACCGAGCCCGAAATAGGGCAGCCTACGTATCTCACTCCCAAGAGAGGAGAATCAGGTCGCACGTAGTTCCATCTGCTTGTCCTTTGCTTTGCTTTGATTTTTTTATTTTGAATATTATTATTTTTTTATTTTTTTTTTCGAACTCATTCTTTTATTCTTATTTTCTTGACATTCATCTTTGACTCTATTTTGATTCCAAAAGAAGGATATGAAAGAAAAATAAACGAGGCTCAAAAGGGTAAACAAAGGATGACACAATGTTTGGACAGAAGAATAAAATGCCTTCGTCATATCAATCTTCAAAAATGTAAGTACTAAACATGCAATAAAATCAAACAAAGGACCAAATATCATACATAGTATCTTTTGACCGCATCAGCATTGATAGCCATTTCTGCCATTTTGCCTTCAATATCTGTCAAATATAAGGCTCCATTGGGTAACACTTTCTTCACAACGAAGGGACCTTGCCAGTTAGGGGAGAACTTGCCCTTCGCTTCAACCTGGTGAGGAAGGATACGTCTTAATACCAACTGACCAACTTCAAAATTCCTGGGACGGACCTTTTTGTTATACGCACGAGCCATCCTCTTTTGATACAACTGGCCATGACACACAGACGTTAGCCTTTTTTCCTCGATCAAACTCAAATGTTCCAGTCGGGCTTTTACCCATTCGTCGTCATCGATCTCTGCTTCTACAATGACCCGAAGAGAAGGAATTTCAACTTCTGCAGGGATGACTGCTTCTGTCCCATACACTAATAAATATGGAGTTGCCCCTGTTGAAGTGCGAACAGTGGTGCGATAACCTAGCAATGCAAACGGCAACTTTTCATGCCACTGTCTAGAACCTTGTACCATTTTTCGCAGTATCTTTTTTATATTTTTATTGGCGGCTTCTACAGCACCATTGGCCTTTGGGCGATATGGAGTAGAATTTCGATGTGCGATCTTAAACTGTTGACACACTTCTTGCATCAAATGACTATTGAGATTGGCAGCATTGTCTGTAATAATCATCTTAGGAATTCCAAATCTACAAATGATATTGGCATGAACAAAATCTACCAGAACCTTCTTTGTCACCGACTTGAAAGTTACTGCTTCCACCCACTTTGTGAAGTAGTCAATGGCTACCAAAATGAATCTATGTCCATTTGATGCCTTCGGCTCAATCGGTCCAATCACATCCATTCCCCAAGCTACGAACGGCCATGGAGCGGCCATTGCATGCAATTCAACAGGAGGAGAATGTATCAGATCGCCGTGCACCTGACATTGATGACACTTTCGAACAAACTGAATAGAATCCCTCTCCATAGTAAGCCAGTAATAACCTGCTCGAAGAATCTTCTTTGACAAGACGTGACCGTTCATATGCGACCCGCATACTCCAGAGTGTATTTCAACCATGATTGCCGAGGCTTCTTTTGCATCTACACACCTTAGAAGTCCCAGATCTGGGGTCCTTTTATACAAAATTCCCCCGCTCGAGAAAAATCCACTAGCCAAACGCCTAAGAGTCCTCTTTTGATCGTTGGTGGCATATGTTGGGTATTCTCCTGATTGAATGTACCGCTTGATATCCAAGAACCAAGGTTCTCCATCGAGCTCTTCTTCAACCACATTGCAGTAAGCATGCTGATCACGACTCTGTACATGCACTGGATCGATGTAGGCTTTGTCAGGATGCTGGAGCATTGAAGACAAAGTGGCCAACGCATCAGCAATTTCATTACGAATCCTTGGAATGTGCCTAAATTTTACTAACACAAATCGTCGGCATAGCTCCTGCAGACATTGTCGATACGGGATGAGCTTCAAATCTCGCGTCTCCCAATCGCCTTGAATTTGATGGACGAGTAAATCCGAATCTCCCAACACCAATAATTCTTGGACTCCCATGTCAACAGCTAACCTCAAACCAAGGATGCAGGCTTCATACTCTGCCATATTGTTAGTACAGTAAAATCGAAGTTGTGCTGTTACCGGGAAATGTTGTCCCGATTCAGAGACAAGAACCGCACCTATTCCGACTCCTTTCATATTGACAGCTCCATCGAAGAATAACCTCCAACCTGGATCAACATCTATAACGACTTCATCGACACACGACACTTCTTCGTCAGGAAAATATGTCTTTAATGGCTCGTACTCTTCATCGATGGGATTCTCAGCAAGATGATCTGCCAAGGCTTGGGATTTCATGGCGGTTCGAGTCACATATACGATGTCGAACTCGGTAAGCAAAATTTGCCACTTTGCCAATCGACCTGTCGGCATAGGCTTCTGAAAGATATACTTCAAAGGATCCATGCGGGAGATGAGATAAGTAGTATAGGATGAGAGATAGTGCTTCAACTTCTGTGCTATCCAAGTTAGGGCACAACACGTCCTTTCAAGAAGAGTATACCTGGCCTCATAAGTGGTGAACTTCTTGCTAAGATAGTAAATAGCCTGCTCTTTTTTGCCTGTGACATCATGTTGCCCCAGGACACACCCGAAAGAATTGTCCATGACTGACAAGTATAAGATCAAAGGCCTACCAGGCTCCGGGGGTACCAACACGGGCGGATTTGACAAATATCTTTTGATTCGATCGAACGCTTCCTGACATTCTTCAGTCCATTTCACCACAGCACTCTTTTTCAGCAACTTGAATATGGGCTCACAAGTGGTTGTGAGTTGAGCAATAAACCTGCTAATGTAGTTCAGTCTACCAAGCAAACTCATTACCTCCGTTTTATTCTTGGGCGGGGGCAAATCCTGAATGGCTTTGATTTTCGAGGGATCTAATTCAATTCCCCGACGGCTGACTACAAACCCCAACAGCTTTCCAGATGGAACTCCAAATACACATTTTGCCGGGTTGAGTTTGAGGTTATACCTGCGAAGTCTTTCAAAGAACTTTCTCAAGTCTTTTACATGGTCAGCCTGACTTTTTGACTTAATAATCACATCATCCACGTAAACCTCAATCTCCTTATGCATCATGTCATGAAACATAGTGGTCATGGCTCTCATGTAGGTTGCTCCAGCATTCTTCAAACCGAACGGCATCACCCGATAACAATAAGTTCCCCATGGTGTGATAAAAGATGTCTTCTCTGCGTCTTCATCATCCATAATGATCTGGTGATATCCGGCATAGCAATCCACAAAAGAGGCAACCTCGTGTTTAGCACAGTTGTCTAGCAAAATATGGATGTTGGGCAGTGGAAAATCATCTTTTGGACTTGCCCTGTTCAAATCGCGGTAATCAACACACACTCGAATTTTGCCATCTTTCTTTGGCACGGGAACAACATTGGATAACCACATGGGATAACGAGCCACTCGAATTACTTTGGCTTCAAGTTGTTTCATGATTTCCTCTTTGATTTTAATACTTACATCTGTTTTAAACTTCCTCAACTTCTGTTTGACAGGAGGGAATGCGGGATCCGTTGGCAATTTGTGAGACACTAATTCAGTGCTTAAACCAGGCATATCATCATAAGACCATGCAAAAACATCCTTATAATCCATTAACGTTTGAATCATTTGATCCTTTAGCTGGGGCAAAACATGTACACTGATTTTAGTTTCCCTAACATCTTCTTGATCCCCTAGATTTATTGGCTTAGTTTCATTCAAATTAGGATTCGGTTTGTCTTCAAATTGTTCCAACCCTTTGCTTATTTCTTCTAATGCTTCTTTTTCATCATATTCCTCATCCTGCTCCATTACATCTGGATTATTTTGGATTTTAAGACCAGGCTGAAAAGTCCGCATGCATGTCATGTCATTAGAATCAGCATAAAGAGAACTGTGTAAAAAGAAAAACAAACTATATTAGACACAAAACAAAAGGGACATTGCATTTCATTAAATAAAGATAGAAGGGTTTAAACACAGACACCAATATAACATAAACAAACTAAAATCCGAATTACAACCCTGAAATAACTCGGATAAACAGAAAGGAAAACAAAATAAACTACCAAAACTCCCTCCTGACGGGGAGAGGAGTGACTTCCCAATTATTGAGCCGGACAGCTGGACCTATGAATTGCACATCTGCCATACTGGTACCTTCTCCTGCTTCAACCATATCAACTTCAATAAAAGAGTTCTGGAGGTCACCCACCAATTCAACTTCAGATCCCACATGCTTCGCGACATCGCTCTTAACGAATGACTCACTGAGTAGTGGCATTGGGCGAGGGAGTGACCATATTTCCTTCTTCCTTCCCCTGATTTTCTTCAGATCTTCAGCTGTTGGCTCAAATCCCAGACCAAACGTGCCCACGTTCTCACTCGGACATATGGGATGAACTATACCATGCAGAGATGCTCCCAAACCTTTTCCTGGTTCAAATCCGTATTTCCAAAGTTCACTCACCATCATGATAGAGGCAGAAGACAATTGCGGTCCCGGTATAGCTTTCCACTCAGGGATACGACTCACTGGCACTGTATCAAAAATTTGATAGACGAATGTCTCCTCTACGTTATTTGCATCAATAAAGGACAAGGGAGAATCTTCGTAGGCTGATAAATCTCCTTCACCATGAATAACTACTTCTTGCCTGTCATGCTCAAACTTAATCATTTGGTGCAGCGTGGATGCAACCGCCTTGGCCTTGTGGATCCAGGGCCTTCCCAACAACAGATTGTAAGAGGATTCTACGTTCAATACCTGAAACTCTATGGCAAACTCAACAGGCCCTATGGTCAACATTAGTTCTATTTCGCCAATGGAATTTGACTTTGCACCATCGAAAGCCCTAACACATACATTGTTGGGCTTGATCCTATCAGCACCAACATTTAGCTTTTGCAAAGTAGAAATAGGGCAAATATTTGCACCTGAACCTCCATCAATCATAACATGAGTGACGTAGAAATCCTCACACTTCACTGTAATGTAAAGACCCCGATTATGCCCTGTACCTTCAACAGGCAATTCATCATCAGAAAAGCTGATCCGATTGACCTCAAAGATTTTTCCCACCATTTTCTCAACCTGGTTGATTGTAATCTCTTTTGGAACATATGCTTCATTCAATACCTTCAGCAAAACATCACGATGCTCCTCGGAGTGCAACAACAAAGATAAAAGGGAAATTTGAGCAGGGGTTTTCTTCAGCTGGTCTAATACTGAATACTCTGGCAATTTCATCTTTTTCAAAAAATCTTCGGCTTCCTCTTCAGTGATAGGCTTTTTGATAAACGACGGTTCACTCACCGTTGGCTTAGACTTTCTTAAGCTTTCAGGCACGAAGCATCTTCCTGACCTGGTCAAACCTCCTACCTCATCTACATCTTCCACAACTTCTTTCCCGTGATAGGTCATCACAGTCCGCCCATAATTCCAGGGAATCCATTTCATATCAACTATCGGAGGTTGGGTCACCGGTTTGAGGACAATAGGCGCTGCCAGTGCTCCTTTCACCATCAAGATAGGCTGACTCAAAGCTCCCACCACTGTCAACTTAGGTTTATCCTGACTCGAATCACCATACCTTACGGCGCCTTGTACTGTGATCAGGGGCTTCTTTGTGCTTTCTCGGGATTTATCCTCCCTCATTCCTTCCTGGATCAATGACATTGCTCTCAAAGACTCCGCTACATTCACCGATTTCTCCTCAGTGGCGTGTATCTTGACAATAGGCTTATAACCCCTCGAAGACTCTTTCCCATCATATATCAATTCTAACATATTGGCTTCAGCATGGGTTGGCAGCGGATTCTGGTTAATGTTTGGACCCTCCGGGGCTTGGACCAACATCTGATTGGTGTCAATCAAATCTTGGACAGCTCTCTTCAAATGCCAGCATTTCTCAATATCATGGCCTGGCATATCAGAACAGTACGCACACCTTAAAGAATAATCGAGATTCCTTGGTGGTGGATTTGAAAGCCTTCCTTGAATTGGGCTTAAAACCTTCAACTTCCTCAACCTATCAAACAAGCTAGCATATGACTCCCCAAGAGGTGTGAATTGATTTTTGACCGTTTTCTCCTGCTTATACTCGGGCCTAGGCTGAAAACTGGGTCTGGAGGGGTTTTGGTAATTTGGTGGAGCGAATGGGCGATTTTGTGAAGTTTGCGCGCGCCACTGCGGGTAAGAAGGGGTTTGGGCATATGGTTGCGCACTATATACTGGGTAAGGGGGTGGTGGAATGGAATATAAAGGATTTTGTGGAGGGTAGTAATGGTGGGGAGGAATATATGGAGCTTGGGCGTAGACTTGGGCTTGGGATTGGGGATAGGGTCGAGGTGGCCTTTTAGGATAAGTATGGGTTCCGGCTACGACAGTCGCAACATCCTCTTTCTTCTTTTTTCCTCCAAATGCACCAGATCCACCTTGAATCGCTTGTGTGGTAGCTTTTAATGCAGCAAAACTCACTATTCGACCGGTCTTAATCCCGTCCTCTATCATCTCCCCCATTTTGAGGACTTCCATAAAAGACTTTCCCATTGCCGGAAGTAAATGTTGAAAATAGGTCTCATCCTGCGCCTGAATGAAAACTTCTACCAACTTACTTTCCTTCATTGGAGGCTTTACCCTAGCGGCCTGTTCACGCCACCTTATAGCGTATTCCCTAAAACCTTCAGTGCTCTTTTTCTTCATGTTGACCAAAGATTTTTCGTCCGGAATCAAATCGATGTTGTACTGAAAATGTTGAACAAATTCAGAAGCCAAATCATCCCAACTGTTCCATTTATCGATATCCCGATCGATGAACCATTCTGAAGCCAGATCTGAAAGACTCTCGCCAAAGAAGGCCATGAGTAGTTCTTCCTTTCCTCCTGCAGCCCTCAACTGGTTGCAATAACGTCTCAAGTGTGCAACAGGATCACCGTGCCCTGCGTACTTCTCGAACTTAGGCATCTTAAAACCGGGGGGCAGGTTGATGTCTGGGAACATGCACAGGTCTTTATAGGAAACACTTCTATAATCTCCGATTCCTTGCAAATTCCTCATAGCTTGCTCTAAACTCTTCAGTTTCCGGGCTATGACATCCTGTTCCTCCGTTGCGACAGGTTTCTCCGTATCAAATGGAAATGCAGGCGGCTGAGTGTACCCATACGGTTCATTCAATTGCAGAGTAGGCTCCGTAGCATAATACTGACCATCTGAAACCTTCAGTACTGGCTCACTGGAAGACCGAGGAAGCCTCATTGTGGGACGCACAGCATATATGGGAGTTTCATGTGGTGGCGGGGCCACGAATACCGGTGTGATCGGTGGCGCTGGCTGAGCAGCTGGTCTTGATTGGGGAGCTGCCAAGGGCACACCAGAATTGTCAGGATAATAATGTCGCGGAGTGAATCCTGGCGCGTGCTCAGGTGACTCAGTAGGAGCAGAGAATTGTGCTTGAGAGAGCGGTGGGCAATTAGAGATATTCCCAAGACCTTCAGGGAGCGGAGGAGGAGGCATTCCGCTGGCCCATGCCCGGTGCAAATCTATCAATTGTTGCCTGAGTCTTACTACCTCATCATTGTGTTCTGAACTTTCTTCCCTGTGATCCTGATCCGGGTCAATGAGCGAATTTTCAATCTCCCTGCTAGCCATTGCGAGCTTTGCTTTGGATCTAGTGAAGTATGGGTGACTAGCCAGAGTGCTGCAAACCTACCACTTTTATCTGAAAGAACATGCTCATCAAAGACGACATCCGTTAGGATTAGGGTATACCAAAAGCATGGGAATCACATTGGTAAAATTGCCCTAAGTTCATGTTCATTTCAACCAGCTTTTGAGGGTAGCGAGGTCATTTCAACATCATCCCGATTTTTATTTACACACTTTTTTTTTTTTCTATACCTATTACTATTTTTTTTTTATCAATATCCGCTCTTTTCCTCACGTTATATACCTTTATTTTATCATTCTTTATGGCTTTTATTTTCCTTAAAAGAGGAAAAATAATGAAAAACAACGAAACAAAATGATTAGATCGAACCCAAAAGTAGGCCGCCTACGTATCATGTTGTACATGAATCAGATCTTGCGTAGTTCGGGCTAGGTAATGCATAAACATTACACAATTGAAGGGTTTTTTTTTTCAACATTTCGATGAAAGATAGCAAAACATACAACGAATTTAGGACCACTTTAAAACTAAACAACAAATAAATAAAAAAAACTTTAAACCCCTAACGATATGCGTGCAATAAATACCCGAATATATAAAAAAAAAAAACAACTTAACTCCGACTTAACACAGACACCAACCTACAATGACAGAAACATAAAAGACTCAAACTACATAAAGATAAGGCAAGTTCTTTCAAACTGGTGCTCTGTGTGATGTCCCCGGCTGAGATGAACCCATCTGTGAAGTCCCCATTTTTCCACTTAGACTTTGCAACATGTCCTGCAACGACGTTTTGATACCCGGAAACAAATTTCTTGCCCGTATCCCCGCCTCTTGGAGAGTACACCCGCAAAGGTTTCTCTGACACCCATCCATAGTTGTGATCAAACGCGACAACTGAACTCTCAAAAACTCCACCTTGACACCCGGATCTTCCTGCTCATCATCTTCTACCATGATTGCTTCCCGTATTCGCCCTCTAAGTTGGGCTGGTAAGGGTCTACTAATGCCACGGGGCATAGATTGTAGCCAGATTTCATAGTTTTGAGTGCATCCTGGATTTTCCTCGAAAGTATCGACACCCAACTTTATCGCGTTATTCCAGAATTGCTCATATTTGCTTTCCCCTATGGCTTGGTCTTTAAAGTACTCTACATCCTTTAGGAGGTCAATTATTGGGGGGACGTCTTGCATTCTACCCAACTGACGCATCACCCTTCTTGGACTGTAAGGCCTAGTACAGTTAAGTCCTATCAAAACTAGAAAGAGTTGCATTTGAGATCCAATCAAGATGTTCTTAGGACAAAACCACATATAGCACCAAAGAATGTTGTTTGGAGTTCTTGATCCGAGAAATTCGATCCAAGAATCGACTCCAATAGGAAAAGAAAATTTGTCAAAACGCATTCTTTCTTGCAAGGCTTGCACTCGATCATTCAGACAACGGTCGATCACATCTTCTCTAATCAAAGAAGGCGTATGCAAGTGCTCCATCATCCACAACTGCAATATCAGATTACTCCCCTCAAAAAATCGTACCCCTCCTTTTACTTCAGTTAAAGCCTTATATATTTCTGTTAGGATCATTGATACAATGGTGACCTCATCTTTTTTCTTGAATAAAGCTATCACCACTGATTGTAGACGAGTATTGATACACCTCTCATCTAACGGAAACACTAAGATACCCAACAAAGCCAGACAGAAAACCTCCAGGCGACGTTGTTCCCAGATTTTTTTGGTAGTACAGAATTCATCCCAAAAACAGTCGAAACCCTCTAAAGACCCAAATCTAGCAAACAAATAGTCCAAGGAAATCCAAGATTGTTTGAGACATCCCAGATGCTTGTTATCTTTTAATCCACAGAGTCGAAGGAATTTCTTACGAGTATGATTGCGGGCTAAAATCATCTGTTGGTCCATGTAAGTCAACCGAAACAAACAAGATATTTCTGCCAGAGTAGGAGTCAATTCACAACTTCCGAACCTAAACACCAAATTATTTGGATCCCAGAAGGTCAACGCAGCTTCTATTAAATCCGGACGAGGCGTGAGATCCATGAGTGTTACAAGATTGCCTAACACTTTCCTCACTTCGTGTTTTTCGGAGTAATTGAACGTGCCCCACCACTTGATCAACTTTTTGGGTACCTTGACAACCATAAGGACTCTAGACTTTGTGGATAGGTCCATCCTGTAGTAGCAGATAAGAAATTGTCTCAAAATTTGATAAGAGCAAAAGGTTCCCAACCAACAGGAATTTGATGCGGACATACGTCGATGGGACAGACCGCTTCATGACTCCAAATCGCCGAACAGTAATGCTGAATAAAATCAGCCTACTTGGCTAACAACTCTAGGTTACGGAGTAAAAGATCTAGCCTAAGACTAAAATGAAGACAAAAATAAAGGTTACCGGACCCACCGAGGGTTGCCTACGTATCCCGCCCCGAGGGACGGAAATCAGGTATGCGTAGTTCGTCTAGATTGGACATTTAACGATTAACTAATAAATTGACCCTAACTTAAGAGACAACCAAAAACAAACGAGTGAAAACATTTTGGATTTTCAACTAGACATTTCAACTAAGACTGACACCACCAATTATAAAAAAAAATATTTTTGGTATTTTGTTTTTGACAGATAAGTAGACAAAGCAAATAAAACCCTCTTTTTTTTCTTTTTTTTTTTTTTCATTCAAATTTTTTTTTTTTTTTTTGAACTTACGGTACTTTGAGAAGATAAATGCAAAAACGTAAAAAAAAATCTTTTTGAGTTTTGGGATCGTGAAGAACAAAAGCCATAAAGAACTCTAAAATAAACTTCGACACCCCTTTTGATTCAATCTTTTCGACTCACTTTTTTTTTTTTTTTTTTTTTTTCTTTTTCTTTTTTTTTCACACTTTACTTCTAACACATGTTTTCCCCAAATCGGTCCGTCAAATGACCACGTTACCCTCAAATATGCAACAGTTAGCACGTAGGGATGCTTTAAAGGCGAGTCTCCTACAAAGGACCGTGTAGGCCCCGCTAGGTCTCAATAAGATGCACATAAGAATGACCTAAAGGCTGACCTACGTTGTGGTTTACTAACAAGGCCGTTCGGGGGAACATATGGTCGATAGTGGCTGCTTTGCTTTCCACCTACTCCATACATCCAACGGCTCCCCCCCTAAAATAAAGGTGACTCAACTAGATTTTCGTGCGCACGACGTGCGCTCCGAGACTTGTTGCAGAAAGAAAGCCGGTGGGATGGACTCATGATGACAGATATAAAGCGGTAACACATAGGATAAATACTATAAACAAAGAGCACGAAAACGCACAAAAGTGAAAACAATAACAAAACAATAATCACAAACAATGCTTATACACTCGTAATGCCGAACAAAGCCGATACGACTCAAAAAATAAGCTCGAATTCTGAAATGTCCCCAGCAGAGTCGCCAGAGCTGTCACACCCCTTTTTACGCGTACTCCAAAACATTGGAATACATTTTTAAAGTTCGAAAGGGTTTTATTATTTAAGTGACAAGAAATGAAAATTTGTTTCGGAAAAAGGATTATTTGCATTTTTTATTCAGAGTCGCCACTTGGCATAATCCGGTGTGCCAAGTCACCTTTAGAAAATCCTTTTCGAAACCGTTTGACTCTTAAACTGGTTTTGCGAACAAAGATTCCGGTTAAGGAATTCTGTTGACCAAGGGGAAGGTGTTAGGCACCCCTCGATCCCGTAGTTTGACCACAGTCGCCTGGTGGAGGGTATCGACTAATTTGGCATTACAAATGTATAAACCACACAAAAACACATAAAACAATCCATCCAAACACATGAAACAAAACAAATCCAAAATTAGTGTCCAGTCCAATTATACAATCCCGAAATAGAAAAATGCAAAAATATAAACCTACTCTAACCTATATTAATCCTAAACTATGCTCCAAAGCTTTACCCGATGCCTCGGGCCTTGATCACGAGCGTCCTCCGAGTACAAGATACCTCGGGGCATTCCCCGGATAAAATAATACAAGTGCTTCGGGGCATTCCCCGGTCAAATGGTACAATTGAGTCGAGCACGATAAATTAGAAAATATTCAACACATATACATTCAAACATTCATCAAAAACACCATTCCTAAACTTTTGCCTACCCGAACTACCGTTTGCCTACCAATTTCAACCCGTCATGATACTATGGTGTTTAACAACATCAATACTTGTTCCGAATTAGCAATTATCAATGAATCAAAATGCTATAACATTCACTTTTTTTTTCTTTATTCCCATCCCTTCTAACTTCATTTTTAATCAATAACACCATCAAAGCTACTCAAATTCATTCTACATATCAGCGAAAACCCACCGTGAAGCACAAAATCATGACATCATAACGTCAACAAAACTCACCAACTAACGATCACATCACACATAATCACAACAATTAAACACATTTTGAGACAATAACAAGAGTATAGAGTTGAGGGATGGACCTTAAGCCGCTTTTTGACCAATATTATTCGACAAGATAAAGAAAACCCGCCTCCGACAACCTCGACTTAAGCCCCAACGACAAATCTGTCCAACTTAGTATTTGAGAAATTGAAATCCGAAATCCAATTCTAACATCCAATCCACAAAGCGACTGAAAGTATTCAATATACACCCTTCGAATGATTGATTACGTCGATAATAATGTTTAAGAAAATCAGATCTGAGAACCCGAATGGAGTGTCAACTGCGATGAAGTACAAACTCGGTATCGAGAAACAGACAGCCCCAGTAATTGACCCCGATGGGCCTGATTGAAACAAATAGAAAATCAATCCTCAAACCCGTACGAAGATCGATGAACCAAAAAAAGACAATCGCAAATGAACGATCAAACAGGCGCTGAAACTATCGCAAGATCAGTTCAACCCTGAAAAATCCGAAAGAACGACAAGAAAACCGCAACAACGACAAAACCCCAACTCAAATCGGTTTAAAAAATTGATGAAAAGTCTCGAAGTAGAACAACTTACTCAGAACCGAACGCTAACAACAAAAATTCCAGCTGGATTTCATCTAGAAATCAAAACGACCAAAAGGATTTTGGGAATTTTAGGGTGGAGCAGACTTAGATGGTGAGTCTGACGTCGATTCCGGCGAGCTAAGTTGCCGGAACAGTGACCAACGATTTGAAACCCTCTCGATCTATTCCATTTCTTCAACGTATGGTGTGCGATTAAGTGTGCATATGTATGCGTACAGTGATGGACGGTGAGGAATGACGATAGTAAGAACGAAACAGGACCTTTAATGGTGTCCCAGAGAATGAAAATTGTAAGGTTTCTTTGTTGTGTTTCCGTTTATGTAGATGTATGCATATGTGGTTGTGCGAGTGTGACTATTGTGAGTGATGAACGAAAAGAAAAAAAAAATCCAAGATCCAGCCTCTCTTCTCTGTGTATATGAATATATGGAGAGAAAAAAAATAAAAAATGGGGGTCCTCCTTTGTTGATCTCTATATCCCCCTTTTTAATTGTGTATATGTGTGTATATATTAGGATGGGGTAGTGGGGTAGGGTAGTGAGGTAGGGGTAGGGGTAGGGATAGGGTTTGTTAGAGTAGGGTAGGTAGGTGTTGTTTTTTAATTGGAGGGATAAGGGTTAGGTGTCCACTTTTAATTGGGAAGGTTGTTAATTTGTTATCAATTGGGATTATGTGGGGATTTTGGGATAAGATTTGTTTAGAGTTGGTTTTGATTTTTGTCATTTGTGGAGGGATAATTACATGATTGAGGGTACACGGTAGGATAAGGTAAAAAATGGGTAAAAATGGTATTGCGGAGGGACGAAATTAGGTGTCTACAATAATAACAATAATAATAATAATAATAAAAACAAAAAAAATGACGTCGTTTTAACACAAAAAACAAAACTTTGACAGCGCACGAATATGACCTTTAACTATTCAAAACTGCACAAATATGACCTCTCTCCAAGTCAGCCCTTTTAACGACATGGCACCGTGTGATTGAATTACCTTTCCACGTAGGCGCGAGTGAGACTCACGCATGGGGTTGCAAAATCGGAGGTCATATTTGTTCAGGTTTTGAATAGTTAAAGGTCTTATTTGTGCACTATCAAAGTTTAAGGTCAAAGTTATAATTTGGTGTCAAGTTTAGGGTCATTTTATGTATTAACTCATATATAAATAATGGAGTTTTGTCTCTTTCTTTTTTTTGAGTAAATAAAAAATTATAATATTAAATTATTAATTATTATAGTAAAGTTTTCTTCATTGTATCTGAATTTACTACATTTTGAGTCAGTCTCTTCGAAATGGCCTCTCTAACTCCACGAGGTAGTGATAGTTTCTATATACACTGTGTACTTTTTAGATATTACTTGTGAAATTTCAGTGGATATATTGTTGTTGTATAATTATAATAAAGCTTTTTGGGACAATTTTTTTTTTTTCTTTTACTCCGTATAGGATTAGAATAAGTTACTGCAATTTGCACGATAATTGATACCCCTGTTGTTTTCCCTTTTTCCCCATGAACAGTCTCTGCTACATCTTGCTATCTTAGCATTAATTATTTGTAATTAATTCAGATCAACTGCGGTGTCTGTTTTTTTTACTCAATTTGTCGACTTGTAATTGAAATTTCCTATTTAAAAATTCCCAATATATTTTGTTTATATTTCAAGTGGCCGTTAATAGAATTCTTTGCTTTAATGGCTCAAAACACATCAAAGTATCCCCTTATCAAGGGTGTTCATGGATCGGTTTGGGTTGGTTATTGGTCAAAATCATAATCAAACCAACTTAGTCGGTTTTAAAATTTCTAAAATCAAACCAAACCAAATAAAAAAATAACTATCGATTTGGTTCTTGTCGGTTTGGTTCGATTTTTTCGGTTTATAACTTTAGCTAATGATAAAAGTTGAAAATTTAAAAAACAAATTCAATCTAACATATGAGATGTAAACCGAGTGTTGTATCTCAACCTTGAAACAACGATGTCAACTGAGTTTTATACTTCGGCAAAGCCATGACAACACCATATGAACACTTCTAAGAAAATATTTAAAAATAATATTTAACAGAATAATAAAATAAACTCCCCAAAAGGTGAACACATAAACTTCTTGCTCAATAATGTTCAAAAAGAAAGTTAAAATTAGAGATTGTCTACAGTCTAATGAATCTCAGCTGTAAATTTCAATATACAACACGATATTATTTTCACAATTAGTATCATTTGTCATTCAAAATGTAAAATTCATTTAGAATCTCATAAGGTACTGTCAACTGGATGAAAACATGCGATTGAATGTGTTACGACTAAAGTTAAATCATGATTAAAATATAAAATATAACAAATATTTAGATTGTATTTATGAATAAGATATAAATAATTATAATATATATATATATATATATATATATATATATATATCGATTCGATTTGGTTATTTTATTGATTTTTTAAAATTCAAAACCAAACCAAACCTAACCAAATATCGATTTTTTTAATCGGTTTGATTTGGATTGCGGTTCGATTTGATTTTTAACCAAATCGTGAACACCCCTACCCCTTATCTTGAGTTTTATATCTCAATTATTAAGTGTTTGAGTTTTCTATTCAAAGTATCACAAAATGTTTAGCGAAACACATCTGAACTATCAGTTGTTTGAGTTTCATACTTGAAATTTCGGGTGTGTTTCGATAGCAACTAATAGTTTAGGTGTGTTTTGCTAAGTATTTTGTTATACTTAAGATAGAAAACTCAAATAATTTAGGTATAAAACTCAAAAAAAGAAGATACTTTAGGAGTGTTATTGTCACTTCACTCTTTTTTAAAAGATTATTTTCATAGCTTAAATCTGTACCTCCTCAACAAAACAAATGTATAGCTATGTCAAGGCTTCCTTCATAGGTGGATAATAATGGATGTAAGAAACCAGAATTCTCAACACAAATGCTCAAGTATTATATGATCACTGATAGCTAAATTGTAACGACTCTCAAACTACTGAATTACAAGTAACTAAAGGATAGAGGTAAGAATGAGAATGATCAGAAGCTTAGACACTCTATTGTTGGGCTTTTTAATTGTTGGGCCTCTTCACGGTTTAGTCCCAGCCCAACTTGGCTATTGATGTTCACAACAGTAGATCTCGTATAAGCTTCAAAATCAACTCAAGTAGATTTTGTATATAATCAATAAGCCATAAGATAAATTATGGGGAAAAAATGTATATAACAATAATTATTAGATAGGAAATTACAACTTACAACATAACTTTCATTAATGTAATTATCTAAAAGTGTTGCTAAAATTTATGCTATAGGGGATAATTTTCTCATAAATTAAGATATAGGATCACAAGGCTAGCCTAAATCCATTGAAGAAAACTAATCTTCTTAATCGGAAAAAAACAAATGAATGGAACCAATGGAAAAAAATTATTTTTAATGATTTTTTTTTATTGCATGTATTGAAATTTGAACTCTAATTACCGATGATTCATTCACTTTTATTCATATCGCCGGGCTACACCCTTCATAAACAAAAAGGTGTGAAAGGCTCTATACTTCCGGACGAAGCAAGAAAGTATCCATTGTCTAATTGTCTTAGCAAAGACTTGTTTCTAGTGAATGGGAAGATTGTCTAACATACCGTCCATAAACTATCGTATTTAAAAGGGAAAAAAACACTCTATCTCAACTTTTAAAATAAATAGTTCAAGTTTGATATTTTTCAAAAAAATGGTCAGTCGGGTATATTATTTTAACTTTATAGTCATTTCCTAATTTAGGTCATTTTGGCCCACGTAGTTCAGATACAGTTCATATACAATACTGATACAGTCTATATATACTATTGATACAGTTTTCAACTTGGGTCATCCGACCCTTTTAAAAATATTTCAGTTTTTTTTTTGCTATAAATTTTTTAACTGAAAAGATATTCTTTTTTTTTTTAATTGTTTAGAAATAATAATTAAATATAATTATATAAAAACGATATAATTATTATATAGAATATGTATCCATATAAGATATATGTATCAAATATGTATATATATAAAATATATATAAAAAAATATAGAGAAAGTGTATAAAAATTCTATAATTGTTGTATAAAATGTGTAAGAAAATGTATAATTATTGTATAAATTGTGTATTAAAACTGTATAATTTTCGTATGGAATATTTATATGTATAAGATATGTATAGAAACTGTATAGAAGGTGTGTAGAAACGATATAGAACAGGCCAGCAAATTGAAATGGCTAGAAAGTGGAATTTAAATTTCATGACTATTTTCATAGAAATAATTTAATTTGAAGTATTGTTTCTGTCCTTTCTCTTATTAAAAAATCTTGTTCTTGGGCTATGTACCTATGCAATAGTACTAGAAATAAGTATTATCGTACTTTAGAAACGAGTATTTCTTTTAATCTAAACAAAGGAAAGAGCTTTAGTAATTATTAAAAAAGAATTTGGTAGCCTATCAGAATTGTCAATTCCCTTTCTTCGCAGGCAGATTTAGAATGAGTTGTGTAAGTTGAATTGAACATATTGCTTTTGACTATGTTATACGAGAAAAAGTATTCTAATATAGTATGATTATGTTTATTCTGCACTCATTGACTTTTGATTCTACATTATATTCAAAATTCGAACTCGAAACCTTTAATTTAGGATGAAATAGTTTCACCACTAAACCACGAACTTGTGTTGGCTGCAGAATATGATGAGGTCTTCGCCCATGGTTTTGGAACTGCTGGTTTCCCCACGCCAACTTGTCTCGTTGATTCTTCTACTCTTGATTTGGTCCCTTTTATTAGAAGTATTTTTCATGCTTAACTTAGACATGAAAAATAAACTTTAAAATTATAATATTAAATTATTAATAGTTATAGTAAAATTTTCTTCATTGTATCTGAATTTACTTCATTTTGAGTCAGTCTCTTCGAAATAACCTCTCTAACTCCACGAGGTTGTGATAGTTTCTATATGCACTGTATACTTTTTAGATATTACTTGTGAAATTTCAATGAATATATTGTTGTTTTATAATTATAATAAAGCTTTTTGGGACAATTTTTGTTTTTACTCCGTATAGGATTAGAATATGGTACTGCAATTTGCACGATAATTGATGCCCCTGTTGTTTTCCTTTTTTCCCCATCACATAATAATGTTTTTACTGAAACCAGTTTGAATGATGCAATTTATATTTACGGAAATTGCAAAACCAAGGCTTACTTTCGTTCAACCAAAGAAACAACAATCTCAAACAAAGAACGTAATGTAGAAATTATAATGTATCCAATAAAATGATCGAATTTACATAAAAGTAAATCATTAGTAGCTTTTTCAAATATTTTGTACGTATTCTATCGAAATTGGGGATGATAGAATGGTGTACTCACAAACATTATACATGGCTTTAATCACTTGCAGATTTGTGAGTTGTGTGGATTAGGGATTAATTTTGTTTATTATTAAGTCTTAATATAACATTTGATATAACTGAACATCTGGCCCATTAGCTCAGTTGGTTAGAGCGTCGTGCTAATAACGCGAAGGTCGCAGGTTCAAGACCTGCATGGGCCATCCTTTTCCCCCTCTTTTTCCTTCAAAAAGAGAAAAAACAGTCACCTGCCTCTTTTCCTTTTTATCGCTACGACTAAAATTTGGTTAGTTACTTAATTTTTTTTAATCCAAACGTTATAAAAGTGCTTAAAAACACGTAAAATAAGTCAATACAAAAATAGGCTCTAAAAAGTAACAACTACGCCACAGGGGAGGTGCCATTTATATCAAAGGATGGTCAAGTGTGCATCCTTCGTCGAAAAATTATATTGTATATATAGGTTAAATATTAGCTATTATGAGCGTGTATTGAATTTTGCACACCCTTAATGCAAATGGAAAAAAAAATTTACACACTCTTCGTCAAATTTCTAACTCCGTCATTGCTACTCCGTACGTTTTCTGCCAATGATGTAATATTTCCTTTTATTTCAATTTGTTTGTCCTATTTTTAAGTTTAATTCGTTTGAAAAAATGTGTTTCTTTCCTTTTTCACAATTTTTTAAGTTTAAAATGATACTCCCTTCGTTCCACAATAAGTTAATTGTTGGATTTTAACACATATGTTAAGAAAAAAAGCAAAGACATAAATTTATCATGTTTTTTCATATTTATCCTCTTCAAAAAGGAAAGACACATGATACATCACTCTCAATACACATTTAATAGAGGGTAAATTTGAAAAAAAAATTCAACATTTACCTTGAATTGTGAACCATTCACTTATTTTGAAACACTAAAATTGCTCCAACAATTCACTTATTGTGAAACGGAGGGAGTAAAATTCAATTTTTTTTTTTTAAAAAAAACTTCATATCAAATCAAAATTAGACAAATAAAAAGATTCAATTTATTTTTTTTAAAAAAACTTCATATCAAATCAAAATTAGACAAATAGATTAAAACAAAAAGATATTTATAAACACTGAGTAACAACTAAATGTTTGAAAAAAATATCGATTTACTAATACTTTTTTCACTAGCGAAAGAATTAAGAATATTGAATTATTTGATGTAGACATCCACTTTATTTCCTCTATTTCAATTTGGTTATTCTGTTTTTACTTAGCTTGTAATAAAAAATATTAAGGATTTTTTTAATTATGTGGCATTAAATAAATGATTATATAACGTGCCAAAATATTATTTAATCTTGAGATACATATCATGTAAAAAATTGAAATGAAAGAGTTGCTAAATAACGGAAAAAACATATCTTTTTAACGATTAAAAAGAGAAAGTAGGGACAAATATAAGAAACGAAAGAAGTAATAATTATAGCTCATAAATATAATGAAACTATTTACTTCCTAACAGCAGTTAGGTAGGTTATCCCGACTTAAATTTTTTGATGAATTTATTTCTATGTTTGGTCGAGTCATTTGCTGAAATTTGTACTATTTTTATACCAAAATATTGATATGACTTAATCTCATTTAGATTGTGACATCGGCCAAGATTAATATTCTTGATCGTAATTGCAGAATTATAGACCCTGGATATTTCAGTTTTAACTAAACGACCCCTTAACGGGTTGTTTGATGTAAGGTACAAAAACAAATAATTTCGGGATAAAATAATAATTCTGGAATAAAATTTTTAATGAATGTTTGATTGACAATATTCGGGATAACTTATTTCGGGACTAATAAATAGTACTGGGATAAGTTATCCACCCATTTGGTGGGATAACAATCCTATCATTATTTATCCTTGGGATAAATTTGAAAAGGACACAATTGCCCTCCAAATTCTTAGATTATCACTTTATATATATATATATATATATATATATATATTACTTTATTTTTTTTTATAAAATATAAGGTATCTATTTATCTATATAATATATTAAGAGTGTGAAGACCATTAGAAAAGTGATTTGAACTTTTTGCCCTTCATTAAAAATATTTGTTTTAGAGAAAATCGTCATTTTACTATTCTTCTAATATTTAAAAGTTGAAAATTAATTAAATATATTTATGATAAAACATTAATTATTTTTAAAAATTTAAAATTAATCAAATATATTTATGGTAAAATCTTTCCTATTCTAATATATATGGTAAATAAAAATATATTTAAAAAGGAAATTCTAAAGTATATAATCAAAGGAAATATTTAATAAAAGTTTTATTTTGGAAAGATTTTTGTCGAAAAATAGGAAAAAGAAGAATGAGTTTTTCTCTTATGGTTAAACGTTCATACTTGTGCCAATATTATTTTAAAATGACGTGGAAAAAAAGGCTAAAAATAGGATGAGTATAAAATTGGTAAAAAGAACTAAAAATAGATTATTTTTGTTTGTTGTTTATTTGGAATGAAAATATTATTGTCTTCTTATATAATTAATTGCTAAGAAATAAAATTGTTAATTATTATTTTGATTATTATAATATTGGTTGAGTTGATCATCTTTTCTGTGAATTTCTTATTGCATCAGTTTGAAAATTACTGTGATGTTTGCTTTGTATTACTTTGCATGGTAGGAGACAGAGGAAGGCATATTCAGGTTAGGTCTCCCACATTTTCTTCCCAATTATATTTTGATGAATATAGCTAGACACATTATGGAAGAACTTCATCTTAGGACAACACAATGGAGGAAACATTGGTCATAACGATGTTTATTGTATCTTTGCTATTCAGATCCAACATTTAGCCATTTATTTTTGTTGCGATTTTTCAGTTTTAGTTATCCAAGTTGTGCTTAAGCTTAAATGTGAGTGTCAGAACATGATGAGCACTTTGTGTTGCTCAATGTGTGCTTCAATGTCGTTATCAAAATTCTAAGACATATTTTTTCTTGGCAATGAATTTCTTTTGAAGAGGCGACACTAAACAATTGATATTTCAATTTTATCATAATTATTTTTCAATTTAATTATTCATATATTTATTATTTGGTTTAAATCTATATCTATAATCTATAATATATTAAAAGCGTGAAGAACCTTAGAAATCTGATTTGAACTTTTTACCCTTCATTAAAAGTCTTTTCTTTTGACAAAATCGTTTTTTCACCAATTTTTTTCAATTATTATTTAATTAACTTTATAAAATTAATTATAATCTTAAAAGATTAAGGAGTCGTAAATTATATGGTAAGAGGAAAAATATATGAAAAGTAAATTTTGGTACTTCTAAAATAGAATAGAAAAATACTTCTAAAATAGGACTCTATTGAGGAAATACTTCTATAAATATTGAGATGCGCGTTAAACTAGAGAAGAATTCGGTTTACGTATTGGGAAAATATGATTGATGATCATCTAACTTGATTCAGTTGCATGTCTAGATTGGTGGATGCTTAATCTTCTAATCCTCAGCTTCTTCACTGTTTTTGTCAACATAATAGAATTCAACTGTGTGTATATATATCTTTTATGTTTTTCATTCAAGTCATTTTTAGGATCAAAATTTGTGATCACTATTGTATTATTTTGTTGTAGTTACAGGTCGTAGATAAATTGTCAGGTGGTATATGAATGTCGATCGGCTTTAAGAATTTTTTTTAGGTAAAGGTTAGGTTTAATTGTATTATTTTTATATCTCTATTTTGAGGATTTATTTTTTGTGTAAATGTTAAGTTTAATTGTATTGATATCTCTATTATCGTTTTATTTTGTTATAGTTTACAGGTGGTAGATGAGTATCAGACGACTTTGAGAATTTTTTTGTGGAAAAGTTAGATTTAATTATATTGTTTTGATATCTCGATCATCGTATTATTTTATTGCAGTTACAGGTGGTAGATGAGTGTTGATCGACTTTGACAATTTTTTTTGGTAAAGGTTAGGTTTAATTAAATAAATTCTCCAAAAGATGTTAAATTTAATTATTGTATTCATCTATATTATTTAAATAAATATTCTATTTAGTGTAACATTTGAATTCAATAAAGTAAGGTACACGCGCGAGACGCGTACACCTAAACTAGTTTTTATAAAATCATGGACAAGTTATTAAAGTATGTTGACATTCCCTTTCTAACTTAATACATTCTTAATTATTAAATAGAAAAAATTATATTTAGCTAAAAATATTTGAAAATTGAATTTTAAAAAAATATATAATTTGACTCTCCAAATATTAATGATACTAAATAATGAAAAATGAGAGTAATTCTTTTTCACATTTTTTTATGATGAATTTTTTTAACAAAAAATGAGATTGTCAATATTTTATGAAATTTAGAACAAAATAAGTAATTTGAGATAATACATCGAAACACTCCTAAACTTGTAGCTAAAACTTACTTTAGACCCTAAACTAATCGGGCAATTATTTACCCCCTTAACAACTTTCAAGTGAATTTTTTTCCACCCTAAAAATATTATACCACTCTAAATACAGAGAGTGATGTGCACGCGCCCCACGTAATTGCCAAATCAGTGCCATGTCATTGCCACATAAAGAATTATAATTTTTTTTTAAAAAATAATCCAATAAACATATTATTTTTATATATTTTTTTTAAAAAGCAAAAAATATATTTGTACTTTATATATATATATATATATATATATATATATATATATGGAAAAAAAAGACCCCCCCCCCCCCTACTTTTTCTTCTTCTCCAGCCCCCCCCCCCCCCGGCCCGTTCCTCCTCCTTCAATTGTTTAACAGCCCCCCAACCACTTTTTCTCCTCCTTCTTTAATTATTTTTTCACATTAACATCATTTTTCACCATTAACACCAATAACTTGATTCGAATTTAACAAGAAATTGATAAATAACTTGTTCATGTAGATTAAGCCATGACTCCTCTATCAACACTTAGAAATCAACAATTGCAAGTAGAACAAAACCTAAACGCATCCACAATAATTTCAGATCTACCAAACGATTTAGCAGCAATAATACTAATATTCGTTCCTTTGTTTCGATCTACCATGAAAATGCTTCCTGCTTTAATTTTTTTCACCATTAACATCATTATTTCAAACCTTCTCAAATGCTCCAATAAGCACACGACGAGGAAGTGATAAATTGTCATAAGTTATTTATCATCACAAATTGAATGTAGTCATCTGAAAAAATTAAATAAAAGTAAAAAAAAATTAATGAAGGGAGGGGTTAATGGAGCTTAGTAATGATGTTCTTGAAAAAAAAAAAAGAATTTGGCCTAAACGAAGAAGATGAAGAAACGGGGTGGGGTGGGGTGGGGGTGGAGGATATGAAGAAGATGAAGAAATGGGGTGAAGGGTATGAAGAAAATGAAGATATGGGGGTGTTGGGGGTGGGGGCGGGGGTGGGGGAAGGGGGTGGTTATGAAGAAGATGATGATGGAAGTGAATTTTTGATTTTTTTTAATCTAATATACATACATACATACATACATATATATATATATATATAAAGAAAGAAAACTTGTAAAATTAAAAGGTGGGACCCACCATTTTTCATGTTTTTAAAGCTAATTACGCGTTGATTTTTTAAAAAATTATCACGTCAGCAATTAGGGTGGAAAAAAATTCACTTGAAAGTTGTTAAGGGGGATAAATAATTGCCCGATTAGTTTAGGGTCTAAAGTAAGTTTTAGCTACAAGTTTAGGGGTGTTTCGATGTATTATCTCAAGTAATTTAACATAAAATATTAGAGATTTATACACATTTAAGAAATATTTTATTTATGAATATATTATACGTGAAATTAATTTGAATAATTATTATGTTTATTTATATATTTTAATTTCTCTAAAAAATAATAAAAATGTCGACTCCATTGTTGAATTACATATTTTAAATTAATTAATTTTTTAATCACTTAAAAATTGATATTGTATATATCAATTAAAATGAATTTTAATATTCTATATTATATGAGTGATATGTGTTTAAATAAAGTGACATAAACAACAAATCCTCTTTTACTTTAACAAACTTAAGTTGAAAGTTTTTATTTCAAACTAAATAAGATGTAGTAAGATTTTTTTTAAACACACACGGTATAATGATGGGAAGGCACACGCAAAAAAATTAAAGTTAAATAAGATGAAAGTGTTATTTTTAAGAATAAATATTTAAAGTTTGAAAAGAAATCTCTCTCTCTCTCTCCCTCTCTCTCTCTCTCTCTCTATATATATATATATATATATATATATATATATATATATATATATATAAGTTAAATAAGATAGAGGGTATTTTGATAATCAATTAATTTATTCTTAGAAATTATATTATGCATATTACTTTGAATACAACAAACCAAACACTCAATAAAAAATAATCCCAGTATAACTAATCTCAGTACAACTTATCCCATCATAACTAATCTCAGTATAACTACATTCCCAACCAAACGACTCCTAAGAGTGTTATTCTAAATGGAGGGACAATGATAGGGGTGACATCATAATATTTTCAATATTAGGAAATAGTAAAAAAACAATTTCTATTATATCACATTTCACTAAGAAATTATCAGAAAAGCATCATGTGTACAAGTAATGATCAAATATCAAATTTTCATTAAAATAAATAAAGATATTTAAAAAGTTATAAAATTATTTATTTGTATTATTATACATGTTGTTTTAAGTATCATAAAATTTTAAGTGAAGAATACATATAATTTTTGGTAGATTTATGAGAATGATACTAATTTTTAACTTTTTCTTAGTTTAAATTCGCAAACTACACCGCACCATTTAAAAAAAACTTACTTAAACCCGCACCACACCCACATAGTCTAAACCTGCACCGCCCTACATAACCTAAAATTCGCACCGCACCACACATACATCGCCCTACATAACCTAAAATTCACACCGCCCCATTACCATTCCTAGACAATGACCTCTTTCCCTTTTTTTGTTATTAGTTGATTTCAGGGGCGGCTCAAGCAAATTCGTGACCTAAGACAAATTAAACGGGGACCTTCTATTTTTAAGAAAAAATAATTATTTTTATAAAGTCTATTTTTATAATTATATAGTCCTATTTAATAATTCTTTTTTAATTAATAATATAGTCAATGCATTAAAAAGCTTTTACTATATCAAATTCCTGAATTTTTTATATAAAAAGTTTCTTTTCTTTATAAATGGAGTAGTATTTAATATATTTTTAAAAATTATAATTTATTATTACTAAAAAATATGAGACCGTCAAATTTTGGGGGCCTTAGACGGTCGCCTTTTCTCCGAAAGAGTTGAGCCATCCCTGATTGATTTATGGTGCAACGAGTTTTAGTTTCCTTAAACACGTGAATTCATTTTGAAATGTGATTATCATTAATGACAAACTAGAAATTTCGTTAAGAATATTAAAATTTAATATAAACATATAAAAAGTAATTATTAATCTATGTATTTTATGTATTTTTATATAAATAGTAATATAATATTTTAACGAAGAATATTTGATAGGCCACCCTGTAATACACGTGACTATGCAAACTGATTATCATGTGGTTGAGCCCCCCCCCCCCCCCCCCAAAAAAAAAAAAAAAAGAAGAGGTTATCATGTGACGACATCGTTTCCTTTGGATTGACTCATACAGATTTTCTTCAACAAAACAAAAGCAGTGACAAGGCTGAAACGCAATACAGAATGCCTAAACAATGATGAATTACACCCCTCATCATTAGAGTTTTATTTTATTTTTTGAATTTTGTGTATTGCAAAATTTAGTACATCAAATTATTTTTTATTAAAATAATTCTTTTTCAAAAATATATAAAATTAATTTAAATAGCAGTTCATTCAATCGATTAAACTAAAGATAACTTTTTAAATGTATGATTGTTATATGAATATGTGTACAATTATATACATCAACTAGATAAATGCTCTTTCTTTTTAATTTGTTTGACATATTTTACTTTTAATCAATTTCAAAATAATTATCTTTTTCTTTTTAGTAACTTTTAAACTTTAATTTTTAAGGTGATATATTTAAAACTATAAAATTAAGGGACAATTTGATGTATTTAACATATCTTCCGTTTAAGATTACAAAATTTAAAAATCTTTTTAATTTTTTTTAATTTTGTGTCAATTCAAAATAAATTAAAACAATTGATTAAGTAGACAATATAACAACACACCAATATATATTCACTAAATTTCAAATCAAGATTTGAGGAGGATAAAAATAAAAATAGATCTTATCACTATCTCAAAATAATAGGTTATTTTCAAAAGATCCTCTTAAAAAAATAATAATCAACTACTTATCATAATCCAAACACAAAAAATAATATAAATTATGAAGTATATCTCTACGGCTAAAATTTAAACCATCATACTATAACTAATCCACAATAATATTCTTACCCAACTAAGGCTGCATTTCTTTTTTTTTTAAGATTCAGACGTCTGAATCTGAATGCACATCTCAATGATTAAGATGTTGTCTTTAGATTTGAAAATTGAATGATTAAGATTGTTTGTTTTTTAACAGCTGAATGTGTAAGAAAATTTTATTTGTATATATAATAAAATTAAATTACAATTCAAATAAAAAACTAATTATATATCAGAAAAGTATATAATTTAATACAACAAAATATTATATGATTGAAAAAAAATATTTATGTTTGTTAATGATAATGGAGATGGTTTATAATGGTGGTTGCGGTGACAATGATTGATGTTAGGGATTAGTAATGTTGGTGGTGATAGTTGCGATAGTTGGTATTGTAGTGACTGTTATGATGGTGGTGGTGGTTGTGATGTGACGTTGCTTGATGTTAGTAGTTGGAGGTGTTGATTGTGATGACTGAAAAATGAATGCATGATGGTTGACGGTGTATTGGTGCTAGTTGGAGATGTTGTTAGTTGTGATGGTGGAGATGATTGTTAGTAGAGATAAATTGTAGCGATGGTAGTGGTTGAAGTGATGGTAGAGGTGGCATTACTAGTGACAATGATGGTGGCGGCCCAAGAATGTATGGAAGTTGTGATGTATTAGTGGTAGTTAGCAATGTTGCTAGTTGTGATAGATGACTTGGTCGATAGTATGCGTGAAGAAATATAAGAGAAGAATATTATTGAACTGTTGTAACTACATTATTACATTGAGACCTTATTTATAGACATTACATTCCAATCCTTTTGCTAATAGGATACTACATTACAATCTTTTTTCAAGTAGGATTTTATATGCTATTCCTACTCATATTCTAACACTCCCCTCAAGCTGGTGCATAGAAGTCATATGTACCAAGCTTGTTATGAATGTAATTAACACGAGGATGGTGAGGGACTTGGTAAAGATATCTGTAAGAAAACTCATAAGGACTACTCTGGACGTCTGGAAAACCTCAATTGAAAAGGAACAAATAAAAAAGTGATCCAAAAAGTAGTAAACATAGCTAGAAAGTCGATTTGTCACTAGAAATTTATTGGAAACTGGTATAGAATATATGAATCATCTCGAAATCAAGAGACAAGTAGATCTTGCACAAGAAAGTCACCGGAAACTTAGCCGAAACATGCTCACACGCCGGATTACTAGATTTGATGACTGAAAAGTGACTACAATCTGAGGAAAAAAAAATATGGGTAGGGATGGAATGATGACATGACCCTACTGAGAAAGAAAAATATGGGTAGGGTCGGAATGACGGCACGACCCTGTTGAAAAACAGAAATTATATGGTAGGGTCGGAATGACGGCACGATCCTACTGAAAAAGAGAAAGTATATGGGCAGGGTCGGAATGATGGCACGACCCTACTGAAAATGAGAAATTATATGGGTAGGGTCGGAATGATAGCACGACCCCATATAAATTAGATCCGAGGAGTCACCGAAAAGACGTACGAAACTACATAAATTAGATCTGAGGAGTCACTAGAAAGATGCACGGCGCTATGCAACTCAGATATGACAAAGTAGTCCGGAAAGATTGTACGATGCTACGCAAATCAGATATGAGAAAATAGTCACCGAAAAGAAGCACGGTGCTAAAAAAAAATAGATATGAAAAAGTAGTCACCGGACAGATGCATGGTGCTACACAAAGATATGAGAAAGTAGAGGAAAAAAGTGTGGTGGCCTAACTTTTGATAACATGATCATTGGCCGGACGAGCGGCATATATGAATTATAGCCGCCCGCCGGCAGCGGAAATTCTTTGATTCTTTACCAAGATCGTGGAAGTTCTGTTGCCACGTGAAGAAATATAAGAGAAGAATATTATTGAATTGTTGTAACTACATTATTACATTGAGACCCTATTTATAGACATTGTATTCCAATTCTTTTGCTAATAGGATACTACATTACAATCCTTTTACAAGTAGAATTCTATATGTTATTCCTATTCCTACTCATATTCTAACAGTAGGGATTGACTGAGAGTAGTTGATGATGGTGGTGCTGTTGACGACGGTGAATATAATTAGAAGGCCAAACTCATCGACAACCCCTAAAATTTGGCACGATCTTTCGCTTTAACACCTCAAGTGAATGCTGTTTACTTTTAACACCTCAAGTCGCCACAAAGTGTGTCACTTTGACACTTTTTACACAATCAACAAAAATATATCATATGCGTGTGTTACACGCACGGATGACGTGGAAAGTGGCCAATATTTTAATGACATTTGTCATTTTTCTCCAAATTAATTGTTAAAAAACTATTTTCAATTAAAAAAAAAATTACCAATCAAATATTGACACTTGGCATTTTTAAACTCAAATAATTTTTTCAAAAAAATAATAAATTTAATCCCACCCATCTCCATTGTCTTCTCCACCCCTACCCCCGCTGCTCCCCTACCCCTTAATTATCTTCTTCAACCCTTCCCTCCTTCTCCTCCCCGCTTCCCCACTCCTTAATTGGGTGAAGATAAGTTTGATGGTGATATTTAATTTATTTATGGTGCAAAAATTGTAGAGGTGAATAATAAAATTAATGGTGGTTGTCAGAAAAATTTGGTTAAACTATTTTTAATTTTCTACAACAATCACATCTTTCTCCGACGAGTAATTGCTATACTCATTATCAACTTGTCGAATTCACTGGTAACTGCTAATTGAGATTTACATTTTACTGCGAGAAATTCAAATAAGAAGATTACACTTTACTACGATGAAATTATCGATATGATTTTTCACGAATCGCTATCAATGGCTGATACAATGGTGCCACCTTTTTTATGGATAAGGGGAACGAGACGGGGAGGAAAGTTAGCTTTGTTGCATCGGGAGCGTATGTGAAGAAATGGACATGTGATTTTTTCTTTTATGATTTTTTAATTCAAAATTTTAGTGGTAGTTTGGTGGATGATGATGGTGATGTTGGAAGGTGGAGATGATGGACGGAGAAGAAAAAGGTTTAAAGATGATGTTGGAAGCTTAGAACCATTAAAAGGTTGAATTAGTGAAAGAAGAAAGAGGAAGAAGTAAGAAAAAAAATATAAAAATCATAAAATAGAGTTCCTCACGAGCCTGTTGTGTAGTGCAACACACATAATGTGTTGATTCAGCAAAAGGTGTCAAAGTGACACATTTTGTGGCTACTTGAGGTGCCAAAAGTGAACAATATCCACTTGAGGTGCCTAAGTGAAAGATCGTGCCAAGTTTAGGGGGCTCCCAATGGGTTTGACCTAATTAGAATAATAGAGGTAGTAGGTGTGATAACGATTGACAATAGTGGTTGGTAGCGATATTTGTTATCGATGGTGGAGGTGGTTGGTGGTTTATAATGGTGGCGGTGAAAGAGGTGGTTAGTGGTGGTGATTGATGATTATGAACAGAGCGACATTGAATATTATCCAACACTAGAATACCTCTTCAGACCTATTAAGACTTGATTCTAAATCTGAATGATTAAGACCTATTCAAACCTATAAAGAGCTAAAATTTTGATAAAAAACAAATATACTTAATAATCTAGAGTCTAAACTATTGAAATTCAGATCTCCATTAAATGCAAACAAATGAGTCTTTTAACTTATTTCTTTAACACAGGACCTTCATATCTCCTATTGTTTAGAGACAATAGAGCAAAAAGAAAAAAAAAATTAAAACGAAAAATAAATGCAAGCGGTGGATAAAGACACCAAGTTCCGTTTAAGGGTCAGGAAAACATCAACATAGACAACATCTAAAGGATTTGTCGTTCTTTTCCCATTAATCCTATTCTCACTTCTGTACCAACCAACCAACCAACAAACAAATATTCTTCTTTCTCAATTTACCCATTTCCTTTATTACTACTTTCCTCTTTACAATCCCAAATAAGGTCAGCAACTATTCCAATCCCCAAGTTCATACCAAAAGGGTAAACAAGATAATGGGAGTTTTTGACTTAGAGAAACAGTTTGCATTCTATGGTGCGTACCATAGTAACCCAATCAATATCTTCATTCACATGATCTTTGTCTGGCCTATCTTCTTCACTACTCTTATCCTTTTCGATTTTACGCCCCCACTTTTTAATTTACCTCCGATTCAGCTCTGTGAGCATGCTTCTTTGGTTCTTAATTATGGGTTCTTGTTTGCTTTGATTTATGGAGCGTTCTACGTGTGTTTGGACAAGAAAGCTGGGTCTTTGGCTGCTTTGTTATGTTTAGTTTGTTGGGTTTCTAGTGGTGTGGTTGCTCGTCAATTGGGGTTCTCTCTTGCCTGGAAGGTAAGTAGTATTATATCATTAATTTTTTTGATTTAGTATAGTTTATAGTTTTTTTTTGTTTTTTTAAATTGTATATCTCCTTTACAAGGTCGGAATCGAACCCTCCCAAACAAGGTGAAAGTTTTAGATAGTCGAGTAACCAACTGAGCTCCTAAGATTCCGATGTTGCTTTTGCGTTTCATTAAAAGTTTGGGTCATTTTGTTTTGTCTCTCTTACGTCTGGCTGTTCTATTTATTTTGTACATCATTTAGTACTTAATTTATGTCAGGCGGGGCCGTAGCTTTTGGGATAGTGCAAACTATGAAAATGATCATGTTCTAATTCCCATTATATGTTACTTACTTCCTTTGTCCCAACTTATTTGTCATGTTTCCCTTTAGTTTAACTATTTTTCATAGCTAAATTGGATTGTACTATATGAAAAGTACTATAAGTTGCAGTTTTTCTCATGTAAATTTGATGAAAAATTATGTTTTAGTATGTTGCTCAAAGTTCACATAGTTACCCTCGAGAAGCGAAACATGACAACTGATTTAGTTACAGAGATTGTGGACTTCTGTGTTAAGATGAGGTGGTGAATTGATGAAATACTTTGAGTTCCAGTTAATGGGCAAAGCGAGCCCCTGTATTCTGAATTAAAGAATTCAGATTCATCAAATCTCCCGAATTAAGATTCAAACCATCTTACCTCTTTGTTTGTTCTTCCTTGAGTGTTCATTCCACTTATTACTAGTAATTAGAGTCTCAGGACTTCATCTTTTTCTTGCCAACTTTTCAGCCATTGTCGCGTCAAGCCATATTTTGATATATTGTAAAGCGAAATTAGCTGATTATCGTATGCTTTATTTCTTTGCCGATTATCGTACTTAGAATCACAATTTCCCCTTTTGCTTGATCTGTTAATATATTCTTGCACCCCTTCAATCAGTCAGTTAAGTAAACCTCAATCCAGAACTAATTAGAGTCAGCTATATGAATTGTTTGAATCTACTTTGCCCAATCGGGTTCATTTCACTCAAATGTTAAGCAAGTTGCCTTTAGAGTAAATTAGGGGTTCTCTTCTGTCTGTATTTCATGCATGCCTTGCATTGACATGCAATCAGGAAGAACTCCTGGTTGCACCAGTTGGACAGGCTAGTTAATGCAAGTTGAAACCAGAAACAGGTTACAGGAATTTTGCTAAAAACATTATTACAGTCAAACTTGCGACTCTGCTAATCCATGGTTGCAACTTGTCAATCTAAGTTCTTTGTCGCAAGCTGGCCTGGACACCATGGTCATCAAAAAAATAAATCTAAGCTCTTTATGTATCAATTGTCGTTTGATGATTCGATGCACTTTTTACATGCATTTCTAATACTGTCCTAAAACAGTCATTTAGTTGCTATTCCTCGATGCTCAACTAGCAAAGTAAAGCTAAAGAGGGGAGCTTAAATTTTTTCTTGTAATGTAGCTAATTTGCACATCTTGTACGCGGCACTGATGGCCCATTTAAAGATCTAGTCATTCAGCTGAGTTAGCTGATCAATTTCAGAACTTTCTTGCAAGAGCATTTCATCTAACGACCATGCTGTGTACATGCCACATTCCACTCTGCATGACACAGCATGTTATACATGATACATGACCAACCTATGTCATCAGCCTTTTAACTTTATATTTTTTCTGGTACACTGGGTGTGGATGTTTTCCTCCTCTCTTACCTAGAATTTAACTATAGACAACTTATCTTTGGCAATTAATCTTCATAAATAATCTGGTTTAGATGCCTGGGTCCTCTATGTGCCACGAGGACCTAACACTTGACTTCTTTAGCTATAGCAGTTCATTAGATTTGATCAAACTTGGTTGTCATCTATTCGTTGTTAGAGGCGAAGAACCGATAACCAATTACAAAGTTACCCCAGTACCTATGCTTGTGGAGTTAGCAAGTGCCTAGGAATGGCAATTGTGGTGGAGGGGCAGGGAAAGCATTGACCCCCTAAGACTTTGATCCGCCCCGCCCTTCCCTGTTTACTATTTTCCAGAATTTTGTCCCGCCCTCCTCTTTTATACTCTCTTTCATATCTCTAATTTTTTGTTTTGTACTATTCTATTTAATATTTTTTAAATCTATTTTGATTTTTTATATTGAAATATTTAAAAATTATATGCGAATAAAAGGTGTTTATGTATATCTTTTTAAATAGTGAATAGTTAAAAAGCAGAATTCTAGATAACATGTGGATTTTAAATTTGTTAAGTAGCTAGGATACACTTAACCCAGAAAAGAATTGACTTGACACAAAATCGGTTAAAAAGATATAGAAAATAAGTGTCACATTAAAGTGTTAATATTCGATTGATGAGTTTATTATTAGCAATAATTCTATCTGTGTTCTAATTCAGAGGGTGAGGTTCAGTCTTTTTTTTTTCCATATGGGTAGTCGTTATCCAACGTGATCACTGCTTGTGCCTGTAAAAGATATTAAAATTATGGCCTTTTTTGTACTATCCATATAGATGTTAAAACTTATCTATTTCATTCTTTGGTCGTTGTTAAATCTTTGGTCCTAACTACTATATTCTCTGTCTTTTGCTATTCATTTCAACTTTGATTGATAAATCTTTTGTCTAAACCACTATATTCTCCCAATTTTAATTTAGCTTGGAGAAGTTTGATAATAATCCCAATTTTGAAGTTTCTTTTGGATTTCTTACGACGATAAAGCATTTAAGATAACCTTTTTTCTTACCGTTATTTCCAGATCTATTTTAGATCATTTTTCCAGTGAAAGTATTAAATGTTCTTTAATCTGCTATTTGGATCTGGGCCTATTTTTCTACAAAACCCACCACTTGTCCTGTCCCATTTAAATTTCTAGTAAAATAATATTTTCCCCACCCCGTTTAAGTCTTCCAGTGCCCTGTCCCGTTTTTGCCCCGCCCTTTCCCAATTGCCATCCCTCCAGGTACCTTGTGAAATTAGTTGAAGTGTGCGCAACCTGTACTAGACACCATGGTTAGTTAAAGAAAAGAAAAAGAACCAATAAATAATTAATACTAACTTGGACAATCTCTACTTCACCTGAGGTAGTGGTATGGACTGTGTACACTCTACCCTCCCCAGACCCCGCTAGGTGGGAATACACTGGGTATGTTGTTGTTTGTTGGACAATCTCATATGGACTGGACAAAGATGTATAATCCATGATCTGTTTGGTTGCAAATACATTTGAATCTATCTAGTTCTTGTTGAATCAAGTATGTGATGTTGGTGCTAACTGTGACAAACACATGGCCAGGTTGTTCTAGCGGCTCAATTGTTCTGCTGGACTGGGCAGTTTATAGGTCACGGAGTGTTTGAGGTGATCATTTGTAATAATTTTATGCATGATTCTCAAAGCTTCCATTTATTTAGTCTCATGACACTGTTATTCACTTTGTAGAAGCGAGCACCTGCTCTTCTGGACAATCTTACACAAGCTTTCCTCATGGCACCATTCTTTGTACTCCTTGAGGTAGTTATACCAGGTCTATCTTTTTTGTTAGGATGAAGTACTTCCAGTGGTTGCATTATCTAATCTTTTTGCGACTTATTGGTTTCTCACAGGCCCTCCAATCTCTTTTTGGCTATGAACCGTACCCTGGGTTTCATTCAAAAGTGAAAGCAACAATAAATGCTGAAATCAAAGAATGGCAGGAGAAGAAACAGAAAAAAATTTCTTAAGTTTGTTATGTGAGATTGTAACCTATTCTAATTTTATCTGTAAATGAAACAGAGTTGGTTTGCATATGAACCGCTTATGTACACGTTCTGTGTTTCTATATGTACTCTATACAATCAAAGACCTGGTTCTGTCTACATCCTTTATGACAAATAATTGTTTATGAAAATGCTTTTAGCCTGTGGTTTGATGCACCAGGTGGTGAAGATTTCTGGGTATGATGCATCTTACCAATCATGAAGGACTCTGCTAGATGTGAAGTGGTTTACTTACTAAAGCCCGCGTTACACACCATGTAAATACATGGAATTCTGATGCTAAGCATTGCGACTCAATTACCATAAAGGACAACTCTTGAATTATTTCTAATTGCTTATTCCCTGAGTTGAAATTCCTTTTCTTGTTACTCTTCTGGCGGATTTTCTATTGGTGTAAGTTGTAACGTCCCATAAGATTTGTCAATTAGGTGCAGAATATAATTGTCCTCTTCTAATGGGATGGATGTTTTATAGGCTACTCCTTCAGCCCTACTGCTCCATCAAAGTTCGAATGACTAAGCGCTCTCTATTATCTTTTTTCGCTCTGCTAGTTGTTTTGACTTTCTCCAAGAACATGAAAGCTATTGCCAGTGCACACAGCAAGATCAAGCTGAAGCCAAGAAACAACAGATATTGCATTTTGACGGTCTCGTCTTGCCAGTGCATTTTGACTGTATCTGTGCTCGGTATTCACCCCTACTCTTTTTCCACCCAGGTTTTCCAGTTCATTCCTTTGATAAAATGCAAGCTAGTCTAAACTCTTTTTCATCCGTTGCAAGGTGTTGCCTGCCAGGCTCTCCTCATTGACTCTCTCGTGCTCTTATAAACTTGTTCTGTTGGCCAAAATGTGCTGAGGCATTAGCTGGAAGATTGATAGTACGGCGAATTGTTCCAGAGAAACCCATACGGGTTGTCAATTTTCTCAAAAACTGAGGGGCAGCACAATTCCAAGTTAGTGCATTTTATTGAAACGACAAGCGAGAATACTGCTCTTGATCATGATTAAAATGTATTTACAGTAACCAATTTTCATTTACAGAAATAAACTGCTGGATATCTTCATTATTGTGGCATTGATATTTGTTACTTAGATTAACAAGAAAATGTGACATGCCACCCTCCCAATTGGCCAAGATTGTGACGTTGAAAGATGAGATAGGTCTGAAATATTAGTTTTCTGGATTTGTTCTCAATTCTACCACAAATTGAAACAGAAAATGGCAAGGAAGGAAACATCAGCAGGGCCTATTGATTTAGATGTTATTGTTTGTTCTACTTAATTATTTCTTGTAGGCCTCTTATCTCTATCTCTAGTGTTTTCAGATCATGCCAGAGGCAGAGCTAACTAACCAGCCCACTTCAATTATTGTCATCATTCTTGTAGAGACATAGTTTTAAGTATGGGTGGCAAATGAACGCATTTCCCTGAATTTGAAAAAATTTCTCATGAATTGGTTTGGGTTAGATATGAGCGGAAACTTTCATGGGTGGAGTTATTGCGTCAAGGCTGTCACACCCCTTTTTCGCTCGGAGGATTCGAGTCGAAGGGTTTTTCCAATTAAAGTGACGATATTGAATAGGAATTAGTTTATTAACAGAGTCGCCACTTGGAATTGAGTTATGGTGTTCCAAGTCACCTTATTGAATCCCTAGTCAAAAGGAAATGACTCTTCATTATGGTCTGTGAAAACAGAAGACCGGGTAAGGAATTCTGTTGACCGAGGGGAAGGTGTGAGGCACCTCTCGAGTCCCGTGATTTTAGCACGATCGCTTTTATTGACTTATCTTGACTTAAACTATTTTGGATAAATTGTGTTTGGACCTAGATTCGCTCATTTTAATTATATCGAAAATGTTTATCTACACCTCTTATATTAAATCGATGAGAGTTATTTTAAAAATATTTGCCAAAGTACATTGTTGTATCCTTGAATTTTTTAACTATTTCAAAAGATGCGTACGCCGCATTCTTAATTGAGACGAATATTTTAAAATACGTCTAAAATTTACCTAATTTATCAATAATAAATTAAAGCAGAATTCATTTAACATAATTAATTAAATCAATAAACAATTATTAAGTTATGTTAATAAAATAATAAATAAATAAATAAATAAAATAAACAACTTGAAATATACAATATGTCACTCTACGCAAGATATAAATGATAATAAATTTATTGGTATTAAATTTTGTTCATACCATTTTTACTAATTATAATATACACGGATATGGAGACATAAAAGAAAATATTAATAAAAGAAGTATAAAACACCCTTTTTTACATTCACAATACCATTTGTTATTTCTTATTACTTTATATATGTTAACAGTGATGCAATAAAAAGAGAAAGGAAAAGACATCAATGGTTGAAGGGGAAGCGACGACTGGATCGAGAAGCGGTGAATGCTCATCGCCAGTGAAGCAATGACGGTCAAAACCAGTGTGAAAGGTGAGGGCCATGGGTCGCCGGCGACGGAGTTATCGCCGATGGGATGTTTTTGGCCAGATATGGTTTCCCCATGGTGCGGCAGGGGTTGGGAGAAGGGGAGAAAGAGGTCGAAATAGCGCGGGAAAAGGGGTTTTCCCGGGATGGAGGGAGAGAGAGGGATAACGCCGGCGCGATTGTGGGATTTGGGGTGGCGCCGGCGCGGGGAAAGGGGTAGCGCCGGTCTGGGATTTCGTCAATTTAGCCGAATGTTTTCGTAAAATCAGTGTATATGTGTGCGTGTTCCGGTGGGTAGGATTTTGACGATTCAGTGACGGTGAGTGGTTAATTTTAAGGGACTTTCGCTGATTTTTTTTTTTAAATTTGTCTAGTTTATGTTTTTTTAATCACTGATTCCATCTTCTTCTTTTTTTTTCGCTTTCATTTTCTCATCTCAATTTCTCTCGTTTCACTGATTTTTTTCCTACGTTTTGCTATCTCTATATGCATAGTGATGATTTTGTGTACGTGATGTAGTGTGCTTGTATGTATTGAGTGAAGATGAAGAATATATGAATTATGAGTTTTGTTTTGTGGGCATATATATACTGTACAAATAATAAATATACAGTAGTTTAACGTATCACAAGTACATCAAAATTTTATGTAAGTAGGCAATTATACATATTAAAGAAAACAATGAAATCACTGATATATTTTTCAATCATGTTTTTTTTTTACAAGAACATCCATAAGATGAATATTACATACTTAAATGAATATTACATACTTAAATCAGAAATAAGAACCTGTTAAAAAGACAACAATCCGAGCGTCGTAAACGGAAACTCTAATAAAATTTCAACTTCAACTTCTTTCTTTTCTCTCTTTATCTGATGATTTTTTCTTTTTGGCCTGAAAAGTACGTTGTTTTTCTCTAAACTTTTTTTTTTTACTTTCTGATCTCCTCTAGAATGTACGTATAGGGAATCCTTAAATACAGGGTTTGTTGTTGGGGGAAAAGATTGGGGGAACAGTTAGATTAGGGATTAGATCAGCTTTTTGAATTTTTATTTTTTTTATTTTTTTTTAGACAATAATAATAATAATAATAAATAAATAAAATATGATAATAATAATAAATATAAGTATAATAATTAATTAATTTTATATTTAACAAAAATATAATAATAATTTATAAATAGATAAAAACAAATATAATAAAACAATATTAAAACTATTAACTTATATATTAAAATTTATAAAAGAAAACATATATATTTTTAATTTTATATTATTTATAATTAAAATTAAAATAAAAATAGAAATAAATAAATAAATAAAAATAATTAAAAAATAATAATTAAAATAATATATAATTAAATATAAATATTTAAAATTGAGAGAAGATAAAAAATCACGTGTCTACATTTTTGTCCCTCTTTGTGTGAAATCTCGAAGAATTTTCATACAAAGAAGTAGACAAGACATGATTTTTGACTCTCCAATTATTTGGAAGGTAAAAATAAAAATAAAAATAAAAATAAAAATATGACCGAGTCCTGTTTTTGGACATCCTACCTATCCCGGGTTATAAGGGAATCAGGTCACGAGTAGTTCAAAGGTAACATGATGAGAGAGAGAGTGAGACGTGAAGTGAGACTCCATCGAGTTTTCGGTTGACGAATTCTGCTTTTTTACATTTAACTGACTAATAAAAATCAAAAATGAAAAATACAAGTAAAAATTGCAATCTCTAGAATCTTGATTCAAGCGTTCGCGACTTGAATTTGAAAATTCACCCTATTCTTCAGGCGGACTCCTAGACTTCCTTTTTTCTTCACCCTGTTCTTCAGGCGGGCTCCTGGACTTGCAATTTTTTCACCTCGTTCTTCAGGCGGGCTCCTAGACTTGCAATTTCTTCACCTTGTTCTTTAGGCGGGCTCCTGGACTTGCAATTTCTTCACCCTGTTCTTCAGGCGGGCTCCTGAAATTGCAATTTCTTCACCCTATTCTTCAGGCGGGCTCCTGGACTTGCAATTTCTTCACCTTGTTCTTCAGGATGGCTCCTGGACTTTCAATTTGTTCACCCTGTTCTTTAGGCGGGCTCCTGGACTTTCAATTTCTTCACCCTGTTCTTCAGGCGGGCTCCTGGACTTGCAATTTTTGTTTTTTCAAATATGTTCCTGAACTCAAAATAAAAGGTAAAACAGAAAACTAACATCCTATTTTCCAGGAGGGTCCTGTCCCATTCTTCAGGAGGGTCCTGAGCATAAAATAAATTTTCATTCTTCAGGAGGGTCCTGAGCAATAAGTAAATTCTCATTCTTCAGGAGGGTCCTGTCCCATTCTTCAGGAGGGTCCTGAGCATAAAATAAATTCTCATTCTTCAAGAGGGTCTTGTCCCATTCTTCAGGAGGGTCCTGAGCATAAAATAAATTTTCATTCTTCAAGAGGGTCCTATCCCATTCTTCAAGAGGCTCCTGAGCATAAAATAAATTCCCATTCTTCAGGAGGGTCCTGTCCCATTCTTCAGGAGGGTCCTGTCCCATTCTTCAGGAGGGTCCTAAGAAAAATATAAATTCCCATTCTTCAGGAGGGTCCTGTCCCATTCTTCAGGAGGGTCCTGTCCCATTCTTCAGGAGGGTCCTGTCCCATTCTTCAGGAGGGTCCTGAGCATAAAATAAATTTTCATTCTTCAGGAGGGTCCTGAGCAATAAGTAAATTCTCATTCTTCAGGAGGGTCCTGTCCCATTCTTTAGGAGGGTCCTGAGCATAAAATAAATTCTCATTCTTCAAGAGGGTCTTGTCCCATTCTTCAGGAGGGTCCTGAGCATAAAATAAATTCTCATTCTTCAAGAGGGTCCTGCCCCATTCTTCAAGAGGCTCCTGAGCATAAAATAAATTCCCATTCTTCAGGAGGGTCCTGTCCCATTCTTCAGGAGGGTCCTAAGCAAAATATAAATTCCCATTCTTCAGGAGGGTCCTGTCCCATTCTTCAGGAGGGTCCTGTCCCATTCTTCAGGAGGGTCCTGAGCATAAAATAAATTTCCATTCTTCAGGAGGGTCCTGTCCCATTCTTTAGGAGGGTCCTGAACATAAAATAAATTCCCATTCTTCAGGAGGGTCCTGTCCCATTCTTCAGGAGGGTCCTGAGCAAAAAATAAATTTCCATTCTTCAGGAGGGTCCTGTCTCATTCTTCAGGAGGGTCCTGAGCATAAAATAAATTCCCATTCTTCAGGAGGGTCCTGAGCATAAAATAAATTTCCATTCTTCAGGAGGGTCCTGTCCCATTCTTTAGGAGGGTCCTGAGCATAAAATAAATTCCCATTCTTCAGGAGGGTCCTGTCCCATTTCTCAGGAGGGTCCTGAGCAAAAAATAAATTTTCATTCTTCAGGAGGGTCCTGTCCCATTATTCAGGAGGATCCTGAGCATAAAATAAATTCCCATTCTTCAGGAGGGTCCTGTCCCATTCTTCAGGAGGGTCCTGAGCACAAAATAAATTTCATACAACACGCATAAAATTTTTTGCCCCAGTTTGTACTGGAAAAATTTACGTGTCACTGGATCTTAAAATACCTCGCAAAGAATAAAGTTTACCATGACCGAGATCCAGTATCGGATGTTGCAACCATGCTTCTTGCATTGAGAGAAGTGTGAAACCGCATCTTTTATCTGAAAATAATTATTTCATCTCTGTTCCAAACAAATAAAAATTGTGAGTTTTAAAACATGTGGTGGTTGGTTTGTGGCATTCAGCTTTTGAAGTGGCCGCTCTCGCACTTGCCATGCTCAACTCTTTTCCAACCTATAATAAAATTCATTGAATTGTCATACTTCTGACTCAGAATTCTGACTACTGAGATCCTCAACTCAAATCATATTTCTGTTGTATGATGCTTCTGAGATTAACTTCCAATACATCCCTTAGATTTTCACGAGTTTAAAATGGTTAAATCACAATCATCTTGAGTACCTTACTTTTACTTTGAAACGCTGTCTCTATGCATCGACCCTTTGTCTTGCTTTGTGCCCTTAAAGGAGTTGGTAGCGAGTTTAGAGTCCTTTCTCACTCGACCTGACGTGAATTTGACTCAAAAGACAACAAAATTTTTTCGTTTGATGACAAGGACACAAAAAATAAAAATGAATTAAAATAAAACAAAAAGAAAAAGACAGTAGGCATTTCTTTTTCAAAATAAAGAGAAAACTTATCTGAATGTGGAAATCGATTCTGGTGATTATGACATGCATTTTGAATCAAACAACCAGATCTACCCACACCAATCATCACAACTTTTGTCCACTTATTGAGCTTGAAATTAAGTCAATCTTGAACTTATTCCTTCTTGATAACAACCTTTATTCGGCTAGTGGCACCTCAATGGGTTTTTGCCAACGAGCCTATCTCCTTTTTATTTCTGTCTCAGCTCACAACCGTCTTATGGTGCCCGAAAGGGTTTTCACCAATAAGACTCTCTCATTTTTATTTTTTATTTTTTTTTATTTATGAAAACCCAAAATATGAAATATCATGCACTCATAACACGTTTAGCCTTGACATTCTCAAAGATTGATCCGAAGGTCTTTCTTTGGTTGTAACTTGGCTTTTGGATAGAGTTAGAAAGAAAGATCGGCATGAGGCTAAAAAAATTATATAACATTGGGTGAAACATACAATTTTTGAAATCGATTCTTTAAGAAAATAAAATTTTGCCCCAGTTTCATTTCATTCTGGGTAATTTGAACTTTCTTTTGGTTGGACCGAACCCCGGAGTAGGGCTGCCTACGTATCTTGTCATAGCAAGAATCAGGTCAAACGTAGTTCAGAAAACATTATTCTTTTGTTTGATTTTGAATTTTTGATTGATTTTTCTCTTTCTTTTTTTTTTATTATCTTTTTCAATCAATTTTTTTTTCTACTTTTTTTTTCAATTTTCTGACTTTAATTTAATTCCAAAAGAAGGATACGAAGAAAAATAAAAGCTCAAAGGGGTAAACAAAGGTTGATATATTATTCAGATAGTAGAACAAAATGCCTTCATCATTTCAATCTTTTAGAATGTAAGTACAAAACATACATAACATAATTGTACATGAATATCATACATAATATCTTTTAACTGCATCAGCATTGACCGGTATTCCCTCCATTTTGCCTTCTACATCAGTCAGATGTAACGCGCCATTAGGCAACATTTTTTTCACCATGAATGGCCCATGCCAATTAGGAGAAAATTTGCCTTTGGCTTCAATCTGATGGGGTAGGATGCGTCTTAGTACTAACTGACCAACTTCAAAATGTCTGTGACGCACTTTTTTGTTCTATGCTCGTGCTATTCTCTTCTGATATAGTTGTCCATGACATACTGATGTTAATCTTTTCTCATCAATCAATCTTAATTTCTCCAAAGGAGTCTTGACCCATTGGTCATCATCAATTTCAGCTTCCACAACTACTCGAAGAGATGGAATCTCAATCTCTGCAGGTATAACTGCTTCAGTTCCATATACTAACAAGTAAGGAGTTGTACCAATTGAAGTCCGAATTGTAGTACGATAACCCAACAAAGCAAAAGGTAACTTTTCATGCCATTGTCGGGAACCCTGCACCATCTTGCGAAGTATTCTCTTTAAGTTCTTATTAGCAGTTTCTACAGCTTCATTCGCCTTTGGACGATAAGGAGTTGAATTCCGATGCATAATCTTAAATTGCTGGCACACTTCTTGCATCAGATGGCTATTGAGATTTGCAACATGATCCGTGACAATTATCTTTGGAATGTCGAACCGACAAATGATGTTGGAGTGAATAAAATCAACCACCGTTTTCTTAATCACTGACTTGAAAGTCATTGCTTCCACCCACTTCATGAAATAATCAATGGCTACCAAGATGAACCTATGTCCATTCGAGGCCTTCGGTTCAATTGGTCCAATTACATCCATTCCCCAAGCCACAAAAGTCCATGGAGCAGTCATTGTATGCAACTCAGATGGAGGGGAATGTATCAAGTCCCCGTGTACCTAGCATTCATGACATTTACGAACGAAATCGACGGAATCTCGCTCCATGGTGAGCCAATAATAACCTGCTCGGAGTATTTTCTTTGCCAAAACATACCCACTCATGTGTGGTCCACAAATCACAGAATGTACTTCAGTCATATTTTTTGAAGCTTCTTTAGCATCTACACACCTTAGAATTCCCAAATCAGGAGTCCTCTTATACAAGATTCCTCCACTTAGGAAAAATCCACTAGACAAACGTCGAATGGTTCTCCTTTGATTACCATCGGCATGTATAGGATATTTTCCAGTATGAATATATTCTTTGATATCATGGAACCACGGCTCCCCATCAAGTTCTTCCTCAACCACATTGCAATATGCATGTTGATCATGAATCTGTATAAGCAAAGGGTCGATATAAGTTTTGTCGGGATGTTGAAGCATCGAAGATAAGGTTGCTAAAGCATCAACAATCTCATTATGAGCTCTGAGAATGTGTTTGAACTTCACTGATACAAATTGTTGACAAAGATCTTGCAAACAACCTCTATATGGTAGGAGTTTCGAATCACGAGTCTCCCAATCTTCTTGGATTTGGTGGACTAATAAATCTTAATCTCCTAATACCAACAGTTCTTGAACCCCCATGTCAATGGCTAATCTCAATCCCAGAATGCAAGCTTCGTATTCTGCCATATTATTGGTACAATAGAATCGAAGTTGGGTTGTTATAGGATAATATTGTCCTGATTCATAAATAAGAACTGCTCCTATCCCCACTTCTTTTACATTAGCAGCTCCATCAAAGAACAACTTCCAGCTTGAATGACAATCATCAGAAATAACTTCATCAACATACAGTACCTCTTCATCTGGAAAATAAGTCTTCAATGGCTCGTACTCCTCATCAATAGGATTTTCAGCCAAATGATCCGCCAAGGCTTGAGCTTTCATTGCAGTTCGTGTCACATAAATAATATCAAACTCCGTGAGCAACATCTGCCATTTCGCGAGTCTGCCTGTGGGCATAGGCTTCTGAAAAATGTACTTTAAAGGATCCATACGAGAGATGAGGTAAGTAGTATAAGATGACAAGTAATGTTTCAGCTTTTGGGTTACCCAAGTTAAGGCGCAACACGTCTTCTCAAGAAGAGTGTACTTAACCTCATAAGTGGTAAACTTTTTGCTGAGGTAGTAGATGGCTTGTTTTTTTTTGCCTGTAACATCATGTTGACCCAATACACAGCCGAAAGAACTGTCTAACACAGACATGTACAATATCAAGGGTCTGCCTGGCTCTGGAGGAACCAAAATAGGCGGATTCGACAAATACTTCTTAATTCTGTCAAATGCCTCTTGACATTCTTCAGTCCATTCAACTTTAGCATTCTTTTTCAACAACTTGAATATTGGCTCGCACGTTGTCGTAAGCTGAGCAATAAATCTACTGATATAATTCAACCTTCCAAGTAAACTCATCACCTCTGTTTTGTTCTTTGGTGGCTGTAAATCTTGAATAGCTTTTATTTTTTAAGGATCTAACTCAATGCCGCGCCGACTGACTATAAACCCCAAGAGTTTTCCCGATGGAACTCCAAATACATATTTCGCTGGGTTAAGTTTGAGACCATACCTCCGAAGCGTTTCAAAGAATTTTCTCAAATCTTTGACATGATCAAATTGCTCTCTCGATTTAATGATCACGTCATCCACATAAACTTCAATCTCTTTGTGCATCATGTCATGAAATATTGTGGGCATTGCCCTCATGTAAGTTGCCCCAGGATTCTTTAGTCCAAAAGGCATCACTCGATAACAATATGTCCCCCATGGCGTAATAAATGATGTCTTTTCTGCATCTTCTAGATCCATAATGATCTGGTGATATCCCGCATAACAATCCACAAAAGTCGCAAGATCATGTTTGGCACAATTGTCCAACAAAATGTGGATATTGGGAAGTGGAAAATTATCTTTCGGACTCGCCTTATTTAGATCACGATAATCAACACACATCCGAACTTTGCCATATTTCTTTGGAACAGGGACAATATTTGCCAACCAAGTAGGATACTGGTCCACTCGAATGACTTTAGCCTCAAGTTTCTTTGTGATTTTCTCTTTGATTTTTATACTCATGTCGGTTTTGAGCTTTCTTAGCTTTTGCTTGACAGGAGGAAAAGCAGGATCAATTGGCAACTTGTGAACTACTAAATCAGTGCTCAGACCAGGCATATCATCATAAGACCACGCAAAGATGTCTTTATACTCATGCAAAGTTTCAATTATAGTTTTCTTTTGTTGCGGTTGAGCATGTATACTTATCTTAGTCTCCCTAATATTTTCATGATCTCCTAAATAGATCGCCTCAGTTTTTTGGAAATTGGGATTTGTCTTATTCTCGAACTGCTTGAAATCTTTGCTTATATCCTCAAATGTTTCTCCTTCATCGTATTCAACTTCTTTATTCATTATTTCATAATTAGATTGGGTTCTTAAATCTGGTTGACAATTCTTCATGCATGTCATATCATTAGAATCGGCATAGAAAGAACTGTATGATAGAAAATAAATAAATAAAAATCAGACTCAAAATAAAACGAAGGAAAACTACGCTTTATTAGAAACCTAGATAGAAAGAGTTTTAACCTAAAATACCAAATTTAAAGTTTTGAATTACAATCGTAGAATGATTTAAATTACAGGAGTAAAAACAAACAAACTACTAAGACTGTAAGAAAAACAAACAAACTACCAAGACTCCTTTATAATAGGGAGAGGAGTGGCCTCCCAATTGTTAAGCTGGACATCAGGGCCGACAAACTGCACATCTGTATTACTGGTACCTTCCCCAATTTCAACCATATCAGCTTCAATGAACATATTCTGAAAAAGGTCAATCAACTTTGTATCATCATCATTCATTGATTCTGCAATAGGTAACTTGGAGGATCCAACAACACTAAATTTGATAAAAGACTCGTGAAATGGCAGTATCGTCTTGGTAAGTGACCGTGACTCTTTCTTACGCTTTTTAACCTTCTTTATATCTTCAGCAGTAGGCTCGTATCCCAAACCAAAAGTACCAAAGTTCTCATAGAGATTTACCGGATGAACTATGCCTTGCAAAAACATCCCTAGACCTTTTCCTGGTTCGAAACCATGTTTCAACATTTCATTCACTACCATAACAGATGTAGAGGACAATTGTGGTTTTGTGATGAGATTCCCCTCGAGGATATGCTCAACAGCCACTACCTCAGAAGCTTGATGAATTAATACATTGGTAGTATCTTCTTCGATGAAAGAAACAGAGTAGTCTTTATACATTGATAAGTCTCTTTCACCATGAACAACTATCTCTTGCCTGTCATATTCGAATTTGACCATTTGATGCAACGTTGATGTGACTGTTTTAGCCCTATGGATCCATGACCTTCCCAATAACAAATTATATGAAGCATCAATGTCCAACACTTGAAAATCCATAGCAAAATCCACATGCCCGATTGTCAATATGAGTTCTATTTCACCAATGGCATCAGTTTTTTATCCGTCAAAACCTTTGACGCACACATTGTTAGGTCGAATTCTTTTCACATTAACATTCAACTTTTGCAAAGTTGACATAGGACAAATGTTAGCGCCTGATCCTCCATCAATTAACACTCGAGTGACGATGGAATGTTCATATTTCACAGATATGTACAGACCTTTGTTATGCTCTGTACCTTCCATAGGCAATTCATCGTCTGAAAAAGTAATTTTATTTGCTTCAAGGATCCTTCTAACAATTTTTTCCAGCTGATTTACTCTAATCTCACTAGGAACACATGCTTCATTAAGAATCTTCATTACAGCCTTGAGGTGTTCCTCTGAATGTATCAATAAAGACAACAAAGAAATCTGTGTTGGTGTCTTCTTCAACTGTTCTATAACAGAATATTCTGGTAATTTTATTTTCTTTAAGAATTCTTCAGCTTCTTCATCAGTGACAGGCTTCTTGACTGTCATTAGTTCTTCACCGCCTTGTTTATTCTTTCTTAACTCTACTGGAGCATAACATCTTCCAGATCGAGTTAATCCCCCTACTTCATCTACATCTCCAGTCACTTTTTCCCCTTGTGCATCACCACAACGCGATCATAATTCCAAGGGACTGCCTTGGTATCAACCATAGGCAGCTGTGACACTGGTTTAATAACAATATGAGCTACGGGAGCTCCTTTTATGATTAAAAGAGGCTTATTGGATCTTCCGGGAATAATGAGTTTCGACTTTATTTGACTTGACCCAATATTTTCTGAAATCTCTTTCCCCATCACCAAGGGATCATTCGATGATTCGGGTTTTGCTATCACCACCTCCGCTTCAGCAGGCTTTTCTTTCGTCAAATCCACAACATTTGCTGATTTTTCCGAATCAGTTTTAGTTTTATTAATCGGCTTAAAGGAAATCATTGAATCTTCACCACTGAGTATCACTTCGAGCATGTTTGTTTCATTATGATCTGGCAGCGGATTTTGATTAACATTTGGAGCGCCTGGACTTTCTACCATAATCTGTTGGGTATTAATCAACTCTTGAATGGCTCTTTTCAGATACCAACATTTCTCTGTGTCGTGCCCTGGGGCATCAGAACAGTATTCACATCTTCTAGAATAGTCCAAATTCTTCAGAGGAAGATTCGGGATCCTTCTCTCAATTGGGTTTAGAACATTTATTTTTCTCAGCCTATGAAATAAACTGGTGTAAGATATTCCAATAGGAGTGAAATTATCTTTTACCATGTTATCCCTTTTGAATTCTGCTCTAGGCCGAAAATTAGACCTCGGAGGGCCTCTTTGAACTTGTGGGGCCATTGGATGATTTTGGATTGCTGGTGCACGCCACTGTGGGTAAGAAGGAGCCCGAGCATATGGTTGTGTATTGTAAATAAGATATTAGGGGGATGGAATAAAATATAATGGATTCTGTGCATATGGTTGACGCGCACCTCTCCAATTTTGTCGTGGACCTGCCACGACAGTTGCTACATTCACTTTTCTTTTCTTTCCCCCAAAACTTTCTGCACCACTTTGAATTTCCTGTGTTGTTGCTTTCAAAGCGGCCTGGCTGATAATCTTTCCTGATTTGATTCTATTTTCTACCATCTCTCCAACTTTGATAACTTCGGCAAATGTGCTTCCGATAGTAAAGAGCAAATGATGGAAATAATCAGGTTCTTGTGCTTGCAGAAAATTATCAATCATTTCAGATTCTTTTATCGATGGTCTGACTCTTGAAGCCTGCTCTCTCTATCTGACGGCATATTCTCAAAAACTTTTGGTCATTTTTTTTCTTATGTTGGCAAGCGTAGTGCGATCTGGCACTATCTCAATGTTATACTAAAATTGTTGAACGAAATCTCGAGCCATGTCGTCCCACATGTGCCAACGGGAAATGTCTTGGTCAATAAACTATTCAGAAGCTATCCCTGTAAGGCTTTCTCTAAAGTAAGCCATCAATAATTCTTCTTTTCCTCCTGTTCCCCTTAATTGATTGCAAAACTTTTTCAAATGAGCTACAAGATCGTCCTGTCCTTCATATTTGTCAAATATTGGCATTTTGAACCCTATCGGTAAATGGACATCAGGAAACATACATAAATCCTTGTATGAAATACTTTTTGGTCCACCTACTCCTTGCATATTTCTTATACTCTGTTCCAGGCTTCTAACTTTTCTTGCCATCTCCTCCTGTTCTTCATTCTTAGCAATCTTCTCAATCACGATAGGTGTATCGTGTTGATGAACATGATAAGGTGGATTTTGTGATTTGAAAGTCATTTCAGGAGGATATAATATATCATGATTTGGTTTTCCCATATTCTTCAGTACTGCCGGTTGAGTACCCGCAGTAGCTGGCGCTACAGAAGTAAAAAGTGGGTTATTTGCGACAGATGGATTTGGTGGGCGCATGGTAGAAGTACCAGCAACTCCAGACATATTAGCAAATGTGCCAAATCCTGGTGGGTAAAATGGATCACTAGTTTGAGCTGGGTCAGAATTTGGATCATTTGAAGTTGAAAGTCCAGGGATTGAAGAATGCGGGGCTTGTCCATTCAACCAAGCGTGGTACATCTCCACCATTTGTTGTTTTAATGACTTTATTTCTTCCATTGATGCTACTTCCTGCGAAATCAACTGATTCTGCTCTTCTTCACTATCAGACCCTATACCTTCTCTGCGGGTCATTCTTCTTTTACCTTGTATCTGGTGTTATACGGATGTGATGCCAGTTTAAACCACAAACCAACCACCAATTACTTTATCTTTCTGTGATCAAGTAGCAAACGGGTGAGTGTTATATATTTAACACATTATAATGCCATGTTATATGTCATGTTTCTATATGCATTTCCCAACCTATCATGGAAGTTTTGTGTCTCATCCCGGCTTTTCTAGGCATATTTTCAAAAGTTATGATCGAACCCTTTGGAGGGTTGCCTACGTATCATGCCAGGACATGAATCAGATCTTGCGTAGTTCGGGAGGAATTTAACAAAATTGTTTTGTCCATTTTTTTTAAAAAAATTTTATTGAAGAAAATATTTAAAGTAAGTGAAGTAAAACATATGTAATATATATAGAAATAAACAGTCAACTTCATTACATTCTATAATATAAATGCGACAAAATAACTGTCCCAACTCCTAAAATAAAACCTACTAACTAACATCTGAAAACCAAAAGACATAACATCTAAACAAGAAGTTTTAGAACTAAAAATGAAAAACTATGACAAAGAAAACAACGATCCATTCAAGGAGACTTCGGTTTAATATGTCCTCCCAAACTCAAATATATGTCGTCCAATGAAGTAGTGAGTCGCTGTGCGAAGGCTGGTACTTGTGCCAAAAAGTCCTCGCGATCCAACTGCTGATAATCCAAACCCATTCTGGCAGTATCCTGTGCTACACGGCGGACCTTCCCTCAAAGGAAACTGAAGGCCTGGTCCCATTCTTGGGCCTATCGATCTAAAAAATCAGCCATCTCTCTTGCACGTTGTTCACGAGCAGAAGCAACCTCCAACTGTTCACGCAATATTCCTCTTTCATGGATCCATTGAGATCTCTCTCGATCAAATTCTTCTTGTATGTTCTGCTCAACTTCTTGCAACTGTTGTCGGCGAGATGCGGCAAGTTCTGCAACGTGTGACCCCCTAATGGTAGCAAGCTTGATTTGTCCCCGAAGTGCAACCTCAATATCTGCTGACTTAGATTTCTCTTCAGCAAATTCCCTTTGTTGTTCGTCTATTTTTGCCCTGGCATGCTCTAATTCTGCTCTCAAAAATTGGTTGGCTTCATGATGTTCTCGCATGGCTCTTTCAATTCCTATCCTGATTGCAGCTTCCTGATCTATAGGTCCCTTAACCGATCTTTCTGGTCTGACTGGCGGACTCGACTGTTCTTCAAACCATTTACGGTAATCTGGGTGCACTTCTCTTTTCTCACGCTCTATGACCATCGTTTCAATCCCCATAATACGACAACCCTCCCAAATCTGTCGGGCCAAATCTTCTGGAAGTGGAATCTCTGGTCTGACCTTAAATACGAACTCAGTCATGTTTTCCGTTATGGGAATTATTTGAGGCCTGCCTAGCTGACGTAGAACCCTCAATGGAACACACGGTTGAATACCTCTAATACCCATTAATAACAAGAATGGACGAATGACAGAACTATATATGACTTGCCTCCAAGGGAACCAATGGAGATTCCAAGTGACTTTATCTGCTGTCAAAGAACGAAAAAGCTTAACCCAATCTCCAATTTCTTTTGGACATTTATATTTCTCCATCCTTTCCTCGTAATCGTTGATGCAATTAAATCGCTTGGGATCAAACCTTGTCAATGTAGGACGTTGATAAAGATGCTCTACAATCCACATCTGTAACAAGATATTACATCCCTCGAAAAAACTCTTACCCTTCTGACAAACAGTCAGAACACGGTAAATATGGGCTAGGATCATTGGCACCATAGTGTAATCTTTCTTAATCAGTATCTGTACCACTCCCGCTAAACGAATATTAATCTTTTCTTCTCTTCTCGGGAAGACCATAGTGCCTAAAAAGGCTACCATGAATGCAAATCGTCTGTGAATTTTTCAAGCCTCAAAACTCCCCTTATTACAAAGTTGTTTACCGTACTTTTCAAACCCCTCTTGCCTTCCGTATCTGTCATATAAAAACTGCAAGGAAACCCAACCTTTTTTCATTGATTCTTCTTTTGTATTCCATATGTTCATGAGCTTGCAAAATCTGTTTATCAAAATAAGTCTTGGGGCTATAAGTTTCTTCCGATGCATATTCCCATACCCAACATAGCCCGCTATCTCCTCTAAAGTCAGCGTCGACTCAAAATCTGAAAAGCGGAATACATTATTCCTCGGGTCCCAGAAATTCAGTAATGCAACAATCACCTCCCTATTAGGGTTGATTCTCATGATACTCGTCAAAAAATCCAAATACTTATGTATCTCCTCATAATCGAATGTATCCATTGCATTCCACCATAATCAAAGCTGCAGAGGGATTTCATCAACAACCTGAAGTGGTACACTCCCATCCCTCTTTCTCTTTTGACGCTTTCCACGAACAGGGGGAGACATTTTATACCTATTGATAGGGACATAAGATTAATAAATGTCTAGACTTAGACAAAACTTAATTTATTAATTTTAAAAAGAATTTATAACTTAACTTGTAAAATCTAGTGCGATCATTATTTGGACTTAATTGTAAAGAACAATTTTATCAAAATAAAAATGAGAAAAACATGACTGATAATATTTTTAGGAAAAACATTTATTTAAATTGACTCTATAAAAAAGTTTTACAATAACAAACCTCTATACAAATTTAACCTATATGTTTGGAGACAATACTCCCCAAGTACATTTAAAAGAACAAAATAAAATAATTTAGAAATAAAGAAAAGACGAATGATTATTTTATGAAGTTGTATAAAAATTTCAGCCTCACGACCCCTAAAGGTTCAGGACTATTAAAATATATGTTTACATATTTTATTACTTTACAAAAATTCAGCTCACAACCCCTAAAGGTTCAGGCTATTATGATTTTTATATTAAAATTAATTTTGAAAATAAAAATAAAAAGTAAAATAAAGATAATAATATTCATGAAAACAATGATTTTTCTTCTTCTTATTATTTTTATTATTTTTTAAAAAATATCCTTCGATAAAATTGTGAATAAATATTTCAAATAAATGGTCGTATCTTGGGTAGGACTTCCTACGTATCACACAGAAAGTGAAAATCAGACCCTCGTAGTTCATAAAGATTGTAAAAATTGCGTTGCTATATATTTAAAAAAAAATTCTTTATTTAAAAGTAAAAATTTTCTTTCAAAAATGATTGACTAAAATTGAGGATAAATTAATCTCTCGCATTTTAAAATTGCCTAAAGCCGGTCAACAAATAAATAGCCTTCCAAGCAAATGTCAAAGAGTGTAAGATGCACATGTTGGTCTTTATAAATTAGGTCACCTGTCCTAGACAGACCCGGCCCCTGTGCCGAGTCCCGCTAAGTCAAATGTATATGATGCGAATAAAGCGGTACCTAATACGGATAACCAGATTCTAAGTTTTCAGTTCTTCTAAGTTTATGCCTAATAGGGATAGGTGTCTAGACTGACTTACCCGAGCGAACACTCGAGCCGGGGAGGGACAACTTGGTCGGTAGCAGGGCAACACCACCTTCGTTGTCGATCCGAACCCCGCCTAACATGTGTGACTATATCCTTCCCCAGGTGCCTTGACACTCCGGCTATCTCAAAAAAGAAGGTGGGATGCATATGTTGCATTCCCTCTATCCTATTTCAGAGACTCGGAGGGGGTACGTGAGATAAGACATTATATAATACAGTTCAAATAATATCAAAACAATAAATGAGTAACAAGTAGCACATAAGGCCAACAAACACAATATCAACAATAATTAAAGCAAGTATAAGTCAATATATAAAGCTCGAATTCTAGTTTATTCCCCAGTGGAGTCGCCAGAGATGTCACACCCTTTTTTCGCTCGGAGAATTTGAGTTGAAGGATTTTTCCAATTAAAGTGACGATATTGAATAGGGATTAGTTTATTAACGGAGTCGCCACTTGGAATTGAGTTATAGTGTTCCAAGTCACCTTATTGAATCCCTAGTCAAAAGAAAATGACTCTTCATTATGGTCTGCGAAAACAGAAGACCGGGTAAGGAATTCTGTTGACCGAGGGAAAGGTGTGAGGCACCTCTCGAGTCCCGTGGTTTTAGCACGGTCGCTTTTATTGACTTATCTTGACTTAAACTATTTTGGATAAATTGTGTTTGGACCTAGATTCGCTCATTTTAATTATATCGAAAATGTTTATCTACACCTCTTATATTAAATCGATGAAAGTTATTTTAAAAATATTTGCCAAAGTACATTGTTGTATCCTTGAATTTTTTAACTATTTCAAAAGATGCGTACGTCGCATTCTTAATTGAGACGAATATTTTAAAATACGTCTAAAATTTACCTAACTTATCAATAATAAATTAATGCAAAATTCATTTAACATAATTAATTAAATCAATAAACAATTATTAAGTTATGTTAATAAAATAATAAATAAATAAAATAAACAACTTGAAATATACAATATGTCACTCTAAGCAAGATATAAATGATAATAAATTTATTGGTATTAAATTTTGTTCATACCATTTTTACTAATTATAATATACACGGATATGGAGACATAAAAGAAAATATTAATAAAAGAAGTATAAAACACCCTTTTTTACATTCACAATACCATTTGTTATTTCTTATTACTTTATATATGTTAACAGTGATGCAACAAAAAGAGAAAGGAAAAGGCATCAATGGTTGAAGGGGAAGCGACGACTGGATCGAGAAGCGGTGAATGCTCATCGCCAAGGAAGCAATGGCGGTCAAAACCAACGTGAAGGGTGAGGGCCATGGGTCGCCGGCGACGGAGTTATCGCCGATGGGATGTTTTTGGCCAGATATGGTTTCCCCATGGTGCGGCAGAGGTTGGGAGAAGGGGAGAAAGAGGTCGAAATAGCGCGGGGAAAGGGGTTTTCCCGCGACGGAGGGAGAGAAAGGGATAACGCCGGCGCGATTGTGGGATTTGGGGTGGCGCCGGCGCGGGGAAAGGGGTAGCACCGGTCTGGGATTTCGTCAATTTAGCCGAATATTTTCGTAAAATCAGTGTATGTGTGTGCGTGTTCCGGTGGGTAGAATTTTGACGATTCAGTGACGGTGAGTGGTTAATTTTAAGGGACTTTCGCTGGAAAAAAAATTAAAATTTGTCTAGTTTATATTTTTTTAATCACTGATTCCATCTTCTTCTTTTATTTTTTTTTATTTTTCGCTTTCATTTTCTCATCTCAATTTCTCTCGTTTCACTGATTTTTTTCCTACGTTTTGCTATCTCTATATGCATAGTGATGATTTTGTGTACGTGATGTAGTGTGCTTGTTTGTATTGAGTGAAGATGAAGAATATATGAATTATGAGTTTTGTTTTGTGGGCATATATATACTGTACAAATAACAAATATACAATAGTTTAACGTATCACAAGTACATCATAATTTTACGTAAGTAGGCAATTATACATATTAAAGAAAACAATGAAATCACTTATACATTTTTCAATCATATTTTTTTTTTACAAGAACATCCATAAGATGAATATTACATACTTAAATCAGAAATAAGAACCTGTTAAAAAGACAGCAATTCGAGCGTCGTAAACGTAAACTCTAATAAAATTTCAACTTCAACTTCTTTCTTTTCTCTCTTTATCTGATGATTTTTTCTTTTTGGCCTGAAAAGTACGTTATTTTTCTCTGAATTTTTTTTTTTTACTTTCTGATCTCCTCTAGAATATACTATAGGGAATCCTTAAATACAGGGTTTGTTGTTGGGGGGGGGGGGGGAGATGGGGGGAACAGTTAGATTAGGGATTAGATCAGCTTTTTGAATTTTGAATTTTGATTTTTTTTTATTTTTTTTAGACATTAATAATAATAATAAATATAAGTATAATAATTAATTAATTTTATATTTAACAAAAATATAATAATAATTTATAAATAGATAAAAACAAATATAATAAAACAATATTAAAACTATTAACTTATTTATTAAAATTTATAAAAGAAAACATATATATTTTTAATTTTATATTATTTAAAATAAAAATAAAAAAATTAAAAAATTAATTAAAAATTAATAATCAAAATAATATATAATTAACTATAAATATTTGAAATTGAGAGAGGATAAAAAATCACGTGTCTACAAAGGCCGAAACTTGTGCAGCTCATAATTTCATGGGCTAATTTTGCCACCTCTAACTTTGTTGCTCAATATTAGTTTCGGTACTTTTATTCAAATGTAAAACCAAATTTTTTTAAGCTTTTTCTTTTTTTTTTGACGACTTTGTGAATATCAACAGCTTTCAATCAGTTTTTGGGGAAGAGAAAAATCTTTATGTACTGGTATTGAATATTTTCTCATTGTTGTCATTTACACATGCATTAAGCCTTAAGAAAAGGGTGAGGTATTTTTCTAAATATAAGAAGTATTATCTTAATTTTGCATCTGACAATTACTCCCAGTTTGAGGAATATTGAGTCAAACTAAAGCTACGCCTTTCACCATTTGCAAAAATGTTTCTGTACAGTCTCAAGGAAACCATTACAATGAGTTCTCTCTCTTATTTTAGTTAATTAATTTTCTACCTCAAACTGAAATTCTGCAATTTGTTAACAAACTTTTCAAATTTTAGGAATAAAAAAGAAGTAGTTACACTATAGAACTAACTTGAAATGACCTTTAAAGAGTAAATATTACATACCATGACGCAAAGACAATGAACAAACGAGATGGAATAAAGAAAGAATAAATGACAATGACTAGCAACTTTATTTTTAATTTTAGGCACAAAGAATAGGGAGATAAAAGTGACCAAAAGAAAAGAACCCACCCTGATACTACACGTTGGTGGTACAAATTCATTTGAATTCAGTAACTTTAAACATGAAATAAGAATACACACGTAAAAGCCTATTAAAATTTTGATAAATATTAAATTTGAACTCTTAATCTAAAGAATCTTACAAGTTGAATTCATTTAATTTACATTTTAAACCCACATCAACTTCAATTTATATTTTATAGGCATGAAGCAAGAAAAAGCAAAAAGAGGATCAATCATATGTGATTACCACAAAAAACATCCTAAGATCTTGACAAGAATAGAACTAATAAGAGTAATTAGGGGGCAACATTTTTGTACTTTGTTTTATTTCCAACATAAAAGGTTTCGTGTGAAATTTGCTTAACCAGGATTAATGGGTATGCTTCTATAACTAATTTGTTGAGACGGGTAATTGTACGTCTATAAACAATGAAATTTATAATCTTAAAATAAGCTCTATAAATTACCTCAAAATCTAAAATATGGAGACCATAATTAAATCCCCAGAAAATATTTTTAAAAACAAAATGGAGTGCATGTAAATCTTTGAAACGACAAAAAAAAAAGAAATCGAAATAAAATCTCATATATACAAATACTTGATCAACTTATCATTTAATCATTTTGTTTGGGTATAACTATCTTGTATTCAATGTTTACACTAACTTATTTAAATTCGTGTTGTGAGGGACTAGGGAAAAGAATTCCGACCGGAAGTCTTTTATTTCAAAACTTGAATCTGAAACCTTTAATTAATGAATAATGAGCAAGAAATCTCATTCATCCCACCATATTCTTCGATGGTTCTTTCTAGCCTTTGTAGTTGTTACTCTTACTAAACTAATTAGATATATACTTCATTTCAACCACTAGAGCTTAAGGAAGGTATAAATAAATGTAAACGGAAGCCAAAGAATCCAAGTCTTGTGGGAATTTTCAGACGAAATTGTACGTGTGACTTCATTGTTTAATTGATTAGTTGAACTAAACAATTAAATTTTGTTTTTTTTCTCAGATGCAATAGAGAATAAGAGTAATAATAGTTCAAAAGGGCAACATCCTTAGTAACTTACACAGAATATTATTAAAGATCCAAACCTGTTTCTTAGAAAAGAGTTATATGATATGTTAATTTATTATTTTCTTAATATATTAATTAGTAGAGTTTTATGATTTAATTAGTAATTACTAGTATATTAAGAGACATCTAGATGTTTCATATTACGACTACAGGAGATCATGAGGTCAGAAAGAGCTACTTTTTCTGGCGAATATGCTATATTCTTAATTCCTTATGAGGTTATATAATAATTTACGATTATAGTATTATTTATTTTCACCACCACCACCATCATCATCATTATTATTGTTATTCTATATTGCCAGGAAGGATCTTGATTAATAGTTGCACACATCATGTACTTGGGAGTTGGGATAATATTAATTTTTCACAAAATTAAGTATGTTATATCTTCTCCATCTATTTTTAAAAAATCAACATTAGTCTATAACACATCATGTCGTGCTGTTACTGATCATGTATTCACAAAATCCAGTAGATACATTAATCAAATATATTGTTTCCGTTAAACAGAAAAATTAAAGAGATAGAAGAGAAATTTGAAGATATAAAATTAAACTTGTGTGTTGATCACGTCAAAGAACTTAAGAATCAAAATCTGATGGAGACTAATAAGTAACTTGTTAATCCAGTACCGAGTTCAAAATTATGAATTGACTCGTGATCGTTACCCTATTTGGCCAAGCTTCTGAGAGGTTAAAAGTGCGTATTATTTCAGAAAGTTCTCAAAAATTGATTTTCAGAAGCTAAAGTTGTTTTAATTTTTGTGTAGTTGTCAAATTGTTGCTCTAATTAATACTGATAAATGTTGTAGACACGTGATTTTTGACCCTCCCTAAATTTTAACTTGTCTATCAATATTAAATATTTATATTTATATTTAATCATATATTATTTTTATTTTTACTTTGATTCTAATTTTAAAAAATAATATAAAAAGTAAAAATATATGTTTTCTTTTAAATTTTAATAAATAAATTAATAGTTTTGATATTATTTTATTATTATTTTTTTGTCTATTTATAAATTATTGTTATGTTTTACTAAATCTAAAATTAATTAATTATTATTATATTATTATTAATATTTTATTTATTTATTTATTTATTATTATTACTATTATTTTCTATAATATATATATATATATATATATATATATATTAATTTAAATTTTAAATAACCCTCTCCTTATCTGTAATTAAAACTACTCCCCCCTAAAAGATAATTGTTCCCTTTTTAAAAAAAAAAAAAAAACTCCTGTATTTAAGTATGTTTACACTGAACAGAGGATGGACATTCATCATCATTATCAGACACATAAAGCAAAAATATCAGAACCCGATACTGAGAGTAAAAAAAAAAAGCAGAGAGAAAACATCAGAAAAACAATGTATACTATCATCATCAGACAAGATACTGAGACAGAGAAAAATCAAAGACAAAAAAAAAAGAGTTAAAAAAAACAGTGAGGGAAATATTTCAAAACATCAAACAATAAAAGGAGAAAAGAAGAAAGTTGAATTCGAAGTTTTCGTTCGAGTTTTCGGTAACGACGTTCGATTTTCTGCCCTAGTTCAGCAACAGGTTGTTATTCGGTTTTGTATTATTTATAGTATGATTGTTGTAGTGAATCGAATCATGTTCAAAGTTATGTAAATGATTCCATAGTTTAATATGTGATGTTATTTATTTACTGTATTAAGTAAAAATGTATGCTTAATCAGTTTAACAATAATTTTTAATTATTATGTTGTGAATTGTCTTCTTATCTCTTTGGTGATTTTTTTTTTTTTTGTTAATTATAGATATTAAAATTTATAGATGAAAACAAAAAGAAAATTAATTACGTTTTCTTTAAAAAATATCCATTTGTTGTTTTATCTTTGTTTAATTTTAAGTTTTGTTTTTTTAGTGAATTATATAAAAGCTTATATTTAAAACAAAACAAAAAAGGAACGAACAGTTTAAAAAAAGAAGAAAAAAAAAACAGAAAGTAAGAGATGAATCAGGATTATCAATATGGCTAGTTAGTGTGAGATAGAAAAATGAGTAGATTTAAATATTTATTATCTTTCAATTTGAAATTTGTATGTGCCTTAAAAGTTACTAGAAATTTAGTTTAAAAAGTTGGTCATACATTACAGCCTATATTTTGACTTTTGGACATTTTTGTGTAAAAAAAAAAAAAGAAAAAACTTTTTCTCTAGCTACTTCTGTCTAATTAATTTAATAGTGAAAGTAGAATTAGATAGTCGTTTAACTTGAGTCTATGTGGAATCGATACTTGATTTTTATAACGTTATTTTATTATATGATTGTATTCATCTCCCTTTATAAAATAGATAAGATAAAATTGTCTCGAGTTTACAAGAGATGAAATTAATGCCTTTAACGCTAGATAAATTTAGGCTTATTTAGTTTGTTTGTTTTTTTATCTCGGTTAAGAATGCGGCATACACATCTTTTTTTTGAGACATTTAAAAATACAAGGATGTAAAAATACACCTTGGTAAATATTTAAAAAAAAAAAAAATAACTTGACAAATATTTTTAAACTTTCATCGATTTATTTAATATGAAATAATAGGAGAGTTTTAGTATAAGAAAATGAGCAAATCAGGACTGCAAACATAGTTTATCCAAAATAGTTAAAGCTAAGTATAAGTTAATAAAAGCGACCGTGCTAGAACCACGGGACTCGAGGGGTGCCTCACACCTTCCCCTCGGTCAACAGAATTCCTTACCCGATCTTCTGTTTTCGCAGACCAACAAAGAGTCATTTCCTTTTGATTAGGGATTCAAAAAGGTGACTTGGAACACCATAACTCAATTCCAAGTGGCGACTCTGTAATTAAAATAATCCTTATTCAAAACCGTCACTTTAATTGAAAAAAAACTTCAACTCCGATTTCTTCGGGCTAAAAAGGGGTGTGACAAATGTATTTTTCAAATTGATTAATCAAACACAAATAACTACGTGCAACTAATCAAATTTTAGACGTTATCAACCTAGATCTATATTTCTCAAAATAGAAAGAAACCAAACTATTCAGCTTTCTAACAACAAGAAGCAATTCAAAAAATATGAAATTTGATTAATAGTGTAGATGAATTTTGGTCAAATGTTATAAAACTTATAAGCATGAGAACATGGCAATTTTGCATCCACAGATACAAAGATTTGATGGCACATAAGCCACGTAGTAATATAAAAAAGCCTAATCTAATACTGCATTAAGAAGATTTGCAGTATGCTTTTGACCTAAAAACATGATCACAATGAGCTGACCAAAAAATAAAATGCCTATCACCATCTTTTTAGAAATTGATAGTTAGGCAATGCATGATGAATTAGTCAATCATTATAGATAGCATATTTTATAAAATTACTTTAAAGATTTGGTTAGTCTAAAAAGCAAACAGTAAAGAATTCAAAAGTGATCTACTGATGATACCTAATTATATTCTCTAATTAATAATTTACAGTAAGAACCAATATTCTTGTGCCAAGTAAAGCTGTCTCATTTCTTGGTATGTGTTGGAACAAATGAAACAGGACTAAGCCTAATCCAGAGTTTAAATTGTCAACCCTAGAGTTAATTAACTAAACTAGTCTAACCGAAGTTTAGTTAATTACTATTCCTCATCCACTCGTCAAATTTTACTACTCGAGAGTCAAACTATATAGACTTTAACAAATGTTTTAAGATGTCAAACTATGAGAAAGACTGCAAATTATAATATTTTTCTCGTAGTTTTCAAATATCAAAATTTAAAAGTTAAAATATTAAATTAATATAATTTAATTTAGTACCAAATAGTAGCGGAACAAGGATTTTCGACGGATTCAAATTAAAATATGAAGAAGTGGAAGGGGTTAGAATGAACCCCATCGGCCTTACTTAGCTCTGAAATTTAGTCGAATTGATAATCGTAAAGTAAAACGTGACAAGTAAAACTGAACGTGAACCCCATCGGTCTTATCTAGCTCTGAAATTTAGTCGAATTGATAATCGTAAAGTAAAACGTGACAAGTAAAATTGAACGACCGGAATGTTTTCTTGTTTGGATCAATTGGGAGTAGCCAAGTGTGTGTAGTTTGATGATGGTTTTTATTGGCTATATATGACGGCACTAACTATTTTCTTCATTGGGCAAAATTTGGTGGCTGATATGAATGTTTGACTATTTAATCCAATCTGAACGACTCAATGTTGTTTAGAAAAGATTATAGTACATAATTTAATTCTTTAAGAAACGCAATCTTGGACAAGTGGCCCTCCTATTGTTGGGTTTCTTTCCTTAATAAGAAAGTTGTACTGTTTCTATTTTTAAAGAAAAGGAAAGGCCACTTGTCCTTTTTCATTTTTTTTTTATTAAAAAAATATATTTTGGTTCACAAATAATTGAGTAGGTTTTTCTAAAACAAGTAAGAGATCAGAGATAATCCGGGAGTCCAAATTAACAAAAGATCTGTACATCTTAGGACTTCTTTGCCATGAATTAATTTAATATATTGTTTAAGGTATGTGATATGAGCAGGTTGGAGCTAAATTTAGATTTTAGACGAATTAAAATAAATTGAGTCAATAAATGATTTGAGTTTGCAGTTTGTTTATGATTTTGCTCGGAGGGCGGTGAATTTGAGCTAAACAATGTGTTGTATAACATAATCCGCCCCACCCAACTATGAAATCATTCTTTATTTATTTAGTTTTAATAGCAATTGTTTAGTTTACTAAATCAAACTAACAAAAACTTTTTCTTCTTTATGGTGACTGTATCCAACCAAACCCAAACTAAACAAAATAATTTATGCTTTGTTTCGGTTTTATTATGTGTCAATTTAGGCTACATAGATTGTCCAAATAACCTCAAGCTTTTAAATGAGCTAACTTAGGTAAATTCTCAAATTGACACACCAATGAATATAGGTTATAAATTGTTACATTTTCAAATATTTCGAAAAGTTTAGAACATATATACCCTACCACTATAAGCTTCTACAGTAGTTTTAAAGGTGTTTTTTCTCCTCTACTTTAAAATTTGCTCTCTTTTGTTATATGGTTATTGACTTATATGAGAAATTTCCCTTAAAAGAGTAAATTGTTAGTTTATGACTATCATTATTGTTATGTGTGTACTATCATATAGTAGTAAATGAACCTCTATTATTACATTGACGACTATAATTCACACTGATTAAAACCTCTTTGTCTAGCTGCAAATCCTACCATTTTTAGGATAACAAGAAGAATGAATTACTAAGTGTGTTCAGACTATATCATTTTCATTAAGGTTGAATGAATAATAAAGTGTTCACACGATATTATTTTTGAATTGAGAATTAGCAAAATAAAGTATCTTCATTAGTTTGATGTAACAAAAATGTTTCATGCATTGTCTTAATTAAATTAAATTCATGCATATAAAGGATGTGCAAACCGAATTCAATATTGAAGCATTTTCTTTTTTTTCTCTTCTTTTCCCATTTGGTTTTAGAAACTCCAACGGTTTCAATTTTTTTTTATTTTTTTTATTTTCATTTTTTCCACTAAAGCAAACACTCGATTTAAATTTAGCAAAGATTAGTTACAACAAAGTCGTCTCATTATATGCTTTTAACTCTAATGTTTTCCAATTTAGGTTCTAAGTGCAAGTTTTAAATTTTTTCCATTCTCATCAATGATGGACCAACCAAGTCCTAGAAGGAAAAAAAAAGGAGGTTAACTTTCAGCTAAAATATAATTACAAGCAACTGTCTCTAAAAAGTAGGGGTAATAACTTAAAAAGGTAAGACAAAGTAGGTACTATAACAGATTAAAATTCACTAATTGGATTTTGTATTGTCAGTACATACGTTGCAACTAATATTAAGCATGGCTAAAAGTATTGTTCGAAGACTGCAGCACATTCAAGAAGATCACTCGCTGGTTATAATTGATCAACTATTAAAAAGACAGGATGGCCTGCAATAGTAAGCTTTTTGTAAGTAAGATAGATAGAGATATAGAGTTCTCCACCCTTAATTAGAAGTCTCGAATTAAGTCTCGAGTTCGAGTTCGAGTTCGAGTTCTGAATATGAAAAATAAAATCTATTAAGAAACGCTTTCCTCTTAATAGACTTTATACGGAACGAATTCAAATTAGTCAAAACCACAATACAAAGTACATAAAAGACAAGTTGAAGATGAGTCCAAAAGAGTAATCTTTTAAAGTGAACTTCCTAGACCCATATTCCACAAGACCACAAAGGATCTTCATGATAATACCTTTCCGTTTTATGTTTGTATCTTCTCATGGGGGCCCTAGCTAGCTAGGCTCTTTATTAGTGCTTCAATATAAAGTACAAATAATATATAATGACCTTCTAGGTTTCTACTAATTAGTTGCAGAACTGAAATTGCTTTTCATGAGAACACCCCTCTAAAGTCCCTTTTTCTAGTATCAAATTGGAGTACATAACAGAATCTTGTTAAAAGAAACTACTAATTGAGAAGGTAATTTAGTAATGCATCCGGTGTTTACACTAAATTACATTAATTTATAGAGAGTAAAAAAAGTAAAATGATAAAAAATATGTATAACGATAAACGTTATATATTTATTGAATTAACGTAAACAGTACGTGTTGAGTCTAACATGGTTGTCAATTGAAAGTATGAAAGGCCTTTAAAGAAGCTTAACACTTTTTGCACTAATTTTCTGCTTTATAATGCGAGGTTAACGTGTCTAATCAGAAAACTAACAGCATGGAGATTATGCGGAAAACTGGTATGAACACAAACAGTTTTATTCAATAGAAAAACTAAAATGGGGTTATAATGGTAAATTTTCACTTGATTAAATGGAATTTAAGCTAATTTCAGGTAGATGATGTAAACCTTCTCTGTAATCTCTTCTTTATTAATTTCATTTAATTAAGAACACCGTTTTCACACGTTCAAAAGTCAAGTATTCTGGACAGAGAAGGTTAATTTAGGAAAATCACTCAAGAATTGTATGAGAAGAATGTAGTAGATAGGTACATATTGAAAGCAATTTCAATTACGAAGGGAGCGTTGGAGTAATTGATAAAGTTGATGCCATGTAATTAAGCGGTCAGAGGTTCAAGCTGTGGACACAGCCTGTATTGCAAAAATGCAAACTAAGAAAGCCAGAGGCGGAGCCATGATTTTGCTGGGATTCAAAATTTGAAGAAAAACTAACCAAAGGGGTTCATTATATTGTATATATATAAAAATTATTTTAATCATTTATTGATAGTATAATTTTCTGTCGGAGGGGGTTCGGGAGGCTCGCTCCACCCCTGAAGACGGCATATAATAGACTCTTGTGGTCCGATCCTTCTCCGGACCCGCTCGAATAATTATATAGTTCTGGTATACAGTTGAAACAACCAATGAAAGCAACAAATTGAAAGCTTCTTCAACTACTACTATTACACAACAGAAATTCCAAATATAAAATAAATTATATGTTCCAAAGAAAAACATGACTTTTAGTTTAAAAATAAGCACTATATGACAAAACAAATTTTTGACAGAATTACATGCTTACTTTAGGGGATGAAGTGTATTCAGTCAAATATATAAAGGGGGGTATAGAGGTTTATACGAGAAGGCAAACAAGAAGAAAAAAAGAGTTTTTATTATTAGTGTAAGGGAAGGCCAAAAATATAAGTTCCTTAGAGCTCACGTTTCTATAGATATCTCCCCCATAGACCAGTATTTATGGTCTTTTTTTTTTATGCTTATTTTTCTGCCTCTTTTCCAATCTTTAAGATCATTTTCATGAATTCTCTTTGTAGCTTTTTCATTTCTTTCCCACTTTTCATCCACTTTTTTTCTCAATTCTGAAAGATAAAGTACCTTTTATACAATTTTATTAGGCTTGAACCTTGATATAGTATTGCCATCTTGCTGTTTTTTCGACTGTTTGGCCAAGAACCCATTTTGGCATAAATTATTAGTCTGATTATAAAAGAAGTGGTAGATTTTACAAAAGGGTGTGTCTAGGGGCTTTGGTATCTGATGATGGAGAATTTTTCTGGAGTTGTTAAGGAGGATGATCAGCAGCAACAGATGGAACTTCCTCCTGGATTTCGATTTCATCCTACGGATGAAGAGTTGATTACCCATTATTTGTCTAAGAAAGTTGTTGATATCAATTTCTCCGCTATTGCTATTGGAGAAGTTGACATGAATAAGGTTGAACCTTGGGAGCTTCCTTGTAAGTTGTTTCCCTTTATTTTTCGCCTTTTTAATATTCTTGTACTGGTCTTCTCGCTGTACCGACTAGGAAAAGCAAACAATAAATCTTATTGCTGGTTTGCTTGTTGTGTTTGTGGTTAATTTGGTTAATGCAGGGAAGGCAAAAATTGGGGAAAAGGAATGGTACTTTTTTTGTGTGAGAGACAAGAAGTACCCAACTGGTCTGAGGACAAACAGGGCAACTGCTGCAGGTTATTGGAAAGCAACAGGGAAAGACAAGGAGATTTTCAGAGGGAAATCACTTGTTGGCATGAAGAAAACTTTGGTTTTCTACAAAGGAAGAGCTCCAAGAGGTGAAAAAACAAATTGGGTGACACATGAATACAGATTAGAAGGAAGATTATCACTTCACAATCTTCCTAAAACAGTGAAGGTGTACAAACTTCATATACATATTCCTCTTCTTGATTTTCTCTCTTTTGTCCCCTGGGAAAAGGTATAGAGGCCGTTTCCGAAAGATTTCTAATTTCTGTTTTTGACTGTTGCAGAATGACTGGGTGATCTGCAGAGTATTTCAAAAGACAACTGGTGGGAAGAAAATTCACATTTCAGGGCTAATGAGAGGGAGTTGTGATGAAAATGAGGTTGACAATTCTTTTTTGCCACCGTTGACAGATTCATCGCCGAATCACGTGCACTGCTTCTCCAATTTTCTTACTGCTCAACAAAAGAACCAAGACGACAACAACAACAACATGATCAATTCATTCAACACTTGTCCAAATTTCCCTGTCCTCTCGAATTCCATCGACATTTTCCCAAGAAATTCACTTCCAAATGCATTCTCCTGGAACCAAACAGTCCCTCTTCAACACAACTTCCCTCAGCCAGGCTCATTTCCTTTACAAGATCCTGCAACTCTTAGGAATTTGCTTGAGAATTATGGGCAGAACATGCAGCAGAGTTTCAAGAAGGAAACAGACATAATCAGTGTATCACAAGAAACAGGTATAAGCACTGATATGAACACTGAAATTACATCAACTCAACAGGATCTTGATTGCTTCTGGAATTACTGATATCCTTCGCCGAAAAAAAGGGCAAAATAAGCACACGAAAGAAGAATAAACAAGAACAGAGATAGAGCTTCAGTAGTAGTTAGCTATTATATGGTGTGGAATTAAATTGTTATATGTATAGATTTACTAATCCCCTAAGTTGCAGTAACCATATTATGTCCCAAAAACTATACTCCTCCTACCACAAATTTTTTTTTTTCTTTGGTTGTCATTTTTACACTTTCACTCGTCTCATTTCCTCTATTAGTAATTGTGATATGGAATTTGTAAGCTTTTTCATTAGTACTTGAACACTATTAACATGTGATTATGTGAGATCAGGTTGGTGGCTTACTTGATCTTGTATTGTGTTTTTTCTCTTTGGAATTACATACTAATTACGTTGTCTATATGGATTTTAGCGGTTGCTTCATCCGAACGAACTTTTAGCTTCAGGTTGAATTTAAATATAATGAAGGAACATTTTCTGGGACTCAATACTCAAATTAAACAATATTGTATTGAACCCTTTTCTTCCCCCCACAATATGTGTATAATAATTGCATCATGATTCGGAGATAATTTTCAAGTGATTTGGGAATAAGGACCACTTCAGATGTCAAAACATGGGATTAACCACGTGGTGTCTTGTCAATGATATGATCTTAATAGTTGAGATTTGAGAATGAGAGCCTAGTCCTTTTCTTCATTTTTATCCCTTTGACAATGTACAATAGTTGATGTTTATTGTAGGAATTAATTAAACGAACCAAATGTCATGGGGGTTAGTTGAAATTGACAATAATGTATATATCAAGTTTAGTTCGAGATGCGAAATAAAATAAGTGAAAACATGTTTCTTGCCACGCAATAAATTAGAAGAAAAAAAAAAAGGAACAGTTCAAAGGCGCTAAGCATGACGAAAGTGTTGCCGTTAGTATGTTTTCTTCATGATTTAGTTGTCCCACATGTAAAACATGGGGTTTATGATTTGAGTTCTAAATTCTATAATTACAACTTCAAATGCTATTCCATAGGTTTTACGATTAAAAATTTGTACATGTTTAGAATACAAGACCTATTGGGTTCGATAAATTACCTTCTAGTTCTGCATTTGCTTGCTTGTAGTGAAGCTCAATTTGTAAAAGAAATGGTCAAATTGAAAGGAATAAACAATTTTGTTTACACATAGTGACAAAATGAGAAAACTTCATAAAATTTGTCACAAAGATGAGTGACTAAATGGAATTAAAGTTGTTAATTTCATATTCAATTCACAAGAAAATATCATGGCATGTGATCAACTGTTGACGGATGTTTCCTTGTCATGAAATTTTAGTGACGTGACATTGTGATTCGCAACATGTCTATTTGGTTAAGTATTGTATGTTTCCAATTAAAACTAATAATAATTGTTCAGAAATGGAACTTACAAGCATATGGTAAGTTCAGTGCAAAGTGAAGAACACTATAAATATGAATAATAAGTAGTAAATATCTGGTAATGTTCCTTATATGTTCTATTATTTTTGCCCGACACAAAAAAGAATTGCTAGTTCCTATGATCGATCAGTTATGATTTGTCAGAATGATATTGCTGAAGAATTATACTGCGACATTTATTGATGTTAAGATGTGCATTTTTCGGTTTAAACCAAAAACTCAATCAAATCAAAAAAAAATGAAACTTCCCTTTCCTTCTTAAAAAGAATCGAGAAGACTTTTATATCTATCAGTTTTATATTGCAACACTTTTTTAATTATTTAGCAAAAAAATGACATCAATCATGATAATTAAAGTGAAAATTTGGACAACTAAAATAATCATTTAAAAGTCAACTTGCTTATTTACAAATTAAAAACTAAATCAGCTATTCATATACATTGACAATGGTGAACATATAAGTCATGTCAGTTGGAAAAACGATGAATTTAGGTAGTTTTGGCTTTTCACAGTTAAATTTATTCAACTTTTCCTTGACATATACATTGGACGATAATGCTGCAAATTCCAATTGTACCCCTTTTCAAACTCTCATCGATCTGCTCTTATTTATTTTTTTCAATCACAACTACTGTTACATTTTTCTTTTTTCATCACAACTATATTGTGTAGACTTGTATATAACTATTAAGAGTAAAGATATTCTACATATATATTGTGAATATCTCACTCAAAAATTTGCTTTTAGGTTAAAATGATTAATTTATAGAATCAGAACAAGCAATTTCTAAGATATTCACAGGAATATTCCCTTTGAATTTTAAAGAGAGGGTTTGAAAACATATTTATTCTTATTCACGGAGAAATATATATACATATATATGTGTATGTATTGAGTACTCCAATTCACTTATGCTTCTTTTAGCTGGAAACAGAAGATGTACTACTTGAACAATTTCAACATTGCTAGCCACATCTACTTGGATGAATTGTCTACACAATATAACATTCGATTTAAATAGTACTATTGTTTATGTTATCAATTCCAACTATGTTTTCTAGTTAGTTAATTATTTTTTTATTTTTTAGGGGGGACAAACTATATGTTGTACAGTTATATGTCACAAGCTAAATTATGAACATGACCGAAAGCTAAGGTACGTATGTTTGAAATAAAATCACATGGTGAATTTAAACTACACATTAGAAAAATACTGTTTAATAACCATACGCTATGTCAAAATTCAGGAACCTAATCTTAACTAATTAAACATTTTTTCCAGCAGCCAATTATAACGCGTCTCTGACAGCCAATGATAATATTAAAGTTTTTCATATTTATGTATTGTTTTGAAAACGTTATCCAACATATTCTCACGTGATCCAACTATAGTACTACTCATTAATGTTCTCATCAACCTTATTAAATGCTAATCATGCATTACCTTCTAACTAGACTAATTAATTTTGTTAGAATCAGGCCTCCTTTTTCCAGTTTTCACATTAATTAATATTAGGTGTAGATATGTTGAGTCTTTTAGACGAGTATGTCCATGAAAGCTTAGGAACTCTTATTAATTAAATATTTATTACTCTCTGAATTTATTTTGCGTGTGTTGGACAATTTGTTAATGAATAAGTATAATGTATCTTCTGTTAAACAAAACAAAAGTTGTCTATAATCGATATAAATGATAATAAATACATAAATGTCTTTGAAAATATTGTTATTGAAGATAAACAGACACACATTTGAAGGTTTAAAATGAAGAGCGAGTGTAGGTCGAAAGAAGAAAATTGACTCTTCAGGTATATATTTACAAACTAAAATTTATTAATAGTCCTAATATAAGCTTTAAGAATCGTGTCTTGGAATGATATATCTTTCAAGGCACCATCATAAGGTTGTTGTTAGCAAGGCGGTAGTTATTATTCAATATCTGACATCTACGATATGTGAATTAGCAGAAGTTTTAAAATTTAATGTTAATAAGTTTCAGCGACGTCTCAAAATAATGTATGGTAATATCCGAGACTCGAGGTTCACATCATGCATCTATAAAAGAAAACAAGATTTGCGTAAAAACTATATATTGGATTTCGATAAAGCCGTATACTATGCTCTAAATTCGCGAGTTGATATCTCATATCATATGATCATTCAACTAGCAATTTATTCTTGTTGATATTAGTTTTCTTTAATAAAAAATAAATAAATTAACACTCTTGAGATAATAATCATTAATCGAGTAACCATTTGAGATACAAGTTTCGCCAGTAATACAAATGATGACTTTATTATTAGGACTTTTAAAGGGGAGATTTTCTTGTTGAATCCAAATGAGTAGAAAATCAAACATCATATGAGTAGCCAAAAGAATATCATTCGACGAAGAAATTGTTCGTTCTCAAAAAGGGAAAAGAACAAAAGGTAAGTGGGACAAGTGGAGGACAGTTAAGTGATTCAGGCAAATGGCCAACCCTCCCATAATATATGTATCGCTATTACCAAACCTTTGACGTGCTTATTTTGTTCACTCTCTCTCTGTGTTTTCTTCCCCTCTCCTCCTCAATGAGTGAATGATGTTTTCTTCAACGGTTTGACATGTCATCAAGGTGGGTGGGTCCCACTGGGTTCAGGTTTCCTTTGTTTTCGTCACTCTTTCCTGGTGGCTAACTAACTGGTTCCTTTCTGTCCGCCACTCACTAATTCACGTCTTCACGGAATTTATTTATGATCCCAAAAAAGAGAGCTCACCTCTCTTTGTTTCGGGATCGGAAAGGCATACTTGGAGTCTGGAGCATAAAGAGCAAGTTTTTTAATTAAAAATTTCAAAGGGGCATATTAAAGTTGAAAAATATCAAAACGGATAGGATAAACACAAGTGATTACCTTGTTCATTAAAAGTTAACGTCGTTTGGTTACATGCTAAAGTGTAAGGTAAAATTGTGATTTTACCTTACAAGGTAAATGGGTCCGCTTACCTTATCTTGATAAGTTAATGAAAGATTGACTGAAAAAGTGCAAGGTAAAATCGTGATTTTACCTTACAAGCTAAATGGAATCACTTACCTTATCCTTTGACTGGAAAAAAAAAAAAAAAGTGCCTATAAGAGCTTTTGATGGCTGATTGTAAGTCGTCTCACCTTGTAAGGTATGATCTCATGTTCACCTTGTAAAGTAGGATCTCATGTTTGCCGTGTAACAACTTCAAAATTTACGGTGCTATATAAAGAGTATGAGTGCAGTTTCTTTCATTTGCATCAACTAGAAAAAAAATTTGTCAAAGTTCACAACTTATTCATTCCTTATTTATTTCTTACTTTAAAATGGATTATAATAAGGTGAGAGTAAATTTACATTGGGGTGATGAAGTTTTGCATGATGGGAATTTGGTGCGATATAGTTAGCGTCCTCTAGTGGTTCAATCGTTTCTTTTATCTCTCAAGTATGATCGTTTGAAAAGGTTGTTTAGGATTAAAATGGGTATTACTAATCCGGAAGATAATGTGGTTATTTTTTATCGATATCCGTATTATTTTACGTCCAACAGACATCCAATATTTGGTGAAACTCCTATTTGGAATGATGATTCTTTATCTTTATTTCTTCGTACTTGAAATTTTTGGTAATCACCTTAATCTACTGACAACGTTTGACAAATTAGTAAGCTAAAAAGATGATTGATAATATTAATACTATATACTTGTTGTTAGGTATTGAAATAACTATAGAAAAATGTGACTAAAATATACCTTAAAGTGCAGAATTTTTGATGAAATACACTTTGAACAAGAACAAGAACAAACACCCAAGTAATGTGAATGAAGAGAATGAAACGGGTAACAAACTAGTAATGTGAATAAAAATCGAATGAAATGGTGGTTTATAAAAGAAAACTAATGAGATAAGGGACAAAGTTTACCTTGTAAGGTAAAATAATCTCCTTACCTTGCACTATTGTTAAATAAATTCTTCACTAAATATTCTCTCCGTCTATAAATACTTGTTCCCTTTTGACTTGACATATGACTTAAGAAACAATAAATAGATGGGTGATTTTACTATATCACCCTTTGAATGTAATAAGTTTTTGATTTTGAAAAATGCAATGAGTGATGTGTTATATTTAATACCAAGGATAAAATACGTAAAAATGAATAAATTATCCATTAATTTCATAAATTGGACAAGTATTGTTGGACCTCCAAAATAGAAAAGTGATTAAATAAAGATGGACGGAGGGAGCACATCGGTGTCATTAAATTCTCAACCCCACCAACTTTTTCAGTCAAAGAATAAGGTAAGCAGATTCATTTACCTTGTAATTTTACCTTGAACTTTAGCATGTAACCAAACAACGTTAACTTTTAATGGACAAGGTAATCACCTGTGTTTACCTTGTCCGTTTTGGTATTTTTCAATTTTGATATGCCCTTTTGAAATTTTTGATAAAAAAACTTGTCCTTTAGGCTCCAGACTCGCATACTTACTATGTCGTAGGTCCCGTTTGAAAATACCATATGAAATTTATGAAGTTGAAGTTTTGTTTAAACATGTAATATACATTTTTAAGTGAACCGAACCAATAAAAATGTTATTGATTTATTATTATTGGGTTAATGATTTTTTATTGGGTTATTAGTTCGATTTTGGTTTTTTCTTATTGGGTTATTGGGTAATCGAAAATCAAATAAGAATATAAAAAATTACTGCTTTGTATATGTATATATATATATATATACACACACACACATCACTTATTATATATTATCCTTAATTTTTTGATATAATTTTTTCACCTGATACGAATAATCTCTTCACGCTAAGCAAGACTTTTTTTTATTTTGCAAAATTAAAATTGAAACAAAAGATTTAAAATATATATCAGAGGCATAATCTTAGTGTCGACAGAATTAGTTAAGATATCTTCTATGTGATATCCTCATTGTATAATTAGTTTAAGTTGACACGACTATTATTTTTTTTTTAAAAAAAAAGTTGTTATAAAAATGTAACGTTTTAACAAGATTACAAACATGTAATCAAACTTGGAAGCTTTTTTTAAAATGACTAATGGCAGAAAAGGGCTGTTTGCAAAATTTATGTAACTTATCTAAAAGAGATAATAAATAGGTTGGACAAATCATATATATAGCCGTTCGTCATGTTATCATCATAATTTAGTAATACGTGATACTAAAAATGTTCTCTTTTTTCCTTGGATAATTATGTGATACTAATGTGTAAATACAAGATATATTTGAGATGCAAACAAATAAATTTGTTAAGATACGGTAAGGAAATTAATGTTGAAGCTTATCCTATAGCCTTTTTAAACATAAAGTCGTTTTGTTTGGCTAGAAATATGCATGTACAATGTGAAACGAGGAGAATTGAAAACGTTAAAGTCATTTATTGCTCTTGAAAATATTGCTTTATTCTTCCACCTTTTGATTTATTGTTCTCTTACGTTTTGAATAGAAAGAAAATAATTTTACGTGTAGTAATGATATAAAAAAAAAAGAGCAGTCTGGTGCACTAAAGCTATCGTTATGCGCGGTATCCGGGGAAGGACCCCACCATAGAGGTGTATCGTACGCAACCTTACCTTGCATTTCTGACAGAGGCTGTTTCCAAGGCTTGAATCTTACTAAATTAAATTAATTAGTGGTTTAATCCTATTTTTCCTTTGTTATAACAAGTATTGAATTTTTGTCACGTGTACTTTATAAATTGTAATTGTTATAGCCTTTTTATAAAAAAGGACAAAAAAGTTGTAACTGATACGGCAGTTTGTCAAATGCAACACTTAGTTATATTTCTTCTAGTGGTAACATTCTGTCCATGCTGAATTGTAAAAATCATTTTGGTGCTTTGCATGTTTAGCCAGCCTATATTTTTTACCATGATAATATTTTGTTTGATTTTCCACATGCAAACATTTATATCAATGTTGACAAAATTAAAAGAATTAGCCAGGGCATGGGTGCTTCATCTAAGAATTTTCTGAACCTCGAGGAATTAAGGGTGTGTTCGGTACTTATGAAGGAAGATGTTCTTAGAATTTTTTCTTCAGAAAAAATGTGTTTCTTATTTATTTCCTGGTTTTTGGTATATAAACAAAAAATATTATTCTAAGCGAATCGTATATAATGAAGATAAATACTATGAAGTGCGGTTAGCTAGGGATGTGGGTTGGTGGAGTTATATGGGGATGAGGCTGAAGATATGAGGTGTATCGGGGGATGGGAAGACATAATCAATGTGGATCAAATGTCACTTGTTGAACTTGTTCTCCCTAGTCTTCCACTAGAAAAGACCTATTTTCCTTAAAAAATAATAATCAAAATCTTGACTATCCAATTGTAGAAAATTGAAAAATATTTTCTAAAAAATTAATGTTTTCCTCCATAACGAACACACCTCAAGTTCAAGGTCATAATGTTGGCAATATGCAGGTGAGTTAAGCCAATTTCGTGGTTCAACTTTCAAGTCAATGAAACTATGAAAGTGATTAACAAGTTCATTGAATGTTGGCAAAATTTGTTTTGCTTTATTTATTTTCTATGATAGCTCTGGAGCACGTTGGTATAATCCAACATCTGTGTGGATAAGATCAGAAACATCACTAGGGAGATATAAGATGTCGTACTCCTAGAGTTCTAATTCATTAATATCTTAGTTTCTCAGTTGATTGACTATCTAATTTTTTATATTATTGGCGATGACTCGATGTACACACCTTGTAATCCCTTATCCCCAGGGGCGGCTCTATCTCTTAAAAAAATAGGCGGACGCCTTAAACCCCCAAATTTGAGGGGTCTTATTTCTTAGGATAATATATTATAGATTTTTTTAAAAAAATAAAAATAAAATATTATTTATAGAAAAAATAAATTTGTATATAAAACGAAAGAATTATTAGAAGAAGTTCATATATCTACAGTATTATGTCTCAAGAAAAATTAAATGCATTAATTATATTATTATTTAAAAAAGAATAATTAGAAAAAATAGATTATATAATTTTGAAAATAGAGTTTATTAAAAAAAATTATTTTTTCTTAAAAATGTAAGGCCTCCGTTTAATTTTCGCCTTAGGCCACGAATATGCTTGAGCCGCCCTTGCCCTTACCCTCATTTTTTTAAAATAAACATATAAAATTGACACAAAATAACCATTTAAACCATATCATTGACGCCCCTACTCATGGATGCTTAATTCATCTAAGAATTGTTTTGAAGTCATGTCGTCATAATGATTTTTAAGTGGACGATATATGCAAGTGAGTGAGGTCAATATCGTTGTTCAAGTCAATGAAAATGATGAATAAGTTGTAGACATTGAAATTTTATGGACTCAAGAGTTCAATTTTTGTTAAAAGTTATTGGGGTTATTTTACCCTAAATCTAGTTTGGTGACTACTCTACCCTAAACCCTATATTACGCCTACGTAAAGGGAGGCATCTCCAAGATCCCACAAATTCATGAGATATTCATAAAAAGTCAAATATCTCAAATATCTTTAGATAATTTCATGGAATATCACAAATGGATCAACTCTTGATAATCAAATACATCAAGAAGATCCACAAAATACTACTTTCATGGAGATCAAATCCAAATATGTCTACGTTCGAGAAATACGCCACTAACGGTCCTCAAATTACGGAGAAATCCAAATGTGCCGAGAAATACGCTACTAACGGCCATCGGATTACGGAGAAATCCAAATGTGCCTACATTCGAGAAACATGCTACTGGCGGCCCTCGAATTAGGGAGAAAAACAAGAGAGAAGAATCAAGGGGACAACAGATTTGTACCCACGTCATTTATCAATAAAAAAAATTATATTTCTCCATATTTTTATTTATGATTACAATTTAATTATGACACTTTAGAATTATGTTGGAAACACAAGTTCATTGAAAATTGGCCAAATCTGTTTGACACAATTAATATATATTTCAGTACTGGTGGCTTTGGCCTTTGGAGCACGTTGGTATTATCCAATTGTGTGGAATAAGATCACAAACAACACTAGGGAGAGATAAAATCACATACTTCTTAAGAGTCCGAGTTCACCAATATCATATTGTCACACGGTCAATGTAACGGCAAAGAAGGGCTCAATTGAATTTCATTTGTCAAAAATTACTACATCAATAAGATAAGATAAATATTTTTTGTATATAAGAGAAATGCATGCACACGTTTCCGTTACTAATCAGGAGTCAGAATTATTTCGAAATGGCTGCTAAGTTGCTGCATGGATGAGCCGAAATCAATCCATGAAATATTTGTCTTGTTGCTAAATGGGTAGTACTCAAATTTGAAAAAAGAAAAAAAGAAGAAGTGCAAATATGATTTCTTTCTCTATTCTTTGTCAAATAGACATACTATTCAAATTTGGATGCTCAGACTAACCAAATTCAAAATTTAGTTAGTATTGGCTGATTAACTTGTAATATTGATTGATCTAATAACTTACCATGTGATTGTTATGTAGAGCCACATTAGTTTGAAGAGGAAGTGAAACATAGTTAGTTAGACCTAAATTTGTACTTAGTTGGGACAACTCATTTGAATGTGTAGTTTGAGAGCTCGGAGCCATTTTTACTTTTTTTTTTATCAAAATTTTCAAAAGGGACACTTACTTTTGAAAAAAAAAAAAATGGACAAAACGTTGCGGGCCCAGCGACTTACAAGTCGCCCGAGGCCCTGCAACTTACAAGTCGCCCGGGGCCCAGCGACTTGCAAGTGTTCACTGTTCACCTACTCTTTTTTTTTTTTGTTTCCATCCTTAACATCTTCATTTTTACTCCTTTCTTTTCTCTTTCATTTTGACCGAGAACAATAATACTCACTCACTCAAAGATTCCACACTACATAGACCATTCACATATACTCCATTTTTCCTTTTCTTGGTGGGAGCAACAAAAAAGAATAGAGAACATTGCACCATCTTTCTTTTTCTCCTACGATCGGAAACATAAACACAAATAATTCTTCATTTTCATCACTTCACAATTCCACTCTCAAGCACACAATGTATTTAAATAATTTAAGTTGTTAACTATTGTAATTTATTATATTTTTTTTATGTAATTTTCAAATTAATATACGTTACTTTTCTTATCCAAATTTTTGTAGCATTGATAGTCAATTATATTTTAAAAATAATTTAAATTTTTAATTATTGTGATTTATAATACTTTCTTCTATTATTTACAGTACTTTTTATTTCATTTTCAAATAATATATGTTGTTTTATATCTTCTTCTGTCCCGTCTCAATTTATATGACACTAATATAATTTTGATAGTTAATCAAATATTTTATGTTGATATATCATTTTGTTATTCTTATTTTTCTAATACATAATGACTTATAATAATGAGTGATCTAGTAAAATCATCGTTCGAAAGACGAAAATTTAATTTAAAACATTAAGAGTTAATTTCGCATTTTATGTCTATTTTATTTTTTATTAAATATTATTTATTTCCTTAATACCTAGATGACTCATAATAATTAATTAAGAGCGATTGATTAAGTTATTACTATAAAAATTAATATAATTTTATCATATCCAATAGTAATCATCGATAATTCACCGGAATAGTATATTAATTAAATATGTGATGCTATATTTACATATGCAAAATATGATATTATTAAACATTATTGGATAGTGCATTATATTTATCTTTCACAATAATAAAATTTTACTATATATTTTTCTTTATTTCTTTTTAACTTGATACATATTGACCCAACACAAATTCTAAGAAAATATTCATTAGAAATTTATTTTATTAAATTAAATTTATTAATTTTGCACTTTAAAAATTTAAAGTTAAGTTTAAATATTAGTATTTCTATATAAGAAAAAAATAATTTTAAAATTTAAACTTACTAAAATAAATAAATAAAAAGATTAATTTTTATATAAAAGTCAATTAAAATAATAAAATTGATTTACTTTAAATATTTAGTTGCAATTAATTAAGATAATTTTTTATTTTGTCATAATTTATGCTGCACCGATAAAATTTTGAGAGTTGAATAGAACTTTTATATATTTTTAAAAAAGTATTTTAACTTGTTAATTATTGTGATTTATAATAATTTTTACGTAATTATCAAATAATATATTTACTCCTTGTGTCCCAATTTATGTGGCTTCGATACAATTTTGAGAGTCAACTAAAATTTTATATATCTTTTAAGTAATTTAAATTGTTAATTATTATGATTTGCAGTACTTTTTCTTTTATCTCAATTTATGTGGCATTGCTAAAATAATGAGAGTCAATAAAATTTTTATATATCTTTTAAATATTTTAAGTTATTAATTATTGTGATTTGTGATAACAAATTAGTTTTGAACATGATAGCCAATTAAAAAAAAAATACTTTCAATATGTAGTTATAGTTAATTAATATAAATTAATAGAATATATTAAATATTTAAATCATTATGATGAAACAATAGAATTATTATATATTGAGGCATGGTATGTAATTAAGTGAGAGTAGAGGGATTTTTTTGGTAAGAGTCAATAAATTTTTATATGTCTTTTAAATATTTTAAGTTATTAATTATTGTGATTTGTGGTAACAAATTAGTTTTGAACATGATAGACAATTAAATAAATAAATAAATAAAATTTACTTCCAATATGTAGTTATAGTCAATTAATATAAATTAATTGAATATATTAAATATTTAAATTACAATGATGAAAAAATGAAATTATTATATATTGGGGCATGATATGTAATTAAGTGAGAGTAGAAGGTTTTTTTTGGTAAGAGTCAATAAAATTTCTATATGTCTTTTAAATATTTTAAGTTATATATTATTGTGATTTGTGGTAACAAATTAGTTTTGAACATGATAGACAATTAAATAAATGAAAAAAAAAATACTTTTAATATGTAGTTATAGTTAATTAATATAAATTAATAGAATATATTAAATTTTTAAACCATTATGATAAAACAATGAAATTATTATATATTAGGACATGATATGCAATTAAGTGGAAGTAATTGAGTTTTTTGGTAATTGGAAGAGGTGGTCGAAACCACCTCTTCTATATAATAGAAAATTAAATACTAAACATATTTACATAATTTGCAACTTTTAAATGTTTTTATTATTCATAGAAATTATTGAGGATTTAACAGTGAACACGTGCAAAACAAAAACACACACAAAACAAAAAAAGGAGGAGGCGAACAATTAACACTTGTATAGATCATATATAAAGGTTCACTAATAATTGATATATGGAATGAATATACATAACTCTAATAAAATAAAATAAAATAAAAAAGATGAGGTGAACAGTGAACACTTGCAAGTCGTTGGGCCCCGGGCGACTTACAAGTCGCTGGGCCCACAACGTTTTGTCCGTTTTAATTTTTTTCGAAAGTAAATGTCCCTTTTAAAAATTTTGATAAAAAAAAAACCCTTTTAACTCCGGACTCATAGTTTGATTATTGTGTCAAAAGATCACTTGCATATTGGTGATTCAGCTTACAGATGATTATATGCATTTTTCAAATGCTCTATACATATCCGTCTCTTCAATTACTAGCCAAGGAGTTGTACCTTTCTTTGTATATTAACTAGTATATATACTCGCGCGATGCGCGAAATTAAAGAATTTTAATAGTTAGAATATATTGCATCATTTTAGTTATATTATAATATAATTGTCATTTTACTTTCAATGTAACGTATTTAATAATATACACTTTTCAAAATTTCATTATTAGTTATATTTCATTTTATTTGGATTGAATTATATCCACCTTGGAATGAAGTTCATTTTGTTGAAAACAAATAATAATGTATCAAATTTAAGAAAATATATGTGTAATCATATGACATGATTACTCTTCGTAAAATAATGTTGTAATACTTGAACTTGAATTGTGGCACTCATTTAACATAATGCTTTAGTATTTTTAACTTGAATTGTTAAACCTTTAGTCATCTTTAAATTCACTTCTATAATTAATTTCTAATTGTTGTCATATTTATTGGACGTATTATTTCATCAATTTGGATTATAGTCTCCTAAAATTCACACAATTTTAAAATAAATGATCTCATAATAGTGTTTTGCCGCATATTAAACATCTTGTATTTTAAGTCGCTTGTCAACTGTATTTAGATGGCCATCAAAAAATATGTTTAGATAGGTCTTATACTTTTTATTTTATATTAACTTTTTCTTCATGTTCTTTTATTTACTGCTGCTACATTACTCACTATCTAATATTGCAGGACTAAAGTATTACATTAATTTAATTATTACTTGATTTGATATTCTTATCTATTACTCTATTTTAATATAAAATTCACAAATAGAAATTATTCGTACACCTAAAGTTAGTCATATTTAAAATATTATTTTATTGATTGAGATTATTTTATTGATTACATTTAACAATAGTATTTTGGAGTATCATTTACTCATGTCATTTTCTAAAATAGCACAATGTAAAAAATAATGTTACATTATCAACCCAAATTAATTTTTAATCTATTTACATCACCCCTGAAGGCGAAGAACGTCCTTTCTCAAATAATCTTATAATTTTTTTTTCATTATTTTCAAAAGTTACTTTTTATGATTGTTATGATATTTCTATTATTTTTGTCATTTTGATATTTAAATTTGTAACATTCAGTATTTCACCTATAATCCAAATAATGATATATTCTATTCTAAGATGTGATTTTGAATTCACCTAAAGTATAGTCAGAACTTGAATATTTTGATCATCTCCCTTTTAATGTACAGTTTTTCTTCTAATATAATAATTTTGTTAACTTATTTACATTTAATGTTATATATATATATATTGTCAAATTCATAACTATTTTTTGAAATTGAGTTAGTCTAAAGTATTTTAAAAAATAATTGTACTTATCGTAAAGTATATTAGCGTTTTAAATAATCTTGTTTTCATATTTCGTGTAATAAGCATTAATAATTTTCTTATCTTTTGTTTTCTTATTTATAATTGTTTAAAATTCCTATATAAGTTTATAATTGTTTAAAATTCACAAGGATACGGTAGAAAAAGTTATAGCCACTACTACCACGTTATTGGGAGTGAAATGTGGAGATATACCCGACAACATTAAAAATATCTCCACACATACTATTATTCCTAAAAAAAAAAATTATGAACATTTTTTTTTAAATTAATAGATAACGATGATTGTTACCTATTAATATAGATCAATGAAAGTTTTTCAGAGTCCCACGTTTTCCTATTTCTTCCTTTTCATTGTTATAATTTGAATTTCAAAATATGAGATTATTGGATATGTACAAAAAAAAAATTGAAGTTATCATTCAAGTCAATTTTATAATACAGAAATTTGAATATAACAATATTAATAATTATTCTATATTTAAAATTATGTGGAAAGATTTTATTATTTGAGAAGGAAATTAAAAATTACAAAGGAAAATATAAGGAAATTGACAAATTACGAAAGAAATTTATAAGAGATAAAGAAATATTCCTATAAATTAACTATTTTAATTTATATTCTCAAAGATGAATCAATATAAATGCGTATATATTCAAATTGCTTAAAAATTATTTTGGCTTACAAAACACCTAAAATAGGCCAAACAAAACAGATGAAGTATAAACTAATAAGTATAAATTTATGTCACTAAATGAATTCTCATAGAAGAAGAAAGTGTAAAATTGGCCATATAGTGAGAAGAATATATAGTATATATATGGGTTCTGTGAGGATTTCGAGTAAACTATGAAATTGCAGTCTTTTCTAGTACAGTTATATGCTCTTATCTGGATAAGAATTTCGATCTAATTTTATAAAACTTACTGATTTGCTTGTTTGCATGAAACTAAGAACTTAGTTCTGCAAATCTCTATTTATCGCAACATTGGCTATGAAACCTTTCTTGGTCATTTCCATCACATACTTTTCTGTCAAAATAAACCAGTGATTAACACTCAAATCAAACACGCATGCTCTCTTTTGTTAAAAACTCAATTACTTCAATTGCTCTCCATATCTCTTTGATAGCCAATATTGCTGTCAAAGTTTTCACCAAAATAATATTTCTCCATATCTTAATATTTCTTCATGTTGTTCTTTATGCAAACTAATTGTGATGATACCGCCGGAGATAAAGACACGAAAAAATACATCATCATCCAATGCAACTCCCTTTTATGAACACACAGAGAGCCAGTGGCGAACCCAGGAATTCAAGGTTGTGGGTGCTCAAATTTTTTTATAAAAAATAGTATGTAGCTGTAGGGATTTGAACCAGGAAAACTGGACATGGGAGTCACATCCTCAAGCCACTACACCCAACCATATGTTTGTTCTCTGAGTGTTTTTTAATAAATTATACCATTTATTCTGTGTTTCTTATATAATTATACCTAATCTACGTCGAATTTAGTGGGTGTCGGAGCACCCCAAAATTACACATGAGTCCACCCCTGGAGAGAGCAGATATATGAAAATAGACGTAACAAAATGGTATTAATTTTTTTGGAGAAGTAGAATTTGATGTGAAATATTTGAACAGAGAAAGTATTTACATGATTATTTTTTTTTACTGTTGATGGCAAGAGAAAGAGAATGTGAATAAAAGATAAAAATAAGAAGATAAGAAAAAAAATTAGTGGATAAGTATAGGTAGTTTTAAAACTGAAAACTTTTAAATTGAGCATATTAATTCAAAAAATTACTGCAACTAATTTCAAAATTTGCTGTTTTACATTTTTTTTTAGATTGTGTCATTTTTTATAAGAATTTTATGGTACTTGGCATTCTAAGAAGCTTTTTGCATCTTAGAATTAATATTTTTAAACGTGTTTGTTATTTTTTTTTTAATACAAAAATTCTGCTTTTTTTTTCTTGGCTATAAAGAAGTAGTAGTTATAGGAGGTTAGTTGAAATATTTAGTATACAAAATGTAATAACTTCCCAAAAAACAGTGTTTAATAAACAAACTGATTTTAAATTTAAAAAATTAATGTAAATAATATGCAACTTTTTTGCAATAAATGAAATATTTTAAAAAATAAATAGCTATCAAAATTCCAATGTAGAAAAAAGAGCATTTATTTAAATCTTTCATTTTCTAATACTGATTTTTGTAATGGTTACAGTGTAAAAAGTTGTATAAGTTTCAAAATTAAAAAATATATGAAAATGAGCATTATATTATAAAATTATAATGTAACTGGAAATTTAAATTTTAAATTTTAAAACCAAGCTAATGTAACAACTATTTCCCAACTAATTAACTAAAATTTCCTAACTAATTAACTAAAATAACACGTGTCATTATTAAAACCTTCCACTTGGTTAAGTGGAGAGGCTTTGTCCTCTCCTTTTAATAATATATAGATATAGATATAGATTTGTTACACAATTTATGTATCTTATTTAATGTTCATTCATATCAATTTAACATACTCTTAATTTGCTTCATGGTATATATAAGACTTTGGTTCTCTCTCATCGTAACACTTAATAACTCTCTTTTATACTCCTACATTTGTTTCTACCATATATCCTCGTAGAATATATATGTTAATTTAATTTATAATTTCAAAACGCTTAAAAAATTTGATTATTTCTTTATCGGCTATATTCTTTATCTTAAGTCAATTGCAAAAGCCTCGACTTCCCTAGACAGTCCAAGGCTCCAAGGACGAGTTTTAATTCAGTGCACTTTGCACAAAATATGAATATGTGAAAAAAGTAACAAAGTGATCAAGAAAGTAAGGCAAGATGAACTATATAAACAAAAAAGATGGCTGCAAAAACCATGGAAAACCTTTATAAAATATTTGTGGCTAAATAACATTGTATCTATTTTCTCAATCTTTTACCATTAGAATATTAAAATATTAATTACCAGAATTTAGCGCCATCAAAATAGAGAATTTTTTGCAATTATCAGTTCAAAATTTTATTTGTGGGTGGATAATAAAAATACATTAATAAAGCAACGTCTTAAATAATACTGTCTCCATCTCATATTAGCTAGTCATTTTCTTTTTACACGTAAGTTAAGAAATCACAAATAAGAAGGTATTTTACTAATTCACCCCCTAAAAGTTATTTTGGAAACTTTATAAATAAGTGAACACTTTTAAAAATAATTAATCGCAAGGATAACATGAAAAAAAATTAAATCTTTTTTGATTTAATAAGGTGAACAATTATTTTTAGTAAAATGATCAACTAATATGAGTCAAAGAAAATAATAAGAAAGAAATTTTTTAATGATTTACTTATCTTATTAATTCACATTTATCAATATAAAGTTGATAGAAATTTAGTAAAGGAACGATTTCTACAAAGTTGTATCCTATTTTGAAGTTTTAATAAAAAGGTGCATTTTTAATTAAATAACTAACTAATATGAAATGGGTGCACTTAAGTAGATAAATTTCTTTAAGGATATATATTCTTGAACAAGAAAATCATAAATTCCGACCACAAAAACGGTAAGGAAAATACTTGGGCCGCCCCGATAGAATAAAAGCGCGAATCAAACAGAGAGTACCTTTCCTTACAAACTCCCCAAAAAACCTCCCGATTCGATCATGGCGACACCCTCTGTTTCTAGGGTTCCCCCAAAACCATCGGCGAATTCTCCATTAACGTCGACGCTCAAGGCTTACTTTATTCCTTTTATACTTTTCTCCGCTTCGCTCGTCTATCAACTAATCGTTATTCCTCGTGCCTTCCCTCCTTCGCATTACGATGGTAAGCATTATATATAATTCTGTTCCCCAGATGTATGTTTCGACGTTTGCTTATTTTTTAAATTGTTGGTTTGATTGTTGTAGCATTGGGTATTACACCGCGTAGTTCAATTGAGGAAGTCAATCAGGCATACGAAAAGCTCTCTTCAAAATGGTACCCCCTTTTTTCATTGGCATTTTTTTTTGAGTTTGTTGTTGATTTGCTTCTGTTAGATACATTGTTGTTCCAACCTTGCTTCCTCTATCCTTTGTGTGAAATTATTTTTTTCTTTTTTGATTCCACGTGATACCTGCCACCCACCTCCCACCAGCAACAGGTACTAGGTAGTAACTCTTTGGTAAACTCTATTTACCAAGGCTAGAGAAGATGGAAAGGAATCACCTAGTGTATGTCTTCGTTGGAAATTGAACCTGCGATCTCGTGGTGCTCAACCCACTTTCTTGAACCGCTAGGCCTCACCCTTGGGTGCAAATTGCTTTTTCCCTTTTTAGTTAGTAGATAGTTGATTCCATCTTCGCTGTTGCTAGAATCTTGTGGATGACGCATTACCAATTGTACTTGTAATCCTTGTATTTTGCATTTCACATAATCAACCTTAGCCTCTTTTGCTGATAGGCTCACCACGATCTTTCAAATATTTAACCCCAGCACCCTCTTATGCAGATAGTTCTTATTTGCACTAATCATTCTCAAATTCTTTCTACTCATTCTCTGCTAGATGTCCTTATCTATCCTGAATGTATTCTGCTCAATTAGAAAGTCTATTAATCGATAAGACAAACCTCCATTATGCCACCTCTTTGAAAATTTGAACTAATGGAAATAGAAATAAGAGCCTCTCTACTGTGCTTATAGATTATCCCTTAAACTAAGCAAAGTGTTAATTTTCATAGTTGATGCTTGTTTTTTAAATCGTAACTTGAGAATCCCGCTGCGTGCTTCCTTTATAAAAAATTGTAACTTGATGTGTGTTAGGTTTCCCATTGGTGGTGGATGTAACAGTTGGTCTCTGTATATGATTTTGGGAAATCCTCACCTCGTAAGCTGGCTTTAGGGGTTTAGTCAGGCTCAATGTCCATTTTCTTATCAAGGTGTATTTCAGAGCACTTATTTCCAATGTTTGGCCAATAAACTGAAAATGTCCACCAATGACATAGTAGTTTCTAATATCCTTTTGTTAGATGAGGCGAAGTGGATATGGCTCATGGGCATTGTTATATGGATGCTTTCTACGAGATATGTACAAAATGTGCTTGGAATTTATTGCACTTTCACTTTTCCACTTGCATTTTTTTGCTGTCAAATCCAACACTTAGCAGAAAAAACATTGATTTAGATTTTTTTGTTGGATTATATTTGCTGGAAATAAAATTGTATTAATTACAGGAATTCAGGTGTTGAAGTTCCTTCTACCATCGATTTTATCAAGGTTAGTTGTCAACACTAATTTGACATTATTTTGTCATACAATGAATGGTGCTTTTCTATTTCCTTGTTTGAAAACTGAAGCATGATAAAACTAGCATGTGGTTTTAAAAGGAAAAGGTATCATCTATATCCCAATAACTTCCTGGTGAATAATGTCCCTTATTTTCTCTTCTTGATCTTTGATAGCAACATAGAGGCAAAGGTATTGTGAAAGTTCATCCTGTTTTTCAATTCTGCTATTTCTGTTGTCCTTGATCTTATCCAAGGCATTCTTAATCAAGGCCCTGCTCTTGTTGTAACGATGGAGTCAATGAACTCCCAATATCTTCCTTCACCTAAACAAGTACAAGTTTACAATTGTTTTGTCCTTAGACAATGGTCTTCACAGCTCAAATTTTGGTTCAGTGTCGAATTTCATTGGCCTCACCAACTGACCAACCTTCTGATCTCTGTCCTACATAAAATGAAGTTAGATTGCATGTGGGGATATTTTCATCTCTTTTCTTTGCTGCTCTAGGATCTCCAATTCACTGACATTTTAAAGTGCCTTAACTAACAGGTAGCTTTTGCTTCTTCAATCATGGAAACTGTGTGCAATGATTTGATCTTCATACTTTTATAATTAGGGATCAAGCTGTGCACTTAATGCACATCTTTATTCGGTTGTCCCACTAACCATTCATCACTCCAAGTTTATGGTGGAAATACATTCCTTTTAAGTCTGTGGATGGATTTACAAAACAGAACAGTTAATTATGTCTGCTACTTGTAGTGATTTTGTGTAGTTGTTATCAAATAGTTGACCAACATTTAGGTAGCATGAGTTCCCAATCTTAAGTCGCTATTGTAGATTCTACAATAAAGATTCCACATGTTGTGATGGGTGACTTAACCTGACGAGAAAAAAGTGGGTGTAAGACAAGTGTCATTACACTTAAAAACCATTTTGGTGCAAAAGCAACCGTAGTTTAAGTCTAATTAGTGTCAAATTCTATGGTTTGAATGAAATGATAACTTTATAAAACCAGGTTCAATGGACAATAATCTAAGAAAGAAGAAGGTTGCGTTGCATTTTGTTTCTTCTCATGCTGTTGGATTTCCCTAGGTTGACATGAGGTTCTTCCTTTTTTTGTCACTCAAATTTCATAAAGATATCTTTCACTTCTCTCCTCCTCCAAAAAAAAAAAAAATCTTACTCCCTGATGCCTGATTGTGAAGATACTCAGAACTAGGACTCTACATCAATTCTCTTATCTGTGACTATGAAAAGCTAGAAAGAAAAAGGTTTTGAGACTAAAAGTAAATAGTAGAATTTAAATGATTAAGGCGTGATTGGAATAGGCATCATCTCTCTTGTGCTTTAAAGACTGGAGTCAATACCTTGAGCCAAGCAAGAAGGAAAGCATTGATTCTTCTATAGTAAACAAGGTAAAAATTATAGGACATGCATTTTCATCTTGGAACTCTGAAACTATTGGTTAATTTGAAAAATAAACTTTTTCTTTCATAAGTTAGTTTTTAACAAACTTCAAATATTCGTTACTTGATATTCTGCTAAATAATATTTGGTACTTCTAAATTTGTCTCATCACTTGCTAATTTAGTATGCTCTATTACTGTATCTTCATGGTGACGTTCACTCCCTAGTCTTTTCACATTTTCTTTTGATTCTAACACTGGGGTTTGTTTGCTTATAATTTTCTTTCTTTTACTTGAAAGATTTTTCGCATACCGACCATCCAAATATTGGCAATCTTTGTCTGCTACCTTCCTTTTCATTTTGTTTGTTTTCTTATTGCTGGCTTGTGCACACTCAATGTCCTTAACCATGTTCATGTAATTAGATCTGCAAAACATGTCTTAGCATTTTTCCTTGGTGACCTGGTATGTTCGCAGTTCCTCCTTTCCTGTCATTAGAGGTCTTGATATTTCTTTGGACAGCTATGAAGTGGTTGATTTTACTTTCATGTTGGCTGGCTTCCTGCACCACCTATCATGACCAATCTGCCTCATTTTTTCTCCATACCAAGAATTTTACCCATATCATGATCGTTGCACAATTGTTTCGCAGGTTCGATATGCTTTTGAGTTGCTGACAAATCATATTTGGAAAAGAGACCATGACCTATTCAGTATTGATGAGCAATTCGTAAGTTCTCTGTTCTAGTTTGTATAGGTGATTTGAGTACCAAACATGGGAATCTGTACATTCATTTCAGATTTCTAATGTCTTCTATTTTATATTTTAATGTATTCTTTCTTTCCCTATTCAGCATGTTATTGAAAAGGCTAAAGAACAGTACGCTGGAAGAAGTATTTCAGAAATCACCTTTCCTCTCCTGGAGACAATTCCTTTTGGTTTGTAAACACCACTTTAGATAGACTTGCTAGACAAGCACTTGCCCCAATATCCTCCCCAAACCCCACAGAAATATAAACCAGGGATAATATGATACTTCCAGTGATTTTAGTGTAGTTTAGATTTGTTCTTTTTTGTTTTGTTCTTCTAGTGTCATTATCTATGTTTGTCTGATGCAGATTTCTTTGTCTCTTTACCTTAGGACCTGAAGACCATGCTGTTGATGTCATTAACTCAGAGAATTTTCTATCCAAGCTTGAAACTGATAAGGCATTGCTAATTCAGGTTGAATATATGTGGCAAACTGGTTTTATACTCATGTGAATTCTAATATATCTACTATTTTGTGCTTTCATTATTTACTCCCTGTACGTGGAGAGTTCCATGCATACTGTTGTATCTACCGTAGTACATTTAAAAATCCGGGTGTTTTGAAGGATTAGTTCTATAACATGCCATGAAACTATTTTTGCGCGATGAACCTGTGTTACCAGCTTTGTTCAATATCTGTATTCTGTAGTATAGTTTCTGACAGCTGTTAAATCTCTCTTCGTTGTTTAATTTTTACCTTTTCATTTAATTACTCCTATGGTGAAATGTTGACCAAACTTCTTGTCTAGATTTTTTCTCTGGGAAGTGCACGATGTGCTCAATTTTCAAACGAATGGAAGAGAATTGGTAAAAGTTTGAATGTTTCTGCAGACATTTATTCCATATGTAATCTTGCTAATGTTATTTGGTATATTTTTCTTTTACCCTGCTAATGTTATTCGGTGTATATTCCCATTTATTTCTTCTACCTTGTGTCTTCAGTTACTTTGCTAGATGGGGTCGCAAATACTGGAGTTATTGATCTTGCTGATGTTCAACTTGCCACATATCTAGCGGAGAAGAGACCTGGTGGTGTACCATATTTTAGACATGGAAAGTATTTAAATAAACAAAATAGTTTAGCAAATATTACCTTGTCATTCCTTAAAAATGCTTCAACAGAATAGTGTAGCTGTTAGATAGTGTTCTGCTGGAATGCAAGCTTGAAACACATTTATGACTGATATTTTTTTCTTCTAGCGAATCATCTATAGAGTGTGGGATTCAACTGTTAACATAATAAGGAAATAAATATATACTTTGTACTGAATAAGATAGGAATTTGATTGCCTTTATGTGATGTTTGGAACTTGACTGTAACACTTGACCAGTAATGGCTGCTGTAGGTTCTGAATCATATTTGCTATAAATTCATCAGAGGGATGATTGTTGGACTTGAATACTATAACTAATTGAATTTACAAAAGAGTACATATGAGATAGCGATACAAAAAGCCTCTGCACTAGTAAGATGATCTGGTGAGATTGAAACTGAATTGTTGGGGAAATGGTTTTGTCATGAATCTCTTAGATAATATATTGTGTAAAGTACAAAATTATACATTTGCATCCAGTGGAGCATGCATTAAGTTCCATTAGTAGGAGAGTTTCAGGAACACTAATCTTCTTCTGCACTCAGCTCACTAGGTCTAATTTTCATTCATTAAGATGAAGAAATCAAAATCGACTTAAAGGCTGCACTCCAAAGAGATCGAGGGTAATTTTCACTAGATAATATATTATATCCCGTTGCACAAAGCATCCTGCGTTAATGGAGCGAGGGTAAATAGCTGCACTCCGAAGATATCGACTTAAATCAGATAAAATGTTACTATTGTACATGTTCATCTAGGACTTATCCTTTGTTTTTTGCTTAGCTTACAGTTTTTGTAGTGGTCATCTCGTCCACCAAAATTCAATTGGAGTTGCAAGAACTTCATTATGCTTTTATGGATTAACTGATACAGATGCATGTACTCCCCCATTTCTTCAACCCTTGTAAACTTGACTTATTGCCTCACTTGCAGGAATTCCAGCACTTGTGGCTTTCTCCCCAGGTTGTAGAAGTTTCAGGTGTATGTCTAGGTGAGTTTCCTTTTTTTTCACCATTCTTCAGGTTATTCTCTTCTCATCCAGACATGTTTCTTGATTAAAGTTCAAAACTAGAGTGTGCCTTCAGTACAATTTCTTGCTTATTATATTTTGCTAATGATACCTCATAATCTGGTTAGGTATGAAGGAGTACTTTCCATTGATTCAGTTACCGATTGGGTTGCAACGTCCATTCTAAGTTTGCCTCGTATTCGGTACTACTCAAAGGAGTCAATGGTAACATATGTGATTTAGCTTCATCTTATGTTTTATTCTGGCTGTCATTGGACAAATAGATTGAAAATAGCAGTTTCATCAGAATGTAGGAACAAAACTTTAGGTAGGTTGTTTTCTAGGATTTTTTTTTTGAAACGGGTAACTTTGTATATATTGATAGAAACAGATCAGTGCTGTACTGGGGCCATTTTTACAAGAGAAATCCAAATCCTATGATCCCATGTCTGTAACTTTTGCTAGCTTGTTTTCTAGGATTTGAGAAGTATCTTTCTTAGTGCATTTGACCAAATTTTGAAGGAGGTGGTTTTTAGCGTTATGTTATGATGAGAAAATACAGGTAAATCCATATTGTTAGAACTGGTAAATGATTTAAATATTTATTATGGAGGACTATGAATTAAAATTCTCAATTTTATTTAAGTCAATGTAAAAAAATAAAAACCATGTTTCAAAATTTTATCTATTGATATAGTTAAATCAAAGTTATAATGGAATGTTGTATAATTACTTAATATCTATCTATCTATCTATCTATCTATCTATCTATCTATCTATCTATCTATCTATCTATCTATCTATCTATATATATATATATATATATATGATTGGTAAATCTGTAATCTGTTATAACTGAGATACAGATTGCGAAATTATGAGGGATAGTTTGGCAAATATTAATTTTTGGTAAGGGTATTTTTGTCCTGAAAAATTAACTTCCGATTCTGCTTGTGCTTCCTAGGATAAATCACAAAATTTAGTTTCCAGTCAAAAGCAGGAAAAGTAGTTTATTCTGGTGTAGCCAAATTCCTTAATTCTTCAAAATAATTAAGTAATCTTTTTAAAATATAAATAAGTATTCCTTGTCTTCCAAAGCTTGGCGTAGCAGGCTAACAGACAGGTGTATTTCTCTAGTTGTACATCACGAGTTTTTCCACTTTCACATTCTTATATCTGGTTAACTTGTCGATGATCAATATACATGCAAAGTTTGTGCTTAACTTGTTGAAAGATGAACAAGCTTTGCATTAAATAAACTAATAAAGTGTGCTTTAATATTTGACTAGCTTTTGATATTCTGATTCACGGCTTCTTTTTAATTTCAGGCTCAAGATTTTCTGCTGAAAAGTAAACCTCACAAGGTACAACTTCTGCCACCCTTCCCAAATACTTCGGTTGTAAAAGAGAAAGAAAACAAAGTGTTGAGAGATAGCCAATTGATGCAACTTCTAATTGACTAGCTTGATTAACATGCACACTAAAGTATCCTTTATGAGTTTCTCATATACATATCAGTTCATCCGCATTTATGCCGATCATCTTTTAAGAGTTTATCACAATGCAGTTATCAAAGGTCACACTCACGTAGTCCTCTTATCTGTGTAAAACCATCGCCATTTCCTTTTTTTCTAATTATGATATGCTAGTTGCTTTTGTTTGATTAAAATATTGGGATGATGCTTAAACATCTCCTTAAAATGTGACCTGTAAGTTCTGTTGAATATTTCCGTATGCAATCAACTTAACTAAGTCGTTTCTTCTCTTAGAAATGATCATTGTCCAAATATCTAGATCCCAAAGCTACACTTCTCAACGGGTGTTATGTATAAAATTCAACACACCTATACAGTGTTTGGTTTGAAATGTAGTAACCTGCATAACTAATACATGTATGAGATCTATGTATTATTTATGCAGTAATAACTAACACATGAATGACTAGACGTTGCATAAAATAATTTGTAGAGTCCCTCATAATTAGCCAGAGTCAAAATACTTGCTAAGTTTTTTACAAAATTGAACATCACTACATAAAATAATACGTAAATCCCTTCATAATTGACCAGAATCAAAATAGTTGATAAGATTTTGACAAAATTGAACATCGTAGACTTAGAGTTTAATTTTCCGGACTGTAAGACAAACTAAATCATCAACCTGAAAAAAAGGGCAGCCTGTGGGAATATAATTTTGAAAGATGAATTTCAGAGTTTGTACAAAATATCTTGCCAAAGTGACTTGTTATTCAACAAATTAAGAAGTCACAATGGGGAGACTCTTTAGGATCTGAGATTTAGAAGGGATTTTCTAAGATAAGGAAGTGAGTGAGTTCCAAAGATCGATAAGCCCTCTTCATAATCAAGTCAATTTAGTGGATAATCTGGATGGGTGGCTGTGGGATCTCAGAAGTAATGGAGTGTTATCTGTGAAGTCTTTTTGTGAGAAACTTTTGGTTAGGGAGGAGGTTGAGTTTCTAGTAATGCAATATGGGCTCAAAGTGTGCCAAGGAAGGTGTGTTTTTTCACCTGCTTAGCCACTAGAGGAGTGATTTTGAAGGACGATATCTTAGAAAGCAGAAGGCTGTTTGCCTTAGAAGGTGCTATATTAGCTTGGAGACGGGCGAGGATGTGGATCACCTCCTTCTACATTGCGGTCTTACCATGCGATAATGGTGGGTTATGTTTAGATGGTTTCATACTCCTTGGGTAATGCCAAGAACTATGAAAGATCTTATGCGCCGATGCTCAGTTGGAAAAGCGGGAGAAGGCGGAGAAGACGAAGCACTTGAAACATGATTTCAATAGCATTAATGTGGTTAGTTTGGAGAGAGAGAAATCGAAGAGCTTTTGAAGGTTAGAGTCGAGTTTTCTTGCAATTGAGGAGTCGTCTTCGCTCTCTTATTTTCTTTTGGTATAAATAGAAAGCTCCCGCTATGCTCTAGTTTCGGGGAAGGGCCATACCACAAGTGTCTATTGTATGCAGTCTTACCTTGCATTTCTGCCAGAGGCTGTTTCCACGGCTTGAACTTTCCTGGTGACATGGCAACAACTTTACCAGTTGCTCCAAGGCTCGCTCCCCTTCTAAATTCATCAACCTAAAAGAGAAGATAATTTATATCATTCTAGGAGATTTGGGCAACTTAGTTGAAAGTTGGGGTTGACCATGGGAAGAAACTTCCTTTTCCTAGAAACTTAGGGAGTGATACTCTTGCAACTTATTTTTAACTGAGTAGTCTTATTGTTTTATTTGTTCAAAGTCTCTCTCAAAGGTTTTAGTATTTTTTATTGGATTGGCTTAATATACGATACATTCTGTCTAGCTTGACTAATTTTATCCTATTCAAGAATACACTCTGCTTGAACATTTGCCAATATTTTTCAATTTTCACTGTCATGTTTAGTACCCTGGTGCTGCCATGTCAATGTGTACTTGTTTTAGGTTGCTAGCATTGAATTTGACAGGTTTCTTGTTTTGCTCAATGATAAGGTCAAGGTCATTTTCTTCTCGCAAACTGGAGAACGGGCAACTCCATTTATACGTCAAGCTGCTAAGAATTACTCAGCCGTGGCTACATTCGCGTTCGTGCTTTTGCAAGAAGGAGAATCTTCATTGTGGTGGAATATGTAATGTACACGCATTGTTGTGTATTTGTTCTTTCCCTCTCTTGTTAATTTGTCTTTCTTTTTCTTTTGGCGGAAGCGGGGTGTTGAATAGGCTCTTACTTTTCTTTCCCTTTTTCGTCTCAAATATTGTCCCTCTCTCTTCCTTATCGTCTTTCGGGGGGGGGGGGGGGTATGGGAAAGTAAATACAGAGCTCTTTGATGTGAAAGGCATAACATGTATCTAGTTATTCTTCTATACTGTTATGCTTTGCTCCCATGATAAATTTTCACTTAAAGATTTTGTAATATGACCTGTTGTCCTATTTATACAGGTTAGGTGTCGAATCTGCTCCTGCCATTGTATTTCTTAAAGAAACAGGTGTCAAACCTGTTATTCATCACGGCAAGTTTATTATCCTTATTTATTGTCTTTTTGTCATAACTTCTGGTGGCTGTGATAAGTGATGTCTCTAAGATAGCAAGCTAAAAAATGTATATGGTTGTAGGCTATGTGAACAGTTCATTGTTTGTGGATATTATGGAGAAGAATAAACATCAAGGTACTTATCTTTTCTCCCTTTTTCCAATATATTTGGCTATTTCATCAGTTTCATAAATTAGTGTACTGCACCCAAGAGTGTGAGGGTGGCTTAGTGGTCAATGAAGTGGGTTGAGAACCATGAGGTCTCAGGTTCAAATCCTAACATAGACAAAAACACTAGGTGATTTCTTCTCATCTGGCCTACCCTTGTTGGAATTTTGATGTACTTATCGGGTACCTACTGCTGGTGGGAGGTGACAGGTATACGTTTATCAAAAAAATAAATAAATTAGTGTACTATATAAGTGAACTGAACATGTATTTTCATCAACTGCTTTATCTGATATGATTTGTGCTGGCTAATTAATTTGAGATTTCAGTATATACATTCCAGTCAGCCAGGTTTATTTTATTCATGTTACTGTAGTGTTAGCAATCATTGTGTAAATTTGACGTTCATTATAGATTTATTTAGCAAATTTTCCTCTGGAGTTGATTCTGTTTATTCTTGTTCAATGTTGTTGTTAGTTTTTCCATGATGCTATGAAGTGTTTTTTGCTCATTAATTTCAAGTATAGTTCCTCCATGTGATACCGCTTCACCTAGATTTCTTTTTGTTGATTAATGCCTAATTCAACAAATTATCAGTGTGGCAAGCTAAGTTGCTCGGACTCTTCACTTTCGGTGCTACACCCGGGTCAACATGGCGTGGATATGGGTGTGGGATCCATACCGGATTTGGTCAACCGATTTTGGGTACTTTGACCAAAATTGACCGAGAAATTCTGGATAAATACCTATGATTTATGTAATCAAACAAAAGCTAAGGTGAAATTGAACATAAAATAACTTTGTTTATAGAGATTTCTATGTCAGTTCTTTTTCATGTATCTCCTTCCGGGATTCTCCGCTTAATCAATATTTTCTCCTCGGAATACCTTGTAAACCACATAATGTCTCATAATTAAGACATATAACTCTATTTTAGATATTTGAATTATTTTTAGCGAATTTCTGCACCCGTATCCGTACCTGGATGACTGGATCAGTATCCTGAATCTTATAATTTAGATCTTGAAGAATCCGACCTCTACATTCACATCCACACCTGAGGCCGAACACTTAGGTGGCTGGAGCTAGCAGTAGTCGAGTGAACATAAAAAGGCAATGTAGAAATTGAAGTCTTAAAACCATTGTTACATCCTGCTTTGGCATTTGCCTATCATTTTGGGTGTCATGAAATGGCTCTATAGGGATTTTTTCTCAGGTTAGTGCTATGTACCCAGATGTGAACAAGGAACTATATTTCATTACTAGTTAATTGAGGTGTAGTTTTTCATGTGACTTCTGTAGTTACCGTAGTTACTCTTTCTATTTTGTACACATAGATTTGGCAAATTTTTTTTGACGAAAGTGTAGAAGGGAAAGTTGTGGCAATTTAGCTGCTTCAAAGTTGTTCCCATGTTCTGCATAAACTGGTCTAGGCATTTTTACGACGATCATGTTGTAGTACATTGATCATTTAACTAATTCTACATCTTGTCTGTGTTGAAGACTACCAACATGCAAATTGGTATGGGCTCTCGTAGCACTATGAATGCCTATCTGGGCATCTTCAGATTCACTTATTTTCAGTTGACAACGGGTGGAAATATGAGTTCCAAAATTTGTGTTCTGATCTTAATTTATGGATGGTAATATTTGTTTTCACTTGAGTTCTCCAATTTAGATGGAGAAAAATTAAGGTGCGGGTTATTGTGTTGTAGAGCATTCTATTGAAATATGGAAAAGGACTTCAAAAATTATGCCTCTTCTAGTATGTCTTACAATCTTTCCTGAAATAGTATTAACATGGATCTTGCTGGTTTTTCTTTCATACTTCTTCAGTGCTTCCACAATTGAGGAGTGTAACTTCGAAAGAATTGGGTTGTGATGCGCGGGGCTTTTCACGTGCTGGAAAGGATACCAAGATATGGTATTGTGTTGTTTTAGTCGGGAGGTATAGCCAGGAGCTCAATACGATGCGTGAAGTAAGCTCTTTTTTCTAGTCCATTTTTGTTAACGAAAGCTATGGACTGTAATTTGGCTTTCCATCTCAGTTTTAGTTGATTTATCTTTCCATCTAGTTTTAGAAAGTCTGAATGCAGATTAACAGTACATGTATTGTGATAATTTTGATAGAAATGATGGTGGGTGGTGTGGTTGGGTGGGAGAAAGGGGGGGGGGGCTCTCTGTGTGAGGGGGAGAGAGAGGAGATGTTGGCACTAGCTATACCAGGAATCTGCCCCAACAGAGCCTGAATGAAAGACCCAAACGCATGAATGACATGAACCATTGTTGGAGATGAAATACACTTACCTTATCTCAAAAGAAGTGTTAATTGCTGGAGATGCAAGCCTTACGTCTTTTCCTAATCCTTCTTCTCCAACAAAACATTAAATCTTTCACATTTTTTGGCATTGCCCAAGAAACTCCGAACCACCGAAGCATATCCCACCATAATCTCATGGTAAAGATACAATGAATGAGAAGATGATCCTTTTCTTTCCCGTCTCTTTACACATGAAACACCAGATGGCACAAACAATGAATGAGAAGATGATCCCACCATAATCTCATGGTAAAGATACAATGAATGAGAAGATGATCCTTTTCTTTCCCGTCTCTTTACACATGAAACACCAGATGACGCAAACAACCTTATGCTTTCTAAGAACTTTCTATTTAAGAATATTGAGATGAAAGATTAATTAGGATTGGAAACTTCAATAAGATACCAATACCTACAATAATCTGTCAATAATGATGTCTACTTGGCTGCCTCTTCATATTATATATTTCTTCTCAGTTTTGTTATGTCCTATGTAAAAGCTAAATATTTCTTCCTTGGGATGCATTTTCCTGGTAAACTGCTTCAACCCTAAAGTGATGGTAGAGACTTCCCTGCATATCAATAGTATTCTTTGTGGGCTAATTTGTGAAGACACGTCGCACTGAACTTTTATGTTCATTCTGTAATATGCGGGGAAGTCTGAAGGACTTCTCACTATCACCGCCACTTACATAGATTCATATGGCTTCAACTCTATTCAAATTGGGCAACATGCAAAAAATGTTAGATGCTTTGAATGATTTGTTACATTAGCTGATGGTGTAAATTACCTATCACACAAGACCATGCGCAGGGTTCAAGAAACCCTTTCAAAAGATAGAGAATTGACTGCAGTGGATCAAGATCTGTCATCTGCACCAGCTCTGCTTGCACTAAAACAGAAACGACTGACGTTTACCTGGCTTGATGGGGAAGCACAGAAAGTGAGCACCTCTCTTCAAATGTTTGCATTCCTTTGGTTAAATAGTGGTATGATTACATTTTCTGTAGCAACAGTGGTTTTTAACTTTAGCACAATATTAGCATTGCTTTTTATTTTATAAGATCAATAAGTTCATAGATTCATACCCATCTTGTGTTGAGCATGACCAGTAAAGTTGTCTTTGACAGACTGATGGATTCCATAGGGTATTAAACTACAGAAAAGCACAAATTTAGATTCTTTAGCATTTATTCTCTAGACTGAGAGTAAATTCCTACCACCTCTCATCTTAGATACTTAACTAGGCATCTTTCAGTTACTTAGTTGTGCGTATTTTACCTCCCATCTTAGATTCCTATAGCTTTTCCTGAAAATTTCAGTTCCTGGAAACTTCTATAGATTTAATAATTCTTCTTTTGCACAAAATTTTGAAGAAGGTGCATTAAGTGGTTACTTTGATGGTTTCATTTTATTTGGCTATTAGAGAATAATGGATATAGAGGATTCATATTACACAGCTGCCACTAATTTGGGATTGAGGCTTATCGTGTGTATGGCCAAGCTTCTAAAATCAGCTTATTTTAGGAAGTGCTTTTTTCAAAAGTGTTTTTAAAAAAAGTACATTAGTGAGAAATAGTGTGTTTGACCAATAAATATAAAAAGCACTTTTGAGCAGTAATTAGTTTTCGACCAAGCTTTTAAAATTGCTTTTAAGTATATTTTTCTGAAAAGCGCTTTTAGGGAAAACTACATTTTTTAGCTTATGAAAAACTGCTTTTTTTACACCCCAGAAGCACTTATTTTCTTCCATAAGCTTTTGGCCAAACACCTCAATTTTTTAAAATAAGCACTTTTGGGGAAAAATAAGCTTGGCCAAACAGGCTATTAGTTTATTGATTACGTGGTAGGCTCTAATTCTTCTTTTGCACAAAATTTTATAGAAGGCGCATTAACTGATTACTAAATGGTTTCATTTTATTTGGCTATTAGAGAATAATGGATATAGAGGATTCATAATTTGGGTTTGAGGCTTAGTTTATTGATTACGTGGTAGGCTCTAATGTTCAGTTGGTTTTGGATCCAAATGTTGTTAAGTCTTGGATACTCGTTATGCTTTGAAAAACTTTTTGTTCCTTTTTGTAGTTGAGAGATCTTCACTGAACTTGAATGTGAATCATATAACTTTCTTTTCTTTGTGTGCTATTATTCTTCCAAATCTAGACTTTTATTTGTATAAAATAATCTGAGCATGTTAGATTTGATTCATACATATGTTATTGTGGTATTCATGAGGTACATTATGTTGGATGACTCTTCTTTGACAAAAGTATGATCTTCTGCCACGTTGAAGGCTAACAGCTTCTCCTTTTTACAGAGTTACTGTTTCTTCTACATTAATTCTGAAGATAGTTATGAGACGTGTGGGCCGAGGAATATGATAGACACAGCACAATTGTTTATTGTTCGCTATGATAGGAATGGTACAGAGGATGTTGGAAAGCAGCCAACCAACAAATTCTCAGCATTGTACAATGTTGAAAGTGATCCTGCATCTCAGCTTGTGGCAAAATACAATGGTTCTAATAAAATTGAAGAGGTCAGTAGACCGACATATTCCTTGAAATTCAATAGCAAGTCACATGATGGATCTAGTTTTCATATTCCCTTGTGACTGAGTACGAGAACGTTCACGATGATTATGTCTATATATCTAATATATGGTATATTGGAAATGACAGATCGTACAATGGATTTCTGAGATAATCAAAGATGGCGACTCAAAGGATCTCCCTTCATTTGTAAGTTCATTTCTTAAATTTCTTTCTTCACTCTTGGATCAACTGATTCCAAAAAGGATTTTGTTCCTATTTATGCTCTAAGAAATATAAGAGAAAAATATTATTGAATTTTTGTAACTACATTATTACATGGACTCTCTATTTATAGATACTACATTCTAGTCCTTTTCCAAGTAGGACCCTACATTACAATCCTTCTCCAAGTAGAATTCGACAAACTATTCCTGTTCCTATTCATATTCTAACATGCTTCAATGGATTTTGGGTTTGAAAAATGGATCTTATAAATGACACCCTCCTTCAAGATTGTAAGCTCTATTCATGAAGCAGCTGCCAGTTGGTGTAGTTGGTACACCAGAACTGTGCGTGCAGAGACTTATTTTCCCCTTGCTACTAAATCTCTATGGAGATTGATCTACATCTCTCACTTGGGAAGAATTATGGATACTATGTGGGAGGAGTGATAGGAGCTGTCTCCTTCTAATCAACATGGGAGGAATAGTAGATCTCAATATCATGGCATGATGATTTCTCGTGTTATTTGTATGTTGATGATGGCAAGGATGTATGACAGTGAAAACCGTCTTCAGCCCTTTACTAAGCCCCTTTTTTATTTCTTATCATTGTATACATTTCGTTGCAGAAATCAAGAACTCCTGAACTGGTACCAGAGGATGCAGATTCCAGTTGGTCATCTTGGACTCAAGGAACTGGTAGTCCTAGTGGAGGATTGAATCATAGGGTCAAAAGTTTACTAAATAAAATTCATGATTACAGTGACGATCCAAGAGTTGGACCTTTCTTGCTCCTGGCAGCACTGATCTCTTTTGGTAGTGTTTGGTTTAAGAGAAGTCAGGTAGCTCAGTCAAACAAGCCTAATCATTCAAGCCAGAAATCAAAAGAGCCAGAACATCTGGACCACCAGACCAGCGAACCCGATCAGTCAAATCAGCCAAATGCAAAGGTAGTGATTTAAATATTCTGTTGTTCCTGAAATGATTTTTATTTTGACCTCGTTGAAAACTGACTTAGATCCTTTCCACCTTTGTAACTCTTTGCAGGACGCAACCATGCGAAAGCGAAGGACTCGCCCAAGAAATGATCTTGTTCCACCTTCTATGACTGACGTTGACCCGAAAGATGCTTACCAAGTGGAATTTTCAGATTCTGATACTGGGTAGGTGGATTCAAAAGTTTGCAGGCTATTTTATTAACACACAGGGTAGAAGCTGAAATTAGTGGCTAGCAGGCGGATGGATGACCAACAACCACCTCCTTTACATAACTGGGTTGCATTGCAGGCACTGCTGCCATGTACATTGAGCGCCATAAAGTTTCTTGACGTGTAAACATATTTTCTTAGTAGTTGATTTTAATTTATGAAGGAAAGAGGAAATACAGACCAAGACAATGTGTCACAATTTTGATTGGAAGAAAATCTCATAAAATGTTTAAAGAAGTTCCATTTACTTTTCTTACAAATTATTTAGTTACGTAGAGCGATCAAACATTGATTCAGTGAAATGTCTGACAAAACCATATGAGGGGCATAAATCTTTGATATAATTGTGTAATCCATTGTCTCATGCTGTAAAGTGTACCGATAACCTTATTATTTTGGTCCCATTGGTATATGGTCCTATTAGAAGTACGAAATACAATCTTACTTAGATTTCCAATTTTTTCGTAGCTTGAATTGATAGCTGCTACTGTGATTGAGCTCATCTTTTTCATTTCAAATTTGTTTGTCCCTCATTTCTGGCAAATGTAGTTCACATGCAGTCCAAGTTTTCGGAAGCGGCGTTTCATGTGATTTACTATTTATATCTTCTCTGATGTACTAGTAAAGCTTGATGTCAAGTATACACATGGTTTAATTTTAGTGTGTAGTGTTCCACAGCCCTGGATGTCGTATCACTTATCTTTGTTTCTGCTAATTTCAGGGTTTGTGCTTCTCGAAATGCGTGTCCTATTGGATTTCCGTCGTCTCTTGTTCAGTAAAAGCCCCGTCGGTTTTGTCCGGCGCTTCTGTTGCACTACAGAACTCCTCCATCCAACACCGGCGGCACTTCCGCAGTTGAGGAATCGTCAAAGGACGCCGACTTGATTTCTCAGCTACTCCTTGAACACCACAATCCGTTTCACGCCATGGAATCCTCTCTTCAGCTTCATGGAATTTCCTTCTCCCCTTTCCTTGTCCATCAGATTCTCCTCCGCCTCAAGCACTCTTCTAAAGTTGCCCTCTCCTTCTTTCACTATATATATTCCCAATCCCATCCCAATTCCACCGACGACGACACCTGCACCACCGCTTTCAATCTCCTCATTGACATTCTATGCAAAGTTCGCCAGTTCGATGTTGCCTGGCAGCTTATTGTCCAAATGGAACAGAAATCCATTAAAATGAACTTCACTACTTTCTATTTGTTGATCCGTAGGCTTATCTCTGCTGGCTTCACCCGTCAAGCTATTCGGACCTTCACTGAAATGCACATATTTCTCGATGAAGATCAAGTTTGGAAATCCTACTTCTGTTATCTTCTTGATACCCTTTGTAAATATGGATATGTCAAGGTGGCTACTCAAGTGTTCAATAAAGAGAAATGGAGATCGGAGCTCAACTGTAAGCTTTATACCATTCTCATTTGTGGTTGGTGTAAAGTGAAGGATATTGAGATGGCAAGGAGGTTTCTTGGGGAGATGGTGGACAAGGGAATTCATCCAAACGTGGTAAGTTACAATGTGTTGTTGAATGGTATTTGCAGGAGAGCGAGTTTGCATCCGGATGGTAGGTTTGACAAGGTAATTAGGGACGCGGAGAAGGTGTTTGAGGAAATGACTCAAAAGTGGTGTGGAACCAGATGTGACCAGCTACTCCATACTCCTCCATGTCTATAGCCGGGCTCATAAGCCTGAGTTATCACTTGAAAAATCAAGGATTATGAGAGAGGGATATGCCCGAATATTGTGACATATACCTTGGTCATCAAGTGCCTCTGCTCTTGTGGTAGGCTTGAAGATGCGGAGCTGTTACTCGAGCAAATGGTTTCTAACGGGGTAACTCCCACATCCACAACTTACAATTGTCTCTTTAAAGAGTTTAAAGGGAGGAAGGATGTAGATGGTGCATTGAGGTTGTACAGGAAAATGAAGCAGGGTTCCCTCTGCTCACCAAGCGTGAGTACGTTCAATATATTGTTGGGGATGTTATTGAAATTGGGTCGAATAGGGATGGCAAGAGATATTTGGGACGATATGAAGGATTCTGGAGCAGGGCCTGATTTAGATTCATATACATTGTTGATTCATGGATTTTGTGAGAAACAAAAATGGAAAACGGCGTGTGAATTCTTTATGGAAATGATAGAAAAGGGATTTCTGCAACAGAAGGTCACCTTCGAGACCCTTTATAGAGGCTTAATACAATCCAATATGCTGAGAACTTGGAGAAGATTAAAAAAAAGGCTTGATGAGGAATCAATAAATTTTGGTTCAGAATTTGAAAATTATCACCTCAAGCCTTATAGAATGTAATCTTGTTGAAAGTTGCTTTAAGAATGCAGCTGGTTTTTTTCTTTTTTCTCCAGTTTTTTTTACGTACAGTCCTAGTTAAATTAGGAGTCCTATCTTTGATAGGAAACTAATTAGTTATTCTAATTTTGGTAGAAATAGGTTGCTTCTTTATCCTATTTTTAGTTGTAATAGCAACTATTTAAGTTTCTAAGTTGATGATCAATTTGAGACTTTCTTTTAACAAGAAAATAATCTCTCTCTGTCTCTCTGCGTATTCTCTTTTTCAAACTCCATCTCTGTTTCTACGGCCAGCTTTTAAATTGAATTCCTGCGTTGTTTTCCTTTAACGGTTTTAAACCAACAATTGGTATCAGAGCTTTAATCTTAAGGGACCTGTGAGTGTGTGCATCAATCTGATCCAGTGGATACCATGAACGGAGAAGCAAATTTTTCTTCAATGGCACCACCAACTTTCGATGGAGAAAGTTATCAAATCTGGGCAGTTAGAATGCGGATATATCTGCAAGCTTTGGATCTCTGGGAAGCTGTTGAAGCTGAATATGAGATAGCTCCCTTGCCGGACAATCCCACGGTGGCGCAGATTAAAACTCACAAGGAGAGAAAAACCAGGAAATCAAAGGCACTGGCATGCTTATTTACTGCAGTTTCATCTAATATCTTCACTCGTATCATGTCTCTTGAATCAGCGAAAGAGGTATGGGATTATCTCAAAACTGAGTATGAAGGAGATGAAAGGATTCGAGGGATGCAAGTATTGAATCTGGTATGTGAGTTTGAGCTGCAAAGGATGAAAAAAAGTGAAACCATAAAGGAGTACTCTGACAGACTCCTTAATTTAGCAAATCGCATCAGATTGTTGGGTTCTGCTTTCAATGATTCAAGGATCGTTGAGAAAATCCTAGTAACGGCACCTGTTAGATTTGAGGCTACCATAACAACCTTAGAAAATACTAAGGACTTGTCCAAGATTGTTGCAGAGCTCTTAAGTGCTTTTCAAGCGTAAGAGCAACGACGTGTTATGAGACAAGGAGGAGCTGTCAAAGGTGCCTTATCAGCCAAGTATCATGACGATGGACGTTCTAAGAAGAAGAAGAATAAGAAGTACCAACCAACTGATGGAGAAGGTGCAGCGCAAAGCAACAAAAACAAAACAGGTGGTTTCAAAAGAAACTACCCTCCTTGTAAGCATTGCGGCAAGCTCGGGCATGCACCTTTCAAGTGTTAGAAGAGGCCTGATGCTAAGTGCACTAAGTGCAATCAGCTTGGGCATGAAGCGATCATTTGTCAAAATAAAACTCAGCAACAAGATGCAGAGGCTCGAGTTGTTGATGAACAGGAAGAGAATCAACTCTTTGTTGCATCATGTTTAGCAAGCAGTGTCTCAAGCGAGTCGTGGCTGATCGATAGCGAATGCACAAATTATATGACTTGCGATAAAGATCCTTTTAAAGATTTGAGCCCTACTAAAGTTATAAAAGTTAGGATCGTCCATGGTGGTTATATTCCAGCAAAAGGAATGGGAACCATCACAATTGAAACACAATCGAAAAACAGGTGGTTTCAAAAGAAACTACCCTCCTTGTAAGCATTGCGGCAAGCTCGGGCATGCACCTTTCAAGTGTTGGAAGAGGCCTGATGCTAAGTGCACTAAGTGCAATCAGCTTGGGCATGAAGCGATCATTTATAAAAATAAAACTCAGCAACAAGATGCAGAGGCTCGAGTTGTTGATGAACAGGAAGAGAATCAACTCTTTGTTGCATCATGTTTAGCAAGCAGTGTCTCAAGCGAGTCGTGGTTGATCGATAACGGATACACAAATTATATAACTTGCGATAAAGATCTTTTTAAAGATTTGAGCCCTACTAAAGTTACAAAAGTTAGGATCGGCCATGGTGGTTATATTCCAGCAAAAGGAATGGGAACCATCACAATTGAAACACAATCGGGCACTAAAACAATTTCTGATGTTCTTTACATACCCGATTTGGACCAGAACTTGTTAAGTTTTGGTCAGTTATTAGAAAAAGGTTTCAAATTGTATTTCGAAGATAAACATTGCTTGATCAAGGAAACATCTAGACAAGACCTATTTAAAGTCAAAATGAGAGGCAGAAGTTTCTTATTAAATTCATTGGAAGAAGAGCGTGGATTTCACCAATCGCGTGTGGAGCTACCTCTGCTAAAAGAAGATATTCCACCTGATGATGAAGGCTGGCTTTGTCCTGGTTGCGATTGCAAAGTTGACTGCATTGACTTGCTTAATAATCTTCAAGGAAAAGACCTTTCCGTCGCTGACAGCTGGGAGAAAGTATATCCCAAGGATGCTGCTGCTACGTCTGGGGAGAAGCTAGATGATATTTCTGGACTTCCATTGGATGACTCGGAGAATGGCCTGCCTGACATACCTTGTCCGAATGAAGTTTCTGCTAAGCATTTAGGTGAAGAAATTTCTTCGCCTGAGAATGATTTGGTGTTGTCGGGAAATAATTTTGGTCTTGCTAGGGGAGGGGGATTATGCTCTCTTAATGGATTCCAGAATATGACTCATTTGGAATATGATTCTGAGTGTAAGCTTTACTTGGAAAACAATATTTCAGTTCCAAGGAAGGAGATGCCTGAAGCTGCTAATGCTGAAAAATTATCAGAACTGGAACTTGAGAATGCTTGTGATGAGCAGCGTGAGAATGCTATGCCGAGCAATTCCCAGTTATCCCAGGTTGAATCCTGCTAGATTCTTGGCAACAATTCAGTAGGGGATTCTGCTCTCACACAGTTTGGAGATCCTTGCTGCAGAACATCAGCTGCATTGCAAGAAATCCAAAAGACAATAGGTAGTTCATCAACCGAAGAGAAACTCAAAGTTGGAGGTATGAGCACCTCTGAATCTCGTTCAAGTGGTAAAAGAAAGGCATATGGAGAAGTCACCACCAAGAGACTCTGCGAACCCTTCAAGGAAAATAATTATCCTGACTGTGACGCAAAGAAGAAGTTCGAGCAAAGTGGTGGTTGGATAAAAGCATTACCTGAAGAAACTGAGAATGAGAGGATGTATCTGATGACTATGGTGGAGCTAGTACAGTCTAAATGGTATGAGAGGTTGTTAGTTATTGCCGTGCAGGGAGCGTTTTTCAATTTTTACTTTGTGCTTTACTTGCTGTTCCCCAAGCTTGCACACAGAGTTGTTGGTCATCTGGAAGAGGAGGCTATACACTCATATACTTTGTATCTTAATGATATTGATCGTGGTGAAATTGAAAATGTCCCTGCTCCTGCGATAGCAATTGACTACTGGAGACTGCCTAAGGATGCGACTCTAAAGGATGTTGATGAAGCTTATCATAGAGACGTTTACCATTTCGCATCTCCATGGGAGACATATCAGGCTGACTTGTCGATTGATCTAAGCAAGCACCATGTGCCCAAGAAATTCCTTGATAAGGTTGCTTATTGGTCAGTGAAACTTCTCAAGATTCCAACCGATTTATTTTTCAAGGAAAGATACGGTTGTCGTGCAATGATGTTGAAAACAGTGGCAGGTGTACCAAGAATGGTGGGAGGTATGCTGTTACATCTGAGGTCGTTACGCAAGTTCGAGCTTCTAAGGCAAAGAATTGGTGTTTGCATTTCATAAAACAAGGAGGAGTGTTGAAAGTTGCTTTAAGAATGCAGCTGTTTTTTTTCTTTTTTCTTCAGTTTTTTTTCTACAATCTAGTTAAATTAGGAGTCCTATCTTTGGTAGGGAACTAATTAGTTATTCTAATTTTGGTAGAAATAGGTTGTTTCTTTATCCTATTTTTAGTTGTAATATCAACTATTTATGTTGATAAGTTGATGATCAATTTGATACTTTCTTTTAACAAGAAAATAATCTCTCTGTCTCTCTGCATATTCTCTTCTTCAAACTCCCTCTCTGTTTCTGTGGCCAGCTTTTAAATTGAATTCTACATTGTTTCCCTTTTAACGGTTTTAAACCAACAAATCTGATGAAGTTCTGCAAAATCTGATGTCAAGCTAAAAATCTAACTGATATTTCCTGATTCATGGGGAGCTATTTATAATTGATGATGTGACAGAATCAAGGGCAAAAGTAAGATCTTACGCCAGGCCCATTGAAGGAGGCACTCTTCATCTCAAAGGCCCCCTATGTACCAACAACCACATGCTCTTCCTCCTTATCACCAATCTTAAGGAGGAACATTCTCCCAACCCAAGTATTGAAATGCGTCGGATTGAAAGTTGTTCAAGCAGAGGATGGAAAGTACCCAAACGGATGCTAAAATGGCTTCTCACACTACTTCCATCAGCAATCTTGAAAGTACAAATGGGCCAAATTTCTCAAGCCCTCAACTCTGACCAAAGGGTGCTCTACCAAGTAATACGGTGGCTATTATCCCAAAGGTACATACGTAGGAGAGAAAATGGAGAACTTTAGGGTAACGTCAACAAAATATAAAGAATATCGGCAACTCAGCCTCAGTGAGAGTGAATAAGAAGGCAATGGAATGTTGCTGAATGTTGAGTGTGTTGTATTTTACCCCTTTTTGTAATGCATGGAATGTTGGGTGTTTTCCTCCTTAATTTGTGCTTATCAATTCTTTCTTCTGACTTTTCCTACTGCTGATTGCTGAATGTTCTAGTCTTACTTAGAAAAATAAGTCACCACATAAACAGAAATTTATGGCTTAGCTTTCACTAAAAACTGTAAAAATATGAATTTGTCTCTAAGAATCAAAACAATGAAAGAACCTTGAAATAAGTTACAATAAGTACTCCTGCAACAATTTTGTTCCCTCAGAGTGATAAATCTCAATGGTTACAATTCACCTTTTCGATCAAATAACTTCAAACCCAAGCTATTATCCTCACAATGCCTCACATGAGGAACAATGTTAACTGAGTTAAAACTTTCTGTTTTCTTCTTGCAATCGTAGTAAGGAGGGGAATGATAACACGGCTCCAAAGACACTGCTCGAAAACAAGGTGGATCATGGACCGTTCCATTTTTAAACTTGTATAAAATCCATGGCTTCAAACCTCCAAGACTATGTGCAACATAACCAAAAGTAGACCATGCAGTTGTAACCAATTTATCAGTTAAACTCAGCAAATACATTTCTGCCCAGGCCTTTCTGTCATGCATTAGCTTCTCAGTTTGTTGACGCTCTTCATTACTTGGCTGAAAAACACTAACAATCTCTCCTGTCACGGTAGGATTCTCCCAATACATGTTTCTAATCTCCTCGAAGTATCGTGGACTTAGAGATGTCATCAGAACACTTACAGTCTTCGTCTTGCCAGACGAATTGACTATAGGTTCATTCAGGTTAACCTGTGGCAATAGATTCTCCTTTGTTGTACAAGCTAAGATTTGATTCAACACGTACTTAATATTGCCTACACCGAAATTGAAAAGTCTAATTTGAATGCCTAATTTTTCATCTGCTTGAGCTAAATAAGCTTGATAGTACCTAGTAATAAGCCCCCATACAGAATTTGTTGGATGGAAAAGGTACCTACCCAAAAAGTGGAACACAGTTTCTTTCTCTGGAAAAAGATTGTTCAACTCTTGCTCGAAAGATGGGATCAAGAAAAGAGCAGGCACATAATAGTTATTGGACTTCACAAGTAGCCAAGGGACTTTGTGGAGAAAAGTTTGGTCAGTGTCACAGAAAAATAATTTATCTTGCACATCAAAGTCATGAGATAAGTGAAGGTAGAGGAATGAAGGTCTTCTTGAATTTTGTGTGACATTATTTCTCACCATATAACCATAAGAATGTGGAGATTTCTTATTAAAGCTATTAAACTGATCGATTATAGGGAAATCTGGAGGAAGCAACCAAGAAACTTCAGGAAAAGGTTCACAGAAGAGGTCAGACAAATTGACTCTGGGGTCAACAAGAAGGATTCTGTTTGTGAGGAGAGCATAAAGGAAAGCAGAAGTTAAGGTTAGTATCCTGTTCCCTAAACCACTATACGATATCCAAACAACGTAATTACAAACTGAAGAATCGCTACTGTATTCACCAGACTTAATGAGGTCGACAGTTCTGTTGTATAACTCTGTGTAAGGACCGCATTGCTTGTGAAGAGCTTCATATCTTCTTAACCCCGAGATAAGATAAGAGGACGGCTTATGCTGAAGACCTTTGCTATATAAGGGTGATTCATACCTACTCAAACAAGATGTTTCATCAAATCCTGAAGGGAGAAGACCACCTAGTAGTTTATCTTTTGGCGCTGTCAGTGGCTGCGGAATATCTTCAGAAAATGTGGCTGGAAGAAAGAACACGAAAAGAGTAAGATCACAATTAATACACATTTCAAGCACACATAAGTTATCTATGACTTGAAGCAATTTTTGAGCCACCTTTGACACTACGCTGGAATCGTCTCCCTCGTGTCAAGGGATTCAACAATTTATAAATTGGAAAAAAAACTGTTTGTCTTATTTGCACAGTATAATTTTCCTACAAAGGGAATCTGATTGAATCCCCTTTCATCCACCTAGCTCCACCTCTAGATATTACTTACAAGTAATTGGTGAAATCTCAATCTCAGTAGAACAACCAGGTAATTCCCTTCATTAGAACATTTATATGCCATGAAATGGAAACTTCTGCTGCTAAACTTGCTCCTTGTTTTAGCTTTATTCGTTGTGACCTGATTTCAAAAGAATAGGGTCTAGTAACTTAACTAACAACTTCAAGAGTACATATCACATATGCTGCAGACTTGCTACCGCCTACCAGTATAAAACCTATATACTATGACATGTGAGTACATAATGAATGGCGTGTCCAGTATTTTCTATGCCTATTATTCTATTTTCAACAAACTGGAATTGCAGAAAGGAAGAAATACTATGCAAGTGAAAGGACAAGCAGAAAAGTGGGAAAATAAAGAGGAAATGCAGCACCATTCGAAGGTTTAAGACGAAAAATTCTAGCTTCAGCCAAAGTCCACAAGCAATCGGAAGGTAAGTCCCCTAAAAAGAAGGCAACTGAGAAAACAACCGTAAGAACCACCAAGAGAACCACTATAAAACCCCCGAGTGTCATTGGATTCGGACCCCATTTCGACTCTGCATTCTTTAAAGCAACACCTGAATCGCGATCAGAAGGAACTTGCTGATCATTGAAGGTTTTCTTGAATCGCTTCATATTTGATCGGATCCTCAACAGGTATCAGTAGCACTGAAAAACCAGTTTCAAATGCAGAATGACAGATTTGGCATGCACTGCAAATGTGTTGAGAAATAAGAGTATTGGTGTATGCATTATGCACCAAGGAGGTAACAACAAATTGAAAGGTTGGTGGATACATTCATTATGCACCAACTAATAACCTTTCTTTATTAATTTCAATTTTACTAGTGATGATTGCTTTCCTTTGTCTGCAAAGTGCAGATCATCTCGACTCTATTGCTGTTTCCTTTTTCGTTATACATGATTCTCTACGTTGTTCATTTTGAAATCTTTTGCTACTTTCGATCATTCATAGAATGTAGGTCGAATTTGGACAAACATGATAGATGTGTGGTCATCGAGTTTTAGCTTTTATATTCGACACCAACACATTATATGATTCAATGCCATTACTATTTAAGGATACTGTATGCAATCAAAGTGACAAATATTAACCAATATTTATTTTTAATAAAGACAAGCATGTTGACTCTCATTGACTTCTAGATAGCTGCTGATATATAAAAACTATACGGATACAAAATGTAAGATAATTTGTTAAATCGTTTTTTGTTTTCCAAATACTCCTATTTCTTTATTCATCAATTATTTCCCTTTATTTACCGGGAAAATCCTTATTTTGGTTATATAACCATAAGATCTGTAAAATGAGTTTAAAGGTGGTGGACCAGTCCAATACAAGAAATATGACCTCTTGTAATATTGATATGTGCAACTAATTTAATTATATTACCTAGAAATAAAACAGAACTTGTTACAATAAATTAAATTTAACATTTAAGAGTTATTTCAACAAACAATGTGTATGATCAAATCTTCAAAGTTTTAAGGGATCGTTTGATTAGAAATAAGATTATAACCTTAAATTACAATTTTCCCATTATAATATCACATCATAGTTAATAAGAAAATTTTGATTTATATCAATTTAGATAATACTAATAAACATGTGATACATATTATCTCAAATTATGTATTAGGATGACATGATTAGTATGTCAATTGCAATAAGGGATTGTGTAAAAGAATAATATTGAATAAAAAGCGTGTTTTAGTATGTTGAGATTAGTTATCCTGATATTATTTCTTATCGATTATTTGACTAAAACTAATACTCATGAGTAGATCCCTAATTACTAGGGCAAACAACATAAAAATTTCAACATTTTGCATAATTATTGAAAATTCCAATAATGATTTGTCGAGATACATAATTAGCTCTCTATATATTCAATAAAGATACATTTTTCTTTTATAAAGATACATAATTAGCTTTCGATGTATTTTTTTCGATTTTGGATCTGTCGCGATGCATAATAGTTTTCCGTACATCTTATGAAAATACATAATTAATTGAGATTTTATTTTTGTAATTTACTTTGCAAAGATAGATTTGTGTAAATATAATTAGTTAAGATGTATGCTTATATGTTATTTTTCCTAAGAGATAATACATAAATATGACCTTAAACTTGACATCAAATTATAACTTTGACCTTAAACTTTGACAGTGCACAAATATGACCTTTAACTATTCAAAACTGCACAAATATGACCTCCAATCCTACGTGGCAAAACGCGTGTTCAACACACAAAACTGGGCGCGTCCAACTTAAAATCTAAGGGCATAATACATAAATATGACCCTAAACTTGACACCAAATTATAACTTTGACCTTAAACTTTGACAGTGCACAAATATGACTTTTAACTATTCAAAACAGCACAAATATGACCTTTAAATGACTTTTCACTATTATTTTTTCATAATTTTCAGCTCAAAGATGAAAATGACATCTAATTTCTTTTGTCATTGCGAAAAAAGAACAATATTGAAGATTTATTAATTAGGTGGGTCAACCTCATACGAAAAAATCGCGCGGGTATGTATATATATTATAAAGCAGAGGGCGAATTTAAGTTATATAATATATCTAAATATAATTTATTTAAATATTAAATTAAAGATGAAGCTATACTAATAATAATTTTTTTTTATAGTTTTAATAAAACGTTATTAAGGATAGTAGTAGTATATTAAATTAACGTTATTAAATTAATGCAGGGTTGGACCTACGTGGTTGCCATGGGGTTCACTCCAAACCCCTCGGTAAAAAAATTACGTTGTATATATAAGGTAGAAAATCTATATTTATGTACGTTTATTAATGTTGAACCACATGAAACAAGACACTTAGATAGCCTAGTGGTGTTATTTGCTCTTCTTGGGCGCTTCCTTCAGCCTACTGCGTGGGTTCAATCGGGTTCGATCCCTGCTAATGACTGTTTTTTTTTGTGCTGCTGCTAGAAATAAATAAAATAATAATAATAAAAACGACGTCGTTTTCGCACAAAAAAACAAAACTTTGATAGTGCACAGATCCCTCCAAGTCAGCCCTTTTAACGACGTGGCACGTGTGATTGAATTACCTTTCCACGTAGGCGTGAGTGAAACTCACGCATGGGGTTGCAAAATCGGAGGTTATATTTGTTCAGGTTTTGAATAGTTAAAGGTCCTATTTGTGCACTATCAAAGTTTAAGGTTAAAGTTATAATTTGATGTCAAGTTTAGGGTCATGTTTATGTATTAACTCTTTTCCTAATTACTATGGAAAGATTAGTAAACACTAAACAAGGCAAGAGTCAAGCGGACTTTTACCAACATGTGTTGTGGTGTAATGGATGGGGACTGTTTCATCCTTAACCAGAGATCGAAGGTTCGATCGTGGGTACAGAGAAAACTCTGTTGGGAGCTTTGTCACTTTAATGAGCCCTGTAATGCTCGATCCGAATTAATCGAAGCTTCAATACGACCTTTTAGAAGCAGGTTGGGCATTTTGTGGTGTCGGGGTTGAGTGGGTGGGTGGGTGGGGTGGGGGGTCCTTGCCTTGTGTTTGTGTGCTCATCATGCGATACATGAAGGATGACAGGTGCACCACCAGTCCCTACAAATTGAGTCAGCAAGAGAGAGAGGCCAACCATTGAAGATAAGCAAAACCGCTATCGGACACGTGTCCTTCTGATATTTGATTCTTGAAAATACTAGTAACAGTTTTAGGTTCTTCTCTTGGAAGGCTCAAAAGGGTAGTTGGAAATTTTAAAGCTCAAATAGAGAAAGTACCAACAACCTTTATCCTCAACTTCCCCAAAAAATCTCAAGAAAGGGAAAAAAAAAGAAAGAATATTCAATCAATGGCTACTGCTTCTTCTTTGGGTTCATCAACACTTTTACAATCCCAAATTACTGGATTTGGCGGGAGTCTTAAGCTTCAAAAGTCGTCTTCTTCTTCTTCTTCCAACCCCAATTCACTTACGTTTACGAGGTTCTTCTACTCTTACTTTCTTTTCCCTAATAATTTAGTCTTTGTATTGTTCACTCAATTTTTTTTACATGTAATCTTTGGACAAATAAGACCTTGATGTTTTTGGGTGCGTAAAATGGGTGTATGGATTTTTTCTTTTTTTCTTTTTTTTTTTTTTTTTTTGGGGGGGGGGGGGGCGCTGTTGTGATAGGTTGACATGGGTAGTTTTTAAGAGTAAAATATCTGTGGAGATTATTAAATTGAATTTGATAGTTTTAATGATATTCTACGGTGCTGAATTATGGTTATTTGATTTGTCGAAGGATAAGTTTTTAAAGATTTTGTGATGGTCCGAAAGAGGAAAGAAGTTTAACTTTATTGGGAGGGAAGGAATCGGATGTGTTTATCAAGATACAGAGCCCTTGGTGGTATCATGGTGCAGCATTTTGAATGGATCACCCTTGAAATTTTACTGGTTTGAGAAGTAAATGATTGATTAAAGTTGGTAAAGCTCTGAGTTCCTTTTCGATGCTAAAAAAAGAAGGTTTTCTTGCACTGAGGGGCGTTAGACATGTAATGTAGTGGATGATTAAGATATACCAGGAACTTTTGCGCTTCCTGTGTTTGCGAATATGCCTTCATATCCTATTTGAAGTTTGATTTTCCTATGCGTGGTAAGCAAATGGTCTTGAAGAGTCAATGCTATAAGCTGATAATATGTAATTCACCATTGCCTTGTTGTGACAATTTAGAATCTAACAGCAAGAAACCACTCTCTTGAATTGGAAATTGGCTGATAGCGTTAAGTCATTCGGGAATGCTTTTTGGCAATGCCAAGGCCTTCTGACATTCTGATTAATTCTTGTTCAAGTCATTGCGACTTCTATGTTTTTTCAACAAGTGCCAGCCGGGACGTGAATTTGATTCCAGTTGCTATTAGCTATTTATATCGCTGATGGGATTATGCCCACTTGGTGGTGCAACTTTGCGTATATAGTTAAGAATGAGAATGAGACGATTTCTTGAATATATCAGCTGGGTTCATGCACTTTTATTCTTTTTGGAGACAAGCCATTTGTTTTCTTTTCGTGCTAACAACTACAGATTCCTTTCTTACTCCCTGCTTAAAATATAGGAAATTGATCTAGTAGGCGTTTATCTTTCTGCAACTATGCCCCCTTATAGTAGCGTCACAATCTTCCCAAATATAGTTCCTAATTTTGTTTGTAAATGCAGGAGGAAAGTTCAAACTGTGGTGAAGGCGTCCTCTCGGGTGGATAAGTTCTCGAAAAGCGACATTATTGTTTCTCCATCCATCCTTTCTGCTAACTTTTCTAAATTAGGGGAGCAGGTTTGTGGTTAGATGAATCTCTTGCCCTACCATTTTATATAGATCTTATAAAGGTGTATTTCTATTTGGAAACTAGATATAACAAATATTGCTACGTTTACAAGTTTGAAATATTGAGTAAATACATTTTTCTTTTTTGATTTTAGGTCAAGTTCTTTTATAATTTCTTCTTTTTTGTTTGTGGTTTCCCGTAATAATGGATCTTAAGTTGGTTAATCATTCATCACATTAAGTGCTTTATCTTGTGCCTTTTATGCATTTAGGTGAAAGCAGTTGAGGAGGCTGGCTGCGACTGGATTCATGTAGATGTGATGGACGGTCGATTTGTTCCAAATATAACTATTGGACCCCTTGTAGTTGATTCCTTGCGCCCTGTCACAGATCTTCCATTGGATGTGCATCTGGTATTTCCTGTTTTTCTTGTGGTAAAACTAATTTTTGGTCTACAGGCTTGAATATGCTTTTGCTAATGTTTAATTTCAACGGACCATTGCAGATGATTGTCGAACCAGACCAGAGAGTACCTGACTTCATAAAAGCAGGTGCCGACATTGTCAGTGTTCACTGTGAGCAATCTTCTACAATCCACTTGCATCGTACAATAAATCAGGTAAGAATCTTCTCTCTTTCTTTCTTTTCTCCCTTCTTCAATTCGAATTAGCAAAAGCAGTCTCCTTGAATAATATAGATTCCAAACTCTACTGGTGATATCACATAAGGAGTCTTGAAAAATTTTATCAACAGTTTTTTCAGAAGTGTTGATGTAGTGCAACCTGACAAATTCCTCTACTTAAGACTTTTTTCGATTACATAATTGGTTGGCCCGTGAAAAATATATTTTTTGATCAAATACAAACAGTAAAAGGGTATTTAGCTGCTCTCGTATGCAACTGTTTGTAGTAAGTGCGCAGTATGACATTCAAATTAAGCTACCTTAGTAGCTCTGATGCATGGAGTTCTGTTTGTCTACTGCAAGCTAGTTGTGTGAACGCAATATGACTGCTAAAGTGATCTTTCAAACAGACAATTGTGTTCTTCAGTGTGTTTCTATGAAATTTTCTGCATTTTTCCGTAGGAGCAACCTACAAATTTGCTAAACCTTTCCTTTGGTGGGAAGAGGCCTATCAGCTGCCTTACACTTGCTAAAATTTTTGGAACGCGGGACTTATTAAGTGTTTTAGTCAGTCTTTTGAAATTGTTCGCTTCACTTATGTAAAAAGATTTACTCTTGGTTTTGTGATCCCTCAGAGCTTTTGATGCTCAAAGGCATGCTTGTTTCTGTTGAAATGCTAGACACCTCTTTGTCAGTAATGACTATATACTCATAAGAATTAGATTGCAGACCTACTTAAGAATGGGTACAGCTACGGGCTTCTCTTAAGTTAATACTTTTAGGAAGGTTGTACATAAGTAACAGAACATCACCAGCAATCCAGCATAAAGTTTTCACTTACTACAATTTTTCTATTAGCAAGATCAATCCATGATTCTCTGTATCCTTTATCAGAAGTCTAAGTACTGGTGTTTTCATTTACCTTTATTGCATGCTTTTCTTTTAGGATATCAGTTATGAATGACTTGTTCGAGTTATTGATTAATTATTCGTGATGAATTTTATTACTTCTCTTATAGATAGATAGTGTCTCTCTCGAACACTTTCCACATGATGCAAAACATCCAAACTCTCACACCATGGGGCTTAGAAAAGAAATTGTAGGAGTTCTTGTTTTTCTTACATTGAAAACTTACTGATCCAAAGTTTCTTCTTTTAATTTCCTGATTACCTTTTACATTAGATGTACTTTATCTATTTAAATTGAACTATCCCTTCTGAAGAAATTATATATCGTATCATGGTTGGGTGTTCCATGACATTGAAAATGGTGTGCTGTAATTTGTAATTGTGAGAGCCATAGATGTGATATAGAAATTCAGCTGGAGATATTTCAGAATATTATAATTTTATTACCTAAAGATAGTTCTAACTTCATGGTAACATCTTGTGTCTTTTAGTTGCCTTATCCATTATTTCACCTATTTAAGTGCATCGTGACCACCTTATTGATTGTTTCTTTTTCAGATTAAAAGTTTGGGAGCTAAAGCTGGTGTTGTCCTCAATCCTGCAACCCCTTTAACCACAATTGAATACGTCCTTGATGGTAAGATATGCTTCTTAAAGACAACTTTCAGAGATGATACTCTTAACAGTTTTCTTCTTTTCTAATGGTGATGTGAGAGTCAATAATGAAATCGTAATCAAGAGATGGGTGAAATACTCCTCTAAATAGGTGATATAGATTATCTTATCTTTTATACCTTAGTTCCAACTAGTCTGAGCTATGCTGAATATACTGTACAATGCCACAAGCCCACAACAGTCTAAGATAGGTGAATGAAGCAAAAGCATGAGAAGTGTACCTTACTTGTATATTAATTTAAGTGCTCCAATGAAAAACTTACCTTAGAGATATTGATTTGAGAAGCAAGATGTTAAGAGGCCCCCCTCTTGAGCTAGTTTTCCATATTGAGTTAGACTCGAGGTATATTGTTATTAATATGCTATTGGAGTCTTGATCCCCCCCCAAAAAAAAAGCTATTAGAGTCAGAACCAATCCTTATTCTTGGTTTACCTAATAATGGGCAGTTATATTGTTTTAGACAATACTTACCCCGTAAGTTAGTAACTAAAATTGAGTAAGGTCACGGTCAATTTTTCATAATATGACGCCCTGTAGTTCAATTTTTCAAGCTTTCGTCGATCTTTAAAGGGTGGGGAAATAGACACGTAGAGATTTAGTAAAGTTCTAATTTGGTTACCAAGGATCTTCCTGTCTATAACTTGTATGCTGCCTCTGGAAAGCTAGATGGGGGGAAGCTTTGAATCCAAAGTGAGCCAAGGTGACAAATTGCTTATGATTTCTTTTGCGTGCAACAGCTGTTGATCTGGTGCTGATTATGTCTGTAAACCCTGGGTTTGGGGGACAGAGCTTCATTGAGAGTCAGGTCAAGAAAATCTCAGACTTGAGAAGAATCTGCGCTGAGAGGGTAATTCTTTTACCCTTTTTTCAGTCTCTGCAATCCATGCAATGTGATGACATTCCCATGTTAACTTTGCAGGGATTAAACCCTTGGATTGAAGTTGATGGCGGAGTTGGTCCCAAAAATGCTTACAAGGTGAATGATGCTCTCCCATGATTATAACCCCTCTCCCATTAAGCTTGTCTCTTGACCCTTACTAACTCGGAAAAGATTTATTTTTCTTTTCGATGTATTGTTGGGGATAAGTCATGGGATGTGAAGAGAGGATAAATTTTAAGTGGTGTGCAAATGTTGCTACTTGATTGTATCTTGTGAATTCTGATCTTTTTCTAAATTGTTCTAATACTCTACCAGGTTTCATGGAGCACGACCTTATCCATGATTTGCCATCTGTTTCAAACTTGTTTTAATATTGTTATGAAGGGTGGTAACCTACTTTCAAGTTATAGAGAATTGTGTGTGGTGACGACAAAAAGTGAACAGGGTGCATCAAAGCAACTAACCATTTATCCATACGAGAATTACCATTTAACCTCAATTTTCCCTTTCAGGTCATTGAAGCTGGAGCCAATGCTTTGGTAGCTGGTTCTGCTGTTTTTGGAGCTCCTGATTATGCTGAAGGCAAGGATATAAATTATTTATTTTTCCATACGAAGTTCAGACCTTGCTGTTTATTGATTACTAGACTTGGAACTTACATAATGTGTAAATTTGTTGCAGCTATTAAAGGAATCAAGACAAGCAAAAGGCCTGAAGCAGTTGCTGTATGAGGCTTCCACCTACTTGGTTCAAGTCGTCATAACTGTTAATATGGAGTTCTCTGTGTATGTTCATCGTCAATTTCTGATATTTCAACCTTTTCAGTCAAGTTACACTAAGATAGTTATTTCCATTTCATTATTAATATCTTCATAACCTTTGTGATCATTAGAGGGAGCCATGTTTAAGGTTGACCTTCATATCTTTGTATTCATTACACACACAAAAAAAAATCATGCCATATGTATCTACTACAGAAGAGTTTTCTGTTATCCATATTTACAAGAGGATCAGTATCAGCGGATTGCAGTTTCATGGCTTAGTCATTTACATTTGTATGGAGTCCTCACAGTAGCTTTATTTGCATTTGACACAGATGACAGCACAATACATAGCAGCAAAACAAGAGAGTTGCGAGACTGCAAGCATGTTTTCCTCCACAACCTATTGTGTAATACAATATGTTGTATAACTTTTCTTGCATAGGGAACAAGATTATTGTATAGTGAATATCCAATTTCTAAGATGACTTTTTATTGATGTTAATCAGTTAGTGTCCAATTCCAAAATAAACGTCTTTCTCTCTAGGAGAAAAAAAGAAGAAAAGAAGGGAACGAGGAACAAATGGTTCCAATATAGCATCACATTCCAAATTCACCAAAATCTTTTATTTTTCCAGATGTTGTATACTGCAGGAACTAAAAAGGATAATGCATCTAGAACACGACAAACTTTTGATACGGATAAGCTACAATATTTCATAAATTGTACTAGCGAAAAATAAAATAATAAACTAGAGTGAGACCAAATTTAAACTACAATTGACACTTTATATATAACCACAAAAATTGGAAGCCTACAGAAATGAGGCAATAATAACTTATTACAAGGAATTCGAGAAAAGAAAGGGAAAAATTTTGATTACATAACATGGAGAGAATCACCATGAAAAAGGACTGACTCCTAACAAGAAAATCTCATTCTCTATGTTCTTGATCCATTGACATACTCGATTGCAAGTCTTAATAGCTAGAGCCTGCAAGGTGAAATGTTGGTATGTAAAATATCTTAAGATCACAGGTAAATAGTGCAATTCTCACATTCCCAAAATATTGGTAGAGAAAAGTCATAGGATCACTATTGGTGAATAATACCCGAGATGTCAAGCACACTGCTGAAGCTTAAGCTAACAAAATCACATATTTTCAGCATGTCAGACTACCAAAAATGTACTTGTTTTAATACGACCGATGTCGGACATGAAATAACATCGCAAAAAATAATTGTTTGACAATGATGCACAACTAATAAGTCAAACATATATCTAGGGGTGGCAGGATAAGATCGTCTTGGAAGAGGACAATCTTAACGTACAGCTTAGGGTAGGTTCTTGCACTGACCATATATAAATGAGTTTTGATTTCAATCACTAGGGCTAAAGACCTGACGATAAACAAATTCATGGATCATTAAAAGTGGTAACCAGCTCACTACAGTACAGAACAAAGGCAAACTAAGGTCTATCAAATCACATTGGTCTGCTTTGGATTGCCAAAGTTTCAAAACCTAAACTGTCCCATGAATAGTCCAAAGATTCCTCGACCAAAGACAAAATGGGAGTCACATCTAACAGAAATAACACCATAAAAATTATAGGTGGAAAGGCTCTCTAAAATAAAAGTGACACTCAAGATATCACTTAAACAAACAACAGACTGAAAAGAACAGATAAATAATAAAACCTTGTCTGCCAGGGGATCAAACGCTGCGTAAAGTTCGAAATCCTGAGTAACCCAGCACAGTAGAACTGCAAGATAAAGGTACGGAACTTATTCCAGAGGAACTAAAACATTATCATAGGACAAAATCCTGAGAGTTGCTATTTCTACGTTTCTAAATTCCCAACCCAAAATTCAGTAACCTTTTCAAAACATAAAATAAAATAAGGGTCAATATTGGAACCAAAAAAGTTAGCACTGCTTAATCGTAGCAAGCGCCTTCCTGAAAGAGCTTCAACTTGAAGGAATATGAATAATGATGCCAATTAATTACTACATATATCCTCAACAAGAACAATTCATTTATTCATGTCTATGCATTTGGCTTTTAGAATTGGCTCCGCCTAGAAATATGAAAAGTGCTTTTAAATCATTACCTGGAAACTTGCAAGAGATCACACTTTTCTTGTAATTACGACTCACTAGATTTTTCTTGTAATTACGACTCATTAGATTTATATTCTTTTCTTGTTCATCAATGACTAACAGCAACATGAAGTACAGTAAAAATGAATAGGAGAATGCTTCTTTTTTTTTTTTCGACATCTCTTACTCAGCAACCGTCAGTGTCTACCCAAAGACTTCTTATACCAACCTCAAGGCTTTGACAAGAAAATTGACCTGCTCTACAGTACTATGCAAGCATCACAATAGATAGATCTAGGTTATATGGACTTGCTTTAAATATGAAAAAAGAAAAGATTTAGGATAGGTAGATCAGATTATCTATGCAACTTGGACCTCAATTGACTATAGTATGCTATTTTACGATGGAAAGATTTTCGATGACAATGATCACAAAAGGCCTTGACATGTCAGCTACAGTTCTCTGACAGCAAGAGTAGTTTAGGAAGGAAATGACCATTGACCATGAAAACTGATTCATGTTCTTGTAGGTTTTCATACTTCAAGAGCTTTACAGAAGGAGAAAAAAAAAGCATCAAAGTACGTACCATAATTTTCATCCCTTCTGAACTGAGTTTTGTGCGGTCCGATTTCTTTATCATGCATGGATTCATAAAGCTTCTGGTAAGCTCTATACAACCTGTAGATAGAACATCTCGGCTTTAAGGGGGGAGAAAGAGAAGTATTGTTTGTTAAGACAGCAACTTGATGTTAGAGTAATACCTTTTCTGCTGTTGTCTATTATTTACTGGAGAGGCAAACTCTGATGACACATACTGGTCAAGATTAATACTTCGATACATAAAATGCCAAAGTCCAGCAGGACCACCAAGGCCTATGAATGCTTCAGCAAATCTCTCTGATGATTCTCTAGTATGTCCAGGCTGACCCAGATGAAGGGAGACTGCTCCAGAATGAGAACCATGATCAGCAGGTAAATCCTCAACACGCATGCCACCATCTACCATGGATCTTTGAACTTCATTAAGTACATTGGACTCCAGAAGTACCTTTTCAACACGAATCCTACAAGATGGATAAGAGCTTCGCCTTAACATTGTTATTATGGGAAAGATTAAATTTTCAGTTTAACAAGCTAATGCCTCTTGGCAGAAACATATATATGGTTCATATTTCCCATGGTTCAGATCTAATGGAAACAAAAGAAAAAAATTCAGCTTTGAAAACTAGAACCAAATGTATTTGAAAAAACATCATTTACCTGCAATCTTTAAGATGATGAAAGGCATCTGAACTCATAGTAAGCAATATTAAGTATGTGTCAACCTGTAATAGAGAACACCAAAGTTGGGTAATTTGGAAGCATCAAAATCATAGTACTTGTAAGGCAACCTACTATCAAGAATCAAAAAGAGATTCAACTTAAAATCTTTCATCAGTAGATACTTTCTCTGTGTTAAGCTGGAGGTCTTAATTTGAATTGCACGGAATAAGATAGTTAACATTTATAGTTGTTTGACAAAAAAAAGGAACCAAAATATCAGAGATAAATACTAATAGCTTTTGACAGATTTGAAATGTTGTAAGAATGTATCTGTAGAACAAAAGTAATAAATATTACCCTTTCAAGGGAAGTTGTCAACTTTTTGGGAGAATGGGACTATTAAAGAGTAATTTGACACTGTCCCAACTTACATCGAGGTAATGCACATAAGCATGAAGAAATGCCATGGGATTATATCTTGGTAAGCAAATTGGTGAGAAGGATTCTGATGTCCTGCATGACATCAATGAGGATGTTATTGTTGTCCTATAGACTACAGAGAAGAAGAAAACAATGTTTGAGGATAAAAAAATATTCTGCTTGTTTATTCATTCAGATCTGAGAAAATAAATAGACAAAAGACTCCTATTCTATTTCTAACTAGGAAACTAATAAAATCCTATTCTACCTTCAACTAGGACACTAATAAAATCCTATTCTATCTCAACTAAATAACTGAATTTCAGAAATAAAATTACTAAACTAAAAAAGAAAAATAGCAGCAAATAACTCAATACTTCAACACTCCTCCTTGAGAAGTTTTTGCTGGTAACTCCAAGTTGTTCACGAAGAGTTTCAAATCTGAATTTGGGAAGAGCTTTGGTAAATATATCAGCGAGCTTCAATCCCTCCTTGGTGGCAGAGTCTAGTTTCTTACCGTCGTACTCTTTCAGCTGCCCCACAGCGTATTCATCAATGGCATCAACCATGTAGAGCACTTCATATCCTTTCTTCTTGAGACGCTCCGAGAATGTCGAGTTCTCAACTAACTTCTTGCTTTCTCCAGTTATATAGTAGATGTCTTTCTGGCCCTCCTTCATCCTAGTGACATAATCCTTCAGGCTGGTCATCTCATCACCACTATTGGTGGAATGGTCCCGAAGGAGGTCAGCCAATTTGGCTTTGTTTTGGTTGTCTTCGTGAATGCCCAACTTCAAGTTCTTTGAGAAAACCTCATAGAACTTGTTATAGTCCTCCTTGTTCACAGCAATTTCATTGAACATCTCAATACATTTCTTCACAAGGTTCTTCCTAATCACCTTGAGAATCTTGTCTGGAGGATGTTGAGGGGCAAATCATCAGAGTCCACAACACCCTTCATAAATCCAAAGTACTCGGGCATAAGCTCCTTCCAGTTATTCATAAAGAACACCCTCCAGACATATAACTTGATGTTGTTCATCTTTTTTCGAGCTTCAGATGCTAACATAGCATCTTGTTTCAAGAAAACTGCAAGCTCCTCATCTCCAGAAGCCTTGGCAAAAGCTGTAACAATATTTTTTGTACTGTGGTGGTATTCAGCCCTTGAATATTTAATCCAGAATTCTTTTCCTGACATCTTTCCGGAACAAAGTTTAAATATGCTCGGCGGACAGTTGGTTTCTCAGCAAAAATCTAATGAATAACCTTTGGAGTCAAGTTAAATGTAAATCTGTTTGTCTGACCATCGGATAATGGTTTTACACTCCATATGTCATTTTTTAAAGCTACCCGCTGTTTTGGCTTCTTGTTTTCAGTCTACTCTAGCAGCCTCTTCCTAGCGGCCCAAAAATCGTCCTCTGATAGAATACCTCCAATGACCAATTGACTGTGGAGTTTCTGCAGTAACTTAATTCGACGCCCCATTTGTGTTGCAGTGAGTTGCTCATCATGCGGAACATCAGGTTTTTCGGAAGTAGCTTTCCCCACTTCCCCACAAGCTACAATTGATGAGGCAACAAAGTACCGACACTGGTCACGGTCAGGGAAGCTATCAAACTCGAAAAGATAATTTCCACCCTGATCTTGTGTAAGATTAAGTAGAGTCTGCTTACTTGAACCCTCATCGTCTTCATCATTACTCATTTCTTTCTTAGTAGTCTTCTCAGTCCAGAGGTAAATAGGATAGCTAATGAATTCAGAGTGCTTCTTTACGAGGTCCTTGATTCTCCGTTCTTCCAAGTACTCCATCTGGTCTTCCTTGAGGAAGAGAGTTATCTTTGTTTCTCTGCCCAATTGCTCAACATTTACATCCCTCGTAACAGTGAATGAACCACCTGCTTGTGATTCCCAGATATACTCTTTGTCATCGTTGTGCTTGGTGGTCACAATAACCTGATCACATTGACTACTTCGACAAACTTGCTCAGAATTTGAGTTCCAATTCAAAGGAAAACTTCTTTCTATCATTTCAACGGTAATCACTTCTTGGCCGCTAGATTCAGAAACAACACACTTTTTGTCTTTGAACAGCCTCTCTACTTCTTTAGAGGTAGTGGTATGGACTGCGTACACTCTACCCTCCCCAGCCACACTATGTGTTGGGTTTGTTGTTGTTGTTGAACAATAACATATAATCTTGTTCTAGCATTTGACCAACACTCAATAGATTTTGGTCAAGATCAGGTACCAACAAAACATCTTGAATAAATTTAGTACCTTTGGGAGCTTCAATTGCCACAGTTCCTTTACCAACAATCTCCAACTCAGTTTTATCGGCCAACTTGACACTACCTTTAGCAGATTCCAACTTCGTAAAATATTCTTGTTTGCTGGTCATGTGTGGAGTGCAACCACTGTCCAAAAACCATGTGTTTTCATCATTCAATCTTGTTGCTGCCATCGCCGTAAACACAAACTCCTCCTATTCTTCAACTTCCGAAACGTTGCTTTTTGAGTTTGTTGGTTGTTCTTCTTCACTCTGCAAAACCTTTCAATATGACCAAGCTTATTGCAATATCTACACCGAAGAGGTGGTTCCTTCCCCTTAAACCAACAATCATCCTCTTTATGATTAATTTTTCTGCAATACTTGAATGGAGGAAAGTTTTCCGTCTTCTTGACTCCATTGCGAGAATCACCTTGATTATTTCTACTAGAATTAGTAGAAGTTTCTGGGATTTTACCTTCCTCTTGCATTTGCATCTTCCCTTTGAACTTGGCTTGAAGAGCAGTTTCAGTAGCTTCTTTTAGCTTCAAGGATCTTCTTTGCTCTTGAGCTTGAAGAGCATGTACAAATTCTGAAGGTGACAGTCTGGTGAGATCCTTCGAATCTTCGAGTGAGGAGATCTTTGCTTCAAATCTTTCTGACAAACTCACAAGATTCTTTTCCACGATTCTTGAATCTGTAAGCTCTTCTCCCATAAGTCTGATTTGGTTTACAACCTTCATCAACTTGTTGGAGAATTCTTCAATAGTTTTTGAATCCTTCATTCTGAGAATTTCAAACTCTCTTCTCAGATTTACCACTTTTATTTGCCTGATCTTGTCACTTCCGTGAAATTCTTCTTTCAACTTGTCCCAAGCCTCTTTTGCAGTCTCACTCGCCATAACTCTTGCGAAAATTACTTCCGAAAGTGTTGATTGTATGCAAGAGAGAGCTTTAAAGTTTTTTGAAACCTCTTCTCTGTGATTCTTAATTTGCGCCATAGTTGGATTATTTGGCAAAGGATTTGCCTCTACTCCAACCTCTACCACTTCCCACAGATCATATGCTCGCAAGTATGTTCTCATCTTGAGAGCCCAAATTGGATAATTCTCATTAGAAAAAAATGGGGGTAAAGGAATTGGGAAATTGTTGGAAGCCATAACAGTATTGACTTTTATGCATGGTTATTTTTGGGGGTCTTTTCTCTCACAGATCCCTCAAGAACCTAACTCTGATACCAATTGTTGTTCTATAGACTACAGAGAAGAAGAAACAACGTTTGAGGATAAAAAAATATTCTGCTTGTTTATTTATTCACATCTGAGAAAATAAATAGACAAAAGACTCCTATTCTATTTCTAACTAGGAAACTAATAAAATCCTATTCGACCTTCAACTAGAATACTAATAAAATCCTATTCTATCTCAACTAAATAACTAAATTTCAGAAATAAAATTACTAAACTAAAAGGGAAAACTAACAGCAAATAACTCAATACTTCAACAGTTATGACATAGCCTCCAGGAAATCAAATACTATAAATGGAATACAGACCTTCAGTGGGGCTATAACATGTGATCTATTCTGTTATCATTTTCTTCATATGGAAGAAACCCCACCGCCAAACCCTCTTTTCCCAAGATTCGTCAATGGTCCTTCCCCAGTTTCCTCTTTGGGCGACATGAACCCCAAATCAAGGTTGGGTCCTTTCCACTAGGCTATTACTCGGTTAAAATATATAATTTTCACAGACATCAATTATATTATTATTATGTAAGGTATGATCCAACAGTCCACAGACATATAAGTAATGGGAAATTTCATAATAGTATAACGCTACTACACGATCCTACCAAGAACACAAGGACAAATATACTAAAAGTAGCACGGCCATTTACAATAACATCTGTATCCTCAAAGGTCACGCCTGCCTCGATAACTGACTGCATTATTTGCAAAATATGAGCCGTATGACTACAAAGTTTTAGGACGAGATATACCAGCCTAATAAGGTTAACCAGCACAAAAATATATGCATATGCATGTGTCCACACATTTACACCAGATGCACAAGAAAATGGCCCAAACAAGAATCGAAAGTTAGTTGAACTTGCCTAAATGATTCAGAAGACATAATAAAGTTGGAGAGCAACAGCATATCATCAGGGTGAAGAGATGCTTTTTGTGCACCAACAAGACTGATAACCTGAAAATCAACTTTTTTAATAAGACGCTTTAGACAATACAGTATACTGAAACTTATGCACCTCTGAAATGTGCAATTTCAAAGAAGAGTTCAAAAGAAGAACAAGAAATAGAAACAGGACCTTGTGTTTACACATTAGTATGGCAAACAGGACACCTGAGTCAGCTACATCATGCAAGATGGAACTAGCAGCTTGCCTTGTCGCATAAATAAGTCGAAGACATGTGTAAGCATGGAGAAAGTTAGCTGGGTTCCTGGAATCAAAATAAGAACACTTAATGTATTAGTACAGGTAATGACATCATTAGCAAAGGTAAAAACAGTTTCAATTAGAACTAGTAAAAACGTTTGCATTCAATCATCAGCAAGGTTTACTGAACAGCATATTCTGACATTCAACCAACAAGCTTCCCAAGATTTTCTTTTTCCCTTGGAAGAATGACCAGACTCCTATCAAATTGAGCAGAACCTTTTGGAAGGAGTTGAAAGTAATAAAATTTCTACATCATCAAAAACATGGTAAAGAAAAGGTTCCTTTTACAGTAAGTGTTGGAACAAAAAGAACACAGACAACAAAGATGAGGAAGAAAAGGATTAAATCAACTACATATTCATAGGAAAGAAAACAATTTTATTGTAAAGCACGTCAGTTTTTTTTCTCAGGATAAGGTAAATTTTATAGGGAAACACGTTAACATCTACGATAGTCAACAACTAGTAGCTAGACAGGAGAGAACAATATTCTTTCCATCAGCTTAAGAAAACAGCGGTCCTAGCTGTGCCAGAAAGTTGGAACTGATAACACAGGACCTCAGTAGAGATGGAATGGAACTTTCGCTACATAAAGGATTTTTATGCTTTTCCTTTTTGACAGTGCTAAATATTTTCTTGTGATCATCTTTTCCACAACTTATAAGCATAACTTTTGTGCATTGTCAAACCCCCTGGATTACAGAAAATCTACTAAATAGTAAGCAGAAAGGTATTTTTTTCCACTACTTCATTGTTCCTAAGCAGATAAATAACTTCTAAGTTTTTATATCGTTTCAGTTCTAGCCCCCCCCCCCCCCTCCTCCCTTGAAGGGGAGCCTTGGAGTAACTGGTAAAGTTGTTGCCATGTGACCAGGAGGTCACGGGTTCAAGCCTTGGAAACAGCCTCTAGCAGAAATGCAAGGTAAGGCTGCGTACGATACACCCTTGTGGTGGAGCCCTTCCCCGGACACCGCGCATAGCGGTAGCTTTAGTGCACCGGGCTGCCTTTTTTTCAGTTCTAGGCCCCCCCACCCCCAAAAAAAAAAACGAACCACCACCAACCCAATCTTTATGGTGGGAGGATCGTGTATTTATTATATAGAATTCTTCCACATTTGTCAAGTATCAACAAATAAATTTCCTCTTCCACATTTGTCAAGTATCAACAAATAAATTTCCTTCCCAGTTAATTAAAAACAAGTTAACAGATAAGCTCCTGAAGTTCTTCTAGGTTTCACCGACAGAATGTCCGGTACTCTTGTAACTTGCGCTCTCGCACCATAGTAGACAAGTATATGTTATTACAATTAACGAATATATCTTTTATAGTTCTCCCAGGTTTCCGCTATAGTGTGACCATCTCATCTAAAAGCTTATGCTGTTAGAGAGAGCACCTTATTATTTACTAAATTATATTCTCAACAAACCCCCCCATGTGCGGTCCTGATTCTTTTCCATGATCAAGCACATGGTAATTCTTTTTAATAATGGGTGGCAATAAGATTCAATCCCAGGACCTCTGCTTGCTGTGCCACCATGTTGAAGTGTTTGACATCTGAAAGCTTAAGATGTTAGAGAGAACACATTTTTATTTACTTAATTATAAGCTCAATAACATGACATACTGTCACACTACCCCTTGGTTTTAATGGAACTGCCCTCACACACCATAGTGGAAAAATTATATGATTAATGGATAAAACTTCCTGAGTTATTTCTTAAGTTCCAAGGATACATATTGTCACAGTACTCTTTAAGATTTAATGACTCAGTACTCTTTAAGATTTAATGAGTGTCCTCTCTCACCACAGTGGATGAAGTATATGATATTTCAATTAACAAAATTAATACGTCACAAAAAGAAAAAGGTACCACGATGAAGATAAGCATACACACAGACACACACGCACGCGTGCGACACAGAGAGAGAGGGGAGAGCATAGACACAAACCAACTGAATGAATGGATTAGAGAAGAGAAGACAACGTCTGTTCCTCCAAGCAAAGGAGTCATGTCAAATTTAGGGTTCTTCTCGAAACATTTATTCAGAGACTTCGTAAGAATAAGTATCATCTGCATAGATAACAACTGATACATTAGAACTTGCATCCATCTATCAGAACAACAGGCAGTCAATTAACATGCTAAGCAAACTACTCGGCCAGCACCTCAATTAGTATAAAATTAAACAATCAAAAGAAACAAAGGAGAAACAAAAAGGAAAAAGAGTGACTTACCTGACCATAGAGGAGCTCTAGTTGCCCCTTCAGTGAATGATATGGCTCTTCTGTGCAGCTTATGCAAACCAAGTAAATAGGTCCTTTTACAAGAAACACAACCTAAAATAACAAGTCTTAAATGTCTGTTAAACAAGAAATGCAAACCAGGCAGCACAGATTAAATAAAGTGCTTAAGCAGAAAGGTTTTCAGTTAAGTTGCCTAATGATGCAACTCAAATGCAAATGTTACAAAATATTCCTAGCAGCAGGGGTGGCTCAAGCGTGAAGCTAGCAAAGTGTTTACATTAGGCCCCAAAAAATTTTGAGGCCCTAAATTAATAGTGAATTTTATGATTTTAGTTTCACTTAAAACAATATTGAAGATTATAAAAGAAAAGTTACAACTTTTATATTTAAATACAGAGAGAAACTTAAGAGGACCATTGGTGCTCTAGGTCATATATATGTGATCATTTCAAGTCTACCCATGAAGGTAAGGAACTAGTTTGGGCCTTTTCTCGTTTTTTAAAAATACTATACTAAAATAAGTAGTATGTAAAAACAGAAAAAGATAATTCCAAATTATTAGTATTATTTTGTGTGCATAGATTTAATTAAAATTTGGTTTTAGCGCATTAATTTTATTGAGACGCGCTTGATATGCAAGAACACATACATCACTACTAATCCATGCTGCATCAAATTTCCATGTATTAAATGTCATTGAAGAGGATGAAATATTGTCCATGTAAGAAAGCACAAGTTCCATCATCATTCCCTTATGGAGAATTTCGACACAAAGAGACCGACCTGGTGTTTCCCGGCTCTGACCAAGTTGACTCGATCACCCCTGAAAAAGAGATCAGTCAAGCAAACTTTAATATCCCACTATGAGTTTGCTGAAAAGGAAGGGGTTACCAGGTAACAAGGTAGCCAAAAGATGAGCTTATGAGAAAAAAACAAAACACCATAATTCATTGGTGAAGTACCCATTCTCGACAAATGAAATGATGGCTTGCAAAGTTGCAGAGAATCCAGCAAGTTTGTGTTCATCTCCATATCTTCAAACGAATGATAAAATAAAAATAACAAATCTTAGATGACACTAAATATGATTAAGAAGAAATAGACAACAGTGTATACTACTCTAATTAATAAATGTCATTCGGCACTTTGGATGGAGCTGCTTTAACACTGACCTTGAGTATATTGGTTTTCCTGAATGACTCAAGATAAAGAAGTGTTTCTTTCTTTTTCTCCAGGAAATAGAAGCATCATCCTGCATTTCACCAATCAAAAGAGTCATAAGATAAACTTGAACCGTATCAACAGTAGATCTCCTTTACTTCCCTTTTGATGTGACTGAAAACTCAATTTTAGTTGTTTGCATATAAATCAGTCTCATAATCTCATCATATTTTCTGCAAGATAGCAGTATAAGATATTGTTTGATTGTCATTGCCATCTAGGCGACCTCATAAACATATCTTGACTTGTTTTTCAACAATTCTCAACAAGACAAAGCACTCTTAATTTGCCAGCTAAGTGAGAGTAAAATTAATGAAAATGCAACTGGAAGTCTTGATAAATAGAGTGTATACATTAGGAGGAAATACAAAAAATTGTAAACTTATAAACCGTAATTGCTTCCACACCCACTGCTTATCTAAGTTCCTGGCCTCCAAAAACCTAATGTGAGATTTCAGCCTACATGCAGTCATTAATTTGAACTTTATTGCATCCTACAAGTTGTCCTCAGATTGACCTAAGACTACCTAGAATCCAAGTACTGTAAGATTTTCTAAACTAGCCACAATTGCTACCTAGAGCTATACTTTCACTAGCTTCTGTTGAACTGACCTCATTGCTGTGGCGTTTACCCGGAAGCCATTGCACCTGAGAATTTAAAACTCCGTCAAAAGAATCACCATTGCCAATATCAATAATCTCACCATCTACCTCCTCAATGCCAGAGTCCCTACTACTGGCGTTGCTACTCCCTCTTTCACCCGCATAGCCACTGCTACTAGGACTTGCCGGCGCCTCAATTTCTTCAGAATTGTTCCTCCATACGACCGTTGAACTGCTAACATCTTCCACCACATTGCTACTAGGAACCTCTTGAGAGTTATCAGCTCCGGAATTCCCATTCAACAGTCCATTCGCGAGCTCCTTCAGCTTGTCCTGATTCGATGAGGAAGCTTCCTTGTTATCGAGGTCGGAAACGGAGTCGAATTCGGATTCGTATTCGGATTGACCGACTGAAATTGAGGATAATTGATTCTCGATTGCGTCCAAAGACTGATCTATAGTGTTAGTGCTTGGACCAACCTTAGGTTTTCGATCATCGTCTGATAATTCAGCGTCGGAAGGCATAGGTGAAGAGTGTCAACGATGACTAAAAACAGTAATGATATCGTTGGAATTTCAGTAGGATATGGAATAAAATAAGAAGATTAACCTAATTAAGCTGCGTAGAAGTCGGAGTTAATGGAAGTCGGTATCGATTTTCTGCTACCAATCATCACTTCCCTGAACGGTAGGTGACTTTGCTTCGTACCGCGGAAGTAGAAAAGTTGGACCGGGTTCGATATCCACAACTTTGGGCTTTGAGGGGTAAAGCTGTTTGCTTATAGATTTAAGATTGGGGAAAGTGCACATAACCGATATTCGGCTTAAAATTACGCTTAGTGCCGAACTTTTATCCATAAACTAGTCGGTTGATGCCCAATATTGAATCTTAAAAATTCTACATTATATATAATTCTATCATTTTATTAAAAGCTTTATTTGTTTGATTGATAAATTTTAAGTTAGATATATAATATTATATTTAGATTGTTGAAATTTATATAACGATATTTTAAGTTGTTTAAACTTTTGTGACATTGATAGTCAATTATATTTTTTAAATAATTTAAATTTTTAATTATTGTGATTTATAATATTTTTCTTCGATTCTACTAATTAGAAGTGATACAGTAAAATTATTACAAAAAATACTTGTGAAATTTTTTTAAGTGGTCTCATATAAGACGTCAAGTTAATTTAAAACGTTAAAAATTAATTTATTATTTTATGTCTATTTTATCATTTTTATTAAATATTATTAATTTTTTAATACTTAAATGACTTAAGATAATTAATTATGGATAATATAGTAAATTATGATTGAAGTAGTTGAAACAGTCATGTCATAAATATCTATTTTAGGTTTTTATTAAATATTATTAATTTTTAATACTTAAATGACCTATAATAATTACTTAGGGATAATGTAGTAAAATCACGATTAAAGAAGCTGAAGCAGGCATGTCGACCATGAACAGCTTGTTTCAATTGCTTATTATGACTTCTTATATGGGATACTAATAATATAACTTTTTAATGCTTAAATAACCATAATAAGTAATTAGGGATGATATAATAAAATCATGATTGAAGCCGCAAAGTAAACATGTATTTGAAGTGATATAACATGATAACTAAGAAAATTACTTGTGAAAAAAAATTTAAGTGGCCCTCATATAAGACGTCAAGCTAATTTAAAACATCACGAGTTAATTTATTATTTTATGTTTATTTCATCTTTTTTATTAAATACTATTAATTTTTTAATACTTAGAAGACTTATAATAATTAATTAAGGGTGATATGACAAAGTTACGGTTGAAACAGCTGAAGCAGACATGTTAGAAATATTTATTTTACTTATTTATATTAAATATTATTATTTTTCTAATACGTAAATGAATTATAATAATTAATTAAGAATGATACAATAAAAATACAGTTGAAACAGCTGAAGCAAGCATGTCGACCTGCTGCCTGCTTCGACACTCAAACTCCCTCTTATATATAACTAGTTACGATTGAAGCAGCTGAAACAGTCATAAATGTGTATTTTTACCTTTTTCTTAATTAAATATTATTTATTTTGGAGAAAATACATAATTACACCACTGATATTAGCCGAGTTTTTCAAAAAGACACCTAAACTTTGAATTCGACCTATTACCCCACGATTCCTACTTAATCTGTTGCAAACATATCATTTTTCGCTGAATCTCAGTCACAACAAAGAGAGTGAACACACGCACCAATCAGGTGCTGCCACGTGTCAAATAAGTTTAATTTATATTTTTTTATTTTTTTAATAAAATTTTACTTTTTTTTTTAATTTAACACCCCACCCTCTCTTCCCCCACCCCACCCCATCCAGCACCCCCTCCCCCGACGTCCAGCAGCTCCCCTCCACCCCCTCCCCCAACGTCCATTCAACACCCCCACCCTGTCAGCATCTCTCCCTAATTCCTCACTCCATCAAAACCTCTTCCCGTCCATTTTTTTTTCTTTTTGTTCAAATCAATTGAAAAAATTATTTTATGATTGAATTGAGTTTTAAGGATAGTTAAATGATTGAATTGAGTTTTAAAGATAGTTAAATGAGCTTTAATGGAGCTTTAGTGGAGGAACTTTAATGGAGTTTTAAAGTTTTTTTTTTTAAGCTTTAATGGAGGAACTTTAATGGTGTTGAAGAAGATATTGTGTTGAAGAAGACATTGTGTTGAGCTTTAATGGAGCTTTAATGATATTTAAAAAAAAATAATCAATGAAGCTTTAATGGTGTTGAAGGTGTTGAAGAAGAAAGGGTGGGTTGGGGGGGAGAGTGATTTAAATAAATAAATATTAAACTTTTTCGTTTTAAAAAAAATATAAATTATATATTAATTATTTACACGTGGCACCTTTTTATTGGTCAAAAAAGTCAAATTTAAGCTCTTTCACGCGCATATGGAGCATGTGTACACCCAGGGGGTCAAATGGTGTGTTTGCAACGAAATAAAGAAGAATCATGGGGTAATAGGTCGAAGTTAAAGTTTAGATGTCTTTTGCAAATCTCGGACAAGATCAAGGGGGTAATTATGTATTTTCTCTTAATTTTGTAATACGTAAATGACTTACAATATTTAATTAAAGATACAATAATTAATTAGGGGTGATATAGTAAAATTACGGTTGAACCAGCTGAAGCGGATATATCATAAATGTCTACTTTAATTTTTTATTAAATATTATAAGCAGGCATGTCGACCTCCTGCCTGCTTCAGCTGCTCAACTACCTCTTATAAATAAGAGAATTAATTTTTCAATACATACATAATTTATAATAATTAATTAAGGGGTGATATAGTAAAATTACAGTCGAAGCAGCTGAAGTAGGCATGTCGACCTCCTGCCTGCTTCAGTTTTTCAACTACCTCTTATAAATAAGAGAAATATCCAAATTTAACTTTTGTGTGCGATTTTGAATTTTGTCCTCATTAAAAAAGTTCTAAGGCAGAACTTCGAGTAAGTTATTAAGATTTATCTATAATCTACTAGTTTAGGTGTATGCGCCTTATGCGTGTACGTATTTTAATGAGTTCAAATATTACATTAAATAATAAAGATGAATATAATAATTAAATTTAATATTTTTTTTAATATGTAAAAATGGAGAATTTATTTATTAAATCTAATCTTTACCAAAAATATTTTCAAAAGTCGATCGACATTCATCTGTCATCAGTAAATTGCAACAAAATAATACAATTAAATCTAATCTTTAGACACAAAAGATTTCTCAAAGTTGTCCGACACTCATCTACTACCTGTAGACAATAACAAAATAATATGATAATAGTGATATGAAAATAATACAACTAAACCTAACTTTTATATAAAAAAAAATCCTCAAAGCTGACCAACATTCATCTACGACCTGTAAACTATAAAATATATATATATATAATAGTGATCATAAAACTTTGATTTTGATCCAACCACTTCTTGTCTGAACGAAAATTTTGACCTTAAAGAATAATTTTGAATGAAAACAAAGAAGATATATATATACACACATGTTGAATCTTATTATGCTGACAAAAATAGTGAAGAAGTAGAGGGTTAAAAAATCAAACATCCACCAATCTAGACAAGGAATTGAATTAAGTTAGATGGGTATCAATCATATAACAAAGATAAAATATCATAGCAAAAGAGAGTCGAGGTGAAAATCTCAAAATTACAATGTTTTTTTATAGAAGTGAATGACTCAAAAATTAAAAAGGACACTTGTTAATATTTAAGTAAGTTTTTGTATTTCATATATTTTAGATTTTTTTTATTTTATTTTGGAAAAGTCACGTTTAATACAAATATACCTTTTATTTTATTTTTTTATTTTTAAAGAAGTCAAAAAAAAAAAGTACCAATATTTTTTTTTAGAAAAAACAAACCAGCCCTTTATTTTTGGAAAATTGACGTAAACAAAAACAATAAAAACCCTTTATTTGGGGAAACAGTCTCGCGCACAAGAAAACACCCAATAAAAATATTACCATAAACTTAGGAATTCATCTATAATATAAAAACTTTCTCCATTTATTTTTTTAATATATTTATTATAATCATTGTTTTAAAAAAAAACTTTTAAAAGTTTAGTAGAAAGAAAAATATTAATTAATTCTCCTACTATATATTTTAGGAGTCCCATTGTAACACCCCACACTTAATTACGTGCATTAGTCATGGTTATATGTGTTGGAGTATATGTATTGATCATAAGTTAGGTATATATGAGTTTAAGTATGAGTATTGATTATTTTGAGATGGTTTCAAGGGTATAGTTTGATTATATGTGTATAGGAATCGACTTTATTTATACCGGAATTTGCTCGTCAAAGTTTCTATGCGAAGTTTATTGAGTTAGCTTTCCAACGATATAAAGATTTCTGAAAACAGATGAGTATCGGATATAAGCGAGCATGTTCGAAACTTGAAAACGGTGGACGCAATGAACAGTAAATGTGCAGAAATTTTCTGCACACAAAAGTACTGCAGCCAAACAGATTTTTGGGTCGACTTTAAACGATCATAACTCCTTGTACAAAATGAACTGTGTGAGCTGCTATATATCGATGAGAATCCCCGAGAGTCTTCTTTCTAATGCAATTGGTTTCACCCAAATCCATTATCGGAGAAAAGAGTTATGGTCGATTTACTTTAGCCTATAAAAACAGTCCACCATGGACAGATTCAGATTTACTTAAATTTTAAGGGCAATATGGTCATTTTCCATCACCTCATGGACGAAAATTGGTCATTATATACATATACTTAGCCTCATATCCATCATTTGTCATCCAAATTATTGAAGAATAAGAAACCCTAGCCTAATTTCAACTCTAATTATCTTGTGATTCAACCGTAGAAAATCCAAATTGATTCCGTAGTTGTGTTCACCGTCTCGAGAGCTTCGAGAAGCACCCCTTATTTGTGCCAACAGGACTTCGAAATCAAAAGGGACATTTTATGGTAAGGATGTAAATTATGTTGGTGTTATTTATATGGATATGTATATATATGCATGTGAGCATAAGAAGTATGTTATTTGATTGTTGTTGAAAGATGATTGGAAATGATGTTGGATTATTCTTGTGCATGGTTGGATTATGTTGAATTGTGAAGGGATTTGGTGTGATGATGTGGTATTGAAATGATGATTATATATATATATATACACATAAACCTACTGTTCAAGTTGGTTTTTGGAATGTTTTGCAAATATTGGTTGTATGGAATTATGGAAGAGAATTGTGGTGTTGGGTTGCTAATACTAGATGTCAAACATTTCATTGTAGATAACTGATTTGTAAAGGCGGGAAGTTGTGTTGAATTGGTATCCGAATCTACAACGAGGTATGTAAAGCATACTCTAACGATGTTCTTTGGCATGAAAACACCAATGTTCCATCAAGTAAGATTCCGAGGTTGTCCAAAAAACATGTATTGTTCTGCGTTACCAACGAAGTTGTTTCCATTCTATAAAGTGTCAAAATGTTTCATTGATATACCAAAAGGCTCCTATTTTATTGTTGTGATATTGATGATTCTGTAACACGTTGTTGATGTACCAATGAGTCTTTATTACATCGTTATTGTATAGAAGGTCTATTACTTGGTTCCTATTGATGTATCATTGTTCCAAAGGTACTATATTGGCATGAACACTAATGTAATAATCTCAAAAGCTTTTGAAGTAAGTTATTGGAAAGATCTCTTATGTGTGTTACTTGATATACGTGTGGGTGGTAGCTCAGGGGCTTAAGCCTAGCATGGGCCGATCCCGATACTTGATATGATTACAGTTGATATGTACTGGGGGCAGCCTAATGGTCGCAGTACGGTACAGTATTGATTATTGTGAGGTGGTTGGAGGTTCGGGAGGAGGAGGTAATGACGAATGATAATTGTAAAGAATGAAATGAACGAATGTATACCGTTCCACAAATGTGTTTGAATTCAAGAACCCAATTCAGATTAATGATAATGTACATGATCCTAAAAGTGTTTATAAAGTGTGGTTCACTTCTATTATGATTTATTCACTTGTGTCTGATTTTCTTGATCCCCCATATCACATATGATTATTTACAGCTTTACATACTCAGTACATATTTCGTACTGACGTCCCTTACGGGGGACCTGCATTTCATGCTGCAGGCACAGGTGCTTCAGCTCATACACAACATAGATAGGAGTCAGGTCATACAGCTATTGTTGGTGAGCTCCAGTTTGCTTCGGAGCTTTCCGAGTCGGTTCCTTATGTTTTGTTATTGTACAGGAGTCATGTGTGGGCGGGAGGTTTGTCCCGACCCTAGTTATGTCATGTATATCCTAGAGGTTTTGTAGACATAAGGAAGGGTAAAGTCATGGAAGTTTATATAGTGATGTTATATTTGTATATATGGTGGCCCCGACAGCCAAGTATTACATATATATATATATTTGTGCGTATTGTGCTGATACAGGTAATTAGACCCTTCTATATGCAACAAAGTGTTGTCCAAATTTTTGGTGACATGTAAGTGAAAGTACAGGTATTTGAACGTGTTCTCCCGGGCCTTCTCGGCTTCGGGTGCCAGTCCGGCCCGATGGGATTTTGGGGCGTGATAAAAGTGGTATCAGAGAGGTTCGTCCTAGTGAGTCTACAAAGCCGTATCTACGTAGAGTCTTGTTTATCGGTGTGTTGTGCACCACATCTATAAACAGGAGGCTATGGACATTTAGGAAATTGTTTTTTTCCTTCAGATCATAGATCGTGCCATAGAGCTTATATAGCAAATGAAGTCATAGTTGACCACTGAATCCATTTGTTTCTCTTATTACAGTAAGAATGCCGGATACCAGAAGTAAGAATATCGGCGAACGGGTAGATGTGGCTGCCGGAGAACGGACTAGTAAGTCACCACCTGTACAAGTTAATCAGAGTGAAGCTCAAGCTGAGCGGGTATCTGAAATGTCTTCCACTCCAGATGAAATAAGTGAGAGGCGAACCACATTCACAGAACCACTTGTTAATGCTGCTGGTCAGGATATGAGGGATGCAGTATAACTGTTGACCCGGATTGTTTCCGGTCAAGTCCAAGGGCAAGCTATTCCTGCTGCGGGTTCTAGCGGTACTGATAGGGCAGCTAGTCTTCGGACGCAAGATTTTCTTAAGATGGATCCACCTACTTTTACCGGATCCGATCTTAATGAAGATCCGCAAGACTTTATTGATCAGATCCAAAGGGCCCTAGAGGTGATGCATGTATCGGGCAGAGAGACAGTGGAGTTAGCCGCGTATAGATTCAAAGGTGAGGCTATATATTTGTATGAAGACTGGAAACGATCAAGGGGCATTGATGCACCCCCAGCTACTTGGAAAGAGTTCAAAGAGGCATTTATTGATCATTATCTTCCATATGAGACTCGTCAGGCCCGTGCGGATCAGTTCTTAAATCTTCGACAGGGTAATACAAGTGTGAGGGAGTATAGTCTTCGATTTAATTCTTTGTCCAGATATGCTCCTAATGTTATAGCTACTATGGATGACAGAGTTCATCGGTATGTGGATGGATTGGATCCGTATTTGGTTCGGGATTGTACTATTGCTGCACTGAATAAAGACATGGATATAGCTAGGATCCAAGCATTTGCACAGAAAATGAAAGATCAGAGGCAAAGAAAAAGAACACAGGAATTTGAAAGTGGATCTTCTAAGAGGGCCAGATCTACAGGGCAGTTTATGGCGCCACAGGGAGGTTTTAGACCTTAATTTTATGCTAGACCACCTAGGCCATTATTTTCTTATTCTGCAGCTAGTGCTTCACTGCAGCATCAGGGGTTCAGAGGCAGTCAATTTGGGCAAAGAAGTGAGGGTCATAGTTTGCGATCAGTGGGTTATCATGGGCAAGGGAACATGAGCCAATCGAGACTTTCTCGAGAGCTATGTAATCGATGCGGAAAGCATCATATGGGCGTATGTCAAATGGGAACAAATGTTTATTTTTGGTGCGGTATGACGGGACATATGATGAGAGAATGCCCACGAAGGGGCGCAGGTGGCGTAGCACGACCTTCGGGATCAACTGTTGCATCATCATCATCGGTATCCTATTCTGGTAGGGGCGCACAACCTGCGGGTCACGCTAGAAATGAAAAAAGAGTCACCAGTTCCAGCGGGACTCAGAATCGCACTTATGCTTTAGCGGATCGACAAAATCTAGAGGCTTCCCCAGATGTGGTCACGGGTACGTTGTCCATATTTTCATTTGATGTATATGCTCTAATTGATCCCGATTCTACATTATCATATGTTACTCCTTTGGTTGCTGGAAAGTTCAAAAGAACCCTCGAATAGTTAGATAAGTCGTTGGAAGTGTCTACCCCGGTTGGGGAATCTATTATTGCTAGAAGAGTTTATAAAGATTGTGTAGTAACTGTGTGTGGTCGAGACACGATGGCCAATCTTGTAGAACTAGAAATGGTAGATTTTGATGTTATAATGGGTATGGATTAGTTAGCGTCTTGTTATGCCAAAATTGACTGTTGTACGAAAAAGATGTATTTACATTTTCCTAATGAAGCAGTTATTGAATGGCAAGGTAAGATTGGCGCACCAAGAGGTAGATTTATTTCTTATTTCAAAGCGAGAAAAATGATTTCCAAGGGCTACATATGTCATTTAGTTAGAGTAAAGGATACAGAATCGGAATCACCAGATCTTCACACTGTACCAGTAGTAAGTGAATTTCTTGATGTATTCCCTGAAGATCTTCCAGGTTTACCTCCTGAACGAGAAGTAGAATTTGGTATTGATGTGATACCAGGCACTAAGCCAATCTCAATTCCTCCGTATAGAATGGCCCCAGCAGAATTACGAGAATTGAAAGGGCAATTGAAAGATTTGCTAGAAAAGGGGTTCATTAGGCCTAGTATTTCCCCTTGGGGAGCACCAGTGTTGTTTGTGCGCAAGAAAGATGGCACATTGAGAATGTGTAATGATTATAGGCAGCTGAATAAAGTGACTCTTAAAAATAAATATCATTTTCCAAGAATTGATGATTTATTTGATCAGTTACAGGGTGCCAAATATTTTTCTAAGATTGATTTGAGGTCAGGTTATCATCAAGTGAGAGTCAAAGAAAAAGATATACCCAAGACAGTTTTCCGAACAAGGTATGGTCATTATGAGTTTCTAGTTATGTCATTTGGGCTAGCTAATGCACCTGCAGCTTTCATGGATTTAATGAATAGGGTGTTTAAGCCGTTTCTAGATGTATCCGTGATAGTTTTCATTGATGATATTCTAGTTTATTCTAGATCAGAAGAGGATCATGCTAATCATTTGCGACAAGCGTTGCAAACTCTTCGTGATTGCAAGTTGTATGCAAAATTTTCTAAATGTGAATTTTGGCTAAAGTCAGTGGCATTTCTGGGCCATATTGTATCACATGAAGGCATACAGGTTGATACTCAAAAGATAGAAGCTGTGAAGAATTGGCCAAGGCCAACAACGCCTATGGAGATTCGTAGTTTTCTTGGGTTGGCTGGTTATTATAGAAAGTTTGTTGAGGGTTTTTTTCTATTTCAGCACCCTTAACTAAGCTAACGGATAAAGCATCCAAGTTCCAATAGAATGATGCGTGTGAGGAGAGTTTCCAAGAATTGAAGAATAAGTTGACTTCTACACCTGTGTTGGTACTTCCAGAAGGTACAAAAGGGTATACAATGTATTGTGATGCTTCGAGAATTGGTTTAGGATGTGTATTAATGCAGCATGGTAAGGTGATAGCATATGCCTCAAGGCAATTGAGGCCACATGAGAAAAATTACCCCACACATGATCTTGAGCTGGCAGCGATTATCTTTGCTTTAAAAATATGGCGCCACTATTTATATGGGGTTCATGTTGATATATATACTGATCACAAGAGCTTACAATATATTTTCAGTCAAAAGGATCTAAATCTGAGGCAGCGAAGGTGGATGGAACTATTAAAAGATTATGATGTTGGTATTTTGTATCACCCAGGAAAGCGAATATAGTAGCTGATGCGTTGAGTCGTAAGGCTATGATGGCACCTGTAGAAAGGCAAGGGATGATTAAAGATCTTCATCAATTAGCTAGTCTAGGAGTTCGTCTTCTCGAAACTCCGGACGAGGAGTTTATTGTGCATAATGCCGCGAAATCCTCATTAGTAGCTGAGGTGAAAGAGAAGCAAGATGCAGATCCTGTTTTATTGCAACTCAAGGAGAATGTTCAAAATGGTGCGACGAAGGTATTTGAGCTTTCGCAAGAAGGAGTACTTCTATGCCAAAATCGGCTATGTGTGCCTATTGTTGATGAGCTAAGAAAAAGAATTATGACTGAGGCACATTTCTCAAGGTATTCTATTCATCCAGGGTCAACCAAAATGTATCAAGATTTGAAGGATGTATATTGGTGGAATGACATGAAAAGGAACATCGCAGAATTTGTAGCTGAATGTCCAAATTGCCAACGAGTTAAAGTGGAACATCAAAAGCCCGGAGGCTATATGCAATGCATAGATCTTCCAATTTGGAAGTGGGACATGATCAACATGGATTTTGTTACAGGTTTGCCTCGTGCAGCTCGGAAATTTGATTCTATATGGGTGATTGTGGATAGGCTTACTAAATCCGCACATTTTTTACACGTTAAGACCACTTACACAGTTGAAGAATATTCGAAGCTGTATGTTAAAGAAATAGTCCGATTACATGGAGTGCCAACTTCTATTATATCGGATCGGGGAACTCAATTTACCGCAAACTTTTGGAAGTCTTTCCAACGGAGTTTGGGAACACAAGTGAATCTGAGTACAACTTTTCACCCTCAGACGGATGGACAAGCAGAGCGCACCATTCAAACACTTGAAGATATGCTACGAGCATGTGTTATAGATTTTAAAGTCAGCTGGGATGATCATTTACCTCTTATTGAGTTTGCCTACAATAATAGCTATCATTCAAGTATCAAAATGGCACCATATGAAGCTTTATATGGGAGGAAGTGTAGATCACCAATAGGATGGTTCGAAGCGGGTGAAACTCTTATGTTCGGGCCGGATCTTGTGTATCAAGCCATAGAAAAAGTCAAGGTGATTCAGCAACGGTTGAAAACAGCCCAAAGTCGACACAAGTCATATGCGGATAGTAGAAGAAGAGGGCTAGAGTTTTCGTTAGGCGATTGGGTATTTTTGAAGGTATCGCCAATGAAAGGGGTGATGAGATTTGGCAAGAAAGGAAAGTTGAGTCCACGATATATAGGCCCGTATAAGATTATTCGAAGATGTGGGCAAGTTGCTTACGAATTAGAGCTACCCCCGGAACTCTCATCAGTGCATCCATTATTTCATGTATCGATGCTTCGAAAGTGCATCGGAGATCCGTCCCTTATCACTTCTACTGAAGATGTGCAAGTAACAGAAGATCTTACCTATGGGGAGATGACTATTGCTATATTAGATCGTCAAGTTAAGAAGATGAGAAATAAAGAAGTAGCATCGGTGAAAGTACTTTGGAGAAATCAACAAAGGGAAGAGATTACATGGGAAGCGGAGGAAGCAATGAAATCCAAATACCCTTATTTGTTCAAAGGTGAAAAAGAAGTGCAAGGAGTGGAACTGGGACACTAACAAGTAAGTTTTTACATATGCATAATATCTATATGATGACGTGAATATCAATTATGAATTCGAACTTGTTTCGGCTAAATAACTACATTCACATTCGAGGACGAATGTCCTTAAAGGGGGAAGGATGTAACACCCCGTACTTAATTACGTGCATTAGCCATGGTTATATGTGTTGGAGTATATGTATTGATCATAAGTTAGGTATATATGAGTTTAAGTATGAGTATTGATTATTTTGAGATGGTTTCAAGGGTATAGTTTGATTATATGTGTATAGTAATCGACTTTATTTATACCGGAATTTGCTCGTCGAAGTTTCTATGCGAAGTTTATCGAGTTAGCTTTCCAAAGATATAAAGATTTTTGAAAACAGATGAGTATCGGATATAAGCGAGCATGTTCGAAACTTGAAAACGGTGGACGCAATGAACAGTAAATGTGCAGAAATTTTCTGCACACAAAAGTACTGCAGCCAAACAGATTTTTGGGTCGACTTTAAATAATCATAACTCCTTGTACAAAATGAATTGTGTGAGCTGCTATATATCGATGAGAAGCCCCGAGAGTCTTATTTCTAATGCAATTGGTTTCACCCAAATCCATTATCGGAGCAAAGAGTTATGGTCGATTTACTTTAGCCTATCAAAACAGTCCACCATGGACAGATTCAGATTTACTTAAATTTTAAGGGCAATATGGTCATTTTCCATCACCTCATGGACGAAAATTGGTCATTATATATATATACTTAGCCTCATATCCATCATTTATCATCCAAATTATTGAAGAATAAGAAACCCTAGCCTAATTTCAACTCCAATTATCTTGTGATTCAACCGTAGAAAATCCAAATTGATTTCGTAGTTGTGTTCACCATCTCGAGGGCTTCGAGAAGCACCCCTTATTTGTGCCAACAGGACTTCGAAATCAAAAGGGACATTTTATGGTAAGGATGTAAATTATGTTGGTGTTATTTATATGGATATGTATATATATGCATGTGAGCATAAGAAATATGTTATTTGATTGTTGTTGAAAGATGATTGGAAATGATGTTGGATTATTCTTGTGCATGGTTGGATTATGTTGAATTGTGAAGGGATTTGGTGTGATGATGTGGTATTGAAATGATGATTTTATATATATATACACACACATAAACCTACTGTTCAAGTTGGTTTTTGGAATGTTTTGCAAATATTGGTTGTATGGAATTATGGAAGAGAATTGTGGTGTTGGGTTGCTAATACTAGATGTCAAACATTTCATTGTAGATAACTGATTTGTAAAGACGGGAAGTTGTGTTGAATTGGTATCCGAATCTACAACGAGGTATGTAAAGCATACTCTAACGATGTTCTTTGGCATGAAAACACCAATGTTTCATCAAGTAAGATTCTGAGGTTGTCCAAAAAACATGTATTGTTCTGCGTTACCAACGAAGTTATTTTCATTCTATAAAGTGTCAAAATGTTTCATTGATATACCAAAAGGCTCCTATTTCATTGTATTGATGATTCTGAAACACATTGTTGATGTACCAATGAGTCTTTATTACATCGTTATTGTATAGAAGGTTTATTACTTGGTTCCTATTGATGTATCATTGTTCCAAAGGTACTATATTGGCATGAACACTAATGTAATAATCTCAAAAGCTTTTGAAGTAAGTTATTGGAAAGATCTCTTATGTGTGTTACTTGATATACGTGTGGGTGGTAGCTCAGGGGCTTAAGCCTAGCATAGGACGATCCCGATACTTGATATAATTACAGTTGATATGTACTGGGGGCAGCCTAATGGTCACAGTACGGTACAGTATTGATTATTGTTAGGTGGTTGGAGGTTCGGGAGGAGGAGGTAATGGCGAATGATAATTGTAAAGAATGAAATGAACGAATGTATACCGTTCCACAAATGTGTTTGAATTCAAGAACCCAATTCAGATTAATGATAATGTACATGATCCTAAAAGTGTTTATGAAGTGTGGTTCACTTCTATTATGATTTATTCACTTGTGTCTGATTTTCTTGATCCCCCATATTACATATGATTATTTACAACTTTACATACTCAGTACATATTTCGTACTGACGTCCCTCACGGGGGACCTGTATTTCATGCTGCAGGCATAGGTGCTTCAGCTCATACACAACATAGATAGGAGCCAGGTCATACAACTATTGTTGGTGAGCTCCAGTTTGCTTCGGAGCTTTCCGAGTCGATTCCTTATGTTTTGTTATTGTACAGGAGTCATGTGTGGGCGGGAGGTTTGTCCCGACCCTAGTTATGTCATGTATATCCTAGAGGCTTTGTAGACATAAGGAAGGGTAAAGTCATGGAAGTTTATATAGTTATATTATATTTGTATATATGGTGGCCCCGACAGCCAAGTATTACATATATATATTTGTGCGTGTTGTGCTGATACAGGTAATTAGAACCTTCTATATGCAACGATGTGCTGTCCAAATTTTTGGTGACATGTAAGTGAAAGTACAGGTATTTGAACGGGTTCTCCCGGGCCTTCTCGGCTTCGGGTGCCAGTCCGGCCCGATGGGATTTTGGGGCGTGATACCCATACATTTTAGGAAGCAAAATAAACTAACACCGCTAGTCACGAACAAAAAATTCCAGCCCCCGAGGAGCGCACCCCTACTATTACCGACGCGCTCCCACCCCTAACCCTGATACAAGTACGACCACGAAAATGGACGCATGTGAGAATGTAATGAACCCGAGGCTTGGAGAGTGCGAGTGAAGGACTTAAAACCACCAAACCGACCCTAATCTCACACTTGGAGTGTAAAGAGGAGCCTTGGAACACAACAAGACAGACCCTAAATACACTTGAAGGGAGCCTAGTTCTTAAAAGGGCATTTTGGACATTTTGTATTTTATTTGTAACCTAGTATAAATAGAACATTGTAGGGCTTTTAGACTTAAATTATTCATGATGTTGTAAGTCTTGAAACACAAAAAAACACAAGTCCTCTCTCCTTGAGGCACCAAAATCGAAATTAGGCATAGAGAGTGTGGAATCACTTTTGTTGATCTCATGGCTTGGAAACGTGATGCTTGGGAGGTGGATTCCGACGTTGTGTCTTCGTAAGAGATAGGCAAACGTTGTGTGTAGTGTTAAGGGTCCAAGAGTGGAATATGATCTTGGGTTCTTAAGATTATACATTCATTAAGTCTATTTAACTATCCCTTTACTTTTATTGTAATCTTGTAGTAGTTTGTGTTCTTGTAACCGTTTCTATCTCTTGTTAGTAAAACCCTGTGTTGTTCCTATCTTGTTATTGTTGTCCATCTCGCCATATTGTTGCTGTTTTGGTGTATTTACACCTTCAATATCTTGTTGTTATTGTGTTTTCATTGTTGTTGTAGTGAATCCGAGAGTGGTCACCAAAGGGGTCCTCGGTTTTTCAAACTTGTGGACTGAATTGGTGTTTGTTTTGTGTTTCCCTTGTGCTTCTTGTATCATTACCAAACCTTAAGAGTGAACCGCTAACCAACTGCACTAAAATCTATAGCTAGTAGTGCGAGGTGCAACCCACCCTTTATAGGCCCTGAACCATACGGGGCACGAACCCGACCCACCTCCCCAACCAAGGCCAATCCGCAAACCTGCGCATGAGGTAAGCGGGATTCGAACCCGTGACCTCCGCTCTGATACCAAATGATACAAGAAGCACAAGGGAAACACGAAACAAGCACCAAATCAGTCCACAAGTTTGAAGAACCGAGGATCCCTTTGGTGACCACTCTCGGATTCACTACAACAACAATGAAAACACAATAACAACAAGATATTGAAGGTGTGAATACACCAAAACAACAACAATATGGCGAGAAGGACAACAATAACAAGATGGGAACAACACAGGGTTTTACTAACAAGAGATAGAAACGGTTACAAGAACACAAACTACTACAAGATTACAATAAAAGTAAAGGGATAGTTAGATAGACTTAATGAAGGTATAATCTTAAGAACCCAAGAGCATATTCCACTCTTGGACCCTTAACACTACACACAACGTTCACCTATCTCTTACGAAGACACAAGATCGGAATCCACCTCCTAAGCATCACGTTTCCAAGCCATGAGATCAACAAAAGTGATTCCACACTCTCTATGCCTAATTTTGGTTTTGGTGCCTCAAGGAGAGAGGACTTATGTTTCTTTGTGTTTCAAGACTTACAACATCATGAATAATCCAAGTCTAAAAGCCCTACAATGTTCTATTTATACTAGGTTACAAATAAAATACAAAATGTCCAAAATGTCCTTTTAAGAACTAGGCTCCCTTCAAGTGTATTTAGGGGCTGCCTTGTTGTGTTCCAAGGCTCTTCTTTGCACTCCAAGTGTGAGATTAGGGTCGGTTTGGTGGTTTTAAGTCCTTCACTCGCACACTCCAAGCCCCGGGCTCATTACATTCTCACATGCGTCCATCTTCGTGGTCGTACTTGTATCAAACCCTCTACCCTAATTCGCTTCCTCCACACCTTCCTATCAAGGGTCATGTTCTCCGTTAGCTGTAACGGCTTCATATCATGCCTAATCACCTCCCTCCAATATTTCTTTGGTCTACCTCTACTCCGCCTAAAACCATTCATAGCCAGTGTCTCACACCTCCACACAGAAGCATCTAAGCCCCTCCTCATCACGTGCCCGAACCAATGTAACCTTACTTCTCGCATTTTGTCCTCCACCGAAGCAACTCCCACCTTCTCTCTAATAATCTCATTTCTTACCCTATCTTTCTTGGTATGCCCACACATCCATCGCAACATTCTCATCTCCGCCACCTTCAAATTTTGGATGTAGGAGTTCTTAACTGGCCAACACTCCACTATATACACCATAGTCGGCCGGACTACCACTCTATAGAACTTACCTTTAAGCTTCGGAGACACCTTCTTATCACATAGAACTCCCGAAGCAAACCTCCATTTCAACCATCCTGTCCTAATACGATGCGTGACGTCCTCGTTAATCTCATCATTGCCCTGAATCATAGACCCCAGATACTTGAAACTCTCCCTCTTCTTCACAACCACTCCAACCTCCTGCGACACATCACTGAACTTACACTCCAAGTACTCCGTCTTGATTCTACTTAACCGAAATCCTTTAGACTCAAGCGTCTGCCTCCACTTTTCCAACTTATCATTAACTCCACCCCGAGTCTCGTCAATCAGAACCACATCATCTGCGAATAACATACACCAAGACACCTCCTTTTGAATATGTCGCGTCAAAACATCCATCACCAAAGCAAATAATTTAAGAAGATTTGAAAAATCTAGAAATAAATATAAAATTATTAGAATAAGAAAAATTTAAGAAGTGCCAGATTTTCAAAAGTTTTAAGTACGTAATCAGAAATTTGTAAAGATTTAACTTTAAAAATAAGGAAAGATTTTATTTTATTTTTTAAAAAAGAAGAATAATCGCAACACAAATATGATTCAAATTGATGCGACTCTCTTAGCCTGTGACAACAAGGAAAAGAGGTACTATATGACAAATGCAAAAGTAATGATCCATCAACCACTTGAAACTTCTGGCGTTAAAATATATATGCGTATATCTTTATATTTACATTACTATATAAAAATGTAAAAGATTTTTGAAAAGTGATTTGAACTTTTACACTTTATTAAAAATCTCTGCAATAGATAAAATCATTTAATTTTAAATAATCAAATATTATAGTGCGATTAAATTAATTGTATTAAACATCATAAATATGCATCTTATAGATAATATGCCTAAGAGAGATTGTCTTATAGACAAGAGTCAGAATTTTTACTACGGGTCAAATAATCGAGACCACACCTGATAAAAGCTACTCCCTTCGTTTCATAATAAATGAATTGTTGGATTTTGACACACATATTAAGGAAAAAATATTAAAGACATAAATTTAATACAACTTTCCATTTTTACCCAAAAAAGAAAAAGTTGACCTTGTAATACCTTTTCAAAAGTTAATTGATTGTCAAATTATAAGGACAAATTTGGAAAAAAATTCAATGATTCACTTATTTTGAAACACCAATAAATACCCCCAACAATTCACTTATTCCGAAACGGAGGGAGTATTTATGTAAGATTTTTTTATATGAACAAAATATGAAGAACAACCCATTTTAGGGCAGTCTAATGCAATCCAAGACAATGCTTTGGCCTATTGATTTTTTTAGTTATAGCACTCAAACTTGTCATGTCTTTCTGTATCTTCATTCTAATCTTCGTTTCCTCTTTAAAGATAAATAATGGAGTTGCTTTTGTCGGATCTGACTGTTCAAAAAAGACATATTGTTTCGAAATGAATAAACATGACTATTTCGGAATGATACACCAACCATTATTTCCTTTCCGAAAGGACATTATTCCTGGACTTTTTTTCTCAGGTAGTATGAAAAATTTCTGCATTGAAAAACACTCTTCTATTTCTAAAAACTCTTTGTGATTATCTGACGCTGATTGTGTTCGAAGAATCAAAAAGTTTGAGGTACCGCTACATTCTAATTGTGAGTCATTTTATCGTGCGAGGAAAAATTACATAACCTTGGTTACTTGAGGGAATTAATTCCTTAAGACACTCCGTAAATTCGGAGGACTTGATTCTATTTCTTCTTCGTCTTATTTCTTTAAATAACATACTTCCTTGATAGTTCGTGAAGAACTTGTGTGTGTACCCGAAAACAACAGAAATAACGAGGGGGGATACCATTAATTCGAAAAATGAATCCAGGCAAATGCTCACGTTGGGCTAACTCTGATTTTCTGATCTAATAATATACACGAAAAACTACTCAATTTTCAGTTGTAAGCTAGATATCAATTCCTTGAGTGATAATTTGTTTCATTCACTCAGAAAAAGTAATGGTGTACCTTGTATAAAATGAGAAAGTAATATTTTCTGAAAACTGAATAGAAGCAGCTTGCAAGGTTCCAAAGATATTTATCTTGTGCAAGTAATTGTGAAAGAAATGGATTTTTTACAGAATGCATTGTGTCTGTCCCTAGGGTGCACACATGCAAGTCTACATTTTGAATAATCTAAACATATTCAACAGTAAGTGGATTTAAACTTTCTGCCCAAAACCAAAACTTAATTAATGTCCTTGACAAGAAGCTGGTCAATTAGCAAATGTTCTTTTGTCCCAATGAAGTGAGCAAGAACCTAATCCACAGGTTTATCACTTCCATGCACTAATAACATTCAAGAATGCAACTTCTCCACCTCAACTGAACTGCAGCCAGGAGTTCTCCTCTGCGTCATCTCATTTCTAAGCATTATTTTCTCCTCCCACATGCCCTTAGCAGCATAGATATTAGATAATGCAACATCATCGCCAACAAGACTCGCATTTAACTCATATAATTTAGACCGAGCCGCTGCAGCAAGTTCTTTATTGCCGTGAACACCAGAGGCACCAAGTAGCGTCCTCCATATAACTGCATTTGGCTGAATTGGCATTGCCAAAATAAAGCTATATGCCTCTTTTAGCAGTCCACGACGACATAACAGATCTACCATGCAGCCAAAGTGAGAAAGCGTAGGCTTTATGCCATACACTTCGATCATACTTCTAAAATACCTTTTCCCCTCTTCGACCATCCCTGCATGAGAACAGGCCATTAGAACTCCTATAAACATAACCTCATTGGGAATAAGTAATTGGTCCTCAGTCCCATGGCCTTTTCTTGATCTCGATTTGTTTTCTTCTTCCAATGCTGAAAACAGCCTTAGCGCTTCCTCTGCTTGGCCGTGTAATGCATGCCCAACAATCATGGATGTCCAAGTCCTAACATCCTTAATTCTAATATTATCAAACACTAACATAGCTTTTCTGATATCCCCACATTTTACATACATGTTCAAAAGAGCATTCATTAAAGATAAATCCTGACTGAACTCCGGCTTTCGACTTATCAAATCATGAATCCACACCCCTTTATCCAACGCCCCTAGATCAGCACAGGCCGACAGCGCAACAGTGAATGCTATCTGATCAGGCTCTACATTATTGTCCGACTGCATTTTCCTGAATATTTCTAAGGCTCTGTACGATTTCTGATTTTGTACGTACGCAGAAATCAGTGAAGTCCAACAAACAACATTCTTGTTGGGTATTTCATCAAACACCTTGTGCACAGCAGAAACATTGGTAGTTGCCCCATACATATCCATGAGCGATGTTTGAATAAAAATGATGGGTTTGTAGCCAAGTTTGATGACGAGGGCATGGGCTTGTTTGCCTTCAGTGGCCAGGGATTTTTTTGCGCAAGCCTTGACGACATACAGGAGAGAGTAGCTATCTATTGCAGAAATCTTTTTCCTCAGCAAGTCGGAGAACAGCAATATAGTCTTGATGGGATTGGACTTGAGGTAACTTTTCAGACTCAGATTAATTCTTGTTGGTTTAAGATGTTTAGGGAAATTGATTTGGGGTTGCGTTGCGCTTGTAAAAGTCTTGGCCACCTTGTGCAAGAATCTCATCATTTGGTCACAATGTGCAGAAATAGCCTTTAACAGAAGTACTGTGTACAACAAATCTTTACGGTCGGACTTTTCTCCGGAACCTGTGCTCTGGACTGCCGCTTTATTTGTTAAAATATACTAGCTACTTATAGTTGGAAAACAATAATATAACGTACTAGTCCGATTACATTGTTATTACGTGTTCAAGATTAACTTTGAACTATACTGTCTAGGGTCACAAATCATCTGTCAGAATTGGATTTAGAAAAATTGGAGAAAACATATTTCAATTCCAATAGACGCATTTCACGACACATGCTCCTGTAGTTTCTTGTCTTCAATTTAAATTGCTATTTGTTGTTCTTTTGTACTTGTTTTATAGTACTATTATTTTATGTAGTTTGTGTTTTTGTTACAGTTCAGTTGTTTCTTGTAATTCCCCTACTTTTTTCTGGACTACTTTGGAATTTTTTGTTGAGCCGAGATCTATTAGAAACACCCTAATCCTTTTTGTGGGATTAAGTCCAAATAATCAATTAACTCCTTTTTTTGTGGGACTAAGTCCAAATAATCAATTGACTCATTTTTGAGGTAGATCCGACCGATATATAAACAGATCAATTATCAATCTGAATTATATATGGATAGATGGATTATCCGAATTGATTATCAATCGGATAAATGAAAAAATAGAAGTGGGTCCTTTTGCTCGTTGGAAAGGCTTAATAGCCAGATTTGTCTTCAATAACACTTTGGTTTAAAGACAGGTTGAATGCTAATTGAAGAATCAGTTCCCGCTAAGCAGAGAGGATCCAGAGCTCGCCAACAACATCTTTTCTCTCTCTTGCAAAGCTGCAAATCCATCAGACAGATAACACAAATCCACGCCCACGTTATCGCCAATGGCTTTACCCAGAAAAACTTCATTCTTGTAAGACTACTCTCTCCATTCTTAACATCTTACAGTCTCAAATATGCCGACCAAATTTTCGGTCAAGTTCAAAGTCCAAGCACTACCCTTTGGAACCAAATTATTAGGGGCCATGCCCGTAGCGAAAACCCACAGAAATCTGTTGAGCTTTTTAATCAAATGGAAAAATCAACTGCTATGCCGGATGGGTATACGTATTCGTACGTGCTTAATGGTTGCGCAATTGGGGGTTTGTTCAGGGAAGGTCAACAGGTTCATGGTAAGATTTTGAAAAGTTTGTCTTTGCTGAATGTGTTTGTTCGGACTAATTTGGTTAATTTATATTCAACTACCGGAGGGAGGGATGATGCACGGAAGGTGTTTGATGAAATGATGGAGAAAAACGTTGTGACTTGGAACTCGTTGCTATTTGGGTATTTTAGAAACGGGGATGTCGATGAGGCTCTTAGAATTTTCGATGAGATTCCAGATAAGAATGTTGTTTCCTGGACGACGGCGATAGCAGGTTGTACAAAGAGTGGAAGATGTCAGCAGGCTCTGGTTTTGTTTCGTTTGATGCAAAGGCGCAATGTGGAATTTGATCAGGTGAGTTTGGTGGCTGTTTTATCAGCGTGTGCTGAATTAGGAGCTCTGGATCTGGGGAAGTGGATTCATTCGAGTGTTGTTGAGTCCTCAAAGTTTAGGAATGAGCCGGTGCTGGTGTCATTTTACAATGCACTTATACATATGTATGCTAGTTGTGGTGAAATCGAGGAAGCTTATAGGGTATTTGAAGGGATGCCAAGAAGAAACTCAGTTTCTTGGACCAGTATAATCACAGGTTTTGCAAAACAAGGGTATGCACACGAGGCTCTTACTATTTTCCAGCAGATGGAAAGCTGGGGAGGAAATGATGTTAGGCCGGACGAGATAACATTCTTAGGTGTCCTGTTTGCTTGCAGTCATGCTGGTTATGTCAATGAGGGGTACCGATACTTTAGATGTATGAAAGAAACTTGGGGTGTGGAGCCAAGGATTGAGCATTATGGCTGCATGGTTGACATGCTAAGTCGTGCTGGACTTTTTGATGAAGCCGTCATGCTTGTTGAGACAATGCCTATGAAGCCAAATGAGGCTGTTTGGGGTGCTCTTCTTGGAGGATGCAAGATACACAAAAATCTGAGACTAGCTTCCAGCGTAGCTCAAAAGTTGACCGTGGAGCTTGAACCTGATAGAGCTGCTGGCTACTTTGTGCTGTTGTCAAATCTATATGCAACTGATAAGAGGTGGCAAGATGTTATCATCACGAGACAGAAGATGTTTGGAATGCGAGTAAAAAAGCCTCCAGGTCAAAGCAAAATTGAAGCTGATGGTACCATTCATAATTTTCTATCCAGTGACCTAAGTCACAGGCATGCTTCTTCAGTCTATGAGATGCTCAATCTGCTCAAAAGTCAAGCCAAATTGCAAGGTTACCAGCCAAGTATTTCTGAGGAGGAACTAATAGTTTGATGTACATTTTGGACAATTTAAACTTGCATGGAGTGGAGCAGATCTTCTTCTGTTGGAATCACGTGTTTGGAAGTAAATCCATTTCACCCAGTTGAACCACACCCCCTAGTGGTTTGCAGGTGGGATTACAAAATCTGGATTTTTTGCATCAACAATAGCAATGCCAGATACAGTTCGTAAATATCTCGAGATGATGGTGCATGATCACCCTTTTGCCACAAAGCTGGTCAGCTACTGCTTTTGTGCAGGTTTTCCTGAACGTGAGTGAGGAGTCGGCAAACAGTGAGCATCTTTAAGTAACGTAAATTTTGTGGTATGTTGTTGCAACTGGGGAGAGGAAAGCTTGCTTAAAGAGCAGAGCAGCAAAATACGTAACACTACAGGTAATGTTCCAGCTCATGGTGGTGATGTTCAGCATAATTACACTCTATGTACTGTAATTCTTGCAAACTCCTCGTCCTTTCCCATTTTTTTCTGAATCAGCAACTTATTTTCACTAAATGTATCGTACAGCTCACAAAGACGATGGCACTTAAATGAGTGAGGAAGTTTAAGAATGGTGACAACATCGGATATGAGTTTCATGTAAATTGCATGAGTTGAGCTTTAATGAAGAAGCATCGTCAATGAGGATTCATATAGCCGACCCCAACTTGTTTTGTATTGAGTCCTGACACAATAAATCAAATACCCCAGAGGGGATCAAGAAGTGAAGTGGTGACACAATGCTATTGTGGAACATCTTCAACAACATAGTTTTCCCGAATTGATCAGCAACATCAAAGCAACATTTTACAGGTTGGAATTTGAGGAATTTCAAGTTGCCCCAAGAGGACGTCTTGTCTAGATTTATTACTGTAATTCCATCGATGTAATATTAAACATTAATTATTCTGGTTACTAAGGTCTCATAATAATTTTATGTAATACACCCTAGGCTAGCGATATTTCCTTTTTATCTTTCCAGTTTATGAGATCAACGTGATAAAATTTTCTTTGTTCGAAAGTTTTATATGAGATCCGAATTTGTTCACAAAGGTAGAGGATACCCTAATTTTTGAAGACATGTAAAGCTTCTTCATATAGTTTATCTAATCAAAACAAGGAAGAGAGACGTGAAGGCTAAGGTATACTAGGAACTCCCTGGATATGATATTGCTTTGCCCTTGGGGAATCATCTGAAACTCAGAACTCAAGATACGCCTAAGTGGGATAGTATAGTAATTAGTAGCGGCGTACACGATACAACTACTAAACCACATAGTAATTCATTTGACATCAACTTTAGGTTTTAGAATCATATTCCTTTAGGATACCCCTGCTCTAAACAAAGAATACCCTGCCCAAAATGTAAACCTATTTTTAATTTTATCAAATTACTATTCCCTGCATTTCGTTTTATAAGAATAATTATTTCAATATACTACTTGTCAAATTTATAAAGTCGAATTTTGTTAGATTTTTTTTTTTCTTTTCCTTTCTACCATTCACATTAAAAACCCATACAAATTAACTGTCAAATTTAGAGTTTTAAAGCAAGAAGGGTTATGTTAAGTAAACAGGGATAAAGTAAAATGAAACGAAGTATATGACACTGTGACAGTCATTAGTCAAAATTGTGATGTTTTCCCCTTTTTGAAATATTTTAAACAAAATATTTAAGCGGGAATTGACAATGAATAAAAAATAAACCTGAAATTTGAACCTGCAAAATCAATAAGCAAATAAAGTAGAAAACATTAATAATGGGTGATGAGAGGTTGGAGGTAGCATTCTTCGATGTTGAAACTACTGTACCGACCCGACCCGGCCAAGGATTTTCGATCTTGGAGTTTGGGGCTATTCTTGTTTGTCCAAGGAAACTCGTCGAGCAGGAGGTTTATTCCACCCTTGTACGACCCACTGATCTCGCCCTCATTTCCACCCTCTCCGTTCGCCGTAACGGCATTAATCGGGAAGAAATCATATCTTCCCCCACCTTCGATGAAATCGCCGATAAAGTGTATGACATTCTCCATGGTCAGCTCCCTTGTTTATCTCTTTCTACCTTCTTTTTGAAAGTTATTCATTTTCAGTGTTTTTGAGCTGAATTTTTTATTTAAGGGTGTGGTCTTTATGGAGGAAAACATTACATTAATCTATTTTATTTTTTTTATATTTGTTTGGTTAAAAAATTGAGATAAGCAAGCTGTGATCCTTGAACTTTGGTGAAAGTTGCTACAAAACACTCCAATTTCACGGATTATTCTTGAACTCAATTTTAGCATATTTTTGTCATTCCTTTGAGCTGATGTGGCATCTTGCGTGAAGTTAAATACTCTAGGCGCGTGAAGAACTTCCATCTGTCACATCAGCCAAAAAAAAATTAGATAAAAATACGTTAAAATTTAGTTCGAGGTAATAGGCCCCGTAAAGTTGGATTGTGTTGTAGCAAATTTGGTATAGTTAAGGGGTAGCAGATGCTTTCTTTAGGAAAATAAGCTCTTTGGAAGTAAAGAACATGATTTCCTTAACGCAATTAGGAAAAACAAGTGGAAATGTCTCCAATCACTCTCGAAATCACCCCCATAGCCACCTCCACCTCCACCCCACCCTCCCCCTCCTCCATCACAATATGTATCATTTTTCCTCTACCCATTCTCATTGTTTTTTCTTAGATGTCTTTCAAATGCTTTTACATAATATTTTACTTGTGTACTAAATACAAGAAAATAAGTAAGCAACAACTTGATTTCCTTAAATATTTTCTTTGAATGGAAAACGTTTTCCTCCATACAAAAGTGACTTTTGGATGGCTTATTCACAAAGGGATGATGTGCTTGTTATGTGGTTTGTGCAGGGAGAATATGGGCTGGCCACAATATACTGAAATTTGACTGTCACCGAATTAGGGAAGCATTTGCTGGGATTAATAGGCCAGCACCAGAGCCTAAAGGAATAGTTGATACATTGGCTTTATTGACACAGAGATTTGGAAGGAGAGCTGGTGACATGAAGGTATAAAAAATATTCCAACTTTATGTAAAAGCAGACAGTTTTCGTTGCTGAACTAGGACTAAAATCAAATTGTTGATGCATTTTTCTGTTTATTATACATTACAAGAAAACTCAGCTGAACCTGACTTGATCAGCAAAATCATATGGATATGGATGGTTTAGTCTCGCTTTTTTAAGTGTTAAATGTTGTAAGATGTAAACATCTGACTTGCTAAGAGTTTGCTCCAATGGTTATCGACATCTTTTTTAACTATTGAAGCCGCTGAATAATGAAGGAAAGGAAATAAAAGAAACAACTGTTTTACCAATATCTAGTATGAGCTTGTAGCTGCCTAATAAATTGCTTTATTATTGTGAAGCATGTTTAGGAGCATATACTTTCTTTCGTTAGCTTTGGGATTTTCTTTTAGAACTTAAATGTGATAATTTTCATCCTCTCAAAGCCCTCACCTTTTTAATTGGCTAGTAAAATGGATTAATGTAATGCTGTTCTATTTCTCTATACTATGGTTTACTCTTATTAGGAAGTAAAAAAACGAACAGAACCAACTGGAAAAAAAATTCAATAATTAAGTACCAAACATTGTTTAAGAGAAGCAGTGGTATTCTGTTTCTTTCTCTGTGTCTTCTATTTGCAGTTCTTTGAAAACAAAAGTACTACTTAATTTTGTGATATATGCTTTACTCTGCATATTGGACAATTGTTTAGGCCACTTGGGCTAATAGGAAAACTTGCTGAAGTTTTGGGTACTGTTTGGATAAGAATTCTCAAAAACATTACTGCTGATTGGCTTCTTTTTCTTTTTTCTTTTTTCAATTTCATTTTCCAGATGGCCTCTCTTGCTACTTATTTTGGACTTGGACGGCAAACACATAGGTAAAGAGTTTTTTATTGGATGCTTTTCCTCTTTGTCGAAAAACAAGTATCAGTTACTCTATTTTTTTTAACTAAAGATTAATGCCTTTGGTCTTCTTGTTTACCTCTTTTGTAATTTCTCAATGTGCTAGTTCTTGCTCAATTTACTGCAGTAAGCAACATAAAATATGTTAGTACAGTTTGTTTGTGTCTTCTGTTCCTTAATTTTGTTCTGTAAGTTAAATTACCTTGTTTCTAGCATCCTTTTTTCTTTGCCCATGATGAAGCAGGGATTGAGAGGGTCACTTGTTATTGTAACGGATTTAGTTATTTAACTGTCACAGAATCCGGGAAATTTACTGTTGTAGCTTGTAGGAATTGTAATGTGCTCATCATTTCATACTTTTGATGCTTCTTTTGTGTGCAATTGCAAGTTCTTACTCTTTCAATTGATAGTTTGCAGTATTCCTTGTGTTATTTTCAGGAGTTTGGATGATGTCCGCATGAATCTTGAAGTGCTGAAGTACTGTTCAACTGTCTTATTTTTGGTAAGCTAGTCATACATCACAGCTTCACTATTTTTTGTTTGTTTGTCTGATCATAAGACTTTGTCTTGTTCATGATTGGTAGCATTACTTGTGAAGCTAAGTTCTTCTCATATTATTTTCCTTTTTGTGTCTTTTGCCTGCCATGTAGGGTGGAATATATCTAAATTAGATGCATTGCACTATAATATTGTTCTTCCATGGTTCCTTTCCAATTTTTGTCAACATAGGAACTCTATATAATATTGGTAATTGGTATGATCAATCAAATACCCAGTTGCATTTGCTTTAAGAACTCAGGATTGATATTATTTGTTTTCTGAACTTCTATTTGGGCTGAACAGAGTAATGAATTATTTATGTGCTGCAGGAATCCAGCCTACCAGACATATTTACAGAGAATAGTTGGGTGTCTCCTAATGCTACGACAAGAAGCCGTAGTAATGGGAGAGCTTCACTAGAAAAGCTGGACTTCAGTGCAGATACACCCTCAGCAAGCATCAAGATAGAAAGTCTTGTCAAATCTACAGCAGAAATCATTCCTTTTAACATGGACGAATTGGAAGAATCCCTTCTGTCAGATGTCATCGAAGATGAATCTGGTTCATATTCACCAGGATCTTCCACAACTGCAACTGAGAGTTTCATTGGCTACACTGACTTCTTAGAACCAAATGAAATCTCCATACCTTCAATCTCTGTAAGTCTTGCCCCTTTTTTTCGTGGGTCTCAGAAGATAAAAGTATTGCACGACAATGGTGAACTACAAGTTTGTTGTAGACAAATGAAGGTGCGGTTTGATATTAGTAAAAAGTATGTTGATAAAGCTGGTTTGCCGCGACTGAGTTTTGTGGTTGATGCATCCTCGGACCTGTGCAAAATCTTGGATGTAGTTGATGATTATGCTCAAAAGCTATCCGTGGACTCAGGTAGCAGCTCAGAGTGGAGGCCCATGGTGACTAGAAAGCCTGGATTTAAGAACTACCCTACTGTCCGCTTAAAGTAAGTTTAGATCTTTCTTTTTTCGCATCTCCTACAAGTGAATATGCATTGTTTTCCTGTTTTTCAAAACCAGGAAAGGTTATGCTTATGCTTGCCATTTTCTTGCATGTATAGTTCATGTTAATTTTTTCTTTATCCATTCTCCCCTCAGTTTTTCAAATGTTCGAGGCCTCGAGGGTAAATACATGCCCTTGAAGGGGAGCCTTGAAGTAACTGGTAAAATTGTTGTCATGTTGGTGACCAGGAGGTCCCGGGTTCAATCCTTGGAAACAACCTTTGGCAGAAATGCAAGGTAAGGTTGCGTACAATAGACCCTTGTGGTCGGACCCTTATCCCTTAGAATTTCTATCCCTAGTCACTACATGAGTGACTCACGAGTTCTTTAGTTTACGGTTATCCTAAGTTTCTTATTAAAAGTTAGGACATGAGAGTTGTAAAATACACCAGATAAAGTGGTGCTGTGATATTTTACACCGTCTGTATCAATCCTGTTCCATTTACTGGAGCAAGCAGCCTCATTTCACTGATGATGGTCCTCTTGTGCTATAAACTAACTTCTAACATTTGTACACATGCAGTTTACCAACTGTTATAGATGGTAATACTTTCTGTTGGACTACGGAGATATATCAGAAAGAATCTTCGACAACACAGAAGCCCGTGATCTTTAGTAAATTTGATGTGGAAGAACTGGAATCCTTGATAAAAGCGGGAAGTATCGTGGATGCTTACTTCTCAATGGATTCATACGATGTCCAACAGAATGCTGGCATCCGCTTAGTTGTTAGCAAGTTGATTGTGCATCAGGTCCCAGATTTAACTTGTAGTATAACTGAAACTTAGGTTGAACGTGGACTGTTTATAATATCTCACAGGAAAGTTGCTGTTATTCCTGTGATTATCTGTCTAGAGTGAGATTTAATTAGCTCTCTCTTGTAGGATGAATTGAAAAATGAAACGTTTGTCCTACTTTGACTTTGCAAATGATTCTCTCGCTCTCTACGTTTAATTGTTGTTCAGTATTGACTTGGCACACCAATGCTGAAATAATTAGCAACTAAGTGATAAATTATCTCTTCATTTTTTAAACCGGACAAGTAAAAATGGACGGGAAGAATCAATTTTTTCCTGATTTGGAATAGATTGTTTTTGTTTTCTTTTAAATAACAGGGTGTGCCTAACCTAACTAAGCTTCTCCAAATACGATAATTTATGAATAGAATAAAATACCTCTTAAGATCAATCATGTTAGAAAGAACGAGTTAATCCTGCTTTTAATTTTTCATTTAATCAATTATCTTATCAATGAGTATGAGACAGAATACGTGATCTACTTTTTGTGTTGGGACTTTTGTCTACCAAATGACCACGTGACTGGCACGCCTTTATGTGGTCCTCTGCAGTATGATTATTACTGCAGTTTTGTTCTCTAGTTGGACATTTAAAACTTCAAGTGGCTGGAGTTATAAATTGTTCTTTTATTTAGCTTTGGAAATGCTTTACTCGAGAACGAAAAGGCAAAGGCATATTGGCACAAATAATTGCTAATGAAAATGAAGGATGGGAAAAAGGACATGGTAACTGGGAAGCTCTCTAGGAAAATAAATCCTTACTAAGAAGAAACTTATTATCTTAGTTTTAATAGACAACTGCAAGTAGAAGCAGATAATGATGTTTGCAGAAAACTCCAAATCCATTTGTAGTATATATATATATCAATAAATATAGATAAAAAGGTCAGCTCGGTGCACTAAAACTGTCGATATGCGCGGTGCTCGGGGAAGGGTCCCACCATAAGGGTGTATTGTACGCAGTCGTACCTTGCATTTCTGCCAGAGGCCAGGCTTAAACCCGTGACCTCCCGATCACATGACAACAACTTTACCGGTCATTTATTATTTCTTAAAGAATATACAAAGTCTACTATGAATAAGTTAAAAATGAAAGGAGCACTTGTAAGCTAAAGTAAAATTATTTGGTGTATGCAAGCGAAAGTTAAATTTACATTGAGGAATATGATTCAGACTTTTTAGTATTATCGAGTTAATTTCATATACTAAATGATTAGTATTATTTAAACAATCATAATAATATATTCAGTATAGGATGCAAGCAAATATTATCTCTATTTTTTATGTAACAAAGAGGTTGTCCTTGAATAGATCCTCAATTCGATGAACAAGAAGTAAATCAAAGCACGATAGTAAAATAAAAGGCATTACGATAAAATAACAAGATACATCACAAGTAATGTAACATGCCAAATTAGACTATATCATGTCGTATTTAATCATCTCCTCCTCCGCTACTAGTGAACAAGCCTTTCATTGGAGAATATACTTTGATTGGTTTCAAAGGGGTGAAAGAACGCAATTTTATGCGGTGGATCAAGTGGGCGTAGCTGGCAGGGGGGCGTAAGATAGTGGAATTTAATACATGGAAAGTGGAAAGAAAAAGTGAAAGGAAAAAGATCAAAAAGGGTATAGTAAAAAAGAGAGTGGGAGGATATTTGAGGATATATTGTTAGAGATAGAGCAAATGCCACGTCACACAAAAAACGTGAAGGATCTCACAGGAGGGAAAGCCAGCAATATGTACAAGGTTTCTTATTGGTTATTGGATATATTGGATTTTTCGTCCAAAATGATTTTGCAAGTCCCAATTATCCCCACCACTTATATGTATTATATTCTTTTTTCTGGACTTCTCCATTCCCCACTCTTCTTTGTTTCCATTTCATTTTTGTGTACTACATTTTTAGTTGAGTTACATGGGGTATTTTGCATGGATTATTATCCTTATTCCTCGATTTACTTGGTATGGGGAACAATCGAATCTAATGGAAAACAAAAAAAAAAAAACGAATTGTATTATATAAATTGATTAATTGAATTTGAATTAATGATAATCGATTGATTTGATTGAATGTATTCAATTTAAATAAATCACATGTATAAAGATTTTCTGAATATGGAACGAAAATAATGTGTTGAGGTTGATAATATTGACGTTGATACAAGTAATTCACTGCATCAGACGAATAACAATAAAATGAAATAGATAAATCAACCTGGTTCAATCATGATGAAATTTCTGCATATGATTCAGGAAAATATGATGGAAGAAACCTTGAACGTCTGCTTGAGCAGGAGAGCTTCGTAGTCGGGCATCCGAAAGAAGCCTCACCCGTAGAAGATCGCCTTACAGTTGGAAGCAATTACCCTTGGATGCCCAATAATCAATAGAGACATGCACTCACCCATTCCAATAAGATTCAAGCGGGGTGTTAGAGTATATATACATACGTGCTATGAGATAACCTTCTCAATACTTAATCTAGACATTTTCGTCCAGGAGTATCTTTCCCCGATTGCTTGATACGTAATATAGTTTTGAAAAAATATTGTGGCGACTAATCCTTACAACTAAAATGTTCTCTAGATATATCTAATAAAGAACACGATTTCATAAAAGGACAGAAGCGGCCAATCCTTATGGCTAAGTGTTTTCCTATATGGGATTGAGTGATAATCCCATAAGATATCCTAACAAGATTTTTAACAGACTACATGTGTATAGGACATAAGATATTCTATTAAGTAGCAACTAATGCAGTTTTACGGCCGCGAGTTTTTAGGTTTAAAATGTAGCTACTTGACCAATGAGGCATAGCTAATCAAAACCCACACCTTTCAGTGAGAAGCAATCATCAAAACTAGCCCAAAGGATCCTCCACTTTTCAGATGTTATCCAAAAAGCAAGGAACTATCTGTATGGGGGAAAATTTAACCTAGTGAAAAAATAAATCACACCACGATATGTAGAGCAATCGAATAAGAAACGTCTATAGGAGATTCGAAGAGAATCAAGCAGACTCTCCCCTATATGATGCAAGAAGCCTTGATCATCTACTTAAGCAAGATTGACTTGTAGTCAAACATTCCAAAGAAGTCTCACCCAAAAAAAATCACCTTATAGTTGGAAATAGTCATAACTATCCTCAGAAGCCTAACAATCAGTCATGATGTGCACCCACCTGCCCTAGTCAAATTTAATTGAGGTGTTAGACTATAGGCATGAGCTATAAAATAGCCTTTTTAGTACCCAAATACGCCGTCGTTTCATATTGAGGTGATGGTTCAATTTTTACACATATAAAATGAGGCTTTTGCAGAGAATAGAAGAGATGAGACAATCCTAAAAAGTATGTAATTGTTATGCCTTGTTCTTCCCTATTTAGTATTTCCCATAGAAAAGAAGTCTTAATACCTCCTTCCCTCATGTAATATCTCGATATCCATCCTCTTTGTAAATATTTATTCTTGTATGAGTCATGTTGACATTTTGACTCAAAAGAGAATGAACTTCATTGACCTTAATTGACTTGTCTTTTATTAATTGACCTTAACCGACTCAACGTTTAACCCCCTTTCACAAATTCAAATATTAAGCAAATTGACTTCAGCTTGACAACACTCATCATGGATTCATTCAAATTGCGTCTCATGACCAGTAATGTAAATTGTGGATTGAATGCAAGTTGGTTTTCACACGTGGAGAATATATATATGTATAAGTGGTGAATAAAATTGGACCTTCGAATTTATTTTCCCAAAATCCAATAAACCAATAACAAACCTTATACATATATTGCTTGCCTAGAAAGCACAAACTTCCCCCTCCCACGTGACTCTTTACTTTCTCCTTCACAAATTCACAATCCAAACACACCTTTAACAGATCCCCCCACGTGACGTGGCATCTCCTCTATCTCTAACAAAATATCCTCCCTCATGGAAATATCCTCCCACTCACTTTTTCACCCTTTTTGAACTTTTGCCTTTTCCACGTAATTACATTCCACTATCTTACGCCGCGTGCCACCTACGCCTACTTCATCCAATCTCAACCCTTCGTTTTCCCCTTATTCATCGGTTCAGATATTTTCACCTCCCAACTCGGCGCACTTTAGCTTTCACCATCTACCTTAAAAGTGCTATTAAAATATTTTTCGTCGGCCTGAATGGAGAAAAAAAAAAAACGAGAAATTTTTGACGACCACTCAGAACTTTACTAGCCAGAAGAGACTCTTCCTTTTTTTTTTTTTTGCTAATTTTTTTTGGTTTTTTTTTGCTAACTTGAGTTTTACTCTAGGTAGGTATAACCGATTAGGAAAGTTTGTGTACAGATTTTTCTGAGGTAGTTCTTGCTAACGTGCGCTGGATCGGTCGGAGAACGGCGCTGTTTGTGAATTTGTGTTCTTTTCCGGTAAGTTCTTGCCAACGTGCGCCGGATTCCGCCGCGCGTCTGCAGGAGACTTTGCATAAGAGTAGAAGAACTGTTGTTGATGCATAGACTTGTATTGGATAAGATTTGACTAGGTGATCGGCTAATGTAACAGGCTAAATTAGGAACGCTAAGTAGTAATTTTTACTTGCAGTGAAGAGTGGAAGGTGATTCTAATGGAGGTTTTGTAGTAGTAAAAGTATTGGGGGAGTGGGAGGGTTTTGAGCTGGAATTTTTGAAGTTTGTTGATTTGAGTATTTGAGCTGGGGATTATGGAGAAGAATGAGATTGTGAAGAGTGGGGATGGGTTTATTGATAGGAGTAAAGTGCGGATTTTACTGTGTGATAAAGATGCAAAGAGCTCACAGGAAGTTTTTACTCTCTTGTGCAAATGTTCTTATCAAGGTAATATTGCAGTTCTTGGAGCTCCTAGATTATGGTATTTGTTAATTTCATTAGATGGTCTTATGGATGTGTTGTGTACAATTTGATATGAGATGATTTATGTTTTTTTTTCCTAAAGCAGGTAATAGAATTAATGAGAACTAAGGTCTGGTTGATTGCTTGTTGAACCCTGTGAATTCCGTGAAAGTACCATACTCCAAATTCGGGGTCAAAAGCATTCTTGAACAAGTACTCTTGTTCTGGATTCTGGATGGAAACTTTTTGTCAATTTCAATTTAACTCCTGTTGTTTATAGATGATAGATCACTTGCTTTATCTAACATGAGCTTTGATTTCCTAACTTAAGCATGTTCTTTTGCCCTGATCTTTTTGAAGATTAATGTTCATTAAGTTCATCTCTTAGCTCCCACCTTAAATTAAATTGCCGTGTCTTGTATTAATTGTAATAGAGGCTTTTTTCCCCTCTCCCCTCAACTAACTATTGAATGTCTTGGGATGTTTTGGGGTGGGGGGTGGGGTCAGAGTTCAATTTTGCAATCTTGCCAAAGGGTTCAGCTATTCCCAGTTCTCCCCCCTTCCCGAACCGAGAAATGAAACAAAATGAAAAGAAAAAGGAAAAGGAGAGTAGAACTGGACCTTTGGAAAGGAAATAGTTCGTACATAGTAGGTAAGTTGGTACAATTAATTCCCATCTCAGAATAGAAAGATGAAATAATGAAAACAAACTAAAAGACAGAGGACATCTGGGGGCTAGTGGTGATTGGGGTAAGATGCTTTTGTTTTGTAAGTTCTCTTGTTGTGATCCTAGGTCAGTCTGCAGTTGGCTACTTGGCTTATAAAACACATGGTACTTTATAAGGCAGCACTTGCCTGTTCTTGTGTTGATGGTGGTAATTGTTTCTTTGCAGTGACTTCAGTGAAGTCACCCAGACAGGTGATTGATGCACTGAATGCTGAAGGACCTGATATAGATATCATTCTTTCTGAAGTTGACCTTCCTATGTCCAAAGGATACAAGATGTTGAAATACATTATGAGGGATAAAGAACTGCGGCGCATTCCTGTGATCAGTAAGCATATCTTTGTATAAACTGTAACTTGATTTCGACTGCACCAAAGAGCAATAAATATTTCTTTTTTTTCCTTTCCTAGTGATGTCGTCACAAGATGAAGTCTCTATTGTCGTCAACTGCCTCAAATTCGGAGCAGCTGACTACCTTGTGAAACCTCTGCGCACTAATGAGTTGTTGAACTTGTGGACTCACATGTGGAGAAGAAGGCAAATGGCATGTACTTTATTTTATCATTTTACAATTCTTCTGAGCAATTGCACTTCTTTTACTTGAAAGATTTTGGTAGATTTAGCATAAAGGTAAATAGAAGAGTCTGGGCGCATGTTCCTAATAAAGAAGCAAAAAATGTCACCCTTTTTATTTTTGACATCATTTTCCTTAGATGCATGCATGGAACTTCTCTACCCCTTCTAATTTTCTGATTCTTATCTGCTCTATGACAAACATCCATGTAATATTCCTTGCTTTTTCTTTTGTTTCATGTGCAGCTTGGACTAGCAGAGAAGAACATCTTAAGTTATGACTTTGATTTGGTTGTATCAGACCCCAGTGATCCTAACACAAACAGCACTACACTTTTCTCTGATGATACTGATGATAAATCCCGGAAGAGTGCCAATCTGGAAGCATGTCCCATAATTCAGTTAGAAGACGAGGTAACATTTCGTGGAAGCCCAAATTTTCATAACATTACTATTAAAATTTGTTATTATACCTTCAAATTTTCTCAGTATTCAAGGTTACTGTTATGTGTCCATCAATAACTTGTTCTTGTGTAAGTCTGTATTTGGAGATAAACCATGAAAGTGTTGTAGGGTTCATAATTGAAAGTTGACATAACCAAGGGGTATCTGAAATTTTACGTGTGGCTTCTTTCTTGGCTGTGTAAGTGTTGTGGGGGTTGGGGGGTGGGAGGGCATTAATGCCTCCACTCTGCTGGTGCTGACACACTCTGTTTCCTCCTCCAGGTAACTGGAAGGTAAACTATAATCAGACCTTTAACTAATTGAGTTGATGTGGGTGTTACTTTTAGGTCTACATATAGATGGCTTCTTCAGCAACTTTTAGGTCTACATATAGATGGCTTCTTCAGCAATAGAGGTTTTAATTTGAATATGGCATGTTCTAGAGTGGTCATGGACTAAACTCAAATCTTTTGGAATAATTCATGGTAGCTTGCAGTTCTAATATCCCAATACCTGCATGATGAACCTAAATTTCCGGAAGCACCTGTAGCTCCTTTTGTTATGAAAATTACATTCAAATTTTGTTTTCTAGCTGCAGCCCCAAATTCATTCAGCAGTCAACTAGCCTTTTCTGGGGTCTACTTCCATCTGTTGATGTGCTGTTTATTAAATTTTTTGATAGAGCTAAGACTTCTGTTCTTTCTTTCTTAATGCTATTGAGAGCTGATTTAAGCTATTATTTTTATGTCGTTAACAGATATAGCCATACCCTTTACTAGAATATTCTTTTCTTTTCCCAGCTGTAACTGCTAAATTGTTGAGCATATCCAACTTATCAAAAAAATAAATAAATGTTGACTTATCACTGATAATTCCATATCATTGTAAAGGGTAGTAATATTGCTGAAGCAATTTCACTTTATTAACAACAAAAGAAATTGCTAAAGCAATTTAATTCCCGCTAGCAAATCTTTAACATCTGAATACAGTATATAACAAGTGTAATGCACATTGGCTTTTCAGCAATTCCAAGGGACAAGCAACAGGCAGAGAGAAAACATTAGTTATTTAGAGCAAGTAAAGGGGGCTTTTTGCATCCTTACACGCAACCTTCAGATGTTTTCCGAAAGACTTAATACGTAATCATTACTCCTATCAGACAATTATTTATCAAACAGTATTATCTGATGCAAAATTTAAAAGAATGATATTCACATTGCAAATTTTTAGGAATGTGGCTTTCTGACCGTTCTATTTGTGACATAGTAACCTTTCTTCATGCCAGTCCTATGAATTTGTTACTGTTTTCGAACATACAACAATAATTTCCTTCCTGATTAGAGAGGAACAAACTAACATATGATGGTTTTGCATTTCCTGTCTCTTGGTTACTGTATTTTCAGATCAATGCTGGCATCACTGCTGCTGCTGTAGAGACTGTGGATGTGGTTCCATTTGAATGTCAGTTTAAGGTGTTAGGGACTAATGATCGACAGACAGGTCAGTGGTTCATATGGCTTTAAGTCACTCGTAATGAGATTTACATGCCATTATTTTCAACCTGAGGAACATAGATTCACTGATCTCTCTTGAAAGCGAATACTACCTTTCATTAGTTTGAACTTTTTGCCTACTGTCAAGGTTGTTTAATACTTATTTGATAAAGGAAGCAACATTGAGTTGACAGAGTAGGTTACCTATTACATATTTCACACCCATGTCCAGCAGTCAGCTCCCCCCCCACCCCCACCCCCCACCCACCCACACACAACATTCTTCTCAATCCAAATAAGGAAGAGAGAGATAGAGAGAAGTAGCTTGTTACTTGGGCTGCATTTTCATTTTCCTCCATGCTTGAGAGGTATTTAAATATCTAGTCATCCGTGTATATTTCTGTTGCTTTAGCCTGAAATCATTCTTTTTTCAATTTTCCCCTATGCTTGAAAGGTATCTACTAGGTATGTGTGTATTGCTGTTACATTAGCCTGAAGTCAGTGATATGTTGCTTGGACTTTCCAAAAATATCGATGGGTGTGTTGGATCCTCCAAAAGTGGTGCATTTTGGAGGATCCGACGCGTGTCCAACATTTATGGAGAGCCCGAGCAACTTATTTTGGCTTTTACCACTCAAATTTTGGAACATAAACTAGTTACTGCAAGGCATGTCTAAGGTAGTGTCAGTGTAAACAATTTATAGAAGCAGGCCTTAACTGTGTCAGTAGATTTGGCATATGCTGAGGAAAAGTTTGAGCTCCTACTGCATTCCTTTGCCTAAAGTCGGAGAAAGATATTAAGAGTTTGATGTGTTTTATCATTGGAATGGTTTAGGGGGCTGGCCTCCTCCTCTCCTTATTAGTAGTATTATTTTAGTAGTAGTCACATAGTCTCGTTATTCTTCTCTGTGTATTACTATCTGATGTTGCATTTGCTTTGTACATTGCCATTTTGCTATCATATTTTCCGTACAATCCTGCTTCGAAAACTTCCTTTTTGAACCAAGGTCTATCGGAAACAGTCTCTCTAACCCTCCTCACAAAGGTAGGGATAAGGCCCATGTACATTTCCCTCCCCTGATCCCACTTGTTTGATTACACTGGGTATATTGTAGTTGGAATGGTTTGGGGCAATCACTGAATACTTGTTAAAGGATGTACAAATGCCTTTAAATTTTTATATTCAAATAGCCCTTACAAATGAGTTACTTAACAAGCAACTTCAATGGCAATTTCTGTGCTCCACTTGTATAGTAATATGTAACAGACCCGGAGATTGATTATTATATGTAATATGCTTTGCTTTGTATGCTCCTGAGAATCACAACAATCTGAGACTCACCTCTCCTATTTCTACAGATGAGTTTAAATTTAATGTAATGCTTATTGAACAGGACAAATTTCTTCATTTCCTAAGAAGAGTGAACTGAAGATAGGCGAATCCTCAGCATTCTTTACCTACGTCAAATCAGGGATGCCTAAAAGCAATGACCAAGGAACAAACTCTACCCATGAAAATGTGGCTCATCAATCAAGGATGGAAGAGAAGACTAATGCAGTCGTAGGACAATTAGAGGTTGAAATTCAAATGCCAGTTAATGGAGATGCAGTTGAAAATCATTCACATGCTGATGACTATCCAAGTAGCAACAGTTTACCGGACTCATATTCCATGGAAAGGTCCTCTACTCCCCCTTTATCACTAGAACAACAGAGGAACTCAAAGATGGAGGAATTCTCACAGGTGTACATGCATCCGCGCAATGAAGCCCAGCGTGATGCTGTGAATTTTCATGCTCAAACTGCTTATTCCTATTTCATGTCTGGAACAATGAATCAAGCCATGATGCCACCATCAGCACAATTTTATCAGAGGAACATGCAAGATCTCCACAGCCATGCTAATTCAGCTATGTCCCCTCAATACAATCATATGCCACCATGTCCCCCTCATATGCATGGGATGGCATCATTTTCTTACTACCCTATGGGCCTATGCTTACGACCTGGCCAAATGCCAACGCCTCATCAATGGCCCACAATTGGAAATTCGCCTTCGGCTGAAGGTAAGTGGAGCAAAGTTGATCGTAGAAAGGCTGCACTGATGAAGTTTAGACAGAAGAGAAAGGAAAGATGTTTTGACAAGAAAATCAGGTACGTTAACCGAAAAAAGCTGGCAGAACGGAGACCTCGTGTGAGAGGACAATTTGTGAGGAAGGTCAACGGTGTGCATGTGGATCTTAATGGTCATCCTGCTTCAGCAGATTATGATGATGATGAAGAAGATGAGGATGGGGAGGAACCAACTGGAAATTTTGATGATTCACCTGAGGATGATCCGTCGATGTGTATATGATGTTTGCAATCTTTAGGTAACTTTCCCCGTCACTGAATGGCTTGTGTTCTCAGAATACCTGTGCCAAAGAGCTATTATAAAGATGAATGCAGCAAGATGCCGGCAGTTTCGGTCAAATGCCCACAATTGGAACAGGCCTGCTTTTCGACTTGCCATCAGAGACTTGGTCTGCGTGCATGATCAGTTGTGCGATGAGAAATTAAGAAATCCTCCTGCCGCCATCGCTTTTGAGCATCATGTAACTATGTGTTAACAAGGTGAAAATATATAATGCTAAAAATCAAGACTCTAGAGAAATAGTCTGGGCAGTAGAACTTAATTGTGTTATGGTGGCTCTGGCTTTTCCTGTCTAATGTCACTGGAATTCAAAAATTTTGAATTTATCTTGGAGTTTGGAAGCCAGAGCCTGTGATTTCACAGTCACGCAAGGTAATGAGATCACAGTGACATTCTTTCTGGGAACTGTTTGAATTTTACAATATTAAAATGGACGGGAGGGTGTATGTAACAGATAGATTGCGTGGTCAACTTTGAGATTTTGCCAAAGCTCAGTATAATATCATTGTTTACTTTAATCCCATAAAGATAAAGGTGCATGTCACTATTTAGTAAGCATTAGGTAATACCAGAAAATTATGCATGTTTTTCTTGTTCAAAGAGTAGTAGCCTCTTGACTGCATGACAATGTAAGTTTTGGGTGCTCTTTGTGGAGGGTTTTTATCAGACATAAACGTGTTTAACAAGGTGAGCTAGTTTCCGACTGCAAAGAGTCGCAAAGTGTTGGTGTTTGCAGAGCGTTACCGACCAATGTTCAACTGAGGTCTGAGAGTATATGGAGTTTCACAGGTGAAAAATGGATCTCGTATGCTAAATGTTGACTTGGTGTATGCAGCACCACTTTTCAAAACATCTAGCCAACACACAGTTGCGTTAACTCAGAGCAACCTCTCAGAACGTTCTTGCTCAAGTAAAAACATTGACATTTCTCCTCGACTTGGTTGGTTCTGAAATGCTTCATCTTTTTAATGAGTAATATACCAAAAATAGGGACTAAACTGAACTCTTGATAACACTTCGTTTTACATCAACTCTTGGGATTAGAGGTTGTTAACTGATCCAATCCTTTGGAAAGATAACCAATACCAAGTCAAAAGGAGTTTATGGAAAGAAGAACAGGATTGTAGGAGTACATTGGTGCACAACATTAAATACATTTTACTCATTTCAGACAAGGGCCACCAAAATTCAAACACAAGTGCAATACACAAACACAGCGATTTAATATTCTAAAAATTACAATGGAAAGAAGCACATGAAAGTTTGCAAACCACACCACACGGACCTCAAATTCACGTAACAACAACTGTTACGTGAATTCAGAAGCAGTGTGTCCAAAGATGCATTTTTTCTGTAACAAATGAGAAGCATGTAAATGCTGAAATCCATCCATTAAACTAATGGGCCAGCTTGAAGTAAAGAACTAATAGGATAGCCAGGACCAAAGCAGCAATGATAGTGCCGATGATCCATTTATTCCTGTTCATCCTTCTTGACATTGTAGTCAGTATCTTCTTGCTCCTGCCAATATTATCATCCACTCCATGAAGCTGCGAAGGAAGAAACTTACTGATCATTGCATTTCATAATTACACGTGTTAAGCTTAAACTTACTTTTCATGTACCTTCTTTTTTGAAGTAAATTTTAGTTAGATCTATCAAACTACATGTCTAAGTATTCACAATAATGGCATATCAGGATCGGAGGTTTTCCTCTGTTTGTCCTCTTCTTTGTTTCTTATTCGATTCAGTATGATCGGATATGCTAGAAAAAAAATGAATAGATGGTGTACCGTGTCATGTGCATGCAGGAGAGACTGACGTTGTTGATGCAAATCTTGAAGAATTGAGACCCCCAGATCCTCGGTTTCTAGCATTGTCCTTCGACTTTCCCTGATCCTGTCACTGGAACGGTTCAATCTATCTGTTGACATCATCAACCTTTGCCTTTGATCAGCAGACACCTGCATGGCATTAGATCAAATTTTGATCAAGCAAGAGCGTAAGTTCCAATGAAGTGTCAAACAAAAAGTGAAAAAGTTTCCATTCACTCTCGCATATCAACTTGTCCAGACATAAGATATCCTGACAGTACAATCATGCAGGAAATGATTGCTCGAAAAGCAGACTCAAGCAACAAGCTTGCTATAGGAGACTTCTATAACTTCATGTTTTATGTGATAAGAATGTTTCTCCTTCCAATTTATCTGAATACTCTTTCCTTCATGCTACATTCAAAACATATTTGACACCATTCCACTAGTAATCATATTCTATATCACTTTCACAACTTTCAAAATTATTTCATTTAAATGTTTAGATTTTAACTAGATGGGGAAGTTGCTCTATCAGATTTAATTTTCAACTAGTAGTTTAATATTTTTTTTCCAATATCACTAATATACCTGTTGCCAATAGAATACCTCTATTATAAAATGGATGGACGAAGTAATACAGGTTCCAACCTGCTTATAAGCTTACACACTTCTCCCTCTTGACAGAAACAACACCAACCTGGTTAAAATTCCCTTGTAAAGGAAAACCATTCAAACGACACATAAAAAGGGGCAAAAATAAAACCTAAAATTGATATAGACCACAAACAGAAAGTTGGAAATGTAGACCAATAAAGTAATACAATGTGAGAGAAGCACAATTAGTTCAGAAGTCTCGAAAACTATACTATTCAGTCTGCAACAGTTCAATAGTTAGCATGCCATTAGAATTGAAATAGCATCTGGAAATTAGCAGACTAAGTTTAACAAGGGAATGAGAGAAGAATGAGAATCTACTTATGCAATGCTATAAAGGATTAATATCAGCTTATTGTTCTTCTTTCATGAACTGACTAGCTTGAAAGCACAATAAGGGACGGGGATACCATGTTAGCATCTGCCATTCCCGACTCCAACAATTCATCCCTTGCCGCTAGATTTGCATTTGCTGATGTGATTCTTTTCACTTCAGTTTTTAAGTTGTTCAGATCACTCTTATATTCTCTTAACTTGGCAAGAAGTGTGGCTTTAACATTTGGAGGTAAGCTCCTAGCTTCTAGATCCATTTTGCGAATCTGCAAATGAGGACAAAAGAGCATTCTAAACCAAAATATTTCAGAAACAAGCAAAACCAGGTTGTGGCCAAGGCTTAATCAATTACCAATGCTTCAGCATCTTCTAGTCCAGCTTTTATTTCAGATACTTTCTGTTTCTTTTGTTCTGCAAGTTGAACAAAAGACACAGAAGCAGTTAAAAAGAGCAACAACTGAGCTAATGGTCAAAATGCAAAAAAAATCAGTAAAGCTGTAACAGAGGTTCGAAACAGGAAGAAATAGGGTAATATCAGGTTAGTGAGCCCTTTGATAGAGACGCAACAGAAGAAGATAAAAGGAAACAACTGACCTAACGGTAAAAAATGCACAAGAACACAAACCAAGCTGAAACAGAGGTTTAACAGGATGAAATGGAACTTAACAGCATTTTAGGGGGTAGAATTCAGGAATTTGACGTCAAGAGAATGTTATATCCTTTTTTACAAGATCAAGAGAACGTTATCGCCTGCATAAACGTTATATCCTGTAACTTCTTGTTATGAGTTACGTCCATAAACAACAGCACTGAAATAGCGACATATATAATGCCAGATAAAGATTATTAGAGTATATCAGCAGAGATATCTCTACAACACATAGAATAATGCCAAAATCACTTTCAGACACTGCAATGACCTAATGTGTATTCTAAACGCAAATTAGTTAACTTGACTCACACGTGTAATATCTCCTGCCACTGCTAACTCTACACTCCTCATTTTGGCTGTCATAATCTACACCTTTTAAAATAGCTTATGCATTCTGACAAAAATCAATTGAAATCCTAACAGAGAGAGACAACACATTTTGAAAAATTAAAAGTTCCAAATTAGAAACCATTTTCATGATCTTCCCAACTGCTCAGTTGTTTGAAAATCTCATCCATTTGCCAAAGTTAAAATATACAGAACTGGTCAACAGGAAAACACTAATCAGGGAGAGCGTTAACGAATTAGCCAAATAACAAAACACTCTTAACTGACTTAGGAAAAGCTATAGCCACCACAGCTTGACATTTTATTTCCATTTTTAAAAACGATTTGGTTATACAAGACACCTTGTGCAATCCAGCATGAGGAGCAGTGCTACTTATTCCTGTAGACATTCTTTGTGATTTCAACCATCAAATAAACCACGCAGAAACCTTTTCTTTATTTGGGACAACTTGTGTCCTCCACAAATTCCATGGTTACCTAACCGGTAACTTTATCCACTAAGTCTTGGACAGATGGAAAGAAGTCATGTACAAACTATTAAGGGAACAAGAATGCATCTATTTTTTTTTTGGGCAAGTAAAAGGGCATTTTTTTAAGCACCCTAGTCTTCAATGAAGTGGATTGAAAACCACGAGGTCTCAGGTTCAAATCCAGCACGGGCAAAAATACTACGTAATTTCTTCCCATCTATCCTAGCCTTTGTGGATAGATTTACCCGCTACCTGCTATTAGTTAGTCAAGGTGTACACAAGATAGCCCAGAAACCACGGTTATAAAAAAGAAAAAGAAAACAACATTCAAGGAAAAATCTATTTCAAAAGAAAAATACATCATTTAGGGAAAATTACGGAAATGGCTGTAATTCTCACCTCCATCAAGGAGAGTAGCAGAGCTACATTTCTTGGTTAAATTAGCTGAAAGCTCACAGTACTGTCTTTCATATCCTTCAAATACCTGACTCATTCTGCCCCTTCTCAAACTTCACAAATACCTTCAGATCAAACAAACCACCGTTAATTTCACCAAATTAAATACCTTTTTCTCTAAATTGGCTTTCCATTACTATAATAATACATTAAATTTCCATCCTTTGAACAACAATTGTTAAATAACCGAAAAAATCAAACCCGAAAAAGGACAATTTTAGCAAATAAAAAGGATTAATTTACAGATCAGATCGATACGCACCTTCAATTGATCGGAGAAAGGAGACAAATACGCCGGACGGCCGGCAGGCGATCGGAGACTTTGCGGGGAAGTGCGTTGGCACGGTCTGTTGGAACAATCGTGAATAATTGAATGGTAATGGTATTGTATGTGACCATCAAAGCACTATGTTTACATATTTAAATGACTTTATTACCCTCGCAAAGTTTTTTGCCCTTTTTTCTTAAAAGAAAAAAAAATTGAGTGCACGTTTTAAATTGAATATTGGATGCACTTTACATGAATACTTTTTTTTTTTTGAGGGGGGAGGGGGGAATCTACATATTCATAGCAAATTAAATTCTTAGGGGCCGTTTGGTTTGAAAATAAGTAATATCGAGATTAGTTACATTGAGATAAGTTATACTAGGATTAGTTATGCTGAAATTATTTTTTATTGAGTGTTTGATTTGTTGTTTCAAAGTAATACGCACGGTATAATTTCTAGGAATAAATTGATTGATTACCAAAATATCCTCCATCTTATTTAACTTTATATATATATATATATATATATATTTCTTTTTAAGCTTTAAATATTCATTCTTAATTTTTTATTTTTTTTAGAGAAATTAAAATATATAAATAAACATAATTTATATATTTTACAACCATTTTGAACGTTAAACTGTTCAAAATTTATTTATTTATGAATATATTATACGTTAATTAAACATAATTTATGTGTGTGTGAGAATATATTACGTTATATATTATGTTATAGATAATTAAATTATATATAATTAAACATAATTTAACATAATATATTATAATTAAATATATTAACATAATATATATATATATAATTAAACATAATTAACGTATATATATTCATAATATTATACGTTATATATTACGTAATTACGTTATATATTACGTAATATATTATATTCATAATTAATGAATATATTATGTGTTAATTAAACATAATTTATGAATATCTAATTTATATATATTTATGAATATATTATACGTTATTCATAATATATATTTATGTTCATAATAAATTATACTATTCATAATATATATTATACGTTCAAAACATAATTATTATACAGTTTACCAGTTTACGTTAATTATTATATATATATATATAATTTATTTATGAATATATTATACATTAATTAAACATAATTTATTATTTATGAATATATATAAAATATATATATATGTGTGTGTGTGTGTGAGAGAGAGAGAGAGAGAAAGAGAGAGAGAAATGAAAATGAGGGTATTTTTGTCCTTGTATAATTTTATACCAAAGAAAAATAGTCTTGGGATTGTTATCCCACCATTTGGGTGGATAACTTATCCCGTGACTAATGTTATCCTAAATATTTACAACCAAACGAGTGAGTTACATTTTATCCTGGGATTATTATGTTATTTTGGGATTATTAACTCTAGTCCCGCAAACCAAACGGACCCTTAGTTATAGCAAATATAGACTCTTAGTTATCTTATTTAGCCCAAATTTTAATTAACTATAATTGATAGCTCCCTCTTGTCTATTAATTATTCTTAATTACAATTTATAGCCTCTCTCATGTATTTTCTCGAAAGAAGATGAGAGGCTTCTTTATTTCTAGGGATGAGATATCATAAGATTGAGAATACAATGAACAAAACCCCTCTATTTATAGGAAAAAATACTCCTAGATTTTTTACTAAAAGACAGATAATTCTAATCCTGATAGATATCAACTAGATCTTGATAGATCTTATCTATATTCTTGATAGACATTCACTATAATGTAAATACATTTATAACACTCCCCCTTGAATGTCTATTTGATAGATAATGTGTCTCGTTAAAACCTTACTAGAAAAATCCAGTGGAAAAAAATCTAGAGAAGAAAAAAGAGTACACATCTCTAACAATACGCATTTCGGCTGCCTCATTAAGAACCTTACAAGGAAAATCCAGTAGGACAAAACCTTGAAAGGAAAAAAAGAGTACAGTGCGTATTTGCTCCCCCTGATGAGAATGTCAATGAACTTTTGCATCCTGATCTTGTGCACCATCTTCTTGAAAGTTGTAATTGGAGGAGAATTGGTGAATAAATCAGTCACATTGTCACATGAACGAATTTGTTGCACGTTAATATGATCACCATTCTTTTGTAGCTTATGTATGTAGAAAAGCTTTGATGAAGTGTGCTTCATTATATCTCCTTTTATGAACCCTCCATTAAGATGTGCTATGCATGCTACATTATCTTTGTATAAAATTGTGGGTACATTGTCGCATTTCAAACCATATTTTTCTCGAATGAGATGTATCATGGACCTCACTCATACATATTTTCGGCTTGCTTTATGAATAGCTATTATCTCAGCATGGTTCGATGAAGTGGCTAGACAAACTACTTTGTATATTTTCAAGATATGACAGTATCCCCAAATGTGAACACATTGCATGTTTGAGATCGAGATTTATGTGGGTTAAATAAGTACCCAGCATCAACATAACCAACAAGATCAGAACTGCAATCTTTAGAATAAAATAAGCCCATATCGATAGTCTCATTTAGATACCATAATATGTGTTTGATCTCATTCCAATGTCTCCTAGCAGGAGAAGAACTATACCTTGCTAACAAATTAACTGAATAAGCTATATCAGGCCTTGTAGTATTTGCAAGATACATTAGTGCACCGATTGCACTAAGATAGGGCATTTCAGGATCAAGGAGTTCCTCATTCTTTTCTTGAGGTCGGAATGGATCTTTATTCACATCAAGTGATCGAACAACCATCGGAGTACTTAATGGATGTGCTCCATCCATATAGAATCGTTTCAACACCTTTTCTGTGTAGGCAGATTGATGGACAAAGATACTGTTTGTCAAATGCTCAATTTGCAAACCAAGACATAACTTTGTCTTTTCGAGATCTTTCATCTCAAATTCTTTCTTTAGGTAATCAATTGTCGTTTGAAGCTCTATTGGCATTCCAATAAGGTTTATGTCATCGACATAGACAACAAGTATAACAAACTCCGACGTTGTTTTCTTTATGAAAACACATGGACAAATTTCATCATTCGTAAAACCTTCCTTAGATAAATATTCACTAAGACGGGTATACCATATGCGTACAGATTGCTTCAAACCATACAATGATCTTTGCAATCTAATGGAATACATTTTTCGAGGCTTTGAACTACATGTTTTCGGCATTTTAAATTCTTCGGAAATTTTCATGTATATCTCATTATCAAGTGATCCATATAGATAGGATGTTACCATATCCATCAAATGCATTTCAAGTCTCTCATGGACAGTGAAACTAATAAGATAACGCAATGTTATTGCGTCCATAACTAGTGAATATGTCTCGTCATAATCGACACCAGGTCATTGTGAAAATTCTTGTGCAACAAGGCGTGCTTTATACCTTTGTATTTCATTTTTCTCATTTCTTTCCCGCACAAAGACCCATTTATAGCCAGCATGTTTAACACTATTAGGTGTTTGAGCTATAGGTCCAAAAACTTCACGTTTGGCAAGTGAATTCAATTCAAATTGAATTGCTTCTTGCCATTTTGACCAGTCATTTCTTTGTTGACATTCTGTGATAGATCGACGTTCAAGATCCTCACTATCTTGCATGATTTTCGTTGTAACATTATATGCAAAGACATAATCCACTACTATTTCAGATCGATTCAAATTAGTTTCAACATCACTTGAATTTATGGATAGTTTCTCATTTTCTTGAGTCTCAGGCTTATTAATTTTTTCAGAAATATTAACATTGCTCAATCTTGAACTTTCATATGAGGATCTTTCGTAGTGTCATCTTGACCATTTATTTTTCTTTTTTTAGGATTTCAATCCTTAGAACCTAATGGTCTACCACGCTTCAAGCGTGCTTTAGATTCATTAGCTATGACACTAGTGGATGGTCCTTTAGGGACATCAATTAGAATCGGGACATTCTCTACAGGAATATGTGATTTAGTGATTCTTTTCAAATCTGTAAATGCGTCTGGCATTTGATTTACAATTTTTTGCAGATGAATAATCTTTTGTACTTCGTGCTCACAAATAGAAACACATGGATCAAGATGAGATAGTGATGGATTTTTCCATAAAATTTCTCTTTTAATGTCGCTATCTTCTCCCCCTAATTTTGGAAAAACTATCTCATCAAACCGACAGTCTGCAAATCAAGCAGTGAATATATTTCCCGTTAATAGTTCAAGTAGCGAATAATGGAGGGTGATTCAAACCCAACATAAATTCCTAACCTTCTTTGGGGGCCTATCTTGGTACGGTTTGGTGGTGCTATAGGTACATAAACACCGCACCCAAAAATTCTCAAATGAGATATATTAGGCTCTTGACCCAAAACCAATTGCAACGAAGAAAATTTATGATAATTTGTTAGTCTAAGATGAACAAGTGTTACAACGTGCAAAATTGCATGACCCCAAACAGAAGTGGGCAACTTAGTTTTCATAAGCAATGGTCTTGCTATCAACTGCAGACGTTTAATTAATGACTCAGCAAGACCATTTTGAGTGTGAACATGAGGTACAGGATGTTCCACTCTTATCCCAATCGATAAGCAATAATCATTAAATGCTTGGGATAAAAATTCTGCAGCATTATCAAGACGAATAGACTTAATTTGATTATCGGGAAACTGTGCCCGTAATCGTATTATTTGTACCAATAATTTTGCAAATGCCAAGTTACGAGATGACAAAAGACACACATGAGACCATCTAGAAGAAATATCTATTAGGACCATAAAGTATCTAAACGACCCACTAGGTAGGTGAATGGGTCCATAAAATATCCCCATATATGCGTTCCAAGAACGCGAGGGACTCAATCCCAACTTTTGTTAGCGATGGCCTCACAATTAGCTTGCCTTGATAACAAGCATTACATGAAAATTCACCATTCGAAAGAACCTTCAAGTTCTTTAATGGATACCCATTTGAATTTTCTATGATTCGTCTCATCATTATAGATCCAGGATGTCCTAAACGATCGTGCCAAATTACGAAAGTATTGAAATTAGTAAACTTTCGGTTTACTATAGAATGTGCCTCAATTGCACAAATCTTTGTCCAATACATGCCAGAAGATAAAGCATTACTAAGGGATATTTTTCAAAACATATCACATGATAGGTGAACGGGCCCATATTCACCTTTTATACTTTTCAGATTCTAAGGGATCCAATCCCAAAATTAGTCGGTCCAACCAACTTATCATGAGAACAAGCGACATAAGCAATTCTTGAAGAATCTTCTATTTCTTCAACAAATGTCTAATATTCAATATGCACATCTTCATGATGGCAAATCGTTTATGTCAATAGATTAAATGATTTGTATTAGTAACTCCAAGTTACCATAACATGTGCAAAAATTCTTTAGTAAACATCGGGTTTACTATTGCATGAATTTCGTATCAATAAACAATAAACTCTTAGTTTATTATGGTATGTGATTTCATCATGCTTGGGTAACTTTTCACATTCGTGATTCTTCATCATAGTAACTTGGAGATATTCAATCTTCCAATTACTCCACCTCCTTTGAAGGTGGATTGCCATATCTTCACACTTAAGACCACGTTTGTATTGATAATATTTTCTGAATATTATCACATTCACCACAGAGAATGGATCTATACTTATAAAAATCAAAGTTCTCATTCTACAAGAATGGAATATAATCATGTGTTAAGTGTATCAAATTATGATAGCTTATAATCTCTTTCATGATATTGCTACTTCAGGAGCAAGGCATACATATCTTTCAAAGTATATCATATATTGCTACCTCATTCACTTCAAGAATGGAGCAAATTGTCATCTTTCAGACTTATCATATATTGTTACCACATTCACTTTATGGAATGGAGCATATTCAATGGAACATGTTTTCATGACTTTTCACAAAAACCACATTATTTTACCTTAGCCATCATTATATCATCAATATGGTGCATTGAGATTCAAACTCAACGTCTTATCCATATAAAGACGTCTTAGGCATAAATCAATGAGACTTGAAACCAACATATTATCATCCCCTTTGATAATATTGTTCTTGAGAAATAAATTTAAAACATAAATTGTTCCAAACCAATTATTTTTCCTCAAATCCAATAATAATTATATTATTAGTAGCAAAAGACAAATAACATAAGGAATCACTAACCTTGAAATTACCTTTAGATTTATAATCTAACCTTGTGTTGGCAGAGTTTGCTAATAACGTACTATAAAATATAAAGAAAGAACAGGAAGAATAAATAGAGAGAAGATGAGAGACTTCTTTATTTCTCTTGAGGGATGAGATATCATAAGATTGAGAATACAATGAACAAAACCCCTCTATTTATAGGAAAAAATACTCCTAGTTTTTTACTAAAAGACAGATACTTCTAATCCTGATAGATATCAACTAGATCTTGATAGATCTAGATAGATCTTATCTATATTCTTGATAGACATTCACTGTAATGTAAATACATTTATAACATTTTTCAAATTTTTTCTTTTCATTTTTCTTTGTTTTCTCTTTCTTTTTTCTTTTTCGCCTTTTTCTTCGAAGTTTTCTTTTTCTTTTTTTCTCCTTTTTTTTTTTTTTCTTTTTCTCTATTTTCTATTACTCTCCTTCTTTTTTATATTTTTTCTCCTTCTTTTTCTCTATTCTTTCTCCTTTTTTTTTTTTCATTTTTCTCCTTCTTTTTATTTGTGCGAACTAGCAAACACAAATACAAGTGTGAACTATAAAATACAAATATAAATGCAAACTATAACATACAGATACAAGTGAAACTATCATTTGTATTTTTTAATTATTGAAAAGGAACAATTGATTTTCTTTCTACGAATACTTGTTTGTATTTATTGATACAATTTGTATTTATTTATACAAATAAATACAATTTAAATACAAATACAATATGTATTTGTAAAATCATTTGTTTCATTTGTTTGCAATTGTATTTGTATCAAGTGATATTTGTTTATTTTCAAATACGAGTGATAATTTTGACATACAAATACATAATGGTATATTCGTATCAAATGATATATTACATATTTTAGAATCAAGAAAATACAAAAAATGATAAAAAAAAATAAGTACAAAAAAGAAAACAAAAAAATCAAAGAAGAAAAGAAAAGAAGAAAGATAAATAGAAGTAAGAGATAGAAGAGAGAGAAAAAAATAAAAAATAAAATAAAATTAGAAAAAATAGAAGAAAAAACGAGGAAAACATGAAAAAGAAAAAAATATACAAAAATAATTTAAAAAATGGTACTATTTTTGGCGAGATTAAATATGTAGTGTATTTATGTTTTTTTATGAATACAGACCACAGAGTAAAAGTGAATACAACGGCTGTGAATCGAATACAACGGCTAAATAGGTATTGTATTTATATTTTATATGAATACAGACTATTGATAAAATCGAATACAACGGGTGTAAATGGAATACAACGGCTATAAATAGTAATTATGTAAAATAGGGCTATGAAAGGTGAGTTTTACAGCAAAATGTAGTTATTTCTTTTTTTTAATCCTAGTAGCTGCTACAACTTGAGTGAGCACTTTGTACGCACTAGGTAACCTTTTACTGTGTAATAGCTTGCAAACTACAGATGAGATGTAAATTGCACTAGGCAAACTCTGTGCTACAGGCTTGACTCATAAGACATTGAGGGAAATTGATTTTGAGTCCTTCATGTGGATAACAATCCTCCAAATCAATTGAGTTATTTCGAAGGATCGTAAATACCTTTATACACCTTTCGTTTTCCAATTTTCTTTATTACATTAAAACACATGTCATTATTATTCTTTGAGTGCGCACAAGATAAATCTTACTTTAGCATAATACTAATCGAGAAACCACATAAAAGAGGCAAACCACACTAAGATAAATCGCGTGGGACGAGCAAACTACTAAAACAAATAAGTTGGACGGATGATGATATCTCTTTAAAAGATGAATTTAATTAATCAAAGAATGTTTTTTTTTTCGTTCCTTGTGTTTGTATCTAATGTTCTAGAGCACTTCATGTCATGTTACTCGTGGTGGTGCATTCATTTCTTGTTGATAACTGAAATCAAGTTTTTTTTTTTTTTTTTACAAAAAGCATAAATATATAGTACCTACGCATAGTGGGAGTTTTAGTGCACCGAACTGTTCTTTTTTATAAATATATAGCAAAATCTTTAAGATGTCCACGAATTTCAAATTTGAACTCATAACTTTAAATGTAGAATGAATTTAATGCTAAGAATTGTAAAGGTTCAACTTATCAAGTTTAAATTCTTAATCTACGTACATGGTAGTTGGAGCAGTTTATTGAGTTACCGCCAGGGGCGGACCCACATACTTTTTTTTGGGTGTTCGAGCACCCACTAAACTCGACGTAGAAGAGGTATAATTATATAAGAAACAATGAGAAAATAATAAAATATATAAAAAAGCACCCAAAGAACAAAAGCATGACTGGGTGCTTTGGCTTTAGGCATAACTTCCATGTCTCCCATCCTAGGATTGAATCCCTGCAGCTGCATTGTTTAATAATTTTTTTTTAAAGCACCCACAACCTTTAAATCCTGGGTCCGCCACTGGATACCGCGTGACTATTATACTAGGGCACTTGTTGGAGCTGAACTGGTTGCATGAATTGTCGTAGGTGTAACTAACTATTAGTGCAGTTCAATAAAGTTGCTAGTATACAAAGGTTGATCCTGTAATATGGCCCTCTAGTTTGTGAGGTAGCTCGTGTCCTCTTTATTTGTGTTGGACTTGCTCGACAGGCCACGCTTGTTGGGCCATGTAGTTGTTTGTAACATTTGTTTTGTTCTGACAAGGGCGATCTATAGGGACACACTTGGTTGATAACCTGAAACCAAAGCATTATCATCTATATGTTGAAACATGAAAGTCGGAATAGGGGAGCACTCATCTCAGGATGAGCTTACTATTTTTATGCAGTCAGTCGGTTGTTCGATGTTTATCAATGTGGGTCCTTTCCGGACCTCTTGTACTAGGAAAAGGCCCCTCAATGATCTAAAGATCACTCTTGATACTGACCGAACTGATATTAGATGTGCATTCTTTCCGCTCTTTAATGGCCGATATATACTACAACCCCAGATGGGGAAGAGCCAACATGAAAGCGCCAAATCTTTCCATGAATGTGAGCTCTAGGGAGAAGATCAACATGATATCCCTAGAGCAGTAGAGTATGCTCCAAAAGTTCAATTTTTGACAAATTAGAAACGTGACTTGAATACTTGAGAATCGCGGTGTCTTTATAGAAATAACGTGGAGAACTTCCTCGACTGTTCAAACCGTGTAAAAATCTTTAAAAGAAGCAAAAAAAAACTCTGTAGGGTACAAAAAAGATAAAAGAGATAAAATATACATCATACTTTACATAAAACTAGCAAGCTAGAGACTACAACTAACTTGCAAGGATTTTGAGAAATGATTTAGTTCTTCCATTTGCTGGTTCTCAAAAAGAAATGATCCCACTCATGTTTTTCTATAGTCCCAAAAGTAAAATACTTCCAACTATATTCTTCATCAAACACCATACTAGAATTCTTGCCTTGTCTCATCTCTTTTCTCATTACATCCACCCGTTCTAGAACCCCTTTGACTGCCAAATCAAATGCATCTTCAACAGTCTCCAATCTTGATCTTGGGTCTGCATAAACCACATTTGGTATAAGCTTTATCACTTCCTCTCTCATTGCTGCTACTTGTTGTCTTGGTATTTTTGACAGTACATTTTCAATGCTCACTTTTTTCTCCTTAACATCATCTTCCGGAATTAGCACCGAGTATGAAGTGTAATTCTTTGGTAAATGCCATATATATTGAACATACGCAGAAGCCGGAGTGAAAAACACCGGTATACAACCAGCTAAAATCGAATCGAATGTGGACCTCCTAGTGAATGAATCTCCCGAGGGTTGTAAGCAAAAAACTGAACTTTGAAAGAGTCTCATGACAGGTACCGCCTTGTTGCATTTGTTGTTTGTGTCCTTGCACTCCAAGAGCCTGCATTTTCGCCTACTGGCCGAGCACTGTTCCATGATTTCGCCTCTGATTGATTCATCAATCTGAGGACGTGGAGCCCCAGCGAACGAAAACAACATCCTCCTCCTTAACCTCCTCATCCTGTTCTGCCACTGGACCACATCATTGTCACTCGAAGGATGGAAATATGTAGGGTATGGGATCGCGAAATCGTTCATGTGCCAAGGACTTGATTCGATTGTCAAGATTGTCATGTTCTTTGTCTCGGGCAGCCACATTAACTTGCTCCCCCAAGATGCATCCTCTTCAACACCTCTCCTAAAATCCCAAGTAATTCTCCCTGCAATCATGAAATGATCTCTGCCCCACATTGTCTTCCATTCGGGTTTTTCTTTAAGGAATTTCGTTACCTCAACTGAGCCTGCATCCCTCTTTGTTGTATTCAAGTCGTCCCATAAGTACCGCGCTATATCGAACCCTGAATAGTATGGCACGAAAACTGCTGATGCTTCCGAGGAATCATTCGTTAGACACTCGTACTGCTTCATTCTGTTATGAAACAGGACTTCTAACGAGAACTGATTCGTCGTAAACCAACCTTTATTCGAAAAAGCCCTTTGGGGGTTTCCAAGATCAGGACCAAGTCCCATGTTCACCAAGTATTGACACATATCATACCATTTGTTCAACAATTTACATTGCTTCAGTATGTCTTCGTTGAACTTACTAGGTATTTTTGCAACATAAATATATCGTCCTGTACACGATTTTTCTTCTTTTGTATCGCCTTCTCTTTCGATTTTCTCAACCTTTTTTACTTCTTCTTTTTGAGGTTCGTCTTTTCTTAACAAAGGTTCCAATTCCTTCTCGAGTTGCTCCAAATCAGGTACCACCATATTGTCGTTATCATTAGAGGATGATTCGTCCTCCTTGAACCGCGGCTCGTCCTTTGTATCATCAATGTTGGTGGCATCATCAATAGTACTCGAAGAATTGGAATCGAAGCTAACATTATCATCTTCGCGATGAGGTGGAGGTGGAATGAACGTCTGACGAGCGGATTCAATTGAATTCGCTTCGTATCGTGAGGTTGTTACAAAACCAGGTAGAGAAGACCAATCAATTCCATATAGCAATAAGTACCACGAAACGAACAAAAAGAAGAAAACAAACCAAAATTTATTGCGAGACCTCGTTGTGAGGGAATTATCCATCTTCTTTATAAATGTTCTTGATCTAATTATCCCTTTTCTATGGAGCATAAAAGGTACTTTTTGGCTTTGATCATGACGAAAAAAAGATTAACTTGATCATTTTGGTAGATAACTAAGGGAGGTAAGATGCTATAATAATGCTTGTTCTTGTTGGACTTTGCATGTGATTAGTTTGATCACTTTTAAGATCCAATTAATTTCATTAATCTGAATTTGTATTTGGTTAGGCCACGTGTGAAGAAGATCAATTCTTTAACTAACTCTCTCACATCTTTATAGTACTATATTCAACTAAGTAATTATTGGAATCGATGTGATATATAATCCAAACATAACCGGACTGCTAATAGTACTACAGTAGTAACAAACATGCTATCCATTTCAATGACGTAAAAATGTAAACTTGTTGGAAAGAAAATACTATACTCCCTCCGTCCCAAATTACCCGTATCAAATTGAGATGACACGTTGATTAATAAAAATAATCAATAACATGCCTAGTTTACCATAGTAAACCTATTAAATGATGTGCACAATTTAATTTGAAGAAAAAATAATTAATGCAAAGGGTAAACATGAAAAAAACATTTTGTCTTGTCTTGATTAATGAAAAAAAACAAGTAAAATGGAACATCAAATTAGAAAATTTGGGATGAATAATTTGGGACGGAGGGAGTATATAATAGAGTGTATTTAGAAAGTTTTAGACAGTAAAATTTGTATACTATACATAATTGAAGAGATCCAACATACCTATACTATATATATATATTTTGTATGAAAGGTGTTATGAAACAATAGAACACTTGCATACACCATTTAAGTTTAAACCTTTTGAATAAGTTTTAACAAAAATAGCTTGCGGCTCAAATGGTAATTACTTATCTTGTCACAAGTCATGGTGGATCACTATAACTTTAGTATAAATCGTGTCGGAAGAAATTATTCACAAATGTTGGTGGATCATCAATAAACTTGTATTATTAACTCCAAGTTAGATATATAACATTCTAATATCAATCCCAACGTACAATTTTCAATTGTTAGATCCAACCAAACATTCAAAAATTACTAGACTTAAAGTTTGTCTTCTTCAACAATCAAGTTTAACAAGATTCAATAATAATGTTCTTCAAAGTTCTACAACCATATCAGTCATTCGATTTTCTATATCATATATAAAGAAGATGGAGAAGACGGAAGAAGAGTAGGGTAAGGAGTGTTGTATTGGTCAAATACAAACTGTTTTTCATCAAAAATTCTTTTGAAAAAAATATTTTGTACAATAAGCTGATTTAAGAAGTTTCACCAATTTGTGGACCCGAATTAGCCAAAGCCCAACATCATGCTACGGGTGCTGGATCCATGTATTCCTATCACTAGTCTGACCACTTTTGAACCTCTCTTTAAAGTTTAAACTCTCTTTTTATGAGTTAATACATTTCTATCTTTTAAAATAATTTGATGATTTTTTTTTTTGTTTGCAGACAAATTTAACGAACTGAATTAACGAGAATATAATTGAAATATTAGCCTAAGAAGCCCATTAGTGCACCTTTTTGAAAGGGCATGTACCCAATATCTAACTAACATATGAAACTTTTTGCTTGCGATAATTCTTGGCCGAACAGGCTAGCTTTTCCTTCATGGACTTTTTTTGGCTTTTTACATTTCTCTCCATAGTAGTCTAATCTGATATCAGAACATGTGTTGTCAATTTTTTGAAAGGATGTGGACATTTAATGCACATAAAAATAAGGGGAAATTTCAATTATATATAAAAAAAAAAAAAAAAAGGAAATAATTTACAATAAAAAATAATCAATTTTTTGTTTACAACAAAAATAGCGATTTTGTTATGATATTAATGTATATCAATTGTAATGAATGACTATCAATGGAAGGACTTCCTTCATTGTGAATCATACCTCAAGAGAAATAACAATTACTTTCACTATTCTCTCTACTCTTCTTCTTTATTCTTTCTTGTTTTATAACACGTTATCAGCACGAGACTCTGTCAAACTAGGTGAGATTATAAATCTAGGTAATTTCAAGGTTAGTAATTCCTTATGTTATTTGTCTTTTTCTGCTAATAATATTATTATTGTTGGATTTGAGGAAAAATAATTGGTTTGAAACTATTTATGTTTTAAATTTATTCCCCAAGAACAATATTATCAAAAGGAATGATAATATGTTGGGTTCAAGTCCCAACGATTTATGCCTAAGACGTCTTTATATGGATAAGACGTTGAGTTTGAATCTCAATGCACCATATTGATGATACTATGATGGGTAAGACAAAATAATGAGTATTTAGTGAAACATGTCCCATCAAATATGCTCCATTCCTTGAATTGAATGTGGTAGCAATAAATCATATGTATGCCTCAATTTGCTTTTGTAATAGCTATCATAATTTGATATGCTTAAGACATGATTATATTCCATTCCTGGAAATGAGAATTTCGATTATTATAAATACAGATCAATACCTTGAGGTGAATGTGATTGTATATACACTCGAACGTACTCTTAATTGTGAAGATATCACAATCCACCTTCAAAAGAGGCGTAATAATTGAAAGATTAAATATCTTCAAGTTACTATGATAAGAAACACGAATGTGAAAAGTTACCCAAGCATGATGAAATCACATGCCATAATAAACTAAGAGTTTATTATTTATTGATACGAAATTCATGCAATAGTAAACCTGATGTTTACTAAAGAATTTTTGCACATGCTATGATAACTTGGAGTTACTTATACAAATCGTTTATGTCAGTGATGGTATCACAACTCACCTTCGAATGAGGAAGAATAACTGAGAATCACAACCCACCTCCGAATGAGGAAAAATAACTAAGAAGAGTTATTTTAATATCTACTTCTGAAGTAGTAAATCTAAAATTTATTCATGTAATAGTAAATCTGAAATTTATTAAAGTAAAAAAACACATGTCATGATATACTTGGAGTTTACTAGCATAAAAGTTCATAAGTTGACATGAACGATTGCGACATCTTAAAGATGTGCATATTAAGTATTAAACATATATTGAAGAATTCAAAAATTCTTCATGAACTTTAATGTTGTTTGTTCTCATGATACGTTTGTTGGAACAACTAATTTTGGAAGTGGATCCCTTAAAATCTGAAAAGTATAAAAGGTGAATAAAGATCCGTTCACCAGTAAAATGATCTATCAAGATGCATCGATATAAGATGATCACTTGTACGTTTATTGTCAATCTGCAGTTTGACATTCATAAAGTTGTTGCTCAATAAAATTGAGTTAAGAGCATAACTTTCAGATTGTATAATCAAGACAATTTATTTTGATGATGATGATTTGGCATTGAATGCGTTCGATAAATAGCAAAACCATTGTCAATGAGAACAGAGCATCATGTGTTGGTCTGAAATATAATATGCTGCATACAATAACACTTGTATGCATTAGACCAATAAATTATGATTATTTCTTCTCTCTCAATTGGTTCAAGGTCAGGAACCAACTATTCCATCTAATAGTTTTGATGTGCGGTATACGATTAATGAATATATCATGATGCACAAAGATGAATTCCTCGAAGAAAATGGAGGATGTACCTTAGTTTTCCTAACATAAGGGGGAGATTATAAGCAACTATGAAATATGTTAGGAATTATCATCAGATCCTCATTCAAAAGATAATTCAAGTCAAATGCCGAAAGCATCTCATATTAAGTTGCAAGTGCTCCCATTTTCTGTCCCTAAAAGACAAAGTCTACGCATGCATGAAACATGGTAGACTAATCGGTTTCAAATGAAATAATTCTTGAAAAGGATAAGGAGCAAATGATCATAATAAGAAGGCAATGTGCTCTTGAAGAGCCTACGACATAACACTTCATGAAACCTTATGAGAGGTTTAGGTACCTGAAAATAATAAAGTGATGAGATCTCAAAATGTTATGTCGCATTGTGAACCGATACGAAATGATATATCATCAATGATATCTTTGCTACAATATTGGCGCAATATTGTCAAAGACTACGAGGATCTGGATTCTACGTTAATTTAAGCATGTTGACGTAGAAACATTTATCAAGTGACATGAAAGGGTGCATTTTGGTAAGGGAAAACTTATTTGATTTGCATTCCACACACTTGAAGATGTCACACATGAAATATTGAATATTGTCACTTGACAAAATCCATCTTGCAAATATTACAAGTAGGGGTGTACATAGGTCGGGTTGGTTCGATTTTTCATTAAAATATAACCAAACCAATAACGTCGATTTTCTAAATCTATAAACCAAATCAAATCAATATACAAGCGATTTTTTTATTTCGGTTTTAGTAGGATTTTTTCGGTTTTCTCGATTTTTTTACAATTATAATGTGATTGAAGAAAAATTAAATGCTTTCACTAAAAAGATTAAAAAAAATAATGGTCATAGAGTAGTTCCAATAAAAATTAAGTTGGCAAATTATTAAGACGTCTAAACTACTATCTCTCAAAATAATATTATGTGGATACCCGGTGGTTCAATTTCTAAGTCACTAGTCATAGTAGCTTGTATGAAAGTTCCTTTCACATAAAATATGAGCATACAAAAGAATGAAGAATTGGAGACAACTTATTAAAGCTTAACTCCATAAAATAATTAACTATAACATAATTCCATAAGAAAAAAAAGAAAGAAGAGAAACAACCTAAATTACAACTTGATGAATGAGTAGAATGAGAAAAACAAGATGAAAGTAAGATGAGGAAATAATGAGAACTCTCCGAAAACTTGAAAAGTAAAATGTAAAGTGAAGCAATTGAAGAGTTTTAGTTTTTTTATATTAAAATTGGGCTTTGTATTATTTTGTTACTAATGGACAAATATTATAATTAAAGGCCAAGAATATATATCTATTTTCTGAATATAAAAAGGGAATAAAAGTAATTAGAAAGTAGATTATAAGTAATATTTTTTTACGCATAAGAAATTAAAATTATATATGTATTATATCGGTTCGGTTTGGGTTCGGTTTGATTTTATTTTTGCTAATACCAAACCAAATCAAGAATGATCGGGTTTTTTTCCAACACCAAACCAATCAAACCAAACCATACGTCGATTTTTTTTCCAGTTTGGTTTGATTCATCGGTTCGGTTTGACTTAGCGGTTCGGTTTGTACACCCCTAATTACAAGGCCTGATGTAGCCTTTTCGATTAATTTGTTAGCAAGGTATAGTTTTTCTCCTACTAGGAGACATCAAAATGGGACCAAACACATGATCTTATATCATTCTAAAGATTGCAGTCTCAATCTTATTGATTATGCTGATGCTGGGTATTTAATTAACCCGCATAAATCTCGATCTTAAACAGGCTATGTGTTCATATGTGGGGATACTGCCATATCTTGGGGATATATAAAGCAGTCTATCGTAGCCACTTCATCAAATCATGCTGAGATAATAACCATTCATGAAGCAAGCCGAGAATGTGTACTGATACGAGTACGATCACATAGATGGACTTATGAGGGCGTACGTTAGACCCGAGGCTTGGTGTGTGCAATGAAGTGCAAAGGAGCACCTAAATGGACACCAAAACAGTTCACTACATACACTAAATGGGTCAAATCAGTTCACTACATATACTAGAGGGGTGCCCCTTCACTAAGGGGCCTTTTGGTCATTTTACCTATTATTTGTAATACACTATGGATAGAATGATGGAGGATTTCATTAGGGAGATTTTGATGAATATTATGAGTTTATAACACTTGAAACATTTCCTCTCTAAGGAGAGAAGACCACCAACCCGAAATTGTAACTAGGGAAATCAACTTGAGTGTAGAATCGCTCGAGTTGGATTCAAGCTTGAAAACGTTGGATGCTTGGGAGATCAGGGCCACTCTTGTGCCAACGTAAGAGTTAGGTATTTGATGTGTGTGATGTTAAAGGTCCAAGAGTGGAATAGGCTTTTGGGTTGTTAATATTATACCTTCAATTTGTCTAACCATCTATCCTTTTGTTTCTTTGTAATCGTGTAGTAGGGTTGATATTGTAACCGTGTGTTTGTGTTGTTAATGTGGAATCCGAAATTAGTCTATTGTTCATCTTGTTCTTGTTGTGTTGCTACTGTTTTGGTGTTATTACGCCATTGTGCCTTGTTTTCTTCCTGTTGGTAGCGAATCCGAGAGGGGTCACCAAAAGAGGTCCTCGATTTCTTGGCTAGTGGACTGATTTTGGTGTTTATTTCGTGTTTCTCTTGTCTTTCGTGTATCATTAGGTATCAAAGCATGGCTAGATCTTGTTCCTACAAGATCAATCTTGGGCTTGCTTGTTAGATTTTTTTTTAAAAAAAGTTGAAATCTGAAAATTCCAAAACGAAGCAAATCTGTCCATTTTTGTGTCTTGACCTAAATTGTGTTCTTGTTGTGTCTTGGCCGAGATTTTTCTTGTTTTGAGTCTAGATATAGGAGTCATTTTATTTTTTTTGTTGTTTCTAGTGTTAGCTTCTTCACTTCTAACACTAAAGAAGTCTAGATCTAGATTTGAGCTTTAATTGTTGATGTTATTGTTGTGAACCTAAACTTTGGCCGTGTAATTGTTGTTGGTATTGTTATTGCGGATTCAAAGCTTGGACGTGTGGTGTGTTGTTGGTTCAAGGTTTGAATGTGTATAGTGGTTATTGTGTTGTATTTTTAAGCTTGGAAAGGTGTTGTTGATGTTTGGGGTCCAACTTGAACCTTAGAACTTCAAGATTCAAAAAAATGTGCTCTTGGTGTTCTTCACATCTTCATCTATTGTTGAAGAAAAAATGGATGTTTGATCTTAGAAGTTGAAGAAAGAAAGTGTGTATTTTGTTAGTCTTGAAAGACATATTTCCAAAATTTAAGACCTCTCAAGACTTTTACAACCAATTCCAACCATTTAAGGACTTTAACAACCACTTTTCCAACAACCTTCCATGATTTAAGGGTCATGTCTTGAGGAGAAAAGTCAAGTCTTGCTTTTTGAATTTGAAAGAGGATTTCAAGACTTGTTTTTTCTCCTTAACCAATTCTCACCAATTTCAAATTACTATTGGACCAAGACTTGAATTAGAAAATAAAATTTGATAACAACCGCAACCAATACGTGGCTGCCACATCACGTTTTTACTGTTCCCTGATAATTTTTAAACTCAAATTTCAGATTTCTTAGTTTCATTTTATTATTTCCTAGTTCCGTTTGTTGGTTCGAACACTAATTAACAAACTAGTAATCTCCTACTAGATTGTAAGTTAGTTGTAGAGTCTGTTTGTTCGTGTCTACGTTTGTTGTGTGCTTTTATCTTTTGTGAATTCATTGTATCTTGTTGGTTCAAGTCCGTAAACAAATTTTATTTGAGTCAACTCAAACGAAAATCTATTCCGGGCAAGAGTAGACTCGACCCTCAATCACTCGCGAAGTACAAGCCGACTTTCAACGCTTGTGAAACCAAGTGTGAGGTAAAAATCGAGAGTGAGAGTGTGGTGAGGCATTTTTGAGCTAACAAGTTTATTGTTTGTTGTTGTCTTTTCTTTTAGGTACCATGGCTGCCACCAATCTCGATGCCACGTTTGACCGTATCATTGACAATATTGAAGACATGAAAGGGCACGTTGAAAGGCTACGCCAATTGGTATCCACACTTATCCCAACAAATCCAAAACCCCAGGTCCAAACACCTTTCGGTGAGAGCTTCCCGAAGGAAGTTGCTGCCCAAACTTGTGAAGGACTTTTACACCGAGGTAAAGATGAACATACTCATGAACGTCAAGGAAAAATAGCTAACTCTTATACTTTGGTACATGTGAATGATGAACATGTGACTAATAAACCGTTGAGTGTGAGTAGTAACTTACCTACGTATGAGTATATTGATTCCTTAACACTTGTGGATGATGTACATGTTGTGCGAGTGGATACACTAGTTGATCCTATAGATGACCGAATCGACTCTTCTAGTATGATCGATTTGTGTCCACCTAGTGTTGAAGCTATTGTGTTGAATGAAAGTACATCGTCATGTGAAAATTGTGTTGATCAACTTGTGTGTAAGACTTGTCCACCACTTGAGAATATGTGTGATATGATTAATGAATCTCAAGTGAGTGAAGAATTTGAAGATGTTGGTCAAGGACAAAGGAGTGAACCTGTGAGCCTATGTTGTTGTAAAGATTCTAATGTTTGCTTGGCTCATAGGGTTAATCATGTGCTTGACATATCTTTGAAAAATGATTTTGCTTGTACTCTTTTGCATGACACCCCACCCGTTCTTGACAAATATGGCGACTTGAATTGTGATCCCTTTGATATTAATGGTGGTTTGTGTCTACTCGAGGACCGTAGGGCAAATGTGTCATTGTCTCTTTGGGGTGTTGCTCATATTCGTGCATCCATATCTGACACACTTGTATTTAAGTTATGTGAACCGCAACTTGAGGATGCCAAGTTGTATTCTTGATTGTGGAAGGGTCCAAGGATGTTAAAGATTTTTTGTCACCTTCATGGGGTTGGACAAGTTGAAGTATCTTGTGGGACTCTTGGGAGCGTACTTCACATCATTTGTAGAGGGAAGCCGAGTTCTTGGGAAAACTACTTGTCTTGGATTGGATTGTTGCATGGTAGTTTCCCTATTCTCCCTATTGGTATGACTCCCTTGATGGAATGTCTTTCCTCGGTAAGTGGTTGGAAGGAGAGAGGTCCTACGTACTTGCAATGTCCCTTTCTCTCGTTGTGTGTTCCTACTTGTGAATACATCTTAGATGAGAATTGTGTCTTTGGTGCCTTTCCTCACTACCTATATGCATATAATGATATTCATGATGTTGTTGGATATACATCGTATGAGAGACGTAGTCTCAATTTTTGTCCCTTAATTCTCGATGTTCATCCGAGCCCTTTCGTTTGTGATGTTGTACAAAAGCTTTTCGTAGTTAACACAAAGGATCCTTGGTTGTACTTCAAGTGTGTACCACCGTGGCATGATAGTGCTAATTGTTTATTTTGCTAACCCTAACCCTCATGCCATGATGATGTGTACTTATTTGTTTCCTCTTTGATTTTGCAAGGTACGGATTCGAGGTCGAATCCTTTTCAAGAAGGTGAGGATGATACGAGTACGATCACATAGATGGACTTATGAGGGCGTACGTTAGACCCGAGACTTGGTGTGTGCAATGAAGTGCAAAGGAGCACCTAAATGGACACCAAAACAGTCCACTACATACACTAAATGGGCCAAATCAGTCCACTACATATACTAGAGGGGTGCCCTTTCACTAAGGGGTCTTTTGGTCATTTTGCCTATTATTTGTAATACACTATAAATAGAATAATGTAGGATTTCATTAGGGAGATTTTGTTGAATATTATGAGTTTATAACACTTGAAATATTTTCTCTCTAAGGAGAGAAGACCACCAACCCGAAATTGTAACTAGGAAAATCAACTTGAGTGTGGAATCGCTCGTGTTGGATTCAAGCTTGGAAACGTTGGATGCTTGGGAGATCAGGGCCACTCTTGTGCCAACGTAAGAGTTAGGTATTTGATGTGTGTGATGTTAAAGGTCCAAGAGTGGAATAGGCTTTTGGGTTGTTAATATTATACCTTCAATTTGTCTAACTATCTATCATTTTGTTTCTTTGTAATCGTGTAATAGGGTTGATGTTGTAACCATGTGTTTGTGTTGTTAATGTGGAATCCGAAATTAGTCTATTGTTCATCTTGTTCTTGTTGTGTTGCTACTGTTTTGGTGTTATTACGCCATTGTGCCTTGTTTTCTTCTTTTTGGTAGCGAATCCGAGAGGGGTCACCAAAAGAGGTCCTCGGTTTCTTGGCTAGTGGAATGATTTTGGTGTTTGTTTCGTTTTTCTCTTGTCTTTCGTGTATCATGTACAATTGAGGTTCATGATACATCTCATTTGAAAAAAATGTGGTTTGAAATGTGACAATGTACCCACAATTTTATACAGAGATAATGCAGCATACATAACACATCTTATTGGAGGATTCATAAAAGGAGATAGAACGAAGCACATTTTGCAAAAGATTTTCTACGTATATGAGCTACAAAAGAATGGTGATATTAGCGTGCAACATATTTGTTCAAGTGACAATATGGTTGATTTATTCACCAAATCTTCTCCAATTGCAACTTTGAAGAAGATGCTACACAAGATTTGGATGCAAAGGTTCAAGGATGTTCTCATTAGGGGGAGTTAATACGCGTTGTACTCTTTTTTTCTTACGAGGTTTTGTCCCACTGAATTTTCCTTGTAAGGTTTTTAATGAGTCACCCTATATATATATGCGTATTTCTAGACATTCAAGGGGGAGTGTTATGATATTAATGTATATCAATTGTAGTGAATGTCTATCAATAGAAGGGTTTCCTTTATTGTAAATCATATGTCAAGAGAAATAACAATTACTCTCTCTATTCTCTCTACTCTTCTTCTTTATTCTTTCTTATTTTATAACAGATTAGGCAATTTTTTTCCTTTTTTTTTCTTTTTGCAACAGTTATTTAAAAAAAAAAAAAACTTTTTGTTGTTTCCTTTGTTGCGTTTTTATTTATTAAAAAAAGTTTTTAATTATTAAAAAAAGTTTTTCTTTTTTTTTCATGTATCAATATTGTATAAATGATGTATAATTATGTATATATGATATACAAATAGTTATGTAGTGTATTTGTAATATATCGAACATTACATAAATAGTTATGTAGTGTATATGTAATGTATCGATATTGTATGAATAATATATAAACGTGTATCGATATTACATGAATGATCTATAAACATGTATATATGATGCACAAATAATTATGTAGTGTATATGCAATATATTGTTATTGTATAAATGTGTATAAACATGTATGGATGTTGTATAAATAGTTAAGTGTTGTATCGACATTGTATAAATGCCGTACAAGCGTGTATCAATATTGTATAAATAGTGTATAATCATATATCGATATTATATAAATAATTATGTAATGTATCGATATTGATATTTATTTGACTATCATGCGTTTCCACCTTAATAAATAAACGTATAAACAAAAAATAATAAAACAACATAAATATTCATGTTTTCCACAGAAGAAGTGAAATAATTAGAAAATAAAAATGTTTTTAAAAAAGAGCAATGACAACAACATAATAATACCCGGTGTATTTTCATATAGTGGAGTCTGAAGAGGGTAAAAATAGGTTATTTTTTGTGTAAGACATTTAACTCAATTAATATTTTGCATAATTTTCCCTAAAAACAATACTCTATTTGTCTACTTGTATGGGATCTAAGCGGTAGTTCGGGCACATTGCACATGGTAAAGTGAGACAGGAAGGCAAGATCTAAATAAATAATATGACTCTCCATCAACTTCTTCAGAGTTGCTGAAACTCCCCATCAATGCATTACCCAAAAAATATGGTGAAAACATAGTAACTAAGATTCCTATATACGAAAAATGAAAGTAAAAGAGAATTAAAGGTTCAGTGAATTGTATGTTTGGCCTAAAATTAGTCAAATTAAGATGAGTTATATCCAAAATCCAAATATAAATGATTCATGGCTAGCCTACTCAACCACTTTCGGATTTGGTGTTATATGTATGTATTTGTGTGTCTAGGTGCACAAAGACTTTTAACAGTCATAAATTGACGAGTTTAGTTAGAACTAAAACGATTGATACTGACCCAAAGACATTATATTTCACATTTTGCAAAGACAATAAGATGGATGAAAATGAAATTCAAATACACACAACGTACGTACCTTAACATTTGAGACCCTTTGTGATTAAGCAGCGGTACCTGAAACATATATAAATTATGGGTTCAATTAAATCAAATTATGGATCCCAACTCTACCTGTAAGAGAGGTAAGCACTGCAAACTAATTGATCATTTAAAATGAATCAACGTCCTTAAATAATATGATTCTTTACTGATATTTAAATTATCGAAAACTGAGGTCTTGCATTATTACTAGTTACTATGTATAGTAACAATCAGAAGCATTAACATAGGCAAAGACAAAGATAACTAGCAATAGTTATCAAGTATTTGGATGCTTAAACTGAGTCCAGATCGAAAGCTTTTTAGTTTTCACATTACTAATCCCATTACATTTTTATTACTGAAATAAGAGATAAGTCTTTTCTCCTACGATAATTATAATTTGGAACGACTACCGTTTGAAATTCTTCTTTAATGTTTATTCACTCTACACCTACATTCTTGGATCAGCAGTAAAATAAATTCTACCACTGTCAAACTTGTACTCATATTTTAACTCAAAAGAATAAGTTTTCACCTATACTGTTCCAGTTGGGAATCCTATTTTAAACCTTCATCTCTTGTATGAATCAGCAGACACACATAATAAATAAATAAATAAATAAATAAAAATAAAATGAATTAAAAGGTCAAAGTTGCTAATATTTCGTCATTTAAATGTTTGTTAGTTGAACAAACGGAGGACGAAGAACGTGGGGCTTCATAATAACGCGTTAAATCCAGCCCGCAAACAGCGGGATTTTTCAATATTCACCTTCACCCCCTTAAACTACTCCTAATAAACTAAACTCTAAAACGTCGTTATAACTATTTTGAGACAGAAGAGAAAGTAACAAACTAAACTCAAACGGCAGACATAAAGCTAAATTAAGGAAACAAATCATTACAGCACTAAATAATAATACAGTGCAAGCTCAAATAGTATTAGTAGTAGAATTAACTGTAGTTCCCCAGAAATACTACAGTCCATCGTCGGTGCTTTCTCCTTCCTTGCTCCTATCTGTCATCTTTCCTTTTTCTCCCATGTCACTCTATTTTCCTCTCCTTTAAAACCCCCAATTTGTTCTCTTTACGGGCTGAGATTAAATTAATGGGTCCAGACGGCAGCTTCACTGCTCAAAAAAGAGCGCTACCCACCACCGCCACGCCCAACGGCGGCGTCGGTGGCCGGGGGAGCTCCGTTTTACCTCGCGGCCGACAGATCCAGCGTACTTTCAACAACATTAAGATTACTATTCTATGTGGCTTCGTTACTATCCTCGTCCTACGTGGCACTATTGGTTTCGGAAACCTCGTGTCCTCCGGACCCGACGCCGAAAACGCGCATCTTATTGAAGAGACTAATCGGATCCTTGACGAGATCCGATCCGATAAGGACCCGGATGATAATTTCGTCGGCCGTAATTCCAAGTACAGTTTAGGCCCGAAGATTAATGCCTGGGATAAAGAACGGAAGCTATGGCTTCAGAAGAACCCGGAATTTCCTAATTTTGTTCGAGGTAAGCCTCGTGTTATGCTAGTAACTGGTTCTCCACCAAACCCTTGTGATAATGCAATTGGGGATCATTACCTGTTGAAGGTTATAAAGAACAAGATTGATTATTGTAGGATCCATGGGATTGAAATTGTTTATAATTTAGCTCAATTGGAAAGGGAAATGGCTGGGTATTGGGCTAAATTGCCGTTGATTCGTAAGCTAATGTTGTCACACCCTGAAATGGAGTGGATATGGTGGATGGATAGCGATGCGCTATTCACTGATATGGTATTTGAGATCCCTTTTTCCAAGTACAAAGATCATAATCTTGTTATTCATGGTTATCCAGATCTATTGTTTGATCAGAAATCGTGGATTGCTTTAAACACGGGTAGTTTTCTGATTAGGAATTGCCAGTGGTCACTTGATTTGTTGGATGCATGGGCGCCAATGGGGCCGAAAGGTCCTGTTCGTGAAGAAGCTGGGAAGGTTTTGACTGCTAACTTAAAGGGTAGACCAGCATTTGAAGCAGATGATCAGTCTGCACTAATATACTTGCTGATGTCACAGAAGGGACGGTGGATGAACAAGGTGTTCATTGAGAATTCCTACTATCTACATGGATATTGGGCGGGGTTAGTTGATAGGTACGAGGAGATGATTGAGAAGTACCATCCAGGTTTTGGGGATGAGAGATGGCCATTTGTGACACATTTTGTGGGATGCAAGCCATGTGGGAGCTATGGAGATTACCCTGTTGAGAGTTGCTTGAAAAATATGGAGAGGGCTTTCAATTTTGCAGATAATCAAGTGCTTAACTTGTATGGATTTAGACATAAGGGATTGTTGAGCCCTAACATCAAAAGGATTAGGAATGAAACAGATAATCCACTGCAGTATGTAGACCAGTTAGATGTTCGACATGCAAAGCATCAGACCACAGAAACTCAAGGCTAGTGGCCACACCAGCTTATGCACAGAGGAATCTGCAGGTATATGAGACGTCATTTTTGGTTTGTTGAACTTGTTGGTTAGATCTGTAAACACTGTAATATGAACATGTCATAGCTCCCTTCCGCATAATGTTACACGGTCATTCTTGAATAACTTGTACTCCCGAATGTGTTGATGAGATTTTAGTTTATCATTAGTTTTTTTGTTTATCATAACCGTTGAATTGTTGATGCACAATCAATATTCATTTCTTTTCTCCTCCCAACTGAATTATCAGCATTTTTTTGGTCAGACCCTGTTGTGTAACTGACATCCCCCCATCTTCTTTTATGTTGTCAAGCTTAATACATGAAAACTCATAATTCGCTTGTTAGTTGAATGTCTGACATTAGATTTGGTGTTGTGTTTACTGTTTTGCTGTTGGATTTTTCCAAGTAGTTATAAGTGTGTTAATTGCCATAACCCTAGCTCTACATTCTAGCAGGCCCCTTTTGCGAAAGGACCTTTTAGCTTCACTGCAACCTCCATTTTTCCCCCCCTCGCCACCCAAAAAAAGGGAGGGAAAGTGTAAAAATGGAATTTCTCGCAGAAAATGCTTGTTTAATTGCCCGATTGAAGTCAACGTATCAGGCTTGAGTTTTTCTCTCATCTGTAAACTCTGCATGTTTGTGAGTTGGGAGATTAAGAATCTCGACAGTTCTTCCTTCTCCTCTTTACTCTAAGGTGTGGGACATCTTCTGGTTGGTAGTATTGAAGATTTGCCCTTATCTTTCTAACAATAATGAGAAGCATGCTTTACCTTAGGCTGGAGTCCGGGGGTGTGTGAGGGCAACTTGTTTAGAGGACTGCGGTATTGTTTTTAGTTGAGAACTTGGATTAGCACGTCTCCTTCAAATTAAAATGTTCTATAACGCTTATGGCTTATTTTGATTATCTTTTATTATCACAAGGAGGAGGGTTGTGGCATATTGACAACCAGCGTAAAACTGATTAATATGTGATGAATCCTTACAATACACGACATAGATATAATAAATAACCTATCCTAACTAGATTGAGATTGAGGCATAGTAGTTGTTGTTTGTTTTCTTCTTATGAAGTATCTGTTTATGGTTTGAGTTCATCATTATATTTTGATTTGTTCTTTACCTTTCTACTTCAACATTATATTAGTCATCGTAATGATGTGCTGATTAATTTTCCTGTGATATATAAATGGAGATGTTCTGATAAAAAAAAAAAAAAAATCTGATCAAAATAACAATGGACATGTAGCCCTTATGTTTTAGAGATCAATTGGTTCGTCTAGCAGATTGGTCTAGTCAAGCATGGGAAATCTATTCAATGATTATATCAGTCACCAATTAAATGATAATGTTTCATATGCTATGTCTTGGACTTTGTTGAGTTCCTCCGTTTTATGTCTGAACTATATGATAAAGTAACATACAACAATAACAACTACTACACTTTAGTCTCATACAAGTTGGGGTTATGACTATTGGGTGCGAAACTCTACTGCACCTTTTAATAAAGCATTGTGTCAGAACTAACGGACGGAAGTTGTTACTTATACAATATTTGTTATTTGCGGTTTAGACATTTTCCCAGTTTGCTTGACCTTCTACCATCCATAATAATAGTATTTCTGGATTTTCTGCAGGGTGCGACTAAGGTTTTGACCTGTCTTGGATGAGAATGGCACTTTCGGAATGAAGTGGTGTGCTTCTTCTTGTTCTATACTTTGGTGGTCAAGCCTTGCATCATGGGGATTGGATTTTGCCTTTTCTTTCCTCCCACGGTTGAAGTTTGTGTTAGATTTACTTAATTCTAGCAAACATTTTAGTTTCTCGGCAAGATGACTTTTGAACTGTATGAATGATGTGCTTGGAAAAGAACAGCTGGATTCAAATAGGATGAACAGAATTTGTCTAGATAGCTTCAACATAAGTTACTCTCAACCTCCAGCTTTGGGAGGTATAAGATGTGATCACACTTGTAAAATTGCAATTCTTGGTCGTTCTTTCTTTGGTTAAATGATTTTTTGGTATATGATAGTGGACCATTATGCTGTTATATGAACTTGGAAATGTACCAGTATTAATACATCATCTTTCATTCTTTAGCTTTTCTGCCAAAGTTTGACTAGTTCCATTAAAATTGATAATTTGTCCAGCAGATGGTGGTTTGAGGGCAACTGTTTTTTCTTTTTGACGGTTACGAAAATTCTGCAGTTTATCCCCAACCTCTGTACAAAATTATCAATTACAATGCCACTACATAAATTGTTGAAGCAAGCATTCACATAGACATAGGCATCATCCTGTATTCCTGTCAACGTAGTTTTATATTGAAGTCAATTATCAGCTAATCTCTTTCAATTTTCCTCCAGAGTTTAGAATGTTTATTTACTGACAGGATGATCTATTAAAATGTCTTGAGTCGGGATCTATCGGAAATAGCCTCTCTACTTCTTCGGAGGTAGTGGTATGGATTGCGTACATTTTACCCTCCCCAGACCCCACTAGGTGGGAATACACAGGGTATGTTGCATGATCTATTAAAATAGTTAGAAATGAGACACTTCGCGTACAGAATTATTTATCAATCTGAGTTGTGCCTGGGGGAGAATGGGAAATAGAATTTAGAAGAGAGGAAAGAACGTAAAATACAACCGAGCCCTCGCATTTGAAAGCTACTGAAGTTATGCCGAAGAACCAGATTGAAGCCATTCACTTTGGTATGGCAGGAAGTTAGCAAATACTTTTCTCACCTGGCGGAGGTGTAGGTATCTTTTTAACGATCTACATAATTCACTGCAAATTTTGTTCGTCCTCATTGTCACGACTCTCCTATTTTGTTCTTAAAGCTGTTCTGCGTCACAATTTTAGATTACAGGCTTTCCAGTATATGGGAGTATACCTTCAGATACAGAGCTGTATCCAGTGTCTACACTAAACAGAAGAATAATAGCCTTCTGTTGCCTCTCCGTAGAGTGAGTGACCTAGCAAACTAACAGGACATGGAACCAATGTGTTCAATTGCATAAGATAATGATTCTAAGGGAAGGATCAAGCTTAGAAGCAACATGGAAAGGATTAAGCTGAGACTCGATAGTGAACACAGACCCCTGCTTATAGATATTAGATCAACAACCTTCTTGGGTCCACGGTGTTGTATCTCTAGAATAACAGGATATATGATGCTTAGTTAGCAGTCACAACTCACATCTTCGACCATTTGCATATTTTCTGAGTATGTAGACAAACAATGAAGCTGCTGTTCTACCATTTTATAGTATATTTGCAAGAATTGAGTTCCAAACTACATAATACACACTATTAATGGACCTTGGTCATCCACATTGGTGTGTGTCACTAGAGTAGCAGCTATTGACCATTATCCCTCCACAGCACAGAACTATTACATACTAATTTTCAGCTAATTCTTGGACAGATTACGTTTGTGCATAGCCACAAATACCTGATTCATCTCTGCTATTTGACTAAGAAGTTGATTTATTCTCTGCAAAAACGAACAAACTGGTATTAGTATAACTCTAAAAATGTAGTTAGAACTGATTAGATAGGAATTTTTGCAAACACTTGAAAGCAAAAAATTAACAGACCTCATCCTTCGCTCTAATGGTGCGTCTCAGCTCTTCTTCCCCTCTCTGTCCTCTAATCAATCTCCGTCGCCGACGAAAATACACAAACATCACAAGCATTGCCGCCATTCCAAACGGCGAGAGAATAATCATTACAGCCCTTCGAGCTGAATTAAGACCCCTGCTTAACATACCAGTACCGGAGACTCTAGAAACCAACACCTGCAGTCCCAAATTCAGCCATTTTCCTCGATAACCAGCTGCTCCGGCTGGTATCCGAGGACAATCTGTCACGGATCTTGGTGGATCCACTACATTGGAATATGAGGCGGCAAATGAGTAGGAAGATTCACCGTTCTCTCGATGAGAAGGTGAAAATGACGATGACGACGACGACGACAACGACAACAGCGACGGCGATGACGGAAAGGGCGGCGACGATGACTGACTGTGATTTTGATGAACGGGATAGAGGTTCTCGTGGTTTGCCGGAGGAAAAACGGCGAAGTCACCGGGAGATTTGTGAAGTGAATAATCTCGAATGGGGATGAAAGAGCAAACTGGTGGTGGATCAGAAAGAGATCGGAAATCTCTGGTACATTCCCATTTCTTACGCTTTTCTAGCTGGGCTTCTGTTATTGCACCTCCTTCTTCTTCCTGATCTTCTACAACATCGGGATCCGCCATCGCTATTAGAAGCTGAACTAATTTGTGACGGCCACTTTCCATTTTCCCAAATGGAAATGAGCCGAATAGGGTGCACTACTTCCAAATTGACCCGCACATTTTGAGGCCCGTGACCAACCAGGCCTTTCTATGGCCCAATTATATATGTTTGCCTTGAATTCGGGGCAATTGCAAAGAGAGCTGATTTTGGTAAACCAGTAAAGCTTTAGCCGAAATACAAAATTGAAGTTGTGTTTGGTTATACTTGTTGAAAGTCTTTTAAAAATATAATAAAGATGAAGTTGGAGCTGAAAAAAAAAAGTAAAAACAGGTTGAGACTTATATTTTGTATATTTTGGTACACGGTCAACTAATTCCTATCAATTTTACACAAACGTTGATTTTTTTTATTGGATATGCTGTTGTGGTTGTTAAGTTCCTATTTTCTTCTGGCCCGAACTAAAAGTAACTGATATGAAAATCTTTAAGCAGTTTTTTCTTCTTCGTTTGGGGATTCTTATACTAGTATGAAGGAGTAGAAGTTAAAACTTCAGTTTTGTACTGATCTAGTCTTGTTGATACAATTGTTAGTCATGGAACTACTAGTACTGCTTAAATAGCTACTACTTCAACCCAACCTTGGGTGTCTTAGTAAATTCCTCGATTTGACAGTTAGAAATGCATATCCATTCATACATGATAGTGTGGATTAAATTGAAATTGGCCCTATCTCAAAATTGTGCTCTTGCTAAATGCTTGATTTGACATTCTGAATAAAACACGAGTTGGTTATTTTTTATTGGAAAAAAACTAAAATTGCCCGTGTGAAAAATGACTCAACAATACTCACCTTCCACCAAGTATTAAAAAAACTAATGGCTCATAAATACCCCCTTCTAGTCATTTTTCATACTATAGAAATATTTTTTATCCTTTTCCGTATTAATAATTATTATTAATAATAGATCAAAATTAAGAGATTAGTCAATTAGAATCCAAGTTGGTACATTTTCTTTTCATATTTAGGGTGGCCGGAATTGGAAATTAGAAGTGCTGGATATTGTGTTTAGTGCAGTCTGAAGAGTTCAACATTTGGCGTTTCTTTTTTTTTTTTTTTTTTTTATTTTTTAATTTCTCAGTTTAGACTTTAGAGCTTCAAATCCAAAGAAGGCTGTTAACCCCCTCAATTGAAAAACAACTACACAATCCTTAACTAATCAAATTATGGAAAAAGATAGAAACGACACTTCAAATTAAACTATTTCTACGAAAATGGCTATAGAATTTAAATTCGACTTTCTAGTCATTTTAATTTGTTGACTTGTTCTATACCCTTTTTACATACCTTCTATACAGTATCTATACATATATTATACATATAAATATTTTATACGAAAATTATACAGTTTCGATACACAATTTATACAATAATTATAATTTTTTTTTTTACACATTTTTACAATAATTATATAATTTTTATACATTTTCTATATATTTTATACATATACATATTTGATAAAACTAGATAATTTTTATACGTACATCCTATATAGATACATATTCTATATAACAATTATACCGTTTTTATATAATAATATTTAATTGTTATTTTCAAATAATAATAAATAAAAAAATCAGTTAAAAAATTTATAGCAAAAAGAAAAACTGAAATATTTTTAAAAAAGCCGAATGACCCAAGTTGAAATCTGTATCAGTATTGTATATGGATTGTATCAGTATTATATATGGACTGTATTTGAACTACATGGGTCAAAGTGATCCAAATGGAAATACTTTATCCGATTAGCCACTTTTTGGCAAAATCTCAAACTTGACTATTTATTTTAAAAAGTGCTACACAGTGTCCTTTTTCCATCAAATACTATGCTCGGACCCACTTTTTAGAATAAGAAAAATATTAGCCCATTCGGGCGTGTGTTGATATGATGGAAAATATTTTCCATGGAAAATAAGTTAATTTTCTACTTATTTTCTCATGTTCGGTTGGTGAGTGACAAATATTTTTCGAAAAATATTTTATGGAGTTTGATTGGTGATTAGAAAATATTTTTCAGAAATATATTTTCTAATGTTTGGTTAGTGAGTGAAAAAAGTATTTTTTAGAAAATACTATTAATGGTTAACTAGTATATCGCTGCTTGAACTAATTTAAGCATAGCAAATAATATCAATATCGAGTATTAAGATATTACAAGTCACTAAATTTTAAGCAAATACTAATTAGCAAGCATATGAGACACTTTTCAACATTTTGTCAGGACGATCTCAAGATACTACAATCAATAGAAATATAATTGAACGACAAACTTATTCAACCTTGCGAAACAAGCTACAACGAAGACAAAATGGAATATGCAATTAGCAAAAGTAACATAGGTAAGTCTTCCTCTATGCACATGAAAATAACAATACATTCAACGAACATTGGAAACAGTGAAAAATTCGGGCTTCAATATTTTTTATTTCAAACAGTGAAAAATTGGAGCGAAGCACAGTGATTTTTTTTTTTGAGTAATGTGAATTTGAGTGTTGTGGGGGTGAGGGAAGAGGGGTGGGGGTGGAGGCATAAAAGTCACATCTGTCATTTTCTGGAAAATGACTTTTCTCGGTCCACAAGGGAAGTCATTTTCCCTCAAATAAAGAAAAATGAGTTATTTTGGAAAACATTTTCCTAACATTTTAGTACAACCAAACAAGAGAAAATAAGAAAACATTTTCCATCATACCAAACACATTCTTCGTTTTAATTCATTTATCTTATTTTCATTTTAATTCATTTACAAAAGCATGTTTCTTTCCCTTTTTGACAACTCTTTTATTGTATCTTTTCACACAGACTGCCGGATTAACGAGCATTTTGATCATTCACATATTTTAATTTAACATACAAGTTTGAGAACTTTGTCTGTTTATTTGCTATAAAGCTTGTCGGCATGAAATCTTTTACCATTATATTTACATGGATAACATAAAGAAGTTATTTTGGATATCTTGATTGACCTATTTCTGTCAAATTCATAAGGATCTAACCACTATATGTAATTTAATTAAAAAATAACATGTCATTGGATCGAACTTTGAAAATACGATTGTAATACCTACTTTGGATTATCAGTTAATAAAATTTGAATTTTAAAAATATCGAACGAGCGAACACCAACCATATGTAAGAGAAGAGGATGGCATTAAAATAAGATTCTTAATTTGGTGAGATCCTGGGTCAGAAAACAAGAAAGAATTGATTGAACATCACAAAGAAGTAGTTGAAAACAAGACAGATTTGTAGATAATGCTTGGATTTTCTTTGATTGTAATAAAACAAGTCCTCACAGACAACTCTTTAACCAATTCCTAAAATGCTTCAGTACCCTCACTTAAATTCGTAATTTGTGGCTCTCCTCCCTATTAGGTGTCACAATTCAATCTGCACAAAGTTGTCCAATTTAGCCTATTTAATCGGGTCGTTAGACTAAAGATACTTGCTTTATTTTTCATCAAGCGTTTGATACTTTGATTTAGATTCTTTTATCTACCTGTAGGTTGTCCTGTTAGGATTTCTTTCATCCCAATAAAATTTCTAGTCACAATCCTCGATCATATACTGAAATAAATTTATTGATGAATCAACTCAAAAATTATTCAATTAATTGAATTACGATTTCGGTTATTGATCCATACGACAACTTAGGCTACCTTGTGTAACACTAAAATTACAAAATTATTTTTGTACACTAAAGCTACTAAACAAATTATTTGAAATACTAAAATGTAAAACTATATATTGCTTGCACAACAAATAAAATCATTGAAGAGTTTAATTTTCATCGACTGAAATAACATGTCATTGCCACATCATTATTTTGTCACTACATGCATACTACGTGAGAAAAATTTGATAAACCAAATCTCATTATTATTATTATTATTATCTATATTTATAAAATATAAAAAAGTACCAAAATATAAAATTATAAAGTAAAAGGAAGTTCCTTTTTTGTTTTTTTTTGGGACTAATTAAGCGAAGAGGGTGATTCTCATAGTGGGGAAATGAGAGTTGTCTAAACTGTAAAACGAGATCTTGAAAAAGCAATACGAGCGTTGTGCAAGTAAGCGAAACAGTCTGAATACTGCACAGTAGATAGCCAAAGTGTCGGAATCGCCTCTGCCCGAATAAAATAAGACATGTAAAAACTGGCGTGAGCTAGCAATAACCACCTTTTCACTAAATATTTTTGGGTGCTTTATGTAAATAGAGGTAGAGAGAAGTTCCACCCAATGTAATTTTGTGAGCCACAAATATTTTATTGTGGGGTGGGGTGGGGTGGGGTATAAATATGTAGGAAGACTTTTTATGAGCTGGTCCTTTTATTTCCCCAAGTGAAAATACATTTGCCTTTTATTCCCGAGAATGAAAGGTCTAGTAATAACTCCAAAGTAGGACTGGGAAAATTTTCAACTCTCTGTGTATTTTGTATTTGTATTTGTATTTGTAGAGAGAGAGAAGGACCACGTAAACAAATAGAGTCCATGTATGTAATGAAGGATTCTTGTCAGAACACGATACTACTATCTACTACTCTTACTCTTCTTCTTCTTTGCTTTTAATAAACCTCTCTTCGCTTCTTGATTACTACTACTATTCAATGTCTGGCGAGGCTGCTGTTTCTTCTTCTTCTTCTTCATCTGGGTTTAATTTGGAAGGCATTGATGATGTTCAAGAGTATCCATGGGTTTGTTTTTCTTTCTATATCTCTCTAACTGATTGGTGATTTTTTTTGGAGTTTGATGATAGTTTTTTTGTGACGAAATGCAGGCGAATCCAGGAGAGGAGGAGCCATCTATATCCCGGGACAGATACAATCATCTCTATCAGATTGTCCAGATGGGTAACAAAGCTTATCGTGAGAATAGATGGGATGAGGTAAACCCAATTTTTTCTTCTTTTCATAAATTAATCAATACTTAGTGCCTTTAATTAATATTGTTCTTTGGCTACTGGTGATTAGTGATTATTCTAGAATTGAGAACTGAAGATTTACAACTAAAAAGGAAGCGTCTTGCAATTTAACTGTTGTTTGATTTAATCGGTTTTGAGAAAGATTTCCGTTTCCGTTTAGCATACCCGTGTATAATGGAAAAATAAAAGAGAGTGGTTTATATTGGGTCTGCGTTTCCCCTGTTATTCTGGAGTGGAGGGATCTATTAATTTGATCCTGTGTCAAACGCTGCAATTGGTAAATGGATCACATATATCTGAAACCCACAATACTTAGGAACCCAAGGAGCATGTGGTCCAATATCCAGCTATAGCTACATGACATAGTAATTGAAGGTGGTTGGGTGCTCTGATTTGGGTGATGTTCTTGAGGTTTTTTGGACAGTGCCTAGGCACAAGGGAAGCCTTGGAGTAGTAACTGATAAAGTTCCTGCCATGTGACCAGGAGGTCACGGGTTCAAGCCTTGGAAACAACCTCCAGCAGAAATGCAAGGCAAGGCTGCATACAATACACCCTTGTGGTGGGGCCCTTCCCCGGACACCGCGCATAGAGGTAGCTTTAGTGCACCAGGCTGCCTTTTTTTTTTTTTTATAAGAGTGCCTAGGCTAGTGATCAACTTTTTGTCACGGGTTCAAGCCGTGGAAACAGCCTCTTACAGAAATGCAAGGTCAGTTTGTGTACAATAAACCCTTTGAGGTTCGGCCCTTCCAAAACCCCACCCATACCGGGAACTTTAGTGTGTAGTTAACTCGAAAACGTGCTCCTTGTGCAAGGATAATTATAACTTCTACTGTATTATGTCATCATCATAAAGGATCTTATATGCTTGCATTTATCTTATTTTTTTCTCTATGTCTGTTTCCATGGCCAGGCTATCAATAGTTACACAAGGGCTAGCAGTATTAAGCCGAATGATCTTATTATTCTTAGCAACAGATGTGCTTCATACCTCAGGTAAATTTTATTGTCTGCCTTGTATTTCTGATGCATAATTGAATGTTTTACTGCCATTTTGATTCATCTCTGTCAACCTTGCCATCTTTACTTTGAGTTTTTGATTTCACTGCTAATCATTTCACAAATTGCATAACTTAGTTTTTGATGACTGAACTTCCAGGTACAGCCAATTTCTGAAAAGTAGATCTGCATTAGATTCGGAATACAGGCCTTTGAGTGGGTTGGATCCAACAACATATGCTGGGGTTTGTCTACTTTTTACTATCATTGTATGATTCAACCTTCTCAATAGAGGGTTTTGTAGCAAATTTAAATTGTTTTACATCATTATCAGCTTGCATTAAAGGATGCTGAGAAGGTGATGCATCTGCAGAATAATTCAGTTACCTCATACATCCTGAAGGCAAACTCACTCATTTTGGTAAGGACATTTATGTTGTGCATCATTAACTTAAAAGCACATGGTTTTGACATAAGTGGACTTTGGAACATAAGCCTTGTTTTATAACTCCTTTTTTATTGTTTCCTAAACTCTTTAAACTTTAAGGTGGGGGGAAATAACTCAATTGGATTTGTTCTAGTGTGTTGGGACCACCTACTATTCGTTGTTCTGTAATGAGAGTAGCAGATACTTCAACTGTCTAATTCACTCAACGGTCTTATGTTATCTCTTCAAATGTTCATTTCTTTATTTATTCTGCTTGTTGTTAGTTTTTAAATTTTACGAATGTAGTGAAGGAGATTGCAATACTTTCATCTCTTGTTAAATATTTGGTTGGCTGATAATCTTTTTGGACACTCATCTCATATTTCTTGAATTGGCAGTTGGAAAAATATGAGCTTGCCCAAGAGGTAATTCGTTCAGGACTTCAAATGAATCCTGTAAGGTATAGAAAATTATGATGATAAACATAACTATAGCATGCTTTCTCATGTCAGTATCTGTTCAAAAGAAGCATTATGTGTATTTTTCCAGAAGCATTATGGTAAACTTTGATTATGTGGCGAGTTGTTAATCCTTTCTTATGCAATGTAGCAATCCGCTTCTAAATTTGGAGAAATCAATCACAGCTACACTTGGAAGGAGAAGCCATGGGAGACCACAGCGTAGTGATGATTTTGACTGCACTCTGTGCTTAAAGCTATTGTATGAACCCATAACAACTCCCTGTGGACATTCTTATTGCCGTGCATGCCTCTTCCAGTCAATGGACCGATGTAAGTTTTAGAGTTTTTATGCCCAATCTAAACCCGACTTCTTTTACATGTTGAATTACAATCATCATCTCCTCTTCTTCTTACTCTTGTTCCTCACCCTTTGGACTAAAATTTTGTAGATAACAGATGTCCCTTGTGCCGAACAGTTCTTTTCATTAGTCCCAGAACATGTGCAATCAGGTTAGTTGCTTATGGTACATCCTCCCATTATAGTTGTTTTGCACTTTACTGCTGAGACTGCAGCTTCTCTATTTTTCTTTTTTCATTTTTAGGATAGTTAATGATCCCTCCTGACATTGAGTCACATCCTTTATTGCTTCATAGGAAGATAAAGTAGTAATGCTGTAAAGAGAGATTACTTTTCTGGACCACAAGTCTTCCAGCAAAAGGAAAGTTACTGATTTGAAAGAATAAAGTCTTCCTGCAAAAAGAATAAAAAGAATATTTGCCCGGACACCACGGTTATCATAAAAAATAAAATAAATTGTGTCTGTACCTTTACGTTGCTTGATGACTCTTCACTAATATTAATGAGTTAACTGAACTCATTTGTCTCATGTGGCTGCGATTTCTTCATCTATATTTCATCTTATCTGGCTAATAATCCTCATTCTTATATCCACTTTTTCAGTGTAACATTGAATAACATTATACAAAAAACTTTTCCTGAGGAATATGCTGAAAGAAAGGCTGAGAATGACAGTTTGATAAACCTTGGTGTTGATTTGCTGCCTCTTTTTGTCATGGAAGTTATTCTACCATGCGAGAAGCTTGCACTTAACATTTTTGAACCTCGTTACAGACTTATGGTGAGTGCTACTTGACTATTATTTTCCTGACTATTAGTGTAGAGTGCATTTTTTTCTTTTTCATGTGAGACCTAGATGAATCATCATTGTTTACTTTCTATATCTTGAGGATAATGATTTATTTAGTATTTTATTGCCTATGGCCCCAATCATTAAGTTTTAGTTGACCAGATATATAGATTAAGAAGAAAGGTATGAATACAACTTTAGTGCTATTTTGACATGCCAAAAAGATGAGGTAAAAATGTTTGGATGATTGAAGCTTATCACCAATACTAGAAGTATTGTTGTATTATTAAAGAAGCACGATTATTAAAAAGAAGAGGTATGATTATCCTATTTTAGTTAATTCTCAAGAAAAAAACAGTGACAACAACTGTGCTTCGGGGCCAAAGTAAAACTGGGATCTACTTTATTATTCTTATATGTCCAGTCTGCGCACATTTGGACCTGTATTATTTCTCTACTCAATTAATTTGTTAGACATCTTCTAAAACTTGGGATTCTCTAAATGTCACACTTTACAACGGGGATTGTCTTTTGAACTTTGAATGATTATTCTTTTTAGGTATTGTTTATTTTGTCTAAACTTTTCAAATATATGATATAATAATGTCTACCTGATTAAGGAGAAGCAGATCTGGCAATTGGGATTCTCTTTTGCAAATTTGTGCAGTTCTGAAAAGACATCTAGAGCATCTTTAGGATATGGTTCCTGCAAGTAATCTAAGTGTATTATGAAGTTATACATGCCCGTGTCAATGTACTATCTTGTTAAAACAAGAAGTCCATCAGAGTAACTTGTGAACAGGCCTCTACTATTGTTAGCTTTAGCTAATGACCGATATATTTAGAAGCAAAAGAGAGGGAATAAAGTTGAGAATCTTCTTATTTGATTGTATGAAGATAAGGGAACAGCATAAGATAGAGATCTTTTTGCAATTCTTTCCCCTGGGCATAGAATAGGAGCGTGGAAAGTATATTTTTCTTTCAGACTGTCCACTCGAACAAAATAAATGAAAAGCACTAATACTATCACTTTTTTTTCTCTCTCGTTCTTTTAGTTTTATTTTCTTTTGCTTTCCCTAAAAAGCAAACAAGCCTTTCAATCATGAGTAGTTGAGATGGAAATTAATAGATCTCACATGCATACTGTATTGCAAAATTTTACAAAATTTTGTTGTTGAAACAGGTTAGGAGGATAATGGAAGGAAATCGTCGAATGGGAATGGTAGTTTTTCCTTAATTTTCCATCAGCTGTTGTAATTGGTTTTTCTGTCTTCACTTTTGACTGAGGCTTCACAATTAATCAAGCAGGCTGTTCATGATCCTACAACGGGTTCAGTAGCAGATTATGCTTGTGAAGTGGAGATTGTAGAGTATGTGATCTGCGACCTGTTCAGATTTTTGGGATATCTTTTATGTTTAATTCTTCTAAAAAATCTATTGTCTTATTCTTGTTTGTAGTAATTGATAACCTGCATCTCTTCGTGTAGGTGTGAGCCACTTCCAGATGGGCGTTTCTTTCTGGAGGTGAGTATCAGCTTTTTGTCCCATTAGATACGTTTCTTTTTGTATCATGAGCCTTTCCGTTAGCATGACACTTATTTACTAACAAGTTCATTAACGCGAGGGTGCAAACTGCTATAGGAGGACTTTTTAAGTTTTAAATCATTATTCACCACTCACTAGTGTATAATATTGTATCCATGTAAAATATCCTTGGTGCACCTGACGGTTTGTTCAAAGTGAACGTGGTAGCTACTTTTGCCCCTAAGCTAGTGAAAATGTTCTTCTTGAACACTTGACCTTTTCTCCCATCTGAAATTTAGAATTTAATTTCTTTGCCAGATGAACCGTGGTTTTGGACTATGTTGCTTGAACTCTTCAAAAATGTCGACGGGTGCGTGTAGGATCCTCCAAAAATAGTGTACTTTTTAAGGATCCGACATGGGTGCGGCAACATTTTTGGAGAGTCCGAGCAACTTACGTTTTGGTTGTTTCTCTTTAATTGATGAATTCAAAAGGCTATTATTTCCACCAGAGATGGTGTCATGTGTAGATGTCCCACCATAAGAAAGACGAGCTTCTGCCGAAGCTTTCTTTCCTCATAAAAAATCTTTAAAGTTCTTTGAGCTTGTATCTGATTTGTTCCAAATTCATGCAGATTGAAAGTCGACGTAGATGCCGTATCATACGCCATTGGGATCAAGACGGGTTAGTTCTAGTTCAATTACTTACTCTTTATTGGTAGAGATGGAAATAGGTAATTAAAGTTTTCAGTAGTAAGAAGGGTATAGAAAGGTAGGCTCAGGTACTTTATGGTTGCCAAAGGAAAATGAAATGCAGAAAGGTAACTTTTAACCCTTTCTGTTTGTTATGTAAGCTAGAGATTTGTAGGAAAAGCAATTCAAAAAGCTCACAAGAAAAAAGTTTCTCCATGTAAGTCCTCACATAAGTGTAGGAAACTTGAAGGAATTGGTTTCTTCTTGTTTTGAACTTTCCCTTTCCTTTTTTACAAACAGATTGAGGAAAATGATTATCCTTTTTAAATTATTTCTTAAAAGTAAATTCTCAATTAACTTTCTTATAGAAGAGACCAAAGATTTGAAATTCCACAAAGTGAGGGGATGTTAGAAATCTCTGGGTTGATCTGTTTGTTGCTTTGCATTGAGTCAGGAGGTTGAATCCAGTATGCTATCCTAAAATATTAAACATTACATATGACATAATTCTTCTAGTATTTTTCTAGTTTATGCTTCCTTAAGCTTGCTTTCTAATTTTTTTCTCTTGGCCATTATTATGAAGATATCGTGTTGCTGAGGTTGAATGGATACATGATATATGCCCAGCCGAAGGAACAAGAGAGAGGCATGAAGTAAGTTGTACTGCAATTCCCTTGAGAGAGATTGTTGATCCTTTTTATGTATGATCTTTATTTTTTTTGCTGTATTAATCGTTTCTTATTTAGCTGCTAAAAGAAAGATTCTTGTGGCTTTGTTTGAGGATTTTTGGGGCAAATTGTTTTTCTGAGATTCCTCTGAAATCCAACTATTACTGTGACTGCCTTATACTTCATATGAGCACTTTTTCCATTTTCTCTTACTGACCATGTAATTCATGCCTTCTAAATTTGAATTATGATAGAGATAACTCAATTTCCTCTCTTACTGATATATACTGTGCGCATTTGCATGTATGTCATACTTGTATACTTTATGGACAATTTTGTGCCTTGCTTTTTAGGAATTAATTCATTGTCAAGCGCTTAGTGCTTTTGAACTCTAGCTTGTTCACTCAAGAATTAGCTTTATATATGTTGAAATGTAATTTTTCAATTGCTGATAGTTACTGGAGACGGCAAATAAGGCAGCAGCATTTGCTCAACAATGGTTAAGGAACGCACAAGAAGTAGCAGCAGGTAAAGTCATTATTAAGGTTTTTCCTTGTCTTTTCATTTTTTTGGGCAAATGATTGTAGTAGGTCCATTTGTAGGATTAAGATTTGATGCCTTATTGATCCTCCTTCAATACATACCTACAACACTTCCATAGACAGGTTTTGAAAGTAGATGTACCACTTGCATATATAGGTGTTAAACTGTTGGCATGCTTGACGTACATTCTACGACACTTCCATAAACGCTGCACCTTATTTGCATCTTGTCTATGAGTTCTTCTGAATCAAAAGATAGCTTTATTATTCCAACCAGTGATTGACCCGGAAAAAATGTCGTCCCTATTAATCTATATTTGTGGCGGCAGAGGGCTGAGCGTAATGTTTCTGCTTTGTGTATTGTAGTACATCCTAATCATTCTTTTTGTTTAGTATCCTTTCAGTACAAACATCATAACCTAGAATTTGCCTACAGATCGTAGACGTGCAGAACTTTTTAGAGCTGAAGGATTGATGCCATCACCACAGGATCCTGAGCGCTTAAGTTTTTGGGTACACACTTGACTCCATGTTCAAGTTAAAAACACAAGTAGTAGACATGAATTAAGTTTTTATTTATTTTGGTGCCTCAATAAATGCAGCTCAACACTCTGACCAATCGTAGACCAACAGAGAAATTAGACCTGCTTCAGATAATAGATACACATGAGGTACGTGTTCTTCAACACTTCATTAAACTATTTTTTCTTCAGCTCCTTTCTTCGAGAACAAGGTATTGCTACACCATGGATGTTGGTTGTAGCATGTCATGAGAACTAAGCTAAAGGCCAGTTGAGGTACTCAAGCAAATTGCGTTATTCTACATAGGACAAGAAGGATTAGAGACATACATGTAGATATAGTCAAAATACGGGGCGGATCTAGTGCTTCAGCACTGAGTTCGTTCGAGCCCTGTATTTTAGAAGCAGAGTATAGATCTTTATGTGAAAATTAAAAGCACAATGAATTTGATGCTTAAGAACATTATAAGTTGAACCCATCAAATTGTAATCCTGGATTCTCATCTGTTCTAAGTGTCATTTTCCTATGCACCAACATTCCTAAAGCAACTCGAGGAACTATTACAAGCGGGAGTTCTCCTCCTCCTCTGTTTCTTTCTTGATTTGTTGTTTATCTGTTGATTGTGCATTTGCTTAATTTGTTCTGCAGAGGATAAGGCGAGGACTTCTATACATGAAACAAGAAGAACAAGGTTGCCGACTACAATAATATTTGGTGGAACATGTAATTAGTTTCCTTTTACATGAATGGAGAAGGCTACCAGCTGCTATAATTTTTGGCCAGCCTGTAATTAGTTCCATTTTGTGTGTATTATCATTGGTTGTTCTGTAAAGCTCATTTGATTTCAATATTTTTTCGATCCACATTTCCAGTACTTGTGGATCCTCAACCCATTTCTCCTCTTTCATATAGATTTGTTGTTGATTTCAACTTTTCTCTGATGTAAAGGCCTGCAGTGTTGTTGAATTTGGTTATTCATCTGTTGTAAAACAGTGGGTCTACCCCGCAATACATACATCTGTTGTAAAACAGTGGGTCTACCCCGCAATACATACAGTAAAAACCAAAACTACGAATTTTGTAGCCTCATTATCTCAAGAAGAATGAATCTTTCCTCCTTTTTTGTTGTTGTTGCTGTTGTAATACAATCCATCTTATGTTTCCTTCACCTCATTCTCATTTTAGTAGGACGAAGCAGCTCAGCACACCAACTGGAACGCTTGACCCACGAGCCAACGCCCCTTTAGCATATGTAGTGTTTTCCTGCTCCAGTGCAACGGTTACTGGTCCATGTCCTACTGTCCTTGTAGGGGTTTAAAGGTTTCTGCCACTGCCTTTTCGCCAATCAAGAGGCCCTTATATACCTACAGAAAAGGGACAATTATCAACTTGGACGCCTCACAGCTGTATCACAAACTTTACTGCATCATAATCCGCCAACTACGCTTGGTTAAAGCTTTCATCCCCGGCTTGTTTCATTTGCTTTCAATTCGGGTAGAATCGCTATGATAGCTAATGCATTGGAGTTCTGCTCGTTTTCGTTTGTCCTCATTTACTGTGCAGTTAAGCTGCTAGTGTCTGGTTCTTCGAAATTGTTGGATTTAGTTCATTGAATATTGGCTAGTGGACTTATTTTTATGGTTATTACAGCTGCAAATTTTAGCGTGCAAGGAAGCATTTACATGGTAAGGCTCTTACTTTTTTCACCGTCACTTAGTTTGACAACATAAAGGTCCCAGAAAATCATGTGAATGAGAAAGAACAACAATTGATTATGTGTGTCATAAGAGAGATTACAATCCCAAACTTAACTGGCACTACGAGTTGAAGTCATATACACTAAATAAAAAAAGTTTATTTACTCGATATGTCATAAACGGTTACTTTTATTGCTGTTGACTTAACCTGATAGGGTAAAAAATATCACACATGATAATCCGGTTAGTCAAAACTTAAAACTCTTGGCACTAATAGAGAGAAATTAACATACCTAAAAATTCGGTATTTGGTCCTACAATTTGCATAAACAAAGGATAATTAGCTGATTCTGCTGTTATGATTAGCCATTTCCCTTCAAAGGTCAATCAATAAAAAAAGGTTTTCCCTTTAAGCATTATATTCCCAGCTGGATACGCGCTTTGGACTTTGGTGTTTGTTGGCAGTTAATCACATCGTTTTTAAAATTAAAAAAACAGTTTGAAGAAACAGTTAATGGATAATTAACTTAACAGAATACTAATTCTGAAAAAAAAAAAAAAGTCTACTCTTTGACAAAACTACAAGAAGGCACGTTGTGTCCTAACATGTTAACAACAAATGTTCACAATATTCTTCTTTACTACTTACAAACATAAACGTGCTATACTGTCTTTCAAGAATTGCTATTCCTATGTCTATTCAACAATTTTAGTATTCTAACATCCAACATTTTTCTCTCCTTTCAAGAATTGCTATTCCTATGTCTATTCAACAATTTTAGTATTCTAACATCCAACATTTTTCTCTCATACAACAAATGATGAGAGGAAGAAAACACCCTCTTGTCATTTTTGCTTTTCTTGTACTTGTTTTTGCAAATGTAGCTACTTCAGCTTCAAAAGGAACATTTACGCCGTCCGATAACTATCTGATCAATTGTGGATCCCCTGATACCACTTTGCTTGATGATGGAAGGACTTTTAAGTCTGACCCTCAATCTGCTTCTTACTTGTCTACTGATCAGACTATTTTTGCTTCTGTTAAGTCTTTACAAGAAAAGGTCACTTCTTTTTCCTCTGCCTCTTTGTTGTATCACACAGCAAGAATCTTTGACAGTGAATCTATGTATAGGTTCCTTGTCTTTAAACCAGGCAGGCATTGGGTGCGCTTGTACTTTTATTCTCTTCCACATCCAAATTACAATCTAACAAGTGCTATGTTCACTGTCACTTCTGATAGTGTTGTGTTACTTCATGATTTCTCGGTGAAGGATACAAGTAAAGTTGTGTTCAAAGAATACCTTATCAATGTTACTTCGTCTCAATTCACCCTCAAGTTTTCACCTTTGAAGAAATCTTTTGCTTTTATCAATGCCATTGAGTTTGTCTCAGCACCAGATGATCTCATTTCTGATTCAGCAGCTGCAGTTTCCCCTGCTGGTGATTTCAGTGGCCTGTCTCAATTCGCATTTGAAGTAAGTTATCGGTTAAATGTTGGAGGGCCAATTATCACACCCAGAAATGACACATTGTGGAGGACATGGTTGCCTGATGTTCAGTACATGGCGTTTCCAGAAGGAGCTAAGAATGTGTCTGTTCCTCCAACTACAATTGTCTATCCAGATGGAGGGGCGACGCCTTTGATTGCCCCGGTTTCAGTTTATGCCACGGCTGATATGATGGCAGATGCTGGGGTGCCAAACTCGAATTTCAAGCTAACGTGGGAGATGGATGTTGATTCGAGCTTTTCCTACTTGATCAGAATGCATTTCTGTGACATTGTGAGCAATGGCCTAAACGAGTTGTACTTCAATGTCTATGTTAATGAGATGGTGGGGGTCTCTAGCCTTGACCTTTCAACACTGACTTCAGAGTTGGCCACCCCTTATTACAAAGACTTTGTGCTCAATGCCACAGCCATCACCAATGGCTCAATCATCGTTCAGGTGGGACCAGCATCAAACGTTCAATCTGTCCTCCCTAATGCCATCCTCAATGGCTTGGAGGTCATGAAGATGAGCAACCTGGCTGGCAGCTTGGATGGGCTGTTCTCATCTGGTGGACATGCAGGTGTAATGCCAAGATCACGCGGAATGAGAATTGCTGCAGCTTTTGGATTGGCAATGGGGGTTACAGCATTAGTACTGTTTGTGATGGGCATTGCTCGTTGGCGAAGGAAGCCAGCAAAGGGTTGGGAGAAGCAGAAGACATTCTCTTCATGGCTTCCTCTCAATGCCAGTTACTGCAGCTTCATGACAAGCAAGAGCAAGACTAGTTGTTCAACAATCATATCCTCTGGCCTTAACTTTGGCCGCGTCTTTACTTTCAATGAAATAAAAAATGCAACAAAAAACTTTGATGAAAAAGCTGTCATTGGTGTTGGAGGATTCGGAAAAGTGTACCTTGGTGAATTGGAAGATGGAAAAAAAATAGCCATTAAACGAGGAAATCCATCGTCCTCACAGGGCATCAACGAATTCCAAACAGAAATTGAGTTGCTATCCAAGCTTAGGCATCGGCATCTGGTTTCACTCATCGGTTATTGTGATGAACAATCAGAAATGATCCTAGTCTATGAGTACATGTCTAATGGTCCTTTACGTGACCACATTTATGGTTCCACTTTGCCAACCCTGACATGGAAACAAAGGCTTGAAATTTGCATAGGAGCTGCTCGAGGACTGCACTACCTTCATACTGGTTCAACTCAGGGAATAATACACCGCGACATAAAAACTACAAACATCCTCCTTGATGAGGACTTTGTCGCAAAGATGGCTGATTTTGGCTTGTCAAAAACTGGTCCTTCACTGGAGCAAACACATGTTAGCACGGCAGTAAAAGGTAGTTTTGGCTACCTGGATCCAGAGTACTTCAGAAGACAACAACTAACAGAAAAATCTGATGTGTACTCATTCGGGGTAGTCCTTTTTGAGGTACTATGCGCAAGGCCTGCACTTGATCCTGCATTGCCAAGAGAACAAGTAAATTTGGCAGAGTGGGCAATGCAGCAACACAGGAAGGGCTCTCTGGAGAAGATCATAGACCCTCATCTTGCAGGAACCATAAGACCTGAGGCATTAAGGAAGTACGTAGAAGCTGCAGAGAAATGCTTGGCAGAATATGGGGTCGATAGGCCTACAATGGGAGATGTTTTGTGGAACTTAGAATATGCCTTGCAGCTTGAAGGTGCATCCTCACAGATTAGCGTTCCAGTGAAGAATGAGGATGAAAATTCCAAGCCAAGTTCCTCAGAACAGCCTGGAATGAATTCGAAGGGCAATAAAGAAGCTCAGCTCATTGACATCAATGATGATTCTGGAGTGGTGGTTGGTTCTCCTATATTTTTAGAAGCTTTTCAAGGAAGATAACTGAAATAACTACAACCCAAGATGATCAACCTTTTTAATTTTTTGAGTTTTCTGCTTTCATGTTTTGTACTTTAATGTCTAGCAATCTTGGTTATTTCATATTTGTGATTAATTTCCTGTTTAGTTCATGATGACTGGAGGCATACCAGAAGTTTGTCTGTATGGAAGGATCTAATTGACTTTCCCTTCTAGTGATTGAAGTAGTATTTTATCTATGCATTATCTTTACTCAGATGTTAATTCTCAATTAGTAATGTTGCTTCCGGATGAACTTCAAAAACCAGAAAAGTGTAAAATGGCAAAATATGTGTTGGAAGTTGCTCGTTGTTCACATTTGACAGGAAAACGAGTTAATCTAATTCTTGTTGGGTGTACATATAGTTCCTTTGTTACTGGGGATTTAAAATACTGTCGTAATACGTTTCAAATAATAAAAACAGACTTTTGGAACAGACTACAAAGAAAAGTAGGACAAGAATTCTAATTGATAGGACTCGCCACAAGAAGTAAATGTTCAAAATCCTAAAATCAGTTGTAATGAGCGATTCACAATTTTACTGAGAGAATACCATGTGTGCACATTTGGCAAAAACCTGAACTACAGAAACATGAACACAATTGTGAGTATAGGAACGGAACATTATACGGCGGGATTAGAAACCCACTAACACTGCTATGTATGTACAACAGTTTCTCATTGTCAACAAAATACACAAATTACTCTAGACATCCTCCTCTTTCTTTCTAATCATTGTGGTCCCTCCAGCAGCATAATGAAAACAGCACAGAAATCCAGGAAGAGGAACTGAGCACCGCTAATTCTTTGGAGATCAAGAATGTATTTTTCGTCCTGAGTTTTGTAGAGCTGTAAAAGTATTTAAGAAAAATTCAAATTAGCGAGACTTAATAAAAAAAGGTATAAAAACTAAAAGGGCTCCTTCTAGTAGAATCAATGGCATTCTGAAACTGAATATCAGAAACTAAAAATTGTCGTCCAAAATCATGCCATAGTTATCAAACAACCACTATTGCAAAAGATGATGAAAGAAAAGATAAATCATACCTGCATTTCAAACTTCACAGCAGATTGTGGCTGTAACTGTGTACTTAAGGCAGTTGCATTGCTAATAAAATGATCCTCATTCATGTCATTGCTGGCCATGCTATGAAGATTAAGATCATGACACCATAAACACTTCATATTATAGTGCCCAATTTTTTTCCATCGAACATTTAGTGCTTGTAGAGTCCCAAGAACCTGATGCATGATCTCCCTTGGATTTGCTGGAGACTGGAAAAGTAATCAACATGAATTGAGGAAATTCACAAAATATTTCCATTACATATACTGCAAGAAAACTAACCTGAAGTCCAACTCGCCACATTTTCTCTTTGGAAAATGGGTCTATCAAACTCGCTTCTTCAGAAATTACGTTCCCAGTAGACAGCTGTAGATCAAGATTTGGAAACAATCCTGGGGAATAACAATCCTGCAGAAACACGGGAATGGAAATTATAAGGACCACCTGATGAGCGTGGAATACTTAAGACTACACTAAATAGTTGTCTGACATTTGAAGAAGCATAGCACTAAACGAAGGGAAGAGTAAGAAAGTTACAAAAGTAATATTGTTTAAAGCCAGAGCCCAACCACCAGCTTTATGAAACTTGTAGAAAGAGTGACAATGTGAACAATGTTAGTGTATCTTGAAATTAGTCATATGCAGAAGACTATGATCTCTTGACGTGCTTTACAGTTTTTCACCTTCATATTACAGAAAGCCAACAGATTCAATCAAGCAAATAGCAGGGGACTGCTAGCTCTTCCCAAACCCCAAACACAAAAGAGGTTGTAGAATTCCCACTTCTGAGTTAATAAGATTACTTATAGACTCCAACACTATCGGTAAGAAGTTCAGACGTGATACAGAAATTACAGGGTGAATTACAATTAGAATATAGTTGGTAGCATCTCTTCTTCCTTATTTGTGCAAAAAAGAGCAGCATGTCTTAGTCAGAGTATCTTCATTGTGATGGAATTTCACAAATTATAATTTCCTATCCGACTCTTGACAATCACACAACGGAATTAACAGCTGTGTAGTTCACATATTCTTTTTGACAGAATGGGTAAAAAACGCAAGCCCAAAAAATTTATGCTTTGAGAAATAATGGAATAAAAGTAAGAGAGGGCCTACCACAGATTCCTGAAACTCAGCTCCTAGATAGCCACAGGAAGCCAAGGAACGGTTGTCGTACAGCAGATAGTATGCAACAGTAGCCTGAGACAGACACATAAAGGTATAAAGCAAACTGAAATAACTAAAAGGTTTACCATATCACAGGCCTCTGCAATCAATTTATATACCCCCCCCCCCCCCCCCCCCAAGATCAGCAAATACACTGAAAAGCCTCAATTTTTAATGCAGAAATGTAAAAAAAATATATATATACACAATTGCTAGATTTTTTCCTTTTCCAGTACAATATTATTAGGCATACGCAATAGAGAAAACCCACAATAACAGAAATGTAGCTATGCCAATAGACAGTTGTAGGTAGTGATTAAGAAGCAACATACATCATCTTGTATTCTCTTTTGCAAGGATTCAAGCAACTGGGCTCTATCAAACCCCATCCTAATAACTTGCTGGAGAATGTCCTCATCAAGCTGCAGCAAGACAGCTTATAGTTACAGCAAGAATGAGTAAATAAAAAGAATTGCATACCACAGTATTAAATGAACAGACAATAAGTATGCATGAGGAACGAGTTTATGGGATGGATGTGACAACTTTTTGACATCTCCTGTCAAATGAGATCCTCTGCCACAACAACAAGAAACATAAATTTTCCCTGATCTTGTAAGAGGAAATGAACATTGATAACAGTATTTTGATGTTCTTGGGAAGCATACTTGATGATTCTGATATGTCGCCACTAGAATTATTACAGGAGTAACAAGTGGAGAAACAACAAGAGCCAGTATCCGGTATGAGTTCCAGATATGTAGCAACATATCTTCTATTTGAAAGTAGCAGTCGAAAAAGAGAGATAAAAAGCCAATAGGAACCCTTTCATCACCATAGAAGAATCCAAGATACCTACGATATTATCATAATAATGTTATAGTTACCTTCTTAAGATGTTGCCTAGCATCAGGTGAAGGAACCGCCAAATACCGAGGAAGATGACTTTTGAACCACTGGTGCTGACGAATTTCAGGTACAGTTATGCGCTTCATGGGGTCAACAATTAGCAACCTTGGTATCAAATCCCTAGCTGAAGGTGACAGATGACTTGGAAGGGTATAGACTCCAGTCTGAATGGCACATGGTCAACCATGTAAGGAACCACTACCTCAAACTATAAGGGGTCGTTGGGTACGCGGGCTAAATTATCTCGGAATTATAGTTCTGAGAATATAATTGTTGGAATAATTTATTCCACCCGAGAAATTAGATAAAATAATCCCAAGCTGAATTGGATAAGAAGGGATATCCCAGGATTAAGCCTCACAGATATATATATACCGCATTTGGTAGACGGCACAACTATATTCACCTACCAAACATGATATAAATTTTATCTCAAGCTTAATCTTGGGATATCCCACCTTATCTTGTGTACCAAACGAACCCTAAAAACTTGGAAAATCTAGGGAAACCAGACAAAAATATAGATCAATGGCTGTACCTTTATTTTCTTGAAAAGATTAGGAATATTCTCATCGTCGAAAGGAAGTGTACCACAAAGAAGAGCATATAAGATAACGCCACAACTCCAAACATCTACCTCTGGACCAGCATACAGTTTCCCAGAGACTACCTGCAAATAAATGTTGTTTATTGAACTTCAGCCTTCCAGCTCAAACGAGAAATAGTCATCTTAAATATTATAAACTGTACGGATTTCCACCTCAGGAGCTGCATAATTTGGACTTCCACAACTTGTCTTCAGAAAATGGCCATCTCGCATAATGTTGCCCAAGCCAAAATCTGCTATCTTTACATTACGTCTTGCATCCAAAAGCAGATTCTCAGGCTTAAGGTCCCGATGAACCACCATATTCCTATGACAGTACTCCACACCAGCAATAATCTGTCTCAGTGAAACATCCAAGCAATAACGATTTGAGCACAAAAAATAACTACATTAATCTATTAAGACCTAGAGCCACAGTCAGAACTGTCATTTGCACTATCAAAAGACCAAGGAAACAAAATCAACTCCACCTGCTGAAAAAATTTCCGAGCTTCATCTTCATGTAACCTGCCTTTTTCTACAATGTAATCAAAGAGCTCCCCAGACTTGACATACTCCATCACAACAAATATATCTGTTGGTGTCTCTATCACTTCATAGAGTCGTATGACATGTGGATGCACAAACAATCTACAGATTTTTATTTCTCTTCTCACTGCACAAAGATAAAGTAAATTAGAAGTTCCACGGATGACCATCTAAATCCTTGAAGGAACTAATCAAGATGTACTTCAAATGAACTTGTTTGAAACATCATAAAAGTACATCACGGTAAAAAGAAAGAGAAACCAAATTTTGTTGGTAACTTAATGATACCAAGGAATGAGATTCATACATTTTTCTTCCATGTCTGGAGTCCTCATTTTTCGACGGTTAAGGATTTTGATAGCCACTTTGTGCCCAGTCAGCAAATGCTCAGCAACTTTGACTTTACCAAAGGATCCATGTCCAAGAGTTTTTCCAACCCTGTAGTTCCTTAGAAAAGGAGAATCTGCAAGTCCACCACCTCTGCCACTCATTTTCCTATAGAGCACCTGATTAACACCTCTAGCGATTTAGCCAAAACAGTTAGATACCTAGCTAAACCAGGAAAGGACGGAATCACAACGGTTTATTGTACACGCAGCGTTACCCTAAATTTCTGCAAGAGGCTGTTTCCATGGCTTGAGCCCCGGTCACATGGAAACAAATTTACCAGTTACGCCAACAACTTTACCAGATGACTAGCTAAAGTTAAAAACTTTAATCTTCACATAGGAAAATTAGGTCAATTGAGCATCAAATGAAGCAGAATTTTAACAAAAATACAACCAGATTCTAAAAGCTTCGAAACTTCCGCCTCGCTAAACATGGAATCAACTCGAATAAATCCGTAAATTAATGATCAAGCAAAACGATTAATACACAAATCAAGCTCAACTCATAAACTATAATTGCTAATTAAAAACACAATTTTGCTCAATTATTAACAAAAAAAATAATCACAAAAACAAAAAGTTTTGCAACTAATACACAACAAAAGAAGCAAAAAACACCTAGAAAAAGTATTGGATTGAATTTTTGATTGCTCAATTCTATGCACGATTTTTCTAAATAATCAACCAAAAAAAAAAAAAAGGAAATAAAAAAACAGAGAATTTTGCAACTAATACACACAAATGAAGTAAAAAGGATTTAAAAAATTACCTAGAAAAAGAATTGAATTAAAATTGTAATTGCTCAACTCATAAACAGTGATTTTTAATTCGAAGCACGACTTTGCTCAATAATTAACAAAAAAAATAAAAATAAAAAATAAAAAAAAATTGCAACTAATACACACAAATGAAGTAAAAATAGAAAATTTACCTAGAAAAAGTATGAATTGAATTTGTGAGAATGCATGTGCGAATGGAAAGAGAGGGAGAAAAGAGGGCGAAATTTTTTATGAGTGAATGAAAGTGATTGCCGATTGGAGCTTTGTACTTCTCGGTTTTACAATCTGACTCAGCAATACGTAAAGGGATATGGACAAAATTTGTTACAGCTCTTCCACTTTCTTTCCATAAACGACGACAAGGTTGTCCTGGTCCATAATAGGCATTTTGGGTCTGGGCCTAATTCATCTCGATAACCACTAAATTCGCATGAATGCTCCTATTTTAGGTGGTCTACACTTTTTGCCCGTCATGTTTGGGCTACTTGACAAAATGGCCACTCGGCTAAACTTTTATCATTTAATGGCCATGGGCTGCTTCAGCTCCTGTTGGACCATTTTGGTCATTTTCAGTATTTTTTTCACTTTGGGCCATTCGACCCTTCTTTTAAAATATTACAATTTTTTTTTTTGCTATAAAAGTTTTAACTACTAAAAAGTCTGCTTTTTTATTTTAAAAAATAATAATTAAATATAATTATATAAAAAAATATATAATTATTAAATAGAATATGTATTAATATAAGATATATGTATGAAAACTGTGTAAAATGTGTTAAAAATAATAATTAAATATAATTATATAAAAATAGTATAATTGTAATATAAAAATGTACCTATATATGATATATGTATAAAAATTGTATGGTTATATAAAATAGATATATATATATATATAAAATATAGATAAAAAATATATAGTTGTTGTATAAAATATGTATGTATAGAATGTGTAAAATATGTATGTATAGAATGTGTATAGAAACTGTGTAGTTCTTGTATAAAGTACGTATCTGAATAATAATTATAGCCAAAGATCGTATAGAATCTATAAAATTTATATAATTATTGTATATAATGTGTAATAAAATCAAAAAAGTATTGTATAGAATATATTTTCCTATATATATGATCTGTATAGAATTTGTATCATTATTGTATAGAGTATGTATATGTATAGGATGTATATAAACTACATAAATATCGTATAAAATTTGTATCTAAATAATTATTATAGCTAAATATTATATAGGATGCATATAGAAACTATACAATTATTGTTATAATATGTATATAAGTTGTACCATTATTTGTATAAAATATGTATTTACATATTTATGTATTTGATATCAAATATACATTTGGAAAAAAAAAGAGTCTTTTATACAATAATAATCCAATTTTTATAATTACTGATTGTTTTTTATTTTGATATTATTTTAAAAAATAGATCAATTGTTCTCTGAAATAAAGAAGAAGAAAAAAAGGTAAATCAGTCACAAAAAAAAGACAAAAAGAAAAAAAAAACATTGACCAATTGAAAAAAGACAAAAAGAAAAAAGAAACATTGGCCAATTAAAAGGTAACAAAGCAAAAAAAAAAAAGTGTCATCCCGCGTCAGCTAAAATATGAAATTTCAATTCTTAGGCTATTTGAATGGAAAATGTTTGGGCGAATAGGCCATTTATGTCCTTTCGCCAAAGGAAAAAGGACATTGGTTGACCCTTTTCAAAACAAGTGGGTAGTTTTGGGCCACTGGACTTCATGGCTAATCAACTGATACAAATTTCATATTATGGTCATTTTATAATTAGGGTCATTTTGGCTCAGATAGTTCAGATACAGTCCATATGTCATATTAATACAATTCATGTATTTGATATAGTTCATAAAAACACAAAGCAGCGAATTTATGGACAAAAAATGTATCATTGTTATATGAAATATGCATTTTTTAATATGACGTGCATAGAATATATATGTGTTATATGTGTGTGTAAGGTGCATATAGAAATTGTATCTTTATTTGTATAGAATACATATCCGTATAAGATATGTAAAGAAAATTCACAAGGCATGAGTTGTCTTACAAGGCATAAGTACATTTTAAAAACTCAAAAAGTTATGCCTCTTAGTTATCTAAACTTTTGCCCGATAAGGCAAATATTCCCTAGCTTGTGTCTTATAAATTAGATATTATATAACTTATTTCAGACAAAGCAAAAGTTCAATCATAGTTAAAAGTACTTGGGGAAAGGATATAAGTATCATCTCGGATGAAACTATTGACACGAAAATTATTATTAAATTTTAATTTTATTTTTTAATTATTTGTTAACAGTTTTATACAATACTGATACATATCATATACAAATATTTATTCCAGACAATAAAAATAGACATACAGTTTTAATGGCTACGGGCCTGATATTTTGTCATACGGCCCATTTCTTATACATATTCAACTCTTTTGACGGGCCTAGTATTTTGTCGTAGTACTTCTCAACAAGGGGGAGGTTTACACAAGAAAAAATTACACAAAGTAGCATATTTAGGATTATAATTACAATAAATAGTAATATTTTTGTAAAATTACAGTTTATAGTAAGAGTTGCATTATTTTATTCATTAAATAGGCAAATGCATGTTTTACTCTCACTACTTTACAATTTTATATTTTCACTCCACTATTTCACCTCCCCAAAATATAGCCATATCTTTTAACTCTTTTTTTTCATCTTATTTTTTTTATCATTTTTTTATTTTCACTTTATTTTTTCTCTTTTATTTCTCTTTTTTTTTTTCATTTTTTTTTTCTCTTTTTTTCTTTTTAATATTTGAAGATAATTATCTTCGTGATCTTCAAGATTTCAAAATAAAACATTATTATTGTCTTTCACTCTCTTATATCTCTACCTTTTTTTTCTAGTTAGTTTTTTTTCATCTTATTTTTTATCATTTTATTTTTTTTATTTTGATTTCTTTTTCATTTTTTTCTTTCTACTTTATTTTCTCTCTTCTATTTCTCTTTTTTTTTTCTTTAATGTTTTTTTTCCTTTCACATATCTTTTTTTTCTTTTTCTATTTTCGTTTTCTTCTTCTTTTTATTTTGTTTCTTTTTTTTTTACACTTCTATTTCTCTTTCTTCCTTTTTTATTTTTTTTCACTTCTCTTTTTTTCATTTTTTTCTTTTTATATTTTTTTACTCTTTTATCTCTAACTTTTATTTTGAAAAGACAAATATGTATATCACATACACATATTCAAAAAACATACAAAATACATAGACATACAGATCTGGATATGTATTTACAGTACAAAACATACATATGTATTTACGAAATACATATCATATTCATATTAAACAGTAACAAACATAACTATACTATATATCTTCATATGTATTTGCGAAATACAAAGGTGACTCATATAAAATAAGAATATACATATGGATCAGGTATGTATTTTGTAAATATATATGCAGAGCTATATATATTTTATACGATGTTGGATTTGTCTTTGAACTGTACTTAATATGTCATTTTAGAGGGTAACATATGTACTTATTTGTTTTTTTTTACTGTTTAATATATGTATCATATATTTTTTTATTACGTATATATATATATGTATAAATTGTCATTTTTTGTTATAGAAATTTTGTGTCCTATATGTTTATATATACATGCAAGTCAGATATGTATTTTTGTAAATACATATGCAGATATATATGTATGTTTTCTTACCATAAATACATATGCAGATCTGTATGACTATTTATTTTGTATATTTTTTGAATATGTATATATGATATAAATATTTGTCTTTTTAAAATAAAAGATAGAGATAGAAGAGTAAAAAAAAAGAAAAAAAAGAAAAATTTAAAAGAAAAATTCAAAAAAAAAAAAAGAGAAATAAAAACTAGAAATAGAAGTGTAAAAACAAAAGCGAAAAAAAAAACTAAAAAGAAGAAGAAAACGGAAAAAAAATATGAGAAGAGGAAAAAAAAATGAAAAAATAAATAAAAAAGTGAAAAAGAAAAAAAAGAAGAGAAGTAGAAGAGAGAAAATTAAGTGGAAAGAAAAAAATGGAAAAGAAAAAAGAAATTAAATTAAAAAAATAAAATAAAAAATGAAAAACTAACAAGAAAAATAATTAGAGATATAAGAGAATGATATTTTGAAATTTTGAAGATCATGGAAATATTAATCTTCATATTTGAGTTTGATTTGGAAAATGAATCTACTAATTTAAATAAGAGTAATTTATGAAAATTGAATTAGATGGGATAATTATTTTTTATTTAACTCAACTAATTTGAGTAAAACAAGGATAGTAAATCTTGTTTTATATATATTTATATAACAACAGTTTACTTAAATACAAAATACAATTTGCTATTTTTTCGTTATTATGAAATTGTTGCTATAAAAATTACAATTAAGATTCTATAATTGCTATTTCTGAAAATTTTCCTTTACACAAATAGACATTTCTATTGGCACAATTTAACTTTTGATCTCTCTAAGAAAAGCTTTGCAAAAATAGATTTGTAGCCACAATAACGTAGAGGAGTCTTGACGAGTCATTGGAATTTAATTTGCTAGGCACACACATGCTAATATCGCTTTAATATCAATTTTAAATATTAATTTAAATTTGATATACAATATTTTAATATTAATTCTAATGGTTAGATTCAACCTAAACATTTCAAAATTAGCATATCAACTCCACTTGTATTTTTCAACAAGTTTTTCAAGTTCAACAAATAAAATTCTACAACGGGTCAAACTATCCAAATCATTAAGAAGATAATATAAAATTAATGAAAGGTTACCTATTCATTTTCAACCATAAATAAGTAACGAAATTTTAATATTTTACAATGCATTAAAAGAGAGGAAGACAAAGATGGAGAAAGAGGAATGATGAGATGAAGGGAGAAGAAGGAAAAGAAATTCTAGCTGAATATTATTTCTCGATAAATTTTCTTTTCTTAAGGTTAAAATTAAATATACTATTTTAAGAAAATTATATAAATTGATTATTCTGATGATCACTCGACTAAATAATTACTATATTAAAAAGTAAGCCGTAACAACTGTGCCCCTTTCAAGCAATCATAGAGGATGCGACGTCCTTTTTTAAGTTGCTGTTTTGATATCACAACCAAGATTTGTTCATTCATATTAAAATGCACACTCATTTCATAATCCAAAATTATATGCCATAAAAATAATGTAAAGACAAAATGGAAGATGCTAACCTGTCTTATTCCTTAAGTACAGACAATATCAGCTTCTATAAATGTGTATTTAAAAAGTAATTTATGTGCTCATTATCCCAATCCATTATTTTCTATTTGATCAATCAAAATAATATGGTGGCCTACATTTTATTTTTTAATTATATAGGTGGAATACTTAATCATACACACAAAGTCTGACCTTGGAAATAGAAATATATTACATTCTCTTTTTTTTTTTTAAATGTTAAATATATTTATATATATAAAAAAAACCTTTTAGAAGATTGAGAGCAAAAAAGTTTTCCTTCAATTTTACTACTATAATCAAATAATTATTTTCCGAACTCCACTATAGTATTAGAAGTCAAAAATAAAATAAAAATCAAATTACCAATTGATAAGGATAATATAGTGAAATACATTACTCATTTAATGTTTTCTTAATGAGTGCACAAGCTATAAAACTAGATCTATAAAAGAAAACACAGGGGTGTATTTGTGCATACAATAATTCTTAAAAATAATCTTAGGTCAAACAATTAATTATATATCTGAAATTTACAAAAAAAAAATTAATATATATATATATATTCGATTGCTTGGACGCCAGTTCCTTTTAATTTTAATAATTGCAAATAGTAGTAGTACTAATTTGTCAAAGTTCTTTTTTCTCTTCCCCTTTTACACACACAATAGAAACAAGCCTGATGAATGATAATTTTTATTCAAGTCGGCCTATCAAATTTGAACGTTTCAAATTTCAAAATAGGGAAGCCTTAATTAAATTTGAGGCAATCCAAAATATATTTTTTTTTTTATAAAAATCAGATAAACGAGAAGATTAGGTTGAGGATGAAGGTCAGCTTAATTAATTATACACTAATAAGATGCTTTTGAATTGTGAAATCATTAAATGCATAACCTCCGACAAACCACCCAACTCATTTAAGCAAAGATTAAAGTATTATGTAGTAGTACTATCCTATCCTAGGAATATTTCGACACTTTGCTGTCCTTCTTATCATACACAAAAATGTAGAGTAAACTTCACTCCAAATAGGAAAAGATCAAAAATACTTCGAAAGCATAGAGAATAGGTTAAAAGGTCATTGATTTTGAGGGATATTCTTGAACCCAAAAGCATTGGTTAAAAGTATTTCTAGATCAATAGATGGATGAGTAGTATTTATGAGTTATTTTTCATATATTTAATGTATTTTTGTTGATCCTTTTTTCGAAACCAAATGCTTCATTTACGTGATATTTTTCACTATTTGAGATTCAAATTATTTGTACTTGGACCAGCATTTAAACGGTAGAAAAATCACAATCTAATTATTATTTATAGTGTAATTTTTAAATATTTAAATTAGATTCTAAAATATATATTGGATTGATTTAGTTCAATTTAGCTCCCCTTGTTTTCATTTTTTTCCTTCTTCTTTTCGATAGGTAAGTGCTTTCTTGCTAACCTTTTCGTATAAACACAGATTTGATTATTGCATCATATCCACGTCGCACCCACCAATTCTAATTAACCTCCATTAATTAGTCTAATCGGCCGGTACTTAACTCAAAAATTTGTACTAGTTTAGAAAAAGAAAAATTTACAAGTCCGTTTCTACTTTTATTAAAGGGAAAATTCTCTCAAATATACCTAAATTTTGATGAAATTTGTTGTAACACACTTAAACTTTGCAGGGGTCATTTATTCATATATAGTAGAGGTTGAACCCCTTCGACTGGTTCGTATATTTACTTATGAACCCCCTCAATTAAAATCCTGGCTCCGTCACTGGGTCCTATGAGGCTATGACCCCCTAGAACTTTGTGGGAGTCCTATGACCCCCTAGACTATTTATTAGCGTATTTTATTGACATTTATTTGTACTAAATTCTTTTAAAAAAAAAAAAATATATATTTTTTTTTATTAACTTAAAAACGTTACTAAAATACACTAATAAATAGTTCAGGATCGTCATAGGACCCCAGCAAAATTCAGATGTGTTACAACAAATTTTCTCAAAGTTTAGGTATATTTGAGACTATTTTCCTTTATTAAAACAACATAAATGCAATGTCCAGGAATAAGATTTGCGTACATTTTTCTCTTCGACCCAAAAGAAGAAAAAATCTTCATACATTTTATTCTGATTGCCATGCCAAACCCAATTATGCAATGCACTAAAATAAAATCTGCATACCTGTCATCCTATACTTTAAAACCCAGTTACTGTATGTTGGTGTATAATATAAAATGTAATGCACAAGGCATGAAATAAACAAAGTTGTTCTATGAGTTGGAATATCACCATCCAGGATATAGTTTAAAGGTTAAATTAGCTTATTTTTCTAAAAGAATTATTAATTAAAGTTGACTATACACCCATAAGAGTACAATATGTACTGGTGCATGCAACCAAATCTTAACCTCCCAATGCTTATACGTGGATTAAGAACTACTAATTGTGTTAGTTAGCACTAACAGCATCACTTTTAAATTTGTATTAGTTAACATGCAATATGAGTCGATCAAAGTATGGACTGATAAGTGAGTAGGATTAATTATCAAATAAATAAGTTGTCCTAAGTTATCACCCCGAGATTTCTCAATGGTCACTCAACTTATAGTTATTATATCATAAGTTAAAGTCATCTTTAATTTATTCTTGATTTCAAACTTCTTCAAAATAAAAAATAAAAAATAGCTTTATGAGATAATAAATATAAATTGAGTGACCATCTACGGTGAGAACTGTGAAATATATCATCTCTCATCATGGATTAGTTTACAGGTTAAATATAATTAGCTTATTTTTAAATAGAATTATTGATTAAGTTGACTACACAAAATAAGAGTGCAATATATACTGGTGCTACCAAATCTAAACTCTCAAAGCTAAGTGGATTATAAGATCAACTACTTATGTTAGTTAGCAGCATTATTTTACATATAAGGATTCGTTAACATGCATGCAACATAAATTCCTTAAACTATGGACTAATACTGGAGCGAGTGAGATTAATTATTATTTTCAGTTAGGAGAAAAATCATTAGTAAAGTGACTGAATACCAATATATAGATGCAACATGCAAGTATGGGCACTTGTATAGATTATATATATATATTCCTTGCAACCTAAACAACAAGGATGGAATATGAACACCCAACTAATTAATGATAAATCTTACAATCAAGATAATTACCCACCCTTTAAGTGTTTTAGTTTATATGACTTTGCACTAACTTCATAATGATGGCACTTTATGTTAAATTAAAATCGTCATTATATTTTACTTCAATGCCTTTTCTTTCCTTCGCTTTAACCCTAATCAACTCTTCTATATCGATCAATGGCAGACAATATGCATGGAAATGAATTAGCCAAAAAATTATATAAAGTGGATTGAAAATATAAAAAGCAACTTTTAAATCCCTTTTACCTCTACATTAAAATTTCGATATGTAGATGGAAAATGTGATTTGGATTATAGGACACTTGTAGTTAAGGATAAAGCCAAGAAAGCAAGCTAAGGTCATCAAAAATATCATAAAAGGATTAGCTAGTATCGTGAAGGTGAAGGCTATGATATATGAATGAGCAACTATTTGACAAATTAAAGCACACAAAATACATTTGTCTATGTTGAGATTTGACAAATGTATTGCTAAATGCACACCGCTTGAGTTTGGGACCTTTTTTCACTTTACTTCTACTCTGTTCGTTTAAGTCCAAGAAAGAGCACAGAAGTTTCATGTCCAACGCATAAATTCGATAGTTGCATTGAAATTTCGATTAATTTAATTTACATAATTCTTATGAGATTTATTTAAAGGAAAAGAATTGTTTAACAAGATTTTTTAAATTTTGAACCCAAAACTTTCAATAAAACAACAACAACAACAGGCCCAGTGTATTCCCACAAAGTGAGGTCTGGGGAGGGTAAGATGTACGCAGTCCATACCACTATCTCCGAAGAAGTAGAGAGGCTGTTTCCGATAGACCCCCGGCTCAGAATCTCGAATAATACACCAAGATCGTAAAGGAACATGTAACAGGAAAGGTTGGCATGCAGACATAAGAAATAATAGAAATAAATATCAGCGAAGTACGAAATAAGAGAAATATGAGCAATACGAAATAAGAAATAAGAACTAGGACACCCACCCCACCCGAACTCACCTGGCTAAAGGCTTCTACTCAAGGACACAGGCCTGGGGTTATTGCCCGGATACGCACTCGTGCTCCTAACACCTAGCCACAATCCATACACTCGCCCTAACCTTCTACCCTAATCCACGACCTCCACACCTTCTTGTCTAGAGTCATGTCCTCAGTGAGCTGCAGCTGCTCCATGTCATGTCTAATCACCTCCCTCCAGTATTTCTTCGGCCTACCTCTACTCCTCTTAAAGCCATCTAAAGCCAGTCTCTCACACCTCCGAACTGGGGCATCCGTGCCCCTCCTCATCACATGCCCAAACCATCTCAACCTTCCTTCTCGCATCTTGTCCTCCACCGAAGCCACTCCCACCTTCTCTCGAATAGTCTCATTCCTAGCTCTATCCCCTCTAGTAAGTCCACACTTCCATCGCAACATTCTCATTTTCGCTACCTTCAGTCTTTGGATGTGGGAGTTCTTGACTGGCCAACACTCCGCTCCATACAGCATGGCCGGACGGACTGCCACTCTGTAGATTTTTCCTTTAAGCTTAAGGGGGACCTTCTTATCACACAACACTCCCGAAGCGAGCTTCCACTTCATCCATCCTACTCCAATACGTTTAGAGACATCCTCATCAATCTCGCCATTCCCCTGGATAATAGACCCAAGATACTTAAAACTATCCCTCTTACAAACAACCTGGGAATCTAAACTCACCACCACTTCATCCTCCTGACTCGCGTCACTAAACTTGCATTCCAAATACTCCGTCTTGGACCTACTCAACCTGAACCCCTTCGATTCCAGGGTTTGCCTCCAAACCTCCAATTTCTCATTCACACACCCCCGTGTCTCATCAATCAGCATTACATCATCCGCAAATGACATACACCAAGGCACCTCACCCTGAATACTCCGCGTCAACACGTCCATCACCACCGCAAAAAAGAAAGGACTAAGAGTCGAACCCTGATGCAGACCTGTCTCGACCGGAAAATGCCCTGAGTCACCTCCCGTCGTCCTCACCCGAGTCTTCCCTCTATTGTACATATCCTTAATAGCTCTGATGTACGCCACCGGAACACCTCTCATCTCTAAGCATCTCCAAAGAACCTCCCTAGGGACTTTGTCATACGCCTTCTCCAAGTCGATGAACACCATCTGCAAATCCCTCTTTCTTTCCCTATACTGCTCTACCAATCTCCTCACCAGATGGATTGCCTCTGTCGTTGAGCGACCAGGCATAAAACCAAACTGATTCTCCGAAATGGACACTACTCTCCTCAATCTCCGCTCGACCACTATCACGCCCCAAAATCCCATCGGGCCGGACTGGCACCCAAAGCCGAGAAGGCCCGGGAGAACCCGTTCAAATACCTGTACTTTCACTTATATGTCACCAAAAATTTGGACAGCACTTCGTTGCATATAGAAGAGTCTAATTACCTGTATCAGCACAACACGCACAAATATATATATATATATAATACTTGGCCGTCGGGGCCACCACATATACAAATATAACATCACTATATAAACTTCCATGACCTTACCCTTCCTTATGTCTACAGAGCCTCTAGGATATACATGACATAACTAGGGTCGGGACAAACCTCCCGCCCTATCATGACTCCTGTACAATAACAAAACATAAGGAACCGACTCGAAAAGCTCCGAAGCAAACTGAAGCTCACCAACAATAGTTGTATGACTTGGCTCCTATATATGTTGTGTATGAGCTGAAGCACCTGTGCCTGCAGCATGAAATGCAGGTCCCCCGTGAGGGACGTCAGTACGAAATATGTACTGAGTATGTAAAGCTGTAAATAATCATATGTGATATGGGGGGTCAAGAAAATTAGACACAAGTGAATAAATCATAATAGAAGTGAACCACGCTTCATAAACACTTTTAGGATCATGTACATTATCATTAATCTGAATTGGGTTCTTGAATTCAAACACATTTGTGGAACGGTATACCTTCGTTCATTTCATTCTTTACAATTATCATTCGTCATTACCTCCTCCTCCCGAACCTCCAACCACCTAACAATAATCAATAATGTACCGTACTGTGACCATTAGGTTGCCCCCAGTACATATCAACTGTAATCATATCAAGTATCAGGATCGGCCCATGCTAGGCTTAAGCCCCTGAGCTACCACCCACACGTATCTCAAGTAACACACATAAGAGATCTTTCCAATAACTTAGTTCAAAAGCTTTTGAGATTATTACATTAGTGTTCATGCCAATATAGTACCTTTGGAACAATGATACATCAATAGGAACCAAGTAATAGACCTTCTATACAATAACGATGTAATAAAGACTCATTGGTATATCAACAATGTGTTTCAGAATCATCAATATCACAACAATGAAATATGAGCCTTTTGGTATATCAATGAAACATTTTGACACTTTATAGAATGGAAACAACTTCGTTGGTAACGTAGAACAATACATATTTTTTTGGACAACCTCGGAATCTTACTTGATGGAACATTGGTGTTGTCATGCCAAAGAACATCGTTAGAGTATGCTTTACATACCTCGTTGTAGATTCGGATACCAATTCAACACAACTTCCCGCCTTTACAAATCACTTATCTACAATGAAATGTTCGGCATCTAGTATTACCAACCCAACACCACAATTCTCTTCCATAATTCCATACAACCAATATTTGCAAAGCATTCCAAAAACCAACTTGAACAATAGGTTTATGTGTATATATATATATATATATAATCATCATTTCAATACCACATCATCACACCAAATCCCTTCACAATTCACCATAATCCAACCATGCACAAGAATAATCCAACATCATTTCCAATCATCTTTCAACAACAATCAAATAACATACTTCTTATGCTTACATGCATATATATACATATCCATATAAATAACACCAACATAATTTACATCCTTACCATAAAATGGCCCTTTTGATTTCGAAGTCCTGTTGGCACAAATAAGGGGTGCTTCTCGAAGCCCTCGAGACGGTGAACACAACTACGGAATCAATTTGGATTTTCTACGGTTGAATCACAAGATAATTGGAGTTGAAATTAGGCTAGGGTTTCTTATTTTTCAATAATTTGGATGATAAATGATGGATATGAGGCTAAGTATATGTATATAATGACCAATTTTCGTCCATGAGGTGATGGAAAATGACCATATTGCCCTTAAAATTTAAGTAAATCCGAATCTGTCCATGGTGGACTGTTTTGATAGGCTAAAGTAAATCGACCATAACTCTTTGCTCCGATAATGGATTTGGGTGAAACCAATTGCATTAGAAAGAAGACTCTCGGGGCTTCTCATCGATATATAGCAGCTCACACAGTTCATTTTTTACAAGGAGTTATGATCGTTTAAAGTCGACCCAAAAATCTGTTTGGCTGCAGTACTTTTGTGTGCAGAAAATTTCTGCACATTTACTGTTCATTGCGTCCACCGTTTTCAAGTTTCGAACATGCTCGCTTATATCCGATACTCATCTGTTTTCAGAAATCTTTATATCGTTTGAAAGCTAACTCGATAAACTTCGCATAGAAACTTCGACGAGCAAATTCCGGTATAAATAAAGTCGATTCCTATACACATATAATCAAACTATACACTTGAAACCATCTCAAAATAATCAATACTCATACTTAAACTCATATATACCTAACTTATGATCAATACATATACTCCAACACATATAACCATGGCCAATGCACGTAATTAAGTACGGGGTGTTACAACCACCCTCTCCCAAATCTTCATAGTGTGACTCAACAACTTAATACCCCTATAGTTGTTGCAACTCTGAACATCGCCCTTGTTTTTATATAACGAAATCATCGTACTCCATCTCCAAGCCTCAGGAAGCAAAAAAAATTCTCTCCATTCCACCACAATCTTAGTACTTATAAGATTTATTTAAAAGTTCCACCATAATCTTAATTAGTACTTCTATAAGATTTATTTAAAGTCTTATTTTCGTATTCGAACCCAACCCAAAACTTTTAAAGAAGAGCCAAACAAATCTTCAAAATGCCACCACAATCTGTCATCGGTGCTGTGTAAATGTGATTAGTATAAGTGACGACAACTAAATCTAGCAGACAAATTGCTAATTTGCCCTTTTTAAGACTTAATGACTGTGCCACCTACCTGCTTCATCAGTTTCATTTTACTTAATCCTTTTATTAAAAACTAATTTAGCTACACGTACCTCGCATGTGTAACTTTTGATTATTAAAATTAAATAATTTTGTCTACTGCAAATATTTTTAATGAAGTGCAAAAATTTCAAATCACTTCCCAGATACAACTACACCAAATTTAAGTGGTGAAAGAAAGAAAATAAGGAATTATGACCAAGTTAAGTTAACAATAATATGAAAATCAAATTAAAATATCTGGCTAAAAATAAAGAAAATTTGTAATTACGAATCAAAGAATTGAATGTATGGTAAATATGAAGAATGTAGTAATCGAAAATTTGAAATAGATGCACAATACAATTGGAATTTTTATTTTCTTTCCTTAAATATTAAAAAAATAAATGGGATTTAAAAAAAAAAAGAATTTGTTATCTTTTCTAAGTGAGAATTTGTCTTTTTTTAAGAACGTTTGTTACCTTTTCTAAGTTGAACTTTGTTATTCACTAATTTAATTTAAGTAATGAAATAGATTTTTAACATTCTTAAACTAATGAAAAGGTATTAATTGTTATTAATTCTGAATACTTCTAATAAGAAAAGTTTTACTATAAATATCTAATTAATTTTTAAATCTTTAAATATTATGAAAATAGTGAAAATAAATTTTTATCTAAAGCAGAAACTTTCAATAAAGGACAAAAAATTCAAATAATATTTTCTAAGGCCCTTCACACTTTTAATATATTTTTGATATAGATTATAGGTAATAACTTTAATTTTTACTTGTTTAATTTATGAAATTTAAAAAAATTATTATATTTTTTCTTTTTTCTTTTTAGTATTAAATAATTACATAAAAAAATAAAAAAATAATAATAATAATAAACAGATTTCAAATTTCAAATATAATTTAATGAAATACAATCCTAACTAATTTAAGTGTGTCAAGTCAATTAAAGTGTGTCTAAGTCAAGAAGGCATAATACTCCCTCCGTTTCATTTTAGTTGATCATTTTTCTAAAAATATTTATTTCAATTTAGTTGTCTCTGTAATGAAATCAAGAGAATTTTATTATATTCTTTCAATACTATCCTTTACCTTAAATGACAAAACAAAGTGTATTTATTTAAATTTATATTTTTCAAAACATAATTAATAATTAAGGCTAATTTGGTAAAATAAATCTCTAATTAATATTTTCTTAATGAGTGTGCGAAGTCAATAGGAGTCAATTAATATGAAACAGACGGAGTAATAAGTAAGAAGTGAAATGGAAGAAATATTTGCCAGCACTCATCTATTTTTACTCCTCCTTCATCACCCCATTCTTTTTATGCATCTATGATGTTCCTTAATTCCTTTAGATTTTGTTTGTTTCATTTCTTGATTTCATTTTAAAAAGTATAATTTGACAAATTTTAATTCTAACTTCATTCACATAACATATTTTAAATCACATATTTAACGATTGATATTTAGTTGGAATAGTCTTTGTTATGTTAAATGTTTATATGGATGTCTATTTAAGTTTTTAAGGGACCCTCAAAATTTCCTATTTGACACACAACACAATCCCACTGACGTGATAATGCTCTCGAAAATAGAAAAGAAGAAAATACCGATGTACTCGAAAATTAAATGTCCCACTACACTTATTTCTATTGCTAGGATACGCCTATGCCTAAAACAATTGTTGTACTCTAAGATAAAATAAATTCCCAATTAAACAATTGGTATGTTCCAACACATTGAAGTAAATTCCAAAAAAAAAGGAAAAAGTTCCCTTTCCATTAACAAAGTAGAGACCTGAAAAAAGTTTAGTTATGGCAAAGGGTCTAATTCATGATTTAAATGCTTTCACATGACTAAATAGGTTTGCCATTTTAATCACGATAAATAAAATATTGTGTCTCCCTTTCCCCAAGTGTAAAATTTTTTCCCCACTTCATATTAAATCTAATAGACTTAAATATTGAATGAAAATCAAAATTACCCACGACAAACTTCTTAGGAGTCGCTTGGTAGTTATGCATGTATTATTTATTATTTCTTATACATTATTTAATTTTATACATTTTATAATAATTTTTTTTTTTGCCATTTCAAATATTATTAGTATTGTTGAACTATTACATAGATGTTTATGATTATTGCAAGACCTTCAACTTTACATAAAAATATTACACCGACGACGAAATAAAAATAAAATATAAAACGTAAAATTACGAAATAATCTCAATTACACCGACGACGAAACAAAAATAAAATACAAAATGTAAAATTAAAAAATAATCTTAATTTTTTTTAAAATCTTTTTAAAGACTCCAAGTAAAATAAAAATATGTTATAGTTATTTAAATCAATCATTTATTATTATAAATTCAAATATAAAATATTTTAAAAAAAATTCACTATTGCAAATTAAAAAAATAAAGAAAAAAATTTATAAAATATTTTTAAAAAATTCACTATTGCAAATTAAAAAAAATTAAAAAAAATAATAAAATATTTTAAGAGAAAAATTGAGTTATATTAAGATCATTTAATAAGTTAAGAATGTATTTAAAGTCTTTATATTACTAATACATAAAAAATAAAATATATTATTAATACACTTCAATATAAAAAAAAATGTATAATTAATGTTTGCATTAGTTATACATAAACAAAAAATCGTACCAAACAAAGTAATAACAAAATCGTACCAAACAAAGTAATAACAGTATACATTAACTAATGTATGTATTATATTTTACAATACTCTACCAAACCAAACGACCCCTTAATGATTGGGACAAAATGTGGATGGTAGCGACATCGATCTTGTCCTTCATACGAAGCTGAAACTGCTTTCCAACTAAAATGAATTATCAAAACTGCTAAGGAACGCTCATTTGTTTTATCTACTTTTTGACCCATATATACCAAAAACAAATGAGTGTTTCATTTTACTTGATCCATAAAATAATATTTAGTCAAACTTAATTTTACCATTTTCATATAACAAGATCAAATTCAAGACACAGACCAACGTCCAGTTGTTTCATCACTAGATTCCCTTTGGCTTTTCTTCCCGGCCACTGATTCAGCAGATCATATATTCCTGATTTATTTTTCAGTGGGACAACAAAGAATTTTAAGTCTTGCGCGCCTCATGAGTAAAAATATATGTTGGAATAAATGGATAGAGACCAGGCACTATCCCTATTTAATTGAGCCCGACTACCCTAGATTGCCTCGCTCACGTGGGAGATGGAGGCACGCACCGTAGCCATGCTACTGATGAAAAACATCCACATATAAATATATAAAAGCAACCATGCATGAAGAACAGATAAAACTGAGAAGACTCCTAAGCCATTCAAGTTAAAAAGACGAAATACAGAGAAAGACAAAACACATGCAGGTGCCTGTCTAGACTACATGGTCCCCATAACGTTAGTACCGTAGACTAAAGACTGACTGAAATGAAAGACTCAACTATCCCAAGCAAAGACCCTTCTATTAACAAGGGGACCAATCGACAGACTGCAAAAACTAACTGAAAGCTATCAACCTTTGGTCTTATACTTGGACTCATCTATCTCAACCCCTTCTCGCTGCGCACGGTCACCACCAGACTCATCGCCCGTGCTCAGACCTCCCTTGCGTCCCATTTCCTGGTAGCCTTCAGTTCCTAGTTGGTCCTTCCTCGTCTGACCTCCACGGCTCCTCCCTGTTATAATACAACAATGAAAACATAAAAAGTAAATATACATTTGGAGAAGAAAGATGCTCATTAGTATATTGGTGGTAAATCAGTAGAAATACCCTCAGCAAGGTGTTCCTGAGCTTCAAGACTTTTGCCACCAGTGCCACCAGGAACTACAGTTTCTCCTTCCTTTGCCCTTCGATCGAGCTCAGACCTTTTTTCCTGCTGTGACGCCATTTAGTCGATCTCTCCTTAGCTTTTGCAAATACAAAGTAGTAGTAGTATTGTAGTAAACAGAAACAAAACAAAGCACACACGGTCTATTATATTCTAACCACCTGAAGAAACACCTGCTACTTATATGGACCCAATAGGGTTAGGTAGATGACGCGTGCATGTTGACGCGGCGGTTCAGAGAAAAGAGGTGAGGGGCAACTCAGCCGTGATTCAGTAAGAAGAATGACACGCGTCTACAAGGGCGACACTACGCTTACACGCTGTCCTACCGATCGAATGCTTAGCTAAAACTATCACAAACTCATCGAGAATACTTTTCTCGTTTTGGCTGATCGATGAAAAGCAATTTGACGAAATTTTAAAATTTGAGTAGATTAATTAATATTTTAAATTTAAATATTTAAAAATTATATTCTTCTTATATTAATATGCTTAAAAAAAAAAAAATCGTTGATTCATTTTTACTTATTTTACTTTCTGAAAGTCAAACTGTATGAACTTTAACCATCATTTTAAGACATATTTTTTCATCAAATTAACAAGAAAAATATTATAATTTATAGTCATTTTCATATATATAATATTTTAAATATTTAAATTTAAAATTTAAAATATTAATTTAATTTAATTATAAAAATTAATTAAATTAATTTTCCGAATTGTAACAAGAAAAATCAACTGTATTTTAAAATGATGGTCAAATTTAACGCACAGAAAATATAATATGATAAATAAAAATGAAGGAGGGAGCAGCCAACAAAATCCAAGTAGACGTTACAAGTAGCTTCACCTTAGTGACATTCCCTACACTTCCTATTGTAGCAGCGGTGCTACTATAGAGTATCTTTTTTGTGCTTATCTACTGTCGCACATAAACTTATGTGTGCATGCTTTATTTCATGCTAGTAAAAAAATATTCAGCACAGGTTCAATGACGCAACATTAATAGAGGCGGAGTCAGGATTTTAAGTAACGGATTGTAGGTTTTTGTACAGTAAATGAATGAAACAGTAACTGCAATGCAGCAGTACTCAATTTACAGAGAAATGTAAGAAACAGAGGGAAGAAGATGAAGTCATTATCTACTATATTGATCTTTTATTGAATGATTACAAATGAGGTATATGTGTGTATATATAGGCTGAAATAATCAGTAACTAACTACCTAATTAGTTAGAGAGTTAATCACCTGATTAAGGCTCAAGTAATAACTAACTTAACTAACTAAGTAGTTTCTTAGTTGTGAACTTAAATGACTAAACAGTCCCTATTTCTCCTATGTATTAACAATCCCCCTCAAGCTGGAAGGGATGAAAATGTTCAGGACACCAAGCTTGGATAAGAGCAATTCATATTGCAATCTGCTAAGTCCCTTAGTGAAGATGTCTGCGGGCTGATGTTGTGTAGGCAATTAGTAGATGATTTCAATCAATCCTTGTTGTAGTTTTTCCCTGATGAAGTGACCGTCTATTTCTATATGTTTGGTTCTCTCATGATATAAAGGATTAACTGCAAGTTGAATAGCAGTCTTACTGTCACTAAATAGTCTAACAGGAAGCTTGAGTTCTGCACCTAATTCCTTTAGTAATCCCACTAGCCAGACCAGTTCTGTCATTGTAGTTGCCAAGCTTCTATACTCAGCTTCAACAGAGCTTCTTGACACAGTTCATTGCTTCTTAGCTTTCCATGAAATCAAGGAATTTCCCATCTTTACTGCATATCCAGTTACTGACTTCCTAATGAGAGGGAATATTGTCCAATCTGCATCACAATATGCAGAGATAGTGTTATCTGTACTACTTGATAATCATATTTCTTGTCCTGAATTTTTCTTGATATACCTTACTATCCTTAAGGCGGCATCCATGTGAGACTTTTTAGGTTGTTAAAGGAATTGACTCAAGGTCTGTACACTAAATGAGATATCAGGTCTTGTCATATTCAAATACAATAGTTTTTCAATGAGTTTCTGATAAACACTTTGGTCTACAAGAGGATCTTCAATATTTTCTCTTAGTTGATCATCATATTGTTTAGAAGTTAACTTGACATTCACATCTATAGGCGTACCAGCTGGTTTAGATGCAGATAAACCAACTTCAGAAATAAGCTCAAGTGCATATTTCCTTTGATGCATTGTCATCCCAGCTTTGGACCTTGCAAATTCAATGCCTAAGAAGTATTTCAATTCTCCCAAGTCTTTCATCTTGAATGTTTGTTGTAAAGACTTCTTTGTTTCTTCTATAAGCTTCAAACTACTACCTGTGACTAGCATATCATCAACATAGACTAATACCATAATAGTTTCTTCACTACAAAAAATAGTTCAAATTGTGGGTGGGTGGGGGGTGGGGGTGGGTGGGTTTGCGTGCGTTATTTTAACCCCCGTAAAATTATATGAAATGTGGGGGTTACAAAGTCGCCGCTAAAATTTATAAATTTAGGAGGGTTTTAAACCCCCGCTATCAATAAAAAAAATAGCCTATATCATTAAAAAAATTTCCCTCATTTTTTTTTCATTGGCCAAAATTTTTCCTCATTTTTTAATTCACCTTCCGTTCCCCCAAAATCTCCCTCTCTCTCACATTTCCCCCAAATCATCTTTCACTGTGTTAACCCAAAAAAAAAATTAACTCAAGGTCAATTGATACGCCGGCCAATCGACTCTGGTCATTTTCCCTCGAAATTGACTCCGCCGACCGGTCATTGGAATTACGCTGGACTCTGAAATTGTAAGAATCACTTGTTGTGTTGTTGTTGTTCTTATAATATTTTTGTTCGTCTTATGTTCATTATTTTCTTGTTGTTAATATAGTTTGGGTGGTTGATTTGGTGTTCAAAACACCTTGTGGATGCATCACAGTGTCAAAATTAGTCTTGAGTTTAGATGCATTATGCTTTTAGATCTACAAATTAACTTGCATTTCTTTTAACATGGAACCGAAATACTAGATAATAATAGCTAAATAGAGTAGAAATTAGTCATTTCAAGTACATTTTGTAAAATGGTGGTTCCTGAGTTGAAGTAACAAGCTTAATTAGAGTGAGAAATGATGAAATACCCATAGATTTACAGTGTGACTTGCATTTTTCTGAAAATGGAACAAAAATGGTAGAGAAAAAGAGCAAAATGGAGTAGAAATTGAGAGTTTTAAGTACATTTAGAAAAGAAGAACTGACAAGCTTAATTAGAGCGAGAAATGGTGAAATAATCATAGGTTTACTAAGTAACTTGCATTTCTCTGAAAAATGGAACAAAAATTCCAGAAAAACAGACAAAAAAGAGTAGAATTGGAGCATTTCAAGCACATTAAATACAGAAGAATAAGGAGAAATCCCCCCCCCCCAATTTTAGAGAAAACAGACCAAAAATTGAGTAGAACTGGAGCATTTCAGGTACATTGTTCATAGAAAAAGACGGAGAAACAAAAAATACCAAGAAAAATGGTAGTTAGTAAGTTGAAAGTAGAAGGTTAAAATTTACAAGGAAAATGGTGACATACCCATAGTACCAGAGGCATCACTGCCACCATAAAGAGTAGCATGAGCACTCTGCCATGCTCCACCAGTATAAACACCTGGAATTCTTTCTGTTATTGTTGGCCATGTTGTGTAGTTGTTGGGGTCACGTTTTGTGCTTGAGTTGTGGATTGTTTTGGTGCATTCCAAGTTTGTAGTCATGTATCTAAAAAGATTTTTGTATTTGCTAAGAAGATGAAACTCTTCCTACTTTCTCAAAGTTTGTTGATGATTTCAGCCGAGCGAGCTTCATCTCTCTGTGTAGCTGTTAGATCTACCAACAAATCATGTTGTCGTGATTAAGATATTACTGTACATTGTATTTCAAATTTTTCTTTATCTTGTCGCAGACGTATGAGGAGTATCTTGAAGCTCATAGTAGAGGCAACAAAAGATCGAACCAGTCTGTTAGTACTCTTTTGACATTTTTCTTGTTATATATTCCTTTATTATAGATAAACCCATGAATCATGTTATTTTGGGTTGGATTTCGCAACAATTGTAAAGCGTGTCTCTGTTTTGGAAAATTCTATTCTAGCTTTCTTTCTGTATTGAGAAAAGTATTTAGCTTTCATTTTTCTTCTCTAGCATAATTAAGTGGGTCCATTTATGTATTTAAGCCCATATTTTGTGAGTACCCTTGTTCGATATATGTATCCATCAGTTGAACCTTCATATGTACGAATCAAAAGCACCTAAGCACTTCAATCTGATAGTATTTATCCAACAAAGATACATAATTTTTCCAGGACTAAAGATCATACCAGAAGCAATCCACTGCCCAGTAGATTCTGTAGATATTGTTAAAAACTCATGCTTAATTTTCACATCATTGCACTACTTTCAAATAGTTGTAGTTTTGATTGCATGTTGAATTTCATTGCTTGCTACGATGCTCATTGGTTTGTTATGAGAATTGTTACAACATATTCTATAATCTATATTTGTAGTTGTTATATCATTGTTCTCTGCTGAATTTTAGTTTTTGTATAATTGTATGATATGTCTATTTATTAGCTTGTTGCATAAGGTTGTAGTTTTCCGATTTTATGTGGCAGGGCTTAGTCTCATAGTCATTCTTCTCTACCCACCCTAGTTCTTACTTCCCTAATATATAGATATTTGAATATGAACCTAGTTATTACTGTTTTACTAACTTGGGAGTATGTTTTGAGACTGAAGGCATGAATTATGGTCTTAAAGATGTTGGCTGAGATCACATTGGATATTCTGACAATCGTTTCAAGAATATCTACAACAATTTTTCAGTCATCCTTTTCTATATCATGTCTTGTTAATGATAGTCAGCGATATTTTGGGCTTTCATTTATGATTTTTTTCTTTATGAAATCTTATCGGTGATATTTTGCATATTCATCAAATTCTTCAATGGATAAATCTTGGATTGGAATGCCAAGAAACACACCAGAGCATTTGCTTGGTTTGAATCAGTTTTTAGATTTTGCATTTACCAATGGAGCTATAAGAGATAAAATAAAGTGCCCATGTCCTATATGTGGTTTTACAAAGTGGAAAACAAAAAATGTGGTGTTTCACCATTTGATGAACAAGGATTTCCCCCAACATTACTTCACTTGGGTTATGTATGGGGAAATGAATGTTTTGCCTAATTCCAGAAACATAGAGGTCGCTCAAGATGCACCAACTTTTGAAAATCCTATTGAATTATTGATTAATGAAGCATTTGGGGGTTTAAGGAATGAGGCTGTTGATGCAGGCCCGTCACAAGTAGCGGGAGAAGAAGAAACTTTACATGATTTTTCTGGTTCAAATAACCAAGATTAGTTTGAATTTCTTAAAGATGGAAGTGAAGATTTGTATGAAGGATCCAAGTACTCAAAGTTGGAATTTTTGTTAAAGCTTTATCACATAAAGTGTTTGTTTGATTTAAGTGATAAGGGAATGACTATGTTGCTAGATCTACTTAGGGATGCGTTTAAATTTGCAAAGATCCCTAAATCTTTTTATGAGGCTAAGAAAACCATCAACAAGTTGTCTTGATTATATCAAGATAGATGCTTGCCCAAATGATTGTATGTTGTACTGGGAAGATGATGTTAATGCAAAATCATGCAAGCATTATCACACTTCTAGATGGAAGTCCGAGAAGGATATCAATCTTGATCATGCTCCTAGTACAAGTACAAAGCAAAAGAAGAAGCAAAAAAAGCCTACAAAAGTTTTGCGATACTTTCCATTAAAACCAAGATTACAAAGATTGTTTATGTACTCTAAAATTGCAGAGCATATGAGATGGCATGCAGAGGATGATAACAAAGCTGGAATATTAAGGCACTCTCGAGATGGTGAAGCATGAAAAAGACTTGATACAAATTATCCTGAATTTGCTTCTGAGCCTCGAAATGTTCGATTAAGACTAGCTAGTGATGGTTTCAATCCTTTTGGATCGATGAGTACTAACTACAACATTTGGCCAGTGGTTTTGTTTTCATACAATCTTCCTCCTTGGTTGTGTATGAAGCAGTCAAATTTTATCCTCTCAATGATCATTCCAGGTCCACGTACAGTAGGGAATAACATAGATGTATATCTACAACAACTTATTAAGGAATTGAAGTAATTGTGGAGTGAAGGTGTGGATACTTTTGATTCATCAAATAATGAAATGTTCAAAATGCGAGAAACACTTATGTGGACAGTTAACGATTTTTCTGGACTTGATATCTTGTCTGGTTGGAACACTCATACTGGTCTTGCATGTCCTTCTTGTAATTTTGATGCAGAGCCTTGTCGACTTCGTCATAGTAGAAAGTGGTGTTTTATTGGGTACCGTCGATTCTTGGCAAGAAATCATAAATTTAGACTGATGAGATATCATTTTGATGGAAATGTGAAAGAGAGGGCCCCTCCAAAGAAGTTTTCTGGGTCAGAAATTTTACAGCAGGTGAAAGATATCAATATCACATTTGGAAGACAATCAGAGTTGGAATGTTGGGGAGGATGCAACTCAACAATGGAAGAAGAAAAGCATATTCTTTGATCTTCCATATTGGGAGTTTAATCCGTTGCCCCATAATTTAGATCCGATGCATATTGAAAAGAATGTGTTTGACAATGTTATATACACTTTGTTAAATGATAAAGAAAAGTAAAAGGATCATGCTAAGGCTCGAAGAGATCTACAAGATATGGGCATAAGGCGTGATCTTTGGGTCGATAAGAATGATGAGTGTAAATTTGCTGCATTTGCAATTCCAAAGAACAAGAAAGTGGCCTTCCTTAAGACTTTAAAGAATATCTCAGTGCCGGATGGTTATTCAAGTAATATAGCTCGTCGTATTAATTTGGATCAATTTTTTTTTTTTGGATTAAAAAGTCATTATTGTCACATTCTTATGCAACAATTGTTACCCATAGCAATTCGCAATGTGCTTCCAAGACAGATTGTTGCAACTTTGGTTGAGTTTTCTTCCTTTTTCAGGAAGCTCTGTTTGAAAAGTTTAAGTCTTGTAGACTTAAACAAGCTACAAAATCGAATTGTGGAAACTCTTTGCCATTTAGAGATTTTGTTTCCTCCATCATTTTTTACTGTAATGAATATCTAACTATTCATCTACTTGATGAGGTAAAAAAAGATGGACCGGTACATTATCGCTGGATGTATTCTGTTGAGAGGTAAGATATTCGTTATTCAAAATCATTTAAATTGATTTTGCAGTAGTATTTCAACGTAAATGCTTCGTCTTACACATTAATATTTTTGGGTATAGATTGTTGGGCCATTTTAAGTCCCTTGTAGGGAACAAATCACAAGCAGAAGGTTCCATAGTGAAGGTTACATTGTGGAAGAAGCTCTTACTCTTTATTCTTGTTATTTTGAGGAAATTGGGTCAAGGTTAAATCGACCTAAACGTGTAAATGATGAACCAAGCCAAAATGAGGCTTCTGAAAAGTCAAGTATGTTCCCTCAACAAGGTAAGCTTGTTGGAGGCTTCGTAACAGAATCATTGACTCATTTGGAGAAAACACAAGCTCATCGATATGTGTTACTTAATTGTGCGGCCGTGAAGCCATTTATTGAGTAAGAAATCTACATTGATTTGATTTGTAAGATATGTTTTGAGCAATTGAATTAAAATTGCTAATTATACTACCTTTATAGTGAATTTAGAGATTACATCAAAAGAAGTACAAGAGGACGAAGAGTTTCAGCAATAGAGGTAGAGAAAAGAGTTAGCAAAGAGTTCCCTGATTGGTTCCCTAAGCGAGTAAGTGAATGATATTAGAATTATTTTTTAATATAACTTTATTATATCAATTTCTACTTTCTAATATAAGTGTTTTATATATTTAGATTACGAATCCGGATATAGCAGATACTATCTCTGATGAGATAAAGTTCATAGCACAAGGTCCAGCCCAAGATGCAAGAAGATTCAACGCTTATAACATTAATGGATTCAAATTCCAAACTTTTTCTAGAGAACAAGGATTAAAAACTCAAAATAGTGAAGTTTTTCTTGTCTCTAACACTTCTTGTGTCGTATCTAGTGCCATAGACATGCAAGACAAGCAGACCTGCCATATTATGGAAAGTTGGAAGATATTATTGAGCTTAATTATTATGGCCAATTTAGGGTTGTTCTTTTTAAATGCCAGTGGGCCGACACTACTCGAAACAGAGGGTTCAAAATAGATGCTTGGAAGTTTAATTGTGTCAACTTTTCCAAATTGATTCATACTGGTGATCGTGTGGATGATGACCCATATATTGAAGCATCACAAGCAAATTTGGTCTACTATGTTGATGATGAAAATAATAAAGAATGGAGTGTGACTGTACATCTAAAACCAAGAGATTTGTTTGACATGGGAGAGATTGATGAAGAGGAAATATATGAGAATAAGCCATACCAACAACAAGAATTTGAACAACTTTTTGATGTTGATTACGAGAATGTACAAATTGCAATAGAGGAGCATATGACTGAATAAATGTATCATTTTTTTTAGTTTTCTTTGGCACTTTGTTTTTCTCGCTTGATTAGTGGTTTTTTTACAAGACTTCCTATTTTTTTTGGCTAAGAAAGTTATCTTTGTTCTTTATATAATTCTTGATACATTTGTGTTGTTTGTCCTAATAGACCTGCTTCCAACATTACTTGAATATCACTATTGCAATGATTTTTTTCCTCTTTATCTTCAGCTACTGTATCACTGTAATACCCCACATGTTTCTAAGCTAGGAAGTGAATAAGTTTTCCTACGTATGAAACCTCCTATCCTGTGAGTAGCATTTTAGTGCATGACTTACAATGAATATCCTAGCGATAAAATAACTTGCAATGTCTTAAGCATGCTCATATGAGTCGCTTAGAGTGATGCAAGCTAAGAGTTTTTGAATCCATCAAGTCTTAGTGTTCGATTTTGCAAGGGTCATCTTTGAACAAGAATAACGTGATTGATATGTGACATTTTTGGCAGATTTAGACCCACCAAATTGTAGAGAATCGAATTAGCTTTCCAACGATACCAATTTCATCAAAATCCGACACCCGAGCAAGGAGTTATGGCCTTTCAAAGTAGAATGTGTCGCCTAACCAATCGCACATGGCCACTGGAAGGTTAGGCGATATCATATGCGGCGCCTATGTAAATATAGGCGATATCATATGCGGCGCCTATGTATGATTTCAGCCACGAAAACACTTAGTTTTTGAGTTATTTTGAGGGTAGTTAAGTCTTTTAACAGTCCTTACATGTCCCTAAACTTAACCTCACGAAATTTATAGCTTCTAAACACATTACAACCCTATTAACATCTCAAAGTTCATTATCCAAGAGCACCATAGGATAAAAACAACTAGGGTTGCACAATCAAGCTTGAAGATCAAATTTCAAGGAAATTCCTCCGTCAATCATCAAGAAACTCCCTTCCAAGGTATGCATAGTGTTCATCCACGGATTTCTTTCATCCGTGGAGTTCAAGAATCAATCTTTAAAATATAAAAGCTTGGTTGGTTGTGGTGATATGATCATACCCATGTTGATGCTTGTTTGTTTTGTTATATAATAGTATCGTGACTGTATATCTCATGAAAGTTATGTTGTTAGTTGAAAAACATGATCTTTAGATGGATTGATAGAATGCAAGTATGAAATCCACCTATGCCTTAAAGAATGCATGCAAGGTGTTCGATAAAATGCCTAGTATGTTAGAACTTCATATTTACATGATTTCATGATATCTAAATAACAAGTTCATGTTAGCCATACACTCCAATATGAATTTCTATGCAAATTATGTGTTGTTATTGTTGTGGTATAAAACATGTATGATAATGGAGATATAAATTATGTATACAAAATATGTCCATGTTTTTCCTATCATGTTTGAAATGTTGAATAAATACATGAAGTATACTATCCCCTGCTTATGATATTGTGAATTGTGGACTCAAATCTTGTGATCAAGTCATGTCATGTGTGTCAGTTTCCTCCTATCGAGTCCTGGGGGTATTCGTACCCGAAAACTATAGCTGTGTGCCTAGAGCCATGTCATGTTTCACGATATCCAAACTCAAGCTATGATTCCATAGACTTTAGTCAGTCATGTGACTCAGGAAAAACCTCATGATCTCAGTCAGTTGTCAGATATCAGTAACATTCCACTTGTCAATGGAATTCAATAAGATTAAGTCATGTATAGTCAGTTATTCATGTCCAGCCCCTCCAGATGGGAGTAGAGGTTAGCACCGAGTGAGCCCAAGGATGGGAACTCACCCGCTAGTTCAGGGTGTGATTCTTAGAAGCTGTTCTTGTGTTCCAGAACTACGTAGCCAGCGTAGGTTGAGACATCTTAACCTGTCAGATTAGGGTTGATGAGGTGGTTTAACCTGTCAGTTTAGGGTTCCCACCGTTCTCATTAAGTACCTTCCAGATAAGGGTCACTCACAAGCTGTCCTTACCCGTGGCACGGTATTGATACCCCTCCAGTTGAGGCAGAGATTGGACCCCATCTTAGCCATAACGGCATACATGGGGCATATCGGTTAAACACTACCTCCCACAGTTTCAGTATCAGTCTCAGTAAAATAACTCAGGGCATTCTTCAGATTTCAGTATATACAGGACTGTCAGATACAGTCGTTATGTTCTTCAGATTTCAGTATATACAGGACTGTTAGATACAGTCGTCCATGTTATTGGCTTGCAGTATCAGTCATAACAGTCATTAGTAAACCATGTATTAGCTTACAGGTCTTGTTATCACGCATTCACGGTCCCAGTTTCTATATATGTATGTTTGCACTCCCACGTTCATATTAGTTAGTCAGTGTTGTTCATGCATGAAACCCTTTATGTTCAGCCTACCTTCCTCGTATACTCAACACTCCAGTTGTACTGACGCATTTGTGCTATGGTGCTGTCTTTTCATGTTACACCATAGGTTTTGAGACACGAGCTCCAGCCCAGCAGTAGCAGTAGCATTCTAGTCGCAGAGACACAGTGAGTCCTCATTGATTCGAGGACAATATGATTTGATACATTTATTTATTTCTTCAGTTCAGTGTTACGAAGTTAGTTGGAGACATGTTCCTTCAACTCCTTATTCAGATAGTTTAGAGGCTTTCAAATTTATGCTCAGATTTACGTTCAGACTTACCTTTCAGATTGAGTTGTTTTGGGTATTTTCACCCACACGGACGTTATGATTTTCAGACATGGTTTTATTCAGTTGAACCTTATGGCCTTACAGTTTTACTTATTCCGCATTATTATGTCATGATTTGCAGTATACAGGTACAAATATCAGTCATGGGTTAGCTTGTGGTCCCTCGAGGTCATGAGCACCGTGTAGCGTTTCGGTTCAGCAAATTGGGGCGTTACAATCACCCTCCTCAACCTGTAATTCATCTGTACCAAGTTGATGAGTTACCAGATTATGTAGTGACTGATAGGTGCTGATTTTGTACAAGAACCTGCAATTGTTGTCTCAACATTATCTGCTGCTACTTCCAGCTTTGAGTTAGTTGATTCCATCATAAGGTTCATAACTGGATATGATCCAACTAATTGTTTATCTATCACTACATTACATGCATCAACCTGAAAAAGTGTTTGGAATATGGCTTGAGCTAATTGTTGATCAATCTCCTCTTTACTCAAATTCATTATATCCTTCTTCACACTGTCATTTTGATATACAAGTACACTATTCAGTTCATCAGTGTCTTCACTAGCTACCATCATTTGTAGCAAGTTGGCCTATGTGGTCTCCTGTAGCTTCTCATTATGTTGGGACATTGTTTTGAATGATCTTGATGCCACCTTCTTGTTTATTATCTTATAATTGTTGTGAATTGCCTTGGATTTTACCATTATTGCAATTTTATTCCTGAAATCTTTCCCCCAAATTTTTCTCCTGTATAGCACTTACTTGAGATACTGTTAGGTCCTCCTGCTTGTGTATATTCATTTCGTGGTGATTGATATTCTTCTTTTCTTATTTTGTATGTTCCCCATTCTGAATATTTCTATTTTGTACCTTTACATTATCATTGTTTTGCCCTTCTCCTTCTTGTGTTTCCTCAAACTACAGTGCATCAAAGGTGAAAACGTAGCGTGATTAAGTTTGATGTCTATGAAGAACCATTTGGGGAAGCACGCAGCCTACTTTTGCGCTTTTGTGGAATATTAGCACGTGATTGCTCTTTATTTCCAATCAACTTTGAGAAATGGTCGAGTTTACCTGTGGCATACTTCAACCGCGTCTTTGAGCATATTATAAAGGTATAATCTCTAAAATCTGATGACTATAAAACTGATTAATTTTGTCTTTGAATTTTATATTTACATGTAGTAGAAAAGAAAAGCTAACCAATATTTTCATTTTGAAGCCCAAATTCTTCTTTGACATAGCCGAATCAATTGCTCGACGACATGTTTCTTTATCTATTAGAAAAAAGTGGGCTGCAAATAAGCTTAATATGTGGAATGAAGTTGATGATCCACTTAAAAGTAAAACTCAGATTATGGATAAGGTGCCGGATGGGATCCCACCGGATCAATGGATTTCTTTTATTGAATACAATTTTAAAGAATCAACAAAGGTATTTATGTATATGAATTTCTTTATAGTTGTATAAATTTTTTTCCTAATTGAGGTATAAATATATTTTTATAAGAAAATGCGTCAAAGAAACCGTGAAAATCGAAAGAAATAGACAATTCCACACAGCGGTGGCTCCAAAGCCAATGCTACAAGAAGGGTTGAAATTGTGAATGAATTAACCTCGAATGTATTATTCTTAAATAGTAAATTATTTTGATTATGTTTTTTAATTTATAAATGGCCGAGACTGGACAATGTCCCGGACGAGCACAAATGTAATTTGCTACTCATATGAATCAAGATGGAGTATATGTTAATGAAGCGGCAAAAGAAATATGTGTGAGTTATACTTATGTGCCATAGACTCTTGTCGAGTAATCAACCATGGTATGACAAATAAATTTCTATTTTTTAATTTATTTTGGCAACAAATTTTCTATATGTAGGAAAAAACTGAGTCAACTTTGAGCCAAAGCGCCATAGATGAGTCTCAAGTTTTGCCAAATGATACTGTTGGTAAGGTGCTACGGCAAGAGTACTCTGGAAGGGTGAGATGCTTGGGATTAAGAGTTGTTCCTAGTAGAGTTTTCAAACAAGATAGACCTCATTTTGGCGGTACAAGTGCTTCAAGTAGTGGAGGTTCTTGTTCGTTCCAATGTCGAGAAAATTTTGCTCAAATGATGAATTCTCACAATCAGATAATAAGTGCTTTGAAGGCATATATGATAATGAAAGAAAGAACGATATCAGAACAATTTGTGGGACTCTTTGATTCTCCTTCAATGGTTTCTCCCACAGCGGTAAGTAAAGTTCTCTTTACTTTTTTTTTCAATTGAATCGGTTGTGAAAATTTTCTCTAATTTTCTCTAATTCTTGAGTAGCTATAAAGCTAGCTATATAATAGCTGAGATGCATGCTACTCTCTTTAATTTGTGGCTGAAAAAAACAAAAGCATGCGTGCATAGAATAGTGTGAAGCTGCTTATACTTAATTGGAGTATTAGAAAGTCAAGACAACATTGTATTGTATGGAATCGTATGGCTTATTGGTGCTACTAAAGAAGGGGGAGGGGGGCAAACTTTTTACATGTTTGTGTTTTGACAAAGACTAATTGGCCATGCTTTAATGTTTTGCTAAAATTATAGTTGAAAAAATGTCTTTGTACTTTGGTGAGATAAGGACTGTGCAGTGTGCAGTGCTTTGACTTTCTATGTGCTATAATTATTTGTTTTCTTTTTTTTTCACTGTATGTGACTAGGCAAACCTTCTCATAGACCCCACACCTGTACTACTTAATTTCTTAACTAAAAAACCTTCTCTTACTGTGTCAAGTGCACTAGTGACTGAAGAAAATAACACAGAGACACATAGAGATTAAGAAGAAGCAGAAAAGTAGCTAGGTTTCAGGGAGATCAACATGCAACATTTGCAAAAGGGAAGTATAGTTGAACAGAAATAGCTAATTCTAGGTTGAAAACCAACGATCAATGCTTTTTCTGTCTAACTAGTGATGATGATAGTGATAACTTGTTTGACGGTTAACCTGCTGGCACTACCAAGGAACAACGCCCTGCTATTGATCAAATTTTCGATAGATACGACGCTAAAATTCGACAATCCTATGGTTTGGAATTCCATGACTACCCCGGTGGGGTTGTTGAAATAAAGTCAATTATTAATCTGAAAGAGTTTTGCGATTTTGAGATCATGATGAAATTGACTAACCAGGAATACAATGAGAAGGAGTGCAATGTTTTCAAGTTTTTGAATATTGAGGAAGCAAATTATATGATATCAGGATACGACCAGTAATATCATACACCAAGGAATTGATATTAACACCTATGTAATATCATAGGGAATAAGAAAGAGGTCAAAACCCACTTCTTAAACTCATTTAAACTATCTCACAAGTCTCAATGGCAGAAAAGCTTACAAGCTAGAATCAATCTTATTACAGAACTAAAAACACTTCTAACAAAGCTTTGGCTTAACAGGGAATAAGATTGATCTATCTATAAAAGCTTTTATTTGTATGCTCTGTAGTATCTTGCTTAGGGTTTCCTTGTAGACTTTATGTCCTGCAAGAAAAGGTTCATTTATACACTCTTGCAGTGTTTAGTTTTCGTTGTTGATGCTCTTTTTCTTTTATGAATAATCTCTTTTTTTTGTAGGCATTTGTATTACACTACATCATATCTATGAATCCATCTGTAACAAAACATAGAATCTGGTTCATTAATGAAACTTAGTTCTTTATTAGTAGTTTCATACAGAGACATCACCAAGTTAACTATTTAGTAAGAAGATATGGATGCACTCCTAGTTTAATTTGTTTTTCTAGTAGTATTGCAATTAGGATATGCTTATTTTCCTTCATTCACAGGAAAATCACATTGATGAAAGGGACTACGACTATTTTCCAATTGAAAACAGAAAATGACACAGTTGGTTGCTATTGCAATTCTCTGTTTCTGTCCACCTAGAGTAGGACATTTTGAAATTTTCAATCACTAACTTTGTTATGCTCTAACATATGAAAATTAGTACTCCCTGGCATTGGTCGTCTAATTTGCTTATTTTTCTTTGTGCTTCACCTTTCTTTGAGGTGCATATTAGTCCAATGCATATGTATCAAAATCTCGGAATGACATTAAGAAAATATTTATACTTGATTTATAAGGACTTAAAGTTTATTGATTGATTTTTATACTTTGCATTTTTATGTAGCCAAGTGATGCGGCTAGTGGACCCATTTCGCCCATCGATACAAGGAGATCACGCGATGATAATGATCTTAACGATATTCTTTGAATTCGTTGCATTTGTCTTGGGTATTCAATTATGACGATGTAATTGTGTAATTGGAGTGAATCTTAGAATATTGAAGGTTTTGTGTTTACATTTGATTTTGGATTTTGAACTTTGAAGATACTAGTTAATATTTAAAATTCGGAGTTTGAAGATGTTAATATTGAAAATTTAATTTTGAAGTTTAATGTTCATTGTATTTTTGATATTTGTCAATTACAATATTTAATTACTCCGTTGTATTAATGATATATGAGTTGAACAAATATTGGATTGTAAGTTATGCCTAAAGGATCAATTAAATTTGAGCTAAAGTTAGAATCTATAATTAGTTATTAAAAATGGATGGGCCCTATTAAATTTAAAAAAAAATAAAAATTGCGGAGGTTTTAAACCCCCGCAATTTCAAAAGAATCAAATTAAGATTAATAGGGGTTATAACCGCCGCAAATAATTACGGGGGTTAAAACCGCCGTAAAGTAATTATGGGGGTCGGAAAAAAACCGCCACAAATTGTTTGTGACGGCTCGAATTGTGGTGTTTTTGGAAACCGTCGAAATTGCATTTTTCGGGGGTTTAAAACTCCCACAAACTGTAAATTTAACCCCCGCAATTTGAACTATTTTTTGTAGTGCTTCCTTTGTCTTCCTTGTGAATAAAGAGTAATCATGTTGACTTTGCTTGAATTATACTGTAGCTTTAATAGAGCCTCACTTAACTTGTGGTTCCACTGCCTTGGAGCCTGTTTTAGGCCATATAAGGATTTTTTCAGTCTACATACTTTCTTCTCCCCTGATAGAAAATTCCTTAAGAAAGGGACATATATATCTCATCATGAAGGTCACCTTGTAAAAAGGCATTGTACACATCTATTTGATGGATATGCCAATGTCTAGAAACAACAAGAGCTAAAATGGTCCTTACAGTGACCATTTTGACCACCGGTGAAAATGTTTCCTTATAGTCTATCCCTTCCCTTTGACTATAACCTTTGGCTACTAACCTTGCCTTGATCCTTTCCACTTCACCTATAGATTTGTACTTAATTTTGTAAATCCATCTACATCCAATAGTAGTTTTTCCTGTCGGCAATTTTGATAATTCCCAGGTTTTGTTGCTTTCCAACGCTTGTATTTCAGCTTGCATTGCCTCTTTCCACCTAGGATCTTTAATGGCTTCTGCATATATTGTTGGTTCAACTAGAATAGATGTAGCAGCAATAAAGTTTTGATAGTGATTAGAGAGATGAGCATATGACATGCAGTCAGAAATAGGATATTTAACATCCTTGTTGATGTTAAGAGACACAAAATCCTTCCACCATCCTGGCGGATGAGATTCTCTTACAGATCTTCTAGTAGGCATCACAACAGGATTAAGCACTTGTATAGCAGGAGTTGAAGTAGTATGTTCTGCACTCTCAATTTGCATTTGAGGTGATGTTGCATTATCAGATGGTGATATATGATATGTAGGCTCATTAATAGTTGGATAACTTGGAGACCAGATTGCTATGTCAAGTAGAAAATCTGAATTGACAAATATATCTACAAAAAGAGCTTTAGACAGTTGAGTCTGAGCTTGAGAGAAAGGAAACACAACTTCTTTAAAAATAACATCTCTACTGACAAAAAAGGACCTACTTAACAGATCATACAGTATGTAGCCTTTATGAATTTCTGAATATCCCATATGAACAAATATCTTTTATCTATGAGCTAGCTTATCAGAGTATCCCAGTTGAGTCTGATCTCAGAGTTTTTACTGATTTGCCAAACTGAGTCATAACATATTTCACAAAGTATTGAAGAGCTATACACATACCTGATTTAAATTTCAATAAGAATAACCATGTTATTCTAGCAAAATCATCCTGAGAAAGTATTTATTACCATCAAACGTAGGAGTTTATAGGGTCCCCATACATCAAGATGCAGTAATTCAAAGCTAGCACTAGTTTTGATACTACTTAAAGGAAAGGGCATTCTTGTTTGTTTAGCACAAGGACATATAGTACCTTCATCAACTATTTTGGTACTTGCAGAACTACTTGTAGATAATAATCTATCTAAGACTTTAGAAGACATATGACCAATCCTTTTATGCCATAGATTTATATCTGCATCTTTCATAGTTTTATGTTTATCAGAAATTCCTATAGCTGTACAAGACACATTCAGTAACTCATTCTTAGTCCGTTTATTGAGTAGCAGATATAATCCGCTATCTTCTTTACCAATCTCCCTCACCTTTCCAATGTAGAGTTCCTGGAAAACACAAAAGTGAGGGAAAAATATGACTGAGCACCCTAACTCTTTAGTCACTTTACTTACAAATAGAAAATTATATTTAAATTCAGGAACATGAAACACATTAGTAATAGGACTTCTAGGTGAAATGAGAGAAGATCCAATATGAGATATAGTAGTTAGATCTCCAGTAGGTAAATAAACTTGTTTAGGATACTTAGGCTTGACAATAGAATCTTGTGTAAGAATGTCAATCTGTGAAGCCGTATGGTTTGTTGCACCTGTATCAATCATCCAAATATCACTATTTGCAGACACAAATAAAGTTTTACCTATTATAGTAGCTGCATTAACACGATCTGTGTTGGTTGTGTTGGTTGCAACATAGTTCTGATTCAGCAGCTGTAGAATTTGTTCATATTGTCCCTTAGTAAATGTACAATTCTGCAGTTGGCTAACACATTCCTCAACATCTTTACCCTGAGCCTGCAATGGTACATTGGTATTAAGACCATAGTTGAGTCTTCCTTGTGCATGATCAGTACTTCCACCATAACCCCTTTTTTTTTACTTGAAATCAGATGGATACCCTACCAATTTATAGCACTGATCTTTTGAATGCCCCTTACACTTACAAAATTCACAGATGACATTAAAATTCTTCTTGAACTTATTTGTATTACCAACTTGATAACCAGAACCACCATAACCTGAGTTGTTTCCTACATTCCAATTTCTACCATTGTTACCACCAGTTCTTGAGTACATAACCATAGGGTCTATTCCATTTGACATTATTCTGTTCATGCCAAGATTACCACTACTAGAGGCCACTGATTTCTGACATTCATTACTGACTATCATAGCATAGGCTTGATTGACACTACGAACTGGATCTATAAGTAATATTTGACTTCTTGCCAAATTGTAGTTTTCATTTCATCCCATCAGAAATTGGTATAACTTTTGTCTATTCAAGTGAGCCACAAACCCTCTTGATCTATCACTATTACAGCCATGAGAGGGAATCAATGCCTCAAACTCATCCCATAATGATTTAAGTCTAGTGTAATACACAAACATAGTAGAAGTACCCAACTGCAAAGTCATAATTTCCTTATGTAGACTAAAGGTCCTTGATCCATCTACTCTATCAAATCTTTCTCTCAAGTCCTCCCAAACACTATAGGCAGACGAAGCAAAAGCAACCCCTCCAAGAAGACTTTTGGAGACAGAGTTTAACAGCCAAAAGAGTACAATTGCATTAACTCTCTCCCATTGACCCCATAGCTCTTTATTAACACTTTCTTTTGTACAAGAACCATCAACTAAACCAATTTTATTCCTACCAAGTAAAGCTAAACGTATAGATCGACTCCATAAGGTATAATTTTCAGTCCTAAGTAAGTGAAATGAGATCAAATTCACACCACTAATATTAGGAGGACTTAAGAACAAGGGATGCTTATAATCAATACCTTGACTCGAATTCATCTGAGGATTGGAATTGTTAGAATTCCCTTCATTGGTTGATATTGATCCATTTGCATAACCACGGGAGTTTAATTCACACAGAAGATCTGCATTGGCATGTTCATTTTCAGTCCCCATTTGGGAAAATTCTTGAATGAACTGGATAGTAATTTCAACAAATAGTTCTCAATCTTCAGAACAGAATTGTTCTTTGATCTTGAAACCAAGATCTTTTGCGGAAGCTTTCTTTGTATTCTTTCTAAGAAAAACGATGATCGAGTTCAGCACATGAGAGCTCGATCTACTCAGACTTCGATCGTTGCTTTGATACCATGTAGGTTTTTGTACAGTAAATGAATGAAACAGTAACTGCAACGCAGCAGCACTCAATTTATAGAGAAATGGAAGAAACAGAGGGAAGAAGATGAAGTCATTATCTACTATATTGATCTTTTATTGAATGATTACAAATGAGGTATATGTGTGTATATATAGGCTGAAATAATCAGTAACTAACTACCTAATTAGTTAGAGAGTTAATCACCTGATTAAGGCTCAAGTAATAACTAACTTAACTAACTAAGTAGTTTCTTAGTTGTGGACTTAAATGACTAAACAATCCCTATTTCTCTTATGTATTAACAGGGGTTCAATATTAAAAGAAAACTAAGTTGAAGGGGGTTCATCAACACCTACTATAATCACATAAAAATAATTTTAATTATGTATAAATAGTATATTTTTCTGTCGAAGGGGGGTCGGACGAACCCCTAAAGAGGGCTGGCTCCGCCTCTGAACACCAAACGGTCAGTCTTAAAAGTTTTTTCATAAAACAATCTTATATTTATAAAATAAGATTCATAAGCACCAAATATAACATGCATTTTTCGTTTATCAAATACAGCAAGTTTTCTTTTGTGTTTTTCAAAACGTACATAAAACCATATAAAGATTGCATGTATATATAAGTTTTGTATGAAATGTATATATACATGAATAATTTTGTATATGCTACGTTTCTAAAGAAAATGCATTCAATTTTTGTATATAAAATGTGTATGTATGTCCATTGTGATTATGATAAAGTAAATTAACCTGCATAAGAATCTAATAAAATATGTATAAATTCTGATATATCTTAAAATGTATCTGAATAAAATTATATTAGAATTATATATATAAGGGTTGCGCATAAAAGAATATGGGCTGCACAAAAGTCCTTTCCCCCTCAAATATGCTCTAAATCGTAATATAAGATCTTATTTAGCTCGATCGGGTGGGGGATTAGTTTAAAGGTTAGAATAGCTTAATTTGCTTGTTTTTTCTAAAAGAATTATTAATTAAGTTGACTACACACGATATAAGACTACTATATGTAGTGGTGCTACCAAATCTAAAACTCTGAAATTAAAGCTTAGTGGATTATTAAGAACTACTTATGTTAGTTAGCATGCAGCATTATTTTTTTACATATAAGGATTAGTTAACATGCAATATAAATTCATTAAATTCTGGACTACTATGGGAGTGATGATAAGATTAATTACTATTATTTTCAGTTAGGAGAAAAATCATTAGTAAAGTGACTGAATAACAATAGATGCAACATGCAAGTATGGGAACGTAAATATATTAATATTCCTTACAACCTAAACAACAAGGATGGAACATGAACCCTCAACTAATTAATGATTAATCTTCTTATCAACCCTCCTTTTCAAGTGTTTTGGTTTAGAAGACTTTGCACCAACTTCATAATGATGGCACCTTATGTTAAATCATTATTTTTACTTCAATATATTTTCTTTCCTTCGCTTCAGCCCCAATCAACCTCTTCTATACTCAATGGCCAACATGCATTAAAATAGACTAGCTAGTTAATAGTTTGAGAGCCAAATATTTATATAAAATGGATTCAAAAAGTAACTAGAATGTCACTTTTGATATTGAATGTGACCTAAAGCAACTTTTAAATCCCTTTTACCTCTACATTAAAATTTCAATATATATGTAGATGGAAAATGTGATTTTGATTATAGTACAGTAGTAGGTGAGGAAAATGCCAAGAAAGCAAGGTCATCAAAAACATCATAAAAGGATTAGTATTGTGAAGGCTACATAGGAATGAGCAAATATTTGACGAATTAAAGAAAAGTGTTACATAATTAAATTTGTCTACATTGATAGATGAATTGCTAAATGCACACACTGCTTGCGTTTGGAACTCTTTTTCACTTACTTCTTCTCTGTTCGTTCAGTCCAAGAAAGAGCACAAAAGTTTCGTGCTTAGCTGACCTCGATCGATTAATTTAAATTTATATGATATAAAAAAATTATCTTACATGATTTTTATTTTTTTTATATCCAATTCAAATTTGAAACTTTTAATTTAATAATGATAAAAAAAAATTTATTCATTCCATCGCAATCTTTGTCATCGATGGGTGCCGCCGTGTAAAGGTGATTAGCAAGTGATGACAACCAAAGCTAGCAAACAAATTGCTAATTAATTTGCCTTTTATTACGAATCCAAAAAGAGATTAACGATTATGCCAGCTACCAAATTGTCAGCATTCATCTATTTACTCATCACTCATCAAACCATTCTATTTTTGCATGTATACTCCCTCCGTTCGAATTTATTTGTTATTTTTAATTAAATTTTTATTTTTTATTTTCACTTTTTACAAATCAAGACAATTTTTTCTCAATTAATGCTAAGGATCATATTTTATCTTTATCATTAATTACTTATTTTTTTAAATCATTTTGTAATATTTCTTCCGTTCGCTTTTATTTGTCACTAATTTTCTAATTGGATTTCTATACTTACTTGTCATTTTTGACGTATCGAGAAAAGACAACTTTTTTTCTATTTTATCCTTAACATTAATTGTTTTTTTCTCCAAATTAACTTTAAGACAGAATGTAAACATCATTTAATAAGGATATTATGGTAAAATAACTATGTAATTAATTGTTTTTCTTAATGGGCGTGTCAAGTAAAAATATGATAAGTAAAAGCAAACGAAGAGAGTATCTATTACTAAACATTAATTAATAGAATAATATTATAAATTCACTGTACCAATATTCTTAATAGGTGTGTCAAGTTGAAATTTGACTAATAAATCCAAACGGACGAAGTATATTGCTATCGTCGTTTTGATTAGTTTGTTTTATTTCCTTATAGTTCGTTTAAGAAAAAGTGTCTAACGAGTCTTTACAATTACTAATATAACTTTTTATATAATATGTTAAAAATCACAAATTAAAGAATATTTTTGGTACATTTTTACCAAGTTAACTATTGATATACTCTCTCCGTTTCAAACTACTCGTCCCAAATTGAGATGACATATTGATTAAGAAAAATAATTAATAACATGATTAGTTTATCATAGTGTCCCTATTAAATGATGTTTACATTTTTATTTGAAGAAAAAATAATTAATGCAAAGGGTAAACATGAAAAGAAAATTTTGTCTCTTCTTGATTAATGAAAAAAGACAAGTAAAATGAGAAATCAAATTAGAAAATTTGGGACGGATAATTTGGGACGGATAATTTGGGACGGAGGGAGTAGTTGGAATAGTCTTTCTCATGTTAATCTTTATACTAGTTTAACCACATGTGCCTCCCACGTGTAACTTTTGATCATTTAAAATTAAAAGATTTTATTTATTGCAAAGATTTATAATGAAATGCAAAAAATTCAAATTACTTCTCAAAGATCTTTCACACTTCAATATAGTAACGTAAATATAACGTATATTTTATTGTAAGCACGTATATATTTTACAATCAAAAGTTTCAAGTGGTTAATGAATTATTACTTTTGCGTTTGTCACGCAATACCTTTTTTTCTTATTGCTAGAGGCTAATAGAGACGCATCGATTTAAACCATAGTTATAGTATAATTAATTTTTATTTATTTATTCTATATTCAAAGTCTTTCATTATTTTTAAAGTTAAATCTTTGATTACTTACTTAAACCTTTTAAAAGTTTGATACTTCCTATATTTTTCTTATTCTAATGCTTTCATATTTATTTCTAGAAAAATATATTAGTTGTCATTAATTTTGATGACTTCTAATAAAAAAAAGTTTTACTATAAATATTTAATTAATTTTCTACTCTTATCTTAAATATTATGAAAATAGTGAAAAAAATAATTTTATCTAAAGTAGAGATTTTAAATAAATGATAAAAATTTAAATAATATTTCTAAGGTGCTTCATACTTTTAATATAGTATAGATGGATGCTTGTTTAAGGGATCCTCTCAGAATTTTCCTATTTGGCACAATCCCACTGATATATGATAGTGTTTTCAAAAATAGAAAAAGAAAATACCACTCAAAAAGAAGTTAGAAAATATTAAATGTTCCACTTTACTTATTTCCTATGCTAGGTTGTGCCTATGTGCCCACAAGAGTTGTATAAAGATAAAACAATTTCCAATTAAAAAATTGGTTTTCCAACACATTAAAGTAAATTCCAAGAAAACCAAAAAGAATTTTTCTCTTTTCCATCAACAAGCAAAGACCTGGAAAAAGACTAGTTATTATAGCAAAGGTTCTCATCAATGATTTTAAATGCTTTCACAAAATTGAAAAAGGTTCAGCTCTTTTATTTTATGAACATAACTTTTTCTATTATGGTCAAATTATGATAAAAAAAATTGTGGTCGAAAAAACTTTTCTACATTTTATTTTACGAGGATCAATTTAATTAATTTATAGAATTAAATTAAATCGGATTAATATGATATTTTAAATTTAAAGTTTAGATGTTTCAAAGCTATTTTAAAAGTACTATAACTTGTGATCTTTCTCATATTAAAATAATAAAAAAATATTTCTTAAAATATTGATCAAAATTCATATGATTTAATTCTCAAGAAATGAAGTGTGACAGCTAAAAGAAAAGGAAGAGAATAATCAAATTTAGAATTTCAATGAATGCATAATTAATTTAGTAAAATATCTCCATTAAACTTTTTTTAATAAATGTGCCAGATAGGTCAAATAATATAAAACCGAGGATTGGAAAAAAAATACTTTTCCAATCCATCAATAGTTGTTTATTATTATTTTGACACATATGTTAAGAAAGAGTAATTTTATTATATCACCATGTATTAGGTAATGACTGTAATTAATAATTAAGGATAAATAATATTAATTGGTAAATTATTTATTAATTTTTAAAATTAATTAAATATTATTAGACATTTATTTTTAATATAGTACTCCATCCGTTTAAAAAAGAATAACCTACTTTCCCTTTTATTCTGTTTCAATAAGAATGACCCTTTCCTTTTTTTGCAACACTTTTACCTCAACTTTTTACATGACAAGTTTAAGACCACAAGATTGAAGTACATTTTATTACATTTGACATAACTTTAATTAAGGATCATAAGATTCAAAAATCTTCTTTATTTTATTAAATTTCGTGTTAAATCAAATTAGATAATTCTTTTTGAAACGGATGGAGCGGTACATAAGTGAAAATGGATGGGGGATTAACTTTTTGAGTAATTAGTACAAACATGAATGACCTTCCATAAATTTTTATCTCCAAAAAAAAAAGAAATCAAAAAATGACCTCGTAAAAAACAAAGTTAAACCAACTAAGAAGAGGTTATTAAGAGAACACAGAGACAAAATTGAGAACCCAAATCCCAACAAACTCACTCTATAACCAAAGCCAAAACAACTCCCCACTGCAAACTCCTCTATTGCTTTTGTTAGCATTTTTTTTTTTAGTTGGCGGCCTATCTATTCCTTCCTAAACACCAAACTCTCCAAACTTTTTTTTTTTTTCTCCAAACTGCCATTGAAGATTTAGCCATCAATATATATCTCATTTCCTTGATTTAGCCATCAATATGTATCTCATTTCCTTGATTTTGCCATCAATATATACCTCATTTCCTTGATTTTGCCATCAATCTTCAAATCCCAAAATTACAAAAAAAAAAAAAAAAGATGGAAGATTATTACTCCTCTATTCCAATGCAGAAAACAACCAAAATCATCAGAAAATCAATCTTTATTTTTCTACAGAACTATCAGTTCTTCACAACAACAGCGGCTTTCTTTGCCTTCCCTTTTGCTGCTTCTGTTCTGTTGCTACAATCAGTTATCCCGTCTTTATCCTTTTCAATAGTAATCTACGAGCGTTTGCATTTGCTTTTCGACGCAGCAGGGTTCCCATCTTCATCAGAATTCTTCACTCTTCTCAATTCCAAGATTTCTCAAACAATTGCTCAATCTTTTCTTGCATTCCCTTTCACGATCTCCTTCTTCCTCTTCAGCAAATCATTAGTCATCGAGTCTCTCAGTTACTCAAAACCATCTCATAGAACTACATTTCCTTCGTATTTCGACCTTCTGAGTACCCAACTCTGCAACTCTTTACTCATCGTTTCGACATACGCCGCCTGTTTCACTCTCCTCTTCTTCATTTTCAATCTTTTTGATTACGTATTCGGCCTCTCGTCTCCCAGATCAGTGCTTCTACTGTCAGCAACTGGTGCAGTAATCTGTACAATCATTCTCGCAAACACTTTAATCATTTGTAACTTAGCATTGGTTACATCAGCAAACGAGAAAATTGGGGGCTACATGGCCATCCTGAGATCTTGCGTTTTAATCAGAGGACGAACAGCAACAGCATTATCACTAGCAGTGCCGTCGAACTTAGCTCTTGCTGCAGTCGAAGCTCTGTTTCAGTACAGAATCGTAAGAGCTTATCATCAAGAAAATACCACGTTTTTTCTTCTTGCTTTAGAAGCAATGTTCATTGCTTATATGTATTCAGTTCTTCTGGTTCTTGATACAATAGCAAGCTGTGTTTTCTACAGAAGCTGCAAAACAGACGAACTGGGAGTTTTTCCAATTTTGCAAATTTCTCCATATCAAGATGAAATTCAAGACGGAGATCAACATACAATTGTGAAGATAAAGCCATTAGAGGAATTCCCTTGAGTTTTTTTTCTTCTTCTTCAAGTGGTTAAGAGGATTATGTTTTCTTGATTAATTTTTCAATTGGATAATAAAGAAAAAGTCTTGGTCTCTGCAGGAGTAAATATTGTTGGAATATAGGAAGATACCAAGCAATTTCTTAGGGTACTTTTTTTCTTTTTCTTTTAAGGTAATCTTGAGAATATCCATTGATGTAAGCTATACAGCCCCATCATATTCTCTCGCAGTTTTTTCTGTATACAGTTAGCTGAAACTTCGGAATAAACAATTGTAAACTGTTTATATTTCAATTTGCAATGCAAAGAGAAAAAAACGCTAATTTCTGAAATCAAGTTTATAGACTAGCCATGTGATAAAGGAGGTTACGGGGATTAAGCCGTGAAAACAGCCTATTGTAAAAATGCAAGTTGTAGTTTGTCTATCATAGACTCTTGTGGTCAAGTTTTTCCCAGGGCTGTCATTTTTAAGTTTATAGACTAGTGATATGGGTAGAAGTATCATGTATAATTGCTGTAGGTTTAATTCACACAATTCCTTTTTCCCCTTTCCCCTAGTCCAGTTAGGTCATTGGAAGTATTTTTCACATAATAGGTGTGAATTCAATTTCCTTACCGTCTCCTTTCCGTTTATTTAATCAACTAATTTAATAGGAAAAGAAAGATTTCTCAATGTAGTAACTTAGATAGCTTCAATCGACCATCAAGAATTATTTATACTGAAATAGACATTAACACTCCACGTTTAACAAGAACTCAAGAAGTCTTGGTTTTGTATGCCGTAGGAATTTGAATTAAACAAAGGCTCCAAATCAGGCATCGGACACAACATTAGAAAAGCAAAAAGTTTTCGATTGAGGCATGTTGATGGTGATTGCTTGTCATGTACCTAAAGTTGGACGAGGTTTCATTTTGCACAACGTAGCAGTCAAGCTAAGTTTGTTTTTGGTCACATACGATCAAAAAGTAACGTATATACTGTATACATTTGCACTGTATTAGTATTAGTTTTAGTGGTGCAAGTTATTCAATGTGGAGGAGGGTGGGGGTTAAGGTAGGTAGGACAACACTTTCATTACTTTTTTAAGAGAAAACTTAGCAAATTTGTTCACGGAAAATCATGAGATAATGCCAAGTAAAGCTAAAGAAAAAAACAAATGTTAAGGTTTGAGAGTTGATCATCCTTGGACTTGTTTGTTTACTTTATTTTGGAAGTATTAAGATTCATTTCATTTATTTTTTCCCCCAAATGGGGGTTGGGAGTTTGAAAATTCATAGAGGTCTTTGGTAAGCTAGAATTATAGTATTTATCTAGTTAAAAGTAATTTTTTACTAGAAGGCTAAAGGTTATGGTTGACCAACTTGTGAAGTGTTATAATCTGTCACCATCAAGAAGCCTGAAATACTATTAAAAGAGGTAAAAATAGAAGATTTCATATCTATTCATGTCTCTTTTAAGGGTGGATGAGATGAAATGTTTATTTTTGTTACTCGTGATCTAAAGATAGCTATTGAGTCTGCAATGAGGGGCACTTAAAGCATTATGGACGGTTTGATAGTAACAGATATTACAGGGATGGAACGAATGGGAGATGACGAAGTGCTCTTTGGCTTCGTCGAGTCGGGATGATTATGGGGAATGACTGAAATTCCTCCACCCTTAACTCATTGTTCGAAGTTTGAGCCTTGAAATGAGATTCTTTCCGTAGAAAAAGTTTTACCTCAAAGTGGACCAACTCGACATGAATCTGAATTATTCAGACTATAATGTATACTTCCAATACCACACGATTAAAGTAAAAAAGGAAGAATGTGCTATAATATATCACCTAGAGGTTGTTAACCTCAAGTTAAGACACAGCCCATTACTTTGACCAAATCTTAGTTAAACTGCTTAAAGAAGAAAAGAGGTTATGGTTAGTATTATATACATAGGTCATGCATCCTTATTTTACTTAGAATCCTATTATATTATATCATGATAATAGTTATGTTAAAGGGGAAAGTGACTTTCTTCCAAACTTTTACAATGTGTCAATTTTAAGTATTATTTCTTCCCACCTCCGAAAGAAGACTAAAAAGTAACCAAAATCCTTCTTGTAGTTAGGTGAACTGTTGGTCAACTTTCTCTATATTTATCATATACAGAGTCATGTCTAGGGAATTGGGTCAAAAAGTTCTATATATATACCTAAAAAAGATTAGGAAATTCAATTGAAACCCTCATCACCGTATATAGCTCTGGTGTTTGGTGTGAGGTATAAGGGATAAATAGTCTCAAGATAAAATGAAGGACTATTTTATCCCATTTTTGGTGTGAGGTATTAGTTAGTACTGGATTATTTATCCCATCATTTGCACGATAATGATGTAAGGTATAAGTTATCCCATATATATAGTGGGATAACTAATCTCGGGATTAATTATCCCGAGATAACATTTTCCCAACCAAATAACTTTATATGTATTACGTAAGCTGTTCATATGCTTGCTTTGGGGGTGATATCACATAATATTGTTGGTTCGGGATTAATTTCATAAATGATCACCGAACTATATCCTTCGTATCCCTAGCGTCGTATAATTATTTTTGGTATCATTAAAGTCGTTGAACTGTGAGTTAATTTCTCAGCATACTACAACTCAGGGGAAAGTCAAATTTCTGGCATGGAAAAATACCCTCCTTCTGGCCTATGTTGCTCAACATCTTTCAGCACCAACATTTGTATTTCTTGAGAAATTAATACGTAGTTCAGTAATTTTAATGATACGAAAAATAATGTGGTGACTTAAGTTATACAATTGACAAATTCAGTAACTATATGCTAAATTAACCCTTGTTTGGGTGGATTCATTTCAATCTAATCCTCCAAAATTTTGGCAAGTGGTTAGCAAGATCTGAGTTTTTATGGATCCAAATTTTTTTCTCTGTATCGTGCCAATTTTATCGGATAATGTTCCAGATTAACAGGGTATGTTGAAATGCACATCCCATTTAACGAAATTCTCTCTCTGCTTGACACCCATTATTCTATCTAGTAAAGCAAATATAACTACTAGTGATTTTCCTTAGATCCAACTTACAAGGAAGAGACTTCTTTGTGATTTTGGTCTCTACATTATCTGTAATCTTGATGTGTGTTATGTAAGCACAATTAAACCTCTACTAATGTGATTATTATACGCCGTGGTTTCCCAAAGAAGGAAATGCAGATAACTTGTGTGGTTAATAAATGAAGATATCAGAATATTTTCCAAAATTTGTATCCAGGAAAGGGAACTAATCCTAAAGCCTACGTATTGATACAATACTATTGCTAAAAGAACCTATCCCTATCCTCTCCTATGCTTTCTGTACAATCCATTTCGGAGCAGGTTCCCATAGAAACTGACACAATAGGGAACCCCTTTTTCTATGTTACAATGAAAAGAATCAACTTTGAATCTAGATACACTGGCTAGGCTTTATACAAAACTGATGTTACACTTACTAATTTACAGTTGGCATGGTACAAAGGCGGTCGCTGGTAAATGTTGACATTGTGGCAACTACATTTGTGCCACAGCAAGTCCAGCATGTTGGCTCTATCCAAATTCGCGCTCTTGATTGCAGCATCTGTTTAATCATGTAGCAAATTTCTCCAGGTTGGATAGCATTCATGATCACCTACCAATAACAAAAATCAAGGCGATCAATTTATGGAGCGACTGGTTGCTTGCATCATCCAAGAGCCCCGACAATGATGAGTCAGGTTCAGCTTCCTATCTGCAAAGCATTTCACTGCACTCCGGTTTACAAGCCTGAACATTCTTTCTTGAATCCAAAGAATGCCAAAGCACTTACATAAGGAGAGGAGGCTTCGGCTCAGTCTCTGGAAGATATCGTTAGTTGACATGGTTAACCAACAGACAGATCGTTCGGACATCCAATATTCCCTGAAACAATGAAATCATTCTCATTCACTTGAGACCCTTTTTTGTTAGATTAACTCCTTTGGCATTCTCCATTCCCGCCTCCTTCTGAACTTTCTTCCTTTCTAATTCAGCCTGCTTCAAGTTCTCTTCGTGGGCTTTGCGGAACAGCCTCACAAAATTTAAGAGGGTCACCGTGACTGTACAGATTGTCAACAGATGCACAAAAAAGAAAAGCGAAAAAAGATCAGCACCCGAAAATCTTGAACCATCAAGAGCAGAAGCATACAAAATGAAAACAGGGAAAGCATGAACAAAGCAAACAAAGGTAACACAGATCCATCAGATGCAACTCTAATCGAAGTAAAATGCAGTAATATGTACAAGTTCTTAAGTAATCATCCATACGCAACAAAAAAGAAGTGGTTCATGCTCATTCATATACAGAAAACAAGTCTTCTTTTTTGTTTAAAAAAATAAAAAAGAATACTTGTTTCTCTCTTGACGGTAAGAAAACTTTAAATTGGTTCTTTTTTTATTTTGATAACCGTGGTGTCCAGGCCAGCTTGCGCGCACCTCAACTAATTTCACGGATACCGGCCACCTCCCACCAGCAACATGTACCAGATAACTCTGTCCACCAAAGCTAGAACACATGGGAAGAACAGTTATATTTACACTACAATGCTAGAGCAGATAAAAATTGGTCCTCTATTATAACATCTACATTCTACCTCTGAACTTAAGCATGCAATGATTTCAAGGAGACCAGCGCTTGAATGTGATGTCTTGTTGGAAACTAGTAGATGATCTAGACAAGGTTTAAATGTTCTGAGTTACACTTCAAATATGGTTTTTTTATATTGGTGGTCCCACTTCATCAGTTTCTTTTTCCCAACTGGCAAAGACATAAGGATTTTATAAAATTGTCATAAAGGAATATAACACTTAGCTCAAAAAAGACAGCTTAAGCTCTACCTCATCTTGCTAAATCCCTAGACATTGGATACCTCAATGAGGAAGACTCTCGGACGTATCCCAGATCAATCAAATCTCGTAAAATTAGCATAGTGATTAACAATTCTAGCTCTGACAAAGAGCTAAAAAAAGGCAGTCATATACTCATATCTTTCCATAAAATTGTGGAGCAGTTTCTATGTCTAAGAGGATTAACACTAGACTAACTTTGAGTCTTTGACACACCTACTCATATCTTAATTGAAAATGACTAAGACACTGAAGGCAACAAAGTATAGTTGAAAACTTGAAGGAGATAACTTCCATTCGATAATTTTGCTAGCAGTGTTATGGAGGGGATTAAAAGTATACTGTAAATGCTACCTTGTTCAAATGGACAGCGGGCAGGATCCTCACCGAAATATAGTGCAAGTGCATCTGCATTTCTGCCCTGTGCAAGTTATGACAATTAAACATTATATTGGCATATAAGATGACGACTTTGCAACATGATATAACAAAGAGATAATAAAACACGAAGGAAATTACCGCAACAGAATATAAATCTTTGACAGAGCCAACCTCTGCTTCAGCCACACCAACGAATTCCTTTAAGGTCTGATTTGCAGGACAAAGGAACAAACCTATAAGGACCAAAAATTTTGTTCTTTTTCCCCCTTTTCATTGAGGGAGGGGGTACACATAAGTCTCCTAGAGAATGATAATAGTGTGCACAGAAACTTAGTACACTTCCAGAACCAATAAAAACAGAACCGAGTGGCAGTCATCTGTCAACCCTTCTGTTAAATAAATAAAAAAGATAAAGGAAAGGGAGGAGGTGGGACAGGAGTTCAGACTCGTTTCATCAAAAGATACATGAAATTTTACAGCGGCAGCTTTATGCCATAATGAAGTTAAAATATATTTTGACTCAGAATCTATTCATCAGATCAAGAAATAATAAGACAGAGATAACAAGACTGAGCGAAAACATAAGATACATAACTTTGAGATAATTGCTTCAGAAGTAGATCTTTGTAATAGTTTTTTAAATCTCACAAGTTATTAGGAGGATATTTGTAGTCCTAAAAAATTCTGTCTGAGCTAGAAGTAACATATTAATCTGATGATCAATGGAGTGCTCTCAGACATCCTAACACCCATGCATAGAATAGTTGCACATATAAACACATAAAACTAAGATAGTTGAAAAGAAATATAGCCACCATCATTATCAAAAATAATAAAAGTACAACCACCATAATACCTTGCGAAAAATTTCAGACACAGGGCCATCAGTCTCGGATGCCTCCAGTTCTTTTTTAACTTTTTCCAAACCCTTGATGATTGCTTGCATTTCTTCAGCCAAAGACTTCAATTGTATCTGCAAGGAGAAACAAATTTCTTACCAATCCTGATAAGTTCAGAGATATATCATAAAGAGATAAGACAAGTAACCTTTGACGCAGCTTCCAGGCTTACAAGATCTACATGAAAGTCTAACAGTGATGGTGACTTGGAAGCAAGAACCTGAGAAAAGAGAGGAATTACTAGCACCAGACTGTCTCAGATAGTCATAACCATATTTAACACCTAAATTCAGGCAGAAGATATTAAGAGGCCTTTTATCAATTAGATAGCATGTTCAGGCAGATAAACAAGTAAAGAAAAAAGAAAATACTTCTCAGCTACAGAAATGTCCAGACAACTGAGAAAAGAGGCATCTCACACAAAGAGAACAACAACATACCCAGTGTATTCCCACCTAGTGGGGTTTGGGGAAGGTAGAGTGTACCCTGACCATACCACTACCTCGGGTGAAGTAGAGAGGCCGTTTTCGGTAGACCCCCGACTTAGAACCAATAACAATATAACAAACACAAAACATAAATGCATATAAACTTGTACAGTATGTAAAATAAACTAACACCGCTAACCACAAGATAATACTAAAAACTATATATCCGAAACCATAGACATCACTCAACACCACGAACAAGAAACTTCAAACACAAATAAAGAACGCTCCCCTACAGTTACCGACGCACTCCCACCCCCTAACCCTCTACCCTAATTCGCATCCTCCACACCTTCCTATCAAGGGTCATGTCCTCCGTAAGCTGTAACTGCTTCATATCATGCCTAATCACCTCCCTCCAATATTTCTTCGGCCTACCTCTACCCCGCCTAAAATCATCCATAGCCAATGTCTCACACCTCCGCACTGGAGCATCAGAGCCCCTCCTCATCACGTGCCCGAACCAACGTAACCTCACTTCTCGCATCTTGTCCTCCACCGAAGCAACTCCCACTTTCTCTCGAATAATCTCATTCCTCACCCTACCCTATCTTTCTTGGTATGACCACACATCCATCGCAACATCCTCCTCTCCGCCACCTTTAACTTTTGGATGTGAGAGTTCTTAACTGGCCAACACTCAGCTCCATACAACATAGCCGGTGATTTAGGAATGCTATGTTAAACCCTTTACAAACAAAAGAGTTTCTCACCGATGCATAAGGAGAAGTAACCTTTTAAAATACGTGCCTTAATTTGAGAAGTAACTTTTTTTTAACCTAAGGGTGTAGCTAGTGGTCAATGAAATGAATTGAGAACCTGAGGTCACAGATTTAAATCACAGACACACAAAAACACTAGGTGATTCTTCTCATCTAACCTAGCCTTGGTGGACCTATTGCTGGTGGGAGGAGGCAGGACACCTCAGTTATCAAAAAAAAAAAAAGAGAACTTTTCCAATAGGGCAACACATAATCAATCTTGCACCAAATAGTGCCTAAAACTATAGCTCTTTCTCAAGATACAGCAAACTATCAGATGATACCCAAGATCAAGGTCTGTAAAGAATAATTTGTGTTTCATATTTCCAAAATATACTTCCTAAGTGGGCCATCTATAGAAAGTTGTGATCAAACTTGAGCACTTATATAACGGAATATAGTGATCTCAGAATCGCATTCAAGTTTACCTAATAATTTCATTAAGTAGTAAAGAGGTTATTTCATTTATTATTTGTTATCGCCTGTCCATATCCTTTGTCCTTAGTTATCAAATCAAAAGCACAAGCCTAACATGGCAAAAAGTGAATGGTGGACCTGCACCTACTTGATGAAGAGATAGATACTTCTTCAAGCAGCAATCATAATATATACTCCCTCCGTCCCATTTTATGTGTCATCACTTCCTTTTTGGTCCGTCCCAAAAAGAATGTCATCTTTCCTTATTTGGTAACTATTTAAAGACACAATTTCACTTTTACCCTTATTGGTCCCACTTAATTAAAAAAAAGATAGTAGCACATTTTTTGATAAAGGACAATTTGGTAAACATTACCAAGTCTTTCCATATTTCTTAAACTCCGTACCCGGTCAAATGGTGACACATAAAATGGGACGGAGGGAGTATTTGTTTCCATAAAAAGGCCAGATCAAAGGTGCTCCAAGTGAAGAGAAGATGGAACAGAGGAAACCAACTTCGACACTTCGAATACACATTTGCTTCATTGGCTTCACACAAGTGAGCTACTTAAGGAGCATGTCTTTTCAGCATGGTAAGTTACTTCAGTGAATGATTCAATGCTGCTTTCTTAGATTATTAAGAACCAATAAGGCATAGAGGAAAATAACATTCGAAATCCCTGATACAGAATTCCCTATATCACATCATTGGTTTGATTACATCCAGGCTCCACAACAGATGTACTTGGCATCAATAGAAAGAATATACCAGAGCAGAAGCAGACCGTCTGGCAGTAAACTGGTGAAATGCAACTTGAACCAAAAAGAGGTTGTAGTTTGACTAATTAGATTCATTTAACCGCTTGACATCCCTGCACCTAGGTCCACCAATGCAATTCTTCATTTTTCTTTTATTCCACGTTAACCGTGTAAAATACTTGCAACTTAAAAAAAATGTGCATGATGTCATTGTCAACTATGTTGTGTGCATCGATCGGTTTGGTTAGGTTTTATATATTATCGGTTTGATTTATCGGTTTTCGATTTTTAAATATGCTTAACCAAACCAATAACATATTTTTTATCGGTTTTCGATTTATCGGTTTTTAGTCCTTATCGGTTCGATTTTGGTTTAACCGATAAAAAAATACTCATAAAATAGAAATAGTAGTAACTAACATGAAAAAAAATGGAATCTTAGTTGTAACCAAAAATCCTACATGATGTGTTTTAATTTACAAGAATCTTCAAGTTCGAACTAAATGTTGTTAGGAGAATTTAAGAGTTTTATAGAAATTAAAGAGAAATAAAAAAAAAAAAAAAAAAAAAATATATATATATATATATATATATATATATATATTCTTATTGGGTTATCGGTTTACCCAACCCAATAAGAAAAAACCGACCAATTACCCAATAATTTTTTTTATAAAACCATTAAAAAACTGTTAACCCAATAAACCAAGACCATTTTTATCGGTTCAGTTTATCGATCGGTTCGATTTTTGCACACCCCTAAACTATAGGAACTCTATAGCAAGCCCAATGAAATGTACACATATCATCAAACTGATCAATCATCTTGCACCAGGCTTTGCTTGCAGCATTTCTAACAAAGTGCTAGTGTTAAAAAAATGAAACATTTTCATTCAGTAGTAAGAGCAGCTTGCAAATCATCACGTCTTTTCAGAATCTCATCATTTTCGTCCTCTGTAGATAATCTTTTCACAGTGCTTTTCAGACAGTCAACCAATGAAAAGGAAAATTAAAGGAAGAATTGAAGAAATTCAACATCAACAGTGTTTCCATGAGGTGACACTGCTGAAAAGCAGGATCTAAGGGTACCATTTCTCAGAGTATAGTAATTGGAAAGAAGGCTGAAATAGTTAAAATAATCCCTTTGAAACAGAAAAAGTGAAACTCACACCTTACAAAGATAATGCATCAGTGTCATCTTGTTGTTAGTAGCACGAGTATCAGTGAGCTTCAAAAGACTATCCAACTTAAATCCAACAGCAGAACCTGAATTAAAGAAAGATCCAGAACTTAATTTGCAATTCTGTATCAAAACTTTAAACTGCTTGACCACATATATTACGAGATATCGAGATCCATAGTGCGAGATTAGGTCCTTACGAACTACTATTTTATATGAAAAAGAACAAGCTCCATTGGAATAATAAACATAATAAATCCAAGCAAGATGTTATATACAAACTAGTAGCAAGAAACTAGAACTATCCATTGTCAAGCCATAAAGCATTTACCATCACTTATTAAGTAAGAACATATGCTTAAGTTCTCCACATATCCAAAATGCGAGAACCATCTAATTCGGGAGCAAAAATTGTTAACCCTCCAATTCCATCAGATAGAACAATGTGTTGGTTCTTAAATTGATTTGGAACAGCTAAAAAGTGAGGTAACATAGTTCCTTTATGAATCAACAGAAAAGTATTATTTCATCTGACAAGTAAGTCCCTGAAGAAATAACGTAAGCAAAGCGCAACTCGTAACTGATATCAATGGTCCATTTGGTACCCATTTTAGCAATTTTATTCATCATCTAGATAAATAGTCTAAGCAGAACTTTTCCAGCACATATTCTGTCTAGGAGTTCGCAACAATGAACCAATTCTGAGACTTACTTTATTAATTTGCATGAGCAAACCGCCACTTTTAGGATAAAGCTCAGGTCCCACTCACTTCAATAGGAAACTTAGAATAGACAATTGAAACCTCTAGTTGCGGTATTTCTCCTACTAGTGTATCTAGTCCGGCAATTATTGCATTTAATTTATAAATTTGAAAACCCACAAGTTCCACATGGAAGCAATTGAATTAGTCGCATATGTTTATCAAACTTTCCTGCAATAGTCCAGATTAAGAAAGCTGAGATTTTGAAGAATTACAAGAAGGATGAAGATTCTTACCTCTGGCAGTTCCCTGGTTCAATGTATTCCCCAGATACAATATTTTCTTCAATATTTCCTTCAATTTGAGAGAATGTCGGACCTGCTACAAGCAAACTGAGTTATGCTAAGAAAATAGGGAAAATAACGCAGAGAAATACAGAACATAGAAAAGTACCTCTTCACAAGCAGAGTTCACTGTGTTTAAGCTTTTTTTGAAGTCCGTGACCTGAGATAAAGCTAATTTCAGACGATAGAAGATACTTATTTCAGAAGATTACCAGATGCAAACAAACCTGAGAGATGAACTGGATCTTGAAGAGAAAAACTCTTAGTTTTGACTCTACCCGAGGCACCTTCATGAGCTCCAGAAAAAACTGGAAGACAAACAATATCAGAAATACCACCAATGCATTAGGATTGAGCAATAAGGTAGTATCATATTTACCCTGAAAATCAGCTATTCTCTAAAACGTTAAAACATGAAAGAGCCATCAAGGCAGGGCAAAGACCCCATGATTACAAGTATTTTATGAAAAAGGATAATGGAAAAAGCACATCTATTATCAACCAAACCAAAAGCAACCAAAACATTCTACAGAAAGACAACAGTACAACAGGGCACAATTCATTATCATGAATTTCAGGCGTGTGCCAGCCTATCAAATTAGTTCTCTGAAACACAGAATATTTTTTTTGAAACTGAAGAAAAGAAAAAAATATTCAGCTTCTCAGAGAAAACTAATCTGAGATACTGTAAAACGCCATCATTTCTCATCTGGCATAGCACAGTATATCCTGATAATCTGGATAGAAGCCAATTTGCTTCTCATTTTGTGTGGTATAACAAATTTTGTTTCTTGCGGTGGTTCTGAAATATCAGAAACAAAAACGCCTACTTGTAATTAAATGTTAATAAAAGAAAGGAAGTGGTGTAATAATACAGGTCATAATACAGAGAGGTCAAGGCTGAGACTAAGTAGGCATTTGGCCATGATTCCATATATTTTTCATTTATTTGGAATTTATGGAGTTTTGGAGTTGAAGATGGAGGCGCACCTGCACCTTACTGAGGACATGACCTTAGATAGGAGGGAATGGAGGTCGAGAAACGGGCTAGAAGGTTAGCAGGTGATCAAGCATGGTCTAATTTCCCTTACCAGTATTGTTACTATTATTACTCTCATATTATCGTATTCATCATTTTATTACTATGTATTTCTTCGCTTCGGTTACCATATTTTTTGTTGTTGCTACTGTTCCCTCCTACTTTATTTTAAACATGGCTTCTTCACTATTATATTTCCTTCCAATAATTAATGTTGACAAGCTTTACTTGAGCCGAGGATCTATCGGAAACAACTTCTACCTAAGGCTATGTAAACACCACCCTCCGCATACTCCACTTGTGGAACTACACTGGGTATGCTGTTGTTGTTGAAGCTAAAGATGGAATTCTGCTAGGCTATACTTTTGCGAAGAATATTCGGTATAACATTCATGCTTGAATGTGCTTAGTTACAACTTCAAAAGTGAAAAGTACACCGGAAAACGGATTATAAGTTGTTTTCCTTATCCTTATTTGAAATACAACTTCAAGTTGGTTTGGGATTTCCATGGCCAAACACTGATATACAAATAAAGTAAAAAATTATTCCGGGAAAAAGTGAACAATTTTTTTGGTCATATGGGTTATTAGTGTCCAGATTATGTATTCACAGCTAAACATTGTGAAGGAAGCACATTAGTACTCTTAAAAAAATTTATCCATTCCAGCACCTCTCAGCCAAAAAAGGAAGCAAAAGGGTAATTTGCTTTAATTTTTTTTTATAACCGTGGTGTCCAGGCCAGCTTGCGCGCAACTCGACTAATTCCACGAAATACCTGCCACCTCCCACCAGCAACAGGTACCAGGTAACTCTGTCCACCAAGGCTAGAACGGATGGGAAGAAATTACCTAGTGTTTATCTCTGTTGGGAATTAAACCTGAGACCTCATGGTATTCAACCCCACTTCATTGAACCACTAGGCCACACCCTTGGGTAGGGTATTTTGCATCTATTGATGCTGGTTAATGGTAAAATGAGCATTTTGTTAGTCGGATTGCACTCCTTTTAAATGTAACACAGGGGCACCTACCATGGCTAACATAAAACTTATGTATAGCTCACCATCTAAGGTCCACATCGGATAAAAATTTACAAGCACTATTGGGCATCAATTTTAATTGCCAAATATTGCTGCTGCCAAATATTCAGATGTTCTCGCTGTTTTTCACTGTAGATAAATACATAGGGCAACACATTGCAGTAAAGAACAGAACTTGCAAGTGAAGTATATCAATCAAGAAATATAACTGAGACATCCTGGGATTCAGCAGACAATTATAGAATATGATTGGCTAACCTGTTCACACTTCCCAAGGAGCTCCTTGTCACCAGTGTAATTCTAAGCAGTTGTAATAGCAAATATTCAGAAGAAATTATAATGAAAAAATCAACTGGTAGAGGAAGCAGAGGAAAAGGAGCATGAAGACAAAGTTGCAGCCAATAGAATAGCTGCAGAGTGCGTAAGTTCACCTTGAGAAGTTCCATCTCATCTTTTGTAGGACAAAACTTGATAAGATTCTCCACCTGATCAGCATCTAATATTGACTCATCCATTGCGAGGGCAGCTGCCTATAGACAAAACCAACAACCATACTTAAGTTATTTATACGGTCAGGTAGACCAACCACAATACTTCAATACGTGAGCGATAGCAGGCATATAGAGAACCTAGAGAACATCAAGCAAACGAGCAAGAATATTCAAGAATAAAGATATCACCTAGGTCTACCAAATACAGCACAGTAAGAACTAGCTGCTAGAACCACCAAATATGGGCCAGTAACTATCCACTAGGAACACTACATGGTGAACAAAAAAATAAATACTGCTGCTATCCATTTCGCCCAAATTTGAAGTTCTACAGACCTTCGGTTTACAAAGGGCAGGGTCTAACCTGAATTTTTCCACATTGTTTATCATATGCTAAAAAAGAGCGAAACGATATAGCAGAAAAAATGCAGGCTTTCTATCAGCTGAAAGGAAAGTTTACAAGGACTAGGCATCTACCCTGAATCCTGGACCATTAGAACCACAATAAAGCATCTCAGTTAACAATGGGTAGCTAAAGCCACAGACCACATCTTTAAAGTGGAGGATTCCAACAGCATGAAATTTCCTTCTCCAACTTCCGTTGAGGACAAAGGTAAGTTGCATTAAGGTTGTGATAAGCATATCACTTCTATTTCTGTTTCCTACTTCATGTGTATTGCTAAAATTATCCAGAAAAAAGTGTACTACTGTATGTTTTCAGTTTTCAGCATCCTTTGTGTGCAGGGTCCAGAACATAACTTTGATATAGAATGGTGGAAGGTGTCAGACTGCGTACACGCCACCCCATACTCCACTTGTGGGATTTTACTGTTGTTTTTTGCTTATGCAATTTAAATTTTGACAAGAAATGAGGGGTTTATCATGTGTTCTCAAATACATAGAAGCGGATTTTACAACTCTAACGATATCAAGCTCCTCCTATAATCAAGGAACTTTTCTTTCTGCAACAAGCAGGACATGATGTTTCTATTTGAAAAAAGAAAAGACAAGCTTTATTGAGAAGGAAAACAAAGGAGAAAGAAATATTGAAGAGAATAACACCAAACTTACCATCATGTCAGGCAGTGGCATTTTCACCTTTGTGAGCATAATTTCAGTATTATTTGCCCTCCTTAAGTCAATCTACCAAAAAAAAAATTTACTTAAAGGAGAAACGCTGAAATTACAGAAAACATCAACCACCAAAATCCAATATGCATGTAAAGCAACTACAAGCATACATCTAGCAGTTATCAAGCAAAGGTAAAAGAAACATGAATGAATGGAAGAAGTAGCAGCAGGAAAGATTACAAGAACAAGAATTGGGTCAGTATCACTCAGCAGTCAGATAGTTATATCGTATTGATTACCAGGTGAACCCTATCAGGTTTAGACCCAACAGACTTCCTTCTCCCTCCAGATTTACCCGCATTATCTGATTTGGGAACTGTAGCAGAGAAAAGAGTCTCGAGTTCTGAAAAATCGAACTCCGGTGACCTAGATTTGAAGCAGAAATATTAGTAATTTAATTGACTCGAGTATAAGCAATGTCAAGCTTCAAGAGCATGAAACATACAATTGAGTTTCTCCATTTCTTTGTAGTTCATCCCATAAGCTTCCTTGCAATGCCCTAGTTACCTTGCTCCAATGCAAAGGCTTTAAGTTAGATCTTCGTGGGGCTGCACCAGCAGCTGGGCGTGAAAATCCTGGCCCTCTCCCTGCAGGAAGGCCTCTGCCAACTGCAGGTCCTTTAGCGCCAAATGGTGGTGGTGGGGGAGGTCCACCACCTGGAGGTCTTGGAGCTCCCGGTGGAGGAGGTGGACCAGGTGTACGTCCTCCTGGAGGGGGTGGGGGAGGTGGACCAGGTGCGCGTCCTCCCGGAGGGGGTGGGGGAGGTGGACCAGGTGCACGACCTCCACCTCCAGGAAGAGGAGGAGGGGGCGGAGCTCCACGCATTGGAGGTGGTGGAGGAGGGGGGCCGCCTCCAGGAGGAGGTGGAGGAGGTGGAGGGCCCCGCATAGGTGCTCCAGGAGGTGGAGGTGGTGGAGGGGGGCCACCTCCAGGTGGAGGTGGAGGAGGTGGAGGGCCCCGCATAGGTGCTCCAGGAGGTGGAGGTGGTGGTGGAGGGGGGCCACCTCCAGGAGGTGGAGGTGGTGGTGGAGGGGGGCCACCTCCAGGAGGCGGTGGAGGGCCTCGCATAGGTGCTCCATGAGGTGGAGGTGGAGGAGGCAGAGCTCCTGGCAGCAGAGGTGGTGGTGGTGGTATAGAACCACGTAAAGGAGGCGGTGGTGGTGGTGGTGGAGCAAGTGCTCTAGAAAAAGGAGGTGGAGGTGGAGGTGGTGGAGGTGGTGGAGATGGTGCAGATGGAGCATTGTATAAAGAAGGCGGAGGAGGGGGAGGTGGAGCATATTTTGAAGGAGGTGGGGGCGGTGGAGGAGGAGCATTTCGCAAAGGTGGCGGGGGTGGAGGAGGTGGACCAACTTGTGAGAAATGCAGGGCTGGTGGCGGCGGAGGGGGAGGTGGTGGTGAAGGAGGAGGAGGAGGGGCATAGCCAGTATGCATAGGAGGAGGGGGAGGAGGAGGGGAATGGCCAGTACGCATAGGAGGAGGGGGAGGGGGAGGGGAAGGAGATGGTGATGATGATCTAGAAACCCCAAAGCTAGCCAATCTTGGTACAGTGGATGCATATATAGGTGAAGGTGGAGGAGGTGGGGGTGGCAAGACCTTACCAACATTTATCACACTGCATGAAGTGGGTAGAGGCGGAGGAGGTGGGGGAGGAGAAAAGGCACCCACCGGGGTCATCCTTGAGCTAGTTGATGGTGGAGGCGGAGGGGGTGGGGGAGGTGGAGGAGGAGGTGAAGATGACTGGACGTTACTTGAAAATGACAGAGATGGGCTGCGCAAAGGTGGCCGGGGAGGTGCGACCAGAGCAGATGGAGAATTAGGGTCCGGTTGAGTCAGAGAAGCTGTCATAGTATTGCTCTCCCGTAAAGACAAAGGAGAAGTTGCAGAAGCTGATGGTAAATTGGTTCCTGCTACCTCCGAATCAGGCGTTCCATGAGATGCAGTGCTTGGTGATGGAGAAAGCAACGGCCTTAGAGGAGAAGGATGAAGGGCCTGGCTTTCAACTGATTCTGGGACAGACATCGTAGCAACAGATGTCTCGACCATTGACATACCAGATGCAGGACATGAAGAGTCCATCCCTGGAACACGGCCTGTTTCAGCAGATACTATAGCTTCTGAAGAAGCTTGAGGAGATGTTGACTTTGATTTAACCCCAGATTGAGAATCCTTGGTCAGAGCAAGCACAGGAGGGGCACTGTTATACCTTGATGGTGGATATGATACGTGCATTGAACTAGTGTAAGAACCTTTGTTGGGAGGGATCCACCGGGACACTACATTAGGCTTTGCCATTCGTAAAACGGTGCCTTGGCTTTCCTGCTGTTTTAATTTATTTTTCGGACCTACGCCATCAGCAGAAGGTTTTGCATTGGAGAATGATTGTTTCTTTAGAGATGAGGCAGTCTTATCACTTTTTTGTTTATTAATATCAGCAGTCTTCTGTTGCGAACCTTCCCTCTCCAACTTCTTCTGTTTCAGAGTGCCTTCTTTATCTTGCTTTAACTCCCCATTTTCTGATGCGACACAATCCCCAGACATTACCACTTCTGATTCCATGTAGCTGGTACCATTGGAAACTACAACCTTGGAGGGTATAGAGTTGTCTCTATCTCTTATAATATAGGTTTCTGATGCAGAACAATTAGAATCCGTCTTTCCTTCTTGCTTGTGATTTACTTCGTCTGATGCACAATCTTGAAATGCATGGTGTTCCACCTCCTCTTTCCATATTATTTCAATACTATCATCATCCTGCAAACTTTCCTTGACAATGTGGGCTCCAGATTCCCCCCTTCCATCCTGCCCATCAACAGCATTGCTGAATATCTCTTCGACTTCAAAAAACTCCTCAGGTGAAGCACCTTCAGTACCATTCTCATCCTCACTTGGCACTTCTTCAGTGACAACAGATGGAACAGCATTAGGATCCGAAAATAGTACCTGATACAGATATGAGTATTCTTCAACTTTGCAATTTCATGGTAAATATTAAAGGGGGGAAATAAGATTCAAAGCCAGAGAAATAACTATCAGACCTCTGCTTTGAACCCTCTAGGAAATTGGTCCTTTGCATCCCACAGGACATCAACATCATCACGCATTAACATCAAAACATTTGAGCGAATAAATGTGGTGTGGAACATGACCCTGAACATCATTTCTTCCCTTACTAGGTCATCTTCCAAATGGACACACTCGAGAACAACATCTCCTTGGACACGACAATGGATGTCAATTTTCACCAGTGAACACTCTTCCTGCAGTGAGGAATTAGCAGACGACTTCAGATTTCAGCTAACTTATCTTCATAAGAAGTCTGAACTTAAAAGCTGGGAATTACCTGTTGGTAGAAACGAGCATGTTTTTTTGTCTTTGGAGTCGAAAAGAGGAGCTTAGAGCTCCTATTAGAGGTTGTTGAAGCAGGGTCTTGTCCATAGATGCGAAATACAGGTCGACAGCCTCTCCCGCCATCAAATAGAGGAGGAAAACTAAGTATGATGCGATCTAAGGCAAAAGGTGTATCTGATGGCAGCCATTCTGAACCAAAATTTTTTCTGGATATGTACTGGAGATATCTAAGCTGAGATGGCTGTGGATTCAGAGGTGACAAAAGATGAAGCAGCTCTCTAGGAGCCTGCTTGTAAACCATTTCAAGAGTTTTATGCTCACCGGTGTACTGTTTTCTGTACAAAAGAAGGCCAGCAAGCATAAAAGCAAGTACAGGCCAGCCTCCCCTCTCACAGTGCATTAACAGCACGTTTTGCTGACCCTCAAGTGAAAGCCAGCTCTCACTCGAGCGCAGGAAGTGGTGGATCATCTCCAGTGGCAGAAGTGGACACCCTTCATATTGCCGAGGATAATCCATCACAGTCATATCATACTGAGACAATATGTCAGATATTTGGCTCCTCCTATCACCTTCCCTGAAATTAAAAACCATGAAAGAAGCATCTGCATAGTGGTCCTGCAGCTGAGCCACAATCCCTCCCATATATGTCTTGTACTCATCTTCATCCAACACGTCAGTGGAGAAGCAGCAATCAAACACTGCAAGTATGAGGTGCAAAAATGTCAATAATTTATCACCCCAAAGAAACTATCACTCCGAAGAACTGCCTACTTTAATCATAATGAAGAGAGTAACATAGTTCTTCAAGAAGAAAAGCCGCGCAAGAAAAAAATCTTAGGTTCAACTTCTAAGCTAAAACAAGCTACAACCGAGCTGCGCCACTAAAATATAGGGTACTATTCACACATTTTTTCACAAGGAGTTGCATTTCGCCTACTCTAGCACTTCACTTATATTGGAAAGCAACAGCTGTAACTCCAAATATAGCTAACACACACATAAATATTCAAATTAATGAACATGATAAAAGCAAAGTAACTCCCAACTAAAATGTAGTTTCTGAAAAAAAAAAAAAAAAAAACAGAGTAAATGAGCTCAAAAATGTAAACTTTAGGGCGAGAAAAACAGCAGCATACCGTAAACCCGCTCAGAGATCTCGAGAAGCCGATCCGGCGGCTTCCTATAAAAGAAGCGTCTGAACAGCGCCATCTAATGGCGCTGTTTCTCCCCTGATCCGATCCAAAACCCACAAATTTAAGATACTCCACCCTTCACTTCAAAGTACCCAACAAATTGACCTCTAAAACGGATCTCAACAATAATTCCCAATTCAACAGTATAACATCCCAATTGATCTCAGATTGGTGTTGAATTAACTCAATTCGAAGGAAATAGCAAAAAATCACTAAATGTAGTACAATAATCACCAGCAGAATGCAAAATTTAGCTGGATTTCTTCGAATTAAACTAGCTCAACCAATAGAAGTTTCTGGAAAACAGTAGAACAAGTAAGATCGAGGTGAAAATGAGTCGTACTTTTAGGGTTTCGGAGCTGAAAAAAAAGATGAGAAATTGAAAGGGGGATTAGATGAGAAAGGGAGAAATGATCGTTGCCATAGTTTTTAGGAAAGTCACCACATGGAGAGAGAGAGAGAGAAGAAGAAGAAACGTAGTGGACTGAAAAGTATGAGGATACTCGTAAACATACGGGAACTGTACTCGGATCCGGACTTTTTGACCCGACCCGACCCGGCTTACGATGATGTTGGTTCGTTGTCTGATGCGGAGTGGAGGGGTAAAATGGACCATGTAGTGCGTGTAGTGTGTGTACACGTGGCGTATAGGGACAGACAAAAAGGCTGACACAGAAAGGGAGAGATGAGGATTTGGTGTGTAATGGTTCGGACAAAAGCCAATTTTAACTCACATGCGTCACCCCGAAATCCAATAAAGTCCAAAACACCCGACCCGACCCGACTGAAACCTCTCTTCGTTTGAGCATTTCGTGAAAATACACCAACAACAATAATATACCTAGTAAAAAATTTAATAATTTAAATAATTCTAAATGACTACGAATTCAAAGCACCCTATTGGTCGTATCCTTTATTTGATTTAAAAAAAAATAAAAAATTATAGAACAGTATTAATTCTAGTATTTCCTTTTAAGTAATACTCCTACTACTTAACTTCTTTGTGATCTTTGTTGGTAATGCATGCATAAAATAAAATGTATCCCTGAAAAGTAGTAGCATCACTAAGGGTGTATATTCGATATGTGCTTTGATTATCATATATTTGTCTTTTAAGAATCTCTAATTGTTTAAAATATTAATCCCTTTTTAGCAAATGTGATAATAAAAAGAGAATTAATCTAATCAATCACACTATTAGAGTATATGTATCTGTTCGTTACTTAGGCTTTTTATGCTAATACTACTAAGTGAAAATGAGAATAATGTACTTAATTATATTTTAATTTCTAAAATGACAACTATTTTGAATCATTTATTTTTAGTAATGGTGACAAATAAAGTGATTTGGGGGCGAATAAATGTATTTGTATTGTTTAAGATAAAAATATCATTCGATTTTCAGAATAGTAAAAAAAAAGTATTAACTATCATTCGATTTTCATCAATAATAATTATATTCAGTTTGATCATATATTCAATTCAAAAAACAAGTAATTCTACGGAGTTTCCACGTCATGATACATTAGGAGCATATAAAAAGAATTAATATAATAATTAAAAAATTACTACTCTGATCTAATATTTTTGGTCACATGTTTGTTCCTTCCTTCTCTTTTTAAATTCTTTTTGGGTGTGTGCAGTGAGAAGTATATTTATTTAATGCCATGTAGGTATCTTAAAGTTTTTTTTTTTTGGTAGACATCTTAAAGTTCATTTATAAAAAAGAAACAAATCAGAAGATAAAATAAATCAAGGTTGACATTTTTTTGTGTTTACACTATCTTTTATCTTAGGCTCTATCCAATACTGGTGTATATTTTGGAGCACGAAAATTGTACTTTAAAATAATAGTATATTTTTTATTAAATATGATTTTATTTTACTTTAAATAACATTTCAAAGCCTAGATTATATCAATAGAGAACATGCTGCTTGAAAAAAATAAATTACGCCATCGTTTGAATTTTACTTAATTTTTAGGTGTTATTTAGTCTCATCTCCATCTTTTATGTTGAAGCTAGTCACTAAATGAATAACAAATTAATATATGAAAGTCAAATTGTTTAAATGTTAAATTTTAAAATTGCATAGGACATTTGATTAGATAATTCTGAATACAATTTGTACATACTTTAAGAATATGTACATTTTAATAAGTTGCATTTTTTTTTCTAATTGATTTTCTTTACTAAAATTTTAAATCATTGTGAAAACAAACAATTAAATTCTTTAATGACTTAAACACGCAATTACTTGCATAAAAAAGTTGTAAACGGCCATACACTTCCAACGAGGGAAAGGAGGGTAACAACTTTAATTAAATAAGACAGGGCACAAAAACAAAATGTTTGATATTTACTTAATTACTTTTCTGTTAGTGAATGTCAAAATTTATATTTACTTATATATATTGATTTATGTCTAAGAAAAAAAGTACTTATAAACAACAAGCTAGTAAATAACTTCGTATAGTATATTTTATTTACTTTGTAGCGTCTTGGTAGGTTGCCAAAGTGGTTAACAAGTTGGGTTTAATGTGTCATGGGGAGGGATGTAGATTAAAAACTAAGTTAGCTTGTCACAAAAAATAAAATAAATTAAAATATTTGACTCGTGATAGGAGATTGAGTATTGATCTTGGTTGGTAGTGGATATAAAAGATGTGTATTTTTATGAAAATAAAGAATTGGAGCTAAATTACAAACTACGATCAAAGGTGAGTTGAAAAAAAAGTTATAAGTTATTTGTTTTTTATTATTATTATAACTTTAAATTAAATTTAAAATTTTCATGATCAAATACTGATTTTTCAAATAAAGTGAAAAAATATTTTGCAAAAAAGTGAATAATTTCTATGATCGAACGATTTTTTTTTTGAACTATGGTAAATGATATTATCATTATTATTCAATCATCTCGTTTTATGAGATTATGTGCACATCGAATTTAAAGTATTAATCGCGTTATAAACATAATTGTTGTTTGTTTGTTTTTATATTCATTTTCTTTTTATTTCTTTCGTGATTCAAATAAGATTGAAAAATGAAAATGGTCAAGAATCTTTACCATCCGAACAACTTCTCTTATTATGACGGATAAAATATCTCTCCTTTTTTTTCAAAAATATATATGGCTAATAATGAAACCATCACATAAATTAGATGGTTAACTGTATTTAAAAAAAAGAAACTGAAAATAGTGGAATTATGGCAAACGTGGGCACCATTTAAACATTAGATAATTCCATACTAGTAATTTAATTAAGACAAACGAGTAACACAAAGTCAACAGGTTTGCATTACCTTTTAATTATTTTTTCCCGAACGGCAATTTAGGAAGAAAAAAATGATTGTACTTTAATATCTCAAGAATGGAAGAGAAAAGAAGAAGGAAAAAGAAATAGAAAAGACAGGAACATATGATGATCCATCAAACAAAAAATGTAGAAAGAATTAAACAAAGTCATGTGACCATAATTTGTTGTCATGTTCATGAAAGAGACATTACCAATCATCACTTATCTCATAGAGTAGTATATGTATACTCCAAAAATGCATGTAGCAAAAGGTGGTTCTTCTGAAAGTGAACCTTCAAATCGTTTCAAATGAACACATGAGATTATATAATCTAACAAAATAAAAACATTTATTGATTATAATTTCATAAAAATATACAAATTAATTCTAGCTCTGCCACTAACACATAACTTATAGTAATTTACTTGTTCCGACGGTGAAAAGAGGAACATAAATGTAAAATGGAAGGAGCACGGACCCACCATGTGATTGTCGTATGCTAATAAGTATTTGTAGACACAATTAATGGAATTTTTACGGAGGATAATGATGGGATAAGATTAGATTAGAGAAAAAAGAGGGCATGTGGTAGATTATATTATAAATTAAAGATTTGATAAAAGGTGATAAAGCTTTTCAAATTTCCAGAACAATAGAGTAAGCAAGTACTATATGACGCTTTCTCAATTACCAATCTTGTCTCCTAAATTACTTTCGCTTGGAGGGATTTCACCTTTTTAAAAGAGAGAAAAAAAAAAAAGATTTCTTATTTTTTAGTATGTAGGATTCATATTTTTACTACACTTTGAACGATCTATTTGGAAATGTGTGAGGAGATTAGAGCGATTTTTTTAATTATTTTTTTGCATGTTGTAGAAAACGATTGTCTTGCTCGTGAACTTTTTTACTTATAATTACGTGAGAACTTCGACATTTTCGTAATGTTTATAGGATTAGAGCTTCGGAGGTTAAGGGGAGAAATTAACACATCAAACTAGTGAATTCATTCATGAGATGTATGAAAACCACCAATATTCATATATGAGATCAAATTATTTAATTATTTTTATAAAGGACCAAATCACATTTTCAATTTTAATCTTATTTTACCTATGGTATATTCATATTCACCAATTTTTATGAACTCTGACAATAATTCGATCATCACATCGACCTGGAATCGCACCATTGGCATCCGCGTGAGCCCTGGGACCCTAATTACAGAGGGTGCATAATTAGTGTCACCCAAAGTGAAAACCAAGCAATTGTTGCAAAGGCCCTTTGAGACAATAGCCCATTGGGCCCATTTCCAAAATTAAAGTGATGGAGCCCAATCATATTAACTCAAGAAAGCAAACTCCCATGTTCATGATTTGATATCCTATCATATCAAATCATTATCCAACCAATGGTCATGATTCATGTGGTCCTATTGACATTACTTACCTAATGCTAATATTACCACGCCTCATATTTTTCCCTCCATTCTTGCTGTTCAAACTTGTGACGCTCTTGATGGAGGGCAGGTCAAAGAGAAAGACTGACAAGCTTCTGATGAAGAACTTTATAAGGCATAACATAAATTCACATGACAGAGACACTTTTTGGAGTGGATGACGGTGTAGCCCAAGGGGAAAATTCAACTGTTTTTGAGGAAATGCTAAGCATCTTTTTCATAGTATTTATATATATTTGGAGTTTCTTGGGCAATGACAAATGGAGTTTCTCTAACATAACGTGCGATAAAGATGGTAAAATGCATCGGCTTCTTTACTCGGTCCCCTAGGGACAACTATATGTATCAGGCTATCAGCACAGAATACACTCACTACTCTATGATGAAGGACAAAAATGTTTCGAGTTTTGACAGCTACGAACTATATACATTGGGGCCAAGGATGAGAGTGGAGAGACAATACTCAGGAAATTATTTTCAGGGCCTTCAGAAATTTAATGAATGAAGCGCGTTCAGCCATTGCTTATTTTTCTTCAAGCACTTTCAGCTCTTGAATAGAGTCTGTTCTTAACTTCGTTAGTCTTTCTGCACAATGCTTTCGATCAAGATCAACAGCTCCTTGTGTTTGGCTACTTTAGAGCAATATGAGACTTCTTGTTTATTGTGAATCCACTGTCAAAATTCCTGTACCTCATTTCTTTTCTGTATACCGTGTGAAACAGGAGCACCATACGATCAGTTTCCATTTCTCCTCACTGACAAGGGGAAAAAAGGAAAAGCTCAGTCGGGTGGTTGGTGCATATAGCTAAGCAAAGGCAAGCTGATTTGCAACTGTATGGAGTAGCAACCCACAAAATCCGTAAATGAATTAGATGAGAAGACCATCAACGATATATTAACTACTAATTAGCAATATATGACAATATATAAATAGAGGTGTTAGCAATTGTTTAAATGCACATGTCTGGGAGGAGTCAATTTGTTATGTTCTCATGTCAACTTCCAAACAATTGCTAAAACGCAAAAAAGTTAATTACAGGTCAGTCGCCTAAATTTATAAATTCAGAGGCCTAGTGTATTATACACATAGTTGTGATTAAAAGGGGTCATACAAAGTAGTGAAATATGTTACCTCTTTGGAACCATGATCTTCGAACAGCTTGGCGGATCTGGCGCTCATGTTTCTCCAGGAGTTCTTCAACTCTGTGTGACTGAGATAGCAAAGGTCCTGAGAATTCAACTTTGTCCATTTGATCCTGAACCTGTTCAAGGTACAATTCTAAAAGATCAATTTAAGTCCAATGATTAAATACGCGACTCCATTTTATGAGTTTGCAATTAGCTATACACTGAATGTATCAGTCACAAACATGGAGGCTTAATTACTCTAAAAACATAACCACCAATTTCTTCATTTGGAAAAATAAATAAGAAAGGAGGCCAGAAAATGAATCAAACACAAAAGTTGTAAAATCTGAAAATCTCTAAATTCATCAATCGTCATGTTTTTGGTGAAAGCTCCATATTGGAATAATCTTATTCCTTTATTCTAAGCAGGTTTTAACAATGTGAATAGCAAATGTGATTTTATTATATTTGAATTCCGAGAAAAGTTCTTGACTGACCACATTGATCCTCTTGAAAGCTGTCTCCTCTTTCAGATAGAGAGCCAGAGACAGTTCTTGTGAGTGATAGCCATCAGAAGCATCAAACGACTCTGCCTGCTCTAATTGGCTCCAATGTGGTTGCATTGTGTCACGACCCTTAGTGGATTCATATGTGTCACGACCCTTGGAATTGGTGCGACTTCCATTTGTAGTTTCATAATTCTCTTGTCTTTTTAGCTCCATGTTATTTTTAATATGAAGTCCACCTGAAGGTTCAAATTTTAGGCTTCTTGAACTTGATTTACTCCTTGATCTTATTGACGAATCATCAGTTCGTCTTCTCGCCCATGCAAAACCACTTGATCCTGAAACTTGAAGAGGGCCTGAAAAGGGGACATCGCCTTGAGATGCATTCTTAATGTGGGAAGCCTCAACCTTGGAATCAACTGATGGTTTAGCTCGTTCTAGACCTATAATAATGTCTCCTTTTTGAGTACCCAGACTACTGCCATTATTTTTAGGAACACCTTGCTTTTGGATGGGTAACTTCTGCATAAAAAAGAATCATTTAACTTTCTCTGCTTATAAATATGCAAAATGAAGAAAAATGCACGTGCACCTTTTGGTAGGAAAGAAGAATTCAACATGCAGCTGTACATGTAGTTGATGAGAGAAATAGGAAAAAGAGACCTCTTCAGGTGCCAGTTTATTGGTCGCAGTCGGTTTTCTGATTGACTTTCTGGTTGTCTCAGGTCCACGGGCTCTTCCACTAGGCTTCTTCCTGAAAATTCTCATATAATTAAATCATAACTTAGCAAGATCTATGCAAAAGATAGAAAATGTAGCAAATGCAAGAGCTAGTGGCGTCATTTAGGAGCAAGATAGCGGCCTTAAATAGTATCATATTGTGGCCGTAATCATTCTATCAAAACCAGTTTCACCATTTTGGTCAGACAAGCTTATACTTCTGTTTTAAGTTACATGGTTTTAAGAACATTGTTGATTTGATTTTAGCATAATCATACCCTTACAGCAAAATGACAGATGGAAAGCACGCTTCCTCCTTGTCCTTTTGTGTAGAGTTGGTTTTGGGGATGGGCGCAGAGGGGCATTGGACAGGGTATCCCTTTTATCAAACCATTATGATTTTCCCTTAAATGAAAATATAACCACAAAAATATTCAAAAAATTCTCCTAGCAGAATATTATCAAGTTCTCACCTTTTTGCTTCTTCACAATGTTTGGCATCAATCTCTTTGCTTGGTGGATACTTCGGCAGGCTTGAAGGATCACAGGCGTGAGGCTTGGTCTTGAAGTACTAAAGATAGAATCCAATAGTTGCGCAGTTAGAGATTCGAAATTTATGTACTTGTAAGATAAAAAAGTCGGAAGAGGAAATCATTGCCAAAAAAGGATTATGGAATTATTTTTCAAATTAATTAATTTACAAGAGACACACACAATTTTTCTCTGTAACCATTCGTTAAGAAGCTCCAAAATGAGTCTTGGACGAAGAGAACATGAGAAAGATATCAAAATGAACTTGAACTACTTGAACAATGAGAAGTCCAAGAAAAACCCATAAAACAACACTTACAGATTTTAAGAAACTGAAAATCAAGACACAATGATAAGATGGGGAAATTATCATTACCATATCAAAAAAAGAAGGAAAAAAAAGAGATATTAAAAAATACCTCAGATACAAGGGCAGAAGAAGCAGTTCCACGTTTTGGTGTCTCGACAGAAAGAAGAGTCTCTATGAGTGAGACTGCACTTTTGGCTAGATCTTTAAATGTGTCCCACAGACAGCTCTCATAAGGATGTTGCGGTTTAAATAGAGTTGCATGAGGAAGTTTAGATTTCTTCCAGTAATCATCTGGTGGGGATCCACAGAGCTTAAAAATTTTATGCAGCTGTTCAACCTGTAGCACAAAAGAGCAATTATTCAGTTATTAATAATGCATCAAAAAAAAAATATTCAGGTTAGTTGGCAAGTGATGGATCAGTTGACCTTGAAACCTAAATGTGAAGTTCAAGCTAGTTAGGCACATTGCATTACTAAGAAAAGAGGAAGATGGAACGGTGTGAGCAGTAAAGTTTTTATGATGTACAGTTTCCAGAAAAGTAAGTTACTGATCTTCTATTCAAATAAAGTAGCTATGAGAAAAGGTAATTTGAGCAAAGAATTGTTTTAATATCAACAGCAAGCTTGTTTAACAAGATTGATGATTTTGACCACTTAAGTATGATAAGAGATCTAATCATTGAAGGAGGTACCTCAGTTCTCCCCTGAAGAATAGGTTTACCAGTAAGAAGTTCACCAAACACGCATCCGACACTCCAAAGATCCACAGAGGCTCCATACTCCGTGGATCCCAACAGAAGCTCTGGAGGACGGTACCATAAAGTGACAACTCGGCTGGTTAGTGGTTGCTTCCGTCCAAGGTTACAGAAGTTTGCCAGTCCAAAGTCTGCCACCTTCAAAATTCCATCATTATTTACCAGAAGATTTGCACCTTTGATGTCTCGATGCATTACACCTCGAGAATGACAATGCTCTATCCCAGACAGCAACTGCTTCATGTAGCATTTAATCTGTAAAATGAGCCAGCTCATCTTTAGCCCAATAATTATAGTAAGAATGCATTGGGTGGAAGAGAGAACAAAGCTAACCAAGTACAAATAACAATTTTTTTTGCGAACATTGAAAAGAATTCCGTTGACAAAGCTGCAAGGTAATGTTATTAAAAGTTGGCAAACCTGGGATTCGCTGAACTCAACTTCTGGACAAGACAGGAGTCCGGAAATATCATGTTCCATATACTCGAACACAAGATACATGCTACAAGACAATCTGGAGGTAATTAGACCCTCTAATTTAATGATATTGGGGTGATCAAGCCTGCGGAGGATCATAATTTCTCGTGCCATAAATCTAACACTTTCTGGCTCAAAGTTATCAAATCGCACCTTCTTCAGGGCAACTGTCCTTCCACTTTCTAAATCACGTGCTCTGAATACGCTGCTGTATGTACCCTGACCTATCTGTTAAATCAGTGAAATGGTATAGGAAACACATTCATCAGTTAGAAAACTTAAAGTTGCATAATGATATTATAAATTGTTAGAAAGTTTACCAAGTAGAAAGAAGCATAGTGACCCTAGCAGCTGATGAGCAGCAAACTTGAATTGGTGCATAGCAAATAAAAATGCAGTTTTTTTTTTCTCCAAGAGTTTTAAGGTGCTTCCATCATCTAATGTTTCTTTATGCTAATAACAGTTGTAATAAGTCACAATTCAGCACAGAAACTTTCTTCTCTTGATTCCAAAACTTACTTTGCCAAATAGGTCCTAGTAAAATATTTTCTCAATCTTTTAGAACTGGTAAATTTTTCACCTCTCAGCTACTATGGAACAGTGATCCAAGTTAAACGTATAACTTTAAACAGCTGACATATCAATGCAACAGTGCTCATGAATTCTTTAAGAGAACTAATGATATAGAAACCTTGTTGCCTCTTGCGGAAGCGTGTATGTATTCTGGATGAGTATACCAAATGAGCCAAAAAAAAAAACTGATTTGCTATAATCCAGACATTTGCCCAGTTCAAGTGGGAAAAAAGCAAGTTAGCAGCTCATCAACCTTTACATCAACCTTTATTAATTCTCTGGTAAGTGAACTATATGAAAAGGGTAGACTTTTCTCATTAAGCTAGCAGTAAGACTACTACTTTCCAATTCCTTGTCCATTTTGGGACAATGTTTTCAACTAACAAGCAAAAGAACCCCAAGAAAGAATAAATCTTTCATCTAGTTTTCAGTCTGCCTACCCCGAAATCCCTATTCCGAAAAGAAGAAGAAAATAAGAGATATGATGCATCAATTGGTAAGAAAAAAGAGATAGATAATCCAATAACTTAACTAGGAAAACAGACTTGACATTAATTTATTTTTCATAATTTTTTCATGGCAAAGAGGACAAACACACTACTCAGGTCTTGAATCTAACATTGTTAAAGAAAGTACCCCCCCTATGATATATCACAATCAAATAAGAAAGTACTTATCAGACATCCCTGAGATACAGCAGTATCAGGACAAAATTAAGTAAAAGACAACTAATAAAGACAACTTCTGTAGTAACAGATATTTATAGACAAAATTAGCATTTGGCCATAGATTTTGATTCAAATATCTGTTTGGCCATGAAATTTGATCAATTCAAGTTCCCAAAAACTAATTCACACAAGTTTTTGAGTTTTTCGGATTTCCTCTCATGAAACTTCAAACTTTGTTCAACTAAAATTCACGTCCAAACACAACTCAAAAAATTACTTTTTTTCGATTCTCAACTTCAAAATCTATGATCAAAGGGGAGCATAAATTATGGTTATGGCAACAAACCTTTTCCAATTTCTCAAAAGACTCAGCTCTAAGAGGCACCCATCCTTGAATAGCTTCCCCTGCAACAGCACTAAGCCAAGCAGGCCAACCAGCAGCCACTTGTTCACCTTCCACATATTTCTGCAAATTCCCAAGCCTAAAACTCACTGACTCACTCCCACACCCATTCGAACTCACCCTACCCGACTCACTCATCTCACTCCCCCCACTCAACCCTGAATCCCCCCTCTTCTTCACCTTCTTCAAATCAAAATCCAACCCGAACCCACCACTCCCAACCCGGCTCCTACCCGACCCGACATCTTCCCCGTCTCTAACAAGCACCCCTGAATGATCAAATGCAGGAGTTACAGACACAGTCTGCTTAGACGCCACACAACCCATAGTACACCAAAATGTCAGCAACCCAACAGCACCATTACAGCCGCTTTCTCCGCAAACTAACACCAGCCCAGATGAAATTCAACCAAATCTTGACGTGGGCCAAGTTCAGTTTCAAGCAACACAACCCATAAGTACATACACCAAAATGTCAGCAACCCAACGCCACCATTACGGCCACTTTCACCGCAAACTAAGACCAACCCAGACGAAATTCAACCAAATCTTGACGTGGGTCAAGCTCAGTTTCTCCAACTTCACAATGCCAATTCACAAATATTTATACGATCAAGAAAGTCAGAAAACTTCAAAGTCACTTTCTTTTTCTCACTTAAAACTTTTTGTAGCGGCAATTACGGAGGGGGAATTGAGGTTTATTAATGGGGGTTAGCATTAAGCAGTAGTAGTAGTAGTAGAGGGGGAGCAATGGAATGAAGCGTAATCAACGGAGAGAAAAGGAAGTTGCTGACCCTTTTTACACTGTGACGTTCAGCTGCCTTTGTTTATAGGCTCTGTGGGTTTTCTCATTTGCCATTTTTTATGGGAAAAGAATTTAATTATGAGAAAAATAATATAAAAGAAAAGAATGGGCAGTCTTTGAGAGCAACTAGTCTTTATTGACTTTTATGAGCATTTTGCTGCACAAATTCAAAATTCTCTGGTCCTTTTTTTTCTAGTAGTTTTTTCTTTCTATGAAGACTTATGTATGATTGTTTTTATCAAATCAATATAATTTACTATGATTAAATAATTAAATTAAATAAATATATTGATTAATTATGATTAGATAAAAAAAATAAGTACATAAACAGATAAATAATTTTAAATTTAGCTGATAAGTAAGCATTTTAATTTTGAGAACTTGATTTAAGTGACAATTAAACACTCCAACTCATTTCTTCGATGTTTCATGGACATCCAATATTGATATGACACATAAACTTTAGAGGTGCCTGGATGAATATTTTATAAGTTAGAGTATTTAACTACACATGGAGATGGGTTGAAGCGTCTAGATATAAATACTTAAAGTTAGATGTTATTTTCTCCATCCATCAATAGTTGTTCATTATTAACTTCGCACACATATCAAGAAATAGTAAATAATTTAATTTTATCATATCCATGTTTGAATATAGTTAATTCAATGTCTTGACAAATGTATTGAATAATGAGTACAATTAATAATTAAGGATGAAATAGGCCGGATAAATTATCTATTGATTTTCTTAGTTTGAATAATAAGTATTATTGAATCTATATTTTTAAAACAATGACTAAGTAAAAATAAATGAAAAAGGTACTATTCATTTATTAAAATCAAAATCTAAGTATTAGTTTATATATTGTCTAAAAAAAGTCCCATAGTATTAGATTAAAAATATGAAATACATATATTGACTTAGTCCCAACTACTATAAGTTTATTTTTTCTGTTTGGGGATCCATATGAAGTGGTTATTTTTGGATAGTAGTATATGTGATATTTAGAGATTGGCAAGTGTGGACACAGACAAAAAGTAAGGCTGACAGAAGACAAGTCCCAAAAGAGACTGAGTTTTTTAGCCAGTAATGTAACGCGTGGAATATACATTCTGTGTAGGAATTTAGAGCAACTTAGGAACATGTAGGTTGAGTTGGTGTTGACAAATAAACACACTGTTTATATTTGTTTGTTTGTTTGTTTATAAAAAAAATAAAAATAAATGTACGGTTTGGTTCAATTTTTATGTAACAAAGTAGTTGTGCTCTTAATGGAGGGGCTGGCATTGGATAGATATTTACTGATATTCATAGCAAATCAAATGTATTATAGCAATAATCTAAAAGGAAAATATATGTTAATCAAGTGCTAAAATGGGCAAGCAATTGGGTGAATAAAGAAGGAAAAAGAAAAGGGAAAGTGAATTGAATGATGTAAAAGAGGGGGAACAATGAGAGCTGCTTTTTGCCCTTTTAATGCTTACTAGCTGTAAGCTGTCGATACTGTTATTTTTCCACTTACAATTTCTTTTCATTTCTTTCCGCAAAATATATATTATTATTTTGTAATGTTTACTAAGTTGGTAGAAGATGTTATGAAAACAAATATTTATAAATATTAGTATGAGAAATACTGTGCTGTAGAGGTAATGGAAAGGAATGAAATATCAAACATGAAAAAATCGAAAGATATTTTTCTGCTATATCTAATAAATCTTTAGTTTTGTGATTAAGTAGTCTTTAAATCCACGAAAAAGTGAAAGGCGTTTGGTGAGATATGATTTATGGATCAATCGGAGATATAATAGTAATAATCTATCTGCTTCAATAAGTTTGTCTTAGTTATTATATAGTCTTTAAACCCACGAAAAGTGAAAGGCGTTTGGTGAGATATGATTTATGGATCAATCGGGGATATAATAGTAATAATCTATCTGCTTCAATAAGTTTGTCTTAGTTACTATGTAGTCTTTAAACCCACGAAAAAGTTAAAGGCGTTTGGTGAGATATGATTTATACATCAATCGGGGATATAATAGTAATAATCTATCTGCTTCAATAAGTTTGTCTTAGTTACTATGTAGTCTTTAAACCCACGAAAAGTGAAAGGCGTTTGGTGAGATATGATTTATACATCAATCGGGGATATAATAGTAATAATCTATCTGCTTCAATAAGTTTGTCTTAGTTACTATTTGAATAGTTAAATGATTTTTTTAATAGTTTTTTAAAGTATTTTAAATTATTAATTATTTTGATTTATAACTCTGATTTCAGATAGTATGTAAATTTTGTTTTGAAAATTGAAAATTCTATGTTCGAATTTCACATCAAACATTAGTTACTTCGACCCTCACACTTCGAATCAAGACAATTTTTCGAGAGGGAGGTGGTAACAATTACACATTAACTCATATAAAAAAAAACAGTTTCAGATATAATCTATATCAATTTTATGTTCTTTTGTTCATTTCATTGTGAACAAAATAAAATAATTTTCTTATTTATAGAACTCGACCAACATTTTTGAGCATGCTTGAGCCCAATTTCATGGCTGAATTATGATGTCAAATCATTTTCAGTAACCTTTTTAAATATAATGATTACCATCCATGTGAAAATATATTTTTAATACATACAGTGGAGGGAGTGCCACAAGCTTCTTTAATTTGTTCTCTTTTCTTTAATTTATTTTTTGGGCAAGTGTTTACCCTTTGTCTTATAGTAACCACTAACCACTAACCACACTTGTTTTATTAATGTGAACTTTTATTAATATGTGATGACCAAAACCCAAAAGTAGTGAACATTGACTTCCAAATTCTCATGCTGCTCTGTCACATGCAGAAACTTTTTCCCTCAGAAAAGTATTTGTTGTCTAATTTATTAGTATTAATTAATCACATAAAAGTAGTACTTAACTTTCCACATGTCCTTGCACATCATTAGGGAAAATAATTAATCAAGGACCCCAAGAAAAACTACTTAAAATCTAATGACCCACCCAAATATTTTTTTTCCGTGGTTTTCGGGTGTCGCTTTGCGAACCCAACTAGTTGTACCCATCGGGTCCTGCTGTTTCAAGGCGGGTCCCATCACTGTTAGTTCCACAGGATCCTGGAGACGCGGCCGGTTTGTAATGCCTCCAGTGGCCCTGCTGGGGCTCGAATTGGCGACCTGAAGGATTTTGTCCTCAGGCCTTTACCAACCGAGCTACCCCTCAGGGTTGACCCACTCAACTATGTTACTTAATCTATGTATAGAGTATATATAGTAAAAATTGGGGAGGGTGGTTGGTTGAGAAATGAAGATTATGAGTGAAAAAAAATTAATGAGTTGTAGTGTTCAAATTTTGGGACCATTTTCATGTTGAATAAGTGATTAGCCACCAACTTTCATCAAAAAAATGAATAAGCTATTGCAATTGGATAAATTATAACAAATCCATTATCCAGAAGTGTAGGGAAAAAATCACTACTCCTGTTAATAATAAGTAGCCGTTTGACCATGAGTAATTTTTCACTTTTTTCCGGAAAATTATTCTACTTTAATGAAAAAAGTGAAAATCACAGTGTTTGGCCATGAAAATTCCAAATACAATTTGGAATTGTATTTTGGAAAAGTGAAAACAAGAAAAACTTGTTTTCACTTTTTTCACTCCAACTCCAACGTAACTTCAATTCCAACTGCGAAAAATTTATGTTTTCATGACCAAACGGGGCCTAACTATCCACTTAGCTTTTTTCATAAAATCACATAAAAAATGTAGTGTACACTACTTAGTTCCTACGCGATGGAGATGATGAGATCGGTTTATGAATTTTCCTTCCTTTTCTTTTGCCGCATTTCACTATTATTATGAACGAGTTGAGAGCGAGTACTTGTAATTTCTAACAATGACCAAATATGGTATCTGTTAATTTATAATTTTATATACACACATATATATAGAGAGAGAGGGAGAGATTATTTATCATATATTTTCACAAGTATAATTTTATTCAATTTAACCTTGATTGAGTTTAGCTCGACCATGCCTCCACTTTAACTTGCACATTAAGAAAATCTACTAGTACTATATATCTTTGCAGTTTGCACTTTTACTTTTTCTTTCACCCCAAAACTAAACACACGTACTAACATTTCCATAACCCTACACAAAAGATATTAATAGATCCCCTATGTTATATTTTTCTTTTATCCAAGTACATAGGTTGAGGCTGGCTGCTGTGGGAAATCAACCAAACAACATATTAATATAATTACATAAAAAAAAAAAAAGCAGTCTGATGCATGGATTATTTCGTGCATGATTTGAGGAAGGTTAAAGGTAGCAGTTAAGGGCGTGTGATATAGACAATGTATATCAATAGTTGATTCCACCACATAAATATATAGTAACTTATAAGTCATACGAAAATAATTTACCTAATGATTATTTCTTTTAACTTATTTTTGTCATGAAACTTGAATTTTTTAAAACAACTCAAGTTACACATATCACGCAAAAGTTTTTATTAAAAGAATATAATTTGAGACACGGGAACAAGAAGAGAAGCTAACAACCGGAAGAATCGACATCGAAGAAACCAATTACCAAGAATTCAACAATTTACAACAACAACAACAACCGGTTTAGTGTATTTTCATAAAGTGAGGTCTGGGATGATAAAATGTACGAAGTCCATGTCACTACCATAAATGAAGTAGAGAGGTTGTTTCTGATAGACCCGGCCGGCCGGCTCAAGGAAGACTTCAACAATTGGTAAATCTAATAATCATGTTTTCACATATATAAGGACATGTGTATTTGGAGGCCTAGGTTAAGATATGCGATATTCTCGCAGTTTATAATGTATATGTGCAACTTACACCTTTTGATTCACGATTCTTCGATCAACCTCAATTAATTAATCCATGACCCTACATAATAAAATCCCCTTTGTTATACTTCTCTTCTATCCAACTCTCCAAGTTGCCTAGGCTGAGGGCAATTTATAAAACACATAGTATCGTAAGAGAAAAGGGCAGCCCGATGTATGATCATCACCGTACCCCGCATCTATGTAGGATTTGAAAAAAAGATCGCATTCAAGAGCTTGTGCTGAAAATTGATTTCATAACATATAGATCACACGAAATAACTTTATCATTACTCCAAAATTTCCTTCAATAGTAAAACAAGTGTCCATAATTAAATTTTCAAGCGCCATATTAAAAACAATTGATTATAATATGATGAGTAGGTGTATGTATAGACCATAAGTCCTTACTTATAATTATTTTATGTGGAGGGAGTTCTTGGTAATCATGTAGCACGAGATTTTGACGTTTGAACTTTAAGGGGAAAATTAAAGAAAATTAAAACTGGCCTGTCCCCTATATATATAAATGTTAGTTGAAATATTTACACTATATATATATGTTCTTAAATGCAAATGACTTATTGAACTTCAAGGAAAGTGGACCAAGTTAATTATTATGCCAAAATCCAAATGCACTAAGGTTAGGGACAAATAATTAATATAATGACATTTAAAGGGCAGTCCGGTGCACTAAAGCTACCGCTATGCGCTGTGTTTGGGGAAGGGCTCCACCACAAGGATGTATCGTACGCAGTCTTACCTTGCATTTTTGTTAGAGGCTGTTTCCAAGGCTTAAACCTGTGACCTCTTGGTCACATGGCAGCAAATTAATATTATGACATTGAAAGTCAAAATTCTTAAACTAATTGAGGTTAGGACAAAACTTAAATATTGTCAATTAATTATATTTCCCATTAGACTACTATTTTAATTCACTCGAATTTAACTTTTGTGTCTAATAGTATACAACTTTTTTACCACCACCCCCCCCTCCCGGCGCCCCAGGCTCTCATGTATAGCCTACAATATATTAATTATTTTACTTTGATTAATAACATTGCAGTAGATAGTTTACTATGATTATGTATTAATAGTATAAAAATTCTCTGCATTATCGATGCGCACAAGTTAATAATAATAAAAAAAAACTAATTCTATCCCAAATAAATGAGATTTGCTTGTAAAATATTCCTGAAAAAAGAAGAAATTTGACCACTATTATAAAGAGGACCTCTTGTTAAAAAGTAAATGTTATAGATTGAGATCAAATTAATAAAAATAGAGATGGAATAAAGTAGAAACATATCACAAAAAATTTGGGACTAATTTGACAATTTACTCGATTGGAATTAACAAGTGGGATTTGACTTGATACCTGTTGATCAGGAATATAATGTAATTAAAACAACTTTAAACATACTTATGAATGATTGCAACACTGTTTAGTCCTGTGAACAATTATTATCAATCAATTGTACTCAAAAAGCTTTTCCACTTTAGATTTTCTTTTGGCATATTATGTTGAAAACCTATTTTTTTTGTTTTAAAAAAAGAAATCCCTCCTAAGTGCGGGCAGAGCTAGGATAGAGGGTTCATTCAAATCACCTTTCGTAAGGAATATTGGAATTATAATTTTACTGACGACTTTAGCAATTAGTTTCAGTCTATAACTTAATATTTATATTACAAATTCACTTTATATGCATACATGATTTATTTGGATATAGTGAGTTAATTTTTCTTGAATATTTCAGAATTCACAGAATGAAAATCCTAGTTATGTCTCTGCCCTTTGCAGGAAAATTATTACTATATATATAAGATTAACATTATCTTTTATATGTAATATTTGTATAAATAATAAACCTCCTAATTTCTTTATATTTTGAATCCTCCTAGTAGGAATTAATCTTTCTTTCGCCACCACCTGCAACCAAATAAATAATACTTATTCGCAGAATGCTTACACCAAATCATATAAACTTACTCTAATTAAATATCTAATGAAATAATATTACATATTGTAATTAATTTACTATGCTTACATAACAAAAATTCATATGCAAACAACATATTCTTTAAATATCGATGACGAACCTCAACTCTAAACTTCTTCTTTGGAGATGATGTTATGAATGTATCCCTTAAGAATGAAAAGCACCTTTGCCTCCAACATAATTTAATTCATGGAAAATAAATTTCAATCACAAATAAAAATATGAAAATACAATAATTTTATTGATAAATGATGGGGGTACAAATCTATTCCTCCCTTGATTCTTCACTCTTGATTTTCTCCGTAATTCGAGGTCCGTCAGTAGCATATCTCTCGAATGTATGAAGATTTGGATATGAATTTCTCCCTTGATTCTTCGCTCTTGATTTTCTCCGTAATTCGAGATCCATCAGTAGCATATTTCTCGAATGTATGAAGATTTGGATATGAATTTCTCCGTAATTCGAGGGTCGTTAGTGGTGTATTTCTCGAACGTAGGAACATTTGGATTTGATCTCTATGAAAGGAGGGTTTGTCTTCTTGATGTATTTGATTATCAAGAAGAGAGGGCTTTGATCTCTTTGTGAATATCCCGTGAATTTGTGGGATACTGGAGATGCCTCTTTAAAGGATATTTGCCCCCTTCATATAAGCGTAATTTAGGGTTTAGGTTGAGTAGCCATCAAGCTAGATTTAGGGTAACGTAGCTCCCAAGAACTCTAACCAAAATTGAACTCTTTTTGTAGAGTTCACAAAATTTCAATGTCTACTACCTTATTTCAACCAAGAAGAAAATTTTGAATCATATCGAACTTTAGTAATTAAACCAGTTTTCCCTCTAAAACAACATGACAAATAACAATACATTAAATTTCCAAATTAATATGAAAACCTAACTTTCCATAAATGAACACCAAATTAATTGGGGACACAAGTAGTACGTGTCGTGGATTGTACCTCAGGAACAACGAGCTCTGCAAGTTGCTATCATAAACCTACATAAATTAGAATGCATGAACAAACTATACAATAAGTTTGACAACTACTCATGCAAGTAAAATCATTTTCTCTTACCAAAATAATAATAAATGGGCTTGTATAATTATATGAAAAAAATAACATAAATATACACCTTAACTAACTTATCATTTTTACACAAATCACACCTTACAAAGTAATTACAAAAAATTCAACTAATTATATATCTTCATTGAAGTTAATTATGTATCTCGACAGATCCAAAATCGAAAAAAATGTGTCGTGAGCTGATTATGTATCTTTACAAGGAAAAAAAATATGTATTTTCAATGTTGTATTATGTATCTCGACAGACTCAAAATTGAAAAAAAAAAAAAATGTATCAGGAGCTAATTATGTATCTTTACAAAGGAAAAATATATCTTCGTTGGTTGTATCAGGAGCTAATTATGTATCTCGACAGACCCAAATCAAAATTTTCAATAATTGTATAAAATGTTGAGATTTTCTACAATTAAGTTACAGACTGTTGGAATTTATATCGTTTATTCAAATTATATGTATAGCTTTTTGAGCTCGAGTGTTTATTGAAAATAACATTTGTGTCGCACAAAAACATAGGGTAACACAAAATATGTTGTTGTAGGTCCTTTCTTTTTGTGCAATGAGAAGTAATGTATTTGTAAACTTTCGAACAACCTAAAAACGGATATTTTCTTAATCCAATTAACAAAAATGGATAAGATAAACAAAGCACAAATTTCCTATTCGAGTATTGAAAATGAAAAATATCAATGTAGAAAATATTTTTCGAAGTCTCAAAACGAATAAAGAATATCGGGTGCAAACCAAAAAAAAAAAAAAGAGAAAGTAAGGGTGATTTTATTACCAAATCAACCAAAAATTGTGTGCAATTATATTTCTCAAAATTGTTGAAATCCTATTATGGTCATGATATATTGGAGATCACTTTTTCTTTCTAGTTAGCTAGGCATAATAATAATGTTAATGATTCTGCTTCCCATAAGAAATTAGAAATTAGAAATCGTGGCTCTATCTTATTGGATCAATTATACTCACTGTGTCTTTCCCCTTTTTGCAATTTTTCGGTGCAAAGCCTGAAATTATTATTACCTAAAAATTATTATTATAATTCTATATACATTACTAACTGGTGTATAAAATGTAGCAGACTCTTTTAATCATAGCTAATTTTCATATGATGAGGACGTACTTTGTTGATAAAAATCGATCACTATTTGGCAGTACCATCTTTTTTTCCTTTTGAAAGAAAAAAGGTTGGGGGTAGGAGAAGGGGAAGGGAAAGGGGTTTCGAGGTGGTTATTCAAATTTTTCACGGACAAGGTAAAAGTGGTAAGTTCAAATAATAAATCAACAAAGTTACTAAAATTTCCATGACAGCTAACATGAGAAGTTCACATTGACGATTTTATTTACTACGCTATTACTAGGACTTGTTAGGTGATGGTCGCTAGCAATTTCTTTAGTTTTATGTACTTTTAATATGATGTTATTTTCACATTAAAAGCCTTCATTTTATATGTAAGAGATCGAAGAAAATCATTGTTTTTCTATTCATTTTGTAAGTAGCGAAGAGATCATAATTCCTCCTTTTTTTCACTACCTCAAATCCATATTATATGACTTCTTCCATGAATAACCTTACTAGTCATAAGAATATACTTTTTATGTCTTTCTTTTAAACTTCTCTATTGACACGTCATCGATTTGAATATTAAGAATTCGTAAAAAAAAAGGTACGAAGAAATGTTGCTTACTTTTCTAAGCATCAAATATTTTGAAACAAATTCAATTAACATACCAAAACGACTAATGTTTGGGACCAGCATGAGTAAATTATTGTGCAAGAAAATTGGAATCAAACCATGTTTTCAAATGGAGTAGGCAACCAACTAAGTGTTGTATTAGTTTGGAGAGAAGTGTCAAATGTTGAGAGCAATAAAATATATTCATGTTCCATCCTTGAGCCAATTAGACATAACAATGTGGACAAGTTTGCACCTATATTTGCATAATATATCTTTAAATGTTCTTGCTTATTCGTATTTTTCCTTACGAACATTCATTGCCTTTTGCTTCAGACAATTTCTCTGATAGATTTAGGTGAAACAGCAGGAGCGGGGCCAGCTAGGTTCAAGGGCTCATCCGAACCCCCTCCATTAGAAAATTATACTCCCTCCGTTTAAAAAAAAATAACCTACTTTAACTTGGCACAAAATTTAAGAAAATAAAGAAGATTTTTTAATCTTGTGGTCATAAATTAAAGTTGTGTCAAATGTACCAAAATGTCCTTTAATCTTGTGATCTTAAATATGTCATGTGGAAAGTTGAAATTAAAGTACTGCCAAAAAAAGAAAAAAAATCATTCTCTTTTAAACGGACTAAAAACGAAAGTAGATCATTCTTTTTAATTAGTGAAGTGCTGTCCCACAAACAACAAAGCCACATTGGAAAAAAGTGAATTTGGAAAATGTTTAATACTTTAATTAACCAACCCGTCCCACAAGGGCATGGTTGAGTTGTTGGGATATCGGTCTCGAGTCTCCCACGTGGGAGACTTGGGACCGAATCCAGACTCTATAAACAGATTATCACAAAGAGTGCTAGGCAGCAGAGGTTGAGGTTTCCCTGGAGTTTCAGAAAAGATAATATATCAGCCCAAATCTTGTCTTCACTTTTCTGCTACAAAGAAATCTACAGCATAGAGGAACTTGGGCGGTGCAGCCCAGCCTTATGAGTTGTCTTTGTCCAGCATTTCAATAACAGTGCTACAACGACATTGGACCCCAACATGAGATGTTTATCCCTTGCACTGCCATAAGGGAAACTTACTGGTGTGCTTCGTCTTCCGGAAAAGAGTCATTTCCGTTTGGCAGATTTAAGTCTTTTCTTTCATAAAAAAAGAGAGAATCTCCTCACTTTTGAAGAAAGGTCATTTTCCCTGGCTACTAATAGAAACTTTTAACTTCAAATTCTTTATTCAACCAACAATGATATATCATTACTAATTTCTAGTAGCAGTACTCAATAGTTTAATTAAAACACCATCCGATTTGTTAATGTCAACAACCTTGAAAATAAAAAATCTACTTATTCAACTTGCAATTTTGCTCACAGCCCTCGAACGCATTCTTGGAAATCAACCATATAAAAAACACACTACAATTTACATCAAGCACCTTTTCTGCCTTCAAATATTCACCACCTCTACATCAGTCACTTTTTTGCCTGGCCCAATAGTTCCAACTGTTCAACAGTTCTACAACAGTATTGGTTTACAGTTCTACATATCCCATGGCCTAAATCATACTTATCGCGCCTTCCGCAAAGTTCAGAATAGGCATTTCACACTGGATTACAGTACAAAGTTCAGAATAGGCATTTCACACTGGATTACAGTACACACCAAATGAAAGGCATTTAGAATGACAAATAGGCAATCGCAAGACAACACCTCACCAGAGAAACAGAAAAATTGAATTCTCAATGAAGTAGCACTTTCACGAACTTATGACAACATAGCTATAAAATGCAGAAATAAGCTTTTCCATGCAGACAATATCAGAAAGGGGTAGCAATATCTCTGATACAGGAAATACGTAGTGAGTACAAGAATCCAGTCACACCATATATAGTTGAATAGCAGTTATCCCGAGCAACTGCAAACGCAAGAAAGAGTAAAGAAGTTTTGGTACTTGCTACATACTACATCATTTTTTGGAACTCTGTAACATAACACCACTACCACCTTCAGCTACTTGGGACCAATATCCTTGATACCACAGATCTGCTCCTCCCCCATGGCAGACATCACTGACAGAACCAAGTCCTTCCCCTCAGCAAAACCATCTTTGACCTGTGCTCACCAGTTAGAAAACAGTGTTAATAGTGTCCGAGAAACACACAAATTTATGGTACAAATACTAATCTTGCATTTAAAGGAATTAACTGCCCTGAAATCAAGAAAAAATAAACCAAGAAGATGTTTTCTGATCTTGGAACAAAAAAGCTAGTGCTTCATGGAATCTAACCCGTTTGGCCATGAAAATCATAATTTTCCGGAGTTCAAGTTGGAGTTGTGTTTGGCCATGAATATAAATTGAAGTTGTTTTTGAAATTTTGTGAGAGAAGTATGAGTGAAAAAAGTGAAAACAAGTCAAACTTGTTTTCACTTTTCCAAATACATTCCGGAATTGTACAAGTTTCACTTTTTTCACTAAAGTGAAATAATTTTCCGGAAAAACGTAAAAAATTACTCATGGCCAAACGGATCTACAGTCAAGTACAAAAAATGTCCTTCATCAGGGAACGTTACTCCTTCAATTCATGATGGCCTGTGTCCAAGTATCATTTCACTTAAAATTCGTCAGTTCACGAACACAAAAAAGGTAGCAAAGTAACACTAGCGTCCAAATTTGATCCCGTAATGATGCTTACCTGAGCCAGAAGAGTATCATCAGTTGGGAGCCTCAGGTCATCCTTGGTGTTACCATTTTCAGTCAACAGACTCACCTAAGACAATATTATAAGTGAGATGGCCTTCAACAAGGAGATCCAAAATCAAAATAACAAATCGAGTAAAGAAAATACGTACAAACCCATCCTCAGAGATATCAATAAGCTGATAGTCAGTTCTATTCACATGAGGAACCTGTAACGTAAAAAACAGAGAGCGTGGTGGTTAGCAATTATTAAGTAAACGAACACGAAGAAAGCAACAAGGGAAATGGTATGTCCAGCCAGAGTCAGTTACTTACGTCACAGTTGTGAGAAGAGGGAACAATATCCTCAAGCTTCTTTCCAGTGAAGATGTCAATCGCCACAAAGTGGCATTTAGCATGACCGTGCTTGCCTGTCTTGGAAGTGGAAACTTCAACCACCTTCAACAACAAAGAAGTCCTATCAGTACTCATAACTATGAATCTATCAGGGAATATACAACACAGCTAACAACAGGAAAAAAAAGGAAACATATCAAACCATGGTTACAAAGCTTTAGAGTAGATCAAATCTCCAAAACTTAAACCACTGGAACCAGCGGTGGAGCCAAAATTTTCACAAAGGGGGTTAAAAATGAAGTGAACACACGAACAAGTCAAAGTAGATTCAAAACTATTATATATACATCACCTACCTGGCTCTGCCCCTGACTGAAAGTTTTGTTGTGACCTATGTTGCTCGGACTCCTCAAAAAAATGTCAGCGGGTGTGTGTCAAATTCTCCAAAAGTAGTGTATTTTTGGAGAATCCGACACGGGTACACATCGAAAGTGAAGAGTCCACGCAACTTAGGTTGTGACAGCGAATTTTATTTTGACAACCCCGAAATCCTCAAGGCCTAGCGGTGCACTGTTTGAAACATTCCAAACTCAAGGATAACAAGACACACATTAGAGTCGAATATATACATCTTTTTATTCTCATCCTTTTTCCATGTGGATGAACCTAGAACCTTATTCGGTGAGTTTAGAATAAGTGTGTTCTTATTATGTCTTCTTCATAAAACGGTGTAAGCAACGGGTTCAGTTGAAACCACCAAGACGCCCGGAAGGGTATGACCTAGTGGTTAATGATGCAGAGATAAAACAGTAGTTTATTTTCTTCTCATCCGTTGGTAGACAGAGTTGCCAAATATTTGCTGTTGATAGGAGGTGTAAAATAAAAAAATGCATGAAGATCAAACACAGTCCATTAACAAACCCTAAATACTCAATTAGAAAAATCAGAGGCCAACACAGGAAATAACAACAACAAGAATAGAAGACACCGTGACAGCCATCAACATCTAAACAAATCAAAAAAATAAGAAAAGGAAATTAAATATGGACGACGAAACAAGAGAAGAGAAGAGAAGAGAGGAGAGGGACCCGACCTTGCAGGGGCGATTTTTGATGACGATGTGACCATTCTTACGAATAGTACCAGCTTGTTGAGGGTACGTCTTTGATGCACCGGCATCCGCCTTTGATTCGAAATGGTGCTCTTCGTCCGACATCGTTCCGATCCTTTTTTGGGCTGGTTCTTTGAAAGGGGGGAAGAGAGAGAGAGGGGGGGAATAAGGAAGATGGAAATTTAGCTCTACTGATACTCAAGGGTTACCTTTGCCTCCCTAATTTTGTTTTTCTAAATAAAGGATGCGTACAACTGACGCACGCACTCGGGCCCCCCTCTAAATAACGGAGAGCTTTTCGAATTCCCTTTTATTTTTCATCCTTATCCACTTTTTTGTTTCACCCTCTCCCTCACGTGGTCACTCGTTTAGGGGTGTGCATCGATCGTGTCGGTTTGATTCGATTTTATGTATTATTGATTCAATTTTTTATTTTTTAAATATGTAAAATCAATAACCAACTAATAAAATATTTTCTTATTGGTTTTCGGCTTATCAGTTTTTATCATTAATGGTTCGATTTTCTATTTAACTAATAATAAAATACTCATAAAATAGAAATAGTAATAACTAACATAAAAAAAAAAAAATCTTAGTTACCGTCAAAATCCCACGCAATGCATTTTAGTTTACAAGAATGTTCAGACTTGAATTGAATGTTAGTTCGGAAAAAAATTGAATCCTAATTGTTGGAAGCTACTAAATGCTTCAAACTTTTCAATACGATAATACTCGTGCTTTATATTGGATTTTTGTTGCCCTGAATAGGTTAATACTTTGTGAATCACAGAACTGTGAATAAGTAGTGTATATAACACACATACACACACACACACACATATATATATATTACATAAATAGGGGAAAAACAATAACTTAGTGTATCTTATTGGGTTATCGGTTTAACCGATAACCCAATAAACTAAAATCGAAACCGAACCATTTACCCAATAAATTTTTTTATAAAACCAATAAGAAACCGTTAACGCAATACCAATAACCCAATAGCATTTTTATCGGTTTGGTTTTTGCACACCCCTACACTCGTTCCCCATTTTATTTTATTTTTTGAGATTTTGCGTTATTTAACGCGCGACGAAATTGAGATTTTCACTCAGATAAATTTAAAATATGGATAAATTAAAGAGAATTTAGTATTTATTATATATTATAGATAATAATATTTGCATAAAAAATAATAAGTAAAATAGAAAAATATTGCAATAATTTATAGTATTTGATTTAATATATGAGTATTATAATTTTTATGATAATTCTTGCTCGACTTGTACTGGAATTCAAAGAATTTTTGGGATTGATTTTAGATTTTCGTCTTCGACTTGATTTATATTTGAACTTGGGTAGTTGAAGAGTTCGGAGCCTAAAAGGCAAGTTTTTTTAATCAAAATTCTAAAAGGGCACCCCAACACTGAAAAATTCCAAAAGGGACAAGGTAAACACTCTATTACAAAGTTAACACCGTCAGTTTAACTGTTAGAATGTAAGGTAAAATGGTGAGTTTACCTTATAAGGTAAACTGTGTCCCTTACCTTACAAGGTAAACTGTTTTTCTTACCTTATTAATTTTCTTTTATATACCGCACATTCATTTCATTCATTTTTTCACTTCACTCTATTTCATCTATATTAGTTGTGTTTATTTTTGCTCAAAGTCTACTTTATAAAAAAAAATCCACTTTAAGGTATACTACTTTAATCATCTTTTTATTTAATATTTTTCAATACCTAACAAACAAGTATGCAGTTTAATATTATTAATCATTTTTGTAGCTTACTAATTTGTCAAATATTGTTGTTATCATGTCAACTTATTAAGCCTAAACCTACATTAAGTTAGTATTGTCATGCATGTGTAAAAAGTTTGCCTTTTAGTTGTATGCTCAAAACTAATTTTAATCTTCTTTCTGTGTAGATATGGAATATCAACACTTTGTGCATCCAGGACCATCATAGTATGACGTATATGCCATGCAAAATAAGCATCAGACTGAGGCTATTTGGAAAGACACATTAAAAGGAGATGATAATGGTTTTTGGCAACATGTTAAAAATCATCCATTTCATCCTCGTTTTCTTAATTATTTTAATATTTGTGGTTTTAGAGGCGTTATAGATGTTGGATTTGTTCCCTGCGATTTTTTCCTTATTACTGCACTTATTGAAAAGCGGCGACCAAAAACGCATACCTTTCACCTGAGAACGGGTGAAACGACTATAACCTTACAAGATATGAAACTCATGTTTGGAATGGTCGTCGATGGAACTCCCATTCTTCATCCAGGTGCTGCTCAGATGTTGCCTATTAACAGGCAACAAATGTTTACCGAATTAACAAGATGGATGCCTGATCTAGACTTTTTTCAAGGAAATAGAATTTTTTTAATGAGATTAGAGGAATATATGGAAAATCTAAATGAAATAACTGATGAAACTGAGGAGGAAGATGTGCAACGAAGAGTTAGATTGTACCTTTTTTGATTGTGCGGCGGAACAATATTTCCCGATAAATCTGAAAATAAATTTAGTACAGACCTTTTGATTGACATGCGTGACTTACCCACAATGTCAACACAGGCTTGGGGAGCCTCTGTGCTATCGTACCTCTATTTTTTTTTGTGTTGTGTGTCGATGGAGAAGTCGCACTGCATTAGTGGTTTTGTTTCGTTATTGATACAGATTTAATAATAATTGATCTCATTAATATTGAAGGGGTTACAGCTGTATATATAGAGAACTGAAGAATAACTAATTACAGAATAACCCAGATGTATTTAATAATTATATATGTAGTCTATTATCCCCCCGCAAGCTGATCAGCGGTAACGAGGGGCAGCTTGGAGCAGAGAGACTGAAAAGGCTGTAACGGAAGAGGCTTGGTGAGAATATCAGCAAGCTGGTCAGTAGATGGGACATAGTGCGTGGCCATCGCTCCTGCAAGTACCTCATCGCGAACAAAGTGACAGTCAGACCCAACATGCTTCATACGATCATGAAGGACTGGATTTTTGGTAACACAAATAGTGGACTGATTGTCACAATAAATCTGTGGTTTCGTCGGGGGAATGCCAAGTGCATCCGTAAGGTATCGTAACCACATGGCTTCAGCAACACCCGCAGCCATGGCACGATATTCTGCTTCTGTGGAGGAACGGGACACTCGCGTTTGCTTCTTGGTGCACCAGGAAATCAGATTCGGTCCCATCATAACAATATATCCAGTAGTGGACTTTCGATCATCTTTGTCGTTAGCCCAATCCGAATCAGAAAAAACAGATATATCAAACGAGCCCTTTTGAAATAAAATTCCACAGTGAAGAGTACCTTGAAGATAGCGCAGAATGCGTTTCAAGGCCTGAAAGTGTTGTTCTGTGGGAGCATGCATTGATTGGGAGACTCGATTGACTGCATATTGGATGTCCGGACGAGTAACAGCAAGATAATGAAGTCCACCGACGAGGCTCCGATATAGTGTAGGATCGGCAAAGGGAGTATTCGGCCCTGGGGATTGGCGGACTGCCATGGGAGTGACCGCGGGTTTGCAGTCTGTCATTCCAGCCCGATTTAGAAGTTCAAGGGTATATTTTGTCTGATGCATCAATATGGTTCCCGATTTGCGGATGAGTTCGAGGCCAAGAAAGAACTCCAGAGGACCGAGGTCCTTAAGTTTGAAGTCACGATGCATAGCTTCAGTAATTTCAGTGATGAGTGACGACGAGCTGCCTGTAATAACAATATCATCCACATAGATAAGAATGATGACTGTCCCTCGAGAACAGTGAAGGGTGAAGAGGCTGTTGTCATGATGGTAGGTGCGAAAACCAAGACCCTGCAGAAAAGTAGAGAGACGTGTGTACCAGGCACGAGGGGCCTGTTTCAGGCCATACAGTGATTTGCGAAGCTTGCAAACATAGTGAGGACGGTTGGGATTAACATATCCCGGTGGCTGAACCATATAGATTTCTTCCTCAAGATGACCATGAAGAAAGGCATTGCTGACGTCTAGCTGATGAAGCGGCCAATCATAGTGAAGAGCAAGAGACAAGACCAGACGAATAGTCTGTTGCTTAACAACAGGGCTGAAGGTCTCCTTATAATCCACACCATACTCCTGATGATACCCTTTTGCAACCAGACGTGCTTTATAGCGAGAAAGAGATCCATCTGAATTTCGTTTGATGCGAAACACCCATTTGCACCCAATAGACTTTCGGTTACTAGGCAGAGGTACCAAATCCCATGTACGTTGTTCATTCAGAGCCTGAAATTCCTCATCCATAGCTTGGCACCAGAAACTATTTTTGGAGGCTTGGTTGTAGGTAGTAGGCTCAGTTGTGGGATGTGCATCAAAGGGTATTTGAGTGTGGTAGGCTTTGGGTTTGAAGGTACCGGCCTTGGCTCGGGTTGTCATAGGATGAGTGTTGAGTGGAGGGTGATTAGGAAGGGGTGGTGGAGTTGTATGATGTGTGGGCGGGGGTTGGGTGGGGCTGCCGTGGGAGCTGGGATGTGCAGCGGTGGATGGGGTGGCTGTATGTGTGTTAGGAGTATGATGTAGGGAAGTGGTGGGTTGTGTGGCAGTCGGCTGGGTGTTCGGGTGGGAGGTTTGGGGTTTCGGGTGGGTAGTGGTGTAGTGGGGTACCGGGTTAGGTGTCGAGTGAGCCGGAGCATGAGCGTGAGAAAAGGACGGGAATAATGGCACAACGCCAAGTGGATTGGGGGAGTATGGAGTAGAGGAAAGACTTGTGTAAGGAAATTGTTCCTCCACAAAACGAACATGACGGGAAACATATGTTTTCTGAGATACAGGATCGAAACATTTGTAACCTTTGATAGTGGGATGATAGCCTAGAAAGACACAAGGGGTGGACCGAGGTTGAAGTTTATGTTGAGTGTGCGGACGCAACCAGGGATAAACTAGACACCCAAACGGGCGGAGATGGATATAGTCGGGTGGATGATTGTAGAGACGGGCATATGGAGTGGAGTTGGAGAGAGTGTGAGTGGGCATGCGATTTATGAGGTAGTTGGCAGTAGCAAGGGCATCAACCCAAAAGGAAACAGGTAAGGTGGAATCATGGAGGAGCGCAACAACTGTTTCTATTAGGTGACGGTGAGTGCGCTCAGCAACGCCATTTTGTTCAGGGGTATATGGACATGAAGTGTGATGAAGAGCCCCTAGATTTTGAAGAAAAACACCAAATGCATTGTTGACAAATTCTTTGCCATTGTCACTTCGAAAAATTTTGATTTTGGCATTAAATTGATTTTGAACCATTCGGTCAAAGTTTACAAAAATAGTATAAGCTTCGGATTTAAATTTCAGAGGATAAAGCCAAGTGAATTTACTGTAATCATCAACAAAACAGATATAATAACGAAAACCTTGAACAGAAGGAACTGAGGTTGGACCCCAAACATCAGAATGAATTAATTGAAATGGCGCAGTGGCCTTGTGTTCAGACAGTGAAAAAGGTAAACGACAAGATTTAGACACTGAACAGGACTCGCAATGTAATTTTTCTGAAAAATTAAAACCTAAGGAAGATAAAATGGATTTGGTGATGGCGGATGATGGGTGCCCAAGCCGGCGATGCCAGGTTGACGAGAGAATGGCTTGACTCACAACAGACGGAGACCTGGATGGAAGAGTGTATAGCCCATGCTCACAGCGGCCCGTGTACCGCACCCGGTTCGTGGTATTGTCCACTATCTGGAAATTGGTGTCATTAAAAATGAGGGTGCAGTTATTTTCTTTAGTAAAGCGATAAACAGATAAAAGATTGGATGTGAGGGAAGGGACGTGGTGAAGGGTTGAGAGATGAAATTTACCATTTGGGGTATAGACATACCCAGAGCCGGTGTTTGTGATGGGAAGGGATTGACCATTGCCTACTGTAATAGTTTCTGAGCCATGATACGGATGAGGAGCTTGAAGTTGTGAATAATCCGACGTCACATGGGTGTTAGCACCTGTGTCTAGATACCAATCGCCAGATTGAGCGTTTGTGGACGCATGCATCGCCCTTGATCCTCCGGACTGGCTATTTACATTCTGCGAGTCATCATAACGATACCAGCAATTAGCCGCAGAATGGCCCCGTTTAGCACAAATTTGGCACGTCGGAAGATCTCGTGTGGGCATCCGCTGGTTTCCTCGTCCCTGTCCGCGGCCTGACTGGAAGCCGTCCCTCGGTGGAGGCCCGCCTCTGCCTTGCTGCCCGGTGTTTCGACGGTCACCGCCGCCGCTGCCTCGCCCTTGGTTACGGCGATCGTCACCGCGACCCCTGGCCGAGCCTCCGCTGCCAGCCGAGTAAAGAGCCGTGACGCCAGGGGTGGAACTGGCTTCTCCGAGCAGTAATTTGTGTTCCATGTCTAGATTCAATTCTTCTGCATTAAGCCATCCAGACAGTTGATTCAGAGTGATTTCGACAGGCGAGAGGCGAATATGCTGTTTGAGAGAGGAATAGCCAGCCGGAAGACCACGTATCACGGCATTCACCACGTCTCGTTCAGGAATAATCTCGTTCACAGCATCTAGGTCAGACAGAATAGAGGCCACATCATCAAGGTATTGAGTCATCGTCTTCGTTCCCTTCCGAAGAGTATGCAATTTGTCACGCAACTGAAAAATATGAGTCGTGGACACAGAGTTGTACCTTGTGGCTAGTGCGTCCCAAAGTGAAGCCGATGTGAGAAAACCCCGGGCGTGTTTGTGCACAGAGGGGCTAATAACTGCGAGAAGACAGGCTCGGATCTGAGTGTCTACGATCATCCACGGAAGGTAGTCGGGATTTGGGAGCTTGACGCCGTCCTTCTCGGCTGTCTCGGGCTGCGGCTTCTCCGCACCGTCAATCCATCCGAGCAGCAAGTTGGCTGCGAGGGCGGTGCGGACGTTAAGTGCCCAGGCCGGGTAGTTGTTGTCAGATAATTTTTCGGGGATGAGATTGTGGAGATTCCTGAGCAGTAATTTTACTCCAGACGGTAATTTTGACAGAGGATCAATAACCTTGTCCATGGCGCCGACCTACGGCGGAGGAGGGAGGCCGTGCGGCGTGGTGTAGACGGTGGCGGCGGCGCACACACGTCGGAAAAGAGGAGAGATTAGGGTTTGGGCGGAAGAAGAAACCCTAGCTCTGATACCATGATACAGATTTAATAATAATTGATCTCATTAATATTGAAGGGGTTACAGCTGTATATATAGAGAACTGAAGAATAACTAATTACAGAATAACCCAGATGTATTTAATAATTATATATGTAGTCTATTAGTTATTACAGGTATGTGAATTATATAATATATTTTTCCTATTTTGAATTACTTAATTTATTGTGATGATAACTATTGTTGATTATATATATATATATATATTTTTAAGTATGGGCATGGGAGCGTATTGTCCCATTGCAATCACTTCCGCTGCTTTCGAGCGAGGAAAATCTAGAGGTCCCGACTGCACACACACGTAAATGATCTCGTGGTAGAACTCATCAAAATGAGGCTTGTAGTGTGCTTGTCATAATAAGAGATGTATTAGACAACCTTATTGAGAAGCAGGTATTTTTTATATCATCATGTCATTTTTTTTATTTTTTTTCTTAATTTGTTTTGTTTGTAGTAATATAACGCAACGCTCCACCAACTAAAAAAGCTCATATATATAAGAGTGGTGAAATGCTAAATTATTATAGCATGCAAAATATTAACTATTGTACTTCGAAGAGTCATATACGTACACTGTGTAGTAACTTTCACTATAAATTCTAGACCCTGCTATATATAAATTTTATTATTGCTAAAGAGATATTTCACAATCATATTATATTTTTTTTATAAATAATGGTAGTTGTCATTAACATTATTCACTTCATAGTGAAATTTTTAAAATACATATTTGAGGTTAGAGTTGAATTCTTAATATATGCCTGTTATTTATTAAACTAAGCACAGATTAGACAAATTTTTTGTGACACATTAATCATAATATTTTTATTATTTGGTAGTTTATTTGGTAGTCATATTCTGAGCAACTTATTAATGAGTTGCCCGAATGGTATCGCCGAGGACGTGCTATTTGGATGGCTAAAGTTTCATTTATTTGTGGAATTCATCGTGAATGGCACATCATTATCGTGTTATGCGACAATTTGGTTATGTCCAACACATACCTGTTCCACCTGAGTACAAACCATTTCATTTTAAACACGATAAGCGATTTTGAGTAATACAGGTGATTGTTATGTTGTTAAATGAAACGAAACAAAAGTGGAACGAGCGTTATGACAGTAGTGTTCACCTCCATTACATGATCAACCAAGAAGATTATAATCAATGGTATTTCTATCACTCACGCCTTATAATTGAAAATTCAAAATATATTGCTCAAGTTGGATATCAATCAATGGCAGGCAGACATGAAGCATTGGTATGTACATTTTTTAAATTTATGTTAATACACGTCAATGATTTTTTTATCAAATAATTTAGGACGGAGAAATGAGAAAATATATATATTGTAAGTTATATAGGTACTTTTACCTTATAAGGTAAATATGGACTATTACCTTATTCCTTTTACCCTAACTTCTCTTTTCATCAAGATTCACTCTTTGCGAATCTTTTAACTTTTCAGACGGATTTGATACAACACTATTTTCTTTATTGAATTGATATATGACTAGACGGTGTATTTTAAACATTATCATTTTTCAACTATTCGTTTTTAATTCAACTACCAATCTACAACTAGTTATTTAATATGAAACCAGTTAAAGTAAAATAAAAACTATGCAATACTACTATAATTAATTGAATAATTTTTCTTAAAAATATAGATATTACTAATCAAATTGAGTTTGATGCAAAGTATTAATTATAAGTAGGACAAGTAATTTTAAAAAAGTAAATCTAGAAAGTAGGTCAAATAATTTAGAACGGAGGAATGGTAAAATGTATAAATTGTAAGGTATATAGGCACTTTTACCTTATAAGGTAAACATGGACTATTACCTTATTCCTTTTCATAATCACAAACCCTAATTTCTCCTTTCATCAGGTTTGAAGTCTTTGCGAATCTTTTAACTTTTTAGACGGATTTGATACAACACTATTTTCTTCATTGAATTGATATATGACTAGACAGTGTATTTTAAACATTATCACTTTTCAACTATTCGTTTTAATTCAACTACCAATCTACAACTACTTATTTAATAAGAAATCAACGGAAGTAAAATAAAAACTACGTAATACTACTATAATTAATAGAATAATTTTTCTAAAAAATTAGATATTATTAATCAAATTGAGTTTCATGCGATTACATAAAAAGAAGATATTTCAATATAAACAATACATAAATTTAGAACTTTCACTGCAAACAATACATGAATAGAATTTTATTTTACAGGTACTATTAATTTCTTCGAGGACAACGTGCCTTAGTGTGACCTGTTTGCTTACAAATACTACATTTTCGTGCCATGCGAGCAAGAGCAATGTCCATGTCATTCTTGAGTCGAGTTCTTGAATCCACACTAGATGTCCGCAAATATTCAATATTTGCAATCAAACAAAATGGAGCAGGTGGTCAATACGCTTGCTGACCCACGGGAGTGAAAGTTCCACTATATGTTCGTTTGTAATACTTCGTACCATAGTACTTGCTAACATAATCCTTCGGCTGGATCCCACGAATTCCACAAAATTTAATAGCATGTGAGCATGGCATATGCAAATTTCTCCACTTTCCAGAAGAACATTTTTTACCCTTGGCAGAAATTTTGTGAACGTTTTCACCTTTATCATTTTTTGCAAATGTCAAAATTTCAAGCACACCATCTCCAGTCTGATAGGTCATCATATCTGTGTGTGATTGGGCTCTTTTCCAATATACTTGAATCTTGTCCTCTACGTCAAGAGGAAAACAAGCCTTTTTTTCTAATAAAGTAGTAGCAAGTTTGTCCCTTTCAACAAAACGATCAACTAAGACATGAAAGGTCATACGAACCATTGCAGTCACTGGAAGTCCCCGAGCTTTCTTCAACAAACCATTGTATGACTCAGATACATTAGTCATCATAGCCCCCCATCTACGACCATCATCCATGTACATTGTCCATTTTTCAAAAGGATGATTACATAACCATCTATACTCTTTCGGGGACATTGCTTTAATTTGTTGCATTCTTTGCAAGAATTTTTTTTCCTGATGCTCCGTAACAGCCAACCACATCAGATTTTTGAGTTCACCGTTTATTTTTTTTTTATTAAAATTAGCTTTCAAATGTCGAACACAAAATCTGTGGTGTGTTTTTGGTGGTTGCAACCAGGCATAAGATTTAACACACTGTAAAATTCCTGGATGGCGGTCTGAAATGAGTCCAATGTCTTTTCTCTCACCAACAACATGCCTCCATAATAATGTGAGAAATCATGACCAAGATTCAAAACTTTCACGCACCACTATAGCATATGCGAGTGGAAAAATACTACCGTTTGCATCAATTGCGACAACAATTAATAATTTAATATCATACTTGCCATAAAGATGAGTATCATCTATTGAAATGACCGACCTACAACTTTTAAATCCATCAATGCTTGCCTTGAAACTCCAAATAAAAACTTGAATATGTGCTCACCTTGCATTGTTGTTGAATCATGCTCCCACTCAACGACAGTGCCTGAATTGAACGACTGCAATGTTGTCATATAAGCAGGTAATGCCTTAAAAGAACTTTCAAAATCACCATCTTAAATTCCTTTCTTCGACCTTTCTGAGCTTTTCAATAACTAGGGGTATAATGGTGCAATCCTTTGATGTTTTCGCGAACCATCTTGATGCTAATATTTAGGTCTTTCCTAATATAAGGAATCAATGAAGTAGAAATCAAGTCGTTTTTTAAATTATAATGATCCTCATATTTATCTGGATTACAAGTATGCTCAATCATTTTTCCCGCCTTCCACATACCACTGAAAACTGCTCTAAAGCATATCATCCATTCACACCCCGACAAATATTGCTTGCAAATAACCTTTCAATTGTCTTTTTTAGACCGATCACAAAGAAATTCTGTACCCTTGATTAGATTATACTTTCTCACAACCGATTTCATTTGCTTTTTGTTATTGAATAACATACCTAAATGCAGATACAAAATAAATATTAATAATAATATCAAATGACTAAAATTTTTTAGTTTACTAGTTTATGTATTATAATACCAACCTGACTTAATATGTTCAGGATTATTTTGATTTCAAAGTGGAGTTCGAAAACAATCTTCATTGACTATGCACCTCAACTCTTCTAGACTTTCTTCAGTATGATCCAAATATGGAATTGCTATGGAAGAATGATTGTCAGTATAAACACCAACGGGTGTAGACTCTCCATTAACAGTTTCATCATTATTATCATCATCGTCATCATCAGAAGATTGATCATCATCTGACGATTCATATTGTGAAGGTTCATCACTATCCAACTCCCCTTGTACGTCGTCATTGTTGTTCATAATTTCTGTGAGTTGAGTGAGAGTAAATCCACAATCATTAAATCTGCAAAATGAATAAATCATCTCATTAATTATAAGGAAAAAAACTACTTAATTAAATAAAATGGATTTTTTATTACCTATCAATTGCCTCCACCGAAGAAGGATATTGTCGACCACTTGAATTAAAATTTTCCAAATTCATAGTCACATTGCAAGGTCCTCCTATATCAAAATTATTCACAAGTCCGGGTGAATTTTGATAATGTGTTTCAAACCCACCATCAAATTGTTGTTCCATTGCCATTCTTGAAGAATCAATATTCGAATTCAAAGAATTTTGACTTACTCGCACATCAAACTCACTGTCCATGGGTTCTTCAACAATAGGAGAATGTTCCACACACGCATACATGTCAAGCGTTTGTAAATGAAGGTGATTACCAAAAATTTCAACGGTGCGAAGAAATAAAGATAAAGAATCATCATTTCAAATAGGAGTTTCACCAAATATTGGTTGTCCGTTGGATGTAAAATAATTCGGATATCGTCCAGAAATAACCACATCATCTTCCGAATTAGTAATACCCATTTTACTCCTAAACAACATTTTCAAACGATCATATTTGAGAGATAAAGGAAATAATTGAACCCCTATAGGACGCCGATTATATCGCACCGAATCTCCATCATGCAAAACTTCACCACCCCAATGTAAATTTACTCTTACCTTATCCATTTTAATGTAAGAAATGAATAAGGTTCAACAAATTTTTGAGTTATGAAGTTTAACAATTTTTTTGAGTTGATGCAACAAATGAACCTCTGCTCACACTCTTTTTATAGCAACGAGAATTTTGAAGTTGTTAGAAGGTAAACATGAGATCCTACTTTACAAGGTTAACGCCTCCATTTACCTTGTAGCCTTACACTTGACAACACTTACATATAGATAATAGATAAGGTAAACTCACCATTTTACCTTATAAGGTAAACTCATCATTTTACCTTGCATTCTAACAGTTGAACTGACGGTGTTAACTTTGTAATAGACAAGGTAAACACCTTGTCCCTTTTGGAATTTTTCAGTATTGGGGTGCCCTTTTAGAATTTTGACTAAAAAAACTTGCCTTTTAGGCTCCGGACTCGGTAGTTGAATGTTTGAACTTATTTGTGAGGTTTGATGTTTGAGCTTTCTGTGACTTTTTATTAGAATTATGTGTCTTTTTTGAATTATGGAGACCATTATTTATAGTTGTAGAATGGAGAAATTGTGATGACGGCAAACTTCTTTCGATTAATTGGATTTACGTGATAAGTCGAATCATGTCATTCGTACACAGTGACACATTTATATTGATTTTTTATTTCACTAGGCATATTGCGTCATTTTAATACGTGACATAATTCCATTGACTCTTTTCCTTAACTTGATATGCCATGTCATTTGATACGTGACACCAAGTTCGTCTCTAATATAAGATGACATTTTGAACTTAACAAAGTGGACTCATAATTATACCGATTAAAATTTATAAAAATAGAAGTTATTTTGAGTTGTTATGAGGAATTTTTAATTAGTTAAAAAGGTCCATTTAGGAGTTCATTTTCTCAACAAGAGCCTGCACAAGTGGGTGACGAAGGGAGGATGTAAACAGATCTTACCTCTATCTTTTCACGATAAAGAGGTTTGTTTATGATAAACCTCGGCTCAAGTGAAATTTAACGTATTATCACCGTCCTAGATCACAAACGTAACTACAAAAATTTAAATGCGTTCAATAATAATCTTACCTTGTGATTAGGCATTTTTCCAAATTCCGTACATAGCGAAAGCTTTGATGTACCGGCTGCACTTTTTAATAATCTTACTAGCCACCAACTAATGATCTAATATGTTGGATGAAGTTAAAAGATCACAAGACACAAAAGCAGTTACTGAGGGGGCTAAAAATGTCTAGTAGATGTATCATCTATGAACATGCACATTGCTTGCTCTATAAGTTGAATATACCAGTGAACTAAATCATAAGAACAGTAGTTTAAGGACCATCAATCCATCATCAACTTCGCCAAAAAATTTAAAATTTGATATATTTACATTCTTTTTGTCGAAACCTCAAAATTCTTCAACTTTAACAGCATCACGAGGCATTTCATATGCATCTTTGGACCTTGATTTCTTCACTCCGGCATTGAACCACACCTTATCGGACTTGTAGCTCTCAACGTTGATGCTCGTGACTTTGACCCATACCAAGACCTTGGTCTTCATTCCATCTATTCCAGTGAGCTTTCCCCTTGACAGAGTTCCCTTGACGCGAGTAGCATACCTCATAACAGATGAATCCTTGAAGCAGACCTCACAGGCTGATGGCACGTAGACAATGAGCTTTCCATTCGACTGGTCAAACTCATAGCATATTATGTTTTGGGGAAAAAGACCAGGAGGCAGGTTGTATTCTCGCAGGAGATCCGGCAAAGATTTTGTAGGCTTGCCTAGCAAATTACAGAATTATCTGCATCAGATTAGGGTGCTAGAGGTTGCGGAGAATATGAACTAAAAATGTGTGCGAACTGATTTTGCATCCTTCAGATAAAATTCTAAACTCCAATGGACAACTGCCTATTCCACATCCTTTAATGCCAAAGCTATCATATATGGATGCGAATTATGTCAACCCAAAATGTATTGGCCTCAGACCCCCTTAGGATTCAACAAGAAGTTATAATGTAACACACAAGTTAGCTGGAGTAAGCAGCAATGTGCTGCAACAATTTCACGACAGCAAATTTCATCGAATGAATCAAGATGGTGGTGCTAAAACAAGGCAAGGGTCCACATTTTGGGACCAGATTGTGCTATGCATTGATGACTAGATGCGGCACTGTTTTTTGAGGGAATGGAGCGGAAAGAGAAGCAGCAGTGACTATTTATCTCTATATATGCAGAAGCAAATAGAAGTTGCCACTGCTTATTCTTAGTGGAAGTTATTTTCTTTCTGAATAAACCATTATTTGTCATCCATGATAGCCAAAGACTTGAATGTGATACTTAAAGACTTTTTTGAAGTTCATAAAAACTGCTTATTTAACTATATGAATACATATTAAATCATAGGCGGACTTGGAAATGCAGAGTTGATTGAAGTAAACGCATACCTTTTAGCTTGTTGAAAATCCATTTTGCCTTTTCTTCAACAGTGCTCGACAGATTCTGAAACATGTGAAGTCAAGCAGAGTGATGAGTGGCTACTTATAACTTACAAGTCTATCTACATGTGTAACAAACTGATTTATGAAAAATCAAGTAACAGAACAAGTTTTTTGATTTTTACTGTGTAAACAGACTAGACTATTATGTCAAATGATATCAAAATGATGCAGTCGAGGCACAAGTAAATAATGGTGAAATCCTTGCCAATTTCTGCTACAGAGACACATTTCTTTAGAATTTTCTGCTACGAATCCAGAAGATATGGTTAGAGAATAACAACAATTAAGTATGAGCTTATAAAAAATTGTTGATATGTTCAGCCTCACATTCCAAAAACAGATTTCATTCAACTGCTGAACGCAGCAGCCGCTTTTCTCATACCAAAATAGGGGTGGCACAACCACATATATAAAATGTTGTGATCATAGGAGAACTTCTCAATTACTATATGCTATTTGTTGTTAAAAGTCTCACCCCATAATAGTTGATCTCATTTTCTAATTGCTTAAACTCTTTTGATCCTCATTTTCTTCCTCTCATTGACAACAAAAATATAATTTTCCCTCTCAATAGTTGTCCTCAAAAGGACAGTCATAATTTATGGTGAGTGACCGATATCAACGGAAATCACAATCATTAAACAGATATCAATAGAAACAAATCTCCAGCATCTAATGACAGAACTACAATGGCACCATCAGTTAGCTCAAGGTTAGTTCTACATTCAAACTTAATTGAAGAAGCAATAAACTTTAAATATCAAGTGAAATCAAGAAGCAATTAACTTTAAATATCAAGTGAAATCAAGAAGATTTCATGCAAAAAGTTAAAAGGGAGCGCGGAGGGAGCTATTGTTCTTGCCTAGATCTAACCTCTTGATCAAAACTGGGATTTCCACAATCAATAACCCTGCATTATTCTCTTCTGGTGATTGATGAAGTTTATCTTCAGTTCTTAATTAGAGAAGACATACCGTTTCCATGTTACCTCAAAAATTTAGTAAACCATAGGCAAGTGCACACACAATTGTTTAGCACCAATTGTTGGTACCAACCCTCCTTTTATATCTACTTTGATATGTGCTGCTTGAGTCGAGGTCTTTCAGAAACACTCTATCTATCTACACGAGGTAATGATAAGGTATGCATACACTCTGCCCTCCCCAGACTCCACCTGTGGGATTTCACTAGGTATGTGTATGCGGTCCATAGTTATTGTTGTTGTTGTTGGGTTCAATATGTATGAAAAAGGTGTGAATGGAAAATGGAGAGAAAATGGTGGAAGGAAGGAGACACCAATTTAGAAGGTGTACTCCCAAATTGGAAAGTTCACTAATTCTCCCACATTGGTGGGAGAAGGGAACTATGGAGTGTTTTTAATAGAAAGCACTTACTCCACATGCTAAGTGAAGCAAGAAATAAGAGATGCCTCGTATCGTTGTCGTCGTCACTCGCTCAACTTCGGCTTCGGAAAGCACTTACTCCACATGCTAAGTGAGGCAAGAAATAAGAGATGCCTCGCGCCGTCGTCGTCGCTCGCTCGCTCGGCTTCGGCTTCGGCTTTGGAAAATGATCGATCGAATACCAAAGGGAAAAATGAAGCAGAAGGATGCACTGTTTCGAATTGGTGCTTCTGAAGGATGCAATCCTTCAGCGAAATGACACACTGCTCCAAGAAATGATATGCCTGTTCGGAACAGACATATTCCTTGGACAAACAGACATAATTTTCCAGAATAGGTGCAACCTTTGAAGTGAACCATTGCCTCTTTTTCGGCTTCGGTTTTGAATTTGGAAAATGATCGATCGAATACCAAAGGGAAAAATGAATCAGAAGGATGCACTGTTTCGAACTGGTGCTTCTGATCCTTCAGCGAAATGACACACTGCTCCAAGAAATGATATGCCTGTTCGGAACAGACATATTCCTTGGACAAACAGACATAATTTTCCAGAAAAGGTGCAACCTTTGAAGTGAACCATTGCTTCTTTTCAGAAGAGGCATGTTATGGCTATATAAACCTGCTTTCATTCACAGGTTTAGGTACGAAATTTTTCAGAATACAAAACTCTTCTTCTCTTAAATATATTCTGTGTGATCATTCAAACCGTTGAGTGCGTTCGTGGAATTCAATTATTTGAGGTATCGCTATAATTGGATTGAAGGCCATTTTATCCTGAGAGGAAAATTCCATAACCTCGGGTACAGTGAGGGGAATTATTCCTTAAGGACACTCCGTGAACTCGGGGGACTTGGTCTAAAATTTCTGTTTCATCTATTTTCTGATATCTAATACACTTCTTGGATAGATTAGTAATAATCTTGTGTTGAAGGTGTTAAAGAACTTCAAAACTGTTCTTGTTCATACGTGAACTTGTGATGAAGTTGTTGTTGTATTAATACAGATTCTAGTACCCGTAGAAGGAAAATAACAGTTGTTTGTACCAATCAAGCCTCCAACGGCAAAATCCTTAAAGCAAACCAGATTCCACACACATATGTTATATGCCAGAAACAATACAATGATAAAGGTGCATAACTGATAAAAGACGACCACAAACAAGCAGCACTTAAAGAGTTAGCAGTTAGAACAAAACCATATATGCATAGAACAAGAAACAAAGAAAGGTAAGTATTCAAGGAGACACAGAAAATAAAGAGCAAACATACAGAGAGGTCATTAGAGATGTTGGAGATCTCTTGTTTAGCTTTCTTAGAAACCCAAAATGTACTTGATTTCAAGCTCCCTACTGTGGTTAATGCTTTCTCCATTGCACTTTTCTAACAACAAACACAATTCACTTCCTTTTGGATTCTACTTCTCTCTCTCTCTCTGTGTCACACAGTTAGAGAGAAGGAAGAAAATGCAACAAATATCTGTTTGTGTCTTCTGTATCACTGGTACTGTCAGACAACTCATAATTTGTCAGCACTTACCAGTCACCATTACCAAAAATAACGGCGCTCCTGTAAGAAAAGTACCATTTCCTTTTTGAATAACCCTTTAATTTGTAACTTTTCACCTCATAAACATTAAGGCGCAGTTTGGTATATATAATATTATAAATTTTAATTTTAGACCACTAAATTTCTTTAACTACATGTCAAGTCAAAACAAGTCAATCTTTTAAAAATGGAGGGAGTACAATTCTAATTTGTCCAGCTAAAAAGTTCATAAATTCAGTAATAGTTGTATCATTTTATTTCACTTTTAATTAACATTATTTTTGGGACATTGAATTGTCTTCCTATCTGATTTAGGTGGCAAATAGCAATCATGTGATTTTGCCTTAAATGTAATTAGGCAATCATGTGGAATGTTAAGCATCTATTCGAAAATCATGTGATGGTGGATGCCCACCCAAATAATTCAAAAGCTTTCTCTATTTCTTTGCTTCCAAGGCCAAGTTAGTAGTTAGAACACCATTATACTTGGATTTGATTTTGGAAAAAGTTTTTTGCCAATATTTGAAGGAAATGATTTTATGTTTAGATTGTGTTTTACTTCAATAGGTATTTTAAAGAAGAATAGATTACAATTTTGAATTTTAAACGTGAACTATGGGTAAGCCAACAAAAGGGGAGTGTACTTTGAACGAACATAATTAAGTATTGATCTTGCTATAAGAATGAGAACATTCAGAAGTGTGTATATGACTCTAAGGTTTACTTTCACCATTGTATATAATCAAAGGTTCCTGTGGTTGCACTTTTATTGTACACTATCAAAGGTTCTCTATTGAAAATGAAAGAAAAAGAGTTGAGAGAGTTTAATAGGGAGACAGGAGGAGAGGTTCTTGAAAGAAAAGTTAACAAGTTCAATAGCTTTTGGTTCACTATGCCGATCATGATTTTCCTACCCCATAGGAAAAGATACTTCCCTTTTGGGCCGCTGTGAGCGAGGAGGGACACAAACACCAGGAGAAATGAGGAGAGATTCTTGCCTAGCAGTTTCCCAAACCACAGGAGCAACTTAAGCAGAAAGCAACATGACATTTGCTTAAGACAGAAACAAGTGTATTTATTATTATTACAAGTACAGACCAGAGACAGACACAGAGTACCACTACACAAACCAAATAGGATACCACACCGCAGAATTTCATTTGCCTTCCTGCTTAATGCACTAGTTCGGAAGGAAACCCAGACCATATGTCTTTAGACTAGATACATCCATCACCGTAATTGCAAACAGGAGGTGCAGCATGAGACATAGCTGTTGTGACTAGACTTGTGGCAAGAGGTGCCACACGCCCATTTGCTCTAAGGCAAATCTCAGCAAAAATTCTCCTTTTTGGAGTATGGTTCATTCAAACATATCTCTAACCAACTATTGCTTCAGCGTCTTGGAAATGAGCTTATGCTTTCACTTTTTCTTGTTTCATAAGTTGTATGAATTCTCCAAATACTGCCCAGGTAAACAAAGGAGGACACAGTGAGAAATTTTACATAATAAAGGCTTGATTCAAGCAGCTTCTCACAGATACAAGCAAATCCTGGTTTACTCTAAAAAATTTGTTTCAAAAGTTACGATGGAAAATGGAGGAAAACATTTTTCAGCATTCCAATTTTCTCATGTTTGGTTGGTTAAATGTTTTAGAAAAGATTTCTTTAGGAAAACAAGTTACTTAATAATGAGGAAAATGACTTCCGTTAATAGAACTAGGGAAAACAAGTTCCATAAGTGAGTGTCTAAATTCATTGTCTCCTCCCTACCCACCCAATGCCCCCAACCGCCACCGCCTACCACACTCGAACCCCTACCTCATAGTGTTGGCTAGATTACATATAAATGCTCTTGGGATGATATTCTTTTGCTTGCTTACCAAACATTAGAAAAGTAACAAATCCACTTGATTTCCAATAAAAAGCATTTTCTAGGAAAACCCTTTCCTTGAAAAACATTTTCCTTCATACCAAACACACCCTTAAGGAAGCACTATTTTTTTTTTATGAAGATTGACTTTAGACAGAAGAATCCTAGATTAGGATTAATCAAAATAAAGTAGTTCTTCCGAAATTTTCTTTGGGAAAAGTGATTGGCCATGTGACATCATTATTCTCAAGATCGTACTTATCATCTTCGTCAAATTCTCATAACAAAAATTTACAGTTAAAGACAACCACTGAACAAATTGGCCGAGGTTTGCTTCTATATAAGGACAAGGAGGATCGAGTTAGGATAAGTTTACTTGGATCTGAATCATGAGGCCCTGGAGATGCTTCCGGGTGGTATTGAAGTGACATCAGCTTCATTTTAGAGGAGGCAAGACCAGCACAACTTCCATCATTTAAATTCACATGAGTCACCTCTACACCCTCTGGAAGAGATTCAGGGTCAACAGCATAATTGTGATTCTGCATATGGAAAATCATCAAGATTATAAAAATGTTCAACAATATCATTTATAAGTGAACACCCAAGCTACACATTTGAAGTAAAAAGAGCTCTATTTAGTAGGTTTTTGGCCATGCAGTAGAAGCTCAAGTATAACAATTCAAAGCAGGTTCGAAAAGAAAATACATTAGTGCATATAATCGCAAGCATTTATCCATAAAAAGAACATAAAAATATGTGATTTGCTAATGCGGTTCCTTCGGATGTTTTGATACCTTGTTACTGAATTATAATTTGCTCATTTGGTAGATTGTAAGAATTGGAGAAGTTCTGATAGTTTTCATGTTTATGAGAAAAAATAAAACTTTTGAGATCAATATTGGATGTTCAAACAAAATTTCAACTTCAAATCAACCTGATTCAAATAATGATTTGATTTGAACTCATGGTCAAACAGGCCTTAAACTAAGAAACTAGACTGCATTATTATGACCTGACGTAATACTTAAAAGGAGGTAACTGTTGATGAACTGAGGTGCAGTTGTACAGAAAATTTGGAAATTCACATAGCAGCAATCAGTTAAGAGTTACTCCATTGCACATACCTGGGCACTGATCTCAACACATCCATTTCGAAGGTTCCGAACCGGATGGTTTCCTCCATGGTGACCAAATTTCATTTTGAATGTCTTACCCCCCAATGCTTGACCAAGCAACTGGTGACCCATACATATACCAAAAACAGGAATTTTTCCAATAAGTTCTTTTACCGCTTCAACTGCATAGGGAACTGCAGAGGGATCTCCTGGCCCATTGCTGAAGAGAACCCCATCAGGTTTCATCTTTAGGGTTTGAGATGCTGGCCATGTTGAAGGAACAACAGTGATTTTACAGCCATAGGATGCTAAGCGCCGAAGTATATTATGCTTGATTCCAAAATCATATGCGACAACCTTCACCCAATGGAGGGGGCAAAAGTAATTAGTTTCTCACAGAAACAACGTTCTTTTCCAGAATCTAAGAAAATCTAACAATACTGACATTGAAAGTTTCTTTACTTCTTCGATTATCATTAAACTCCCAATCTGAGGCTGTTCTATCAACCCATTCGTAAGGAGATTTGCATGAAACGCCACTGATTAGATCCACACCTACACGACGTAAAACATTAAAAATAAAATTCTTAAATTTCCAAAAAAAAAGTAGGTGTCTGGCCATAAATTCCAAATATTTTTCACTTCATTCAGAATTTTTGAAGTTGGAGTTGAAGTTTGGCTATATTTTTTGCAAAGGAGAGAAGAAGGTACACTATTTGGAATTTATGAAGATGGAGTCGGAAAGAAGGGTTGGAATATTTCTCCAAATTTAGAATCCAACTCCACGTTGGATTTGAAAATTTTATAACCATACGCTACAACAACAACAACAACAAAAACAACATACCCAGTGTATACCCAGTGAAAACTTTATAACCATATACTGATTTTGAAATAAAGCAAAAAATTATTCCGGAAAAAAGTGAATCATTCTCATGGTGAAATGGTTCCTCAAGGAAGATACAAGGCTAGTAACTTACCCACGATGTCCCATGTACGGGACATTTCAAAAAGTTCTTCATCACTTTTTGAATTTTCTGTGCTCAAGACTCCAATGAGACTTCCATCTTCTCTTAATCTCCGTGTAATTGCTCGAGTGTCAACATCATCTGTTGCATGGTAGAGTGGCTAATACATCAGAGAATTTGAATTCCACAGTTTGACATGGAAATGACAAATGGTCTTGTATAGGACAGACAAAGGACTTACATATACCCATGATGTTCCTTTTAGCCAGATAGTCATCAAGTGCCTCAGTGCATCTCCAATTTGAGGTGCTGAGAAATATACAACAGGTTAATTAAACTAGGTCTGTAAAAGGGCAGGTTAGGTTGAATTTGCGTGGGTTAACCCAACTAGTAAAAATTGGCTAGTTGAGCAGGTTATTGATCTGGCCAAAAGTTACTTTGGCTGAAATGGCTAAAAAGCAGGTCATAACCCAACTAGCCAATTTTTACTAAGTTTTAATTTCTTTATTTGTTTTTTTGTAATTTTTAGTACCAAATAATATTTTATTTTTTCATTAATATGACAATATATACAACAACTACATACCCAGTGCGTATGGGGGGATGGTGTGCACGCAGCCATACCATACCTTATGAAGGTAGAGAGGCTGTGTAAGGTAGAGAGGCTGCGTCCAATAGACCCTCAACTATTTTGGCTATATATAACATATTAAATGAAAAAATGTCTTTTGACAAGATTTTTCATGAGCCAATTCGGGCTACATATCAGCCCAAATTTTTGATGGTTTGAAATGGGTTCAGCTAATAAATGGCCGGGTCATGTGCTAATTTTCCCTCCCTTAGACTAAATTATAAACACCATACTGTTTGAAGCCTGATGTGAAAAGCGGGGCATAGCAACCAAACCTGATACTTAAACTTCTAATGACTAATCCTGCAAGAAAGCATTGCATCGATTCTTCATCGTCTGCCCATAGAAATTTCCAAAACAGTTACAAAAGATAACTCAAACAAAGTTAATAATTAGTCATGAAGCAAAACGCTAAACACACCAAAATTGATCCCAGTATTCCCAATATGAGGGTTAGTCATCAAGACAAACTGGCCCGCATAACTGGGATCTGTAATTATCTCCTGGTACCTGTAATATCAAGATATAGAAATAGCTGGTAAAATAGACACTCAAAAGAATCTGAAGAAAAAAAAAGTGGTAAGCAGTAGAAAGAGATGAAAGCAGAGAACAAATATATTCATTTTTCCAGCATTCTCTGAATAACTATATGAGGTATATCAAGCATCCAAGTTATAGGCAATGAAGATAATATATACTTGGGATTTACAATGTCAACTTTCCGTCCGTTCTACATTACTTTCCTTTTCAGAGGCATTTAGACACTTCTTTCATTTTCCAAAAAGATGCAACTTTGTGGTAAGATTCACAACTTAGATTCCTCCAAATTCAGCCAATATATCATGTAAAAGAAATTCTCCAAAGAGAAAGGAGGCAGATCAGATATTCGGGACAATGTGGGAGTGGCCTCCATGATGGACAAAATGAGGAACACGAGGCTGAGATGATTCAGGTATGTGAAGAGGAGGAACATAGATGCCCGGTGAGGAGGTTGGCGGTGATAGGCTTGAGGAGATGCAGAGGTAGGCCTAAGAAGTATTGGGGAGAGGCGATTAGACAGGACATGACACACTTGTAGCTTACAGAGAACAATGACCCTAAATAGGAGGATATTGAGATCGGGGATTAGGTAAGAAGATTAGTAGATAGTCGAGTATTGTCTAGCTTCCCTTATCAGTATTTTTATGATTACCCACATACTATCTTATTCTTCGATTTACTATTACTAGTTGTTTACTTTGCTTTGGTTGTTGTATTGTTTGTTGTTGCTACTGTTTTCTTCTCTATTTTTTTCACTACTGTATTTCCTTTCCATACCTGTTTATGAAATGCTTTACTTGAGCCAAAGGTCTACTAAAAACAGTCTCTCTACCTTTACAAAGATATGGGGTAAGGTTGTGTACAAACCATCCTCCCCAGACCCCCCACTCCCCACCCCCCACGCCTCTTTTGGAGCTGTTGTAGACAGAAGGCAGATCAATAAAGAAATAGAAGCTGGTGTAGATGTTCACAATAATGGATTTTGGACAAGGTCACGCTTTATAGATTTTCATAAATGATTGAGCCCTCTTAGAAATCTAACTGTCTAAAGACCTCAATTTCTAGTAAGAACACTCAATTGATTGATCAGGGCATAAAAGGTGAAAAAAATTCCTCTTAACTGTAGAAGATGTGTTCTTTATATACACGGAATTTAGTCTCCTTGTTGGCTATTGAAGTAAATTGCTAGAGGTTTAAAAAATGTAAATGTCGATATTAGTTGTTAGGAAAGAATCTCATAATGATTATTCACCTTTTATTTCTTTTGGTCCATTTAGATTTAAAGACAGAAGCTCAAAGCTCCACTAAGATTTGGTCTATACTGAGTCCATACAGCTCGCAGAGAAAGAAATTGACCTTCAATGACAAGCAAGAAATACGGGACGGACTAACTTTTTTTTTTTTTTATGAGAAGGGGTACGGACTAATTTATTCATTGAGCTAAAGTGATTGTCAATGATCTTAAAACTTAATGGAATCACAGCTTAAGTGAATTTCAAATGTGTGGGGAATGATTATTCACAAGCATAGAGTAGTTCTACACTAGTTCATTATGAATGCTCTGACTACCACCTAAATTGGATAAGACCGAAAACTAAGATAATATTTAATTTATCCTTTAAGAAGATATGTAGTCATAAAAAGATATTGTGTCATACCCAGTTAAAGAGGTATTAAAAACCACTTCTCCAACTTGGGTTCCACGAGCACCAAATGATTTTGCCCTCCAAATTGAACCATCCTCAAGAACAAGTCTAGCATCTGCTACCTTCCAAGGTCTTTCAACCAGAGCTGCAGCTCATCCAGGAAAACATACAATCATTCAGAGTTCTAACATACGGTATTAATTTCAATAAATCTATAATACGGAGAACAAAAGGATCTTGAGATCAAAAAATAAATGGGCAATAGTGTGAAAAGAAAACAGTACTGTAAAAAATGGAAAGACAACACTCGCACCATACTGAAATTGAGACGGGACTAAATATGTCTCAGCTTATGAGAAACTAAAAGAGGCAGACGCCAAAACCCAGAAAATTACTGCAAATCTCATTTCACGCTTGTTGTGTGACTAAGATAATATAATGGAACGCAAACAGACTAAAGCCCCGGGAAATTAATAAGCTAACTTAAGGCGAACAACTTTCAATGCATAGTTGCTGAGCTTTGGCAGCGGAGCCAAAATTTCACCAAGGGGGGTCAAAATCGAAAGAAGTAGACACACGAACTAGCCGAAGGAGGTTCAACATCAATTATATATACATAAAAAAAAAAATTAACCATGTGTAAATTGTATAATTTTCCGCCAAGGGGGCTCGGGTGAACCCTCTAACCATAAGATGGCTCCGCCCCTCCTTTGGATCATTGACTTGTAACTAAAGCACTACTAAAGGACGTTTCCATTAACAGAACGATCTTAGCAGTTAAGGGAGGACCTTGAATATTTATTTCATTTTTTCTGGTCGAACAAAATGTAGAAGGCATCCCCATTCCCCAGTCATTCTTGCACACTTAACTTTGGAGCATGGGGAATTAACCAACAACCTAACTAGAACAGGAAAATCTCTACACGAAAATGAAAGAAGAAGAGTTCAACAAAGCACTGCACTTGAATAGATGACAAAACAACAAGAAAATGCAAATGGATTCAGATATAAACATGAAGAAACACAAACATAAAAGAAGAAAGACCAACCAGAAGGTGCACCATCCAACTTTGAAGAGCATTTAATGATGAAAACTCTAGAATTTGGCGAGCCTTTCGAAAAAAGAGCACTGGTTATTTTAGCAGTAGAGACTGCACTGTGAGTCCTTGCAGCACAATCCATAGCTTAGTTTCTGTAATGTAAAGAAACAATTTTTTTGATGAAATTGTAGATACTGAGCCCTAGCAATAATTTGGGGTTGGGCTACTTATTTGGGCCAGACCTATTCAAGGGCTTGGGCTTCTTATTTGGGCCAGACCTATTCAAAACTGCTGAGTAAGTGCACATATAGCTAATTTCAGAACCTTATTTAGGTGCTTGAAGCTGGAATTTTTATTTTTATTTTTACTCAAGTTTGGCTCTTATCTATACTTAATTAGGTATGATTATAGATATTTTCGCTTTATGTTTTTCATATCTAACTTAGGCATAGGAGATGATTGGTTAAGCTTGATTTACATAATTTTGTCGTCATTAAGATTATTGTTGCTTAATGCTTATCATTAATTTTTTTTTATTTGGATTCATGTCAAATCCATGACATTTCTATGTACGCTTAAATAGTATTTGTTTCTAATTCAATTAAGTTGGCACTATTTTCTTTGTTTCTTATGACGCATATTGGAGTGTCTTTACAGTAATGCTCATTGTTACTTGATGAGTAGTGAAATATTTTGTCAAAAACAATTACAGGTTAAATAACTTATAACTTGAATTCAAGCTGGTTTCTTCAGTTTATGTTCTTTATTATCATATATTTTCCGCTCAAACTATACGCATATATATATATGATGTAAACATAATCAGAGACGGAGCTAAAAAAAATTTGTTTATGAGTTTTGAAGTAACTTTTTCTTTTTTTGGCTTAGTGAATACATAATAGAGTATTTATACATATTAACTGATTTTTCAAAACAAAGACATTATTTAAATAGATACCTATACTCATTCATAGCTTACTGACTTCAAAATTCTTTCTTAAAAGACAAAAAATGGACTCATTGTTGTAATTAAATACTACTATCAATTAGTATAATTTAACTATTTAAAGCCATTAGAAATCAACACGAACATTAATATCACGTAATTAAAGCAACTAAGAATCATAAAGAGAAGTATAACTTACAATTTCGCTGAGGAAATCCGGCAAATATTGGTATATCTACGGCGGCAGGAAAAACTTTGAGGACAAAAGGGCTCGAATTTGGGCTCATTTTGTGAACTAGCCCGTTACATAATGATTGGGTTGGGATGGGGCGGGGCCTTTTCTCAGATGAGTTTCCAAAATATTTATTTTTATTTAACATATAGCACATTATTATAACATATTTATAACGGAAAAGGTACGAATATACCCCTAAACTTTGATAAATGGTACAGATACACCCTCCGTCATACTTTAGGTACAAATATACCCTTGTCGTTAATAAAAAGGTACATATATACCCCTGAACTTTGATAAATGGTGCAGATATACTCTTCATCATACTTTAGGTACAAATATACCCCTGAACTTTGATAAATAGTACAGATATGTCCTCCGTCATACTTTAGGTACAAATGTACACTTGCAATGAAAAGGTACATACATACCCTTCTCACTAACGGCAGGACACGTATCACAATCCTATTCATTTGGCCTTTTTAAATTTAATTTATCCCAGCTCCATTCCAAAAAAATTCTAATTTAACTCATAACCCAATTCAAATAATAACCCAAACCCGATTCGGTCTAATAGAAAAAAAAAATAAACATGCGTGAATAAAGATGTATCTTGAAGGTTTTATTAGACCGGCTCAGGTTTGAGTTATTGTTTGGATTGATTTGTGGGTTAAATTAGAAATATTTTTCAGATAGAATGGGGATAAATTAAATTTAAAAAGGGCAAATGAACAAGATTGTAGCACGTGTCCTGCAGTTAGTGAGAAAGGTATATGTGTACCTTTTCATTAACGACAAGGGTATATTTGTACCATTTATCAAAGTTCAGGGGTATATATGTGCCTTTTTATTGATGGGGGATATATTTGTACCATTTATTAAAGTTCAGGGGTATGTATGTACCTTTTCATTAACGGTAAGAATATATTTGTACCTAAAGTATAACGGAGGGTATATCTGTACCATTTATTAAATTTTAGGGGTATATTCGTACCTTTTACTACAGTTTTGTAAAAACTAATCTTAGGGAAGTAAATTACCATATATGTTATGACTAGCGGTGATACAAGTGTGATCTCGTAGATGGACCCTTTTTGTGTATGTTAAAGGCAACCGAGAGAAGACCCGAGCTTAACTATGAAAGAAGCCAAAAACCACCCCTATGTGTGCACTAAAGGGGCGAACTTGAAGCCTTATTCATTAAAAGGGCACCTTTGCCATTTTAAGTCTTTTGGGAAATGTAATATAAATAGAACAACTTAGGGTTTAGTTGATCATATTTTGAGACTTGCAACATTTGCAACACTTTAGTTCTCTCTTAGGAGTTCTAACCGAAACTAGGGCTAGACAAGTGAAGATTCACTTGTGTTTGCATATTGGCTTGAAACGTTGGTGTTTAGAGGATGTAAAGGCCCTCTTGTGTCAACGTAGAGTTAGGTTTGTGTCGCGGATAGTGTTAAGGGTTTAAGAGTGTAACAATTCTTGGGTTCTTAAGATTGTCCCTTCATTTGGTCTAACTATTTATCTTGTATCTTGTTGAATCTGTTGGTTCCTTGTTGTTGTTAATATAGCCGTAACTTTCTTGTTGTTGTAATCTTGTTGTTTATGTGTTGGCATAATGAAGCCATGTGGGGCCTTTTCGATTCACTATAGTCCTTGTAATCTTGTATTCTCCACCTACTTTGTTTATTATTATTGTTATTGTCTTGAAAGCATAGAGAAGCCGAGTGGGGCATTTGATTCTCTATTGTTGTTGATCTTGTAGATCTCTTGAATTCCATATTGTGTGTTCAATCTGGTATCATTTGGTATCAAAGCTCAAGGCTTGATTTTGTTCTCACAAAATCAATCTTGGGAAGAGATCACCAAACTTATGTTGAAAGCCTTGGCCGAGAGTTTGTTGTCTTGTGAAGTTTTCTTGGCCGAGAGTTGTTAGCTAGATCTAAAAGGATTTTGTCTGTTTAATGTATTTCTAGTGTTGGTTTCTTTCTCACTAACACAAAAGGTGTCTAGATCTAAAGTTGAGCTTAACATATTGACCTTGTATAGTGGACTTGAAGTGGCCGTGTGTTGAACCTTGAAGGTTGGTCGTGTTGTGTGTTGTTGCTAGCCATTGGAGTGGACATTGTTGTTGTGTTGTGGTGGTGTTCTTGAAGTTGCTGTTGTATGTTCATCTTGTCCTTCACCTAGTCTTACAATATAACCAACAAAAAGTGCAACTAGATTCAAAAAAGGTGAAGATAAAAGTTGTAAAGTTGTTTGTGAGAAGACTTGAACCATCACTTCCTAGGCTTGACATTCACTTTTTCAACTACTATCCCTAATCAAGGAGCCTTATTTGGTGGAACTAGTACAAGTCAAGATCATCTTTTTGAGAATAAACTTACAAAAGACTCAAGACTTATACTTTTGTAACACCCCGAATCTGGTACCCGGAACGTTACACGGTGCTCATGACCCCGAAGGACCACAAGCTAACCCATGACTGATATCTGTACCTGTATACTGCATACATACTATATAATGCAGAAACATGAACTGAAAGACCATAAGGTTCAAAACTGTAACATAAGATCTGATAAATCATAACATATAGATGGGGTATGAAATACCCAAAACAAAACTGAAATAAGCTATCTAAACATACTGTAGTCTGAAAAACCTCTAAACGTGACTATCTGAATAAGGAGTTGATGGGACATGTCCCCAACTAACTCCAACTAATAAACTAATTAACGAGCTAATAAAATGATGATCGTGTCCTCGAAAGATGAGGACTCACTTCTAACTTTGATTGCTGAGACTGGAATCTACTGATGCTCTGGAACTCGTGTCTCTGAATCTATGGTATAAGACACCATAACGCAAATGTGTCAGTACTTTGAATGTACTGGTATGCATATGAGGTAAGTTGAATGCATGGGGTTCATATGCATGAACAAATATAATAATAGACTGACTATCATGAGTGTGAGAGTACATGCATGAGACATAAAAATTGACACTGATACTGTGATAACATGATTACTGAATCTGAATAGTGATAATATGATATGCTGATAACTGATAACATGAGTGACTATATCTGATAGTCCTGAATCTGATGGAACTAGCTGAGTTCCGTACTGTATCTGAATTGACTATTTCTGACAGTCCTGAAATCTGAAGAACTATCTGAGTTCTTGAATGATACTGATACTGAAACTGTGGGAAGTAGTCATCTAACCGACATGCCCTAAATGACGCATTATAGCTGAATTAGTGTCCAATCTGTGCCCTGATTGAAAGGGTGTCAATACCGTGCCACTGGTAAGGACAACATGTGAGTGACTCTAATATAACAGGTAACTCTAATGAGAACGGTGGGAACCCTCATATAACAGGTTAAGCCACCTCATCTACCCTCATATAGTAGATTATGATGTCTCAAACTATGCTGGCTATATAGTTCTGGAACGCAAAGATTACTTCTAAGAATCACACCCTCATATAACAGGTGAGTTCTCATCCTTGGGTTCACTCGGTGCTAATTTCTACTCCCATCTGAATAGACATTGAACATGATTTTCTGAAACTGAACATGGACTGAGTTACTGACTTCCGTTGACTGATGGAATACTACTGATATCTGACAACTGACTGAGTTCATGAGATCATGGAGATTTCCTGAGTCATAAGACTGTCTGAAGTCTAAGGATCATAGCTTGACTGAGAGTATCATGAAAACATGACATGGCTCTAGGCACACAACTAATACTTCGGGTACAAGTATCCCCAGGACTCGATAGAAGAAAACTGACAAAGCATGACTTGCTTGAATACATAATAATCACCATAATGCATTTACTGAAGCATTTCATCAAACATGTGATATGCATAAGCTTGTACATACATGAGGATTTCATGACCACATGCTAGTTAGGCACTTTTTCTTCATTTAGGCATTAAATCAAACATATTGTAGGCATGGTACATGTAAACATCATTGTACAACAATTAAACATCATGGTCACATTCTAATTTCATCATTCAAGGGTTTAGTCATAGGTTTGCATAAATCTATATCTATAAAAATTAAATCCACATAGAAATTATCACCCAACATGGAGTAAAATTCAATTTCTCATTTATCAACGTGAACAAGAATAGCCCAATCATGAAATCATAAAGAAAATCCATAACTTGAAGTTGGAAAAGGGATTCTTGGACTTCATGGACGAAAGGAGTCCATGAATGAACACTATGCATACCTGGGTTGAGTTTTCTTAATGTTCTTGAACTTGAGGGATTTGAATCTCTTAATTTCTTTGAGAAGATTTGGATTCTTGTTCTTGGGGATTAATTTCAGAGAGAAACCCTAATGTTGTTGTTGAAATCATAATGAACAAATGGGTAGAAATTGGATATAACTGGGTATATATAAGTGGGCGGTAAATGACCAAAATATTCCTGTTAAAACAACTTAAAAAAAAAACTAAACGGGACCTACGACGGTGGGTGTGACGGTCCATCGCTGGGTTGACGATTCGTTGGCCCTGACCGTCGCTTTTAGGCAGAATAAGGGTCTCACTGTTTTGGCTGCGATGGCTTGGGCGACGGTCTGTCGCAGGTTCGACGACCCGTCAACCTGACCGTCGCACCTTATCCAGAAAGTGGCCTCACTGTTTCCCTTGCGACGGTCCGTCGCTAGTCCGACGGTTCATCGCCTGGGCCGTCGCTCCTAGGCAGAAGGTAGTTCTCACTGCTTTGCTACAACGGTCGTGGGCGACGGTCCATCGCTAGTCCGTCGGCCTCACCGTCGCATCTGGGCGATTTTACTGCCTTCTGTATTTTGGCCATAACTTTCTCCTCCGATGTCGGATTTTGACAAAATTGGTATCGTTGGAAAGCGAATTCAATTTCCCACATGGGAAAAGGTAAAAATCTTAAAAATACCACGTGTACAAAAGTGGATTTTGTCTTTTAAGGGAAGCTTCTAACATTCTTGAGACGATTTCAAGCTTGGAAAAAGTACGGGGTATTACAACTTTCCCTCCAAAACCAATTGTCTTTCATTCTAAATTATGTGAAGTTTGAAAATTTTCAAATTTGTGACTAAGTTGTGTGGGTCCGAATAAATTTCATGCTGCCACATTACCACTTGCTACTGTTCACGTCAATAATTAAGCTCGAATTTGGATTTTTCTAGTTTCTAATTGTTGATTCTTGGTTTCATTAGTTGATTCTAAAACTAATTAACAAACTAGTAAATTCCTACTAGAATGTCAATTAGTCCTTTGAATCCATTGTTCGTGTCTACGTTTCTTTTATGCTTTTGTCGTTTTTATAATCGTAGTGCTTCTTGGTTCAATTTGAACATTATTTACTTGAGTCGTCCAACAAAGAATCCATTTCGACTAAGGAGTAGACTTACTCTTCAACTCACTACAACTACAAGACGACTTACAATTATTTGTGACATCAAGTGTGAGGTCACAACGTGAGTGAGAGAATAGTGAGGTTGTTTGAACTAACTTGTGTTTTGTTTTGTAGGTTTTGTGTTGTATTGTTGTGTGTGACATAGTGGACTGATTTGGTGACTTGTTGGACCGTAACTTGAAGGATTAATTTCGATACCATCACAATGGAACCCGAGGCTTCAAATACTCAAACAATGGATAGTAATGCCATCAATCTCATTTTGGCTCGCCTTGAAACTATGTCTCGAGATATGGCTAGGTTGAATGTGGGTCTTGAGAAGCTAGATACGGATGTGGCATCAATGAGTGGGATATTAGAGCGTGTGGAAAGTCAAAGGAGTCGACCATCTACCCCTCAACACATTTCCCCGATCACTACTCCCGAGGCCTTGCACCAAATGTTCCATCCATCGAGACAACCCTTCAAAGTCATAAACCAAACTCCACTATACTCCCTCACCCGAGACCATGAGAGGAAAATCCAACCACAACTTTACCAATTCCAACAAGAAGGACTTGGAACCCAAATGCCACCCCACAACCCAAGCCCTCCAAACCAAGCACCACTTGACCAAATACCTTATTATCCACCAAATCCAAACCCGCCACTACAAGCTCCACTTAACCCAAATAGACCTATTCAACATGAGGGGTATGGACGATTTGATTATGGTTACATAAGGGGGGAAGAGGTATGGGGTAGACATATTTTTCCAAGGGAGGTTCATGGCCGAGAAGGTAGAGTTGGTCATTGGAACCAATAAGGGAACCAAAACCGTAAAGTAGGACTAAATACCATCAAAATGGGGCTTTCAATCTTCAAGGGTGAGAGTGATCCCGAAGAGTTTCTTGCATGGGAATACGCATGTGAGAGGGTCTTCCAAGTCAATGATTTTACCGAGGAAAAGAAAAGTTTCTACGCGATTGCTCACTTTGAGGGTTATGCTACTACATGGTGGGAGTATGTTAAGCATTTTGGTAGAGGGGCATCCCCCTCCTTGGTTTTGGCTAAGTTACCTACTCAAAAGATATTATCAAGAGCTCCTTACCAAGTTGTATAACTTGAGGCAAAGAAACAAAAGCGTTGTGGCTTACTACGATGAGTTCCAACAACTCATCTTGAAACTTGATCATAGAGGGGAACAAGAGAGTCATGACATTATCCGATTCAAGGTGGGGTTGAATAGAGATATTGATTTACGGTTGACCTTACACAAGTTCGACACAATTGATGCCATTTTCCAAGCCGCCTTGGAGATTGAAAGAGAGATACGGGAAAGGGCGGGCAACAAGTTCAAGGGGCAATCACTCTCGGATTGGTACAAGGACAAGATTGACTCATCCAATGGGGAAAAACCCAAGGCCAAACTGATCCAAGCCGAGACCAAGGCTTCCCAAAGGTATCTTCCGAGAAACGAAGGTAAACCAAATTCTACTTCTCATCCTAAAGGATTTCAATGTTTTAAATGTCAAGGGTGAGGGCACAAGGCTAATGAGTGCCCAAACCGGAGAAATGTAATCCTTAGGAAAGGAAAATTATATTACCTTGGTGAGGAGGTGGTGCTTGAATAGAATGAGGTTGATGAAAATGCTCAAGATGGAGAGCAAGAAACTCGAGGTAGAAATAGATGAAGGCGTGGAAGATATTTGGCCGGTTGATAGAGAGTGTGTAGTACCCTTGTTTATGGCAAGGAGAATCATGCTTAGTGATGGTTTATAATAGGAAACCGAGGGTGAGGATGATGAAGGAGAGGAGGATCCGAGAGTTCAAGAGGTGGGATTTGCTCACAAAGACCCTTTGATGCTTACTAACCGAAATACTAGCACTTTGCCTAGCATCCATTCTTCTTATGTGCAGTTTGAAGGACATCCGAGCCCAAGGAAAAAGGTTGATGATCTCATGACACCCTTGGTTGAATATCCTAACCTTGGGAGGAGCCGAGAAAAGATGATTCGAAGAGGAGAGCTTGCGGGTGAAGATTGCTTGAATTTGAGGTCAAAATCCTCTCAAGATGGAGAGGATGATACAAGTGTGATCTCGTAGATGGACCCTTTTTATGTATTTCAAAGGAAACCAAGAGAAGACTCGATCTTAAGTATGGAAGAAACCAAAAACCACCCCTATGTGTGCACTAAAGGGGCGGCCTTGAAGCTTTATTCATTAAAAGGGCACCTTTGTCATTTTAAGTTTTGGGAAATGTAATATAAATAGAACAACTTAGGGTTTTATTCACTTAGTTGATCATATTTTGAGACTTGTGACATTTGCAACACTTTAGTTCTCTCTTAAGAGCTCTAACCGAAACTAGGGCTAGACAAGTGAAGATTCACATGTGTTTGCATATTGGCTTGAAACATTGGTGTTTAGAGGAGGTAAATGCCCTCTTGTGTCAACGTAGAGTTAGGTTTGTGTCGCGGATAGTGTTAAGGGTCCAAGAGTGTAACAATTCTTGGGTTCTTAAGATTATCCCTTCATTTGATCTAACTATTTATCTTGTATCTTGTTGAATCCGTTGGTTCCTTCTTGTTGTTAATGTACCCATAACTTTCTTGTTGTTGTAATATTGTTGTTTATGTGTTGACATAGTGAAGCCGTGTGGGGCCTCTTCGATTCACTATAGTCCTTGTAATCTTGTATTCTCCATCTACTTTGTTGAATATTGTTGTTGTTGTTTTAAAAGCATAGAGAAGCCGAGTGGGGCATTTGATTCTCTATTGTTGTAGATCTCTTGAATTCCATGTTGTGTGTTCGATCTGGTATCAAGCGGAAAACATCTAATTGATCTAGCATTGTTTTTTATTATATATAGTTTTTATTGAGCCACTTTTCTTCCACGCTTGATCCTGCCGCTACCCTCAATATCCAATTTAGCATGCATCATCGATCTATATATATCATATGATGTCGTCTGACATGCTTGAAAGATTATCTATCCTAATGACATATCATCTTGAATACTATTTTTGTAAATAATAATAATAATAATTAAATAGACTATATTAAGTAAAGTTTCAATGGATGTATCTTACAAAAAGAAAGAAGAAGAAAATAGTGCAAAATTAATTTACAAAATTGAACAACAAAGCATCATCTTCTGATGCCATAAACTTTCAAATACCCAAAGTCAAACACAAAGATTGCAGTTAATAGTCAAAATTTTGAATTGATTATTGTGGCGGTAGAGACTGGTGAGTCCTCGCTCGCATCACAATCTATAGTTTGATTTCGGTAAAGAAACAATTCTTCTTTCTTCCTTTTGATAAAATTGTAGATGTCGAACCTCAGTGATAATTTAGGTTTGGACTTCATAAATTGTAGATGTTGGCAAAGTATAAACATATGGTCAGATTTTATATTTAGTTTTAAAAAATAAAATCACAGGTATGAATAGTTTGGAATTTAAACTAATGAATTGAAATTGAAGTTGATATCTGTGCAGATTTGATAAACAAAAGTTGATTTCAAATCAAAATCTAAATTAGAGTCCTCGATAAATTCTTACTAGTATTTTTCCTATCTCAATTTATGAGGTACACCTTCTAGAGAAAATTGAAGGAAAGGTGTCTTTTAAGTCTTGAATGAAAGATTGGTGATATTGACCAACTTAAAGGGTCAAACATCATTAGGAAACTTGATTAAGTCAATTGTGGACTTGATTTATATTTTCAAAACTTTCTAATCTTTTCAAAAATACAAATCAACTCAACCCACACATACCACACTCCTCTTCAATCCAAATCAACCACTCTCTCTCTCCATCTTCTCAACTCTCTCCCAACCAACAGTTCTGCAAAATTTCTCCCTTCAACCTCCGGCGATAAATAGTCGGGCGAGTTCCTTTTCGGCTTTCAACCGTCAATCGACGTGAAGACTTCTCCGGCGACAACAACTTTGAGTTAATCGTCGTTCCATTTCTTTTTTCACAGGTAAAAAATTATGAAGAAACAGAGGAACTTGAGCCAACTACTCTTCTAGTATTGAAATGTAGACTGAATAAAACCCTAATTTCTAGCATTTCTTCCTGTTGTTGTCGTACTGTTGATTCGAATTTATTGGTGATTTTTTGTCACAGTTGATGTTCTTAGTGTGTGTGTCCCATTTCTTTTTCTTGCTGGGTTGATTTGTTATTTGTCTTAATAAAAATAGTGTTGCAACTGATGAAATATCTGATGTAACAGATGAAACATCTGATGTAACAAATAAAACATCTGATATGATAGATGAATACATCTGATGCAACAGATGGAAACATCTGATGCAACAGATGAAAATCTGATGCAACTATGAAAATCTGATGCAACAGGTGAACAATCTAACAGATCATTCATCTATTGCGATAGACGACTCTTCTGTTTGGAAGAAATCTAAACAATATTGATCCAACAGATAACTTATTAGTGATCTATTTTTATTCTTTTCAACGGTTTACTCTTCATTTTGCAACAGATTAGTGACTGTTTTTATTCTTTCCAACGGTGTACTCATTCGTTACAACAGGTCAGTTATATATTGCAATAGATAACATACCTGGTGCAACAGATTAGTGATATGTTTTTATGGTTTCTAACGGATTACTCATTCGTTGCAATAGGTTGGTTATATGTTGCAACAGATAAATTACCTGGTGCAACAGATTAGTGATCTGTTTTTATTTTTTCAATGGTTTACTCATCCGTTGCAACAAATCGGTTATATGTTGCAACAGATAACATACCTGGTGCAACAGATTAGTGATCTATTTTTATGGTTTCCAATAGATCACTAATCAGGTGCAATAGATTAGTGATATATTTTTATGGTTCCCGTGAATTACTTATCCGTTGCAACAGGTCGGTTATATGTTGCATCAGATAAAATACCAGGTGCAACAGATTAGTGATCTATTTTTATGGTTTTCATGGATTACTCATCCGTTACAACAGGTCGGTTATATGTTGCAACAGATAACATACTTGGTGCAACAAATTAGTGGTCTGTTGGAACTGTTATATTACTGTTATGCATTAATCAATTATAATCTATGTTATTTTCCTGTTAATTTAAGATAACATGGCTCCAAAAAAAACCCGAATCAAGTCCAAGTAAAGGAACAAGTGCAGCAGCTCAGCTACATCCACCACTTTATGAGCTTGCTTTACAAACTTTATCTTAATTAGGAGCAAAAGATAATGAACACGGGGAGAAGGAATCTTTCAAAAGAGATGATCCAAATGCTAATAGCCCTTCCACCGAAGAGTTGGTCAAAACCTTCAGCATTGATCGTTATCTTGTGAGAATGTAGTGTGATGGTGCCATAGATTTAACGGGTGATCTCGTGGTTAAATCAGTCATGGAAAAATCTTTCGACGCCTTCAGAAAAAAACTTCAAGAATAAAAATTGGATTCTTATTTCAGGGAAAGCTGCTTTGGGCAATATCTTCATTTGCCGGAGGACAACAATGCTCATTTCCAGATAAAAATAGTATATGATCTTCTCAAGCGTAAGTTTATCTATGAAAACAAAGATAAGATGGATGAGGTGTGCATAAATTATTGTGGCATGCCTGTTTGTTTTGGTTGGAAGGAGTTTGCCATAGTTACCGGACTAAAATGTCATCCTCCTTCTCAAGTTATACCTACTCTGACCCAAAAAAAAGCACCCCACACACTCAAAAAAAGAAAATGGCAATTCGAGTGATCGTGATGACCTGGTGTCTATTGTGGGTCCAAGCTTCAAAAACAAAAATCTGATAGGAGCATTGAAAGGTAAATGTCTTTTAAAGAAGCACAAGAAATCATTGTGCTTGGTTTGGTTTGTACATAATATTCTTTGGGCGAGAGATGTTAACAACAACGTAAGCCTCGGTTTAATAAATCTCTCCGAGGATCTTAAGGCATTTAACAACTATCCTTGGGGTTATGAAAACTTCAAAATGACTGTCGAATATTTGTTGACTCCATTAACTCCAAAAACAATCAACTTATATGGCTTTCCATAGGCCTTCATGGTAAATATTTCTTTTATCATGATATGATTCATTATTTTTTTATCCAATAATATTTTTAATTTATTGGCGTTATGTTATAGGCTTGGACATTTGAAGTCATTTCTTATTTGAGACAACAAGTGAACTACCAGGAAGAAGTTTCCTGTCCAAGAATTCTGAGATGGTTGTCGGCCAAAACCGATAACAATGTAAAATTTCTTGATCTTTTCAATCTCCCAAGGAAGCAGTAAGTCCAATTCTAATCAAGTTTTTATTTTAATTAATGATTAAATGATTTCATCATCATTCTTAATATATGTATCAATTTATTTTAGATTATCCATCCGTGGCTTGTTCCGACCAACCGAGAGTTGAAGATGCCATTTTTTCTTACTTTACGGTCTGTGAAAACTTTATCGGACCCTAAGGTCGTTGATGGAATAAAAATAGAATTTTTCGGAGCAACAACCATCACAAAAAAAAAATAATTTTGGAGGGTGGGGCTAATGATGCTCCTCTTACAGTTTTTGAAACAACAAGCCATTATGATTATGATCATAATGGTTGTACAGATTTTTCTCCAGATTTTGCCACATCTGGCTAATGTTCTTCATGCAAATGTCAAGACTGCAAGGTGAAATACGATGGAGTGATTAATGCTATTAATGCACTAACTGCTTCTGTAAAGGAAATGACATCTAAGAGGGGTGTCATTCCATCAAAGAGGATTTCATATCCAGACACTCCACTAGAGATCAAGGTGTTTAAGAGGAGAAGGAAAGACACTTCCAAGACATCATCAATCATAAAAAAAGCAAGATTGCAACGCCTCTGTCTTTCTCTTGCACTGATGTTCAGTGTGCAAGGGCCACAGGAGAGCAGCATAAGCTGAAGAAGGTGAATGTACATCATCTGTTCCAAAAAAAATAGGTACATATTCGTTTCAACAGATGATACATCTGCTGAAAATTATCAAACAAATATATACATCTGTTGCAACTGTTATCTAACCTGTTGCATCAGATTCGTTATTTGTTTCAACAGATGAGTCTTATGTTGCAACAGATGGGTTATCTATCGTACTGCTCTAATTTACCTGTTCGAATTTGATCCAATAGGTAATCCATCTGATGCAACATAAGACTCATCTGTTGTAACAGATGGAAAATCTGTTGTATATCTCTACTTAGCATTGACAATTCTGGATTTCCAGGTGGATGTCACAGCTACTTCCGAAGAGCATAATATCACAGTTGATAATCCATCAACTGCTTCCAAAGATGAAGAAAAAATGGAGCCTGTCAGTTTGGGGGAACGGAAGAATTACCCGTTTGAAGGGTTCAACATCTCGGACGAGGCTCCAAAAAAAATAACACAGTTGATCAACGACTATTCTGAATGGATTGTTGATGGGCTGTTAAAGCATCATGTCGGCAGGTACATAAATTAATTTTATAGATATTGGTTTATACAATTCTTGTTGTAAGAACCTGACATTAACACATATAAATCATCATGTAGAAAATAAAATAACGAGCGCTACAAAGTAAACGAATCGAGTATTGGTTTTGATATGTTTGACTTTATTATTGTACATCCCGAAATGAAGAATTGGTTCTATTTGATGTCACAGCCCTAAACTTGCTGGAATGATGAGGTTTAAATGTCATACATATTACTATTAATTAATACTTTATTTAATTGCATCTGCGTATTAATTTTTTCGTCACATAATCTTAAATGTTTGATAACATGTGCAGCACATCGATGTTATTTTTTACTACCTCCGAAAGAAGGCCAAGTTTCAAATACAAGAACAATACAGATACACAACAGACAATTGTTTGTACAAAGTTTACATCAATAATGTCTATGATAGGTATTGCCAACAGCAGCCAGAAGTTTCCCAAAACGAGGAATGCTTAATCAATATCATCAAACGTTTTAGCATTCCGGCAGGCTTACCTTGGCATTTGGTCGACGAAGTGTATATCCCAATCAATTGTGGTGATGAATTCCATTGGGTGTTGGCTGTCGTCGTTCTAAAAGAGAGGCACATCTGAGTTTATGACTCGATGTCGTGAAGGAGACATTCTGGACCGTCGTCTGAGATACAAAAACTGGCCAAAATATTGTCTACTTACCTTGATATGAGTGGCTTTTTGGACCAAAAGGTTCGTACTGATTGGTCGACAATTGAAGCATACCGGGATAAAATGGCTAATTCATTTGATGTACAATATGTTGACGGAATTGCTCAACAAACCATTGGTAGCCTGTAAGTTTAAGTGTCATGATTTAGTTTCATTTCGCAAATTTCACAACGTTTGCTTGAACTGCAAGATATAGATTATTTGTTTTTTTATAACGCAGGGATTGCGGTCCTTTTGTTGCTGTCTGTGCCGAGTATTTGAGCGATGGATTACAAGTACCAAATAATGGACTTTATACCGGATTACTCCGCAAAAGATTTGTTGCTCTTTTATGGAAATACGGAGAAGCGAAAGCTCAGAAGCCGTACGCAACCGACATTAAAGATCCACGATGGCCAAAGCCGAATTCTGTAGCACCGGATGAAGAACAACTTGTCCATATTGATTAGATCTTTATAGCTTGAGTCCGTTAATGTAATAACCTGTCCTCCTTGGTTTAACTTGTTGATTTATTTATAGAGTAGATCATTTGTACCCATAATGATTTTTTTTACATTTCATTTATTTGTTGAGTTATTTCATGTAATTTTTGAAGGCTTCGATTTATTTTATTATGTCTATGAATATAATTAATCCTTAGTTTTGAACATGTTAATTGAAATGGAGTACTAGATTCAAATATAGCAACAGATAATACATCTGCTGCAACAAACGACATATCTTATCAGACAGATTTAGACATATGTTGCAACATAAGATGCAACACGTTGGTCATCTGCTGGAAATTATATAACAGGTCTTCCTACTTTTTTTATTTGCTCCAACAGATTACCGATCAGTTGCAACAGATCGTATATCTGTTGCGACAGACAGACTGGAAACATCTGCATAACGCAACAGATGAACAACCTATTCCAACAGATAATCAATCTGTCACAACAGGTACTATATCTATTTCGACAGATATAAAATCTATTGCATTATAAAAATTCAACTTGGCCAGACATAAAAATTATTGCCACTACATGTAAAGCGAATTGGCTTGAAATGTAATTTTCTTATCGTGTTCGTCTCTATCTTTGTACATATTTTTTTATACACGGGCTCCAACTATTTAGTTAGTACCCCATATGCCCAGACCCATTGCATCTTTCCCACAATGGTGTCGCATACACTGGTCATTTGTGTGTCGGTCAGCAAACACTCGATGTATGCAAGCGAGTACGGCCCGCACACTGCATCGGTTGTATTTCTTGGGAGTTGGATGTTCTTATTTTGACCTTCAAAATCCCATGATTCATTCGCCAAGAATTCACCCGGGAAATGATCCATCATCTTACTCTGCGTCAACAACTTGGGCAACAACTTCAAAAGTGGCTGCATGTGGGTTAAAAACGTCTTCTCACTGAAGATAAGTAAGTTGCATTCATAAACCTTAATATTTACCTCGTATAGTAGTATCTCAACAGTGAGAAAATGTGTGACATCCACGTTCATGACTGCAAGGATTCTCTTTGCCTTGGTCCAGCTCTTGCTGTGTGGATATGGCTTTTTCCCTCTAACATATTTAATCGCTTTCTCATCCCATTGGAACGTAGAAACTAACTGATCAAATCTCGATCCATCGAAATTAGCTATCTTATAGAGTTTAGCGTACCTATCCTTGAAATTATTGTAGAAGTTGAGGTCTATTATTCTATCGGCAGCATCATAAGCATCCGAGTACGCTAATTGCCAGCCCCTCATGAGGCAAAGAATTTCATCAACATACTGTGGTATAAGAAGATAATTTTAAAATAAGTTAGTAATTGTAAAGAATAAAAATACAATAGAAAAAATCTGATGCAGAGAGTTCTCTGAATCAGTTCACAGATTACCCAGTCAACGCAACTTATGCAACAGATGTGTATTATGTTGCAACAAAATACCAAGTTTTTGCAACAGATTACATATCTGCTGCGTAGATTTTTCTTCATGGAGTAAATTGGAAGGCTAGGTTAGCAAAAGTAAACTCAGCTTGTCCTCGTACCACACGCACATATTTGTCATATTCGAGAAGTCTTTGGCGGCAAATGAATGCATGGTGTATTCTTTTTGAACCTTTATCTTGATGAATTCTTCCAGTTCCTTCTTCTTATCCTTTCCAAGCCCCACGAATATGTCCACCTTCTTCGGCGGCCCCTGAACTTCAACAACTATTGGAGCGGGGGGAGTTGCAATTTTTGTTGATTTCAGAACGGAGAGAATTTGTCTAATTTTTCTTCTCTTCCTCCTAACCTCCATTGTAGGAGTACATGGCTCCCTCACCTCGTTGGATGGTATGACACCCCTCCTAGATTTCAACTCCTCGGTAGCTTCAGCAATAGCCTCTATCTTTTCAAAGACTTTATCCTCTCTTTCCTTGCACACTTTGCATTTACAATGAGAACATGAGGATGAGGAGGGGTGAGAGGGACCACTGTAAGAGTGGGAGGGACCGGTGTAGGGGTGAGAGAGAGGACCTGTGCAATGGGTGTTTTCAAATATATTTATTTTTTGCTGAGCACCAACATGCTCATAATCACGACTGGCAGCAGAAGCAGTAGCAGGATGGTTGCCACCATCACAAACAACTCCGCCAGCAACACCCCCAGAAGAAGCACCCGGATCTGTTGCAGTTTGAGGTTGGTCGTGAAGAGCTTCAACATTAGGCTGACCTTGTCTAACTGCTCTTCTTATGGATGTTGCTCCATCTAATTCCTTCTTTATTAACTCCATCGTTGGGTCTTCTTTTGTATCAACAAGACCTAGAGTAAGAAAAGAAGTCATCCCCAGCTCATCAATGGTAGGTACGATCCAAGGATGCACAACCTATAGAAAAAAATAGAGGAATTTAAATCATATAATAATAATTTGCAGTTAGTTGGGTTACATGGGGCTCGAGTTACATGGGCGTTAACACAACCAACTTATGCAACAGACGATCTAACTACCGCAACAGCTGATCCATATGTTGAAACAAATTGATAATATGTTACATCAGATTACCCATCTGTTACATAATTTGCAGTAGATGGGTAATCTGTTGAGTAGGGTTCAGAGAACCAGAGCAACATATGGTTAATCTTTTGCAAAATATGGATTGTCTGTCACAACAGATTTTCCATCTGTTGCACCAGTTGCAGTTGACGGGTAATCTATTGCAACAGATGACCCATCTGTCGCAACAAATGGAATATCTATTTCAATATCTTTCTTTGAGAAAAATTATTTTAGTTGAAAGAAGTCGTATGCATCATCCGGAGGGTTAAAGAGATCAACCTCATTAATATTTTTTTTACTGCTCTCTGCTGCATCCAACCATCTAAGGATCCTTGGATGAGAAACCTTATCCGGGTAATCCTTGAAATACTTTCGGAGGGGAGGAATGACTTCACATGCCCAAGCCTAAAAATTATAAACAGGAAGCAAGCAAAATAAAGTCATAAGTATATTCAATATAAATTAATGAATAAGTAAAAATAGTGATCAATTTTACCATGAAAGCCCAAGGAAAGCCGTATAATGTGGTCATCTTTGGCTTTAGCTTTTTCAGAAAATATTTGACAGTCAAGTAGTAGCTGTCGTATCCTCAGGGATAATCGTTGAATTTTCCAAAATCATCAGCAAGCGCCAACAAATCATATTCTATGACTTTTCTGACGTCTCTTGCCAATAAAACGGAATGGACAAATCAAACTAAGCACAATTTCTCCCTGTAATGCTTTGGTATGTCTTTATTCTTGAGATCCGCCATCAAATCCTCCACTCTATAGCTAGGTCTAACAATGCCCAACAACCCATCTTTTTTTACCTTGCGTTTGTTGGACCCTTTGTGGGGTGTTTTCTTGATGAGAGGTTCTTCTGGACGATCGCATCTCAATCCCGTCACTATGACAAACTCTTTCAATCCAAACCAAACCGGCATGCCACAGTAGTTGATCCAGACTTCATCCATTTTTTTTTTGCCCTTCTTCGAACCTCCATCACCCCCCGCATATTTGATCCTGCGCTTGAGAAGGCCATATACCATGATCATTAGGAAATGGAGAGGGCGGGCCCCAGACAACTCAAGAAAGTATGCAAAGCAACTTTTCTTAAAAAGTCTATTTATGTTTTCCTTCTTCATAATACTCCTAAGTTCGTCAAAAGGTTTCCTCAACTGACATTTAAGTACAAGATCACCAAATACTGCTTTAGGTCTATTCATCGGCATCGCAACTCAAAACTTGTCAATGCTACTTGTTTTGACAGAATCATGCTGGAATTTCGATATTATTTCACGCCCCATTGGTGAGGAGGAGTTATCACTTTCCTCGGCTTCATTTTGCTTTGACTGAGATTGTTCTGGAAGTTTCTCCGAATCTATCTGTACTCTAGCCTTTTTTGTTTGGTGATCAGAAGTTGATCCACTTTCTCCACTTTCAATTTCTTTTTCTTTTGGGAGACATCTTTTGACTACAAACAATAGAAAAATAAAAAATACATTGCATTTGATGTCTGCATAATTTTTTTTAAAAAGGTGAGATAAATTTCAATAGATTATTCTATGCCACATAACCAAAAAAAATACTCCAACGAACAACCCATCAGTTGGAACAGATGGGGAACCCGAATCTGTTTGAAGGCCTATTTAATATCTCCCAACAGATATTCCACCTGTTGCAACAGATGGATAAATTTCAATAAATTATTCTATGTCACATTACAAGAAAATACTCCAACGCATAACCCATCAGTTGGAACAGATGGAAAATCTATTTGAAGACCTATTTAATATCTCCCAACAGATCTTCCACCCGTTACAACAGATAGACCACCACAACCAATGCCGCCACCAATGCCACCAATACCAACACCAAGACCACCGATACCACCGACAAAAAAAACAAATACTAACGCTACCAACAACAGCCACCAACAACAGCCACCAACAACACCACAAATACCATCTAACAATACCACGACAGTCAACAAAACACTGAGAGAAAAACTACAGTTTTCTCGGGCGCTTCCTACTTTTTTAGCATAAAAACTCCAAATTGTTAACCCATTCTCGAAGATAATACAACTAAAAGTCTTCTTTTTTATCATTAACTAAAAATCCCTATTTTTTAGAATAAAGAACAAATGTAGAACTCTTCTCGAACTTTTTTACCTGCGAAGACAGATAAAACGACGGATACAAGCGGGAATGAAGGAAAAACAACAACTATATGTAGTCGTAAATAAAAAGAAAATCGAACCAGTTTTGAAGGGTTGAGCAATATGTTGAGTAGTTATTGTTTGTATTATTGAGAGGGAGAGAAGACCCTGAGAGAGAGAGAAAAACAAGAACTTAACATTTGAAATAAAAAGTTTTTTGTGCAAATGGATGATTTGTAATTTTGGAAAATAATGACAAGTTTTAAAATTGCTAATTTGGTGCGAATTGATCTTATTAATTTAAATTTTTTTAAAAGATATAGTTTTTAAAATATTGAGTTGATGAGAACTCATTTCAACTCAGAGTGATCGATCGACGAATCGGGTCGGGATGAATGCAATACCAACACCATGCAATTGCAAAGACTCGATTGGATTTGTAGTTGACCTTGCGAGCTCATTCATTCATCCCTAGTCCACCTAAATCAACTTAGGTACTATCACTATCCTAACATTGACTTGATGAGAACTCATTTCAACTTAGAGTGATCGATCGACGACTCGGGTCGGGATGAACACAATACCAACGCCATGCAATTGCAAAAACTCGATTGGATTTATAGTTGACCCTGCAAGCTCATTCATTCATCCCTAGTTTTGCCTAAATCAACTTAGGTACTATCACTATCCTAACATTGAGTTGATGAGAACTCATTTCAACTCAGAGTGATCGATCCACGACTCGGGGCGGGATGAACGCAATACCAATGCCATGCAATTGCAAAGACTCGATTGGATTTGTAGTTGACCCAGCGAGCTATTCATTCATCCTTAGTTCCGCCTAAATCAACTTAGGTACTATCACTATCCTAACATTGAGTTGATGAGAACTCATTTTAACTCAGAGTAATCGATCGATGACTCGGGTCGAGATGAACGCAATACCAACACCATGCAATTGCAAAGACTCGATTAGATTTGTAGTTGACCCTGCGAGCTCATTCATTCATCCTTAGTTCCACCTAAATCGACTTAGGTACTATCACTATCCTAACATTGAGTTGATGAGAACTCATTTCAACTCAGAGTAATCGATCGATGACTCGAGATGAACGCAATACCAACGCCATGCAATTGCAAAGATTCGATTGGATTTGTAGTTGACCCTGCGAGCTCATTCATTCATCCCTAGTTCCACCTAAATCAATTGCAATGAAATTTGTTGCAACAAATGACTAAGCTGTTGAAAATTTTTAAACAGATATTCATATCTGTTGCAACAAATGACATATCTGATTTAATTATCAAATAGATATTTACATCTGTTGTGACAGATGACTAAGCTATTGGAAATTTTCAAACAAATATTTATATTTGTTGTAACAGATGACATATCTGATTTAATTAATTATCAAGTGGACATTTTCATCTGTTGTCACAGATGACTGAGCTATTGGAATTTCTAAACAGATATTGATATTTGTTGTAACAGATGACTGAGTTGTTTGGATTTCTAAACAAATATTTATATATGTTGCAACAGATGATATATCTGTTTGAAAATCTTTTTTTTCTCTTTTAATTTTAAAGCAAACTTCTGGTCCGAGTAGATAATATCAAGTAGTAGTACTTATTACTAAAGGCGGTAAAAAATATTCCTTGGATATCTCAAAAGTGAGTTCATTGAGCAATTTTGTCTTGTCTTTTCAATCACTAGTCTTAGTCTTTCTCGTGCCCCTCAAATTATTAATGAAATTAATGAATATTAATTAATGAATATTGAAAACCCTCATGTCTACGTACACAATACTTCTATAGAAATTATCTCATCTTTTCCTTTAGCGGTAATTTATTTTATTCAACTCTCATATTTTTCTTTCTCTCCTCTTTAGGGTCACAATCTTTTTTCTCTCTTTTCTCTTCTCTTCTCATAAAGATACTTTCGGATCTAAATCAATCCATATCTTTCCTCGACTAAAATTGTTGTTTTGATCCCCTTTTTGATATTAAGGTGTGGTTCATTATTGCTCTTTCATTTTCGTCTTCTTCTTTGCAAGTTATTTACATCTGTTTTTTTATTTAATTACTATTTATCCATATCATATTTATTAAAAAAATTTGAAAGAACTATTAAGTGTTGAATAAACAAATCGAGATTTTTTATTACAATATGCGAAAAAAGTCATCTGTTGGGAGAAGTTTAAAAGCTTTGTTGGCAGTATTATTTTTTTGTATGTATTTTATTTATTTCTTTATTGTTGATGCAGTTATTGATGTTGTTGGTGGAATTGGCGTTGTTGGAACTCGTGGTGTGGTGGTGTTGATGGTTGTGGAACAAAGGATGTTGTTTCTTTGTTGTTGATGATGTTGTTGGAACAAATGTTGTTGTTTCTTTGTTATTGATATTTATGTTGTTGTTGATGTTGCAACAGATGGAGAAACTGTTGGAACAAATCAAACCACCAGAAAGGTTGGTTTGATGTATTCCATCAAACTCCACACCTGTTGCAACAGACTCCACATCTGTTGCAATAAACTCCATATTTGTTACAACAGACTCCACATCTGATGGAACAGATGGATAATGTTCTTTTTGTAACATCAATTTTTTTCTCTTCTTTGTAGATATAAAGAACTGACAGTTGATCAACTTTTATCGGACCATCACAAGAGGCTGCAGTAAAGATGGGTTCGGAGGAATAAGCTTCTTACAGATGGAACCACTTCATATGTGGGAGGTATGTATTACTGATAATGTTATCATGGAAATACACATAGAGTGCACTGATTTTGTGAATGATGTTTTTACTGATTAGTCATAGATCGTTCAAACAAGATGTTTGTAATTTTACAGTTAAGTTTGGTAGGTTCAAACTGATAAGGCCAGAGGACTATGAATGTGGTTTTGATACCCTGTTAAGATTTAATGTCGGCTGTTTCTCATGTTTATTTGTCAATCATTGTGAAGGGATCTAGTTTTGGTGTCATTGTAAAGAGATTCAATAGTGATTGGACTAACTTTTAGGGTGCATTGGACCCTTGCATCTAACAAGAACGGAAAACCAATATAGTTATTTCCCTAGCCCAAATTTATATGGTTGGGTTTTTCGCTCGGGGTGATGATTATCCAGAAGGTGCGGTAGGAGAATGCCTTCGAGGGAAAATGGGTGGTTGATGAAAGACTGTATCATCTGAGATCTAATTGAAGAAGAGACATAAGGTAGAAAGTAACTTCTATCGAATCTGGCCGATGAAATTATCTTAACAAATGCGAAATCTGAATCAAGTGCAAATCTGAAAGTGTATCCGGTAATGTAATTTCGTCTGTTGTCTATCTGAAAGAAAAATAATGTAGATGGATACTTTATTAGGGAACTGCGTGGTCGGTATTATCACCTAGATAGAAAATGGGAGAAGACCAACAAAGTAGGCTCACGAGCATCGAGGGTTGAAATGATGTACAACAAGGCTAGAAAACTTACGCCAACAACAACTGCAGTTAAAATAAGGAATCTAAGCGAAGGCAACAGTTTTTGAATTTTAAATTTTATCCCATGCCTTCTTGTTTGTGTTTTCGACCAGGTCCACTACCATTGACCTGATCGAAATCACAAACGAGATTGAAAGGCAAATTGAGTATCATTGCTTCCTTAGCAATATGGTTATAATTGATTGTATTTTCTTGCCTTAGCATGCTTTCAACATTCCTTGGAGAATATCAGATGCTTGCTGTAGTATGTGAATCCCAATAATTTTCAAGTTTGCCTCCAGCTTGCTGATTTGTATTCAAGCTGGTCATTGTTGTCTTCGAAGTTGGTAAGGAGTTCCTCATCTCTTGTGAGATCGATCAGGAACACTATCTTCAAAGTTGTGTCATTCTAGAAGCCCTTCAAAACACTTTCTTCAGATGCTTTAAAGGATACTGGAGGGTCGTTGTATTTGTTTTAGGTCAAAATGTGTTGATGCACATTGAAAATGTGGTCCCAACAGTTGAACAACACACTTTTATCGAGCGTTGCTCCATGCATCTTGCTCAACCAATATGATAAATTAGTAAGCAACGAGTTACGTAGCGTGTGATCTAAATTGGCTCTACCAAGCCTATTAAACATTACGTAACTCCAAGCTCATTACCCTATCAAAAAAATATGACCGAGTTAGTGCACAAATCAAACGAGCTCAATCTCTCAGTCTTTCTATTGATCGCTCTTCTCCAATATAGATGACAAGATATCTTCTATGCAAAAGTCTACACCGTAGCCAGACATGCTTGCCTAGGAGTAATTCTTCTGAAGATATTTGTTTATGTCTTCTGAAGAATTGCTCCCAGGCAAGCATGTCTGGCGACGGTGTAGACTTTCGGATAGCAGATATCTTGTCATCTATATTGGAGAAGAGTGATCAGCAAAAAGGCTGACAGATTGAGCTTGTTTGATTTGTGCACTAACTCGGGCATATTTTTTTGATAGGGTAATGAGCTCGGAGTTACGTAACGGTTGCTAGGCTTGGTAGAGCCAGTTTAGATCATACGCTACGTAACTCCATGCTTACTAATTTATCAAATTGGTTGAGCAAGATGCATGGAGCAACGCTCGATAAAAGTATGTTGTTCAACTGTTGGGACCACATCTTCAACGTGCATCAACACATTTTGACCTAAAACAAACATAGCGACCCTCCATGTATCCTTTAAGGCTTCTGAAAAAAGTGTTCTAAAGGGCTTCTAGAATGCCACAACTTTGAAGGTAGTGTTCCTGATCGAGCTCAGAAGAGATGAGAAACTCCTTACCAACTTCGAAGACGGCAACGATCAGCTTGAATATAGAATCAGCAAGTTGGAGGCAAGCTTGAAAATTATCGAGATTCACATACTACAGCAAGCATCTGATCTTCTCCAAGGAATGTTGAAAGCATGCTAAGGCAAGAAAACACAATCAATTAATCCATATTGCTAAGGAAGTAATGATACTCTATTTTCCTTTCAATCTCGTTTGTGGTTTCGATCAGGTCAACAACAGTGGACCTGATCGGAAACACAAACAAGAAGGCATGGGATGAAATTTAAAATTCAAAAATTGTTGCCTTCGCTTAGTTTCCTTATTTTAACTGCAGTTGTTGTTGGCGTAAGTTTTCTAGTTGAACGTCATTTCAATCCTCGATACTCGTGAGGCTGCTTTGTTGGTCTTCTCCTATTTTCTACTTAGGTGATAATCCCGACCACGCAACTCCCCAGCAAAGTGTCCATCTATATTATTTTTCTTTCAAAGAGACAACAGAAAAAATTATATTACCGGATACACTTTCATATTTGCACTTGATTCAGATTTCGTATCTATTAAGATAATTCCATCGGCCAGATTCGTTAGAAGTTACTTTCTACCCTATGTATCTTCTTCAATTAGCTCTCAGATGATATAGTCATTCATCAACCACCCATTTTTCCTCGAAGGCATTCTCCTACCGCACCTTCTGGCATATAATCATCACCCCGAGCGAGCAACCCAACCATATAAATTTTGGCCAGGGGAATTTCTATTGGTTTTTCATTTTTGTTTGATACAGTGCGAGGCTTCGAGGACCCTCTAAGGGTCCAATGCACACTTAAAGTTAAGTCTAATCGCTATTGGTTCTCTGCAGTGACGACAAATATTAATCCCTTTTCAAAACTTAACATGCATAAACACGAACAACAACCGTCAGTAATTCGTAACAGGGTATCTGCACCATCTTCATGAGGTCCTCAGCCTTATCAATTTCAAACCCATCAAACTTAACGGTAAAATGCAAGATCTTGTTTGAATGATCAATGGCTAATCGATTAAAAATTGCATTCACAAAAATATTGTATTTTGTGTGTGTTGTCCCGGTGACCTTATTAGTAATACATACTTAACTCCTACACATATGATAGTGGATCCATCTGCATGCACCTTATTCTTCCTAGCCCATCTATGGCTTAAATTGAATAAGCAGATGACTAGCTAGTTGCAACAGATGACACATCTGTTTATATTGTCAAACAATTGGAGACATCTGTTACGATAGTTGATCAACCTGTTGCAGAAATCAAACAGATATATACATCTGTTGCAAAAGATTGCCAATATGTTGTAAGTTATCTAACAAAAAGAATATATTTTGCAACAGATTACCCATCTATTAGATTTATTTTAAAGCAATTTTCTTTTCTTTCCGAGATACAATAATTTATAAATAGGTCCCTCCTTACAAATATGGATGATCCATATTCGTACAAGAATATTCATATTGAGTCCTTGCATGAACTTCAAAGGCAGTTTGATGAACTCCAGAGAGATTTGACTGACTTCGGAGCAAGGCTGCCGGATGAAAAATGTCCGATTGACAATAATAATAATAGTAGTAATAATAATTAGATAATATTTTTTATTTTAGCGCATGTATTTTCCTCCTTTTGTATATCGGATCTACCCAAGGGATTCAAAAATCTATGAACTTTTCATTTCATTTTGTTGTCGACTTTAAATTTTTAATTCTTATTTTGTATTTAATAATCATTCTGTTTATTCCTTGTTCTCAACATGTCGACGGTTGGTGGTAGGGATTGAGCAATTTGTGTCAACAGAGGTTAATCTGCTACGATAAATCGATCATATGTTGCACCTGACGGTTATTAATAAAAAAGGGTTATTGTTGTTATTGAGAGGATGAAAAGACATGACTTTTCGATTATTCAATATGAAAAATATTTCGTAAATAAATAATAAGGAAATAAATGATAAACACAATTTATAACCGTAAAAGAACGATTATTTAATTTTAATAACTGATCGTGACTTTTCACCATTTTTGTTTTTGAATTTATTTTTTAAAATTATTTATTATATAATAAAATGGTTATTATTTTATTAAGGAATTTGAAAAGGTGTTCTTTTTATTTATAAAATAAAAAAGTAAGCAAATTTGGATTAATGATATGATGATATTTTTTTTTAAAAAAAGTAGATTATATGTTGCAACAAATATATTATCTGATGCAACAAGTTCACTATTGTTGCAACAGATGATATATATGTTGTCACAAATGATTTATCTGATGCAACCGATATCGAATCTGTCGTCAGAACTCAATAAAAATGATTTTTGGAAAGAACTAATTAATAATAATAATCTGAAAAGTCATGACTTATCACAATATTTCTTAATTTAATTAAGTCATTACTTTTCACATTAATAAAAAATATAATTAATAAATGAAGGTGAACAGTTAGATTATATGTTGCAACAGATAGGTTATCTGATGCAACATATTTTATATTTGTTGCAACACATAATATATATGTTGTCACAGATGTGTTATCTGATGCAACAGATATAGAATCTGTTGCCACAACTCAATAAAAATGGTTCTTCGAAAGAACTAATTAATAATAATAATCTGAAAAGTCATGACTTATATCACAATATTTATTTTCTTAATTTAATAAAAAATATAATTAATGAATGGAGGTGAATAGTCGCGCCTTTTTGCCTCTCATTCAAATTCGATCCTCTATAAATAGGTCCCTCCTTACTAATTCGTTCATTCAACTACACTCTATTTATTTATTGTATCTCGTCTTTCATATTACACTCTAGAAGATTATGACTGGCCCAGTGTGGGACGTTGCTTTTCTGCAAGACGCCGTGAATGAACTTCAGAATCAAGTTCGTGACCTGCAATGGAAACTGGGAGGAGTTAGAGCAAGAATGCTCCGCGAGATACGCAGGCTGAGGAGGGCCTTGCTACTTCCGGTTGAAGATTGGCCGGCTGAAAATGATGATGATGATAATAATAATAATTAGATTATTATTTTTCTTTTAGTCTATTATATGTATTTTTATTTGTTTTTGTTTAATAAAAAAATTATGTTTGATCTTTGACGTTTTAATCCATATTTAATTTTCATTCTGTCTATTATCTTCTCAACAAACATGTTGACGATTCGACGTAAAAAGGAATAATTTAGAATCCAGTAGTAATAACAAGATTTATCTGTTGGGTTTGTGACAGGGATTGATGTGTTGTTCAAAACAGATTACTCATGTTGCAACAGATAAGAAATCTGATGCAACAAATAAATAGTCTGTTTCAACAGATGACTAGTTTGTTGCTTGGCTCTGACGTTTTAATTCGTACTCCCTCCGTCTCAAATTACCCGTTCCAAATTGAGATGCCACATTGATAAAGAAAAATAATTAATAACATGTCTAGTTTACCATAACCCACTGATCAATTGGTACGACAGTAGACGTGTTTGAAATAACCATTATTTGCTATTCAATCGAAATTTCATAAGAGAAGAAAACTTTTAACGTCGGTCGGTGTATAGTCCCCCTATTAAATGATGTTTTCATTTTAATTTGAAGAAAAAATGATTAATGCAAAGGGTAAAACATGATTTTTGTAATCTTTTCTTGATTAATGAAAAAGACAAGTAAAATGAGAAATCGAATTAGGAAATTTGGGATGGGTAATTGGACGTAAGGAATAATTTTGAATCCAGTAGCGATAGCAAGAGTTGAAACATATTGGTTATCTGTTGGGTTTGTGACAGGGGCTGATTTGTGTTGTTCCAAACAGATTAATCATTTGTTGCAACAGATAATTAGTCTGGTGCAACAGATAAACATCCTGATACAACAAATAATACGTCTGATGCAACAGATAAATATTCTGATGCAACAGATAAACAGTCTGATGCAACAGATTACTCATCTGATGCATAAGATAATTGATTTGTTTAAATTGTGGGCATTTATATTGGATTCATGATCGGGGTTCTATCCATGTTGAAAAAACAGAAGTGTACCCAGATGACAAATACGAATAAAAATCATAATTTTACTTACCAAAGTCACCTATGAAGTAATGCCAAAGTGAAAAGTGATGTAGTAAACAAAATTTGACCTAAGAAATTGATCAGATCACAACAGCAACGTTGTACCAATAACAACAACAACAACAACAAATGGTCGACAAGAAGAAGATGAAGATGATAATGAAGTAGAAGATGATGATAATGAAGTAGAAGATGATGAATAAAGCAGCAGAAATAATGAACAACAAAAATCGCTAAGAGAGAGAAAACAACAATGGATGAGAAGAGAGAGAAATACATCTTTTTTCCCTCCGTTTCTCGTTATTTTAGGTAAACATTAGGATCAAAGTGTAAATTTAAAAACTTGTGGGTTATTTTCAAACTTTTTTAACTTTCTTAATCCATAATAAAGTAATTGTCACCTTCAATTAATAATTAAGACTTGTGTCACCTACACCTCATTTTAAAACTCTTTTGTCACTTGTGGCCCAAACCCCCACCTTCTATTTTAGAGTTAATTCCTCATATTGTCATTGAACTATTGACAATATCTCATAAAAGTCACTTTTGTATTTTTTATGACAAAAATGTCATTGAACTATTACTTTGTCTCACATATTGTCATTCTAACATATTAAACTACTAAACTCACTTAATTTTCTTAAATGATATTTTAAATTCAATTTCATTGACACATTCATTAAAATATACTTACAACTCAATACATAACAAAAAATGATTTTAGTATAAAGGCAATAAAATCTATCCAATTTTATTATAAAAATAATAAAATTCACCAAAATAAAATAGATTTTAAATAAAGACAAATTATACATGGTGAAAATAATTTTAAAAATTAAAAAGAATATATGAGATTTTATAGGACCCTTTTTAATTATTTTTTTTAAGAAGTTACTCTCTCCGTTTCATATTATTTATCCATTTTTCTTAACGCATCCCATAAAATATTATAAATAAGAAGGATAGCTTACTAATTTACCTTGTAATTTTTTTAATACATTCTATTAACGTCTTCATAAATACTAATATTAACAATATAAGAATTTTTTGGGAACTTTATTATATTTATATTTTCAAATGAATTAATATAAGGATAACAGTAATTTAATTTCAGTCCTATAAATTGATAAGTAACTTAGAAGATATGGAACAAAAAGATTAGTTAATACTCTCCTTGTTCTTAAATAAGTGAAAAAATTAAAATATAAATTATTATAATTTAATATATATGTTTTAAATTTTTTATATCTGTTTTTAAAATTTACTAAATGTATACATATTAATAAAAAATTCAAAATTCATAAACTTTAAATTCTGATTTCATAAGTGAAACATGTAAAGAGAAAAGTCTATAAATAATATGAAATGGAGAGAGTATACTTTTCTTTTAAATGGTCCTATAAAATTTCAAGTATTTTTTTTTTTTTTAAATTTCAACATCTCAATATGTCTAATTTTTGTTTATTTAAAATATTTATTTCATTTTGGTGGATTTTATTACTTTTTATATTAGACCCATTTTTTGTTATGTACTTGGGGTGGTATAATCTAATGAATTGTCATTAAATTTAAACTTAATTAAGTGAGTTCAGTAGCTTAAAATGTTAGAATGACTATCTGAGAGATAAAATAATAGTTCAGTGACATTTTGTCATAAAAAAAATAAAAGTGACTTTTGTGGGATATTGTCAATAATTCAATGACAATATAAGGAATTAACTCTCTATTTTAGTAGTATGTTTTTGAAAGAATGTACGTACATTTAATTAGAACCAATTTAAGTTTATAATTTTTATTTTGCTTTTTAATGCATTTATAACTATCTAAAGCGTGATATATATATATACTAGTTTAATTGCACATGTGTCACATATGTAGCGTTCGACTATTTAAAATTAAATGATTTTATCTATTACAGAGATTCTTAATGAAGTATAAAAAGTTCAAATTACTTTTCAAAGATCTTTCGCACTTAAATATAATAAAGTAAACATAAACATATATTTTAGTGTAAGCACATATATATTTTACCACAAGTTTCAAGTGTTTGATGGATCATCACTTTTGCGTTTGTCATGTAGTGGAGAGACGCATCAATTTGAACTATATTTGTGGTACAATTATTTTTTTCTATATTTAATTTTTTTTTATTTTTAAATTCAAATTTTTACAAAAACGTAAAAATTTTAAAAATTTGGTACTTCTTAAATTTTTCTTGTCTAACGTGTTTATATTTATTTCTAAAATTTTTAAATCTTTTTATAATCAAATTTAGTTGATTTAGAATTCTTAAACTAATGTAAAAAGTATTAGTAGACATTAAACAGAAACTACAACAAATGAATATGATAATCGAGATATTAAAACAATACAATTAAAACTAACATTCATACAAAAATTTCTCAAAATCCGTCCGAACATTCATCTTGAACACAAACTTGGAATTGATAAAATTATTATAAACCACATCAAAATAGTAGCTATAAGAATATTTATGCCGCCAACACACCTAAACACATATAAACATAAATTAAATAAAAAAATTCTCAAATATCATAAAAAAGTCGATGATAAACATGTAATAATAGAACACTTTATTAAAGCACATGACTTGATCCCTTTTCAAATTGATTGTATTTGTTCCATCTTTGTGTATAATTCAAACACCAAAAGAATACAAAAAGAAGCAAAGATCAAGTACAATTAGAAGTATGTTATATTAAGTCTAATATTTGAATAGGATTTTTATATTTTCATATATTTTAGGCAAAGTTTTATTTTTCTTCTTTATTTTTTAAAACATCATGTACTCTAAAACAACAACAAAAAAATATTTTCTCTTTTTAAGTCAACCACCCTTTCTTGTGGGAATAGTGATGCAACAAAAATAAAAACAAAATCAACTTCTTTTAGAAAAATAACTAATAATAAAAAGTTTCATAAATAAATTTTTATTTTTTAAATAACAAAACCAACTTCTTTTAGAAAAATAACGGATTGCAGCTTTGTGTCCTCCTCGTTTGTAGAGAGGGCTTCCCCAAAATAGGCCCAATGCAGCAGCGTGAACGGATTAGTCCGACTTCAACGTGAATGAATAAGAGGAAACAAAGAGGGAATGCGCGCAAATAAAAGTTCAAAAACGGCCGAATATAGCAACTTATAACAAAACATAGAACAAAGCTGTTTTGTTTGTTTTCGTTTTAGCAACAATGCTCTTCTGTTCTGTTGGATTCTTCCACAGCAACACATAACATATCGTATTTTCCAATTCTCTCATACTTTTGTGCTTATAAATCAAATGAATTGCCAATCTTTATTGCTTCGATATCTCACCATCAAGTTCATTTCTTTATTGGAGATTCGGAAGTAATGGGAGAGATTGATACAAAATCAATTGAATCCGTCCAAGCTGCCCTTTCTTTGTTCGGAGAGAAATCGTGTGATCACAAGAAGAGATATAAATCTACTTCATGTATCAATGTAAGCCAACTGCCCAAATTCTCTTTTATCTTCTTTAAAATTCTGTGGCATATCTATAATTCATGTATAAATATGTGTATGATTGTTTATAATGAGTGTATAATCTATGTATATTGGCTAGAAAAAGTAATCCGCCTATTTGTGCAAAGATCCCTGTATAGAATATCCGAAGGGGGAGTCTGTGGAGCAACGATAAAGTTTTCTCCAGGTTCAAACTGTGGAATCAGTTACAATGGTCCAAGGGGTGTGGACGAGAGATGCTTCGTGACCTGGGTTGTCCATAAAGTAGTACATCTTCTCTCCACTAAAAGATTTGGATTGCTTCAATTGACTATGTTTGCACTTGAGTTTCCTTCGTTCCCTCAAGATAAACTCTTCGCCTTCATATTTTTTCCCAGTAAGATTTGAATTGTATATCAAGGCTACATTTTCGTTAACAGAGTCAAAACTGTTATCTAAACTGAGATTGCCAACTTAAGATTTGTGATGTCTGTGCAATACTCAGCAGAATTATAAGTGTTTGCTTGTTTGTTTATGCCCTAGCTCAATCTTCGTGCCTTTTGGGACTTAACACAAAGTTTATGGACGTATAATATTGGTTTGAAATGAGAATAAAAGGAGCGACATGGTCAGTAAGAATTTACATAGCAACTTGCTCGAAATAGAAGCGTAGTTGTTGTAATAGATAGTATGTACTGTTTAGGGAACTAGGTAATTAAAATAGTAAAGAGGACGAACAAGAATTCATGTAGATCTGTTTCTTGGTGGTGTGTCACATACTATATTCTTTGACCCAATGTGCAGATCTTAACGGGCAATTACCCATGTCTGATTATTCAAATTCTCTTGTTGTTCGATAACTTCCAGGACATGGAGAAAGAAGAAGATATAGGAAGTGTGTTGAAATTCTTGGCAAACCTCAAAATTCAACTTGAGGCGAAGGATTATGCACACAAGCAAGCACTTCTTAAGCTAGAACATCACGAAAACACAGTTGATGAACTATGCACTCTGCTAATGAGCTCTGAACTCGAGAAGGAGATTTACATGATCGAATGTAGAGGGTTGAGGATTCATGTACATGAGCTTGAGTCTAGAATTCAGGAGATGGATGACCGCCTTCTGGAGTCTGTGATGATACGAGAACAGCTTTCACATGCCACAAGTGAGTTGAAGGCCACTCAAGGAGATCTAGTGGCAGCAAGAGATGCTAAGCTTGAAGCCTTGTCACAAGTAGAAGCGGTGGAAGATTATTTAAGCACCGAAAAGTTAAAGAATGAAGAGATATTGTGGAATGTGTCAAAGCTCAACGAGATTATTTTGGACTTGCAAATGACTGCTGCTGAGGCAGAAGAAAACACTGCACGTTTGCGTGAGAGAGAGACTGAATTGGAATTAGAAGCAGCAAATGCAAAGGAAGAAGTGGTTTCTATGAGACATCAATTGGAATTGATGCAAGATTTGGAGAATGAGCTATTGGAGAAGTTCGCACTTATTGATTCAATGAAAGCAGAACTCCAAGAAGTAAATGAGCTTCGCGCTTCTCATGAGAAAGTTACTTCAGGTGCTGCTAGTGAGGTGAAAAAGTTAAATGAAGCTCTTGAATTGCAAGAGAGGAAGAATTGGGACCAGTCTGGTTATATCAGTTTACTGGAGTCAGAACTCAGGCAATTAAAAGGGGAACTCAACAAAGCCAACGAAGAAGCTACTCGCGCCAGTGCAGATTCCGGAACAATGAGCCTTGAGCTGGAACAGATTAAAAAGGAAATGATTGAGATAAGAGAAAAGGAAACAGAAGCACAAGTTGAGATAGCGTTCCTAAAATCCGAGATTCACAAAGGGAGGTCGAAAATTGCAGCAGCAGAAATTGCTGATTCAGTAGCCAAGAGCGAGAAATCAGCTTTGCATCTTGCACTTCAGCAGCTGGCCTTAGAGGCTGAAGAGTCTAAAAATGAAAACAGGAGATTAAAAGAAGCCAGTAAGTCATCTAAAGAAAGTCGAAATGAAGAATCAGAAGAGGGAAAAGAAGAGGCTAAGGCCTACATAACAATACCAAAGGAGGAGTATGTGCAGGTACATGAAGAACCAAATGAAATTCAAGTACTGAAGAAAGAACTGAAAACAGCAACGTTGAAAATTAGCGAGTTGAGGACGAGAGCTGAGCAGGCGATAAGCAGAGCTGAGGCAGCTGAAAAGCGTAAAGCTGCCCTTGAAAATCAGATAAAGAGGTGGAAGGAACATAAAGAGAGAAAAAAGGCTGCATTAGCAGCACTTAGAGAGGAGTCCATTTCCAGAGAAATTACTGAATACGAGCCTGATAATTCTCCCAAAATAAAACAACCTCTTGGTAAGGTTCTCAGGATGGAGTTTTAGTTACACTAAATCTATTGCAAAACGTTTCCATAGGAATACGAATGAGATCCACAATGCCATCATTGTATGGCCGATAGTAGTACATATATAAGTCACGCCTTCCTCTTCAGCACCACACACAATTGGCTCCGTAAATGCAGAAGAAAGCAAGTCCAAATGAAAGAACACTGACCATGAGACTACGGTCGGTATATCTTTGAAGGCTTAGACGGAGGGAATAAGCAGACTCCTCGAGGGCTACTTAAGCCACTTTAGTGCAAACAAAAGTTTTCTGTAATGTAAATTCCCTAGTTTGAAAAGACGGTAGTGCAATGTGATCTTGTTGCTTTTATTGATCTTGTTACTTTTATGTCCCATTCTGTAGTTGCTTGTTTTTTGTCAATACATAGTTATTTGGTAAGTGCCAAGCTGGGGTGGCCCTAGTCTCTCATTATCAAATATGTTGCTTGCTTGACGGGCTTAGTTAAGAAATAATGTTGTGTTTTTATCAACTATAACTTTTGGATCGTAAGAGCTTGATCCTAACAATAATATTCAAACATACTATCTACAGTAGTATATGTTAGGAATTGTTATTGAAAGGAAAAGCAATCCTTGAACAAATTCTGTAAAGGTTGACAAAGGGAGAGAATAGGAGAATTAGATATACATAGAGAAAAAACTTTCATCCGCATTTCACAATGCATTATTACAAGTAAAAATAACAAAAATCCCAACCTTATTATAATTATTTACACCCTCTCCTACTTCCTTAATTATTTTACTCTCTCTCCCGATTCATATACATAACAAGGCCGGCATATACATAAAAAACTTTGTATATGACAAGGCCGACATATACATAACAAGGCCGATTCATACACATAACAAGGCCGATTCATACACATAACAAGTATGACAAGACCGACATATACATAACGAAGTCGTTTCATATACATAACAGGGCCGACATATACATAAAAGCTACGTATATGCATTTTTAGAGAAAAATGGGATTTTTGTAATATGTTTGGAGAGATGAATTTTTTTGTAATAAGTGAAACTTAAGTTGTGGGTTTGTGTAATTTTTAGTTATTACAAATTTGTTCTTTCCATGTGCCAACTTTTAATTAAATAGCCTTTTCCAACTTCAACTTGATTGGGCCAATAACTTGAGCCTAGTATGGTTGACATTTTGGGAAAAGGACAGAAACAACACTTCAAATTAAATTATTTCCATAAAAATGGTCAAAGAATTTAAATTTTACCTTTTAGCCATTTCAATTTACTGGCTTGTTCTATACCGTTTCTACACACCTTCTATACAGTTTCTATACAAATCTATACATATAAATATTCTATATGAAAATTATACAGTTTTGATACATAATTTATACAATAACTGTACATTTTCTTTTTACACGTTTTATACAATAATTATATAATTTTCATACACTTTCTATATTTTTTTTATATATATTTTATATATATTCATATTTGATAGAACTATACATTTATCTTATATAGATACAAATTTTATTTAACAATTATATCGTTTTTATATAATTTAATTATTATTTCTAAACAATAAAAAAAGCAGAATATTTGATCAGTTAAAAAATTTATAGCAAAAAAAAATTAAAATATTTTTAAAAGGACCGAATTTCCCAAATTGAATACTGTATCAGTATTGCATATAGACTGTATCAGTATTGTATATGGACTGTATATGGACTACGTAGGTCAAAATGACCCAAATTAGAAATGGCTATAAAGCGAAAGTAATATATCCGACTAGCCATTTTTTAGAAAGTTTTCAAACTTGGACTCTTTGTTTTAAAAAGTGCTATAGAGTGTCCTTTTCCCTGACATTCTCCATCTTCATTTGTTGATATGAGGCCGGCCCATCCCAAAAGGATACGTCTATTTTCGGATCTATGTAATTTTCTACAATTAAAAAAAGTATAAATAACATAAATACCAACCCTTTTGGAAGTAATTACACTCTCTCCCAGCTCTCTAAACGTATTACAAAAATCCCAACATATACACAGAATGCTATGTATATGTCGGGAGTCCGAAGCAAAAAGGGCTCCTTTTTTTATCAAAAATTCCAAAAGGGACACTTACTTTCAAAAAAAAATAAAACGGACAAAATGTTGCGGGCCCTGCGACTTACAAGTCGCCCGAGGCCCAGCGACTTGTAAGTCGCCCGGGGCCCAGCGACTTACAAGTGTTCACTGTTCACCTCCTTTTTTTTTTTTGTTCCCATCCTTAACATCATCATTTTTACTCCTTTATTTTCTCTTTCATTTTGACCGAGAACAATAATACTCACCCACTCAAAGATTTCACACTACATAGACCATTCACATATACTCCATGTTTCCTTTTCTTTGGTGGGAGCAACAGAAAAGAATAGAGAACATTGCATCATTTTTCTTTTTCTCCAACGACCGAAAAACATAAACACAAATAATTCTTCATTTTCATCACTTCACAATTCCACTCTCAAGCACACAATGTATTTAAATAATTTAAGTTGTTAATTATTGTAATTTATTATATTTTTTTATGTAATTTTTATATTAATATACGTTACTTTTTTTATCCAAATTTTTGTGGCATTGATAGTCAATTATATTTTAAAAATAATTTAAGTTTTTAATTATTGTGATTTATAATACTTTCTTCTATTATTTACAGTACTTTTTATTCCATTTTCAAATAATATATGTTGTTTTATCAAAAATTACAAAAGGAACACTTACTTTAAAAAAAATAATCAAAACGGACAAAACGCTGTGGGCCCAGCGACTTACAAGTCGCCCGAGGCCCAGCGACTTGCAAGTGTTCACTGTTCGCCTCCTCTTTTTTTTTTTTTTTAATTGGAGTCATGTATATTCACTCCATATATCAATTATTAGTGAACCTTTGTATATGATCTATACAAGTGTTAATTGTTCGCCTCCTCCTTTTTTTATTTTGTGTGTGTTTTTATTTTGCACGTGTTCACTGTTAAATCCTCAATAATTTCTATGAATAATAAAAACATTTAAAATTTGCAAATTATGTAAATATGTTTAGTATTTATTTTCTATTATATAGAAGAAGTTGTTTCGACCACCTCTTCCAATTACCAAAAAACTCAATTACTTCCACTTAATTGCATACCATGTCCCAATATATAATAATTTCATTATTTTATCATAATGGTTTAAATATTTAACATATTCTATTCATTTATATTAATTAACTATAACTACATATTAAAAATAATTTTTTTTTAATTGTCTATCATGTTCAAAACTAATTTGTTACCACAAATCACAATAATAAATAACTGAAAATATTTAAAAGACATATAGAAATTTTATTGACTCTTACCAAAAAAAAACGTCTACTCTCACTTAATTACATATCTTGCCCCAATATATAATAATTCCATTTTTTCATCATTATAATTTAAATATTTAATATATTCAATTAATTTATATTAATTAACTATAACTACATATTGGAAGTAAATTTTATTTATTTATTTAATTGTCTATCATGTTCAAAACTAATTTGTTATCATAAATCACAATAATTAATAACTTAAAATATTTAAAAGACATTTAGAAATTTATTGACTCTTACCAAAAAAAATCCTCTACTCTCACTTAATTACATATCATGCCTCAATATATAATAATTCCATTGTTTCAGCATATTGATTTAAATATTTAATATATTCTATTAGTTTATATTAATTAACTATAACTACATATTGGAAGTATTATTTTTTTATTTAATTGGCTATCATGTTCAAAACTAATTTGTTATCACAAATCACAATAATTAATAACTTAAAATATTTAAAAGACATATAAATTTTTTATTGACTCTCATTATTTTAGAAATGCCACATAAATTGAGATAAAAGAAAAAGTACTGCAAATCATTATAATTAACAATTTAAAATACTTAAGAGATATGTAAAATTTTAGTTGACTCTCAAAATTGTATCGAAGCCACATAAATTGGGACACAAGGAGTAAATATATTATTTGATAATTACGTAAAAATTATTATAAATCACAATAATTAACAAGCTAAAATACTTTTTTAAAAATATATAAAAGTTCTATTCAACTCTCAAAATTTTATCGGTGCAGCATAAATTATGACAAAATAAAAAATTATCTTAATTAATTGCAACTAAATATTTAAAGTAAATCAATTTTATTATTTTAATTGACTTTTATATAAAAAATTAATCTTTTTATTTATTTATTTATTTTAGTAAGTTTAAATTTTAAAATTATTTTTTTCTTATATAGAAATACTAATATTTAAACTTAACTTTAAATTTTTAAAGTACAAAATTAATAAATTTAATTTAATAAAATAAATTTCTAATGAATATTTTCTTAGAATTTGTGTTGGGTCAATATATATCAAGTTAAAAAGAAATAAAGAAAAATATATAGTAAAATTTTATTATTGTGAAAGATAAATATAATGCACTATCCAATAATGTTTAATAATATCATATTTTGTATATGTAAATATAGCATCACGTATTTAATTAATATACTATTCCGGTGAATTATCGATGATTACTATTGGATATGATAAAATTATATTAATTTTTATAGTAATAACATAATCAATCGCTCTTAATTAATTATTATGAGTCATCTAGGTATTAGGAAAATAAATAATATTTAATGAAAAATAAAATAGACATAAAATGTGAAATTAACTCTTAATGTTTTAAATTAAATTTTCGTCTTTCGAACAATGATTTTACTATATCACTCCTTATTATAAGTCATTATGTATTAGAAAAATAAGAATAACAAAATGATATATCAACATAAAATATTTGATTGACTATCAAAATTATATTAGTGCCATATAAATTGGGACGGGACAAAAGAAGATATAAAGCAACATATATTATTTGAAAATGAAATAAAAAGTACTATAAATAATAGAAAAAAGTATTATAAATCACAATAATTAAAAACTTAAATTATTTTTAAAATATAATTGATTATCAATGCCACAAAAATTTGGATGAGAAAAGTAACGTATATTAATATAAAAATTACATAAAAAATATAATAAATTACAATAATTAACAACTTAAATTATTTAAATACATTGTGTGCTTGAGAGTGGAATTGTGAAGTGATGAAAATGAAGAATTATTTGTGTTTATGTTTTCCGGTCGTTGGAGAAAAAGAAAGATGATGCAATGTTCTCTATTCTTTTCTATTGCTCCCACCAAGAAAAGGAAAAATGGAGTATATGTGAATGGTCTATATAGTGTGGAATCTTTGAGTGGGTGAGTATTATTGTTCTCGGTCAAAATGAAAGAGAAAAGAAAGGAATAAAAATGATGATGTTAAGGATTGGAACAAAAAAAAAAAGGAGGTGAACAGTGAACACTTGCAAGTCGCTGGGCCCGCAGCGTTTTGTCCGTTTTGTTTTTTTTCGAAAGTAAGTGTCCCTTTTGAATTTTTTGATAAAAAAAAGAGCCCTTTTGGCTCCGGACTCCCGACATATACATAACATTCTGTGTATATGTTGGGATTTTTGTAATACGTTTAGAGAGTTGGGATTTTTTGTAATATTGAAAACATAAGTTGTGTATTTGTGTAATTTTTAGTTAAAAAATATATAACTTACATAAATCTCTCACCAAGTTTACCCTTAATTATTCTCTATCCATACTCTTTGCTAGATTACAAATAATCCCTTATTTTGTAATTTTTGGATACATAATTAGCATCCGAATACATAATTTTAAACTTAAGAATGTAAAAGCTAATTACTCCATTTTCGCTCGCATGGATAATTTTGATTACAGAGACACGTCGGTCGAGATATATAATAAACTAACTAGACCAAAGAGAGATACATAATTAAAGAATAGGAATTTCATTTAGTTTAGGAAAAATAAGTTGTGATGTTATGAAATTTTATTGCTAAGAATAATCTCAAGGAAAGTTGTATAATATAACCTCAATAATATCTTTCCTTAGAACTTCAGTCATTCACTTAGCCAAAAAAAATGTGGAGCCGTGTGACCATAGACTCGCCAGCAACGTAGTCGGATGAAAATCAATACATGCATGAACCAACATTCTAAATAATATATGAAAATCGAACCATCAACAAGATATTTATTAAAGAAATTTTACTATGGGATACAATCGAAGGCAACACAACTGAACTGATTAATTATCAAATTTTATGTCAGGTCCACCAATTATGAGGTTGGTCTAAAGACACATTCTACTCACGTTTTCAACGGTGTTGCCTTAGTATATGTTTAATAATGAATTACATGAAAATAGGGATTAGGACTTGTATAATATTTAAGACAAGATGAGTCTTGGGGGGCAAGGAATGGTGGTAGAGTAGAGAATAGTCAAAGGTCAATAGGAAAATGATTAGTTGTAATCTTGTTTGAACACAAACACTTTTTACTCCTTTGAACCATTTTCTCTATTATACACTCTCCATATTTTTGACCTTACGCCAACTTTTTTTGACAAGTATCAAACACCAATATAAGATTTTAGTTTTGTTGGTCATGGATCACAATCATTTTTGTTTATTTGGTTGTAAATATATTATTATATTTAATGATATATTAACACAAATATGTGTAAAGTTTGAACCAGTGCTATTAAACTTTGTCAAGATTCATACGAATATATAACGGTGCTCCGTCCTATAAAGATTTTCTTATATTATCAGTGTTTTTGATCTCTCTCTATATGTGTGTATAAACGATTACTTCTCATTTATTTTCTTAAGATAACAAATTAATGTTTATATAAAAAACTACTTACAAGCAGGGGCAATTTCACTGTATTATGTGTGAATTCATGAGAATCCAATAACTTTGTTTAGATCACGTGTGTATGTATTAAAAAAATTATTTTTTTTTTAAAAAAAGACAGCTCAGTGCACTAAAGCTACCACTATGCGCGGTGTTAGGGGAAGGGCCCCACCATAAGAGTGTACCGTACGCAGCCTTACCTTGCATTTCTGCCAGAGACTGTTTCCAAGGCTTGAACTCATGACCTCCTGGTCACATCACAACAACTTTACCAGTTACTCCAAGGTTCCCCTTCGAAGAAATTTATTAAATATTTATAAATTTATGACTGTAAACTCTGTTATGATTATGTATTAACTCGAGTTCGCTATATTTAAAAGACTATTCTAAGTATACTAAATTTTTATCCCAAAACTATTTATTTATGGTCATAGCAACTACAGAGGAAGCAACCAAAAGTAATTTGGATGAGGCTTTCTTTAATCAGGCTTCTGAATTTTACTGGTCTGAGTTGGAAAGAGTTAAATTCTCTTTTTTCATTGAGAGGGTAGTAACAAAGCTAGTACTTTGGTTGAAGTTTAATCAGCCTCAGCCAAGAGTAGCTTAGGAACTCCATAGGACTTGTTAGACTCAAAAACAATTGGATATGGTTATAAGGTTGCTTCAAAATCACAAGTGGTCCTTAAGAATACAAACCTCCAAGAGGGTAAAACCATTTGATACTTGATGACTAACTTCTCACTGATACAACAATTTCCAAGGCCTCTCAGTGTTCAAACTATATCCACTGATAGCTCTCTTTCAGCCTTTCTACAATCTGCTGACTATATCTACAGGAAAAAGACACTAAAAAGCCGTCCTAATCCATGCTTACATATTCAATTCAGTAGACGAGAACTGCATTAAACAAAAGGAGCTGCAAGACAGCAGGATTAATAGTTGCTAAAGAACTTTTATGTATGCTTCATGACTGTTTCTTTTTCGCCTTCAAATACAAGTAGTTTCTCTGGAAGTCTAAAATTACCCGAATCAAATGCCTCAAACCAATCTCAGGCCATAGTGCAGTAGGAGAATAAAGAAGACAATGTGCACTTTGCCACAAAAGAAAATTGCTTAACCGAGTTGCTCCAGAAGTCCGTATAATAATGTCTGGATCAGGACAAACTGACATGTACATATGTCTGTCAACATCTGTCAAACCAACACGGTGCTCATTCTCGTCCTTCCCATTCTCTTTGAGTCCAACAAAATTGTCTTCAGCATTATTTGCTTCTCGTTTTCTAATATCATCCCATATTTCTTCACAAGATTCTTGAACAGCATGCACAATCTCATCTGTTGATGTGTAGGCAACACAAATAGACAATACCGCTCTGGAATTACCTGATGTCTTTACCATAGCCCTCTCAGCTGCTGACCTAACACAGTCACTCAGAAGCTTTAGGTTACCTTGAAAGTAAATCCTAATCCCAAGGCGGTTTACAATGCTCTCCTCTTGAGTTAATTCATCAATCTTTTCCTGCATCAGTTTCATTAGTGATGCAACTTCTCCGGGCCTTCGCTTGAAGTTATCAATGCTGAAGGCATAAACCGTTGTGTATTTTACACCAAGTTCGTAGCAATATTTTAGCATGTTGATAAGTGCTGAAAATCCAGCCCTATGTCCATCCCCGTCAAGCAAGTTTTGCTTCTTCGAATATCTACGGTTCCCGTCCATAATGAAAGCAATGTGACTAGGAACAGGACCCACATTAAGTACAGAAAATATACATTGACGAACAAATCTGCTAATATTTTCAAATAGATGTCCCACTCTTTTACCATTCACACCTTCCATATCAACCCTCGAACTAATGCATGATCCAAGATCAACCTAATCAAATATTAGAGAATTTAGTCTCACCTAACAGCCCATAATAGTATAAAACGAATAAAATTAGCTTTTTCCTGCCATTTAGAAAGGCAATACAGAACAAGAGAAAACATCACAGTAGTAAGTTGACATCACAATAAATACTAATCAAAATTAGCATAGTGAGCTACTTTCGGCCATGCACTAGACTTTGTATAATGACACCAGGAAGTTTCTCGAGTCTATAATAGGATTGTTGTGTTTCAGAAGGTTATTGCATTTTTCATGTCTTAATAAAATTCTTTGGAGTTTCTTAATTTTCCTCCTATATCTAGAATGAATTTGGAACTTTCTTTCAGTTGCTAAAAAAGAGAACTATCATTAACAAAAGAAAAAGGAACAATCATTTTACTAATTTAGTCGTTAAAAGATTTTTTTTTTTCAACATTTTCTGGCTGCTTGTAGTTTCACTTTGTCAGAAACTGCAGTGAGCATTTGCTTAAATTGCTTGTGCTCATAAACTTTTGTCAGTTTTTTCAAGAATTAGCAGACTTCTTCACTATTTCTACTCCTTAAGAAAAATTTAGAGCACTAATTGTTGACTATAATATCACCTACAATAACTTGTAAGCTAGTTCATAAGTTAAAGATTCAAAACAGTAGTGTATTTCCACTGTAAATATTTCGGGAAGGGTGCCAAGCATGAGAAAAGCTCTTGACAAGGAGGACTAAAGGATATGATGATTTTTTGGATCTACTACATGTAGGCTAGTTCTTTTAATCCTGCTTCAAAAACTCTACTTTTGAGCCGAGGGTGTATTAGAAACAACCTTTGTACCTCACAAAGATAGGCGTGAAGTCTCCATACATTCTATCCTCACCAAACCCACTTGTGGGATTACATTGGATATCAATGTTGAATCCAAGAATTTTCACCAAGGGATTCAAAAAATAAAAGTGTGGCACCTAGCATTTGAACTTGAAATCACAAGATGAATTTTGAACCTTGTACAATACTAAGCTAACCTCTAGTCCGGTGTTCAGGGAATGCAAAAATCTCTATATGCACATAAAAGATTACCTATATACAGTTTAATTTTTTGCTGGGTAGGTTGTTGTTTGCTGTTGTTGTAGACTTGTAGTACTCAAAACTACTCATGACTAAGAAACGAGGTTATACAACATACACATACACGGCAAGGGCAATAAGTAGACTCAGTACAATAAAAAGATAACCAGACAAATAACATTTCAACAAAAGGAGGACGTCAGCTTTCAAGATTATATATTAGCTAACACGAAATACTGCTATCCATTTTCAGAATATAGAATTCACATCTTGACGAAACAACAAGAGAACACAATAAAATCCTAGGTTTCTACGGCAACAAATGTTGGGTGTTAAGAGGTGTGAATGGAAAATGAAAAAGTGTTTTCTTTTTCGGAAAAACACTAAGAGAAAGGATGCAATTTGAATAGGCACCTTTTCGGATTGAATGGTTATGAACTTTCCAATGGGTTATGATTTTCCGAAGAGTTGCACCTTTATAAAGGGGTGCACCTTTCTGAACCATTGTTTGTCTTCGTGAAGCAACACCTTGATGGCTAGAAATACCTGAATTTTTCCTCAGATAAAGACAATAATTTTGAGTTGAAAAATAATCTTCTTCGTCGTCCAAAAACTCTAGTGTGATCATCAAATTGTTGAGTGTGTTCGAAGTTTCTAAAAATATGAGATACCGCTATTTTCAGAAAGAGAATCATTTTATCTTGGGAGGTGAGGAGAATAGATTCCTTAAGTACACACCGTGCATTCGGTAGACTTGATTCTATAATTTTCCGCTTCGTCTTCTTACTTAAAAAGAAAAAAGTTGATAAACACACTTCATTTGATAGTTCATTTGATCATTCATTTCAACTTGTGTTTGAGGGTGTTGAAATTCAATGTAGTTCTTGAACTTAATATTGAAGTTTGGATTGAAACTGATGCAAGTTGCAAGTTGTTATTAGTTAGTTAGAATTCAGTTGCACAATGGAAAGTTCACAAAAACAGTTAAAGTCCATCTGTTAGTTATAGAATTAGTTGGTAGTTAGCTAAGACGAGATACAACTACTATAAATACCAACTTGTAATACAGCATATTCATTCATGATAATAACATTTCACTTCTTCTTCTCCTAATTTTCTGTATCTTGGCTATCTTCTCAGATTAGAACCCTGAATAGCTACTCTGTTCCTCGAGTTCAACTCCTGAAATCGATTGATTTTCTATTGAGTGCATCATTTGGTATTAGAGCAAGACATTCCTCGGCATGCCAGTTACTCGAAACAAGAATCAAGAGCAAGCTTCTGGAGAAATGGATGAGAAATTGCTTCAGATTCAAGAGCAGTTACAGAAACTCATGGAAGGAATGACCACCATGAATGAGCGCAATTCCCAGGCTGATAAGGAAATGGGTGAGATTAAGGAGGTTATGAATCGGTTGGGCATTCAAGCAAAAGACAAGGAAGCTGGAAGAGCAGAATCTTCAGGTGATAGAGCTTGTTCTGTGGAGGTTCAGCATGAATACAGACCCAAAGACAATCATCACACTGGTAATTTTCTTACTAGATGCTCTAGAGTAGAATTCCCCAAATTTGGAGGTCAAGATTTAAGGACCTGGTTGTATAAAGTGGATCAGTTTTTTTATATGGATGAAACTGCTTTTGATCAAAGGGTTAAAATAGCTGCTATTCATTTTGAGGGGAGGCCATTGCTTGGCATAGGTCATACATGAAAGCTAGAAATTCTTTGAGGGATCCTTCTTGGACTGAGTATGTAATTGCTTTGAATGAGAGGTTTGGGGAAGAATTTGAAGATCCTATGGAAGCCCTAAAAAATTTAACTCAGACTGGTAGTGTTAAAGAGTATCAAGCTGAATTTGATAGGTTGTTGACCAGGTGAATTTGCCTATTGAAAACTCTATTAGCTGTTATTTAGGGGGGCTTAAACCAGAGTTAAACAAGTCTGTAAGGATCCAAGCTCCAAAGACATTAATGCAGGCCTATAAAATCACAAGATTGCAGGATGAAGTATTTGAAGCACACGTTAAATCTTGGGGTCTGAGATCTGTTGTAAAGCCCATATCTGCACCTATCTTGCCCACTCCCAATCAAGCAAAATCTTCCTTCTATCAGAAGGCATTGATTCCTGCTAATACATAAAAGAAGCTAGTGGAAACCCAAGCTAATAAAACCAACATATTTAGTAGCAATGGGAACGGAAGAAGACTGACTGCAGCTGAGATGGATAAGAAAAGGGCTAAGGGTTTATGCTTCTTTTGTGATGAGAAATATGTGCTGTGACACAAATGCAAGACTAATAGGCATATCTATATGGTGGACATATTAGAAGATGAAATGCTTATTGAAGAGGCTGAGAAGGTTGACGATCAGGATGATAAGGTTGAGTTAGATGAACTCATGACAATATCAGTTCAAGCTTTTACAGGAGTAACTGGCTATCAGACTATTAGAGTGACTGGGTATCATGAGAAAAGACCCTTGCAAGTCTTGATTGACACTAGTAGCACACATAACTTCATTGACCAGGATGTAGCTCAGAAGTTAGGGTGGAAACCAAGTACAATGAAGTTAGGGTGGAAACCAAGTACAATTTTGGCTCAGTCAGTCAGTGTTGCTGATGGTAGAAGAGTCAAACAACTTCAGTATGTAAGAATCTGCAATGGTTCCTGCAAGGCACCACATTTGCATCAGATTTTTTGTTGTTACCATTGGGAAATGTAGACATTGTTTTGGGAGTGCAATGGTTGAACACTTTGGGCAGGATCGTGTTTGATTTTCAGAACAGGACCATAGAATTAAGATACAAGGGTAAGAAACATGTATTAAGAGGGGCTAGTCAACCTCTTAAAACAACAAGAGTCAAGGCAGTTAACAGAATGGAATGTGAAGAAACTCAATTCTTTATGATGTCCTCGCTGACTGATATGGAAGAATGGTGTCAGTGTTACAATATTCGGGCTGAACAAGGTAATTCAATTCCACCAGACTTGTTAATTTTAATTGAACAATACAACAGAATATTTGAATTACCTACCACATTACCACCACATAGAGGCAAGTTTGATCATAGAATTTCATTGGTGGAGTCTGCATGTCCTGTTAACAAGAGACCTTATAGATATCCAGAAGTAAAAAGGACATTATAGAGAAACTTGTACAAGAGATGTTAGATCAGGGTGTGATACAACATAGCACTAGTCCTTATGCTTCTCCTGTGGTTCTAGTTGGTAAGAAAGATGGAAGTTGGAGGCTATGTATTGATTACAGGGAACTTAATCAGTTGACAATTAAGGATAAGTTTCCAATACCTATTATAGAAGACCTTTTGGATGAGCTAGGAGGAGCTGTTGTATTCTCTAAAATTGATCTTAGAGTTGGATATCATCAACTGAGGATGTATGATAAGGATGCTCACAAGACTGCCTTTAAAACTCATGAAGGGCATTATGATTTTCTGGTAATGCTTTTTGGTTTAACCAATGCCCCTTCTTCCTTCCAAAACCTCATGAACTCAGAATTTAGACCATTGATAAGGAAAACAGTTCTGGTTTTCTTTGATGACATCCTTATCTATAGCAAGTGCATGACTGATCACATTGTGCATGTCAAGGAAGTATTTGATATGATGCTGAAGTTTCAATTATATGCTAAAATGTCTAAATGTGCATTTGGGGTGCCTAAGGTGGAGTATTTAGGCCATTTTATTAGTGCTGAAGGTGTGTCTACTGATCCTAAAAAGATCATTGCAGTGTCCAATTGGCCTGTGCCTAATAATATCAAACAATTAAGGGGTTTCTTGGGCCTTACTGGCTACTACAGGAGGTTTATCAAAGGGTTTGGTTCAATATGTAGACCCCTGCATGATCTACTTAAGAAGGACAACTTTGGTTAGAATGAAGAATGTACTGCAGCTTTTGAAAAGATGAAAAAATCTTTGATCTCTGCTCCTGTCTTGGTCATGCCTGATTACTCAAAGCTGTTTATGGTTGAGACTGATGCAAGTGGAAAGGGTATTGGAGCTGTTCTAATGCAGCAGGGACACCCTATAGCTTATATCAGTAAATCATTAGCTCCCAAACATCAAGCAATGTCTGTGTATGACAGGGAATTACTTGCTCTTATTTTTGTTGTCTCTAAGTGGTCACATTATCTACTAAATAATTCCTTTATTATCAGAACTGATCAGAAGACACTAAAGCATTTGTTGGAACAAAATATCCACAATGATTTTCAAATTGCTGGCATTTTCAAGCTCATGGCTTTTGATTTCTCTATTGAATATAAAAAGAGTGTGGATAACAAGGTTGCAGATGCCTTGTCTAGAATGCCTACTTCTGAATTATTGGCTATCTCTCTCCTCACTCCTAATGACCCTTTATATGACAAGATCAAGGATTCTTGATCTACTGATGTTTCCTTGCAACTATTGATTACTAAATTGCAGAATCAGCCTTTTAAGTTCTTCACCTGGTGTCATGGTCAACTTAGATGGAAGGGCAGAGTAGTGGTTAGAGCAGATCAAGAATTGAGGAAAACCATCATGGAGCTGTGGCATTCTTCTAGCCAAGGAGGACATTCTGGTATGGACACTACTATTAAGAGGTGACAATCTCTTTTCTACTGGAAGTCTCTTGCTCGGGATGTTAAAGAGTTTATCAATAAATGTGATGTCTGTCAGAGAAATAAGTATGATGCTACTGCATATCCTGGTCTTTTACAACCACTACCCATTCCTGAGGGTGTGTGGACTAATATATGCCTAGACTTCATTGAAGGATTACCTAAAGTTCAGGGAAAAGAGGTAATTTTGGTGGTGGTGGATAGGTTGAGCAAGTATGGGCATTTCATGAGTTTGCAACAACCATACACTGCATAATCAGTAGCTCAAACTTTCTTGGACAATGTATTCAAGCTCCATGGCATGCTTGCCACTATAACCAGTGATAGGGATCCAATATTTCTCAGTACTTTCTGGCAAGAGTTGTTCACGTTACAAGGAGTTCAGTTGCAAAGAAGTACAACTTACCATCCTTAAACTGATGGACAAACTGAAGTAGTAAACAGGACCTTGGAAACTTACTTGAGGTGTTTTTGCTCTGATAGTCCTAAAGATTGGCCTCACTATCTACCCCTAGCTGAATGGTGGTACAATACTACTTATCACTCTTCTATTAGATGCTCTCCATCTGAGGTGCTTTATGGTCAGAGGTCTCCTATTCATCTTCCTTATTTGGTTGGAGAGTCATCAGTGAAGATGGTTGATAGGTCCTTAGCTGCAAGAGAGGCTATTATATGCCTTCTGAAATTCCATATACAGAGGGCACAACAGAGAATGAAATCTTTACCTGATAAGCACAGGTCTGAGAGAAGCTTTGAGGTTGGAGATTGGGTCTACTTGAAACTACAACCCTATAGACATATTTCTATTGCTGTGAGGCCTTACAGTAAACTAGCTGCTAAATATTATGGCCCTTACCCTATTGCTGCTAAGGTAGGGGTGGTAGCCTAGCAGATGCCTTAATTCATCACACCTTTCATGTGTCACAGTTAAAAAGGTGTCATGAGGTTCCTTCGGTCATCAATCATCCACCTACCTGTCTTTCATCTCTCCAGCCCTTATTGTCCATTGCCTGAAGTTGTGCTGGAAAGAAGAATGGTGAAGCGAGGCAATAAGGCTGTTGCTCAGGTGCTTATCAAATGGACTGATATTGATGCTGACCAGGCCACTTGGGAATTCCTCCCTCATGTCCAACTAGATACAAGTACTATAAATACCAACTTGTAATACAACATATTCATTCATGATAATAACATTTCACTTCTTCTTCTCCTATTTTTCTCTATCTTGGCTATCTTCTCGGATTAGACCCTGAATAGCTACTCTGTTCCTCGAGTTCAACTCCTGGAATCGATTAATTTTCTGTTGAGTGCATCAAAACATACAATTTTTGTACCCGAACAACAACAAAATTCCTACAACTATATAATGAATACATTATACTAAAAAGAAATCCTATGCCACTAACAGTAACGAAAATCAAAAAATGAAGGGGTTTACCTTTTTCTGGGCAACGAACAGGGACGACGAGCTTCGTCGAATTTTCTTCGGAAAAAAGAACTCACTCGATTCCTTAGCCTAGAAAATTCGAGCTCAAATGAGTTGGTATTGTCGTCGTTTGTTGAAATTGTTGTTGACGATTTTGCCGGAGTTGTTGGTTGGAGAAGATGGGTTTTGTCGTTGTTGGATATGGTGAATGGGGTTCAAGGGGTGGGCCGGTTCGGGTTAGATCTTGGGCTGGGTCGCTGCTGAAGTTGGGGCCGATGGGTAATATTGGGCCTGGAAGGGAATGGGCTGATGTTGGTAACGGGGGTTTGGGGGTTATTTCAAAAATAACACCAATTAGATTAGGATTTAGTCTTCTCATTTAATTTTTGGATAAATTAAAAATTAATTGATCAATTGCATTGTAATTTTAGCTAATTTGATTTTAATCATGGCCGAACTTATTAAGTTGGCTAAATTAAATTGTAATTCGACATGAATTAATACCCATTTAATTCCCAGTTTCCTGGTTTGATAAAATCAAGCACATATTCCTACAAATAAATTATTTTTGAAAAGAAATTATATTTAAATTAAGACTTTAAACATTTGAATTAACTTTCAAGATAACTTTTGCCCTAATTTTGGTCCCATTGACCAACATAAAAATCAAAACTTTATAAAAATGAGCTATGAATAATCTTGCCAACTACCATGCCAAGGAAAGTTGTATGACCTTAGTAGTATCTTTTATTAATCACGAATATAATAACAACAACGACATATTCAGTTAATATCAATCAGCATAGTTTAATATATTGCTAGAAATAATCCAAAAAAAAAGAAAAATCATAAAGACCGTAGACTCGCCAATCAAGACAGATTAGTCGCTCTAGAGCAGGTTCTTCTATTGGTTCAATGCATGTGTGAACCCAAGTACCCAACACAACAGTTAATTTATCAAATATTTTGTTAGGTTCAATTCCTCCTGCCTCACTTGTTTATCAACTATCAATTATGAGGTTGGTCTAAAGACAAATTCTAACAACGTTTTCAACGGTGTTATAAGTTTAGTAAATTACAAGTTAAGAAATAGAGATTAAGACTTGTAATAGTTAAGACAAGATGAGTGTTTGGGGGGGCAAGGGTTGGTGTTAAAGTGGAGAATGGTCAATGGGAAAATGGTAGTTGTAATCTTGTTGAACACAAACACTCTTTACTCCTTTGAAGTTTGAACCATTATTTTTTTCTCTATTATACACTCTTGTGTGTGTTTTGACCTTAACACAAACTTTTTTGACAAATATCAAAGACCAATATATGATTTTATTAGATTGTGGGTCAAATCATAAGGATAATATATATATATAAAGTTTGAGTCGAAGCTGTTAAATTATTCAAATTCATACCTATATATAATAGTGTTCTGTGCTGAAAAGATTTCCGTATATTATTAGTGTGTTTCTGATCTATATATTATAAGAAAAAAGACTTCTCATTTCTTAAATAACCAATTAATGTTTATATAGAAAACTATTTACAATCAGGGGCAATTTCACTATATGATATGTGGGTTCACGAGAACTGAATAACTTTGTTTAGATCATGTATATAAATTAAGAAATTTATCGAATATTTACAAATATTTAACCGTAAGCTCAATTATGAGTATGTATTAACTCGAGATCACTATATTTAAGAGGCCACAGCATAACAAACCATCCCTTAGTATATATACTTTTGCTTTTGCCTTGTGTGGCAAAGGCATATAATTGTCTCCCACACTCCAAAATAAGAATTCTTTTTCCCCTTATGATAGGCTAAGTAAGTCAAATTCAAACCCCACCATTCCAAATATTTCATAAATTCCAACCTTTCAAAATATCACATCTCCAATGCCTTATTTGTTAAGGACATACAGCACCCCCACCCCCCACGCCCCACCCCCCACCCCCACCCCCCCAAAAAAAAAAAAAAATACCCAAACCCCACACCCAATCTAGGGTCATTTTCTCCATTTGTTATTATGTTTTGTGACTACCACCTTTTTCTTAGATCTTCGGCATCTTCTCATATTGCCATATAATGGAGGGAAAAGCAAAGTTTATTAGCTTTTAATTTATATATATCTGCTTAGTATGGCTCGATATTTTTTTTTTTAAAAAAAACAACTAAATCGTCAGTAAACATCAAAAGAGTTTTTGCACTAAAACAGAAAAACAGACTTCTTTTACTTATATTTTCTTCCGACAGTTCATTTTTAAAAATAGTCTCTAAATTCTACGTAACGTTTTCTTAGGAAAAATATTTTCCGAAAAATAAAATTTATGTCATACAAAACATAGCCATAAGAAAAGTAGTGTGCCGTTATTCATTCGTGTCATAAGATTCAGACATGGTAGATTCAGTGGCAGAGGGAGAAGTTTGGCTACGAGTTCGATCGAATAATTCAATAGCTTTTGTCTAGATAAAATTGAAATATTAGCTCCACCTCTGCAATTCAAGATTCGCTTGATATAGCTTTCTCTTGATTCTGATTTATTATACATGAGCATCCCCAATAATAAAAAGCCTTAAAAAAAGAGAATAAGAATTCAGCTAATTGTATCAGCGGTTCTAATTAAACTCATTGGCTGAATTAACAACGTAACGCACTTTGGTAGTTAAAAAATGATACTTTTCAAGTAGTGCCCCATGATATTATAACCTAGTAATAATTAATTAATGATGACTTTACTTTTATTTTATTTATTTTTGTAATGGCCATTAAAAAGAAAAAGAAAAGCAAGCAATATGCTTCTCCTTTTTACTTTTTTTTTTTTAATTAGTATTATTTTTTAAATTAAATCAGTTTCTGGAGTTTTCCTTGATGTCCACTCAAGACTTTGGATCTTTTGAGCACCAACAGTTGGAAGTTGAAACTTTGGCATCATGAATTATACATTTTAGGAAAAAGAATAAAAGGGAATCCAACTTCCAACTTCATTATTATTTATATTTATATATTCCATGCATCTTTCTTTTTCTTTTTTTTTAAAGTGGCATAGCTATAGCTAGTGAGAATTACTTTTTTCCTTACTCACTAGGTATCCGTTACTCACTTTGGAGTCTGACTAGTTCAAATTCGTTTTGAGAAAATCCAACTTTGAAGTAAAACGCTTCCTATCAAAGTCACAACTTTATACCCCATGCTCAAATTAAACCTCAAACATCTAGATAAAAATAGAGGTATTTCACCACTTCACCACAATCTTCAGTGCCGGTGAGGATTACTTATTGCCTGTATATATATACAAGGTTGCAATTCTTTCCGTGAGCTACCACTCAATTTTTATAAATTATATTTCATGATTTTTTCTTTTCTTTTCTTGAGGCGTGAAAAGTTGGATGAATATGTGTAAAAAAAAAATTGATCAATGAATCGAAAATTGCACTTATGACATATGTACAAGATAGTAATTCAACGAGACACCATTGATCAATTCTTTTCTTCTTCTTCTTCTTTTTTAAATGAGAAATGATTATTATATTAATAGCTAATAATATGCAGCATTACAAAGTTTATGTTCAGAGTTCATGTGAGAATTAAAAGAGATGTTATGAAAGGACAGATATTATATGAATCTTTTATCATAAAAATAATTCCTAATTTGTCTTCCTTTAGTGCATCCACCTGTCTTAAAATCTCAAACCTTAAATGAATCCCTACCTACAAATCTTTTTTTCTTTTAAAATAAAAAAATAAAAATAAATCCTTCTCTCCATAAAAGGAATCTCTAGCTTTGCCTTCATTTTAAATTTTTAAACGTGAAATAATAAAGGCAAGCCAACAACTGGAGAGTGAATTTTGAACTACCAAATTCAATTTGATTTTACTAAGAACTACTTTCTCAGTTTCACTTTACGTGATTCAAGTACGAAGATCAAACTAAACTTATTTTTATATGAATTTGGATATAGAATCTTTAAATTTTTTAAAATAAAATTTTCGTATTTAGAAATAACATAATTAATAATTTAAAATATTTTAAAAAAATCATGATCGAAGAAATCATCTTTTAACTTTCTAATAGTACTAATTAGGACACACAAATTAGATTAAAACATAAGGAGTACTAGAACATCCAAAATATTCAAAGTATGTATTTGATTGAATTTCATTTTTGGCACACCACATGCATATCGTTTTTCGCTATATACAGTATATATATACATGCTTCACTTTATCGCATCAATGACTGAGACAAAATTTTCACTAAGGGACATTGCAGCGTCGATTTTCAAAAGAAAGGGAGAAGACTTTTTATGTTTTTCTTTCGAGTAAAGTATTAAAAACACACTTAAATTATCTTCTTCTTTTGAGTTTCACACTTAAACTGATGGAAGTGTGAGAACATATCTAAACATCACTTTTAATTTGAGAAAAACACCTAAAAGTTGATAAGACAAAATATTTTTTTACAAACTCTTTAAGTGTGCCTAGCTGTTAAAAATCAATCCATGTGACGTATTTTTATTCTTGTTTGCTTATACATTTTTTTTCATTTTAATTGATTCTTATTCATTTTGAGGTGTGTTTCTCTAACTAATTAGTGATAATTTAGGTGTACTGCTTCTCACACCCTCAATAATTTAAATATGAAACTAAAAAAAAAAAAATAGTTTAAACGTATTTTTGAGACTTCAGTCTTTTCTTTTTCCCATTCTAGTTTGCTACTCCCTCCGTCCCAAATTGAGATGACACATTGATTAAGAAAAAATAATTAATAACATGTCTAGTTTATTATAGTACCCTTATTAAATAATGTTTACAATTTAATTTGAAGAAAAAGTAATTGATGCAAAGGGTAAACACATAAAAGAAAAATTGTTTTGTCTTAATTAATGAAAAAAGACAAGTAAAATGGGACATCAAATTAGAAAATTTGGGACGGATAATTTGAGACGGAGGGAGTAGTATGTTTTAAATGCATAATAATGATGGTTGGATCTTCTAATCGTTCACACGTGATTTTGAATATATGTTCTGTGTGTAAACTGTAACCAAGTTGTCCACATTAATAAAGTCTGGATTTCCGGCAAACAACAAAAATAAAAAAAAGTTAATTTGATTAATAAGGTCTTAATCATGGTCCGTCCTTGTGATTTTTGTAATTAATTCTTTGGGATTAGGTGAAACTGTTGGAGATTAATTACTAGTTTACATAGTCGATTAATTAGAGCCAAATTAATCATGGTCAAGTATAAGTCAGCACAACGTAACGGCACGCCAATCATAATCTATATTTCATCTAAAAATTACATAAATACACAACTTAAGTTTCTAATATTACAAAAAATCTCAACTCCCTACACATATTACAAAAATTCCAACATATACACAGAATGATATGTATATGACGGTTATGTTATGTATATTAATAGAGAAAGTAAAGTAATTGAAAAAGTGAGAAAAGATGTAATTACTTCAAAAAGGGTTGATAGTTATGTTATTTATACTTATTTCATTTATAGGTTTTATTAATAGTTAAATTGTGTTTAATTTTATTGTATTCATGACAAGATAACAAGAATCTAACATATTTATTTCAGATCTAATCAGTAAGTGTGATAGATTTGTTGTACAATCTGATAAGACCTAAACATGCAGCAAATTTTAAATAATTAAACATGATTTATTTTATTGGAGCAAGGGCAAGATGATCATAAATAATATGAGATAAAAATTAAGAAAAAATGTATGTGTTTTTTTCTTTTGCTTCCAACTTGATATTTCGTATCCACATTAATGGAACCGACTAAATCGGCATTCACCTAGTGCAGAGTTCATTTCTAGGGACAACGTTCTCAACGTAATTTTTTTCATTTTTACGAGCACGAATTTGAGACCTTTGATTAATGATGTCAATCATCCTACCGCAATAAATAAAACCAATCAACAACGTTTTATTATTAATTTACAAGAGAAAAAGAATACTCCACATAACTACTTAAAATATACTTAGGCCGGTAATGCTTTGAAAATCTTTACCTGATCATTTGATTAACATTTTTTTAATTAATTAAGTCAAACTCATTCATCACAATCAATGTACGGTTTTTAGCTGTGAAATTAATATCAATTTAAGCATGGATTTTTCCTAATAACTAAAAGAATTTATATAAATTAATTAACCAATCAACATTTTTTTTAATAGTCAGATTTTGAAACTTAATTTGTAGGATGCTTAAGGACAATTAGGATAAACATGAAACTAGATCCACTCGTGCGGACATGTCAGTGTCTACTAATTGTCTCTATTTTACTAAGCAAATTTAGCTAATGAAAATGATGTAGAGCCATCTTAAATTAATTTTTTTTATCTACTTAAACAAATAATTTTTTGAAGAAATTTTTTTAACAACCCTAACTACTATTCAAAGAAAACATATCTTCCCTTGACCAATTTTAATTTGTCCACGTATCCATCAAGGGAAAAAACAACTAATTTATTTTGATATATTTAATTTAATAAGAATATATCAATTAGTCAACTCATATGCATGCTGAGTTTAACAATTATCAATTCATTCTTTATTTATAACGTTTTGTTGAACAATATAATTTGATTTCTACCTGTTTCTCCCACTATAATTGAACAAAAACCTTGAGCTAATTTTTCCTTGATGTTCTTTGGAAAGCTTTGTGGTTCATCTGATTAATTCAAATTTATGTCGTACATGGTGAATATATTAATCAGAAAATTCTTTAACTTTTTCTTGTTTTAAGTTTAAACTTTTGATTTTGAACTAAAAGTGAAAAGATATTGGTGACGGATTTGAAGCTCTGCATATGGATTAACAGAAATTTTCAATAATTTTTATCAAACTTTACAAATGTAAGAGAGAAATTTATGAAATCTTTGTAAATTTAATTATTATATATTTGTTTGAAATTTAAAAAAAAAATAAACTATAAATTTTGAGTCCGCCTATACCGTTTGATCTCACCCCACACAATGATCATGGATACCATTGATCATAACTTGTCATCCTTAAAGCTCAAGATTTATCTGATTAATCTAGATTTATGTTGTGCATGGTGAATATATTAAGGAAAAACTTCTATAATTTTCTCTTATTTTGAATTTAAATATGAGATTTTTAATTAAAAATAAAAAAGTGTTGTTTATTTTATCAATGACGAATTTGAAACTCTACGTACGGATTAACAAAATTTCAATTTTTGTTTTTTGTTAAACCTTACGACTGTATGAGAGAAACTAGACATTGAAGGGCCCGTGCAATATATGTTATTTTTTTAATCTCAATTTATGTGACACAAATATAATTTAGATAATTAATTATTAAAATAATTTTAATTTTTAATAATTGTGATTTATAATGCTATTTCTTCTATTTCAATTTAAGTGACACTGATATAATTTCAAAAGTTAACTTATGTGGCAGTAATATAATTTCGATAGTCAATCAAATTAAATGTTTTATGTTGACATATCGTTTTGTGTCTATTTTATAATAATTAATTAGAGGTGATATAATAAAATCACGATTGAAGCAACGAAGAACTCGTGTCTTAAATAACTTATAATAATTAATTAGAAGTGATATAATAAAATTACTATAAAAAATACTTGTGAAAAAAAAGCATAAATAGACATCATACAAGACATCAAGTTAATTTACAAAATCAAAAGTTAATTTATTATTTTTTGTCAATTTTATATTTTTTATTAAATATTATATATTTTTAAATACTTAAATAACCTATAGTAATTAATTTGGGGTAATATAGTAAAATTACGATTGAAGCAGCTGAAACAGACAATACAAGTAGGCATGTCGATTATTTTATTTGATATTACTAATTTTTAAATACTTAAATAACTTATAGTAATTAATTAAGGGTAATATAGTAAAATTACAGATGAACCAGGTAACACAAGTAGGCATGTTGATTATTTTATATTTTTATTTAATATTATAAATTTTTAAATACTTAAATAACTTATAGTAATTAATTAGAGATAATATAGTAAAATTACAATTGAAGCAGCTGAAGCAAGCAATACAAGCAGATATGTCAAAGATGTGTCTGCTTATTTGACACTTATTATATATAGTAATAAAATTAATTTATGAAATCTTTGTAAATTTAATTATTATATATTCATTTAATTTTTTTATAAAAAATTATAAATTATAAATTCTGAGTCCGCTTATACGGTTCATCTCACCCCACGCAATTATCATGGTCGTTAAATCAAAAGTGGACTGGAGGTGACAGTCAAAACATTTAATTTGAATGATTTTTAAAGTTGTCTTTTTCTTTTTTATGTCAATATTTTTGTTTGAACATTATATTCAACCAATCAAAATGGCTTTCTTTTCTAACATAAACTATCTTGCCTTTATGCCATATGCCTGATGCAGCACTTATATTGCATTTGTGAGTGTTACTAATATATATATAGTATACTACTATTTTTTAAATTAGAAAATTGAAAGCACAGAGAACTTAAAAAAGATATTATTAGTTTATTAATCAGGTATTCTGCATGTTTTTTTTTTTTTTTTTCCAGTTTCAAAATGATTGTCTATAATTGTCAGTATATATTCTTTTGGGGTGACATATCAGTGTAAATCTTGGTTTATTTATTATAAAATGTTAAATACATAGAAAAATGACAACATACTTGTAAATATTACAAGCTGATGAAAAATCAAATTTACGTATTTCACATGCACACAAGACATTATATTGTTCAAAAAAATCGGCTTAACTTATTAGTTGTTATTATGAGAAATTAGCATGACCTGATTAAATGTAAACCTTGACAAAGTAGTATTGATTAGATTCCACTTAATACAACGTGGATCACAAAAGCCTTTTCGTGACTTTGCATGTGTGTAATATATATTAACAAGACTTTATGGAAGACTATATAGCCTTTGTTCTTTTATACTTTTAGAAATTATATTATAAGTTCACACCACGGAAAAAAGAGTAGGTAAATCCACCATTAATCGAAATTTACTTACCTTGATATGCTTATTATAACTCAAATGCAAATTAATCAGACTAGCTAGTAAATTTTGTATGCATATCGGCAGTGGCGGATTCAGGATTTTCAGTGAGGGGGTTCAGTAGTACATATACGGACTAGTCGAAGGGGGTTCAACCTCTACTACTTATACATAAAAAAAAAATTACCATGTAAAAATGATATAATTTTCCGACGAAGGAGCTACCCTATGTAGATCCGCCACTGCATATTGGATAGTTCAAAAAATGATGAAAAAGAAGATCGATGATAACCTTAATTCAGTTTGAGAATGCCAATTCCTAGATTAAATTCGAGGTGGATATTCAATCCAGACGGTTCAAAATCGAAATACGTACTAGTTTTTCATCTTTTAAATTTAAGAAATTACGATACTCGTATTAAAGCCACACTATTTTTAGAGGATTCGATACAAGCGGTGCTCTACATTTTATAAGGAATTTTAGCCTTATGAGTATAAGGGGTCCTTCGGTGTGATGAATAAGGTAAAATAATCTCGGAGTAAAATATTGAATTATTTTATTCCGTGTTTACTTGGAGGTATTAGTTAGTTTCGAGATTATCTATTCCACCATTTATAACGTAATAGTAAATAAATTATATATTCATGTGCATAGAATATTTTATCTAAAATAATTAATCCCGAAATAATTACACCGTCGTCAAAATCAATTTTTTTTCCTTAATTTAGAAGGTCAACGCGTCAGCCGCCTCTTGTGAAAGTTTGATTCAACCAAGATGTTATTTGAAGCCGAATTTGGAAAGAAATTAAGTTGAGGAAAAATTGGTCTTTTAAGTTCTAGAAACATATTACTATAATATTGATATTCAATTAGTATTAGAATTAAAATTATAAATAAATTACTATAAATATCATGTCATGGAGTCGTTGTTTTAAAGTGATCTTGATTCGATAAGGATGAAAATTGTCGTAATCAGTAGTTCCTCTAAATTAAATAACTTTTAAATGCGTGTACTTATGGCTGAAAGTTTAAAGTTTTGCACAAATTATTTTCCCGAAAAATGAAAGAATATGAGGAGGAACTTTTAAAAAAGAAGGGAGGAATTATATGGACAAGAGAAATCTCATCTTGTACATTTGGAAAATGAATGTTTGAATTACTTTAATTTCAAAGAAGGAACTTGATTATAAGGGAATGAACATTACCAAACATTAGTTTCCAAGAAATTACCTGATTAATTCGGGAGAACGGATTTTTAACTTACTTTAATTTCAAGCAACGAGTCTAATTGATTCAGAACATGAACCTTGACTAACATTAATTTTTCAAAAATAAACCTGATTAATTTAAAAGAACGAATCTTTGACTTATTTTAATTCATAAATCAAAAAGAGTAAATCTTTAACTTTGGATTACTACCACCCCATTACCAAAAATACCAACACTAAGCTAACAAAAATACAATTCTAGATCACAAAAAATATGAACTCTTATCACTTTTTTTCCCTTAAAATGGTCAGTCAATTTGGGCGGCTTTTTATATACCTCAATTTCCAAAAGCTCCGGTCCTTCAAATTCAAAAGCCTCCTCCCTCATCTTTCCACCCAGAATTTTTACAATACTTAATACTATAACTGCAAGACAAACTCTTTTGAAATTTAATAATCAAAAAACAAAAACTATATTAGTAGTATTAAATATTCTTGAGTACGTGCATATGTATTTAAAAAGTTTGGTTTGGTCCATCTGCAGGCCTTCCATTCTGAAATTCAACTCCATTTCCCCATGTTTATTCCTTGCACAGAGATATTGTTTCTGAACTACCAAAACCACTTTCCTAAACATATTTTTCCCTGGCACAAATTTCTATACAACTTACATAACTAGAAATCATCTGACAGCAACTTTGTGAGTTGTGACACATAAAAAGTGAAAGTACTGGAAGAAGAAGAAGAAGAAAAAAGAAAACAAGATTGAGTTATGTCAGAAGAGGAATCTGATATTCTTCTTCTTCCTGTTGCATTATTCCACTTCTTGCTTCTAATCTCTACAGGTTTGTTACTTACAAAAAATTTTCATGATTCTTGTTTTTTTTTTTTTTTTTCAAATCTTGATAGTAGTAGGTCACAGGTTCAAGCTGTGAAAATAGTCTCTTGCCGAAGTGCAAGATAAGGCTGCGTACAATAGACCTTTATGGTCCGGCACCTCCTCTAGAGTCTGAGTACAGTGGGAGCTTTAGTCCATGGTTTGCCTCTTTTTGTTTTTTCAAGTTTTCATGACTCTTCTTTTTATGAGCTTAGTTAGTTGACATGCAATACTAAAGTTTCGATTTTTATTTTTGTTGTTAGTTTGTGGAGACACCCTCGAGAGTGACAAGCAAGTGTTACTAAGTCTCAAGACGTTTCTTGAAAAGCAAAATCCGATGAACAAAGGATACAGACATACAGAATGGGATTCCTCAGACTCGTCTCCGTGCACGTGGCGTGGAATTGTTTGTGATGGTGGTGTTGATCGTGTCACTCGAATCGATCTCTCTGGTGATAATTTGGCTGGGAACATGTTTAACAACTTCTCAGCTATGACAGAGTTGAGATATATTGACTTGTCTATGAATACAATTGGAGGGTCCATTCCTGCAGACTTAGGCCAATGTAAAAATCTGAGATTCTTGAATTTGTCACATAATATTATTGATGGGGAGCTGAATTTGACTGGGCTCAACAATTTGGAAGTTCTTGATTTGACCATGAATAGGATTCATGGGGAGATCAGTTTAACTTTCCCTGGGATTTGTGACAGTTTGGTGGTAGCAAATATATCGAATAACAATTTCACTGGTGAGATTGGAAGTACCTTTGATCAGTGCAGGAAGCTCAGGTACCTTGATTTGAGCTACAATAACTTGACTGGGGAGTTGTCACTTGGTTTTGATAAGCTTAAGGAGTTTTCGGTATCTAAAAACAAGTGTACTGGCTCTCTGTCTTCATCGTTTTTCACCCCAAACTGCACCTTGCAGTCTTTGGATTTATCAGAAAACGGATTTGTTGGAGGAGTGCCTAAGGAGATATCGAATTGTAAGAACTTGGAGGACTTGAATTTGTCTTCAAACAACTTTTCAGGTCATATTCCTGAGGAAATTGGTTCAGTTATGAGTCTTCAAGCACTTTATTTGGGAAGCAACAATTTTTCAAGGGACATTCCAGAAGCTCTATTAAGTTTAAGCAACTTGGTGTTTCTTGATCTTAGCAGAAACAACTTTAGAGGAGAAATACAAGAAATTTTCGGGCGATTTACACAGGTAAAGTTTCTTCTGTTGCATGGTAACTCTTATGCTGGAGGCATAGTTACCTCTGGAATTCCCAACTTAGGAAACCTTTCTCGATTGGACGTGAGCGAGAACCAATTCTCCGGTCCACTGCCAGTTGAACTTTCCAAGATGAAAGGCTTGAAGTTTCTGATTCTTGCATACAACCAGTTTAATGGAAGTATACCCTCAGAATACGGGGATATTCCGACACTTCAGGCCCTTGATCTTTCCTCCAATAAGTTAACTGGCGCGATACCACCAAGCTTAGGGAAGCTAACCTCACTTTTGTGGTTGATGCTTGCTAACAATTCACTGACCGGTGGCATCCCACCTGAGTTGGGAAATTGCAGTAGCTTATTGTGGTTGAATCTTGCAAACAATCAACTTTCAGGGCCAATTCCACCTCAGTTAGCAAGAATTGGCTCAAATCCAATGCCTACTTTCTTGTCGAATAGGGCAAAGGATAAGGTCACTGCTGGCTCGGGGGAGTGCTTCGCTATGAAGAGGTGGATACCAGCTGATTATCCTCCATTTAGCTTTGTATATCCTCTCCTTACCCGGAAGAATTGTAGAAGCCTATGGGATAAATTGCTCAAGGGGTATGGTTTATTTCCAGTGTGTGAAGTGGGTAGTAATGTTCGTTCTTATCAGATATCAGGCTATCTCCAACTTAGTATGAACAAATTTTCTGGTGGGATCCCGCCTGAAATTGGCAGCATGCAGAATTTCAGTATGCTTCATTTGGGTGTAAATGAATTCGCTGGGCCGCTCCCTTCAGAGATTGGACAAATGCAACTTGTAGTCCTGAATGTTTCAAAGAACAGAATATCTGGTGAGATTCCGAGCCAGATTGGATACATTAAGTGCTTACAGATTCTTGATCTGTCCTACAACAATTTCTCTGGTCTATTCCCAGCTAGTTTTAATAAATTGTCTGATCTGAGCAAGTTCAACGTCTCTTACAACGAGCACATCTATGGTACTATACCAGAAAGTGGGCAATTAGCCACGTTTGAGAAGTCATCATATCTTGGCGATCCATTGTTGCGCCTTCCATCTTTCATTGACAACTCTACGAATGCTGCTATAAACAAGGGTGGAAGTTTCAAAAGGCCTACAAAAGTTGGTGCAATTTTGGTATTCTTGGCTTTGGTGCTGGCTTTCCTTGTTTGTGGACTTATGACACTCGTTGTCTGCCTCATTTTAAAATCTCCGATAGACACACCAGGATACCTACTGGAGGATTCAAAGGGCCGACATGATCTGGCATCGAGTTCAGGTGCATCCTCACCATGGTTGTCTAATGATGTTAAGGTTATCCGTTTGGACAGAACAAGCTTCACACATTCTGACATTTTGAAGGCCACAAGTAGATTCTCGAATGACAGAATTATAGGGAAGGGAGGATTCGGGACAGTGTATCGCGGAGTCTTGCCAGATGGAAGGCAAGTGGCAGTGAAAAAGCTACAAAGGGAGGGAATTGAAGGGGAAAGAGAGTTTAGAGCTGAAATGGAAGTACTAAGTGGAAATGACTTTGGTTGGCATCCAAATCTTGTGACACTTTATGGTTGGTGCCTTAACGGATCAGAGAAATTGTTAGTCTATGAATACATGGGAGGTGGAAGCTTAGATGACATTATCACAGATACAACCAAATTCACATGGAAGAGACGAATTAACGTGGCAATTGATGTGGCACATGCTTTAGTCTTCTTACACCACGAGTGCTACCCTTGCATCGTCCACAGAGATGTCAAGGCTAGCAACGTGCTGCTAGACAAAGACGGAGGAGCAAGAGTCACAGATTTTGGCCTAGCTAGGGTCATGGATGCTGGAGATAGTCATGTTAGCACAATGGTTGCTGGTACAATCGGGTACGTTGCACCAGAATACGGGCAAACTTGGCAGGCTACAACAAAAGGCGACGTCTACAGTTATGGAGTCCTGGCCATGGAGCTAGCCACAGGGAGACGCGCTGTAGATGGAGGCGAGGAGTGCCTAGTTGAATGGGCGAAACGAGTGATGGGAGACGGAAGGCAAGGGTTCACCAGAGCCATTATACCTGTGTCTCTTTTGGTATCTGGCCTAGCAGAGGGAGCAGAAGAATTGTGTGAATTGCTTAGAATAGGAATAAGGTGCACTGCTGATAGTCCTCATGCTAGGCCTAATATGAAGGAAGTATTGGACATGTTGATCGCCATTCCTCGCAGCCACAGATCAGGATCCAGCCGTAGCACTTCTCCTTCATTTTGATGAACTTTTTTTTTGTTTCAAATTACACAGCCAAGTGTCAATAGATTTTTACACATTTGTAACATACACATCTCACATTCTTCTTGTAAAAACTTGTTTAGATTCTTTGTTTTGGCATTATGATTTGCTAGGATCACATAAATTTTTTGTTAAGATCATAAGAGTTGAAATGTGAATTAATTTTTCAAAGATTTCCTCTGGAAAGTTTTAACTTTGGAGTTTGTGTTTTGTGCATCGTAAAGAATTCTTACACTATCATACTATAATACAACAAGAATTAACTCTCCATATTAAGCATGATGTGGTAACTTGGAAAATAGTGCTACTTAAACCTTCTTTAAGCCGTGGAAACAACCTCTTGCAGAAATGGAGGATAAGGCTACATAATATATATAGATGAAAAGAAATGTTAATCCAAGTAAAAGCAAGTGAAGGAGACAAGTATTGACTCACCAACTCACCTATAAGGCAAATGTAAAACTCAAGTTATGTTATGGATTAGTGCATGATTAATTAAGGTGATCATCATAATTATCTAGTACACGGAATTTGTTGTTAATTAATTAGGTCATCAAGTCTTTTTCATAGTGGATGGCGTCAAAGAAGAAAACATGAGCACTTGGAAAATTACATGGTTATTGTCCCCAAAATTTAAGATCATCTACTTATAACAGTAGCTAAATTAATCAAAATTTAATGACTAAGTGGAGTCAAATCATGGAGTAATCATGAACATTTGAAGTGGATGTACTATTCTAATGCATTAAATATCTTCACTAGTTCTCCAGTGAAGTAAGTATACATATTTGATGGACTCATAACATTCATAGTGAAATTACAGTAGCAGGGTTCAAATACAACTATATAAATATATCCCATCTAATCCCCATAATTAAAGAAAATTATATAATGGTCTTTACAACATGTTCTTTTGTTCTTTCTAAAATATATACTAGTTTCTAAAATATTCAACAAATCAAAAAAAATAGTCCTCTCTACCATAAAGCATGAAAAACTGGACATATATTGTTTTCCAGGATATTTGTACCAAATGCACAATTAGCGCATGATCATTTAGTTAACAATAATGTCCTTCATAATAATAATCTCCAATTTAATGGAGTGAGGAACATTCATTGATCTTCCTTACAGTTTGTTTGTTGTGAACTCTTTTTCCTGAATTTGCATTCTGTTGATAGGGGCGGAGTCAGGTATGGCCGAGGGGTTAAAATTAATTTTTATGCGTCTATAGTAGATGTTGAACTCCTCTGCTTGTTCGCGTGTTGATTTTGAATTTTGAATTCCCTTGATGAAAATCCTAGCTTTGCCTCTATCGGTTGAAATCCTTAGTTAGTAGTAGCTTCATATTTGCTGAACGATATGATTAATTAGACATGACATATAATCGATGCAGGGTAATGGATGAAGAAGATAAGAGAATGGAGAATGCAATTAAGCGTGAGTTAGAATATAAACAGAAGATTGCAAATTTATTTCCAGATCATGATGCTAATACTGATATCTTTCCCTTAGAGGTAAGTCTTGTTTCTAATTTTCTATCCATTTTCTTCTATATATAAATTCCGCGAACGCATTACCTGATTCATCTAAGTGCATGACAATTGATATGTATCAATATTCTCGATGATTAGTCAGGACATGTCTCAACTTCAGATTACGGAGGACATTGACCTTAGATAGGAGAGTGTGGAGGTCGAAGGTAGTTGAGTGTTGTCTTGCTTTTCGACGGATCTGTAGTAGACTCATAGTATTAACCGTAGTTTCTTGCTTTTGATATCTGTTAATTAACCATCTATTGTTTATTGTGTTTTGGTTTATCACACTAATTTGTTGTTGTTACTGTTCCTTTCTCGAATGCTCTGCACTGTTTTCCTTATTCGCTGTCATGTTTTCTTCACTGTATGTTGTTGCTGTATATAATTTTGTTACCAAAAGGTACACTGTATCTTGGGTAATGATAAAATCTGTGTACTCCTTGTATCTTACATATGTTACAAGACTTGATCATCGATACATATAAACTAGTTTTTGTTCGATTGATCCTGTGAATTAACTCTAGTGTCATAGATTCGACTCTTCTAACAGAACATCATCGTAAGTTTTAGGAAAAACGATGGAAAGCTTTGATTTCCAAGAGAAACAGATCCACTGGTGGAATACTAGATTGCAGCCAAACAACCACCTGCGAATATGTCGAAGTTTCACAGGAAGCATTTGAATCTGATGAACAAATTAATGCTAGAGGTAATTCATCTTTTCTTTTCTTTTCTTCTTAACCAAATTATCAGAGCAATTTCTGCAGAATGTTGTTACATTCATTGGCACACACTGTACAGTATTATTGCCGCTCTTTTTAACATGTTTTATTCCTTTCACTCTGTCAGGTACCATCTCCAGGAGCAATTCAAATGTAAGTGCTGTGCCTCCCTTCCCTTCCCCGATCTATTTACTGATTTTGTTCGTAGAATCGTGCATGTGATGTTTTGTGTATCAAAATATTCAAATCTAAAAGAAAATATCTAAGTTTTAGGTAAAAAGACAGAAAGCATTGGTTTCCAAGAATATGAAATCCGCCGGTAGAATAATTGACTGCGGTGCAACAGCTTGCATACACACCGAAGTTCCTCAGGAGGCGTTAAAACATTTGGGATCTCATGGACAGAGTAACATCTACAAAATATCTAAGCAACTACTGCTGAATGTTTGTTTTCTCGGATTCACTGCTCATTACCGTCGCTGCTGATACAATTTTTTCTTCATTCTATCAGGTACCATCTTCAAGAGCAATTCAAGTTTAAATGCTGAAATTCCATCTTCTGCTCCCAATGCAGCGCTACCACGTCCAAATCATTTTCCAAGTATGACATCTCCACCACGTCCATCACTAAGCCCTGCGTATAATACTTACTCACGCAGAAAGAAAAATACAGAGTCGTCCAGAAACTCTGGCTTTGTGTCACCTCGACAGAAGCTTACGCCAAACATAAGGAGGCACTACTGTAAAGACTGTGAAGTTTACTGCTCTGGAGATCTATGTTACGAGCAGCACTTGAGAGGTAACAAGCACAAGGTAAAACTGCAATGCTTGGGAGATTCAAGTGTCAACGGAAAAAACAAGCAAGTTATAAGATGTGACTCGTGCGAAATTTACTGCCAGGACGAAGCTTTATTAGAGCTGCACCTTAAAGGTCAGAAACACAAGGCTAAACAACATGAGATGGAACATGGAGGGAAGAATGAAGATGAGAATGGGAAGCAATTCTGGTGCAAAGTATGTCAAGTTCCATGCACGAATGGAGAAACATTCATGTTACACCTCAAAGGGAAAAAACACAGGAGACAACTGTGTGTTCTTGATCAGGAGAAGAAGAAAGCTGAAGCCCAGGACTCTGTCATGCCTAGTTTTGTATCGACGCAACAGAATGGGGACTGGTCAGTCTGGTGAGAAGTGCGCCAGACGTTAATTAGTAACTTCATCTCATTAACTCCTCCGGGGACAGTTGAGGTTCTTAGACAATTGAACACATACTCAGTAGCATTACCCCACTGATATGTCCAAACTAAGCAGAATGTTGATGCAATGAGCTCCAACTACTAGTTTTGCAGGTGTTAATCACATTTCAGGTGCATTTTACTAAGTTTTAGGTCTCAATGTGGTTAGAATTTTACTAAAAGTTTTGTTTGTTCTCCTTACTTTAGACTAAGTTTATATAAGTACTTATATAAGAGTTACTCTGTGTATGTTCTAGACATGCTTTGCAGCCTGCCCAGCTTACTTAACAATGTATGATATATTTACATTTTACATAAATTGGAAAATAATTTTCATGAAAATGGCATATATCTATGTGCAATCTCAAGAGAGGAAAAGACACTGATGCTTGTGTCGGAGTAGACTGCCTGCCTGCATCACCCTACTTGAATGTGAGATACTTCGTGCATCAGGTTGCCCTTTCATAGAGCTACTTAATCCAGTAGTTACAACCGAAAGGCAAACTTGATTTTTGATGGTGACCTTGTACCAACAAAAAAGAAAATACCCAGAAATCAAACTCACCACCTTTCAACAGGTTGGAGGTAAGCAGGTGCAAGAGGAAAACATTGCCTAAAGAGTGACACAATCACATAGACAGAGAGATTATTTTAGGTGAGTAAAGATAATAGGATTGATTGACCAAGTGAATGTCCCAACAACAAGACAATCAGTAACCTATACTCCTATATATCAAATTGAGGCTGATGGAAGTGAGTGACATATAACAACAAGAAGTCGTCATGGAATATAAAACAAGAAATTAAGTAACATGTTTGCAATATCTCAAGTGATTGTTGTTTAGAAACTTATCCAAAAAGGATCCTCCTCAACAATTGATAGCTTAATTTCTGTAGTATGAGAAATACGTTGGGAGAGCTAGAGGATGTTTCACAATCCTAGGGACCTTGGCCTAGCTTTGGTAAGCCTCATAGAGGTCATTTGGTGGGGAACGAGTTATTCCGAGATAAGTTATCGCACAACATATATTAATGGGATAACTTATCCTATCACTGTTATATAAATGGCGGGATAATAATCTCGGGACTAACTAATACTTCCAACCAAACGAAGGATAAAAGAACCTTGCATTCTATTCGGGATTATTATACCTTGTCAGACTTCTTAGTACTTCGAGTAATAATAAGTATGCAAACAACATAAATCTTGATAGTTTGAAGCTTAGTTACAACAAATTCTGATATTTTGTATAATTACTGAAATTTCTGATTTATGGGTCTATCGAGATACATAATTAGCTCTCGATGTATCCAACGAAAATATTTTTTTTTCATAATTAGCCTCCGATACATTTTTTCCGATTTTGGGTCTGTCGAGATACATAATACATCCAATGAACATATATTTTTTTTCTTTGTAAAGATACCTAATTAGCTTCCGATACATTTTTTTCAATTTTCGATCTGTCGAGATACATAATTGGCTTCCGATACACCCCATGAACTTACATAGTTGGAATTTTTATACTCCCTTCATTTAAAAAAGAATGACCTACTTTGACTTGACACAAAGTTTAAGAAAACAAAGAAACTTTTGAATCATGTGACCTTAAATTAAAGTTGTGTCAAATGTACCGAAATGTCCTTTAATCTTGTGGTCCTAAGTATGCCATGTGAAAAGTTGAAATTAAAGTATTGCAAAAAAAAAAAAGAAACGAACTAAAAAAGAAAATAAGTCATTCTTTTTTAAACGGAGGGAGTAATTACTTTATAAGAGTGAGGATTTGTGTAATATGATAAGTTAAAGGGTGTATGTTAATGTTATTTTTACTATACATTTGATTGACACAAGTTGATCTAAACGCTAAATTTTACTCTTTGAGAAATTGTCTGCTTATTTGCCAACATAGAGTAAGTAGCTAATTGATTTAAATTATCATATTTTATTCCAATGACTTCTTCTTCTTCTTCTTCAAAATATTGTGCCTAATGGCAGAAAAAAAAAAGAATCCAACATAAAAGTGGATAAAAATCTCTAAAAAGAGTTCGAAATATTATAAAACAATTTTGCCAAAAGGAGAAAAGATAAGGGTTTGATTGCTTAAAAAATAGCCTTTCTTTAACTAAACTACCCCACCAAGTTTCTTTCCAACTCTCATTGCCAACTAATGCATGTATTAGTTTTGTATGTTATTAGTATTTTATTTAGTATATTTTTTAATTTATATTTAACTAATGCAAAGTATTGATTATATATTTTATTTGATATTAGGGTGTGTATTATTAATATATGAAAATTTATGATATTGCTCTTCAATAATTTTTTTCATATTCTTTCCATCATATTTATGGAGAATATTTTTGTAAGCAAATACTATTTTTATAAAAATTATGAAATGCATGTTACTTTTAATACATTAAATTAACATTGTATAAGGAAAAAAAAACTCATTATAACTAATATCAATATTACTAATACAATATTTTATATTATTCTTATACGTCATAACAAATGACCCCTTAATAATATTCATAAGAGGAAAAAGAAAATGAAATACTACTGATGAGTTTTGAACCCTTCACCTCAATTATGAAACTGAGAGATATCACCACTTAATTATAATTTCATCTGTTTTATTTTGTGTAATCGTATTTTTGTCTTAATTTGTATATCATAGAGTACCACTTTTTTTTTAAAAATAATTATGCAAATAAAATGAAACTGAGGGAGTATAATTACACAAGTAGAAGTTTTTTCAAAATCATAGTTAATAATAATGGGATGGATAAGCTTGTTTCATACTGATAATAGTATAAATAAATTAAATTATTAACATACGGTATAAAAGAGTTATTTCTAGAATCCGAAATCAAAATAGGCCATGTTCTTAATAAAAGTATCAAAATATATCATGTTTTTAAAGTGACACATAAATATGCTTAACTCACAAAATATATGCACTTTAACTTTAACGGCGGAACAACAAATGATGTTAACCTTTTAAAAGAGTGCATAACTCACATTTTTTGTGAGTTATGCATTTTATTTTAACATAACAGTTAACCTTTTTGAAAAGTGCATGACTCATATTTTTTTTGTGAGTTGTGCATTTTGTTTTAACATAACTCACAAAAAATGTGAGTTATCCATTTTATTTTAATCAGGTATTGAGAATTGTGTTGGCATGTTACTCTACATGATGTATTGGAGAACATTCATGTCAAAAAAAGTATTATACTGAGTTAAATGAGCATTAACAATATTTGTTGGATCATCAAATTGCGTATGCATATTTGTCTGTATCGAAGACTGCGCAGGACGATTTTTACGCTCCTTCTTAACATAAACTTGCAAAATGTTCAGCTTTATTTGACTAGCATGGTCATAAGGAGCTCTCAGAAATTCAGTCTCCGACTCATCGTCATTGATAATTCATTCTCCATAATTTACTATTCCTAGTGATGAGAAGGAATTTGAATACTGTCCGACTATAAATAAATCAAAATTATCACTTTTTATTTTCATTCTTTTAAAAATTGATTCTACAAATTCTCGTAACCAGTTAAAATTGGATACTTCGCGTTGGACTTGGGAACATGCTATAATATATTGTATTTTCCTCGTGAATAATTTTGTCATCCAAAAAAAGTGCAACTTTAACACATTCAGAATTCATTCTTTAAGATTTGATAAGATAAATTGAGTTTGAACAAAACTGAAAAAGAAGAATTGAAGTTGAAGAAGTAGGATTCAATATAAAGAAGCAGAATTTGAAAGATTTATATAAAGAATGAATATATACGTCTGGTAGAATTCGAAAAGTGTATAATTCATTTTTTTTGTGAGTTACTCATTTTGTTTTAACATAACTCACAAAAACAAAATGAATAACTAAAAAAAAAAAAGTGATTTATGTAAACATAAATAGTGTGTTAATAGAAGATCGGGAAAGATTTTATTGTTTAACATATAACTCATATTTTTTGTGAGTTATATTAAAACAAAAAGAATAACTAACATTTTTTATGAGTTGTGTTATTAAAGTGCATAACTCACATATTTTGTGAGTTAAGCATATTTATGTATCGCTTTAGATATTTTGTGATACATATTTAAAAATAAATAAATCCAAAACTAATATTATTTCTCTACTTCTCAATTTTCTTATTATATCGTCAAAATATATTGACTCGCTTAATTCAATGTTTGATAATGACCTTTTTTATCAGTATATTAAAAGTTGTATTCAAATCAATTAATATGTCAAAATTTGGACAACACAGTAAAAGTAATTAGCCTTTTACAACTTAATGTTGTGTTGAAATTTTCTGTTACAATAAAAGGGAGGAAGCTGTGATTTATGCAAAATAAAACATATGGTGATACTGAATTAGATCTTAATACAAAAGAACTTGAAGAGATCAAGATTAGGATATTAATTTCAATATAAAGTTGCATTTTCTTTGCCTTAAGTTACAATTCTAATTTAGATTAAGTTAATGATTAATGGATTGCTAATCATTGGCAAGCTAAGTTGACCAATATAGAATTAAATTAAACTTATATTCTTAGTCAATAATGCTAACAACTACAAATGTGGTTGCTAATGCATCATCTCTTGCAATTGACCGTTGATACAACTACCAACATTTTTTTATACTTTAAGTTTCTTCATGCTACTCTTTTTGGTTTCTTTGATAATAATAGCATGATTAAATCAATTTAATGCTCCTTAGGATAACTTTTCAACCTCATTTACTGGGTTAGCATATGATTCCTTAAATTTTATCATAGAAGATTAGATCTTAGTATATACACTATTATTTTCTATATGCGCGATATGATTTTTCAATAGAAGATGTTCGAATGACCATTATTGGATCAATGTAGCAAGCCCACTGATTATATCTATTGAGCAAATAGTTTGTCAAGTTTCAATAGATTTGATTATTATCTATTTGGACCCTTTTCAAAGGGTATGTAACTTAGTGATCCGTTAATTTCTGTAAATTCTTTTCTCTATAAGGTATTCTGAAATTTATCAATTCGATTATTTCGAATTCGTACCACATACCATATCTTACAAAAAGTCACCCTTGAAATTTGAATTCAAAATATTAAACTAAGATTTTTTTTTTTTTTAAAAAAAAAATATTGTCTTGCCATAATAGTGATATATAGTAGAAGGAGCAAGAAAATCGTTTTTGTATAAAAAGTTGGACAGCCAAAAGATTCATGAGAAAAGAATCAATAATGCTTATTGCTTACAAAAAAGAAGAACTTCCCTCATTTAGATAAATGAAAAAGATAACTGGCCTAAAATAGGAAAGGAATAAGTATTATACCTTTGGTTTTAATTTTGTATTAAATAGAAATTTACACAAATATTAATAGGCATTTGGCCATGGGAATTTTTTTTACTTTTTATCAAAAAATTATTTCATTTTAGTAAAAATAGTGGTATTTGACCATAAAAATTATTGATGAAAATAATTTTTGAAAAAATGAAAACAATTATCCTAATTAGCCAACATCATCCCAATCTATATCCAAAACCACCACACCATTAGCAATTCCACCACTCAGCATCATATAGTTTTTTTTTTTAGAAATATTTTATTGATATATAATGTTAGACTCATTTAATATTTTATTTAATTACCTTATAAATAAAGAAAACTTTATCCATTCATGTATTAAAAATAAACAGATTTAATTATTTAATGTTTGGATGTTAATACAATATCTTAACAATTCAAATATATATTTAAATTTAGACGTCTTAGTTTTAATGGAAAGAAATGAGACCTTAATATTTTGACAGTGATTTTTTACTATCTACTATGTACAATATCTTCGTATAATTTTTTTTTTAGAAATTTGCGATGAATTTAGTAACACTGCTTTTTATCCCTAGATCTCCGACAATTATATTATAGGAAAAAACTAAATATGTTATCAAGAGATTTAGCGAGCGTAAAATTTACGGAAATGAGATTCTACAATTTAAATATAAATAGTCTTTTTAATAATTATTTTGACAAAAAAAAAATAAATAGATTTGCACCGATTCACAAGCATAATAAAAATAATTTTTTCGTTACTCAAAGTTGTTTAGTTTGTTGGCTCCACCGCCAAATCTATATGTCAAAACTCAAATATATAGTATGCAATCTTCATTTCCGCATTACCAAATTGCAAGGCCGAAGAAACAACTCCATTCTTCCTTATATCTTGTCTTGTGTGGTCTTTCACTACAAATGATTTTGTATCAATCCATCATTATTATTATTAAAGATAGTTTCTCTCTTGATGTTAGTTGGAGTTTTCAAGTTTACATGAATATGTTTTTCACAAATGATCAGTGTTTTTAAATTAACATGGAATAAAGATAGAATAATAGTCTGCATGCGTCGTAAGATTAAGATTTGCGTATTGTTTTTTAATAAGTCAAGAGTGACCAATACTTTAGTTAACCCTCTATGTTTAATGAGGCCCTCACGATCCTCTTTAAAGAGACAATAATAATATATTCTTTGATCACCATACTCCTCTGTCTTCCCCGCTACAAATCTTTCTCGACGGTCGCTCAAGCACTTCCAACACAATAAGAAAGCAAAGCGTATCGTATCTCACGTAATCCAAGTAGATTTCATATCGAATTATTTTAAATTCATGTGTCCGGTCATCAATAAATAGGATCAATATATCCATTATTCTTGAAAACATACACTATATATGTATTTCAATTCTATTTGTTTTAGTTCAATATAATATATACAGATATAGACTTAACTAATCGAGATACACGTGCAACGCACGTGTCCAAAAATTAATCTTAATAAAAAAAAAATTAATCTTTAGATATATTTTTTTTACTGATAATTTCTCGATTATGTATTAATCTAAAAAATCATAAGATTTTGTGACAAACTACATTTCATGAAGAAATCCGACGAGGGAAAGATTTACATGAATGAAATTCTAGGATTTAAATATTAATAGTCTATTAATAATTTTCTCGTAAGAAATTAATTCACACGATTCATAAACACAATAAATGTTATAAGTGTATCATATATAGTGAATGTCTACTTTACCATATATAGTGAATATTTACTTTACCATATATTGTGTATGTTTATTTATGGAAAAGTTACAAACCCCAAGGTTAGTTTTCCCCTATAAATAAAAGGATTTTCCTTCATTGTAATTCATCCCTCAAGAGAAAAAAGAATTGCTCTCTCTATTCTCTCTACTCTTCTTTATTATTTAGTTATTTTATAACACCTTATCAGCACAAGACTCTGCCAAAGTGAGATTATAAATCTAAAGATAATTTCAAGGTTAGTAATTACTTATGTTATTTGTCTTTTGCTACTAATAATATAATTATTGTTGAATTTGAGGAAAAATATTTGGTTTGAAACTATTTATGTTTAAAATTTATTCCTCAAGAACAATATTGTCAAAATGGATGATAATATGTTGGGTTCAAGTCCCATCGATTTATGTCTAAGACGCCTTTATATGGATAAGACGTTGAGTTTGAATCTCAATGCACCATATTAATGATATTATGATGACGAAGGCAAAATAATGAGTATTTGGTGAAACATTTCCCATTAAATATGTTTCATTCCTTGAATTGAATGTGGTAGCAATAAATCATAGTATGCCTCAATTTGCTTTTGTAGTAGCTATCATAATTTGATACGCTTAAGGCATGATTATACTCCATTCTTGGGGAATGAGAAACTTATTAATGCAAACATGCACTTGATTGTGATGGTATCACAACTCACCCCCGAAAGAGGCTGAATAATTGAGAAAAGTTATTTTGAAATCTACTTCTGAAGTAGTAAATCTGAAATTTATTCATGTAATAGTAAATCTGAAATTTACTAAAGAAAAAAGGTACATGTCATGGTAAACTTGGAGTTTACTAGTATAAAAGTTCATAAATTGATATGAACGATTGCGACATCCTAAAGATGTGCATACTGAGTATGTAACATATATGAAGAATTAGAAAATTCTTCATTACTTTTAATGTTGCTTGTTCTCATAACAAGTTGGTTGGACCAACTAATATTGAGATTGGATCCCTAAGTATAAAAGGTGAATATGAGCCCATTTACCAGTTATGTGATCTATTAAGATGCATCAATATAAGATGATCACATGTGCATTTATTGTCAACCTGCAGTTTGACATTCATAAAGTTGTTTGCTCAATAAAATTGAGTTAAGAGCATAACTTTCAGATTATGCAATCAAGACAATTCATCTTGATGATCATGGTTTAGCATCGAATGCCTTCAATAAATAGTTAAACCATTGAGAACAAATGTTTCATGTGTTGGTTTGAAATACTATATACAAAATTACTTGTATGCATCAAACCAATAAATTATGATTAATTTCCCCTCAAAGTTGGTTCTAAGTTAGGAATCACACGTTGTCCATCTAATAGTTAGTGTATGGTATATGATCAATGAATATACCATGATGCACAAAGATGGATTCCTCAAAGAAGAAGGAGGATGTATGTTAGTTTTCCTAACATAAGGGTGAGATTATAAGCAGCTATGGAATATGTTAGGAATTATCATAAGATCCTCATTCATAAGATAATTCAAGTCATATGCCGAAAACATCTCATATTTAAGCTGCAAGTGCTCCTATTTTGTGTCCTTGAAGGACAAAGTCTATGCATACATGAAACATGGTAGAATAATCGGTTCCACATGAAACAAGGAGCAAATAATCATAATAAGAAGACAATGTGCTCTTGAAGAGTCTACGGCATAACACTTCATTAAGAGGTTCAGGTACCCGAAAATAATGAAGTGATGAAATCTCAAAATGTTTTGTCACATTGTGAACCAATACAAAATGATATATCATCGATAATATCTTTGATACAATATTGACGCAATATTGTAAAGTATTATGAGGATCCGAATTCTACGTTTATTTAAGCATGCTGACGTAGAAATATTTATCAAGTGACACGAAAGGATGCATTTTGATAAGTATAAAACTTATTTGATTTGCAGTCCAAACACTTGAAGATGTCGCACTTGACATGTTGGATATTGTCACTTGACAAAAATCCATATGAAAATCTCTAAAGGATTCAAAATGCCCGAAGCATATAAAGTTTCTGGAAATTTTTTTATTATCCTCATAAGAGATAATTTGATGATTTGAGTATCATTGGAACTCTTGGAGATTTTTCAAAAGCAATAGAATTTTTGCTTAAATGAGAAACATGCAAAATTGAATAAGGATCCATTCCGACCTCAAGAAAAGAATGAGGAACACCTTGGTTATGAAGTACCATATCTTAGTGCAATTGATGCACTAATGTATCTTGCAAGTACTATAAGGCCTGATATAGCCTTTTTCAGTTAATTTGTTAGCAAATTTGCAGTCTCAATCTTGTTGGTCATGTTGATGTTGGGTACTTATTTGACCTACATAAAGCTAGATCTCAAATAGGCTATGTGTTCATATGTGGTGGTACTACAATATCTTGGAGACATACAAAGCATTCTATCGTAGCCACTTCATGAAACCATGCTGAGATAATAGTTATTTATGAAGCAAGCCGAGAATGTGTATGGTTGAGGCATGATACATCTCATTCGAGAAAAATGTTGTTTGAAATGTGACAATATAACCACAATCTTACATGAAGATAATGCAGAATGCATAGCACAACTTAAGGGAGGATCCATAAAAGGAGATAGAACGAAACACATTTTGTCAAAACTTTTCTACATACATGAGCTCCAAAAGAATGGTGATATTAACATGCAACAGATTCGTTCAAATGACAATGTGGCTGATTTATTCACCAAGTCTCCTTCAATTGCAACTTTCAAGAAGATGGTGCACAAGATCGGAATGCAAAGGTTCAAAGATAGATGTTCTCATTAGGGGGAGTTAATACGCGTTGTACTCTTTTTCCCTTACAAGATTTTACCCCACTGAATTTTCCTTGTAAGGTTTTTAATGAGGCAACATATATGCGTATTATCTATCAACTAGGTAACATGTCCACGCTTCACGCGGTCTTATAAAACATTTAAAATTATTGACCTCTCTTTTAATGAAAATAAAAACACTTACAAACAACATACATTTGAATTCATTTTTTTTCTCTCCATTTGAATTCATTTAACAATGTGAGTGTTAACAAAGATTTAGAAAGAAACAAAATACAGATTTAGAAATAGTATTAAATTAGATAGAACTCAAATTAAATTACATTCAGGGAGGTTACGTTTTACTATTGGTTATATTAATTTTTTGGTAGTACTTTGAACTCGTGATGTCAAGATCATCACCCTCCTCAAATACGTTTAGATAAATATCTACAATCATATTTATATCGATGATCACAATAACCATTATCACATGTTTAACAAACTGAAGCACCCAAATTCCCTTAATCACATTCCTGAAAGTTCAAAATTTCCTCTAGATGGAAATTTATGCAGTTAATAGTAAAATTCTGACCAATTGGTGGTATTCAGGTATCAATTTGAAAATAAATCTTCTAATATTATCTCTTAAAGACATTATCTCTTGACCGAGTACAATTACCAATATAAGTATCATCGTATTGTACTATGAAGATCTAACCACACAGAAAATAGAAAGAAAATTTGTGTTACTCTCTAATTTACTTTGATTTTTAACATCGAAGAGGATGTGTAACTATATAACGTCACTTTCACCAACTCTACCACTTTTCTCATGTTGAAGGAAACAAGGCCCTCTCTTCAACCTCTGTCACAACACGTCCATACGCAATACCTGCTATCGAACATTTAATAAACTCCATGGAGTTGCGTGTTAAGGTGCCTATTTTACCAGAGAGTATAGTGTCAACCTGTCCAAGTTCCTCATTGAAATAAGATGTTTTTGCACGAGCTGGCTTATCAGTTTCCTCGTACTACATCTCCATATCTTGATTGATGAATATGCTCTGTAAAACCTTCTCAATTTCAATAGACAGATAAAACAAAATAGGAATCAAGTACCCATACAACATAAGGCTATCAGGAAATGAAAAAATGCAGCCAGTGAAACTCGTTTAGGATCATAAAATACACTTGTCTTGTCTGGTCGAAGATACCACCTCCTTAGTTTACCACCAGAAATGTCATTCTTAGTCTCAATCCCGAAAAATATCGATCCAATAAAAGCTATTGTAATCAAGGTGCCAAAAAGAACATATATTATTCTATCCATCCTTTTCTCAATGCCACTCTTCTTAGAAGGAGGATCTGTAGAATTTTGCATGACTTTTGTGTCATGACCAGTTAAAATGATCACACCATAAACATAATCAGTATTCTGTAGCTTCGAACCTCGCAGAAGTATCTGTTGCACTGAAAGAGGGTCCTACTGTTTATCATAATACAGAGTTCCAATGAATGTATAAAGATCTTTATTTGGATCTTCACACTTGACAACAACCTTACAATTTTGAAAAAAACTATCATCGTTCAAGGAGGATGTGATATTCAATGCATGCTTCACCTTAAGGTTAGTCACTCCATCAAGATTGGAGGTTTCAACATAACATATCCCATCCTCATAGCTTGATGAAAGTAATAGCAGATCAGCAAGGAAATATTCATCTTTGAACACCTTAATGAGATCACCAACTCGCAAAGTCTCTTGGAAAGTATTATTGTCAGTGTATACGTTTACTTTCCGATTATTGGCCTCAATATCCTGAAAAAGATTGCATCAAAAAAACTAAATTTTTATAGAAAGTGTCACTACACCTCTTTGTTTCTAATTTTTATGAGTATTGTTGCCTAGACACATCATAAATATATGACAAGAATCTACTTAAAAAATTCTATCATCCTCATTGTGAAATCAATACTACCTCAAAGTCATTATCCTTAGTTGCTAACCATATTGGCCAAGTTACAACGCCTCCCAACCTCTGAGGTAAGGTCTGCATACAATCTACCCCCCCCAGACCCCACATTGTGGACTACGTTTATATGTTATTAAATTTTCACCCTAGCTAGAATTTATCGATGATTGGTGAGTGGAGAATAACTAAAAAAAGTTGAAATTGTTGTGAAAAATTTGAAGTAGACATTATTAGAGCTCCAAAAGGTACATTATCAATGCATGTAAAGTGATTTCATCTTATTGACTATCTGACTACCTTCATCGTCACATACCCACGGAATATGCTATGTACAACTACGTAGCTGTGGAGAATCATAGCCATCTAGATGCAATGCTTCTAACGGTAAGACATTCTACATACGACAATTTGTATAACTGCAAGATAGAATCATAGTCATGTCGAGTAAGAAGAAGCAGTTCTTACAAGTTGAAGGCCACGTGCAGTATCGATATAAAGATGCCTCCCTAATATGTTGACTTGAACGCTAATGTATAAGATTAGTATTGTGGTCGCCCAAAGAGACAACACTATTCTGGTAAAATTTGGATGGGCACAAGATACAACATCATCAGCTAACAACTGTACATAAATATTTATAGCAAACTATACAGGTGCACATGTCCATACTTAAAATTTTGAGTCTGTTCCATAACTCCAGTTTCTCTGCAGCAATCAGAGAATTTGGCTTGCCTTTCCCTTTCACCAGCCTCTCCATCAAGTGCATAAGGTCCAATTCTTCATCTATTCGACTACTTAAATATTGCATTACATGGGGCAATGTCGTTGAATTATCTATTGTCTGGATTTTCTCGAAATGTTCCTTGATCCTACAGACGAGACAAATAACTCCGAGCATAATATAACTCTAACACTACACTTTTCTTTTCAGAAAAATAAACAATAAAGGAGAAAATCTTAACTGGGTTCCAATGAGTTCCTCATTTCTCTTCTCATCCGCGAGTTCCCTCTCAAGATCAGAGAGTCGCCGCCTGTGTCCTTCATACAACTTATACAAAGGTAGCCACTTCCAAGAACTCCAAATGTAACATATACCTTCCTCTTATGCCTTCTCCAAAATTCCCTGACCCCAACCAAAAACAACAAAAACTAGCAAAACAAAAAAAATGAACGAAACAACAATATTACAGTTGCCTCTTTTAGTCAATTACCTAGCCCTACAAACTCTCAAATCTCACATCTTACCATACAAAATAGGGAGAGGGTTCTTATTTTCAGCAACAACACTAAGTCACTAACAACAACATCCCGGTGTAGTCCCACAAAGTGTAGTATAAGGAGGACAGAGTATACGCAGACCTTACCTCTTCTAGCTATGATGTAGAGAGGTTGTTTCCGATAGACCCTCAACACAAATAGACAGTCCAAAGCAGTCCCAATAAAGGAAGTAATAGTAGTATAGAAATAACAAACTAACAACAATAGCAGACAGCTAGTAACAGAACGGATCGAACAATAAAACCCACAGATTCAACATAATTGTTCTTTATCTACTTTCAATAAATTAAATTACATCAAAACAATAGCAATCGACTAATTTCATCATTGTTCTATCAAAGAAAAAGGACAAATCTAACTCACATAATTGTTGCACAACACTACAACTTTCTCAGCTTCATCGACAGTGTTCATCATCACAAACTCGAATCCACGACTCCGATCAGTCTGCCTATTGTAAATAACCTACAAAAAAATCAAATTAAGTTCCACAAATAATAAAGCTCTAATTTTTCAATCTTTTGTAAAAAAAGATCAAAACTTGAGACATTATTACCTCAGCAATATCAACAACATCAGCCTGTTGAAAAAGTTGAGTCAACCCTTCACTATCTACATCATAAGGTAAATTCGCATTCTCAGGAGGTTCTTGATACTCCTCCACTTCCGCTTCCGCCTTTGGCTTCATCACTCTTGCGTGAAAGATTGTAACGTTTTAATTAATGGGACTGTCTGCCTAATAAATGTGTGTATTATCTTAATTTTTTCATCAAAAGAATGAGTAAAAAAATCCCAAAAAAATGAGAAGAAAGATAAATGCAAATGTTGGCTTCTTAGACATGCCACATCAGCATGGTCTTAATTCTCTTTTATATATTTATATAAATTAGACATTCAAGGAGGAGTGTTATAAATGTACTATATATAGTGAATGTCTACTTTATCATATATAGTGAATATTTACTTTACCATATATTGTGTATGTCTATTTATGGAAAAGTTACAAACCCCAAAGTTAGTTTTCCCCTATAAATAAAAGGGTTTTCCTTCATTGTAATTCATCCCTCAAGAGACATAAGAATTGCTCTCTCTATTCTCTTTATTTTTCTTCTTTATTATTTAGTTATTTTATAACAATAAAAACATTTTTGTGTATACTCAAAGTTGTTTAGTTTTATAATTTTAGTATGCTGAATTCTCTTGGCCGAAATTTATATGCCAGAGCTCCCGTAGTTTTATTCTTTTTGCTAACGGCGTCGTTAAATCTATATACTACTAGAACTCAAATTAATCTCATTCTCTTTCTTTGCTGAACGTCGCTAGATTTATATACCAAAGCTTAAATTAATCTCATTATCTTTTATTGACGGCGTCTTAAGATCTATATACCAAAACTCAAAAATTAATCCCATTTTTGTTTGATCTATCGATTGTTTTATCATTCAATTATCACAAAATGTTTCTCTATATTTTCACTATTTGATCAGTGCAATTCACGTGCCTTTATTATACGTATAATTACTATATATAATAAGTGGCAATAAGCAGGCACGTTCTGTTTGCTTCAACTGCTTCATTCGTAATTTTACTATATTACCCTTAATTAATTACTATAAGTTATTTAAGTATTAAAAATATTATAATATTAAATAAAAAATAATCGACATGCCTACTTGTGTTGCCTGCTTCAGCTGCTTCAATCGTAATTTTACTATATTACCCCAAATTAATTGCTATAAGTTATTTAAGTATTAAAAATATTATAATATTTAATAAAAAATATAAAATTGACAAAAAATAATAAATTAACGCTTGATTTTTTAAATTAACTTGATGTGTTATATGATGCCTATTTATGTTTTTTTCACAAGTATTTTTATAGTAATTTTATTATATCACTTCTAATTAGTTATTATAAGTCATTTAAGACATGAGTTCTTCGCTGCTTCAATCGTGATTTTATTATATCACCCCTAATTAATTATTATGATCGCATTAGAAAATTAATAATATTTCATATAATAGACACAAAACGATATGTCAACATAAAACATTTGATTGACTATCAAAATTATATTACTGCCACATAAGTTAACTTTTGAAATTATATCAGTGTCACTTAAATTGAAATATAAGAAATAGTCTTATAAATCACAATAATTAAAAATTAAAATTATTTTAATAATTAATTATTTAAATTATATTTGTGTCGCATAAATTGAGATTAAAAAAATAACACACGGACCCTTCAATGTCTAGTATTAACTATACAATTTAAAAGATAAAAATAAATTTTAAGTTGTTCATTTTTATAGCTCTAACCGTTAATGAGGTACGAAGTTTCTGACTTGCTTTCTCTTTTCTCTTCTCTTCTCTTGCAGTTGATGACAGTCTCAGTCAACCTTGTTCCGGACCTTCTCTTCTACTCTAGCTGCTTGTTGAATTGGTATGTACAATCTTTCTTCTAGGCTTCTAATTGATCTTGTTGGTGATGGGAGAGAAGGCAGTGGACAAATAACCGGTAAGTAAAGCTATGGACTAGGTTATCACTCTAAATCAGTACCAGTAATTTGAAAAAATAATAGACATCTGACGCATCCACTCTGAATTCTCTCGGTTAACAGTGTGTTGCCAAATCTATATATCAAAATTTAAATTAATTTCATTCTATGTTAATCTATCGACCATTTCATCATTCACTTTTTATAATACGTTTCTTAATTTCTTCTCTATTAAATCAGTTTAATTCATGAGCCCTAGGCAGGGGCAAAGCTACACTTAGGATTGGGGGTTCATCCGAACCCCTTCGATGGAAAATTATACTATATATACATGGTTAAAATTATTTTTTATGTGTATATAGTAGATGTCGACCCCCCTTTAGTTAGTTCGTATGTTCACTTGTGAACCCCTTGTTGAAAATTCTGACTCCGCCACTGACCCTAAGGGTCGTTTTGTGTGAGGTATAAGGGATAAATAGTTTTGGGATAAAATGAAGAACTATTTTATTTCATATTTGGTGTGAGATATTAGTTAATATCAGAATTATTTATCTCATTATTTATACCATATTAATGAAATAAGTTATTTCATATATATATATATATATATATATATATATATAATAGGATAACTAATTTCAGAAAAATTAATTTCAAAATTAATTATTTTAGGATAATTCTTTGCCAACTAAATGACTAAATCACCTATAGAAATTCAAGGAAAAAGGATCAAATATGCCCCTAAATTTTGCAAAAATATTCAGATATATCCTCCATTAAAAATTTAGCTCACCAATGCCCTTTTCGTCCAAGTCTTGGCCATATATACCCCCATTGCTAAGTTTTAGGCAATATATACCCTGTTGTCAAGTTTTGGGCTATTTATATCCCTGTTGTTGTTAATTGCTTTGCTAAAAATTTTCAACCCCTTTTTTTTTAAGAAATCATATTTTTCACATCATTTTTCAATCGTCACATCACATATAATTAAACTCACCCCTTCTTCTACACATTAACCATTTGTCAAATGCTCTCATCTACCTCATAATTTCTCTGGATTTTCTCTAATTTGCCGAAATTCCTTTGTTGTGTTTTTTAATTGTTGCATAACCCAAAGAATCGTCAAGTAAAAAAATAAAAAAAGTCAAGAATACCCCATAAAAACTTAATGTACAATTGCGATAAAAATAAAAAATTAAAGTGCTTACCAACTGCAAATTATTTTAATATCATCAACCACTCCATCTTTCATACCATTGTCAATTCTAGCATCAAGAATAAAAAGAATAAGGAAAATCCAAGAGAGAAATTGAGATGTAGAAGTGTAAAAGAGGCAGTCCATATATAGACAACAAAAATAAGTTATCAATTAAGAGGATAGCTTTTATATGTATGTATGTATGTATGTATGTATGAGAGAAGCGGTTACATACGAATCTGATAAAGGGTTTTCGACAAATTAGAAAAAATTCAAAGACATTGTGAGGTAGATGAGAGTATTTGACGGTCGTTTACTATGTCGAAGAAGGGGTGAATTTAATTATATGTGATGTGACAATAAAAAGTGATGTGAAAAATATAATTTCTTAAGAAAAAAAGGAAAAGGGGATAGAGGTATATATGATCCCAAACTTAGCAACAGGAGTATATTGATCCAAAACTTGATAACAAAAGTATATATAGATCAATACTTGAACGGTAAGAATATTGTTGAGTTAAACTTTTAACGAAAAATATATCTAAACATTTTCATAAAGTCAGTGCATATTAACCATTTTTCCGAAATTCAATTATACCATTTAAAAAGTAAACAAGAATGAAAAAGAAGTTTTACTTCACCCAAAAAGTTCTACTTATAAAATTAGTTTGAAATAGTATTTGTGTGGGTCCATGACACATGACCAAGACAAAAAGACAAGAAATAGTAGTGTAAAAGAATCTGTGTAAAAGAATCTAAAGAAAAATCCATATATTATCTCCCACCTTCATCATCAAGAAAAATCCAAGAAAAAGATGATATATAGTCATTTTCAAAACACAAGTTCACATTCTCAAGTCACTCCACATGACCATTTTCAAGTAATTCACATTTCAAGTCACTACACTTAACCATTCAAGTCACTAGTACATATTTCAAATGACTACACTTAATCATTTTCAAGTGACTACATTTAACCATTTTCAAGTCACTAATTCACATTTCAAGTCACTATCCTTAGCCATTTCAAGTCACTAATTCACATTTCAAGTCACTATTTCAATATTTCAAGTGACTACACTTCACCATTTTCTAAGACACTAGTTCACATTTAAAGTCACTACACTTAACCACTTTCAAATCGCTAATTCACATTTTCAAGTTACTACACTTAACTATTTTCCAAACACAAGTTCACATTCTCAAGTCACTACACATAACCATTTTCAAGTCACTAATTCACATTTCAATTCACTATCCTTAGCCATTTTCAAGTCACTAATTCACATTTCAAGTGACTACACTTAACCATTTTCAAAATTCAAGTTGACATTTTCAAGTCACTAATCAACATTTCAAGTAACTAGACTTAATATTTTCAAGTCACTAATTCATATTTCAAGTAACTACGCTTAACCATTTTCAAGTCATTAGTTCACTATTTTCAAGTTATTACATTCAACCATTTTCAAGTCACTAGTTCAATACTTTAAGTTACTACACTTCACCATTTTGAAGCAACTAATTCACATTTCAAGTCACTACACTTAACCATTTTCAAAACACATGTTCACATTTTCAAGTAACTAATTCACCTTTCAAAACACTATACTTAACCATTTTCAACTCACTAGTACACATTTCAAGCAGCTACACTTAATCATTTTCAAGTAACTGATTCACATTTTCAAGTCACTACACTTAACCATTTTCAAGTCATTAATTTACATTTTAAGTGACTACACTTACCATTTTCAATAACTACTTCACGTTACAAATAACTACATGATACGGGTCAAAGAGACATCTTAGCACTCGAGGACATAGTGGAAGCCAAGACGTGAAGACCGGAACTTGTGGGGATGCCCGTCCAAGGAAACAAGTCTTGAAGTATGGAGGAAGCCTCCTACACTTCAAAACTGTCCAAGAGGCACACTCCAAGGCCGCCCCTTTGTAAGGACTCATTAAGGGCCTTTTGGTCTTTTTGTAATAAGTTAACCTAACTTATAAATAGAACCTTATTAAGTCATTTCTCTTAGACTTATATGACATATTTTGAGATCTCAAGAGAGTTTCTTGCAAGGTGGATTCCTTGTGGCAAAAGTGGACATCACTTGTGTTGATAACAATCTTGAAAACGGTGGTTGCTTGGGAAGTCCAATTCCCTTGACGTCCCGTAAGAACTGGATGTTATTTGTGTGAATACTTTGGGTCTTAATGTTTAATTACATTTTGGTTCACAAGTGTTTATGCATTGTATGTCAAGTTACCTATTTTACTTTCTTGTACCCGTTTTGTTCTTGTGTTGTTGAATCCGTGGAGTTGTTGTTATTCTCTTATTGTTGTTCTTCGTATTGTGTGTTAATCTAGTTTGGTATGACCATTTGGTGTGTTAAACATTATTGGTCATCTTGTTTTGTTGGTTTCTTGTTGAATTCGAGAGTGGTCATCAAAGAGGTCCTCGGTTTTTTGAACTTGTGGACTGTTTTGGTGTTTGTTTCGTGTGTTCCTTGCCTTTCTTGTATCATTTGATATCAGAGTGAAGTCTGGTTGTGTTCTTACACTACCAATCTTGGGCTCTTCTAGTTGAAAATAATAAAAAAAAGAGTGTTGTTGGGTGTCTTGTGTTTGGCCGAGAAGTTGCCTAGATTTAGATGTGTTTTTGCTTGTCTTAGTAGTTTTGTGTGTTGGCTTATTGTTCACTAACACACTTGAGTCTAAAGTCCAAGATATGAACTCTTGTCAAGTTGTTGTTGAAGGGTTGGACGGTTTAGAGATTGTTGTTGTTCATAAGTGTTCTTGTTGTTGTTCATATTGTTCTTGAGGTAATATTCAACAAAAGGGTTGCTTGATTTGAAAAAGAGAAGAGAGAGGCAAAGCTTTGTGTTTGTCTTGGGAATACTTTCAAGACAACACCAAAGTGGCAAAGAAACAAAAGGTCTCCCAAAAAGCTTAGTTACCAAAAGAGTGCCAAATCTTTTTCAAAAAGAGCCAAAAGAGGAAAGGGACAAAGCCAAAGCAAAAAGTTGTTTTGCCAAATTAGTGCAAGTTGATGAAAAGTTGATGGGAATCTTTGACCTTTGGAAATAGAATCCAAAGTCTTATCTCATTACTCCAAAATTGAAATTCATCACCAAACAAACAAGATTGAAAAACTCAACAAAAACAACTAGATCAATCTTGCTTGAGAGTGAAAAAAAATTTGGTATCAAAAAAAAGATTTGGTGTTCTTGATGTCTTGGCCGAAAAGCTTGTTGTGTGTCTAGATTTGGTAGTCTTTTACTTGTTTTGAGTGTTTCTAGTGTTGGTTCCTTTCTCACTAACACTTTTAGTGTCTAAAATCCAATTGTTTTGAGCTAAAAATCAAGTAATATTATGTGGGGGTGGACGGCTTGTGTGTTCTTGTTGTTGATATTCTTGTGTTCTTGATGTGGTGAAGAAGAAGCTTCAAAAGGGGACTTGTTTGATCCAAATTTCAAATGAAAGAGAGTGTTGGTCTTGTTTGTCTTGAAAACACTTCCAAGACATCACCAAAAGGGAAACAAACAAAAAGACTTTTCAAAAGCCATACTACCAAAAAGAAGAATAACACTTTTCAAGGATTGTCCAAAAGAGAAAAGGGGACAAGACATCCAAAAAGGTTGTCTTGCCAATTTGGTGCAAGTAGGTGAAAGACTTTATGAATCTTGAAAGAGGAGTCTAGACCTTGTTTTCCCTATACCTTGGCCGAAATTCTCTTCTTCCACACATGAAATTGAACAATTAGTTTCTTGAAACAAAAATTTTTCAACATTACAACGTCCAATAGTTAAGTGCCACGTCATCAAAGAGCTCAAGAAGATTGAATTTCCTAGTTTCACTTTCTTGTTTCTATTGGTTTCCAATTTTGTTGACTCTTATACTAATTGACAACTAGTAAATACCTACTAAGTTGTAGATTAGTTTTTGAGTACGTTCTTTGTGTTAGCGTTGTTTTTTTTTTGTGCTTTTCTCGTTTTTGAATTGTAGTATATTTTTGGTTCAAGTTCGTACATTACTTTTTGTGTCGTTTCAAACAAGAATCCACCCCGACCTTGAGCCACAACTGGAACTACATGACCTCATTGGAGTACAAGTGGGTTATCAACACTTGTGAGGCCAATAGAGTGAAAACATCAAAAGTGTGCACTTGAGAGTTTGCGGACTATTTTGAGACGTTTTGTGAAGATGCTTTCTTTTCTAACTTTAACTAGTTTGCTGTTTTTTGTGTTTTTGTTTTAGAATTTCTTTTGTTAGGTACTAAGGCATTGGCAAAAGTGACCATGAATGATTTGATGACTGCCATAATGGGTATGAAACACGACCTTAGTAGTCGAATGGAGAGAATGGAAAGAATAAAGGACCAAATGGAAGAAAGAATAGAAGGGAAATAAAGCTCTTTTTGCAAGGAGTTGGATAACTTGGTAGAGCATCCAAGCCTTCCTAATCAAGTTCCCATGAGTGGAAATGCTCCACGTGAGTTACAAGGTAATCAAACTAACTCTTTTACTCTAGTGAATGAGGTTTATAGCCAACTAAGTGTGAATGATAGTTTGTCTTTAAGTGAGCCGAATGTTCCTTCATCTTGTGGAGATAATGTACAACTTAAAATTTTGGATACACTAGTTGATTCACCTAGTATTGAAGCCATTGTGCCGAGTGATAGTACATTGTCTTATGAAAGTCATGAAGACCAACTTGTGTGTGAAAATGGTGATGTTGAACATATTGGCCGATTGACTAAGGATGAACCTCTAGTTGTTTTTGTTGTAGATCAAGTTAGTAGAGAGGGGACATTTGATCGTAATTGTAGTAGTATTGGGGTAAGGAAGTGTGTTTCCAACTTGTTCCCATGGACACTCCACCCATTTGACCCCGGTGATCATTTAAAATACGGTGATGATGTCTTTTGGAATGACTTGAATGTGCATGGAATGTATGGCTTTCCTATCTCGGCTTTCAAGTATATTTGTTGTTACAAGAAGAGTCTATGTTTTTCACTTGATAAACAACTTTTGTTCCTTGTTTCTTGTCATACTTATGTGGATAAACTAGTTGATTCTTTCTTGGGAGGGTATTCGGGTAAGAGGGATGCTTGGTTATATGTGAAGTTTGAGCCACCTAGGAAAGATGCTACGATTGATTACACTAACCCTCATACCTTGAGGAACTTGTGTTTTCTTGTCTTTCCTATTGTTTTGCAAGGTTCGAATTCGAGGACGAATCCTTTCCAAGGAGAGGAGGATAATACGGGTCAAAGAGGCATCTTAGCACTCGAGGACGTAATGGAAGCCAAGATGTGAAAACCCGAGCTTGTGGGGCTTCCCGTCCAAGGTAACAAGTCTTGAAGTATTGAGGAAGCTTCCTACACTCCAAAACCGTCCAAGAAGCACACTCCAAGGCCGCCCCTTTGTAAGGGCTCATTAAGGGCCTTTTGGACTTTTTGTAATAAGTTAACCTAGCTTATAAATAGAACCTTATTAGGTCATTTCTCTTAGACTTAGATGACATATTTTGAGAGCTCAAGAGAGTATCTTGCAAGGTGGATTCCTTGAGGCAAGTGTGGACATTACTTGTGTTGATAACAATCTTGGAAACGGTGGTAGCTTGGGAAGTCCAATTCCATTGAGGTCCCATAAGAACTTGGTGTTATTTGTGTGAAGACTTTGGGTCTTAATGTTTAATATACATTTTGGTTAATAAGTGTTTATGCATTGTATATCAAGTTACCTATTTTACTTTCTTGTACCCGTTTTGTTCCTGTGTTGTTGAATCCGTGGAGTTGTTGTTATTTTCTTGTTGTTGTTCTTTGTCTTGTGTGTTAGTCTAGTTTGGTCTGACTGTTTGGTGTGTTAAACACCATTGTTCATCTTGTTTTGTTGGTTTCTTGTTGAATTCGATAGTGGTTATAAAGAGGTCCTCAGTTCTTTGAACTTGTGGACTGTTTTGGTGTTTGTTCCGTGTGTTCCTTGCCTTTCTTGTATCACTACACTTAAATATTTTTAAGTCACTAATTCAAATTTCATATAACTACACTTAACCATTTTCACGTCACTATTTCAAGTCACTACACACAATCATTCTCAAGTCCCTAATCCATATTTCAAGTGACTACACTTTACCATTTTCACGTCACAAATTCACATTTCAAGTCACTACACAACCATTTTCAAGTAACTACATTTAACTATTTTCAAGTCATAGTTCACTATTTCAAGTGACTACACTTAACCGTTTTCAAGTCACTTTCTCTTCAACCTTGCAAATTCACAACCAACACCACAACTCAAAATAAAATTATTAAACTTTAATTTCTACTACAAGACAAACAATCCAACAAATTAAATAAAGAAAATAAGTAGAGGCGTCACATGTCTCTCTCAGAACATATCCCAACCAACATCACAATTCAAAATAAAATTATTAAACTTTCATTTATACTAGTCAAACAATTCAATAAATTTAATAAAACAAATAAGTAGAGGTGTCGCATGTCCTCTCACACCATATAATCATCACAACCAACATCACATTTCAAAATAAAATTATTAAACTTTAATTTATAATATAAGTCAAACAATTCAACAAATTTAATAAAGTAAATAAGTAGAGGCGTCGCATGTCCCCCACACACCATATAATCATTACAAAACCTATGACTTTCAAAGATATCTACAACAAATAATCCCACCTTAACACTACATTTAAAGACTTCACTATAAAAAAAATAGAGAGAAATCAACTTACTTTTGCTTGGCCTAAGTTGAAGAGAAAGAAACAAATGATTGCCGGAGAATAGCAAAGCAACCTTTATTCCTAATTCAGGTTTTGTCAAAAAGCAACTTCAAATCACACTATACGCAACCAAGATTCAAACTTCTTGAGTTCTTGAACAGATCCAAATGGTAAAATCACACTTAAAAGTTACCAAGATTGAAACTTTTTGAGTTCTTGAACACACCCAGAAGGGAAAATCATACTAAAAGTTTTCAAGATTGAAATTTTTGTTCTTAGAACTGACCTAGATGGGAAAAGCACAGTAAAAGTTTTCAAGATTCAAACCTAAACTTTAGCTCTATTATAGCTCAACCAAACTCGATGTGAGCAATTCAACAAGGATAGAACTAAAGGTAGTTTAACTCAAAAATACTATTGTGGACTAACCGTGAGATTTTTGTACTGTCGTCGGCGTAGGCTGGTGTTGCTGTTGTAGGAGGCGGCGCGCTGGTGCTGCTGTTGCGTCATCTTCGTTGGCGGCGACGTCGGCTATTTTAATGGTAGAATGCGCTTTGACAGTAGAGAGTGAGATTTTGCTAGGGTAAAGAAAGGAAAGAGTGTAATAATTTTTTTTAAAAATAATTATTAAAATATTTTGCAATGTACACAAGATAATTAGTAATTTAATGTAGTATAATGTAAAAAAATAATTATTATGTAAAATTTATTTATAATGTAATGTATAATAAATTTATGCAATGTATATAAATTGGATGATTACTTAATTCATCATAACTTTAACACAAGTAGAAATTATACTAATATTAATGTATTTCGAATACTATGACGAATTTTAGATTAACTGGCTTTTGAATAAAGTATTATATATACACACTCACACCTCATAATATAATGTATTAATCTGATGAATTATCGGTTAATTAGCTTACGTTATTATAACTTCAACGGTGTATTATTACGTAGATCATATGATACCAACATATTATTCAAAATACTTGGATATATAAATTCAATTAGCTAGCTTTTGACTACTATGTACCTCACTACATGAATATCTATCTATCTATCTATATATATATATGAATGATTGACTATCAGGTTCTAAATACGCACTATATACATGACATACACGACTATATTACACTATAATACAACGTATTTCATATACACTCTGATGAACTAACGGTTAATTTAACTTACATTAATATATTATAACTTCAACAATATATTGTTATCATCGATCGTATGATAATAGTGTATTCAACATATAATTGGATACATTTAGTTAACTTTTGACTACGTACTACGTTATCACTTCATAAGATATACATATACATATACACAAAAAAAATCGATTATCACATTCTAAATACGTACTATACACATCAAATACACGAGAAAAAAATAAACCATTTCACTCCTGAACTTGTTCGTATAACTTACTTTAGACCCTAAAATACATAGGCAATTATATACCTCCTTAATAACTTTCAAATTAATTTTGGTCCACCCCCAAAATATTATACCATTTTCACTGCGAAGAGTGCAGTACACACGCGCCACGTTGGAACCACGTCAGACCCATATAAATAAATTATTTTAAAAAGAAAAATCTCCCATATATATATATACATACACACACACACATACATATATATATAGAGAGAGAGAAACTTATCCGTAATTATTCTTCTCGACCACCCACCCGCAACACTGCCTCCCGCCACTCACCCCCATTGTTCATTTGGAAATTTCAACTCCAATCCCTTTTTTTTTTTGAGTCTGCATCGTGAGCTAATTTTTGAAATCATTATCAACATCAAACTTTAATCACTTTAAGATGTTTGATAGACAAGAAAAAAAAATATTGAGAAACATGAATGTGGAGCCAAATTAATTCTCCAAGTGTACTTATTTGAGCCCATTTCAAGTCTCAAGCATAAAGTACTTGTTTCGCAAGTCAATTTTTTTCTTATATCATGTCCAAACTCGCCACCCCACCCCTAATTTCAATTTGTAACTCATCCCTCCTTCCCTTTTTTTTATTCATATGTAAATCTCATTTTCCCTCCTCACCTCACCCTTTCCTTTCCTTCAAAATTCTAACTCGATCCTTTTTTGAGGTTCATTACTTTTTATTTTGGATCAAATCGTTGGAATTTTGATTCTTAAAAATATTTTTTATGTATTTGATTAGAGATGATTGATGGATAGGAGTGAAAAAATAATAATCGTTGAAATTTTTATTCTTGAAAATATTTTGCTATGCATTTGATTGAAGATGGTTAATGGGTAAGAGTGAAAAAAAGAAATAATATTGAAATTTTGATTCTTGAAAATATTTGCTATGTATATAATTGGAGATGATTGATAGGTAGAAGTGACAAAAAAAAAATAGAGGAAGGAGAAGAGAAGGGGGCGGGAAGGGAGGTGTGAGAAAGAAGAAAGGAAAGAAAAATTATAAAGTTTAAAGTGGGTTCATTTGTTTTTCCACTTTTTTTGGCCATTTACGCGTTGATGTTTTTAAATTTTCCACCTCAGCTATTAGGGTGATATCAAATTGAGTGAAAGTTGTTCAGTGGGGGACATAATTACTTGTAATGCTAAAATGTTAAATTGAGTTTTGTGGACAAGTTGAGGGATATTTGAATGTATTTTCTCAATACACGAGTATATTACCCCATAATGCA